>OX438671.1:0-2500000 GCA_949316385.1 Globia sparganii
AGCCCACCGAGCGGTAGGCCCTCGCCACCCGCTGTGCAATGGCTCTTTGGGGCCTGCGGATGGCGGTCGCATTCTCCCTCCTGTGGAGGGAGTCCGCCCAGATGGGAGCCCCGTACAGGGCCATGCTCCGCAGGATGCCGGCATAGAGGCGCCGGCATTTCGCCTTGGGCCCCCCCAGGTTCGGGAGGAGCCACGAGAGGGCGTCCGCGGCCTTCAGCAGGCGCGTCGACAGCCCGCTGAAATGCGGGCCGAAGCGCCACCTGTCGTCCAGCACCAGGCCCAGATACTTCATCTGGGCCTGGACCTCTATCCGGACGCCCCCTACGACGATGTGGGCATCGGGTGGGCAGCGCTGCCGAGGCCCGCGAAAGAACACGGCCTCGGTCTTGTTCAGCGCCACCCTCAATCCCAGGCGGCGGATCCTCTCCGCAACCAAGGATCCGCCAGCCGAGGCCAGACAGGCCGCGTCTGCAAAGTTCCTCCCCCGGGCGGTGAGGAGAGTGTCATCCGCGTAGCAGATGACACTCGTGCCCTGGAGGAGGCCTCCCCGCAGGAGCCAATCGAACCCGATATTCCACAGGGGGGGCCCTAGTACCGACCCCTGCGGAACACCGGACTCTGCGCCGTACCGCCTCAACGTGGCCGTCTTGTCCACGAGGAGGACCTCTCGGTCCTCCAGGTAGCTGGCCAGGACGTCCCGCAGGTATCGGGGCACTCCGTGATACCGGAGCGCCTCCAATATCGTCGAGTGGGGGACGGAGTTGAAGGCGTTTGCAATGTCGAATGACACCGCCAGCACTCCGTCCCCCGCCTCCACCGCCTCCTTTACCTGGCCCTTGAGTAGGGCCAGCGCATCGATCGTCGAACGCCCTCGACGAAAACCGAATTGGGCGTCCGACAGGTCCGGCCCTACCCCCCGCAAATGGCTATCAAGCCGGGTGGCGATAATCCCCTCGAACAGTTTACCGACCTCATCGAGCAGAACGATGGGCCGGTATGACGAGGGGGAGTCCACCGGGCGTCCGTCCTTTCGGAGGAGGCACAGCTGCCCCTCCTTCCACAGTTTCGGGAACCTCCCAGCCGTAAAGCACGCGCTGAAGAGGTCCCGAAACCTCTCCTCCATTTGGGAGGCGGCGATCGCCACCACCCGTGCGGGGACGCCGTCCGGCCCGGGGGCCGTCTTCTTTGCGCGGAGGCTGAGCACCCCCGCGTAGAGCTCCGCCGCCGTCACCGGGGGAATCTCCTCGTCCGGCGGGGCCGCCCCTTGCGGGGGATCCATCGCTGGTGGGGCGAAGTCGGTCCTGCACGGAAACAGGGACCGGACCACCCCATCCAGCAACGCTGGCTCGAGGGTCTCCGTCAGTGGGGGACCATAGGGGCGAAGCTGGCTCCGCGCCGCCTTATATGGCCTCCCATAAGGGTCCCGGTCGAGACCCTCCAGCATCTCAGCCCTCGCCGAGTCTTGCGCAGCGCCCATTGCAGACTTGAGGACCAGCGTCGCCTCTCGATAGGAGGCGTATAGGCGGTCCTCTTCTGCCCGGACTCGGTTCTGGGCGCTGCGCCTTCGGCTCCGCGCGTAGGCCCTTCTGGCCGCCACGCAGTCGGCCCGGAGCCCCGCCAGCTCCCCCGTCCACCAATAGACGGCACGACGGGGAGGCGGACGGCGAGACCGAGGCATGCTGTAGTCGCACACCTCGGTCAAGGACTCCCTGAGCCGGACCGCTACGGCGTCCACGTCTGGGACCTCGACAGGGGGCGACAGCCAGTCCTGGAGGAAGGCCGCCTCCTCGGCTGCCTCCCGGTCCAGGCGGGTGAGTGTCCACCGCGGGAAGGGAGATTGCCCAGCGCGGGCCGTCCCCCCCCCCCTGGGCGGAGATGTCGAACCGCACATATCGGTGGTCCGACAAGGTCTCCGCCATCTCTACCCGCCAGTTGACGACGCGGGCGGCTAGCGCGGGGGTGGCAAACGAGACGTCCACCACCGACCCGCCCTGTTGCCGCACACACGTGTGGACCGTCCCCCTGTTGAGGAGGGACACACCGCAAGAGGCCGCCCAAAACTGGACGGCGCGCCCCCGGACGTTGCATCCGGCGGCCGGGTTGCCCCAGGCCACCGACTTGGCGTTCAGGTCGCCCAACACCACGACCTGGCGCGGCGCCGCCCTCCCGACGACTGCGGTGAGGATCTCTAGGAAATCCTCAAAGTCCGAGAGAGGGCGGTTTGGGGAGAAATAGACCCCCACCAGGGCCATGTCTCCCCACGCGGCGGCCACGTATCCCGGTCCCCTCTCTAAGAGCGAGAGGGGAGGGGAGTCTGTGGAAGACCGCGTCACCATTGCCACCGAGCCGTCCCGGTCGCCCAGCCAACTGCCAGGGACCGAGTAGGGTTCGGCGACCACCGCCAAGTCCACCAACCACTCAGCCATGGTCTGCATCAGCAGATCCTGGGCTGCCCTGCAGTGGTTGGTGTTCGCCTGAAGGATGCGATGTTCGACCCTATCCATCACTCGGACATCGCACCCTCCTCCACAGCCGCCGCAGGAACGACGGCGCCAGCGGCAGCGGCAGCAGGCCCGGTCGGCACCTGCGCTTTTCCCCGCGTTGGGGGAGGATTACAATTCCTCCCCTTCATTACGTGGCCTGCCGGGCGGCCACTGGCGGCACACACCGCGCAGTGCGGCGTGGCGGCCTCGCACGAGACGGTTTTGTGGCCGTCCCTGCCACAGCGGTAGCACGCGTCCGACCTGTCCACTGCGGACGGACACTGGAGCCGTATGTGTCCGATGCCGAAGCACCGGAAACACCGCAGCGGCCGGTCCTCGAGAGCCCGGACCGCGGCCGAGCTGAACCCGACTGTGAGCCGTCCCTTGGCAAGGACGGCTTTGGCAGCGGCGACCGGGCACTCGAGGCGAATCGTGCCCATGCCACCACGGCCGGGCCTAATGTCCCGGCCTTGGACCGCCGCGGTGCCGCAGCCCCCTATCGCTGCGACCGCCGCCACCACCTCCTCCTTGGTGACGGAGTCGTCCAGGTCCGTCACCTCAATGGTCGCCGACTTGACTGGCCGGGCCACCTTTGCCGAGTCCGCTATGACCTCCTGCAGCTTGGCTGCGAAGAGGTCTGCGTGGGCACTCCCCTCGGCCCCGGGGAACTCGAAAATTCGAGCCCCGGCTTGGGTCCGCCGGCAGGAAACGCTGCCGATCCCCAGCTGGGAAGGGTCGGCATTGGCACGCGCCCGCACCAAAACGGACGCGTACGTCTCCCCTCGCTCCGCAGCCTCCGCGGTGAGCGTCACCACGACGGCCGCGGTTCTAGGGGGGACTAGCCTCTTCTTCCCCTTCCCCTTCGGCTTTCCCTTGCCGGTCGTCTGCGACTGGCTGGGAGCGGTGGCGGCGGGGACGGCAGGGACGGCCGACGCCGACTTCTTCCCCTTGCCCTTCCCCTTGCCCTTCCCCTTGCCCTTGCGGACTACTTCCGTCCACTCGTTGGACGGGGTGGTGGACGGGAGAAGGGCATCCTCCGCTGTCGAGGTGGACGGCTCCGGCTCGGACCGCCTCTTATCCGCCGCGAGTGGTGGTCGGAGGCGTTTCTCCGGCAGGAGCCGGTCCTCTATCCCTGCCAAGCAGGACCTCGTGAAGGCCCTCTCCTCCATTACGACCTTGCGGATGATGTCCTCAAGGTTGGAAGAGGGGCCCTCTGCCGCAGGGCTTCGGTCTGGCAGGCTGCTCGTTTTGGCCTGCTGTGGCCGGGCCGTGGCTTCGGCCAGCCTCTGGTGAAGCTGGCTGTTCTCAGACTGCAGGCGATCTATTCTCGCCTGCAGTTGCCGCGTCTCGTCGCTGGTCGTCCGCTGCACCAGCTCAGCGACGACACCACGCATGCTCGCAGCCCTGCACTTGAGGGCCTTCTGCAGCGTGCCCTTCAGGTTGGAGGACTTAGAGGCGACCTCCTTGATCTCCTCCTCGTCCTCTTCCGCCATTCTCTGCAGCTCGGCCAGAGAATGGTCGGCGTATACAACGCGGGACGCACCGTACCCAGACCTGGCCCGAGCGATGTGCGCACGTTGCTCCTTCGCGACAATCCGCTCCTCCAGCTCTTGCTGGAGCTGCGCTCGCCGGGCCAGGTCCAACTGGCGTTGGGCGTCCGCGAGCCCAACGACATGGGTGTCCGAAGCCACCGTCGGCTTTTTGGCCTTTGACGCCCTCTTCGGCTTCGACCCCGAGGCCGAGGAGCCTTCGGACCCACCGCTCAGGTGGACCCGCTTCCGCGACCGAGAGTCGTCCAAGTCCGACACACTAATAAGTGAGTCGTTGTCGGACGACTCGTCGACCCCTACAAAGAAGCCAGCCGCAGACGGCGCGCGGCTGGATTCTGACGCCGAAGCGTCGGGGTGGCCCTGAGAAGGGCCGTTTGGTTGGCCCTGAGAAGGGCCGTTTGGTTGGCCCTGAGAAGGGCCTTTGGATTTTAAAAAACGCCCGAAGGCGTCGCGCGGTGGTGGTGGCATAGCCTCCGCAGGTTCGCACTCGCACGGCAATAAAATAGTGTGCGATCGCACAGCGCACTTTGGCCAACCCAGTCTGCCACTCCGTTACGGTGGTCAGAGCTGGGCTGTTTCCAGGGGACACGACGAGGACGTAAGCGCTGTGGGGGGGTCCCCCAACCTAACCTAACCTAACCTTTTTTTTTTTTTTTTTTTTTTTTTTTTTTTTTTGCGCTGGGAAAAAATGCGTTACGCATACCCACCCATCGGGGGATGGGGGGCTATGTGGGACTCCCCGGGTCTGGGACCCGGTATACCCACTAAAATAACCCAGCGGCACTCCCGCTTCGTCTTAGTGGTGGAGGACTGGGAATCCGGCACAGCCTTTACGTCCAGTCCACCGCCGACGATTGCCCGCAACGCGAGCCCCTCACACCCCCCCCGTGGGGAGGGGGACGGGCCCGGGAGTGACCGACGAAGGTGGTGACGGGTGCAATGCGGGCGGAGGCGCCCCCGCGCCTGTCGCCCGCCCGTCGCCACCACGAGGAGGGGGAGGACGGCGCCCTCTCCGACCCCTTCTTCGTCTGCGGAGCGGCGCAGCGAGAGGATCGTCCTCCCGCGCGCGCTCCGCCTCCTCCTTTCGCGACATCACGTCCTCGCAAAAGGAGGCAACCGCTGTCCAGGCCCCCTCGGTCCCCAGCATGGCGTTCATCACGCCGGGAAGCGAGAGGTCCTGACCGATCACCGCGGTCAGACCGCGGCGCTGCTCGGACCAAGCCGGGCACACCTCGAGGGTGTGCTGCGCCGTGTCCTCCGCCGCGCCGCAGTCGTGGCACGCCGGGGACTCCTCCCTCCCGATCCGGTGCAGGTGCGATCCGAAACAGCCATGGCCGGACAACACCTGCACCAGACGGAAGGAGAGGAAACCGTGGGACCGCTCGAGCCAGTCCCGCAGGACCGGACCGAGCGCGTCCAACGTCCGGCGGCCAAAGGCGGCGGCAGCGAGGTCCTCCGTCCAATGGAGGACGATGGCGTCCTTCGCCTCCCGCCGCACGGCCTCCCGCTCTTCCGCGACGGGGTGCTCCCCGAGCGCCTTCCGACGCGCCGTCCACTCGTACACTCTGGCGAGCACCCAAGCCTCCAACTCCCAAGGAGGGGTGCCGGCCAGAGCGCACGCCGCCGAAAAGCCCACCGAGCGGTAGGCCCTCGCCACCCGCTGTGCAATGGCTCTTTGGGGCCTGCGGATGGCGGTCGCATTCTCCCTCCTGTGGAGGGAGTCCGCCCAGATGGGAGCCCCGTACAGGGCCATGCTCCGCAGGATGCCGGCATAGAGGCGCCGGCATTTCGCCTTGGGCCCCCCCAGGTTTGGGAGGAGCCACGAGAGGGCGTCCGCGGCCTTCAGCAGGCGCGTCGACAGCCCGCTGAAATGCGGGCCGAAGCGCCACCTGTCGTCCAGCACCAGGCCCAGATACTTCATCTGGGCCTGGACCTCTATCCGGACGCCCCCTACGACGATGTGGGCATCGGGTGGGCAGCGCTGCCGAGGCCCGCGAAAGAACACGGCCTCGGTCTTGTTCAGCGCCACCCTCAATCCCAGGCGGCGGATCCTCTCCGCAACCAAGGATCCGCCAGCCGAGGCCAGACAGGCCGCGTCTGCAAAGTTCCTCCCCCGGGCGGTGAGGAGAGTGTCATCCGCGTAGCAGATGACACTCGTGCCCTGGAGGAGGCCTCCCCGCAGGAGCCAATCGAACCCGATGTTCCACAGGGGGGGCCCTAGTACCGACCCCTGCGGAACACCGGACTCTGCGCCGTACCGCCTCAACGTGGCCGTCTTGTCCACGAGGAGGACCTCTCGGTCCTCCAGGTAGCTGGCCAGGACGTCCCGCAGGTATCGGGGCACTCCGTGATACCGGAGCGCCTCCAATATCGTCGAGTGGGGGACGGAGTTGAAGGCGTTTGCAATGTCGAATGACACCGCCAGCACTCCGTCCCCCGCCTCCACCGCCTCCTTTACCTGGCCCTTGAGTAGGGCCAGCGCATCGATCGTCGAACGCCCTCGACGAAAACCGAATTGGGCGTCCGACAGGTCCGGCCCTACCCCCCGCAAATGGCTATCAAGCCGGGTGGCGATAATCCCCTCGAACAGTTTACCGACCTCATCGAGCAGAACGATGGGCCGGTATGACGAGGGGGAGTCCACCGGGCGTCCGTCCTTTCGGAGGAGGCACAGCTGCCCCTCCTTCCACAGTTTCGGGAACCTCCCAGCCGTAAAGCACGCGCTGAAGAGGTCCCGAAACCTCTCCTCCATTTGGGAGGCGGCGATCGCCACCACCCGTGCGGGGACGCCGTCCGGCCCGGGGGCCGTCTTCTTTGCGCGGAGGCTGAGCACCCCCGCGTAGAGCTCCGCCGCCGTCACCGGGGGAATCCCCTCCTCCGGTGGGGCCGCCTCTTGCGGGGGATCCATCGCTGGTGGGGCGAAGTCGGTCCTGCACGGAAACAGGGACCGGACCACCCCATCCAGCAACGCTGGTTCGAGGGTCTCCGTCAGTGGGGGACCATAGGGGCGAAGCTGGCTCCGCGCCGCCCTGTATGGTCTCCCATAAGGGTCCCGGTCGAGACCCTCCAGCATCTCAGCCCTCGCCGAGTCTTGCGCAGCGCCCATTGCAGACTTGAGGACCAGCGTCGCCTCTCGATAGGAGGCGTATAGGCGGTCCTCTTCTGCCCGGACTCGGTTCTGGGCGCTGCGCCTTCGGCTCCGCGCGTAGGCCCTTCTGGCCGCCACGCAGTCGGCCCGGAGCCCCGCCAGCTCCCCCGTCCACCAATAGACGGCACGACGGGGAGGCGGACGGCGAGACCGCGGCATGCTGTAGTCGCACACCTCGGTCAGGGACTCCCTGAGCCGGACCGCTGCGGCGTCCACGTCTGGGACCTCGACAGGGGGCGACAGCCAGTCCTGGAGGAAGGCCGCCTCCTCGGCTGCCTCCCGGTCCAGGCGGGTGAGTGTCCACCGCGGGAAGGGAGATTGCCCAGCGCGGGCCGTCCCCCCCCCCTGGGCGGAGATGTCGAACCGCACATATCGGTGGTCCGACAAGGTCTCCGCCATCTCTACCCGCCAGTTGACGACGCGGGCGGCTAGCGCGGGGGTGGCAAACGAGACGTCCACCACCGACCCGCCCTGTTGCCGCACACACGTGTGGACCGTCCCCCTGTTGAGGAGGGACACACCGCAAGAGGCCGCCCAAAACTGGACGGCGCGCCCCCGGACGTTGCATCCGGCGGCCGGGTTGCCCCAGGCCACCGACTTGGCGTTCAGGTCGCCCAACACCACGACCTGGCGCGGCGCCGCCCTCCCGACGACTGCGGTGAGGATCTCTAGGAAATCCTCAAAGTCCGAGAGAGGGCGGTTTGGGGAGAAATAGACCCCCACCAGGGCCATGTCTCCCCACGCGGTGGCCACGTATCCCGGTCCCCTCTCTAAGAGCGAGAGGGGAGGGGAGTCTGTGGAAGACCGCGTCACCATTGCCACCGAGCCGTCCCGGTCGCCCAGCCAACTGCCAGGGACCGAGTAGGGTTCGGCGACCACCGCCAAGTCCACCAACCACTCAGCCATGGTCTGCATCAGCAGATCCTGGGCTGCCCTGCAGTGGTTGGTGTTCGCCTGAAGGATGCGATGTTCGACCCTATCCATCACTCGGACATCGCACCCTCCTCCGCAGCCGCCGCAGGAACGACGGCGCCAGCGGCAGCGGCAGCAGGCCCGGTCGGCGCCTGCGCTTTTCCCCGCGTTGGGGGAGGATTACAATTCCTCCCCTTCATTACGTGGCCTGCCGGGCGGCCGCTGGCGGCACACACCGCGCAGTGCGGCGTGGCGGCCTCGCACGAGACGGTTTTGTGGCCGTCCCTGCCACAGCGGTAGCACGCGTCCGACCTGTCCACTGCGGACGGACACTGGAGCCGTATGTGTCCGATGCCAAAGCACCGGAAACACCGCAGCGGCCGGTCCTCGAGAGCCCGGACCGCGGCCGAGCTGAACCCGACTGTGAGCCGTCCCTTGGCAAGGACGGCTTTGGCAGCGGCGACCGGGCACTCGAGGCGAATCGTGCCCATGCCACCAACCTAACCTAACCTAACCTAACCTAACCTTTTTTTTTTTTTTTTTTTTTTTTTTTTGTTTGCGCTGGGAAAAAATGCGTTACGCATACCCTCCCATCGGGGGATGGGGGGGCTATGTGGGACTCCCCGGGTCTGGGACCCGGTATACCCACTAAAATAACCCAGCGGCACTCCCGCTTCGTCTTAGTGGTGGAGGACTGGGAATCCGGCACAGCCTTTACGTCCAGTCCACCGCCGACGATTGCCCGCAACGCGAGCCCCTCACACCCCCCCCGTGGGGAGGGGGACGGGCCCGGGAGTGACCGACGAAGGTGGTGACGGGTGCAATGCGGGCGGAGGCGCCCCCGCGCCTGTCGCCCGCCCGTCGCCACCACGAGGAGGGGGAGGACGGCGCCCTCTCCGACCCCTTCTTCGTCTGCGGAGCGGCGCAGCGAGAGGATCGTCCTCCCGCGCGCGCTCCGCCTCCTCCTTTCGCGACATCACGTCCTCGCAAAAGGAGGCAACCGCTGTCCAGGCCCCCTCGCTCCCCAGCATGGCGTTTATCACGCCGGGAAGCGAGAGGTCCTGACCGATCACCGCGGTCAGACCGCGGCGCTGCTCGGACCAAGCCGGGCACACCTCGAGGGTGTGCTGCGCCGTGTCCTCCGCCGCGCCGCAGTCGTGGCACGCCGGGGACTCCTCCCTCCCGATCCGGTGCAGGTGCGATCCGAAACAGCCATGGCCGGACAACACCTGCACCAGACGGAAGGAGAGGAAACCGTGGGACCGCTCGAGCCAGTCCCGCAGGACCGGACCGAGCGCGTCCAACGTCCGGCGGCCAAAGGCGGCGGCAGCGAGGTCCTCCGTCCAATGGAGGACGATGGCGTCCTTCGCCTCCCGCCGCACGGCCTCCCGCTCTTCCGCGACGGGGTGCTCCCCGAGCGCCTTCCGACGCGCCGTCCACTCGTACACTCTGGCGAGCACCCAAGCCTCCAACTCCCAAGGAGGGGTGCCGGCCAGAGCGCACGCCGCCGAAAAGCCCACCGAGCGGTAGGCCCTCGCCACCCGCTGTGCAATGGCTCTTTGGGGCCTGCGGATGGCGGTCGCATTCTCCCTCCTGTGGAGGGAGTCCGCCCAGATGGGAGCCCCGTACAGGGCCATGCTCCGCAGGATGCCGGCATAGAGGCGCCGGCATTTCGCCTTGGGCCCCCCCAGGTTCGGGAGGAGCCACGAGAGGGCGTCCGCGGCCTTCAGCAGGCGCGTCGACAGCCCGCTGAAATGCGGGCCGAAGCGCCACCTGTCGTCCAGCACCAGGCCCAGATACTTCATCTGGGCCTGGACCTCTATCCGGACGCCCCCTACGACGATGTGGGCATCGGGTGGGCAGCGCTGCCGAGGCCCGCGAAAGAACACGGCCTCGGTCTTGTTCAGCGCCACCCTCAATCCCAGGCGGCGGATCCTCTCCGCAACCAAGGATCCGCCAGCCGAGGCCAGACAGGCCGCGTCTGCAAAGTTCCTCCCCCGGGCGGTGAGGAGAGTGTCATCCGCGTAGCAGATGACACTCGTGCCCTGGAGGAGGCCTCCCCGCAGGAGCCAATCGAACCCGATATTCCACAGGGGGGGCCCTAGTACCGACCCCTGCGGAACACCGGACTCTGCGCCGTACCGCCTCAACGTGGCCGTCTTGTCCACGAGGAGGACCTCTCGGTCCTCCAGGTAGCTGGCCAGGACGTCCCGCAGGTATCGGGGCACTCCGTGATACCGGAGCGCCTCCAATATCGTCGAGTGGGGGACGGAGTTGAAGGCGTTTGCAATGTCGAATGACACCGCCAGCACTCCGTCCCCCGCCTCCACCGCCTCCTTTACCTGGCCCTTGAGTAGGGCCAGCGCATCGATCGTCGAACGCCCTCGACGAAAACCGAATTGGGCGTCCGACAGGTCCGGCCCTACCCCCCGCAAATGGCTATCAAGCCGGGTGGCGATAATCCCCTCGAACAGTTTACCGACCTCATCGAGCAGAACGATGGGCCGGTATGACGAGGGGGAGTCCACCGGGCGTCCGTCCTTTCGGAGGAGGCACAGCTGCCCCTCCTTCCACAGTTTCGGGAACCTCCCAGCCGTAAAGCACGCGCTGAAGAGGTCCCGAAACCTCTCCTCCATTTGGGAGGCGGCGATCGCCACCACCCGTGCGGGGACGCCGTCCGGCCCGGGGGCCGTCTTCTTTGCGCGGAGGCTGAGCACCCCCGCGTAGAGCTCCGCCGCCGTCACCGGGGGAATCTCCTCGTCCGGCGGGGCCGCCCCTTGCGGGGGATCCATCGCTGGTGGGGCGAAGTCGGTCCTGCACGGAAACAGGGACCGGACCACCCCATCCAGCAACGCTGGCTCGAGGGTCTCCGTCAGTGGGGGACCATAGGGGCGAAGCTGGCTCCGCGCCGCCTTATATGGCCTCCCATAAGGGTCCCGGTCGAGACCCTCCAGCATCTCAGCCCTCGCCGAGTCTTGCGCAGCGCCCATTGCAGACTTGAGGACCAGCGTCGCCTCTCGATAGGAGGCGTATAGGCGGTCCTCTTCTGCCCGGACTCGGTTCTGGGCGCTGCGCCTTCGGCTCCGCGCGTAGGCCCTTCTGGCCGCCACGCAGTCGGCCCGGAGCCCCGCCAGCTCCCCCGTCCACCAATAGACGGCACGACGGGGAGGCGGACGGCGAGACCGAGGCATGCTGTAGTCGCACACCTCGGTCAAGGACTCCCTGAGCCGGACCGCTACGGCGTCCACGTCTGGGACCTCGACAGGGGGCGACAGCCAGTCCTGGAGGAAGGCCGCCTCCTCGGCTGCCTCCCGGTCCAGGCGGGTGAGTGTCCACCGCGGGAAGGGAGATTGCCCAGCGCGGGCCGTCCCCCCCCCCTGGGCGGAGATGTCGAACCGCACATATCGGTGGTCCGACAAGGTCTCCGCCATCTCTACCCGCCAGTTGACGACGCGGGCGGCTAGCGCGGGGGTGGCAAACGAGACGTCCACCACCGACCCGCCCTGTTGCCGCACACACGTGTGGACCGTCCCCCTGTTGAGGAGGGACACACCGCAAGAGGCCGCCCAAAACTGGACGGCGCGCCCCCGGACGTTGCATCCGGCGGCCGGGTTGCCCCAGGCCACCGACTTGGCGTTCAGGTCGCCCAACACCACGACCTGGCGCGGCGCCGCCCTCCCGACGACTGCGGTGAGGATCTCTAGGAAATCCTCAAAGTCCGAGAGAGGGCGGTTTGGGGAGAAATAGACCCCCACCAGGGCCATGTCTCCCCACGCGGCGGCCACGTATCCCGGTCCCCTCTCTAAGAGCGAGAGGGGAGGGGAGTCTGTGGAAGACCGCGTCACCATTGCCACCGAGCCGTCCCGGTCGCCCAGCCAACTGCCAGGGACCGAGTAGGGTTCGGCGACCACCGCCAAGTCCACCAACCACTCAGCCATGGTCTGCATCAGCAGATCCTGGGCTGCCCTGCAGTGGTTGGTGTTCGCCTGAAGGATGCGATGTTCGACCCTATCCATCACTCGGACATCGCACCCTCCTCCACAGCCGCCGCAGGAACGACGGCGCCAGCGGCAGCGGCAGCAGGCCCGGTCGGCACCTGCGCTTTTCCCCGCGTTGGGGGAGGATTACAATTCCTCCCCTTCATTACGTGGCCTGCCGGGCGGCCACTGGCGGCACACACCGCGCAGTGCGGCGTGGCGGCCTCGCACGAGACGGTTTTGTGGCCGTCCCTGCCACAGCGGTAGCACGCGTCCGACCTGTCCACTGCGGACGGACACTGGAGCCGTATGTGTCCGATGCCGAAGCACCGGAAACACCGCAGCGGCCGGTCCTCGAGAGCCCGGACCGCGGCCGAGCTGAACCCGACTGTGAGCCGTCCCTTGGCAAGGACGGCTTTGGCAGCGGCGACCGGGCACTCGAGGCGAATCGTGCCCATGCCACCACGGCCGGGCCTAATGTCCCGGCCTTGGACCGCCGCGGTGCCGCAGCCCCCTATCGCTGCGACCGCCGCCACCACCTCCTCCTTGGTGACGGAGTCGTCCAGGTCCGTCACCTCAATGGTCGCCGACTTGACTGGCCGGGCCACCTTTGCCGAGTCCGCTATGACCTCCTGCAGCTTGGCTGCGAAGAGGTCTGCGTGGGCACTCCCCTCGGCCCCGGGGAACTCGAAAATTCGAGCCCCGGCTTGGGTCCGCCGGCAGGAAACGCTGCCGATCCCCAGCTGGGAAGGGTCGGCATTGGCACGCGCCCGCACCAAAACGGACGCGTACGTCTCCCCTCGCTCCGCAGCCTCCGCGGTGAGCGTCACCACGACGGCCGCGGTTCTAGGGGGGACTAGCCTCTTCTTCCCCTTCCCCTTCGGCTTTCCCTTGCCGGTCGTCTGCGACTGGCTGGGAGCGGTGGCGGCGGGGACGGCAGGGACGGCCGACGCCGACTTCTTCCCCTTGCCCTTCCCCTTGCCCTTCCCCTTGCCCTTGCGGACTACTTCCGTCCACTCGTTGGACGGGGTGGTGGACGGGAGAAGGGCATCCTCCGCTGTCGAGGTGGACGGCTCCGGCTCGGACCGCCTCTTATCCGCCGCGAGTGGTGGTCGGAGGCGTTTCTCCGGCAGGAGCCGGTCCTCTATCCCTGCCAAGCAGGACCTCGTGAAGGCCCTCTCCTCCATTACGACCTTGCGGATGATGTCCTCAAGGTTGGAAGAGGGGCCCTCTGCCGCAGGGCTTCGGTCTGGCAGGCTGCTCGTTTTGGCCTGCTGTGGCCGGGCCGTGGCTTCGGCCAGCCTCTGGTGAAGCTGGCTGTTCTCAGACTGCAGGCGATCTATTCTCGCCTGCAGTTGCCGCGTCTCGTCGCTGGTCGTCCGCTGCACCAGCTCAGCGACGACACCACGCATGCTCGCAGCCCTGCACTTGAGGGCCTTCTGCAGCGTGCCCTTCAGGTTGGAGGACTTAGAGGCGACCTCCTTGATCTCCTCCTCGTCCTCTTCCGCCATTCTCTGCAGCTCGGCCAGAGAATGGTCGGCGTATACAACGCGGGACGCACCGTACCCAGACCTGGCCCGAGCGATGTGCGCACGTTGCTCCTTCGCGACAATCCGCTCCTCCAGCTCTTGCTGGAGCTGCGCTCGCCGGGCCAGGTCCAACTGGCGTTGGGCGTCCGCGAGCCCAACGACATGGGTGTCCGAAGCCACCGTCGGCTTTTTGGCCTTTGACGCCCTCTTCGGCTTCGACCCCGAGGCCGAGGAGCCTTCGGACCCACCGCTCAGGTGGACCCGCTTCCGCGACCGAGAGTCGTCCAAGTCCGACACACTAATAAGTGAGTCGTTGTCGGACGACTCGTCGACCCCTACAAAGAAGCCAGCCGCAGACGGCGCGCGGCTGGATTCTGACGCCGAAGCGTCGGGGTGGCCCTGAGAAGGGCCGTTTGGTTGGCCCTGAGAAGGGCCGTTTGGTTGGCCCTGAGAAGGGCCTTTGGATTTTAAAAAACGCCCGAAGGCGTCGCGCGGTGGTGGTGGCATAGCCTCCGCAGGTTCGCACTCGCACGGCAATAAAATAGTGTGCGATCGCACAGCGCACTTTGGCCAACCCAGTCTGCCACTCCGTTACGGTGGTCAGAGCTGGGCTGTTTCCAGGGGACACGACGAGGACGTAAGCGCTGTGGGGGGGTCCCCCAACCTAACCTAACCTAACCTAACCTAACCTAACCTTTTTTTTTTTTTTTTTTTTTTTTTTTGTTTGCGCTGGGAAAAAATGCGTTACGCATACCCTCCCATCGGGGGATGGGGGGGCTATGTGGGACTCCCCGGGTCTGGGACCCGGTATACCCACTAAAATAACCCAGCGGCACTCCCGCTTCGTCTTAGTGGTGGAGGACTGGGAATCCGGCACAGCCTTTACGTCCAGTCCACCGCCGACGATTGCCCGCAACGCGAGCCCCTCACACCCCCCCCGTGGGGAGGGGGACGGGCCCGGGAGTGACCGACGAAGGTGGTGACGGGTGCAATGCGGGCGGAGGCGCCCCCGCGCCTGTCGCCCGCCCGTCGCCACCACGAGGAGGGGGAGGACGGCGCCCTCTCCGACCCCTTCTTCGTCTGCGGAGCGGCGCAGCGAGAGGATCGTCCTCCCGCGCGCGCTCCGCCTCCTCCTTTCGCGACATCACGTCCTCGCAAAAGAAGGCAACCGCTGTCCAGGCCCCCTCGGTCCCCAGCATGGCGTTCATCACGCCGGGAAGCGAGAGGTCCTGACCGATCACCGCGGTCAGACCGCGGCGCTGCTCGGACCAAGCCGGGCACACCTCGAGGGTGTGCTGCGCCGTGTCCTCCGCCGCGCCGCAGTCGTGGCACGCCGGGGACTCCTCCCTCCCGATCCGGTGCAGGTGCGATCCGAAACAGCCATGGCCGGACAACACCTGCACCAGACGGAAGGAGAGGAAACCGTGGGACCGCTCGAGCCAGTCCCGCAGGACCGGACCGAGCGCGTCCAACGTCCGGCGGCCAAAGGCGGCGGCAGCGAGGTCCTCCGTCCAATGGAGGACGATGGCGTCCTTCGCCTCCCGCCGCACGGCCTCCCGCTCTTCCGCGACGGGGTGCTCCCCGAGCGCCTTCCGACGCGCCGTCCACTCGTACACTCTGGCGAGCACCCAAGCCTCCAACTCCCAAGGAGGGGTGCCGGCCAGAGCGCACGCCGCCGAAAAGCCCACCGAGCGGTAGGCCCTCGCCACCCGCTGTGCAATGGCTCTTTGGGGCCTGCGGATGGCGGTCGCATTCTCCCTCCTGTGGAGGGAGTCCGCCCAGATGGGAGCCCCGTACAGGGCCATGCTCCGCAGGATGCCGGCATAGAGGCGCCGGCATTTCGCCTTGGGTCCCCCCAGGTTCGGGAGGAGCCACGAGAGGGCGTCCGCGGTCTTCAGCAGGCGCGTCGACAGCCCGCTGAAATGCGGGCCGAAGCGCCACCTGTCGTCCAGCACCAGGCCCAGATACTTCATCTGGGCCTGGACCTCTATCCGGACGCCCCCTACGACGATGTGGGCATCGGGTGGGCAGCGCTGCCGAGGCCCGCGAAAGAACACGGCCTCGGTCTTGTTCAGCGCCACCCTCAATCCCAGGCGGCGGATCCTCTCCGCAACCAAGGATCCGCCAGCCGAGGCCAGACAGGCCGCGTCTGCAAAGTTCCTCCCCCGGGCGGTGAGGAGAGTGTCATCCGCGTAGCAGATGACACTCGTGCCCTGGAGGAGGCCTCCCCGCAGCAGCCAATCGAACCCGATGTTCCACAGGGGGGGCCCTAGTACCGACCCCTGCGGAACACCGGACTCTGCGCCGTACCGCCTCAACGTGGCCGTCTTGTCCACGAGGAGAACCTCTCGGTCCTCCAGGTAGCTGGCCAGGACGTCCCGCAGGTATTGGGGCACTCCGTGATACCGGAGCGCCTCCAATATCGTCGAGTGGGGGACGGAGTTGAAGGCGTTTGCAATGTCGAATGACACCGCCAGCACTCCGTCCCCCGCCTCCACCGTCTCCTTTACCTGGCCCTTGAGTAGGGCCAGCGCATCGATCGTCGAACGCCCTCGACGAAAACCGAATTGGGCGTCCGACAGGTCCGGCCCTACCCCCCGCATATGGCTATCAAGCCGGGTGGCGATAATCCCCTCGAACAGTTTACCGACCTCATCGAGCAGAACGATGGGCCGGTATGACGAGGGGGAGTCCACCGGGCGTCCGTCCTTTCGGAGGAGGCACAGCTGCCCCTCCTTCCACAGTTTCGGGAACCTCCCAGCCGTAAAGCACGCGCTGAAGAGGTCCCGAAACCTCTCCTCCATTTGGGAGGCGGCGATCGCCACCACCCGTGCGGGGACGCCGTCCGGCCCGGGGGCCGTCTTCTTTGCGCGGAGGCTGAGCACCCCCGCGTAGAGCTCCGCCGCCGTCACCGGGGGAATCTCCTCCTCCGATGGGGCCGCCCCTTGCGGGGGATCCATCGCTGGTGGGGCGAAGTCGGTCCTGCACGGAAACAGGGACCGGACCACCCCATCCAGCAACGCTGGCTCGAGGGTCTCCGTCAGTGGGGGACCATAGGGGCGAAGCTGGCTCCGCGCCGCCCTGTATGGTCTCCCATAAGGGTCCCGGTCGAGACCCTCCAGCATCTCAGCCCTCGCCGAGTCTTGCGCAGCGCCCATTGCAGACTTGAGGACCAGCGTCGCCTCTCGATAGGAGGCGTATAGGCGGTCCTCTTCTGCCCGGACTCGGTTCTGGGCGCTGCGCCTTCGGCTCCGCGCGTAGGCCCTTCTGGCCGCCACGCAGTCGGCCCGGAGCCCCGCCAGCTCCCCCGTCCACCAATAGACGGCACGACGGGGAGGCGGACGGCGAGACCGCGGCATGCTGTAGTCGCACACCTCGGTCAGGGACTCCCTGAGCCGGACCGCTGCGGCGTCCACGTCCGGGACCTCGACAGGGGGCGACAGCCAGTCCTGGAGGAAGGCCGCCTCCTCGGCTGCCTCCCGGTCCAGGCGGGTAAGTGTCCACCGTGGGAAGGGAGATTGCCCAGCGCGGGCCATCCCCCCCCCCTGGGCGGAGATGTCGAACCGCACATATCGGTGGTCCGACAAGGTCTCCGCCATCTCTACCCGCCAGTTGACGACGCGGGCGGCTAGCGCGGGGGTGGCAAACGAGACGTCCACCACCGACCCGCCCTGTTGCCGCACACACGTGTGGACCGTCCCCCTGTTGAGGAGGGACACGCCGCAAGAGGCCGCCCAAAACTGGACGGCGCGCCCCCGGACGTTGCATCCGGCGGCCGGGTTGCCCCAGGCCACCGACTTGGCGTTCAGGTCGCCCAACACCACGACCTGGCGCGGCGCCGCCCTCCCGACGACTGCGGTGAGGATCTCTAGGAAATCCTCAAAGTCCGAGAGAGGGCGGTTTGGGGAGAAATAGACCCCCACCAGGGCCATGTCTCCCCACGCGGCGGCCACGTATCCCGGTCCCCTCTCTAAGAGCGAGAGGGGAGGGGAGTCTGTGGAAGACCGCGTCACCATTGCCACCGAGCCGTCCCGGTCGCCCAGCCAACTGCCAGGGACCGAGTAGGGTTCGGCGACCACCGCCAAGTCCACCAACCACTCAGCCATGGTCTGCATCAGCAGATCCTGGGCTGCCCTGCAGTGGTTGGTGTTCGCCTGAAGGATGCGATGTTCGACCCTATCCATCACTCGGACATCGCACCCTCCTCCGCAGCCGCCGCAGGAACGACGGCGCCAGCGGCAGCGGCAGCAGGCCCGGTCGGCGCCTGCGCTTTTCCCCGCGTTGGGGGAGGATTACAATTCCTCCCCTTCATTACGTGGCCTGCCGGGCGGCCACTGGCGGCACACACCGCGCAGTGCGGCGTGGCGGCCTCGCACGAGACGGTTTTGTGGCCGTCCCTGCCACAGCGGTAGCACGCGTCCGACCTGTCCACTGCGGACGGACACTGGAGCCGTATGTGTCCGATGCCGAAGCACCGGAAACACCGCAGCGGCCGGTCCTCGAGAGCCCGGACCGCGGCCGAGCTGAACCCGACTGTGAGCCGTCCCTTGGCAAGGACGGCTTTGGCAGCGGCGACCGGGCACTCGAGGCGAATCGTGCCCATGCCACCACGGCCGGGCCTAATGTCCCGGCCTTGGACCGCCGCGGTGCCGCAGCCCCCTATCGCTGCGACCGCCGCCACCACCTCCTCCTTGGTGACGGAGTCGTCCAGGTCCGTCACCTCAATGGTCGCCGACTTGACTGGCCGGGCCACCTTTGCCGAGTCCGCTATGACCTCCTGCAGCTTGGCTGCGAAGAGGTCTGCGTGGGCACTCCCCTCGGCCCCGGGGAACTCGAAAATTCGAGCCCCGGCTTGGGTCCGCCGGCAGGAAACGCTGCCGATCCCCAGCTGGGAAGGGTCGGCATTGGCACGCGCCCGCACCAAAACGGACGCGTACGTCTCCCCTCGCTCCGCAGCCTCCGCGGTGAGCGTCACCACGACGGCCGCGGTTCTAGGGGGGACTAGCCTCTTCTTCCCCTTCCCCTTCGGCTTTCCCTTGCCGGTCGTCTGCGACTGGCTGGGAGCGGTGGCGGCGGGGACGGCAGGGACGGCCGACGCCGACTTCTTCCCCTTGCCCTTCCCCTTGCCCTTGCGGGCTACTTCCGTCCACTCGTTGGACGGGGTGGTGGACGGGAGAAGGGCATCCTCCGCTGTCGAGGTGGACGGCTCCGGCTCGGACCGCCTCTTATCCGCCGCAAGTGGTGGTCGGAGGCGTTTCTCCGGCAGGAGCCGGTCCTCTATCCCTGCCAAGCAGGACCTCGTGAAGGCCCTCTCCTCCATTACGACCTTGCGGATGATGTCCTCAAGGTAAGAAGAGGGGCCCTCTGCCGCAGGGCTTCGGTCTGTCAGGCTGCTCGTTTTGGCCTGCTGTGGCCGGGCCGTGGCTTCGGCCAGCCTCTGGTGAAGCTGGCTGTTCTCAGACTGCAGGCGATCTATTCTCGCCTGCAGTTGCCGCGTCTCGTCGCTGGTCGTCCGCTGCACCAGCTCAGCGACGACACCACGCATGCTCGCAGCCCTGCACTTGAGGGCCTTCTGCAGCGTGCCCTTCAGGTTGGAGGACTTAGAGGCGACCTCCTTGATCTCCTCCTCGTCCTCTTCCGCCATTCTCTGCAGCTCGGCCAGAGAATGGTCGGCGTATACAACGCGGGACGCACCGTACCCAGACCTGGCCCGAGCGATGTGCGCACGTTGCTCCTTCGCGACAATCCGCTCCTCCAGCTCTTGCTGGAGCTGCGCTCGCCGGGCCAGGTCCAACTGGCGTTGGGCGTCCGCGAGCCCAACGACATGGGTGTCCGAAGCCACCGTCGGCTTTTTGGCCTTTGACGCCCTCTTCGGCTTCGACCCCGAGGCCGAGGAGCCTTCGGACCCACCGCTCAGGTGGACCCGCTTCCGCGACCGAGAGTCGTCCAAGTCCGACACACTAATAAGTGAGTCGTTGTCGGACGACTCGTCGACCCCTACAAAGAAGCCAGCCGCAGACGGCGCGCGGCTGGATTCTGACGCCGAAGCGTCGGGGTGGCCCTGAGAAGGGCCGTTTGGTTGGCCCTGAGAAGGGCCGTTTGGTTGGCCCTGAGAAGGGCCGTTTGGTTGGCCCTGAGAAGGGCCTTTGGATTTTAAAAAACGCCCGAAGGCGTCGCGCGGTGGTGGTGGCATAGCCTCCGCAGTTTCGCACTCACACGGCAATAAAATAGTGTACGATCGCACAGCGCACTTTGGCCAACCCAGTCTGCCACTCCGTTACGGTGGTCAGAGCTGGGCTGTTTCCAGGGGACACGACGAGGACGTAAGCGCTGTGGGGGGGTCCCCCAACCTAACCTTTTTTTTTTTTTTTTTTTTTTTTTTTTTTTTTTTTTTTTGCGCTGGGAAAAAATGCGTTACGCATACCCACCCATCGGGGGATGGGGGGCTATGTGGGACTCCCCGGGTCTGGGACCCGGTATACCCACTAAAATAACCCAGCGGCACTCCCGCTTCGTCTTAGTGGTGGAGGACTGGGAATCCGGCACAGCCTTTACGTCCAGTCCACCGCCGACGATTGCCCGCAACGCGAGCCCCTCACACCCCCCCCGTGGGGAGGGGGACGGGCCCGGGAGTGACCGACGAAGGTGGTGACGGGTGCAATGCGGGCGGAGGCGCCCCCGCGCCTGTCGCCCGCCCGTCGCCACCACGAGGAGGGGGAGGACGGCGCCCTCTCCGACCCCTTCTTCGTCTGCGGAGCGGCGCAGCGAGAGGATCGTCCTCCCGCGCGCGCTCCGCCTCCTCCTTTCGCGACATCACGTCCTCGCAAAAGGAGGCAACCGCTGTCCAGGCCCCCTCGGTCCCCAGCATGGCGTTCATCACGCCGGGAAGCGAGAGGTCCTGACCGATCACCGCGGTCAGACCGCGGCGCTGCTCGGACCAAGCCGGGCACACCTCGAGGGTGTGCTGCGCCGTGTCCTCCGCCGCGCCGCAGTCGTGGCACGCCGGGGACTCCTCCCTCCCGATCCGGTGCAGGTGCGATCCGAAACAGCCATGGCCGGACAACACCTGCACCAGACGGAAGGAGAGGAAACCGTGGGACCGCTCGAGCCAGTCCCGCAGGACCGGACCGAGCGCGTCCAACGTCCGGCGGCCAAAGGCGGCGGCAGCGAGGTCCTCCGTCCAATGGAGGACGATGGCGTCCTTCGCCTCCCGCCGCACGGCCTCCCGCTCTTCCGCGACGGGGTGCTCCCCGAGCGCCTTCCGACGCGCCGTCCACTCGTACACTCTGGCGAGCACCCAAGCCTCCAACTCCCAAGGAGGGGTGCCGGCCAGAGCGCACGCCGCCGAAAAGCCCACCGAGCGGTAGGCCCTCGCCACCCGCTGTGCAATGGCTCTTTGGGGCCTGCGGATGGCGGTCGCATTCTCCCTCCTGTGGAGGGAGTCCGCCCAGATGGGAGCCCCGTACAGGGCCATGCTCCGCAGGATGCCGGCATAGAGGCGCCGGCATTTCGCCTTGGGCCCCCCCAGGTTTGGGAGGAGCCACGAGAGGGCGTCCGCGGCCTTCAGCAGGCGCGTCGACAGCCCGCTGAAATGCGGGCCGAAGCGCCACCTGTCGTCCAGCACCAGGCCCAGATACTTCATCTGGGCCTGGACCTCTATCCGGACGCCCCCTACGACGATGTGGGCATCGGGTGGGCAGCGCTGCCGAGGCCCGCGAAAGAACACGGCCTCGGTCTTGTTCAGCGCCACCCTCAATCCCAGGCGGCGGATCCTCTCCGCAACCAAGGATCCGCCAGCCGAGGCCAGACAGGCCGCGTCTGCAAAGTTCCTCCCCCGGGCGGTGAGGAGAGTGTCATCCGCGTAGCAGATGACACTCGTGCCCTGGAGGAGGCCTCCCCGCAGGAGCCAATCGAACCCGATGTTCCACAGGGGGGGCCCTAGTACCGACCCCTGCGGAACACCGGACTCTGCGCCGTACCGCCTCAACGTGGCCGTCTTGTCCACGAGGAGGACCTCTCGGTCCTCCAGGTAGCTGGCCAGGACGTCCCGCAGGTATCGGGGCACTCCGTGATACCGGAGCGCCTCCAATATCGTCGAGTGGGGGACGGAGTTGAAGGCGTTTGCAATGTCGAATGACACCGCCAGCACTCCGTCCCCCGCCTCCACCGCCTCCTTTACCTGGCCCTTGAGTAGGGCCAGCGCATCGATCGTCGAACGCCCTCGACGAAAACCGAATTGGGCGTCCGACAGGTCCGGCCCTACCCCCCGCAAATGGCTATCAAGCCGGGTGGCGATAATCCCCTCGAACAGTTTACCGACCTCATCGAGCAGAACGATGGGCCGGTATGACGAGGGGGAGTCCACCGGGCGTCCGTCCTTTCGGAGGAGGCACAGCTGCCCCTCCTTCCACAGTTTCGGGAACCTCCCAGCCGTAAAGCACGCGCTGAAGAGGTCCCGAAACCTCTCCTCCATTTGGGAGGCGGCGATCGCCACCACCCGTGCGGGGACGCCGTCCGGCCCGGGGGCCGTCTTCTTTGCGCGGAGGCTGAGCACCCCCGCGTAGAGCTCCGCCGCCGTCACCGGGGGAATCCCCTCCTCCGGTGGGGCCGCCTCTTGCGGGGGATCCATCGCTGGTGGGGCGAAGTCGGTCCTGCACGGAAACAGGGACCGGACCACCCCATCCAGCAACGCTGGTTCGAGGGTCTCCGTCAGTGGGGGACCATAGGGGCGAAGCTGGCTCCGCGCCGCCCTGTATGGTCTCCCATAAGGGTCCCGGTCGAGACCCTCCAGCATCTCAGCCCTCGCCGAGTCTTGCGCAGCGCCCATTGCAGACTTGAGGACCAGCGTCGCCTCTCGATAGGAGGCGTATAGGCGGTCCTCTTCTGCCCGGACTCGGTTCTGGGCGCTGCGCCTTCGGCTCCGCGCGTAGGCCCTTCTGGCCGCCACGCAGTCGGCCCGGAGCCCCGCCAGCTCCCCCGTCCACCAATAGACGGCACGACGGGGAGGCGGACGGCGAGACCGCGGCATGCTGTAGTCGCACACCTCGGTCAGGGACTCCCTGAGCCGGACCGCTGCGGCGTCCACGTCTGGGACCTCGACAGGGGGCGACAGCCAGTCCTGGAGGAAGGCCGCCTCCTCGGCTGCCTCCCGGTCCAGGCGGGTGAGTGTCCACCGCGGGAAGGGAGATTGCCCAGCGCGGGCCGTCCCCCCCCCCTGGGCGGAGATGTCGAACCGCACATATCGGTGGTCCGACAAGGTCTCCGCCATCTCTACCCGCCAGTTGACGACGCGGGCGGCTAGCGCGGGGGTGGCAAACGAGACGTCCACCACCGACCCGCCCTGTTGCCGCACACACGTGTGGACCGTCCCCCTGTTGAGGAGGGACACACCGCAAGAGGCCGCCCAAAACTGGACGGCGCGCCCCCGGACGTTGCATCCGGCGGCCGGGTTGCCCCAGGCCACCGACTTGGCGTTCAGGTCGCCCAACACCACGACCTGGCGCGGCGCCGCCCTCCCGACGACTGCGGTGAGGATCTCTAGGAAATCCTCAAAGTCCGAGAGAGGGCGGTTTGGGGAGAAATAGACCCCCACCAGGGCCATGTCTCCCCACGCGGTGGCCACGTATCCCGGTCCCCTCTCTAAGAGCGAGAGGGGAGGGGAGTCTGTGGAAGACCGCGTCACCATTGCCACCGAGCCGTCCCGGTCGCCCAGCCAACTGCCAGGGACCGAGTAGGGTTCGGCGACCACCGCCAAGTCCACCAACCACTCAGCCATGGTCTGCATCAGCAGATCCTGGGCTGCCCTGCAGTGGTTGGTGTTCGCCTGAAGGATGCGATGTTCGACCCTATCCATCACTCGGACATCGCACCCTCCTCCGCAGCCGCCGCAGGAACGACGGCGCCAGCGGCAGCGGCAGCAGGCCCGGTCGGCGCCTGCGCTTTTCCCCGCGTTGGGGGAGGATTACAATTCCTCCCCTTCATTACGTGGCCTGCCGGGCGGCCGCTGGCGGCACACACCGCGCAGTGCGGCGTGGCGGCCTCGCACGAGACGGTTTTGTGGCCGTCCCTGCCACAGCGGTAGCACGCGTCCGACCTGTCCACTGCGGACGGACACTGGAGCCGTATGTGTCCGATGCCAAAGCACCGGAAACACCGCAGCGGCCGGTCCTCGAGAGCCCGGACCGCGGCCGAGCTGAACCCGACTGTGAGCCGTCCCTTGGCAAGGACGGCTTTGGCAGCGGCGACCGGGCACTCGAGGCGAATCGTGCCCATGCCACCACGGCCGGGCCTAATGTCCCGGCCTTGGACCGCCGCGGTGCCGCAGCCCCCTATCGCTGCGACCGCCGCCACCACCTCCTCCTTGGTGACGGAGTCGTCGAGGTCCGTCACCTCAATGGTCGCCGACTTGACTGGCCGGGCCACCTTTGCCGAGTCCGCTATGACCTCCTGCAGCTTGGCTGCGAAGAGGTCTGCGTGGGCACTCCCCTCGGCCCCGGGGAACTCGAAAATTCGAGCCCCGGCTTGGGTCCGCCGGCAGGAAACGCTGCCGATCCCCAGCTGGGAAGGGTCGGCATTGGCACGCGCCCGCACCAAAACGGACGCGTACGTCTCCCCTCGCTCCGCAGCCTCCGCGGTGAGCGTCACCACGACGGCCGCGGTTCTAGGGGGGACTAGCCTCTTCTTCCCCTTCCCCTTCGGCTTTCCCTTGCCGGTCGTCTGCGACTGGCTGGGAGCGGTGGCGGCGGGGACGGCAGGGACGGCCGACGCCGACTTCTTCCCCTTGCCCTTCCCCTTGCCCTTCCTCTTGCCCTTGCGGGCCACTTCCGTCCACTCGTTGGACGGGGTGGTGGACGGGAGAAGGGCATCCTCCGCTGTCGAGGTGGACGGCTCCGGCTCGGACCGCCTCTTATCCGCTGCGAGCGGTGGTCGGAGGCGTTTCTCCGGCAGGAGCCGGTCCTCTATCCCTGCGAGGCAGGACCTCGTGAAGGCCCTCTCCTCCATTACGACCTTGCGGATGATGTCCTCAAGGTTGGAAGAGGGGCCCTCTGCCGCAGGGCTTCGGTCTGGCAGGCTGCTTGTCTTGGCCTGCTGTGGCCGGGCCGTGGCTTCGGCCAGCCTCTGATGAAGCTGGCTGACCTCAGACTGCAGGCGATCTACTCTCGCCTGCAGTTGCCGCGTCTCGTCGCTGGTCGTCCGCTGCACCAGCTCAGCGACGACACCACGCATGCTCGCGGCCCTGCACTTCAGGGCCTTCTGCAGCGTGCCCTTCAGGTTGGAGGACTTAGAGGCGACCTCCATGATCTCCTCCTCGTCCTCTTCCGCCATTTTCTGCAGCTCGGCCAGGGAATAGTCGGCGTATACAACGCGGGACGCACCGTACCCAGACCTGGCCCGAGCGACGTGCGCACGTTGCTCCTTCGCAACAATCCGCTCCTCCAGCTCTTGCTGGAGCTGCGCTCGCCGGGCCAGGTCCAACTGGCGTTGGGCGTCCGCGAGCCCAACGACATGGGTGTCCGAAGCCACCGTCGGCTTTTTGGCCTTTGACGCCCTCTTCGGCTTCGACCCCGAGGCCGAGGAGCCTTCGGACCCGCCGCTCAGGTGGACCCGCTTCCGCGACCGAGAGTCGTCCAAGTCCGACACACTAATAAGTGAGTCGTTGTCGGACGACTCGTCGACCCCCACAAAGAAGCCAGCCGCAGACGGCGCGCGGCTGGATTCTGACGCCGAAGCGTCGGGGTGGCCCTGAGAAGGGCCGTTTGGTTGGCCCTGAGAAGGGCCGTTTGGTTGGCCCTGAGAAGGGCCTTTGGATTTTAAAAAACGCCCGAAGGCGTCGCGCGGTGGTGGTGGCATAGCCTCCGCAGGTTCGCACTCGCACGGCAATAAAATAGTGTGCGATCGCACAGCGCACTTTGGCCAACCCAGTCTGCCACTCCGTTACGGTGGTCAGAGCTGGGCTGTTTCCAGGGGACACGACGAGGACGTAAGCGCTGTGGGGGGGTCCCCCCCCCCAACCTAACCTAACCTAACCTAACCTAACCTAACCTAACCTAACCTAACCCCAGTTCCACGCTAGCCGCCAGCCCTAGCGCCACGATTCTAAGTCGCTCCGCGCTCAAAAAATCGGGAAAAATAGCTAAAGTGAACGAAAATATCAGTGTTTGTGTTAAAAGTTGCGCGCTACAGAGCTGTAACTATAAGTGAAAAAATTTTTAAAATCGGTGAAAAATTGGCAAAGTTACAGCCAGAAAACATTAAAATTAACCTCAAAAGTGTCTGAAAAATCACAAAAAGTGAAACGCCGCGAGATTGTGCGCGGTGACCCCGTGTTTTTGGACTGCCCTACGAAGCACCTGTACTAGCACTACATCCTGGCTGAGTTTGGGATTTTTCCCCCAGGAACTCGCCGAGATACGGGACCACAACGAAAATCCACGTGGACACGAGGTTGACTTCCAGCAGTCGGAGAGGAACACCTGTAACGGGGATAGGTGTGGGAAACCATACCCTTTCATCCGACACCTAGACCATCGAAATCGGACCACCCTACCGGAAGATATAAGGTTTTAAATATAATATAAAAATCAAAAAATTTCTCAACCCCTATTATATCAAAAACTAAAGCGATAACATATTATTTTTCGGACTGTAATAAATAGTGTATAACCTAAAGAACATAAGTGACAAATTACAAAATTTTTTGGACTAGTATTTTAAAAGTTAAAAATTTTATCTAGATACCTATAAAAATACAAATCATTAAATATAAGTAATAAAAATCCGGAAAAAATTTGACAAGGGGTCCTAGACCAAAAACAATAAATCCGTATGAAAATAAAAATTTTTCACCACCTGGTTCCTGTCAAAAACACCTATTTGCAGAAAGTGGTTCCACTCCCTAAATTTTGACCACCTGCCAAAAATAATCAGGTCGTAAAACAAATAAGTAATTGAACTGACCAGAAACGGAACCTCTCCATCTCCTGGAATCCGAAGAGCGCGAGGAGATCAGAAGGAAACTGAATTTTATGAGGAATTTATTCCAAACGTCTGCCCGGAACGCCATTACCAAATAAACTTGTCGGGGTTGTAACCCTGGAACGGAGCGTCGGACAGTAAAAATAACGACAAATCGGTTCTCTTAAGGACGAGAACCCTGGACATTTTTCCACCAGCTCGCCAGGGTCAAATTTTTACCTTCCCAGGGGAATATCTTCTAAACGGGACCAGCTACGGGAACCTCACTGGTGCCAGCAGTTGGAGAAATATCAGCCCTACAACCCGACACAGGTCATCGCCCGAACCCCACCACCCCCTAGATCCGGCACCCCCGGGAAGACTTCGGACGCCGCTGGAACAGAGAGGAGCAGCAGTGGAACAAAAAATAGTTGATAAGTACTTAGGTTAATTAATAGATTAAGAATAGAAATAAAAACCAGCCCCCGGGAGCGTCCCGTTTCAGAGATACAGACCCAGAAGCAAACTAAGTCGCGAGAGCTAAAAAAAATAGCATTTGCGGTTGTTGGTAACTAAATAAAATTTTCAGGATTGAATTTCTCATTAACCATAGAAGACGCCCTCCTCTCAAGGAGCGCCAAACGTAGGGAGTGCTTCACCGTACAGGAACACACTCTCAAAAAATTTTTATCAATAATAGTAATTGTGAAAAGTAATTTTTTATTTAAGGAATTTAGTTTACCAACAGCACGAAACCTGAAAAAGGCCTGTATCTCTGAAACGGTGCGTCGTAGCTGAAAAATAACAAAATTTTCGAAGCCCCCCCCCTAACCCCCCCCCCTGGTTGGATACCCAACCATTCCAGGCCACCCCCATCACATAAACAAAATTTCAACCCACTAAGTTTAAATCACCCCTAGCACCTATAAATAATTTTCTAGTACAAGTCATTTTTAAAACATAACCATAAGGGGCCCTCAGCCATATAATAGTATAATACAAATAAATAAAGGTATCCAAAATTTCCCCCTCCCCCCTTTAAAACTCAGACATCTGGGGAACGGCTGAGAATATTCTTCCCGTTAACCCCCCCCCACTACCCCCCTCCCTCACCCCCCCTCAATAGTCTCCCCACGTAACTCCCCCCCCCACCCCCCCCTCCTTCACCCCCCCTCAATAGTCTCCCCACGAGACTCCCCCCCCCAACCCCCCTCCTTCACCCCCCCTCAATAGTCTCCCCACGAAACTCCCCCCCCCCTTCCCCCCTCAGGGCTTCCTCACCCCCCCGCAATCTAACTTCGGCCCCGTTGGAGCTAGGAAGTCGAGATTGGGCTCGTTTGAAAGGGCGCAAAACGCTACTCAAGTTGGCCCCTACAGAATCCGAATTTGGCACCCAGGAGCCACTCTAGCGATAAACTTAAAAATAGGTTTTGATATTGTTAATTGACATTAGGGTCTCAATAGACCCCTATTATATAACCCACAACCTAGAAACTCCTAGGGCCCTTGTGCGGTCTTTTATTTGTACTTAGCATTCTTTTATTTCTTTTTATTTTTTATTTTACATTACTTTAACGTCCCTATTGACGCTTTTAATATAGATATTGATTGACGCATACCTTCCAACATGTTCGGCTTTAGAACACCCTTAAAGGCGACCGGTGGCGAGAAGTCTCCGTCAGGACCTGAAGCAGTTGCCCCTCCAAATGTAAGACGTAGCATAGGAGAGTGGGAAGCTACAAACATCAGCCCCACTCCCCATACAACGGAAAAGACGTCGCAGGCCGGCCCTGCGAAAACCAAAATAAAGCCTGCCTTGACGCAGGAGAGCAAAGCTACGACTGCGACCACAGTGAGGAAATCCGTTGAAACGGGCTCACCGTCAAAGGTCAAATATGCAGACCGAACTGCGGAGGCTAAAGCCTGTCTAACAAAGGCAAAGCTTCACCTAAGCAGCACAAGGAACACCAAGAGGGAGATTATAACCGGTATCTCCGAAGCCACAGAACGACTTTATCAATTGATAAAAGAAGCTGAAACGGAGCTAAAAGTGGCAAAGACGCGTAGTTCCAGGGAAGGGCTGGCACAGACAGACAAAAAGTCGCCAGACACAGAAAAAATTTCTCCTGAGGGAATTGACACGAATATGATCCTTCACACGATGGAACAACATTCAAAGCTCCTAGCAGAAAATAATAAGAAAATAGAGGAGCTCAAGGAGAAAATAGATCACAAAAACGAATTCTTGGATAGGGGTACCTATGCGAGTGTGGCCGCAACTCAGTCCGTGAACTCACTGCCACGGCGCAGTACACTACACTCTGTGGTGGTCACATCCAAGAACGAAACCGAAACGGGCGACGAAGTCCTTAGCAGAATAAGGGAAGCGGTAAACGCCAAAGACGGGTGGATAAAGGTGGAAAAGGTGAGGAAAGCCAAAGACAGGAAAATAATAATAGGTCTGGAAACCGAAGAGGAAAGAAGCAAGATTAAGACCCGACTTCAAAAAGAAGGAATCGACCTAACTGTCGAGGAAGTCAAAAACAAGGACCCACTTTTGATTTTGAGGAATGTTCTAGTCGTGAATACCGACGAAGACATCATCAAAGCGCTTAAAAATCAAAACAAGAGTGTTTTTGACGGCCTCGACAGTGGCGAAGACAGGGTGGAGATAAGGTACAGGAGAAGGACACGTAACCCCCATATTGGCCATGTCATCATCAGCGTCTCGCCCACCATCTGGCGACGGGCTATAGAGATCGGGACCGTGCACATCGACCTCCAACGCATAAAGGTCGAAGACCAGACCCCGTTGGTCCAGTGCACTCGCTGCCTAGGGTTCGGACACGGTAAGCGGTTTTGTAAAGAGCCTGCAGACTTATGCAGTCACTGCGGCGGTCCCCATATGAGACCAGAGTGCCCAGACTGGCTCTCAGGCTCACCACCCGCATGCCGAAATTGCACGAGGTCTAAAATGGAACACGGCACGCAACACAATGCGTTCAGCCACGACTGCCCTGTACGAAAGAAATGGGATGACGTGGCCAGATCGACGGTGGCGTACTGCTAAGGGCACCCGAAGCAACCCAAACCTATATAGATTAGTACAAGCCAACCTCCAGCGGAAAAAACTCGCAACAGACGAGCTCCTATTGGAAGCCGCAAATCGCGGAGTTGCCATTGCTCTCCTTCAGGAACCATATGTGGGAGGGGCTAAGAAAATGAGGAACCACAGGGGTGTTCGGATCTTCCAGAACACTGACGCTGGGGATGGCACTGTTAAGGCCGCAATAGCGGTCTTCGACCAAGACCTCATAGTCACACAATGCCCAAAACTCACCACGAACAACATCACCGTGGTGGGGATCCAGACCAGTGCCTGGAGGATCAACCTGGTCTCCTTTTATTTCGAGCCAGACCAGCCAATAGGACCGTACTTAGAGCACCTCAAACACATTGAGGAAGAAGTAGGCTCCAAAATGTGGGTCCTTGGAGGAGACGCAAACGCGAAAAGCACCTGGTGGGGAAGCTTGACCATCGACTGTAGGGGAGAAGAAGTGTCTGGGGTTCTCGACGAGCTGAGTCTCAACATACTCAACAGAGGGGAAATTCCGACTTTCGACACAATCAGGGGGGGAAAACGCTACTGCAGCCACGTTGACATCACGGCATGCTCAACCGATATTCTGGACCTGGTAGACGACTGGAGGGTAGACGAGGGCCTCACGAGCTCGGACCACAACGGCATTGTTTTTAACATCAAACTAAAAAGGTCTAAAGGCATAAAAATCAATAGAACAACTAGAATTTTCAATACAAAAAAGGCAAATTGGCCTGAGTTTCGTGAGAAACTCAGCCAATTAATGCAAGAGAATAAAATTAATAAACCTGAAATAGAAAAATTAAATACAGTCGATCAATTCAATACAATTATACAAAAATACACTCAAGCAATAAGAGACGCATGCACTTCATCAATGCCTATAAAGAAGAATAATGAAATACTCACCTTGCCGTGGTGGTCCGAGAAACTCGAGAGGATGAAGCAGGAAGTCGCTACCAGGAAACGCAGAGTTAGGTGTGCAGCACCAGTCCGAAGGTCGAAAGTCGTCGAAGAGTACCTGAAACAGAAAGTTGAGTATGAAGCAGAAGCAGCCAAAGATATTATCGAGAGCTGGAAGAACTTTTGCGCCAAGCAGGACCGAGAGGGAGTTTGGGAAGGGATTTACCGGGTAATAGGAAGGACCAAGGGAAGGGGAGAGGACCAACCGCTAGTAAAGGACGGGACGGTACTAAACGCGAAAGGTTCAGTCGAATTACTGGCCAACACTTTCTACCCAGAAGACCATAAGGACAGTGACAGCACATCCCACCGCCTTATCAGAGAAAGGGCCGATGCTGTGAATGCTGGAGAGCAAGGTAACTCTTGCGATCCACCACTCGCGATGTCTGAACTGATGGCGGCGTGCAGGTCTTTCAACGCCAAAAAAGCTCCAGGAGCGGACGGCCTCACCGCCGATATTTGCTGTCGAGCTATTGAAGGCGCCCCTGAAGTAACCCTTGCTCTCCTAAACGGCTGCCTGAGGTGCCACCACTTCCCCGAAGTTTGGAAGGAAGCGGTTGTAATCGTTTTAAAGAAACCCGGAAAGGATGACTATAGCAACCCAAAGGCGTACAGACCCATCGGCCTTTTGCCAATACTAGGCAAAATATACGAGAAGATGTTGGTGGCCCGCCTCAAGTTCCATTTGATTCCAAGGATGAGTACTCGCCAGTACGGATTCATGCCCCAGAGGAGCACAGAGGACTCCCTTTGTACACTAATGCGGCACATACGCAGCAAGCTGGAGCTTAAGAAAATAGTAGTCGCCGTATCTTTGGACATAGAGGGAGCTTTCGACAGCGCCTGGTGGCCAGCCATAAGAGTCCGTCTGGCTGAGGAAGAGTGTCCAATTGGCTTGAGGAGGGTCATCGACAGCTATCTCGAGAATCGAAGGGTCAAGGTCAGGTACGCGGGTGAAGAGTTCGACAAGGCCACAAGTAAGGGTTGTGTCCAAGGTTCTATAGGAGGGCCAATATTCTGGAATCTTTTGTTGGACCCGCTACTAAAGAGCCTAGAAGCCAGGGGTGACTATTGCCAAGCCTTTGCCGACGATGTTGTGCTGATCTTTAATGGTGACACATCGCTGGAGATCGAGGGACGTGCCAATGCCGCTCTCGAACATGTTCGGGCGTGGGGAGTACAAAACAAACTTAAGTTTGCCCCGCACAAAACTAACGCAATGGTCATCACTCGTAAATTAAAATACGACAACCCACGCCTGAGCATGGGCGGGATCGACATTGTCACGACCAACGAGATCAAAATCCTGGGTGTCACCATTGACGAAAAGCTGACTTTTAACTCACACGTCGCAAAGGTGTGCAGGAAGGCAATAGAAATCCACAAGCAATTAACTAGGGCGGCAAAGACTAGCTGGGGACTCCACCCCGAAGTCATAAGGATAATATATGTGGCTACCGTGGAACCGATCATCCTGTACGCAGCCAGTGTATGGGCCCCGGCTGTAGGGAAGCGGGGCGTCATGAAGCAGTTGGGAGCAGTTCAGCGAGGCATTGCGCAAAAGCTGTGTAAGGCATACCGTACGGTCTCTTTAAACTCTGCGCTAGTGCTGGCTGGGATACTGCCTCTCGACCTCCGCGTCCGCGAGGCAGCATCGTTATACGAAGCTAAGAGGGGGGTGCCTCAGCCAGCACTTGGCGACAGGAGCGTCGAGCAGGCAGCCTCGGCAATGGAAGCCCCGCACCCCGCTGAGCGCGCTGAGCTGGAAATCGTAGGCCTGGTAAACGATGAACAACTTAATGCCCAGAACGAACTTGAGGTTCGTATCTTTACGGATGGGAGCAAGATTGGAGGCAAGGTCGGAGCAGCACTCTCCATGTGGAGCGGTGATGCCGAGACCAAAACCATCAAGCTTGCTCTCCCGCATTACTCCACCGTTTACCAGGCTGAGCTTCTGGCAATATGTGTTGCAACCAGGGAGATACTTAAAAACAAAGCGCAGACGTTTGGAATTTTCAGTGACTCTATGGCGGCTCTCCAAACCATACAAAATCACGACCGACACCATCCACTGGCAGTGGAGACAAGATCCAACATCAGAACTCTTTCTATCCAAAACAAGGCCGTCACCTTGTTTTGGATTAAAGCTCACGCGGGGTTGGAAGGGAATGAGAGGGCCGATGAATTAGCCAAGAGAGCCGCTGAAGGTTCCAAACGGAAGCCTGATTATGACCTGTGCCCTGCTTCGTACGTCAAGCGATGTATCCGTACGGAAACACTGGAGGAGTGGAACCGGAGATACAGATCCGGAGAAACTGCTTCAGTGACCAAATTGTTTTTCCCGGACGCGGTGGCTGCTTACAGGATAATCAGGAAGTGCAAAATCGACAACGTGGCCACACAAATTATGACGGGGCACGGTGGGTTCTCAGCATACTTGAACCGTTTCAAGTGTAAGGGGAGCCCATCGTGCATCTGCGACCCCGAAATTGACGAAACGGTGCCACATATATTGTTCAGTTGTCCCGTCTTTGACAGAGAAAGACTAGAGGTTGAGCACATATTGAACACAAAACTCGATGCTGAAAATATGTGGCAAATAATGGCGGGCAAAAATAGAGAGATCTTATTGAAATACTGCATAAAGATATGTGAAAAGGTTATAAAAAGAAATAAAAGTGCATAAGAAAAAATGTTTACATAATATTATGGCAATATTAATGTCTAGCATTGAACAATTAGAATATAAAATAGTTAAGTGTAAATGTAAATAAATAAGAAACAAATACTCGATTCGCCCAAAAATGAAACAGTAACATATAATGAAAATTATTATAAAAGCAAATATAAAGTAGACGCAAGAAACATGTACTAGTAATAAATATAGACAGTTAAGATGGTTGTATAAAATGAAAATCCACATCCTGGTATAAATAAATAATAGAAATAAGCATAAAATAAGTACAAATGTATGTGCAAGAGCATAAATAACAGTGCTCCGCCTCAGTAAGATAAGAATAAGTTTAGAAATAAGAAACTGTAAAATAATAAAACACTAGGCTAGAAATAACTGTACATAAGACATAAGTAACTTTAAGTCATATAATAAATAACTGCCTACCCACTCTTTGTAACACCCGGTTATGATAAATAAAAAACAAGAAAAATTAGACAGAAAGAGACGATAGTTGGGAATCCCACCCATAATAGACACGAATGAGGATGAATGCAAGAAAGATATAGTATGAGGAATAAAAGTACGAGAGGCATAAATGTGAGAAATGGCACGAAAGTAAAACTAGACAGGCATAGGCTCCGATAATGTTGGAGGTAGAAGCATTTAAAAAAAAAAAAAAAAAAAAAAAAAAAAAAAAAAAAAAAAAAAAAAAGAAAAAAAAAAAAAAAAAAAAAAAAAACCTAACCTAACCTAACCGTCAGAAATAAGTTAAGATTCGCACCGCAAAAGACGAACGCCATGATAATCACGCGGAAACTTAAATATGACACCCCGCTGTTGAGCATGGGCGGGGTCGACATTGGTATGTCGCGGGAAATCAAAATCCTAGGGCTGACCATCGACAACAAGCTAACGTTTAATGCCCATGCATCTAATGTATGCAAAAAGGCATTAAACTTATACAAGCAGTTGTCGAGGGCAGCCAGGATCAGCTGGGGACTCAATCCGGATGTCATACGCTCCATCTATACGGCAGTAGTTGAACCGACAATCCTGTATGCGGCAAGCGCGTGGGCACTAGCAACCGAAAAGCTGATGGTACGCAAGCAGTTAAACGCGGTCCAAAGGGGATTTGCCCAGAAACTGTGCAAATCCTATCGCACAGTCTCCTTGAACTCAGCACTGGTGCTGGCTGGGATACTTCCCCTTGACCTCCGAATACAAGAGGCAGCGGCCCTGCATGAGGCAAGGAGGGGGGTACCTCGGCCAGCACTGGGAGATAGGGAGGTTGAGCGACGTACCGCGTTCGACAGAATTCCTCACCCAGCCAAACATATAAGCCTGCAGTTCATATGCCTGGCAGACCAGGAGCAACACAACAACCACTGCACTCAAGCAGTGCGGATATATACGGACGGCAGTAAGATCGAGGGCAAGGTTGGGGCATCATTGTCTCATTGGAGCAATGATGCTGAAACCAAAACCCAAAAACTTAAGCTGTCGTCCCACTGTACCGTCTTCCAGGCTGAATTGCTGGCTATATGCAAGGCTACAAGAGAAATCTTGCGCAGCCCAAGACACAGTTTCGGCGTATACAGCGACTCTAAGTCGTCGCTGGAAGCGGTCACCAACCATCGCTCTCTTCATCCCCTCGCAGTGGAAATCCGAGAAAACCTACGTCAGTGTAAGGATCAATCCAAAAAAGTTGAACTTTTTTGGATCAAAGCTCACGCAGGACTGGAGGGGAATGAAAGAGCAGATCAGCTGGCCAAGAACGCCGCCCTTACGGCAAAAACCAAACCCGACTATGAGCAATGTCCGATTTCATTCGTCAAGCAGCAGATCCGTGCCGACACGCTTGACGAATGGAATCGGAGATACAGATCCGAAGAAGCAGCCGGCGTAACAAAATTATTTTTCCCGGATGCCATCCAAGCTTTTAGATATATAAAAACACTGAAACCGATAGGAACACTGACGCAAATATTAACAGGGCACGGTGGGTTCTCGGAATACCTAAACAGGTTTAGGTGCAAGGAGAGCCCATCGTGTATATGTGGTTCCGAAAAACAGGAAACAGTGGTACATATATTGACCGACTGCCCAGTCTACGGTCCGGAAAGATATGAAATTGAGCAGGAATTGGGATTAGAAATAAAGATTGAAAATTTTAATGAATTAATAACAAAAAAGGTAACAAGAGACAAGTTTATTGAATTTTGCGTAAAGATTGCTAACAAAACTATTTTAAGGAATAAGTAAACGAACATATGCTTAGGATTCATATTTGTACATAATATATAACAGTAGCATATTGATAAAAGTCGTTGAAAATGTCCAGAATAGAGATAAAAATAAACTAAATAAACAGATATACCAAATTAAAATGTACACACATCAAAAGTGTCTAGGGATCAAGCATTTTTATGCGGATTTCTTGAGATTGAGATGTGGCTTTGTAATAAATTTATGATTTTATAAATTTATATGGATCCTTTTTGGTGCATTTCATAATTTGAATCAGGAACTGTGAATCAAATTCGAGTAAAAGATGAAAATCAGCTGTCAATATTTTCCCTATAAAAACATACAACGCATTGAAGACATTATTAGTGCTACTGTTTCCCGACTACTGATTAAAACCAACGTTATTATGGAGCGGCGACGTCATTTAAGCAGGGAAGAAATGCTCAGAGCCGTGGGAATGATAGAAGCTGGTTCCCGGCAACGTACTGTGGCTTTAGCTCTGAATACAAGTCAGAGTGTTATCAGTCGACTTTGGACACGTTACCGAAACACTGGTACCGTGGCTGAGCGCCATGGAGGACGGTATCGCTGCACCACACGGAGACAAGACTGATACATTCAAATCTTAACTCGAAGAGCTCCAACAATAACCGCCATGATGTTAGCCGTGAGGCTTCATCACTCTTCAGGGAACTTAATTAGCGACCAAACAGTCAGAAACCGCTTGCATGAAGTGAACCTTCATTCCCGAAGACCGCTACGGGTACCACCTATAGCAATGCACAATCGTAGGATTCGATATCAATGGGCTCTTGAACACAGAAATTGGGCAGAAGAACAATGGCGTTTCGTGTGCTTTTCTGATGAGTCTCGTTTTGGTATGAGACCGGATACAAGACGTATACGATACTGGAGAACCCCTGGACGCCAACAGCGATTAAAATCCTGCCAGGAAGTCCATCCTTATAGTGGTGGAACCATCATGGTATGGGCGGGTATTTGGATCGGCGGAAGAACTGAGTTGATTTGGATCAGAGGCAACCTCAACGCTCAAATTTATGCTGAGACGATTGTATCAGACGTCATCGTTCCTCTACAAGTGCAAATCGGTCCCTTATTTCAGTTAATGCATGATAATGCACGACCGCACACCGCAAGAGTTGTAAGACAGACTCTCGCCGCAGCTAACATCAATGTCCTGCCCTGGCCTGCTCAGTCGCCAGACTTGAACCCGATTGAGCATGCATGGGATATGCTACAGAGAAGAGCTCTGCCGAATATGGAGGGTATCCAGTCGCAAGAAGACCTTTTTTTGTTGTTGCAACGAACATGGGCGGCCATTCCACAGCGTGATTTGGATGAACTCATTTTGAGTATGCCAAACCGATGTTCTTGTGTTGTTAGTGTTCGCGGTAGAAACACGGATTATTAATTGTTTAAGTTAGGTACCCAATAAAATTTTAGAGAAAACTGTTATTTCAGTCTTTTTTTCGAACTTTTGTGTTAGTGGTTCAAATGTCAAAAATCCCTTTATTAGGAAAATGGCAAATTTCTTTATTAATGCAAAGGTGACTTGGTTTATCGTTACTGTGACAAACGAAAACACTTTATTTGATGAATCCTTAAAGAAAATTTTAATTAATATCAATCAGGAGAAAAGTTATTGCAAAAATATATGTTGATCCCTAGACACTTTTGATGTGTGTAGTTCAAAAATTTTTTAGAATAACATACAAAAAGCAACTAAGAATGTAAGACATAAGGAAAAGGATAAATTATATAAGGATAAGGATGTAAATGTTTGTATTGATAAAAGGCTATAATGAAATGTAAAATATGAAATGTACTAAATATAAGATTAAATATATATCTTTAGAAAATTGAAAAAGGTAACAAAAATATGTAATAAAGGTCTCAGACTATGTCCGAGGTACAACTAGCTCGAAGACTCCGCCTTACACGGAGCGGTAGGCGCATTATAAAAAAAAAAAAAAAAAAAAAAAAAAAAAACCTAACCTAACCTAACCTTTTTTTTTTTTTTTTTTTTTTTGTTCCGGGGTGGAAAATCCTCATGGATGTCCGCCGCCCTGGGGCGGGCGGCGGGGTCTGTCAGACTCTTACTGACTAAAAACCACCCCGGTGTTCCATCTCACACCTACGCCGGGGGTCGCGGGAACGTACGATCCTTCCGCAACCCCCGACTGGTGCCGGCCCGCCACTGCGGGCCTCCTCGGGTCAGGGGGGGAAGTGAGGTGTTTGACTCCCCCCGCGACGTCTAAGAGGGGCGCGCGTGGAACACTACGCGCCGCCACCTCGGGTCCTGATGTGTGGGGGGCGACGGACGTCCCCGAGTCCGTCGCCCCTGGACCCATTTAGGGGGGCTGGAAGAGGGCGTTATCCGCCCTCCGCCGACGCCCGGTGCGCCTGCTGCGGGCCGGGTGAGTGGACGAGATTTCCCTCTCCCTTTCCGCAGCCTCCTTCTGCGAGACGACTGTTGCGCAGAAGGAAACCACCGCGTCCCAGGACTCTTCGCTGCCGACCATCGACTCGACCACGGCTGGCAGCGACAGGTCACTGCCTACTTCTGAGATGAGGGCACGGCGTGGCTCCTCCCAAGCGGCACACTCTGCCAGCGTATGCCACGCCGTGTCCTCCCGGCAGTCGACGCAGTGGTGACACCGGGCTAACCTAACCTTTTTTTTTTTTTTTTTTTTTTTTTTTTCCGCTGAGAAATGCTATTACGCATGCCCGCTCGTGGGGGTCGAGACGGGGTATGTGGGACTCCCTGTCGGAATGACAGTATACCCACTAAAACTCAGCGGTGTTCCCGCGTCGCCGTGATGGGAGGGTCATGGGAAACCGGTTCAACCTTTACTTCCACAACCCTCCCGGCGCATGCCCGCCTATCTGGCGGGCCCCGCGTGCCCCCCAGGTTGGGGGGCTACGGGAATGGCCGGGAACACCTGGCCATTCCCGTCCGACACTGGTGGAGGCCTGTGCAATGCAGGCAAGGGTGCCCCCACACCCGTTACCTGCTGGCCCCCACCTGGGAGGAGCCGAAGATGACGGTCATACTGACGTCTTCTTCGACCCCTCCTCCGCCTTCGGAGCGGCGCCGAGTCGGGATCGTCCTCCCGCGCGCGCTCCGCCGCCTCCTTCTGGGACATGACGTGTTCGCAGAAGGAGGCCACTGCTGCCCAGCACCTCTCGTCCCCCAGCATGGCGTTAACCAAGCCAGGGAGTGAGAGGTCCGGCCCGATCACCGCGGTGAGACTGCGGCGCGTCTCGGACCACGACGGGCACACCTCGAGGGTGTGCTGCGCCGTGTCCTCCGCCGCGCCACAGTCGCGGCAGGACGGCGTCTCCTCCCGTCCGATTCGGTGCAGGTACGATCCGAAGCAACCGTGTCCGGACAGCACCTGCACTAGACGGAAGGAGAGGAACCCGTGCGACCGCTCGAGCCAGTCTCGCAAGACCGGCCCGATCGCGTCGAGGGTTCGGCGGCCGAAGGCTGCGGTGGCGAGGTCCCCCGTCCAATGGACGACGATGGCGTCCCTCGCCTCCCGCCGGACAGCCTCCCGCTCTTCCGGGGCTGGGCGTTCTCCTCTCGCCCTCCGCCCCGCCGTCCATTCATACACTCTGGCGAGCACCCACGCCTCGAGTTCCCAAGGCGGGGTGCCGGCCAGAGCGCATGCTGCCGCGAATCCCACCGTGCGGTAGGCCCGCGCGACCCGCTGGGCTATGGCCCTTTGGGGTGCCCGCAACGCGGCGGCGTTCTCCCTCCTCCGGAGGGAGTCCTCCCAGATGGGAGCCCCGTAAAGGGCCATGCTCCTCAGGATGCCGGCGTAGAGTTGCCGGCATCGCGCGCTGGGCCCCCCCAAGTTGGGCAGCAGCCACGAGAGGGCGCCTGCGGTCTTCAGCAGGCGCGACGACAGCCCGCTAAAATGCGGGCCGAAGCGCCACCTGCTGTCGAGTACAAGGCCCAGATATTTCATCTGGGCCTTCACCTCGATTCTGACGCCCTCCACGAAAATGTGGGCGTCAGGTGGGGGGCGCTGCCGAGGTCCGTGGAAGAACACGGCCTCGGTCTTGTGCAGCGCCACCGTTAAACCTAGGCGGCGGATCCTCCCTGCGACCAAGGATCCGCCCGCCGAGGCCAAGTTGGCCGCCTCCCTGAAACTCCCCCCCCGGGCGGTGAGGAGAGTGTCATCCGCATAGCAAACGACACTCGTGCCTCGGAGGAGAGTTCCCCGCAAGAGCCAATCGTAGCCGACGTTCCAGAGGAGAGGTCCTAAGACTGACCCCTGTGGAACGCCGGCTTCAGCGGCGTACCGCCGGACTTGGCCAGTCCTGTCCACCAGGACGATCGCCCGATCCTCCAGGTAGCTGGCCAGCAGACGACGCATGTGACGAGGCACTCCGTGGAATCGGAGCGCCTCTAGGATGGTGGAGTGGGGAACGGAGTTGAAGGCGTTGGCTATGTCGAATGACACAGCCAACAAACCGTCCCCCGCCTCCATCGCCTCCTTCACCTGGCCCTTAAGGCAGGCCAGCGCGTCCACCGTGGAGCGCTCAGCACGAAAACCGTACTGAGCGTCCGACAAGTCCGGTCCGATACGCCGCAAATGGCTCTTTAGGCGGCCAGCGATTATCCCCTCGAACATTTTGCCGACCTCATCGAGCAGAACGATGGGTCGGTATGCCGAGGGGGAATCCGCCGGGCGGCCCTCCTTCCGAAGGAGGCACAACTGCCCCTCCTTCCACGGTTTCGGGAACCTCCCCGACGCAAGGCATGCGCTGAAGAGGTCCCGAAACCTCTCCTCCATTTGAGTGGCGGCGATCGCCACCACTCTGGCGGGGACACCGTCGGGGCCCGGAGCCGTCTTCTTGGCGCGGATACGGAGAATAGCCGCGCCAAGTTCCGACTCCGTGACAGGAGGGGGAGCCTCCTCTTCCTCCTCAGCTGGCGGAGCTGTCCCCCGCGGAGGGTCCATCACTGGTGGGGTGAAGTCGTCCCTGCGTGGAAACAGGCACTGAACCACCCCATCCAGAAATGAGGGCTCCAGGGTCTCGGCCACGGGGGGACCAAAGGGACGCAACTTGTTGCGCGCCGCCTTGTATGGTCTCCCGTAGGGGTCGTTGTCGAGACCCTCCAGCACCTCCGCTCTCGCCGAGTCTCTGGCGGCGGCGATGGCCCTATCGAGGACCATTTTCGCCTCTACGTACACCTCGTAGAGGTGGTCCTCGTCGGCGTGGTCTCGTCGACGCCGCCGCCGGCTCCGCGTGTAGGCCCTCCTTGCCTCCACGCACGCCGCTCGAAGCTCCGCCAGCTCCGCCGACCACCAGTACACGGCCCGTTTGGGTAGTGGTCGGCGAGACCAAGGCATGCTAGAGTTGCATACCTCGGTCAGAGACTCCCTGAGGTGCCCCGCCACGGTGTCCACATCCAGGCCAGCGGAAGGCGGCGAAAGCCAGTCCTGGATGAACGCCGCCTCCCCCGCTGCCTCCCTGTCCAGGCGAGTGAGAGCCCACCGTGGGAACGGTGATCGCCCCGAGAAGGGCCGCGTCTCTCCCGGGGCGCCGGTGGAGATGTCGAACCGCACGTAGCGGTGGTCCGACATAGTCTCCACCAGGTCCACCCGCCAGTTCAGCACGCGCGCGGCCAACGCAGGGGTGGCGAAAGTGACGTCCACTATCGAGCCACCCTGCCGCCGCACGCATGTCTGGACGCTTCCTCTGTTCAAGAGGGAGAGTCCAGAGGAGGCTGCCCACATTTCCACTGCTCGCCCGCGAGGATCGGTGGCCCGGTTGCCCCAGGTCACCGACTTGGCATTCAGGTCTCCCAGTACGGAGACCTGACGCGGCGCCGCCCTGCCGATCACGGCGGCCAAGACTCCGAGATAGTTCTCGAAGTCCTGAAGAGGGCGGTTTGGGGAGAAATAGACGCCCACAAGGGCTAAGTCTCCCCACGCGGCGGCCACGTATCCCGGTCCCTTCTCTAATAGCGAGAGGGGAGGGGAGTCTGTGGAAGACCGCGCCGCTAGTGCCACCAAGCCGTCCTCGTCACCCAGCCAGCTGCCGGGGATCGAGTAGGGCTCAGAGACCACCGCTACGTTCACCAACCACTCGGCCATGACCTGCACCACCAGGTCCTGGGCCGCTCTGCAGTGGTTGGTGTTCGCCTGGAGGATGCGGTAGTCGGAAACCATTATTCCGACATCGCACCCCCCTCCTCAGCTACCGCTGCTGGAGCTACAGCGGCGGCGACGACAGCGGCGGCGGTGGTGGCAACAGGGTGAACCTGCGCCGGCACTATGCCCTTCCTCGCGGGAGGCTTGCAGCTCCTGCCCGCCATCCTGTGGTCCGCGGGGCGGCCACTGGCGGCACACGCTGCGCAGCGTGGTGTGGTGGCGCGGCAAGTGGCGCTCCTGTGTCCCTCCTGCCCGCATAGGTAGCAACACTCCCCCCAGTCGGACTTGGAGGGACACGTGGCTCGGGTGTGGCCAAAGGCGAAGCATTTGAAGCAGCGCATAGGCTGGTCTTCAAGCGGCCGGACCACAGCCGAGCTGAGCCCCACAAGCAGCCGTCCCTTGGTCGCAGCAAGGGCAGCCCCAGCCGCGGCAACCGGGCACTCGACGCGGATGGTGCCCATGCCGCGGCGGCCGAGCCTGATGGCTCCGCACTTCACCGCGCCAGCGTCGCAGCCTCCAGCCGCCGCAACGGCCGCCACCACATCCTCTTTGGTGACCGAGTCCTCCAAATCGGCCACCTCCAAGGCTGCGGTCTTTACGGGCCTGACGACCGTTGCCGCATCCGCTATGACCTCTTGCAACTTTGTTGCGAAGAGGTCTGCGTTTGCACCGCGCTGCTCCCCCGAGAACTCGAAAATTCGAGCCCCGGTTGCGGTTCGGCGGCACGTGATGCCACCGATCCCCAGCCTGGTGGGATCCGCGTTGGTACGAGCCCGCCTTAGGACGGACTCGTACGTTTCACCCCGTTCCGCGGCCTCCGGGGTGATGGTCACCACGACGGCCGCGGTTTTGGGAGGAACCAGCTTCCTCCCGCCGGCTGGAGCCTTTTTGGCTGCAGGAGCAGTCGCAGCGGGCTTGGGGGTCGACTTGCCTTTTCCCCTCCTGACCACTTCCGTCCACGACATGTTGGACGGGGTGGTGGAGGGAAGAAGGGCGTCTTCCCCCTGCGAGGCTGCTGGAGCGGCAGGCGACCCAGACGCTCCCTCCGCGCTTGTGGCAGGGGTTTGAGGAGCCGCGTTTGTCCTCTTGCCCCTGCCTTTGCCCTTGGAGGGCTTCGGGGCCTGGAGCTGCGCACCCGATGCCGGGCCTGCTACAGGCGCAGGTTCCGGCTCCCTCGGTGGAGGCGGGCTCTTATCCGCCGCTAGCGGCGGGCGGAGCCGCCTTTCCGGCAAGAGCCGGTCCTCGATGCCTGCAAGGCAGGCTCTGGTGAAGGCCCTCTCCTCCATAACAACCTTTCGAATAATGTCCTCAAGGTTGGAAGGGGAGGAGAAGGAGCCTCCTGCCACCGGCACAGGGGCAGGTTGGGCAGGCCGGGCCGTGGCTTCAGCCAGCTTCTGGTGAAGCTGGCTGACCTCCGCCTGCAGGCGATCCACCTTCGCCTGCAGTTGCCGCGTCTCGTCCGTGGCCGTGCGAGTCGCCAGCTCCTTGACAATGCCGAACATGCTGGCGGCCCGGCATTTGAGGGCCTTCTGGAAGGTCCCCTTCAAATTGGAGGACTTTGAGGCGACCTCCAGAACCTCCTCCTTGTCCTCGAGCGCCATGCGCTCCAATTCCGCCAGGGAGTGGTCAGCATACAGCACATTTGATGCGCCGTAGCCAGCCCTCGACCTGGCGGCTTGCGCCTGGCGCTCCTTGGCGGCAACCCTCTCCTCCAGGTCTTCCTGGAGTTGTGCCCTCTTTGCCAGGCTCAACTGGCGCTCGGCGTCCACCAAGCCCACATCGTGGGCCAAGGCTGAAGAAGAAGTCGAAGCCTTTTTAGACTTCGGCTTCTTCTTCGCCCTACCTCCAACCGACTCCGAGGAGCCCGCAGACCCGGTCTTCAGAGCGGCCCTCTTCCGCTTAATGCGGTCGTTTTCGGCCGCCGACGTGTCCATAACGGAGTCGTCGGAGTCCGAAAACTCGCCTGGCCTGCTGAACAAGCTGGCCGCAGACGGTGCTCGGCCAGCTTCCGACGCCGAAGCGTCGCCGGCGAGGCCCTGAGAAGGGCCGTTGGATTGGCCCTGAGAAGGGCCGTTGGATTGGCCCTGAGAAGGGCCGTTGGGTTGGCCCTGAGAAGGGCCGTTGGGTTGGCCCTGAGAAGGGCCTTTTGAGTCGCCCTGGGAGGAGCGACTCGCGATAAAACGCCCAGAGGCGGCACGGCATTGGGTTTTCTTCATAATTCGCAGACGTCCGCGTTTGTGTCTGCGAATCACAGCGCACTTTAGCCGCCGGTCTGCCACTCCGTTACGGTGGTCAGACACGGCGTTGCCCGGGGGAAACTACGTGGAAGTATGCGCTGTGGGGGTTCCCCCAACCTAACCTTTTTTTTTTTTTTTTTTTTTTTTTTTTTTTTTTTTTCGCTGAGAAATGCTATTACGCATGCCCGCTCGTGGGGGACGAGACGGGGTATGTGGGACTCCCTGTCGGAAGGACAGTATACCCACTAAAACTCAGCGGTGTTCCCGCATCGCCGTGATGGGAGGGTCATGGGAAACCGGTTCAACCTTTACTTCCACAACCCTCCCGGCGCATGCCCGCCTAACTGGCGGGCCCCGCGTGCCCCCCAGGTTGGGGGGCTACGGGAATGGCCGGGAACACCTGGCCATTCCCGTCCGACACTGGTGGAGGCCTGTGCAATGCAGGCAAGGGTGCCCCCACACCCGTTACCTGCTGGCCCCCACCTGGGAGGAGCCGAAGATGACGGTCATACTGACGTCTTCTTCGACCCCTCCTCCGCCTTCGGAGCGGCGCCGCGTCGGGATCGTCCTCCCGCGCGCGCTCCGCCGCCTCCTTCTGGGACATGACGTGTTCGCAGAAGGAGGCCACTGCTGCCCAGCACCTCTCGTCCCCCAGCATGGCGTTAACCAAGCCGGGGAGTGAGAGGTCCGGCCCGATCACCGCGGTGAGACTGCGGCGCGTCTCGGACCACGACGGGCACACCTCGAGGGTGTGCTGCGCCGTGTCCTCCGCCGCGCCACAGTCGCGGCAGGACGGCGTCTCCTCCCGTCCGATTCGGTGCAGGTACGATCCGAAGCAACCGTGTCCGGACAGCACCTGCACTAGACGGAAGGAGAGGAACCCGTGCGACCGCTCGAGCCAGTCTCGCAAGACCGGCCCGATCGCGTCGAGGGTTCGGCGGCCGAAGGCTGCGGTGGCGAGGTCCCCCGTCCAATGGACGACGATGGCGTCCCTCGCCTCCCGCCGGACAGCCTCCCGCTCTTCCGGGGCTGGGCGTTCTCCTCTCGCCCTCCGCCCCGCCGTCCATTCATACACTCTGGCGAGCACCCACGCCTCGAGTTCCCAAGGCGGGGTGCCGGCCAGAGCGCATGCTGCCGCGAATCCCACCGTGCGGTAGGCCCGCGCGACCCGCTGGGCTATGGCCCTTTGGGGTGCCCGCAACGCGGCGGCGTTCTCCCTCCTCCGGAGGGAGTCCTCCCAGATGGGAGCCCCGTAAAGGGCCATGCTCCTCAGGATGCCGGCGTAGAGTTGCCGGCATCGCGCGCTGGGCCCCCCCAAGTTGGGCAGCAGCCACGAGAGGGCGCCTGCGGTCTTCAGCAGGCGCGACGACAGCCCGCTAAAATGCGGGCCGAAGCGCCACCTGCTGTCGAGTACAAGGCCCAGATATTTCATCTGGGCCTTCACCTCGATTCTGACGCCCTCCACGAAAATGTGGGCGTCAGGTGGGGGGCGCTGCCGAGGTCCGTGGAAGAACACGGCCTCGGTCTTGTGCAGCGCCACCGTTAAACCTAGGCGGCGGATCCTCCCTGCGACCAAGGATCCGCCCGCCGAGGCCAAGTTGGCCGCCTCCCTGAAACTCCCCCCCCGGGCGGTGAGGAGAGTGTCATCCGCATAGCAAACGACACTCGTGCCTCGGAGGAGAGTTCCCCGCAAGAGCCAATCGTAGCCGACGTTCCAGAGGAGAGGTCCTAAGACTGACCCCTGTGGAACGCCGGCTTCAGCGGCGTACCGCCGGACTTGGCCAGTCCTGTCCACCAGGACGATCGCCCGATCCTCCAGGTAGCTGGCCAGCAGACGACGCATGTGACGAGGCACTCCGTGGAATCGGAGCGCCTCTAGGATGGTGGAGTGGGGAACGGAGTTGAAGGCGTTGGCTATGTCGAATGACACAGCCAACAAACCGTCCCCCGCCTCCATCGCCTCCTTCACCTGGCCCTTAAGGCAGGCCAGCGCGTCCACCGTGGAGCGCTCAGCACGAAAACCGTACTGAGCGTCCGACAAGTCCGGCCCGATACGCCGCAAATGGCTCTTTAGGCGGCCAGCGATTATCCCCTCGAACATTTTGCCGACCTCATCGAGCAGAACGATGGGTCGGTATGCCGAGGGGGAATCCGCCGGGCGGCCCTCCTTCCGAAGGAGGCACAACTGCCCCTCCTTCCACGGTTTCGGGAACCTCCCCGACGCAAGGCATGCGCTGAAGAGGTCCCGAAACCTCTCCTCCATTTGAGTGGCGGCGATCGCCACCACTCTGGCGGGGACACCGTCGGGGCCCGGAGCCGTCTTCTTGGCGCGGATACGGAGAATAGCCGCGCCAAGTTCCGACTCCGTGACAGGAGGGGGAGCCTCCTCTTCCTCCTCAGCTGGCGGAGCTGTCCCCCGCGGAGGGTCCATCACTGGTGGGGTGAAGTTGTCCCTGCGTGGAAACAGGGACTGAACCACCCCATCCAGAAATGAGGGCTCCAGGGTCTCGGCCACGGGGGGACCAAAGGGACGCAACTTGTTGCGCGCCGCCTTGTATGGTCTCCCGTAAGGGTCGTTGTCGAGACCCTCCAGCACCTCCGCTCTCGCCGAGTCTCTGGCGGCGGCGATGGCCCTATCGAGGACCATTTTAGCCTCTACGTACACCTCGTAGAGGTGGTCCTCGTCGGCGTGGTCTCGTCGACGCCGCCGCCGGCTCCGCGTGTAGGCCCTCCTTGCCTCCACGCACGCCGCTCGAAGCTCCGCCAGCTCCGCCGACCACCAGTACACGGCCCGTTTGGGTAGTGGTCGGCGAGACCGAGGCATGCTAGAGTTGCATACCTCGGTCAGAGACTCCCTGAGGTGCCCCGCCACGGTGTCCACATCCAGGCCAGCGGAAGGCGGCGAAAGCCAGTCCTGGATGAACGCCGCCTCCCCCGCTGCCTCCCTGTCCAGGCGAGTGAGAGCCCACCGTGGGAACGGTGATCGCCCCGAGAAGGGCCGCGTCTCTCCCGGGGCGCCGGTGGAGATGTCGAACCGCACGTAGCGGTGGTCCGACATAGTCTCCACCAGGTCCACCCGCCAGTTCAGCACGCGCGCGGCCAACGCAGGGGTGGCGAAAGTGACGTCCACTATCGAGCCACCCTGCCGCCGCACGCATGTCTGGACGCTTCCTCTGTTCAAGAGGGAGAGTCCAGAGGAGGCTGCCCACATTTCCACTGCTCGCCCGCGAGGATCGGTGGCCCGGTTGCCCCAGGTCACCGACTTGGCATTCAGGTCTCCCAGTACGGAGACCTGACGCGGCGCCGCCCTGCCGATCACGGCGGCCAGGACTCCGAGATAGTTCTCGAAGTCCTGAAGAGGGCGGTTTGGGGAGAAATAGACGCCCACAAGGGCTAAGTCTCCCCACGCGGCGGCCACGTATCCCGGTCCCTTCTCTAATAGCGAGAGGGGAGGGGAGTCTGTGGAAGACCGCGCCGCTAGTGCCACCAAGCCGTCCTCGTCACCCAGCCAGCTGCCGGGGATCGAGTAGGGCTCGGAGACCACCGCTACGTTCACCAACCACTCGGCCATGACCTGCACCACCAGGTCCTGGGCCGCTCTGCAGTGGTTGGTGTTCGCCTGGAGGATGCGGTAGTCGGAAACCATTATTCCGACATCGCACCCCCCTCCTCAGCTACCGCTGCTGGAGCTACAGCGGCGGCGACGACAGCGGCGGCGGTGGTGGCAACAGGGCGAACCTGCGCCGGCACTATGCCCTTCCTCGCGGGAGGCTTGCAGCTCCTGCCCGCCATCCTGTGGTCCGCGGGGCGGCCACTGGCGGCACACGCTGCGCAGCGTGGTGTGGTGGCGCGGCAAGTGGCGCTCCTGTGTCCCTCCTGCCCGCATAGGTAGCAACACTCCCCCCAGTCGGACTTGGAGGGACACGTGGCTCGGGTGTGGCCAAAGGCGAAGCACTTGAAGCAGCGCATAGGCTGGTCTTCAAGCGGCCGGACCACAGCCGAGCTGAGCCCCACAAGCAGCCGTCCCTTGGTCGCAGCAAGGGCAGCCCCAGCCGCGGCAACCGGGCACTCGACGCGGATGGTGCCCATGCCGCGGCGGCCGAGCCTGATGGCTCCGCACTTCACCGCGCCAGCGTCGCAGCCTCCAGCCGCCGCAACGGCCGCCACCACATCCTCTTTGGTGACCGAGTCCTCCAAATCGGCCACCTCCAAGGCTGCGGTCTTGACGGGCCTGACGACCGTTGCCGCATCCGCTATGACCTCTTGCAACTTTGTTGCGAAGAGGTCTGCGTTTGCACCGCGCTGCTCCCCCGAGAACTCGAAAATTCGAGCCCCGGTTGCGGTTCGGCGGCACGTGATGCCGCCGATCCCCAGCCTGGTGGGATCCGCGTTGGTACGAGCCCGCCTTAGGACGGACTCGTACGTTTCACCCCGTTCCGCGGCCTCCGGGGTGATGGTCACCACGACGGCCGCGGTTTTGGGAGGAACCAGCTTCCTCCCGCCGGCTGGAGCCTTTTTGGCTGCAGGAGCAGTCGCAGCGGGCTTGGGGGTCGACTTGCCTTTTCCCCTCCTGACCACTTCCGTCCACGACATGTTGGACGGGGTGGTGGAGGGAAGAAGGGCGTCTTCCCCCTGCGAGGCTGCTGGAGCGGCAGGCGACCCAGACGCTCCCTCCGCGCTTGTGGCAGGGGTTTGAGGAGCCGCGTTTGTCCTCTTGCCCTTGCCTTTGCCCTTGGAGGGCTTCGGGGCCTGGAGCTGCGCACCCGATGCCGGGCCTGCTACAGGCGCAGGTTCCGGCTCTCTCGGTGGAGGCGGGCTCTTATCCGCCGCTAGCGGCGGGCGGAGCCGCCTTTCCGGCAAGAGCCGGTCCTCGATGCCTGCAAGGCAGGCTCTGGTGAAGGCCCTCTCCTCCATAACAACCTTTCGGATAATGTCCTCAAGGTTGGAAGGGGGGGAGAAGGAGCCTCCTGCCACCGGCACAGGGGCAGGTTGGGCAGGCCGGGCCGTGGCTTCAGCCAGCTTCTGGTGAAGCTGGCTGACCTCCGCCTGCAGGCGATCCACCTTCGCCTGCAGTTGCCGCGTCTCGTCCGTGGCCGTACGAGTCGCCAGCTCCTTGACAATGCCGAACATGCTGGCGGCCCGGCATTTGAGGGCCTTCTGGAAGGTCCCCTTCAAATTGGAGGACTTTGAGGCGACCTCCAGAACCTCCTCCTTGTCCTCGAGCGCCATGCGCTCCAATTCCGCCAGGGAGTGGTCAGCATACAGCACATTTGATGCGCCGTAGCCAGCCCTCGACCTGGCGGCTTGCGCCTGGCGCTCCTTGGCGGCAACCCTCTCCTCCAGATCTTCCTGGAGTTGCGCCCTCTTTGCCAGGCTCAACTGGCGCTCGGCGTCCACCAAGCCCACATCGTGGGCCAAGGCCGAAGAAGAAGTCGAAGCCTTTTTAGACTTCGGCTTCTTCTTCGCCCTACCTCCAACCGACTCCGAGGAGCCCGCAGACCCGGTCTTCAGAGCGGCCCTCTTCCGCTTAATGCGGTCGTTTTCGGCCGCCGACGTGTCCATAACGGAGTCGTCGGAGTCCGAAAACTCGCCTGGCCTGCTGAACAAGCTGGCCGCAGACGGTGCTCGGCCAGCTTCCGACGCCGAAGCGTCGCCGGCAAGGCCCTGAGAAGGGCCGTTGGATTGGCCCTGAGAAGGGCCGTTGGATTGGCCCTGAGAAGGGCCGTTGGGTTGGCCCTGAGAAGGGCCGTTGGGTTGGCCCTGAGAAGGGCCTTTTGAGTCGCCCTGGGAGGAGCGACTCGCGATAAAACGCCCAGAGGCGGCACGGCATTGGGTTTTCTTCATAATTCGCAGACGTCCGCGTTTGTGTCTGCGAATCACAGCGCACTTTAGCCGCCGGTCTGCCACTCCGTTACGGTGGTCAGACACGGCGTTGCCCGGGGGAAACTACGTGGAAGTATGCGCTGTGGGGGTTCCCCCAACCTAACCTAACCTTTTTTTTTTTTTTTTTTTTTTTTTTTTTCGCTGAGAAATGCTATTACGCATGCCCGCTCGTGGGGGATGAGACGGGGTATGTGGGACTCCCTGTCGGAATGACAGTATACCCACTAAAACTCAGCGGTGTTCCCGCATCGCCGTGATGGGAGGGTCATGGGAAACCGGTTCAACCTTTACTTCCACAACCCTCCCGGCGCATGCCCGCCTAACTGGCGGGCCCCGCGTGCCCCCCAGGTTGGGGGGCTACGGGAATGGCCGGGAACACCTGGCCATTCCCGTCCGACACTGGTGGAGGCCTGTGCAATGCAGGCAAGGGAGCCCCCACACCCGTTACCTGCTGGCCCCCACCTGGGAGGAGCCGAAGATGACGGTCATACTGACGTCTTCTTCGACCCCTCCTCCGCCTTCGGAGCGGCGCCGCGTCGGGATCGTCCTCCCGCGCGCGCTCCGCCGCCTCCTTCTGGGACATGACGTGTTCGCAGAAGGAGGCCACTGCTGCCCAGCACCTCTCGTCCCCCAGTATGGCGTTAACCAAGCCGGGGAGTGAGAGGTCCGGCCCGATCACCGCGGTGAGACTGCGGCGCGTCTCGGACCACGACGGGCACACCTCGAGGGTGTGCTGCGCCGTGTCCTCCGCCGCGCCACAGTCGCGGCAGGACGGCGTCTCCTCCCGTCCGATTCGGTGCAGGTACGATCCGAAGCAACCGTGTCCAGACAGCACCTGCACTAGACGGAAGGAGAGGAACCCGTGCGACCGCTCGAGCCAGTCTCGCAAGACCGGCCCGATCGCGTCGAGGGTTCGGCGGCCGAAGGCTGCGGTGGCGAGGTCCCCCGTCCAATGGATGACGATGGCGTCCCTCGCCTCCCGCCGGACAGCCTCCCGCTCTTCCGGGGCTGGGCGTTCTCCTCTCGCCCTCCGCCCCGCCGTCCATTCATACACTCTGGCGAGCACCCACGCCTCGAGTTCCCAAGGCGGGGTGCCGGCCAGAGCGCATGCTGCCGCAAACCCCACCGTGCGGTAAGCCCGCGCGACCCGCTGGGCTATGGCCCTTTGGGGTGCCCGCAACGCGGCGGCGTTCTCCCTCCTCCGGAGGGAGTCCTCCCAGATGGGAGCCCCGTAAAGGGCCATGCTCCTCAGGATGCCGGCGTAGAGTTGCCGGCATCGCGCGCTGGGCCCCCCCAAGTTGGGCAGCAGCCACGAGAGGGCGCCTGCGGTCTTCAGCAGGCGCGACGACAGCCCGCTAAAATGCGGGCCGAAGCGCCACCTGCTGTCGAGTACAAGGCCCAGATATTTCATCTGGGCCTTCACCTCGATTCTGACGCCCTCCACGAAAATGTGGGCGTCAGGTGGGGGGCGCTGCCGAGGTCCGTGGAAGAACACGGCCTCGGTCTTGTGCAGCGCCACCGTTAAACCTAGGCGGCGGATCCTCCCTGCGACCAAGGATCCGCCCGCCGAGGCCAAGTTGGCCGCCTCCCTGAAACTCCCCCCCCGGGCGGTGAGGAGAGTGTCATCCGCATAGCAAACGACACTCGTGCCTCGGAGGAGAGTTCCCCGCAAGAGCCAATCGTAGCCGACGTTCCAGAGGAGAGGTCCTAAGACTGACCCCTGTGGAACGCCGGCTTCAGCGGCGTACCGCCGGACTTGGCCAGTCCTGTCCACCAGGACGATCGCCCGATCCTCCAGGTAGCTGGCCAGCAGACGACGCATGTGACGAGGCACTCCGTGGAATCGGAGCGCCTCTAGAATGGTGGAGTGGGGAACGGAGTTGAAGGCGTTGGCTATGTCGAATGACACAGCCAACAAACCGTCCCCCGCCTCCATCGCCTCCTTCACCTGGCCCTTAAGGCAGGCCAGCGCGTCCACCGTGGAGCGCTCAGCACGAAAACCGTACTGAGCGTCCGACAAGTCCGGCCCGATACGCCGCAGATGGCTCTTTAGGCGGCCAGCGATTATCCCCTCGAACATTTTGCCGACCTCATCGAGCAGAACGATGGGTCGGTATGCCGAGGGGGAATCCGCCGGGCGGCCCTCCTTCCGAAGGAGGCATAACTGCCCCTCCTTCCACGGTTTCGGGAACCTCCCCGACGCAAGGCATGCGCTGAAGAGGTCCCGAAACCTCTCCTCCATTTGAGTGGCGGCGATCGCCACCACTCTGGCGGGGACACCGTCGGGGCCCGGAGCCGTCTTCTTGGCGCGGATACGGAGAATAGCCGCGCCAAGTTCCGACTCCGTGACAGGAGGGGGAGCCTCCTCTTCCTCCTCAGCTGGCGGAGCTGTCCCCCGCGGAGGGTCCATCACTGGTGGGGTGAAGTTGTCCCTGCGTGGAAACAGGGACTGAACCACCCCATCCAGAAATGAGGGCTCCAGGGTCTCGGCCACGGGGGGACCAAAGGGACGCAACTTGTTGCGCGCCGCCTTGTATGGTCTCCCGTAGGGGTCGTTGTCGAGACCCTCCAGCACCTCCGCTCTCGCCGAGTCTCTGGCGGCGGCGATGGCCCTATCGAGGACCATTTTAGCCTCTACGTACACCTCGTAGAGGTGGTCCTCGTCGGCGTGGTCTCGTCGACGCCGCCGCCGGCTCCGCGTGTAGGCCCTCCTTGCCTCCACGCACGCCGCTCGAAGCTCCGCCAGCTCCGCCGACCACCAGTACACGGCCCGTTTGGGTAGTGGTCGGCGAGACCGAGGCATGCTAGAGTTGCATACCTCGGTCAGAGACTCCCTGAGGTGCCCCGCCACGGTGTCCACATCCAGGCCAGCGGAAGGCGGCGAAAGCCAGTCCTGGATGAACGCCGCCTCCCCCGCTGCCTCCCTGTCCAGGCGAGTGAGAGCCCACCGTGGGAACGGTGATCGCCCCGAGAAGGGCCGCGTCTCTCCCGGGGCGCCGGTGGAGATGTCGAACCGCACGTAGCGGTGGTCCGACATAGTCTCCACCAGGTCCACCCGCCAGTTCAGCACGCGCGCGGCCAACGCAGGGGTGGCGAAAGTGACGTCCACTATCGAGCCACCCTGCCGCCGCACGCATGTCTGGACGCTTCCTCTGTTCAAGAGGGAGAGTCCAGAGGAGGCTGCCCACATTTCCACTGCTCGCCCGCGAGGATCGGTGGCCCGGTTGCCCCAGGTCACCGACTTGGCATTCAGGTCTCCCAGTACGGAGACCTGACGCGGCGCCGCCCTGCCGATCACGGCGGCCAGGACTCCGAGATAGTTCTCGAAGTCCTGAAGAGGGCGGTTTGGGGAGAAATAGACGCCCACAAGGGCTAAGTCTCCCCACGCGGCGGCCACGTATCCCGGTCCCTTCTCTAATAGCGAGAGGGGAGGGGAGTCTGTGGAAGACCGCGCCGCTAGTGCCACCAAGCCGTCCTCGTCACCCAGCCAGCTACCGGGGATCGAGTAGGGCTCGGAGACCACCGCTACGTTCACCAACCACTCAGCCATGACCTGCACCACCAGGTCCTGGGCCGCTCTGCAGTGGTTGGTGTTCGCCTGGAGGATGCGGTAGTCGGAAACCATTATTCCGACATCGCACCCCCCTCCTCAGCTACCGCTGCTGGAGCTACAGCGGCGGCGACGACAGCGGCGGCGGTGGTGGCAACAGGGCGAACCTGCGCCGGCACTATGCCCTTCCTCGCGGGAGGCTTGCAGCTCCTGCCCGCCATCCTGTGGTCCGCGGGGCGGCCACTGGCGGCACACGCTGCGCAGCGTGGTGTGGTGGCGCGGCAAGTGGCGCTCCTGTGTCCCTCCTGCCCGCATAGGTAGCAACACTCCCCCCAGTCGGACTTGGAGGGACACGTGGCTCGGGTGTGGCCAAAGGCGAAGCACTTGAAGCAGCGCATAGGCTGGTCTTCAAGCGGCCGGACCACAGCCGAGCTGAGCCCCACAAGCAGCCGTCCCTTGGTCGCAGCAAGGGCAGCCCCAGCCGCGGCAACCGGGCACTCGACGCGGATGGCGCCCATGCCGCGGCGGCCGAGCCTGATGGCTCCGCACTTCACCGCGCCAGCGTCGCAGCCTCCAGCCGCCGCAACGGCCGCCACCACATCCTCTTTGGTGACCGAGTCCTCCAAATCGGCCACCTCCAAGGCTGCGGTCTTGACGGGCCTGACGACCGTTGCCGCATCCGCTATGACCTCTTGCAACTTTGTTGCGAAGAGGTCAGCGTTTGCACCGCGCTGCTCCCCCGAGAACTCGAAAATTCGAGCCCCGGTTGCGGTTCGGCGGCACGTGATGCCGCCGATCCCCAGCCTGGTGGGATCCGCGTTGGTACGAGCCCGCCTTAGGACGGACTCGTACGTTTCACCCCGTTCCGCGGCCTCCGGGGTGATGGTCACCACGACGGCCGCGGTTTTGGGAGGAACCAGCTTCCTCCCGCCGGCTGGAGCCTTTTTGGCTGCAGGAGCAGTCGCAGCGGGCTTGGGGGTCGACTTGCCTTTTCCCCTCCTGACCACTTCCGTCCACGACATGTTGGACGGGGTGGTGGAGGGAAGAAGGGCGTCTTCCCCCTGCGAGGCTGCTGGAGCGGCAGGCGACCCAGACGCTCCCTCCGCGCTTGTGGTAGGGGTTTGAGGAGCCGCGTTTGTCCTCTTGCCCCTGCCTTTGCCCTTGGAGGGCTTCGGGGCCTGGAGCTGCGCTCCCGATGCCGGGCCTGCTACAGGCGCAGGTTCCGGCTCTGTCGGTGGGGGCGGGCTCTTATCCGCCGCTAGCGGCGGGCGGAGCCGCCTTTCCGGCAAGAGCCGGTCCTCGATGCCTGCAAGGCAGGCTCTGGTGAAGGCCCTCTCCTCCATAACAACCTTTCGGATAATGTCCTCAAGGTTGGAAGGGGGGGAGAAGGAGCCTCCTGCCACCGGCACAGGGGCAGGTTGGGCAGGCCGGGCCGTGGCTTCAGCCAGCTTCTGGTGAAGCTGGCTGACCTCCGCCTGCAGGCGATCCACCTTCGCCTGCAGTTGCCGCGTCTCGTCCGTGGCCGTGCGGGTCGCCAGCTCCTTGACTATGCCGAACATGCTGGCGGCCCGGCATTTGAGGGCCTTCTGGAAGGTCCCCTTCAAATTGGAGGACTTTGAGGCGACCTCCAGAACCTCCTCCTTGTCCTCGAGCGCCATGCGCTCCAGTTCCGCCAGGGAGTGGTCAGCATACAGCACATTTGATGCGCCGTAGCCAGCCCTCGACCTGGCGGCTTGCGCCTGGCGCTCCTTGGCGGCAACCCTCTCCTCCAGGTCTTCCTGGAGTTGCGCCCTCTTTACCAGGCTCAGCTGGCGCTCGGCGTCCACCAAGCCCACATCGTGGGCCAAGATCGAAGAAGAAGTCGAAGCCTTTTTAGGCTTCGGCTTCTTCTTCGCCCTACCTCCAACCGACTCCGAGGAACCCGCAGACCCGGTCCTCAGAGCGGCCCTCTTCCGCTTAATGCGGTCGTTTTCGGCCGCCGACGTGTCCATAACGGAGTCGTCGGAGTCCGAAAACTCGCCTGGCCTGCTGAACAAGCTGGCCGCAGACGGTGCGCGGCCAGCTTCCGACGCCGAAGCGTCGCCGGCGTGGCCCTGAGAAGGGCCGTTGGATTGGCCCTGAGAAGGGCCGTTGGATTGGCCCTGAGAAGGGCCGTTGGGTTGGCCCTGAGAAGGGCCGTTGGGTTGGCCCTGAGAAGGGCTGTTTGGTTGGCCCTGAGAAGAGCCGTTTGGTTGGCCCTGAGAAGGGCCTTTGGATTTTAAAAAACGCCCGAAGGCGTCCCGCGGTGGTTGTGCAGGCATAGCCTCCGCAGGTTCGCACTCACACGGCAATAAAATTCTGTACGATCGCACAGCGCACTTTAGCCAACCCAGTCTGCCACTCCGTTACGGTGGTCAGAGCTGGGCTGTTTCCAGGGGACACGACGAGGACGTAAGCGCTGTGGGGGGGTCCCCCAACCTTTTTTTTTTTTTTTTTTTTTGTTTGCGCTGGGAAAAAATGCGTTACGCATACCCTCCCATCGGGGGATGGGGGGCTATGTGGGACTCCCCGGGTCTGGGACCCGGTATACCCACTAAAATAACCCAGCGGCACTCCCGCTTCGTCTTAGTGGTGGGGGACTGGGAATCCGGCACAGCCTTTACGTCCAGTCCACCGCCGACGATTGCCCGCAACGCGAGCCCCTCACACCCCCCCCGTGGGGAGGGGGACGGGCCCGGGAGTGACCGACGAAGGTGGTGACGGGTGCAATGCGGGCGGAGGCGCCCCCGCGCCTGTCGCCCGCCCGTCGCCACCACGAGGAGGGGGAGGACGGCGCCCTCTCCGACCCCTTCTTCGTCTGCGGAGCGGCGCAGCGAGAGGATCGTCCTCCCGCGCGCGCTCCGCCTCCTCCTTTCGCGACATCACGTCCTCGCAAAAGGAGGCAACCGCTGTCCAGGCCCCCTCGCTCCCCAGCATGGCGTTTATCACGCCGGGAAGCGAGAGGTCCTGACCAATCACCGCGGTCAGACCGCGGCGCTGCTCGGACCAAGCCGGGCACACCTCGAGGGTGTGCTGCGCCGTGTCCTCCGCCGCGCCGCAGTCGTGACACGCCGGGGACTCTTCCCTCCCGATCCGGTGCAGGTGCGATCCGAAACAGCCATGGCCGGACAACACCTGCACCAGACGGAAGGAGAGAAAACCGTGGGACCGCTCGAGCCAGTCCCGCAGGACCGGACCGAGCGCGTCCAACGTCCGGCGGCCAAAGGCGGCGGCAGCGAGGTCCTCCGTCCAATGGAGGACGATGGCGTCCTTCGCCTCCCGCCGCACGGCCTCCCGCTCTTCCGCGACGGGGTGCTCCCCGAGCGCCTTCCGACGCGCCGTCCACTCGTACACTCTGGCGAGCACCCAAGCCTCCAACTCCCAAGGAGGGGTGCCGGCCAGAGCGCACGCCGCCGAAAAGCCCACCGAGCGGTAGGCCCTCGCCACCCGCTGTGCAATGGCTCTTTGGGGCCTGCGGATGGCGGTCGCATTCTCCCTCCTGTGGAGGGAGTCCGCCCAGATGGGAGCCCCGTACAGGGCCATGCTCCGCAGGATGCCGGCATAGAGGCGCCGGCATTTCGCCTTGGGCCCCCCCAGGTTCGGGAGGAGCCACGAGAGGGCGTCCGCGGCCTTCAGCAGGCGCGTCGACAGCCCGCTGAAATGCGGGCCGAAGCGCCACCTGTCGTCCAGCACCAGGCCCAGATACTTCATCCGGGCCTGGACCTCTATCCGGACGCCCCCTACGACGATGTGGGCATCGGGTGGGCAGCGCTGCCGAGGCCCGCGAAAGAACACGGCCTCGGTCTTGTTCAGCGCCACCCTCAATCCCAGGCGGCGGATCCTCTCCGCAACCAAGGATCCGCCAGCCGAGGCCAGACAGGCCGCGTCTGCAAAGTTCCTCCCCCGGGCGGTGAGGAGAGTGTCATCCGCGTAGCAGATGACACTCGTGCCCTGGAGGAGGCCTCCCCGCAGGAGCCAATCGAACCCGATGTTCCACAGGGGGGGCCCTAGTACCGACCCCTGCGGAACACCGGACTCTGCGCCGTACCGCCTCAACGTGGCCGTCTTGTCCACGAGAAGGACCTCTCGGTCCTCCAGGTAGCTGGCCAGGACGTCCCGCAGGTATTGGGGCACTCCGTGATACCGGAGCGCCTCCAATATCGTCGAGTGGGGGACGGAGTTGAAGGCGTTTGCAATGTCGAATGACACCGCCAGCACTCCGTCCCCCGCCTCCACCGCCTCCTTTACCTGGCCCTTGAGTAGGGCCAGCGCATCGATCGTCGAACGCCCTCGACGAAAACCGAATTGGGCGTCCGACAGGTCCGGCCCTATCCCCCGCAAATGGCTATCAAGCCGGGTGGCGATAATCCCCTCGAACAGTTTACCGACCTCATCGAGCAGAACGATGGGCCGGTATGACGAGGGGGAGTCCACCGGGCGTCCGTCCTTTCGGAGGAGGCACAGCTGCCCCTCCTTCCACAGTTTCGGGAACCTCCCAGCCGTAAAGCACGCGCTGAAGAGGTCCCGAAACCTCTCCTCCATTTGGGAGGCGGCGATCGCCACCACGCGTGCGGGGACGCCGTCCGGCCCGGGGGCCGTCTTCTTTGCGCGGAGGCTGAGCACCCCCGCGTAGAGCTCCGCCGCCGTCACCGGGGGAATCTCCTCGTCCGGCGGGGCCGCCCCTTGCGGGGGATCCATCGCTGGTGGGGCGAAGTCGGTCCTGCACGGAAACAGGGACCGGACCACCCCATCCAGCAACGCTGGCTCGAGGGTCTCCGTCAGTGGGGGACCATAGGGGCGAAGCTGGCTCCGCGCCGCCTTATATGGCCTCCCATAAGGGTCCCGGTCGAGACCCTCCAGCATCTCAGCCCTCGCCGAGTCTTGCGCAGCGCCCATTGCAGACTTGAGGACCAGCGTCGCCTCTCGATAGGAGGCGTATAGGCGGTCCTCTTCTGCCCGGACTCGGTTCTGGGCGCTGCGCCTTCGGCTCCGCGCGTAGGCCCTTCTGGCCGCCACGCAGTCGGCCCGGAGCCCCGCCAGCTCCCCCGTCCACCAATAGACGGCACGACGGGGAGGCGGACGGCGAGACCGAGGCATGCTGTAGTCGCACACCTCGGTCAAGGACTCCCTGAGCCGGACCGCTGCGGCGTCCACGTCTGGGACCTCGACAGGGGGCGACAGCCAGTCCTGGAGGAAGGCCGCCTCCTCGGCTGCCTCCCGGTCCAGGCGGGTGAGTGTCCACCGCGGGAAGGGAGATTGCCCAGCGCGGGCCGTCCCCCCCCCCTGGGCGGAGATGTCGAACCGCACATATCGGTGGTCCGACAAGGTCTCCGCCATCTCTACCCGCCAGTTGACGACGCGGGTGGCTAGCGCGGGGGTGGCAAACGAGACGTCCACCACCGACCCGCCCTGTTGCCGCACACACGTGTGGACCGTCCCCCTGTTGAGGAGGGACACACCGCAAGAGGCCGCCCAAAACTGGACGGCGCGCCCCCGGACGTTGCATCCGGCGGCCGGGTTGCCCCAGGCCACCGACTTGGCGTTCAGGTCGCCCAACACCACGACCTGGCGCGGCGCCGCCCTCCCGACGACTGCGGTGAGGATCTCTAGGAAATCCTCAAAGTCCGAGAGAGGGCGGTTTGGGGAGAAATAGACCCCCACCAGCGCCATGTCTCCCCACGCGGCGGCCACGTATCCCGGTCCCCTCTCTAAGAGCGAGAGGGGAGGGGAGTCTGTGGAAGACCGCGTCACCATTGCCACCGAGCCGTCCCGGTCGCCCAGCCAACTGCCAGGGACCGAGTAGGGTTCGGCGACCACCGCCAAGTCCACCAACCACTCAGCCATGGTCTGCATCAGCAGATCCTGGGCTGCCCTGCAGTGGTTGGTGTTCGCCTGAAGGATGCGATGTTCGACCCTATCCATCACTCGGACATCGCACCCTCCTCCGCAGCCGCCGCAGGAATGACGGCGCCAGCGGCAGCGGCAGCAGGCCCGGTCGGCACCTGCGCTTTTCCCCGCGTTGGGGGAGGATTACAATTCCTCCCCTTCATTACGTGGCCTGCCGGGCGGCCACTGGCGGCACACACCGCGCAGTGCGGCGTGGCGGCCTCGCACGAGACGGTTTTGTGGCCGTCCCTGCCACAGCGGTAGCACGCGTCCGACCTGTCCACTGCGGACGGACACTGGAGCCGTATGTGTCCGATGCCGAAGCACCGGAAACACCGCAGCGGCCGGTCCTCGAGAGCCCGGACCGCGGCCGAGCTGAACCCGACTGTGAGCCGTCCCTTGGCAAGGACGGCTTTGGCAGCGGCGACCGGGCACTCGAGGCGAATCGTGCCCATGCCACCACGGCCGGGCCTAATGTCCCGGCCTTGGACCGCCGCGGTGCCGCAGCCCCCTATCGCTGCGACCGCCGCCACCACCTCCTCCTTGGTGACGGAGTCGTCCAGGTCCGTCACCTCAATGGTCGCCGACTTGACTGGCCGGGCCACCTTTGCCGAGTCCGCTATGACCTCCTGCAGCTTGGCTGCGAAGAGGTCTGCGTGGGCACTCCCCTCGGCCCCGGGGAACTCGAAAATTCGAGCCCCGGCTTGGGTCCGCCGGCAGGAAACGCTGCCGATCCCCAGCTGGGAAGGGTCGGCATTGGCACGCGCCCGCACCAAAACGGACGCGTACGTCTCCCCTCGCTCCGCAGCCTCCGCGGTGAGCGTCACCACGACGGCCGCGGTTCTAGGGGGGACTAGCCTCTTCTTCCCCTTCCCCTTCGGCTTTCCCTTGCCGGTCGTCTGCGACTGGCTGGGAGCGGTGGCGGCGGGGACGGCAGGGACGGCCGACGCCGACTTCTTCCCCTTGCCCTTCCCCTTGCCCTTGCGGGCTACTTCCGTCCACTCGTTGGACGGGGTGGTGGACGGGAGAAGGGCATCCTCCGCTGTCGAGGTGGACGGCTCCGGCTCGGACCGCCTCTTATCCGCCGCAAGTGGTGGTCGGAGGCGTTTCTCCGGCAGGAGCCGGTCCTCTATCCCTGCCAAGCAGGACCTCGTGAAGGCCCTCTCCTCCATTACGACCTTGCGGATGATGTCCTCAAGGTTGGAAGAGGGGCCCTCTGCCGCAGGGCTTCGGTCTGTCAGGCTGCTCGTTTTGGCCTGCTGTGGCCGGGCCGTGGCTTCGGCCAGCCTCTGGTGAAGCTGGCTGTTCTCAGACTGCAGGCGATCTATTCTCGCCTGCAGTTGCCGCGTCTCGTCGCTGGTCGTCCGCTGCACCAGCTCAGCGACGACACCACGCATGCTCGCAGCCCTGCACTTGAGGGCCTTCTGCAGCGTGCCCTTCAGGTTGGAGGACTTAGAGGCGACCTCCTTGATCTCCTCCTCGTCCTCTTCCGCCATTCTCTGCAGCTCGGCCAGAGAATGGTCGGCGTATACAACGCGGGACGCACCGTACCCAGACCTGGCCCGAGCGATGTGCGCACGTTGCTCCTTCGCGACAATCCGCTCCTCCAGCTCTTGCTGGAGCTGCGCTCGCCGGGCCAGGTCCAACTGGCGTTGGGCGTCCGCGAGCCCAACGACATGGGTGTCCGAAGCCACCGTCGGCTTTTTGGCCTTTGACGCCCTCTTCGGCTTCGACCCCGAGGCCGAGGAGCCTTCGGACCCACCGCTCAGGTGGACCCGCTTCCGCGACCGAGAGTCGTCCAAGTCCGACACACTAATAAGTGAGTCGTTGTCGGACGACTCGTCGACCCCTACAAAGAAGCCAGCCGCAGACGGCGCGCGGCTGGATTCTGACGCCGAAGCGTCGGGGTGGCCCTGAGAAGGGCCGTTTGGTTGGCCCTGAGAAGGGCCGTTTGGTTGGCCCTGAGAAGGGCCTTTGGATTTTAAAAAACGCCCGAAGGCGTCGCGCGGTGGTGGTGGCAACCTTTTTTTTTTTTTTTTTTTTTTTGTTTGCGCTGGGAAAAAATGCGTTACGCATACCCTCCCATCGGGGGATGGGGGGCTATGTGGGACTCCCCGGGTCTGGGACCCGGTATACCCACTAAAATAACCCAGCGGCACTCCCGCTTCGTCTTAGTGGTGGGGGACTGGGAATCCGGCACAGCCTTTACGTCCAGTCCACCGCCGACGATTGCCCGCAACGCGAGCCCCTCACACCCCCCCCGTGGGGAGGGGGACGGGCCCGGGAGTGACCGACGAAGGTGGTGACGGGTGCAATGCGGGCGGAGGCGCCCCCGCGCCTGTCGCCCGCCCGTCGCCACCACGAGGAGGGGGAGGACGGCGCCCTCTCCGACCCCTTCTTCGTCTGCGGAGCGGCGCAGCGAGAGGATCGTCCTCCCGCGCGCGCTCCGCCTCCTCCTTTCGCGACATCACGTCCTCGCAAAAGGAGGCAACCGCTGTCCAGGCCCCCTCGCTCCCCAGCATGACGTTTATCACGCCGGGAAGCGAGAGATCCTGACCGATCACCGCGGTCAGACCGCGGCGCTGCTCGGACCAAGCCGGGCACACCTCGAGGGTGTGCTGCGCCGTGTCCTCCGCCGCGCCGCAGTCGTGACACGCCGGGGACTCTTCCCTCCCGATCCGGTGCAGGTGCGATCCGAAACAGCCATGGCCGGACAACACCTGCACCAGACGGAAGGAGAGAAAACCGTGGGACCGCTCGAGCCAGTCCCGCAGGACCGGACCGAGCGCGTCCAACGTCCGGCGGCCAAAGGCGGCGGCAGCGAGGTCCTCCGTCCAATGGAGGACGATGGCGTCCTTCGCCTCCCGCCGCACGGCCTCCCGCTCTTCCGCGACGGGGTGCTCCCCGAGCGCCTTCCGACGCGCCGTCCACTCGTACACTCTGGCGAGCACCCAAGCCTCCAACTCCCAAGGAGGGGTGCCGGCCAGAGCGCACGCCGCCGAAAAGCCCACCGAGCGGTAGGCCCTCGCCACCCGCTGTGCAATGGCTCTTTGGGGCCTGCGGATGGCGGTCGCATTCTCCCTCCTGTGGAGGGAGTCCGCCCAGATGGGAGCCCCGTACAGGGCCATGCTCCGCAGGATGCCGGCATAGAGGCGCCGGCATTTCGCCTTGGGTCCCCCCAGGTTCGGGAGGAGCCACGAGAGGGCGTCCGCGGCCTTCAGCAGGCGCGTCGACAGCCCGCTGAAATGCGGGCCGAAGCGCCACCTGTCGTCCAGCACCAGGCCCAGATACTTCATCTGGGCCTGGACCTCTATCCGGACGCCCCCTACGACGATGTGGGCATCGGGTGGGCAGCGCTGCCGAGGCCCGCGAAAGAACACGGCCTCGGTCTTGTTCAGCGCCACCCTCAATCCCAGGCGGCGGATCCTCTCCGCAACCAAGGATCCGCCAGCCGAGGCCAGACAGGCCGCGTCTGCAAAGTTCCTCCCCCGGGCGGTGAGGAGAGTGTCATCCGCGTAGCAGATGACACTCGTGCCCTGGAGGAGGCCTCCCCGCAGGAGCCAATCGAACCCGATGTTCCACAGGGGGGGCCCTAGTACCGACCCCTGCGGAACACCGGACTCTGCGCCGTACCGCCTCAACGTGGCCGTCTTGTCCACGAGGAGGACCTCTCGGTCCTCCAGGTAGCTGGCCAGGACGTCCCGCAGGTATCGGGGCACTCCGTGATACCGGAGCGCCTCCAATATCGTCGAGTGGGGGACGGAGTTGAAGGCGTTTGCAATGTCGAATGACACCGCCAGCACTCCGTCCCCCGCCTCCACCGCCTCCTTTACCTGGCCCTTGAGTAGGGCCAGCGCATCGATCGTCGAACGCCCTCGACGAAAACCGAATTGGGCGTCCGACAGGTCCGGCCCTACCCCCCGCAAATGGCTGTCAAGCCGGGTGGCGATAATCCCCTCGAACAGTTTACCGACCTCATCGAGCAGAACGATGGGCCGGTATGACGAGGGGGAGTCCACCGGGCGTCCGTCCTTTCGGAGGAGGCACAGCTGCCCCTCCTTCCACAGTTTCGGGAACCTCCCAGCCGTAAAGCACGCGCTGAAGAGGTCCCGAAACCTCTCCTCCATTTGGGAGGCGGCGATCGCCACCACCCGTGCGGGGACGCCGTCCGGCCCGGGGGCCGTCTTCTTTGCGCGGAGGCTGAGCACCCCCGCGTAGAGCTCCGCCGCCGTCACCGGGGGAATCCCCTCCTCCGGTGGGGCCGCCTCTTGCGGGGGATCCATCGCTGGTGGGGCGAAGTCGGTCCTGCACGGAAACAGGGACCGGACCACCCCATCCAGCAACGCTGGCTCGAGGGTCTCCGTCAGTGGGGGACCATAGGGGCGAAGCTGGCTCCGCGCCGCCCTGTATGGTCTCCCATAAGGGTCCCGGTCGAGACCCTCCAGCATCTCAGCCCTCGCCGAGTCTTGCGCAGCGCCCATTGCAGACTTGAGGACCAGCGTCGCCTCTCGATAGGAGGCGTATAGGCGGTCCTCTTCTGCCCGGACTCGGTTCTGGGCGCTGCGCCTTCGGCTCCGCGCGTAGGCCCTTCTGGCCGCCACGCAGTCGGCCCGGAGCCCCGCCAGCTCCCCCGTCCACCAATAGACGGCACGACGGGGAGGCGGACGGCGAGACCGCGGCATGCTGTAGTCGCACACCTCGGTCAGGGACTCCCTGAGCCGGACCGCTGCGGCGTCCACGTCCGGGACCTCGACAGGGGGCGACAGCCAGTCCTGGAGGAAGGCCGCCTCCTCGGCTGCCTCCCGGTCCAGGCGGGTGAGTGTCCACCGCGGGAAGGGAGATTGCCCAGCGCGGGCCGTCCCCCCCCCCTGGGCGGAGATGTCGAACCGCACATATCGGTGGTCCGACAAGGTCTCCGCCATCTCTACCCGCCAGTTGACGACGCGGGCGGCTAGCGCGGGGGTGGCAAACGAGACGTCCACCACCGACCCGCCCTGTTGCCGCACACACGTGTGGACCGTCCCCCTGTTGAGGAGGGACACACCGCAAGAGGCCGCCCAAAACTGGACGGCGCGCCCCCGGACGTTGCATCCGGCGGCCGGGTTGCCCCAGGCCACCGACTTGGCGTTCAGGTCGCCCAACACCACGACCTGGCGCGGCGCCGCCCTCCCGACGACTGCGGTGAGGATCTCTAGGAAATCCTCAAAGTCCGAGAGAGGGCGGTTTGGGGAGAAATAGACCCCCACCAGGGCCATGTCTCCCCACGCGGCGGCCACGTATCCCGGTCCCCTCTCTAAGAGCGAGAGGGGAGGGGAGTCTGTGGAAGACCGCGTCACCATTGCCACCGAGCCGTCCCGGTCGCCCAGCCAACTGCCAGGGACCGAGTAGGGTTCGGCGACCACCGCCAAGTCCACCAACCACTCAGCCATGGTCTGCATCAGCAGATCCTGGGCTGCCCTGCAGTGGTTGGTGTTCGCCTGAAGGATGCGATGTTCGACCCTATCCATCACTCGGACATCGCACCCTCCTCCGCAGCCGCCGCAGGAACGACGGCGCCAGCGGCAGCGGCAGCAGGCCCGGTCGGCGCCTGCGCTTTTCCCCGCGTTGGGGGAGGATTACAATTCCTCCCCTTCATTACGTGGCCTGCCGGGCGGCCACTGGCGGCACACACCGCGCAGTGCGGCGTGGCGGCCTCGCACGAGACGGTTTTGTGGCCGTCCCTGCCGCAGCGGTAGCACGCGGCCGACCTGTCCACTGCGGACGGACACTGGAGCCGTATGTGTCCGATGCCGAAGCACCGGAAACACCGCAGCGGCCGGTCCTCGAGAGCCCGGACCGCGGCCGAGCTGAACCCGACTGTGAGCCGTCCCTTGGCAAGGACGGCTTTGGCAGCGGCGACCGGGCACTCGAGGCGAATCGTGCCCATGCCACCACGGCCGGGCCTAATGTCCCGGCCTTGGACCGCCGCGGTGCCGCAGCCCCCTATCGCTGCGACCGCCGCCACCACCTCCTCCTTGGTGACGGAGTCGTCCAGGTCCGTCACCTCAATGGTCGCCGACTTGACTGGCCGGGCCACCTTTGCCGAGTCCGCTATGACCTCCTGCAGCTTGGCTGCGAAGAGGTCTGCGTGGGCACTCCCCTCGGCCCCGGGGAACTCAAAAATTCGAGCCCCGGCTTGGGTCCGCCGGCACGAAACGCTGCCGATCCCCAGCTGGGAAGGGTCGGCATTGGCACGCGCCCGCACCAAAACGGACGCGTACGTCTCCCCTCGCTCCGCAGCCTCCGCGGTGAGCGTCACCACGACGGCCGCGGTTCTAGGGGGGACTAGCCTCTTCTTCCCCTTCCCCTTCGGCTTTCCCTTGCCGGTCGTCTGCGACTGGCTGGGAGCGGTGGCGGCGGGGACGGCAGGGACGGCCGACGCCGACTTCTTCCCCTTGCCCTTCCCCTTGCCCTTGCGGGCTACTTCCGTCCACTCGTTGGACGGGGTGGTGGACGGGAGAAGGGCATCCTCCGCTGTCGAGGTGGACGGCTCCGGCTCGGACCGCCTCTTATCCGCCGCAAGTGGTGGTCGGAGGCGTTTCTCCGGCAGGAGCCGGTCCTCTATCCCTGCCAAGCAGGACCTCGTGAAGGCCCTCTCCTCCATTACGACCTTGCGGATGATGTCCTCAAGGTTGGAAGAGGGGCCCTCTGCCGCAGGGCTTCGGTCTGTCAGGCTGCTCGTTTTGGCCTGCTGTGGCCGGGCCGTGGCTTCGGCCAGCCTCTGGTGAAGCTGGCTGTTCTCAGACTGCAGGCGATCTATTCTCGCCTGCAGTTGCCGCGTCTCGTCGCTGGTCGTCCGCTGCACCAGCTCAGCGACGACACCACGCATGCTCGCAGCCCTGCACTTGAGGGCCTTCTGCAGCGTGCCCTTCAGGTTGGAGGACTTAGAGGCGACCTCCTTGATCTCCTCCTCGTCCTCTTCCGCCATTCTCTGCAGCTCGGCCAGAGAATGGTCGGCGTATACAACGCGGGACGCACCGTACCCAGACCTGGCCCGAGCGATGTGCGCACGTTGCTCCTTCGCGACAATCCGCTCCTCCAGCTCTTGCTGGAGCTGCGCTCGCCGGGCCAGGTCCAACTGGCGTTGGGCGTCCGCGAGCCCAACGACATGGGTGTCCGAAGCCACCGTCGGCTTTTTGGCCTTTGACGCCCTCTTCGGCTTCGACCCCGAGGCCGAGGAGCCTTCGGACCCACCGCTCAGGTGGACCCGCTTCCGCGACCGAGAGTCGTCCAAGTCCGACACACTAATAAGTGAGTCGTTGTCGGACGACTCGTCGACCCCTACAAAGAAGCCAGCCGCAGACGGCGCGCGGCTGGATTCTGACGCCGAAGCGTCGGGGTGGCCCTGAGAAGGGCCGTTTGGTTGGCCCTGAGAAGGGCCGTTTGGTTGGCCCTGAGAAGGGCCTTTGGATTTTAAAAAACGCCCGAAGGCGTCGCGCGGTGGTGGTGGCAACCTTTTTTTTTTTTTTTTTTTTTTTTTTTTTTTTCGCTGAGAAATGCTATTACGCATGCCCGCTCGTGGGGGATGAGACGGGGTATGTGGGACTCCCTGTCGGAATGACAGTATACCCACTAAAACTCAGCGGTGTTCCCGCATCGCCGTGATGGGAGGGTCATGGGAAACCGGTTCAACCTTTACTTCCACAACCCTCCCGGCGCATGCCCGCCTAACTGGCGGGCCCCGCGTGCCCCCCAGGTTGGGGGGCTACGGGAATGGCCGGGAACACCTGGCCATTCCCGTCCGACACTGGTGGAGGCCTGTGCAATGCAGGCAAGGGAGCCCCCACACCCGTTACCTGCTGGCCCCCACCTGGGAGGAGCCGAAGATGACGGTCATACTGACGTCTTCTTCGACCCCTCCTCCGCCTTCGGAGCGGCGCCGCGTCGGGATCGTCCTCCCGCGCGCGCTCCGCCGCCTCCTTCTGGGACATGACGTGTTCGCAGAAGGAGGCCACTGCTGCCCAGCACCTCTCGTCCCCCAGTATGGCGTTAACCAAGCCGGGGAGTGAGAGGTCCGGCCCGATCACCGCGGTGAGACTGCGGCGCGTCTCGGACCACGACGGGCACACCTCGAGGGTGTGCTGCGCCGTGTCCTCCGCCGCGCCACAGTCGCGGCAGGACGGCGTCTCCTCCCGTCCGATTCGGTGCAGGTACGATCCGAAGCAACCGTGTCCAGACAGCACCTGCACTAGACGGAAGGAGAGGAACCCGTGCGACCGCTCGAGCCAGTCTCGCAAGACCGGCCCGATCGCGTCGAGGGTTCGGCGGCCGAAGGCTGCGGTGGCGAGGTCCCCCGTCCAATGGATGACGATGGCGTCCCTCGCCTCCCGCCGGACAGCCTCCCGCTCTTCCGGGGCTGGGCGTTCTCCTCTCGCCCTCCGCCCCGCCGTCCATTCATACACTCTGGCGAGCACCCACGCCTCGAGTTCCCAAGGCGGGGTGCCGGCCAGAGCGCATGCTGCCGCAAACCCCACCGTGCGGTAAGCCCGCGCGACCCGCTGGGCTATGGCCCTTTGGGGTGCCCGCAACGCGGCGGCGTTCTCCCTCCTCCGGAGGGAGTCCTCCCAGATGGGAGCCCCGTAAAGGGCCATGCTCCTCAGGATGCCGGCGTAGAGTTGCCGGCATCGCGCGCTGGGCCCCCCCAAGTTGGGCAGCAGCCACGAGAGGGCGCCTGCGGTCTTCAGCAGGCGCGACGACAGCCCGCTAAAATGCGGGCCGAAGCGCCACCTGCTGTCGAGTACAAGGCCCAGATATTTCATCTGGGCCTTCACCTCGATTCTGACGCCCTCCACGAAAATGTGGGCGTCAGGTGGGGGGCGCTGCCGAGGTCCGTGGAAGAACACGGCCTCGGTCTTGTGCAGCGCCACCGTTAAACCTAGGCGGCGGATCCTCCCTGCGACCAAGGATCCGCCCGCCGAGGCCAAGTTGGCCGCCTCCCTGAAACTCCCCCCCCGGGCGGTGAGGAGAGTGTCATCCGCATAGCAAACGACACTCGTGCCTCGGAGGAGAGTTCCCCGCAAGAGCCAATCGTAGCCGACGTTCCAGAGGAGAGGTCCTAAGACTGACCCCTGTGGAACGCCGGCTTCAGCGGCGTACCGCCGGACTTGGCCAGTCCTGTCCACCAGGACGATCGCCCGATCCTCCAGGTAGCTGGCCAGCAGACGACGCATGTGACGAGGCACTCCGTGGAATCGGAGCGCCTCTAGAATGGTGGAGTGGGGAACGGAGTTGAAGGCGTTGGCTATGTCGAATGACACAGCCAACAAACCGTCCCCCGCCTCCATCGCCTCCTTCACCTGGCCCTTAAGGCAGGCCAGCGCGTCCACCGTGGAGCGCTCAGCACGAAAACCGTACTGAGCGTCCGACAAGTCCGGCCCGATACGCCGCAGATGGCTCTTTAGGCGGCCAGCGATTATCCCCTCGAACATTTTGCCGACCTCATCGAGCAGAACGATGGGTCGGTATGCCGAGGGGGAATCCGCCGGGCGGCCCTCCTTCCGAAGGAGGCATAACTGCCCCTCCTTCCACGGTTTCGGGAACCTCCCCGACGCAAGGCATGCGCTGAAGAGGTCCCGAAACCTCTCCTCCATTTGAGTGGCGGCGATCGCCACCACTCTGGCGGGGACACCGTCGGGGCCCGGAGCCGTCTTCTTGGCGCGGATACGGAGAATAGCCGCGCCAAGTTCCGACTCCGTGACAGGAGGGGGAGCCTCCTCTTCCTCCTCAGCTGGCGGAGCTGTCCCCCGCGGAGGGTCCATCACTGGTGGGGTGAAGTCGTCCCTGCGTGGAAACAGGCACTGAACCACCCCATCCAGAAATGAGGGCTCCAGGGTCTCGGCCACGGGGGGACCAAAGGGACGCAACTTGTTGCGCGCCGCCTTGTATGGTCTCCCGTAGGGGTCGTTGTCGAGACCCTCCAGCACCTCCGCTCTCGCCGAGTCTCTGGCGGCGGCGATGGCCCTATCGAGGACCATTTTAGCCTCTACGTACACCTCGTAGAGGTGGTCCTCGTCGGCGTGGTCTCGTCGACGCCGCCGCCGGCTCCGCGTGTAGGCCCTCCTTGCCTCCACGCACGCCGCTCGAAGCTCCGCCAGCTCCGCCGACCACCAGTACACGGCCCGTTTGGGTAGTGGTCGGCGAGACCGAGGCATGCTAGAGTTGCATACCTCGGTCAGAGACTCCCTGAGGTGCCCCGCCACGGTGTCCACATCCAGGCCAGCGGAAGGCGGCGAAAGCCAGTCCTGGATGAACGCCGCCTCCCCCGCTGCCTCCCTGTCCAGGCGAGTGAGAGCCCACCGTGGGAACGGTGATCGCCCCGAGAAGGGCCGCGTCTCTCCCGGGGCGCCGGTGGAGATGTCGAACCGCACGTAGCGGTGGTCCGACATAGTCTCCACCAGGTCCACCCGCCAGTTCAGCACGCGCGCGGCCAACGCAGGGGTGGCGAAAGTGACGTCCACTATCGAGCCACCCTGCCGCCGCACGCATGTCTGGACGCTTCCTCTGTTCAAGAGGGAGAGTCCAGAGGAGGCTGCCCACATTTCCACTGCTCGCCCGCGAGGATCGGTGGCCCGGTTGCCCCAGGTCACCGACTTGGCATTCAGGTCTCCCAGTACGGAGACCTGACGCGGCGCCGCCCTGCCGATCACGGCGGCCAGGACTCCGAGATAGTTCTCGAAGTCCTGAAGAGGGCGGTTTGGGGAGAAATAGACGCCCACAAGGGCTAAGTCTCCCCACGCGGCGGCCACGTATCCCGGTCCCTTCTCTAATAGCGAGAGGGGAGGGGAGTCTGTGGAAGACCGCGCCGCTAGTGCCACCAAGCCGTCCTCGTCACCCAGCCAGCTGCCGGGGATCGAGTAGGGCTCGGAGACCACCGCTACGTTCACCAACCACTCAGCCATGACCTGCACCACCAGGTCCTGGGCCGCTCTGCAGTGGTTGGTGTTCGCCTGGAGGATGCGGTAGTCGGAAACCATTATTCCGACATCGCACCCCCCTCCTCAGCTACCGCTGCTGGAGCTACAGCGGCGGCGACGACAGCGGCGGCGGTGGTGGCAACAGGGCGAACCTGCACCGGCACTATGCCCTTCCTCGCGGGAGGCTTGCAGCTCCTGCCCGCCATCCTGTGGTCCGCGGGGCGGCCACTGGCGGCACACGCTGCGCAGCGTGGTGTGGTGGCGCGGCAAGTGGCGCTCCTGTGTCCCTCCTGCCCGCATAGGTAGCAACACTCCCCCCAGTCGGACTTGGAGGGACACGTGGCTCGGGTGTGGCCAAAGGCGAAGCACTTGAAGCAGCGCATAGGCTGGTCTTCAAGCGGCCGGACCACAGCCGAGCTGAGCCCCACAAGCAGCCGTCCCTTGGTCGCAGCAAGGGCAGCCCCAGCCGCGGCAACCGGGCACTCGACGCGGATGGCGCCCATGCCGCGGCGGCCGAGCCTGATGGCTCCGCACTTCACCGCGCCAGCGTCGCAGCCTCCAGCCGCCGCAACGGCCGCCACCACATCCTCTTTGGTGACCGAGTCCTCCAAATCGGCCACCTCCAAGGCTGCGGTCTTGACGGGCCTGACGACCGTTGCCGCATCCGCTATGACCTCTTGCAACTTTGTTGCGAAGAGGTCAGCGTTTGCACCGCGCTGCTCCCCCGAGAACTCGAAAATTCGAGCCCCGGTTGCGGTTCGGCGGCACGTGATGCCGCCGATCCCCAGCCTGGTGGGATCCGCGTTGGTACGAGCCCGCCTTAGGACGGACTCGTACGTTTCACCCCGTTCCGCGGCCTCCGGGGTGATGGTCACCACGACGGCCGCGGTTTTGGGAGGAACCAGCTTCCTCCCGCCGGCTGGAGCCTTTTTGGCTGCAGGAGCAGTCGCAGCGGGCTTGGGGGTCGACTTGCCTTTTCCCCTCCTGACCACTTCCGTCCACGACATGTTGGACGGGGTGGTGGAGGGAAGAAGGGCGTCTTCCCCCTGCGAGGCTGCTGGAGCGGCAGGCGACCCAGACGCTCCCTCCGCGCTTGTGGTAGGGGTTTGAGGAGCCGCGTTTGTCCTCTTGCCCCTGCCTTTGCCCTTGGAGGGCTTCGGGGCCTGGAGCTGCGCTCCCGATGCCGGGCCTGCTACAGGCGCAGGTTCCGGCTCTGTCGGTGGGGGCGGGCTCTTATCCGCCGCTAGCGGCGGGCGGAGCCGCCTTTCCGGCAAGAGCCGGTCCTCGATGCCTGCAAGGCAGGCTCTGGTGAAGGCCCTCTCCTCCATAACAACCTTTCGGATAATGTCCTCAAGGTTGGAAGGGGGGGAGAAGGAGCCTCCTGCCACCGGCACAGGGGCAGGTTGGGCAGGCCGGGCCGTGGCTTCAGCCAGCTTCTGGTGAAGCTGGCTGACCTCCGCCTGCAGGCGATCCACCTTCGCCTGCAGTTGCCGCGTCTCGTCCGTGGCCGTGCGGGTCGCCAGCTCCTTGACTATGCCGAACATGCTGGCGGCCCGGCATTTGAGGGCCTTCTGGAAGGTCCCCTTCAAATTGGAGGACTTTGAGGCGACCTCCAGAACCTCCTCCTTGTCCTCGAGCGCCATGCGCTCCAGTTCCGCCAGGGAGTGGTCAGCATACAGCACATTTGATGCGCCGTAGCCAGCCCTCGACCTGGCGGCTTGCGCCTGGCGCTCCTTGGCGGCAACCCTCTCCTCCAGGTCTTCCTGGAGTTGCGCCCTCTTTACCAGGCTCAGCTGGCGCTCGGCGTCCACCAAGCCCACATCGTGGGCCAAGATCGAAGAAGAAGTCGAAGCCTTTTTAGGCTTCGGCTTCTTCTTCGCCCTACCTCCAACCGACTCCGAGGAACCCGCAGACCCGGTCCTCAGAGCGGCCCTCTTCCGCTTAATGCGGTCGTTTTCGGCCGCCGACGTGTCCATAACGGAGTCGTCGGAGTCCGAAAACTCGCCTGGCCTGCTGAACAAGCTGGCCGCAGACGGTGCGCGGCCAGCTTCCGACGCCGAAGCGTCGCCGGCGTGGCCCTGAGAAGGGCCGTTGGATTGGCCCTGAGAAGGGCCGTTGGATTGGCCCTGAGAAGGGCCGTTGGGTTGGCCCTGAGAAGGGCCGTTGGGTTGGCCCTGAGAAGGGCTGTTTGGTTGGCCCTGAGAAGAGCCGTTTGGTTGGCCCTGAGAAGGGCCTTTGGATTTTAAAAAACGCCCGAAGGCGTCCCGCGGTGGTTGTGCAGGCATAGCCTCCGCAGGTTCGCACTCACACGGCAATAAAATTCTGTACGATCGCACAGCGCACTTTAGCCAACCCAGTCTGCCACTCCGTTACGGTGGTCAGAGCTGGGCTGTTTCCAGGGGACACGACGAGGACGTAAGCGCTGTGGGGGGGTCCCCCAACCTAACCTAACCTAACCTAACCTGTCGGTGGCGTACTGCTAAGGTGGCACCAGCGTTTCCAGGAAATACAATTACCCAGATCCCAGGCAGTAGGATCCGAACCCACCCTGACGCCCGCTCAAACTACTGGGTGATCCAAGCGAATCTGCAGAGGAAGAACCTTGCGACCCAGGAGCTCATGGTAGCAGCAAGTGAGCGAAAGTTCGCTTTTGCACTGCTCCAGGAGCCATATGTGGGTGCGATTAAAAGGATGCGAGACTACCGGGGAGCGCGAATCTACCAGAGCGCGGAACAAGGAAATGGAACTGTGAAGGCGGCAATAGTCGTCTTCGATAAAGACCTTGATGTCACACAGTGTCCAAAACTCACCACCAATAACATCACGGTGGTGAGGATCCGAACCAGCGCCTGGGAAATCGCAGTGGTCTCCTTCTATTTTGAACCGGATCTGCCCATACAACCGTACCTGGAGCAGCTTCTGCAGATTCGTGAGGAAATGGGCCCTATAAAAATTGTGATGGGAGGCGACGCAAACGCAAAGAGCACCTGGTGGGGTAGTCTAGTTGTAGATAGTAGGGGGGAAGAAATGTCGGGATCACTGGATGAAATGAACTTGCAGGTACTCAACGTCGGCAATAAGCCAACTTTCGACACCATCAGGGGTGGCAAGCTTTACACCAGCTTCGTTGACCTAACAGCTTGTTCAACGGATATGCTGGACTTGGTGGAGGACTGGAGAGTTGAGGAAGGCGTCACAAGCTCGGACCACAACGGTATCGTATTCAAAATTAATCTTAAAAAAGCAATAGGAACAAATATTAAAAGAACCACCAGAATCTTTAACACAAAGAAAGCAAATTGGAGCCAATTTCATGAGAAATTGGCCCAATTTAAAGCAGAAAATAACCTTAACTTAGAAGAAATTAATAAAATTAGAAACATAGAAGATTTAGAAAATAGAGTTAATAATTATATAGGTACAATTACAAAAACTAGTGAAAACATATTACCTAAACTTAAAAATACCGACATTCTTACGATACCGTGGTGGTCCAACGAGCTTACTGTTATGTTGAACGAAGTCAACACTAAGAGACGCCGGATTCGATGCGCCGCTGCAGTCCGGAGAGCAGGTGTCGTCGATGAGTACCTGCAAGCAAAAGAAAAATATGAGCTCTTAGCAAAAAATGCACAGACTACCAGCTGGAAGAAATTCTGTGAAAAACAGGATAAGGAGGGAGTTTGGGAGGGCATTTACAGAGTCATAGGACGGACCGCAAAACGCCATGAGGACTTACCTTTGCTGAAGAATGGAGTGCCACTCGATGGTGAGGATTCGGCCTTGCTGCTGGCGGAGACCTTCTACCCCGATGACCTGAAAGAGGAAGATAACGATGACCACCGTCGGACGCGAGAAGCGGCCAGTCGTGTAAACGATTGGATGCATGATGAACACCATGATCCACCGTTTACACTTCAGGAGCTGAAAACCGCGGTGGAAAGTTTCAACCCTAAGAAGGCACCGGGGGCGGATGGTCTCACAGCCGACATCTGTGCGCAGGCCATCTTCCGGGACCCGGGGATGTTTCTTGCATTGGCCAACAAGTGCCTCGAGCTGGGCCACTTCCCCGGAGCCTGGAAGGTGGCTACAGTAATTATACTCAGGAAGCCGGGTAAGGATTGTTACACCACCCCAAAATCCTACAGACCGATCGGCCTTTTACCAGTCCTGGGTAAAATGCTAGAGAAAATGTTGGTAGCAAGGCTGAAGTGGCATTTGATCCCGCGGTTGAGTACTCGTCAGTTCCCAACTAGCAAAATTAGTCGTATAAAAAACTGCAGCACGTTTCTTATTCTGCTATTGGTGGAGAGAGAGATCTGTAAAATGTCGAGAGAGAGCTCTGTTCACGTTCTCTCGGTCCGATTTGGGCGCACTTCTCTCAGCTTTAAATGCTATGAATATTGTAAAATCATCGCTTAAACAACCAAATAGTCGAAAGAATACCGAGTAATCGCAACTCCAATGTTAAAAAGTGCTATGAATTTATATCAGACTGCCATCATTCCACACATCAACTGTTTACAAGTCGGTAGAACTTCTTTCATTCGACTTATTTATAGTAAATTAGCAGCCCGCTTGCTATCACTCGACTGTTTCATCGCGTAAACATTATCAAGCGACGTTCATGGAACGTTTTATTTGTCGTAATATTTACAAGTGCAAGTAGTTGTACGAGTTCGTGATTATAATTAAAGTAAGTATTCTGCCATTTATAAACTTTGCCACAGTTTTTGTAAAATTTAAGTATTACTTTTTTAAAGTCACAAGCATTTAGTTATCTGCAGCGATTATCATATGCGAATTAAATTTTTTCGTCTATATGCCTCACATTTTAAGTAATATTTTCATGGGCCCCACGAATTCTTGGTAAAAACTGAATGACATATAATATTAATTTAATTATTAAAATTAACTCGCCATTTATAGCACTAACTTTATCATCACAAAGCACTCACTCTGCCTTTAGCCGAGAGACAGAATCGAGGATTCCATTTTACAACTTCTAAGAGCGCCATACAGCTTGTTTAGGGTTCCTCGTGTAAAATGTTAAATCACTGTTTTTTGTCATTATCTCATCCTGATGCAAAGTACACTTTTGCAAGCTTGACGTCACAAGTTTGGTGTAACTAACTACAATATTATTAAACTATGTTTAAGCTTATTCGTAGGTATATGCAGGTATATGTATGGATAGGCATACCTAATATTTTATTTTGTATTTTTTTTAGGTGCCTGATAATAAAATGGTAAACTATTTGGATATTGATAAATTTATAACTAAGGACGACATAAAGCAGCTTAAGAAATCGAAATGGCCTTGGAAGGAAACGCACTTTATAATTATGCACTACTGTTACTCATGCGGCACTTTTATTGATAGTAATACGGGAACAAGGCCTACTCATTTTATATTGTCTGATAAAAGAATTAAATTATTACTGAGCTCGTTATTTTTTTGGTGCCCGAGTTGCTCGAAATATTCAATTTACAATCACTATCCAACCGACGAGTGTTATTGTAATTAGGATTATTAAAACGTAAAACGATGTAAGTATCTCCATGCCTATAAATGTACTTATGTACTTAGAAATGCAACACTTGAACTAGTGCAAGGGGAATTCAATTTTACACAATATTGGCCAAAATTGAAGTTTTGAGCTATTATATACTGGTAGGCCGTCAATATTTATGAGAAGACTTGAAACACCAAAATTGCAGCCAATAATTTCCAAATATTTTTGTAAAGGTTCAGTTAATCCATTATGCCAATATGATCCAGAACCAACGACATATATTTTAATTTTTGATGTATCTGTTTTTAAAATAGTACGGGGATCTTTTGGCAGTATACAAGGCAGTCTTCTGTTTAAAATTGTCGTCAATTCTCTTAAGGCATCATGAGAAATGTTAAATCGGAGTGCCCACTCTTTAAAATTAGACCGAAACTCATTATTTAAAGATTCCTTGTCTTCGGAGTTTGAACTAGCATTGGCCTCAGACTCTGATCTGTAATTGTCATTGTCATCATTGCTATTATAATCAGATTTGCTATCATATTCTGAGTCTTGATTACACGACATTTTTTCAGTACGAAAACTCTCTTTACTTTAGAAGACGGTAAACAGATTCCATTATTAGGTGTGTGAATATTACCTACGGAGCCCTCAATAATATTAAGCGATTGTTCTTTGCCATCTGTTACTGTCAATGAACATGTTGCCTGTTTCAATTGAGCGTAAATTTTATTTACTTTCCGTCGGTAACCACCACTTCTTTTAATTTTTTTCCACCGATTACAATCCATTGTCGCAAAACGAAATAAATACGGTTGTTGCAAAAGTACACTGATTTAACAAAATGACGTTCATAGTGCTGTAAAAGATTTCATTTAACTATAACGCTGTATACTAACTTTCAAATAATATTTAGACCACCTCCGATGCTGTAATAGATAATTTAGAAGCATTTTCTCAACTTCGAAATTTAAGTCAAATGAAAGCCTCCAGAAAGCTATCATATAACATTTGAGTGCAGAAATAGCAACTCCAATGCTATTTTGATGAATGAGTTGCCTTTACTCTACAATATTGTTCTGACATTCAATTGTCGAATAATAGTGCTGTAAAAGGTATTTTGATGATAATTTGGCAACTTGATTGCTTTCAAAGAACTGTCATGAGAATTATGGTCGTATGAACGTCATTGAAAGATGTATTTATAAAATTATCGAGTGAATGCAATATAAATCTGCCGAGTAAACGTTTACTAGACATGTTTAAACAGCAAAAAAGCATTCGATGGAATACAATCTAGAAAGATGCATTTATACGTCTTTTTGAAATAATGGGATCTTTCATACGAGTGTTTCTCGATCCATAGTCGGGAGAGTATTTTCTTATACAATTTTTTTGCTGGTTGGGTTTGGTTTCATGCCCCAGAAGAGCACCGAGGACTCCCTCTACACCATGATACAACACATCAAAACAAAGCTGAATCAAAAGAAGCTGATCACTGTTGTATCGCTTGATATAGAGGGAGCCTTCGATAGCGCATGGTGGCCAGCTATCAGGACCAGACTGGCTGAGGAAAGGTGCCCGGTGAATCTCAGGCGAATGCTGGACAGCTACCTGACCGATAGGAGTGTTCGAGTTAGGTACGCCGGAGCAGAGTGCCAGAGAAACACCAGTAAAGGTTGTGTCCAAGGGTCCATAGGCGGTCCGATCCTTTGGAACTTGCTGTTGGACCCCTTGCTAAAGGGGCTGGAAGAGCGGGAGGTTCACAGCCAGGCTTTCGCTGACGATGTGGTCATGGTCTTTGACGGTGACACAGGGTTAGAAGTTCAGAGACGTGCCAATGCCGCCCTCGAGTATGTTCGGGAGTGGGGCATCCGAAATAAGCTGAAGTTTGCGCCACACAAAACCTGTGCGATGGTAGTAACCAGGAAGCTTAAGTACGATGCCCCGATCCTGAACATGGGCGGGGTTGACATTGGCATGTCTAAGGAAATAAAAATACTGGGGCTCACAATAGACCACCAGCTCACTTTCAACACCCACGCTGCAAACGTGTGCAGAAAAGCTGCGAACATTTACAAACAGCTATCGAGAGCGGCCAAAGTGAGCTGGGGTCTGCACCCGGAAGTCATTCGGACCATATACACGGCGGCTGTAGAGCCGGTGATAATGTACGCGGCGAGTGCCTGGGCGCCGGCAACCAAGAAGATAGGAGTGCAGAAAATGCTCAACACGGTCCAGCGAGGATTTGCCCAAAAGCTCTGCAGATCCTACCGCACCGTTTCGCTGAACGCGTCCCTGGTGCTGGCTGGGATACTACCACTCGACCTCCGAATACAAGAAGCAGCCGCTCTCTATGAGGCAAAGAGGGGGGTACCCCAGCCGGCACTCGCGGGCAGGGAAGTGGAGCGCGTGGTGGCGTTTGCGGAAACACCACATCCGGCAAAACATATGGCCATGGGGTTCGTGAGTCTGGAAGACCAGTCCCTGGTGAACACCCACAACAACCAGGAGGTACGATTTTTCACCGACGGCAGCAGGATAGAGGACAAGGTCGGAGCAGCACTATCACTGTGGGATAGTGAAGCCGAGATCAAGTCCTTGAAGCTTAGCTTGCCGTCGTGCTGCACAGTTTACCAGGCAGAACTCCTGGCCATATGCGTAGCCACGAGGGAAATCCTCAAACGCAGGGAGGGAACCTTCGGAATCTATAGTGACTCAAAGGCTGCACTTCAAACAGTCACAAACCAAGGGTCCCTCCATGCCCTGGCGGTGGAGGCAAGAGCCAACATGGGCGCGGCTTTGTCCCAGAGCAAAGATGTTTCCTTGTTCTGGGTAAAGGCTCACGCTGGGCTGCAAGGAAACGAGCGTGCAGACTATCTTGCGAAGGAGGCTGCACTCAGGTCTAAAAAGAGGCCGGACTATGACCGCTGCCCGGTCTCATTCGTCAAGCGACAGATCCGTATGGGGTCGCTTGACGAGTGGAACCGGAGATACAATAACGCCGAAACAGCCTCAGTCACAAAAATGTTCCTCCCGGACGCGATAGACGCCTTCAGGATTGTAAGGGGGGTGGAGCCGACCGCAGTAATGACACAGGTACTGACTGGGCACGGTGGGTTTTCTGAGTACCTGCATCGTTTTAAGATGAAATTACTAAAGCGGTCGAGAGGCTTTACCAGCTGGTGAAGGAGGCTGAAGCCGCAAAAGAGAGCGTAGCTAATGAAGGAGTTAGAGCGCTACCCATAAATGAGTCTAGGCCGGACACGAAGGAATCGACAGAGCTCATGAAGTGCCTTGTGGAGGGTCTTAAAGACCACAAGCAGGCACTGCAGGAGTGCCAACAGCATACCCGGGATCTGTCGGAGCAGCTTCAGCAGACCCCCCGCTACGTCGCTGGCCAGGGCCCAACTTTCGCAGAAATCGCCGCCGGACCGAAGCAGAACGTCCAGGAACCTCTTCACTCGGTAGTTGTATCATCTGTGAATGATCAAGACACCAGTGAGGAGGTTCTTGAGAAGCTCAGGACGGCGGTAGATGCAAGGAATGAAGGCACTAGAGTGGAGCGGCTGCGAAAGGCGAGGGACCAGAAAGTGGTGGTCGGCTTTAAGACAAGGGAAGAGATGGCAAAAGTCACCGAAAGAATAAAAAAGACAGGCAGTCTGGTGGTAGAGGAGGTAAAAAATAAGGATCCCCTTGTTATTATCAAGGACGTCCTCTCCTGCCACTCAGATGCGGAGATAACCCAGGCCCTGAAACGCCAGAATACCCACCTGATCGGTGACATACCTGCGGATGATGTGAGGCTGGGGGTGAAGTACCGTCGTAAGACGAGGAACCCCCACACGTGCCACGTCATCCTGCAGGTGTCCCCGATTGTGTGGCAGAATTTAACTTTCGCGGGTCGCGTGCATATTGACCTCCAGAGAGTGCGCGTTGAAGACCAAACGCCACTGGTGCAGTGCACCCGCTGCTTGGGGTACGGACACAGCAAGCGCTTTTGCAAGGAGGCAGAAGATCTATGCAGCCACTGTGGCGGAGCGCATCTCAGGGTGGACTGCCCAGATACTCGAATTGGCGAACCAGCAGTGTGCGTCAACTGCACTAGAGCCAAGATCCCCAACCATGAGCACAATGCATTCAGCAGCGAGTGCCCAGTGAGAAGGAAATGGGAAGCGTTGGCCCGAGCCTCAGTAGCATACTGCTAAAGATGTCCCCGGAACCACCGCTGATGGCATAAACTTTTCAACACACTCGGAAAAATCAAAGGGTATGGCAGTTACACAAACCACTAGGGTCCATAACACCAGAAAAGCAAACTGGAGGCAGTTTTATGAGAAAATGTTTCAAGTCGTGCTCAATAGGAAGTTAACCCTGGTGGATCTATCAAATACACACAACGTACATCAGTTGAAAAACGTCATACACACATACACACAAGCCACAACCTACACATGCAGAGACACAATACCACATAAAAACAACAAAGAAACACTCACCATACCGTGGTGGTCCGAGGAGCTCGCAGAGATGAGGAAGCTGGTAGCCACCAAGAAAGTGAGAGTCGGGAACGCAGCACCGGTCCGAAGAGCGATGGTTGCCAGCTTGTGCCTGGAAGAGAAAAAGGAGTGTGAGAATGCGGTGAGGAAAATTCAAACGGAGAGCTGGAAGTGGTTCTGCGGGAGAAAGGACGGAGAGGGGTTTTGGAAGAGGATATATAGGGTAATAAAAATAATAATAAGGAGGATAGCGAGGAGAGAGGAAGACCTGCCGCTGCAGTTGGATGGGGAGACTCTGGACGCGGAAGGTTCGGTGAGGCTGTTAGCCGAGACATTCTACCCCGAGGACCGTGCGGAAGACGACACCTTGGACCATCGCCAAACCTGGCTACGAGCAGAAAGGGTAAACGAGTGGACCCATGATGAGAAACATGAACCGCCGTTTACCCAGAGTAAGTTTGATAGGTCCAACGTGTCGTTCAACCCAAAAAAGGTACCGGGAGCTTGCGGCCTCACCGACGACGTTTGCTTTCGGGTCATGCAACCCAGATCTCTTTTGTTACTGTTAAACGCGTACACCGTCCCGAAAATCTCACGGGCCGATTGGGCTATTGCCTGCACTAGGGAAGGTGTACGTAAAGTGTACGTAGCACTTTAAGTATAAAAAATTTGATACTTAATGTATTATAAGAATATAATTAATCTATCATAAAATTGAAGAAAACTAAGTAAATAACGTATAAGTGTAACAATATAAAATTAAGTAAAAAAGGGAATTCGGTACAGGTCAAAATTAATAAAGGTAACATTTTAAATAGTAAAAATGAAATAGATAAATGAAGTGTAGTAAAAATGTAATAGAAGTAATGATTTTTGAAAGTTAGATGATATTTATTGTAAATGTAGTTGCTTATGTTCTCACACCAAGATTCTTCTCCTAGCAATTTTTGCCGCGAAATTATCTGTAAAAATAAACTTTTTCGGTAAACAAGGTCTCTGATCACGTCAGAGGGACACTGCAAGGCAGGAGTGTGGTTTTAGCCGGTAAGAGTCCGGCACTGCCCAGACTGCCTTATCAGTGAGACAGTCTGGGCGTCCATGAGGATTTCCCACTCCTGCCAAAACAAAAAAAAAAAAAAAAAAAAAAAACCTAACCTAACCGCTATATCTTTGCATCCCGGTGACGCATTTTGAAGCTGTTTTCAGCAAAATTAATCGTTTCTAGGCTCCGTTTAACTTTCCCACTGGTGAAAATTGACGAATCTGCGAAAAACATTTTTCGCATATTGACTTGTAAAATTTTCAGTAAAAAATCCCTTTGAAAATACTTTATAAATTTTTATCTTCAAAATTCTAATCTAAATCTACGTTTTTATAGTTTCAATAGTTACTTACCTGCCTTACCTGCACTCCGGCGCGCGTTCAGCGAGTTCGAGTCCCGTTTCGGCGGTGTTATTGCAGGTTTTTACTCACATTTTGGTCGAAAAACCCGTTTTTTCTGCAAAATTCAAAATTTTTGTTCAGTCAAAATTCCAATAACCTTTCAGATAGTTAGCCCGCGCCGAGACGCGTCTTTTGACACCTCGCACGCGAGCCTAGCTCACATAGAACTTCAAAAATTTGCGCTCCCACCCACCCTTTTCTTACTGGCCAGGTAAACTTTTAAACTTTTATGAAAAATTAAATTCTGTTTTTAGCCTTCCGGCTATAAAAATACCCTTCTTTACTACTACGCGGGGAGATTTAAACGGTTCCTGAGTTTATCACTGCCTCTGCAGTGATATTATTGACATTTAGGATTCGCATTTTAAAGAATTTGACGGTAACTATAGCTTTATTGAGCTGTTATTACTAAATTAAGACAAGTACGTGTGTACCTAATATTTAAAATAAGACACGGTTAGATAAGTCGCGGACATGATACGTACGCCGCCAAAGTCTGACGCATCGCCAACAGGAGATAACGGACCTAGGGCGGGCCCCTCGAAAACCAATCAGGTGCCGAAGAGCATAATTGACATCGAGGCAAAAACGCGATCACCTCCAGCACTAAAGTTGAAATTTTCTACACCGGTTGCTGAGGCACGCGCCCTCATGCTCAAAGCAAAGGCACAGTTGGAAATGTCAGGGAACATAAAGTCCACCATAAAACAGACGGTGTCTGATTGTATAAAGGCGCTCTATGAAATTGTAAAAAGAATGGATAAACCGGAGGCGAAAGAAGACGAAAGCAAGGGCGAAAGAGAAGTGAAGCAGTCAGGAGGATCTGGAGATAACAGCTTGAAAATATTGAACGAAATTTTGGAAGTTAAAGAAATTTTAAAGAGAAATGAAAAGGAAGAACTCCCTGCCAGAATAGAAAGATCAAAAGTGGAGCTAAGCGACAGACTCGATGCGCAGATGGTAGAAATTAAAGAACTGAAGGAGGTATCAAAGATGCAAGCTGAGAAAGTAGAAGCCCAAATGCTAAGCATTGGGACGTACGCGCAAGTCGCAGCGATGCCGCCTCAGCCATCGGCTAGGAAAAACATGCACTCGATAATAGTATCGTCACCACACGAGGGTGATACATCAGAGACTGTAGTCGATAAAATCCGAGCGACTGTCGATGCAAAGAGCACTGGACTAAGGATAGACCATCTGCGTAGAGCAAAGAACCAGTCGGTGGTCATAAGCTGCTCCGAAAGGGAAGAACTAAGAAAAGTATCGGCAAAGCTTAAAAACTCCACAAGGGATCTGAAAGTTGAGGAGGCCATCAACAAAAACCCGCTCGTGGTCGTCAGGGACGTAATGAATTACATAACTGACGACGACTTGATGACGGCAATAAGATCTCAGAATGGACACCTCCTGGAGGGAGTCGAAATTGGCGAGGGTGACATCCGGGTCATGTACAGGCGAAGGGCGAGGAACCCGCTGACAAGTCACGTGGTGTTGCGCGTCAAGCCAGTGATTTGGCAGCGGCTGACCTCGGCGGGCCGTATCCACGTGGACCTGCAGAGGGTGGTTGTAAGAGACCAGAGCCCGCTGATCCAGTGCACAAAGTGCCTCGGATACGGGCACAGCAGAAAATACTGCACAGAACCAGCAGTCCTTTGCAGCCACTGTGGTGAACCGCATACCAGAGCAGAGTGTCCTGGGTTCACCCTCAATGAGCAGCCGAAGTGCAGAAACTGCAACCAGAATAAGAAGGACGCAGCACATAACGCTTTTGATAGTGAATGTCCTACAAGGAAAAAATGGGATGCACTGGCCAGGTCGGCAGTAGCATACTGCTAAAGTTGTGGCGGGGGCAGGAGCAAACAACAATAATGTTAGGTATCATGTCGTGCAGGCGAATCTCCAGAAGAAAAAACTGGCCACTGAGGAACTCATTCTCGAAGCCGGGCGCAGAAAAATTAGGTACGCTCTCGTACAAGAACCCTATGTAGGAGCGAAGGGTGAAATGAAGACCTACCCCGGGACTAGAATGGTTCAAGCATCAAAATCTGGTACCAAAGACATCAAAGCCGCTATAGTCATTTTCGACAGTGGAGTGGACGTAGTGGTGTGCCCGACACTGACAAACGAGAACATAGCGGTTGCGAGGCTGACGGTGGAGGACACCACCACCGTGGTAGCGTCCGTCTACTTCGAGGACTATCTCGAAATTGAACCATACCTCGACCAGCTGAGGGAAATAGTCACAAGGACAGAAGGGGCTAAATTTCTGGTGGGGGGAGATGTGAACGCGTGGAGTACATGGTGGGGGAGCGAGAGAGAGGACGAAAGGGGAAGACTCCTATCTGGAACCCTAGATGAACTCAACCTCCATGTACTCAATTGCGGGAACATCCCAACATTTGACACCATTCGAGGGGGAAAGCGATTTAAGAGCACAGTGGACATCACGGCCTGTTCAGACGACATGCTTCAACACGTGGAAGAATGGAGAGTGGACACGGATTTGACGAGTTCGGACCACAATGCTATAGCACTTAAAATCACTACAAAGAAAGGAATTGGGAATAAAATTAAGTACAGCAACACTAGAGTATATAATACTAAAAAAGCAGACTGGGAAAGTTTTCGGGAAAAATTTACAAAATTATTGCGGGAAAATAAAATTGATAGAACATACATAGATAATATAAATAGTTCAGAAGAGTTAGAAAAATGTACAGAGAAGTTAACAAAAATTATTACAGAAACTTGCGAAGAAACAGTACCGAAAATAAAGAAAATAGATAAAATATACTTACCATGGTGGAATGAAGAACTCGATCAGCTTAAAAACTCCATGTGCACGAAGAAGCGAAAAATCCGTTGCGCAGCACCACGCCGTCGGGAATGGGTCGTGATGGAGTACCTGAAAGCGAAGGAAGAATATGAGTCTCAAGCAAGCAAGGCACAAACTGATAGTTGGAAAAGCTTTTGCGGGAGGCAGGAGAAGGAGAGTGTTTGGGATGGCATATATAGGGTAATCTTAAAGACAAAGAAGAGGCACGAAGATCTGCCACTAGTTCAAAATGGAGAGGCATTAGATGCAGATGAATCTGCCAGGGTCCTGGCCGAAACTTTCTTCCCGGATGATGATAAAAAGGATGACAACCCTGAACACGCTGAGATAAGAAAAGCAGCGGCACGCTTAGAGGAAGATATACCAGAGGACGAAATGGATCCACCTTTCACTCTTGCCGAGCTCAGGTATGCATCAAGGAGTTTTAATCCGAGGAAAGCGCCGGGCCCTGATGGTTTCACTGCTGATATCTGCGAAGCCGCTATTAGCAACAATGAACAGTTATTCCTAGCCTTATCAAACAAGTGCCTCGACTTGTCCTGCTTCCCGGAAAAGTGGAAAGAAGCGGCGGTTGTTGTGCTAAGAAAACCTGGGAAGGATAATTATACCCATCCAAAATCTTACCGACCGATTGGACTCTTGCCTATCCTCGGTAAGATTCTGGAAAAGATGCTGGTGCGGAGACTCAGGTGGCATATGTTACCCCGAATGAACCCACGGCAGTATGGATTTGTGCCGCAGCGAAGTACGGAGGACGCTTTGTACGACATGATACAGCATATAGACTTAAGGCTCAAGGAGAAAAACCTGGTGGTAGTTGTCTCGCTGGACATAGAGGGTGCGTTTGACAGTGCGTGGTGGCCAGCAATAAAAAGTCGCTTGGCGGAGAAACACTGTCCACTTAACCTACGAAAACTGGTGGGAAACTACCTAGAAAATAGAAAAGTCGCGGTAAAATATGCTGGAGCCGAATATAAGAAGAGCACCTCAAAAGGATGCGTGCAAGGATCGATCGCGGGGCCCACATTCTGGAATCTCCTGCTGAACCCGCTGCTGGATGAATTAGAGGAAAGGAACACATACTGCCAGGCATTTGCAGACGACATGGTTCTTATTTTTTCTGGAAAAACGGCACTGAATCTGGAGACTGAAGCGAATGCCAGCCTAGCACATGTGCAGCGGTGGGGTGTTCGAAACAAACTCAAGTTTGCGCCTCATAAAACTCAAGCTATGCTGCTTACTAAGAAGCTGAAATTCGACACACCACGGCTGCACATGGGCGGGGTTGACATTGCGCTCGTCGAGGAGATCAAGCTGTTAGGATTAATAATTGACCGGAAGATGACCTTCCGGAGCCACGTCACATACGTCTGCAAGAAAGCGATCAACATCTTTAGGCAGCTGTCCAGCGCAGCCAAGGTAACCTGGGGACTAAACCCGGAAGTAATAAGGGTCATCTACACGGCGGTAGTGGAGCCGGTTATCTTATACGCAGCTAGCGTATGGGCCAAAGCGGCGGATAAGATATATATTCAAAACCAGCTCAACTCTGTAATGCGGGGCTTCGCACAGAAGATCAGCAAGTCATACAGGACGGTCTCATTGAATTCGGCTCTAATCTTGACAGGACTGCTGCCACTTGACCTGAGAGTCAAGGAAGCAGCATCCCTCTACGAGGCGAAGAGAGGGAAGCCTCAGCCGATTCTTGGAGACCGTTCTGTTGAGGAGAAAGCGAGTTTCCTGGCGAAGCCTCATCCAGCAAACGAGGAAGACCTCGGCTTCCAATGCTTAGAAAGCGAAGCGGAAGTACAGCAGCGCATGGGGGACGGTGCAGTACAAATCTTTACAGACGGGAGCAAAATTGAAGGAAAAGTTGGGGCTGCCCTATCCTGGTGGAATGGGACAGTCGAAACTAAAAACAAAAAATATAAGCTCGAGGAGTACTGTACCGTCTTTCAAGCGGAGTTGTACGCAATGTACAAAGCCACAGAAATGATCGCGCATAGTCCAGAAGAAGACTTCAGCATATACAGCGACTCCAGGTCAGCCCTGGAGCTATTGAGGAATGGCGACACCTGCAACCCACTCGTGCTAGAAATTAAGAAAAATATTAAAAAGCTAAAAAACTCTGGCAAAAACCTTAAACTATATTGGGTAAAAGCTCACGTTGGCATACAGGGGAACGAAAGAGCAGACGAACTGGCAAAAACAGCGGCGCTGAAAATTAAAAGAAGACCCGATTTTGATAAATGTCCCGTCTCATTTATCAAGCGAACCATCAGAAGCGCTTCAATTGATAAATGGGAACGGCGTTATCAGGGAGAGACTAAAGCCAGCGTCACCAAAATATTTTTCCCTTCAGCCACGCATGCCTACAAACTAAGCAGGAACATCGAAATTACATACCTGCACACACAACTCTTTACAGGCCACGGGGGCTTTTCCCAATACTTGCACCGGTTTAAGAAGAAGGACTCACCTGCATGTAGTTGCGACCCAATCAGGGAGGAGTCAATCCTGCATTTGATAACTGAGTGTCCGGTGTTCGGGCTAGCCAGATTCAACCTGGAAAACGAAATAGAGGATCAGATATGCGAAGAAAACATAAGTCAAATAATGATAAATAATGAAAATCGTAATAAATTTTTAGATTTTTGTTTAGGTATAATAAAAACAGTAATAGATAGAAATAAAACATAGAGTAAGAAATTTAACACCGCAAATATAGTAAGCTATATTGTGCTAAGTGTTAAAATAAGTTAAAATTAAGAAAAATAAATAAATAAAATATAAAAAAAAATAAATAAATAGAAAAAAAAAAATTAGAAAGAAAAGAAAAAAAAAAATATAAATAATAATAATAAAACGCTTTGTTAACCATAGTGAAATAAGAATAGGAAATAAATTAATCTAAGGAAAAGAAACAATATTGTCTCAACTCTGTAGACCCAAACTGGAATTAACATAATAGGAATGTTGTATTGCTGACTGAAAGAAGAAATAATATAAAGCAATGCTTCATATAAATGACAAGAATATATAAGCCTCCGACCGCAATATCGGAGAAAAACCGTGTCTTAGGGCAGGAGTGTGGTTTTAGCCGGTAAGAGTCCGGCACTGCCCAGACCGCCTCACCAGTGGGACAGTCTGGGCGTCCATGAGGATTTCCCACTCCTGCCAAAACAAAAAAAAAAAAAAAAAAAAAACCTAACCTTTTTTTTTTTTTTTTTTTTCGCTGAGAAATGCTATTACGCATGCCCGCTCGTGGGGGACGAGACGGGGTATGTGGGACTCCCTGTCGGAATGACAGTATACCCACTAAAACTCAGCGGTGTTCCCGCATCGCCGTGATGGGAGGGTCATGGGAAACCGGTTCAACCTTTACTTCCACAACCCTCCCGGCGCATGCCCGCCTAACTGGCGGGCCCCGCGTGCCCCCCAGGTTGGGGGGCTACGGGAATGGCCGGGAACACCTGGCCATTCCCGTCCGACACTGGTGGAGGCCTGTGCAATGCAGGCAAGGGTGCCCCCACACCCGTTACCTGCTGGCCCCCACCTGGGAGGAGCCGAAGATGACGGTCATACTGACGTCTTCTTCGACCCCTCCTCCGCCTTCGGAGCGGCGCCGCGTCGGGATCGTCCTCCCGCGCGCGCTCCGCCGCCTCCTTCTGGGACATGACGTGTTCGCAGAAGGAGGCCACTGCTGCCCAGCACCTCTCGTCCCCCAGCATGGCGTTAACCAAGCTGGGGAGCGAGAGGTCCGGCCCGATCACCGCGGTGAGACTGCGGCGCGTCCCGGACCACGACGGGCACACCTCGAGGGTGTGCTGCGCCGTGTCCTCCGCCGCGCCACAGTCGCGGCAGGACGGCGTCTCCTCCCGTCCGATTCGGTGCAGGTACGATCCGAAGCAACCGTGTCCGGACAGCACCTGCACTAGACGGAAGGAGAGGAACCCGTGTGACCGCTCGAGCCAGTCTCGCAAGACCGGCCCGATCGCGTCGAGGGTTCGGCGGCCGAAGGCTGCGGTGGCGAGGTCCCCCGTCCAATGGACGACGATGGCGTCCCTCGCCTCCCGCCGGACAGCCTCCCGCTCTTCCGGGGCTGGGCGTTCTCCTCTCGCCCTCCGCCCCGCCGTCCATTCATACACTCTGGCGAGCACCCACGCCTCGAGTTCCCAAGGCGGGGTGCCGGCCAGAGCGCATGCTGCCGCGAATCCCACCGTGCGGTAGGCCCGCGCGACCCGCTGGGCTATGGCCCTTTGGGGTGCCCGCAACGCGGCGGCGTTCTCCCTCCTCCGGAGGGAGTCCTCCCAGATGGGAGCCCCGTAAAGGGCCATGCTCCTCAGGATGCCGGCGTAGAGTTGCCGGCATCGCGCGCTGGGCCCCCCCAAGTTGGGCAGCAGCCACGAGAGGGCGCCTGCGGTCTTCAGCAGGCGCGACGACAGCCCGCTAAAATGCGGGCCGAAGCGCCACCTGCTGTCGAGTACGAGGCCCAGATATTTCATCTGGGCCTTCACCTCGATTCTGACGCCCTCCACGAAAATGTGGGCGTCAGGTGGGGGGCGCTGCCGAGGTCCGTGGAAGAACACGGCCTCGGTCTTGTGCAGCGCCACCGTTAAACCTAGGCGGCGGATCCTCCCTGCGACCAAGGATCCGCCCGCCGAGGCCAAGTTGGCCGCCTCCCTGAAACTCCCCCCCCGGGCGGTGAGGAGAGTGTCATCCGCATAGCAAACGACACTCGTGCCTCGGAGGAGAGTTCCCCGCAAGAGCCAATCGTAGCCGACGTTCCAGAGGAGAGGTCTTAAGACTGACCCCTGTGGAACGCCGGCTTCAGCGGCGTACCGCCGGACTTGGCCAGTCCTGTCCACCAGGACGATCGCCCGATCCTCCAGGTAGCTGGCCAGCAGACGACGCATGTGACGAGGCACTCCGTGGAATCGGAGCGCCTCTAGGATGGTGGAGTGGGGAACGGAGTTGAAGGCGTTGGCTATGTCGAATGACACAGCCAACAAACCGTCCCCCGCCTCCATCGCCTCCTTCACCTGGCCCTTAAGGCAGGCCAGCGCGTCCACCGTGGAGCGCTCAGCACGAAAACCGTACTGAGCGTCCGACAAGTCCGGCCCGATACGCCGCAAATGGCTCTTTAGGCGGCCAGCGATTATCCCCTCGAACATTTTGCCGACCTCATCGAGCAGAACGATGGGTCGGTATGCCGAGGGGGAATCCGCCGGGCGGCCCTCCTTCCGAAGGAGGCACAACTGCCCCTCCTTCCACGGTTTCGGGAACCTCCCCGACGCAAGGCATGCGCTGAAGAGGTCCCGAAACCTCTCCTCCATTTGAGTGGCGGCGATCGCCACCACTCTGGCGGGGACACCGTCGGGGCCCGGAGCCGTCTTCTTGGCGCGGATACGGAGAATAGCCGCGCCAAGTTCCGACTCCGTGACAGGAGGCGGAGCTTCCTCTTCCTCCTCAGCTGGCGGAGCTGTCCCCCGCGGAGGGTCCATCACTGGTGGGGTGAAGTTGTCCCTGCGTGGAAACAGGGACTGAACCACCCCATCCAGAAATGAGGGCTCCAGGGTCTCGGCCACGGGGGGACCAAAGGGACGCAACTTGTTGCGCGCCGCCTTGTATGGTCTCCCGTAGGGGTCGTTGTCGAGACCCTCCAGCACCTCCGCTCTCGCCGAGTCTCTGGCGGCGGCGATGGCCCTATCGAGGACCATTTTAGCCTCTACGTACACCTCGTAGAGGTGGTCCTCGTCGGCGTGGTCTCGTCGACGCCGCCGCCGGCTCCGCGTGTAGGCCCTCCTTGCCTCCACGCACGCCGCTCGAAGCTCCGCCAGCTCCGCCGACCACCAGTACACGGCCCGTTTGGGTAGTGGTCGGCGAGACCGAGGCATGCTAGAGTTGCATACCTCGGTCAGAGACTCCCTGAGGTGCCCCGCCACGGTGTCCACATCCAGGCCAGTGGAAGGCGGCGAAAGCCAGTCCTGGACGAACGCCGCCTCCCCCGCTGCCTCCCTGTCCAGGCGAGTGAGAGCCCACCGTGGGAACGGTGATCGCCCCGAGAAGGGCCGCGTCTCTCCCGGGGCGCCGGTGGAGATGTCGAACCGCACGTAGCGGTGGTCCGACATAGTCTCCACCAGGTCCACCCGCCAGTTCAGCACGCGCGCGGCCAACGCAGGGGTGGCGAAAGTGACGTCCACTATCGAGCCACCCTGCCGCCGCACGCATGTCTGGACGCTTCCTCTGTTCAAGAGGGAGAGTCCAGAGGAGGCTGCCCACATTTCCACTGCTCGCCCGCGAGGATCGGTGGCCCGGTTGCCCCAGGTCACCGACTTGGCATTCAGGTCTCCCAGTACGGAGACCTGACGCGGCGCCGCCCTGCCGATCACGGCGGCCAGGACTCCGAGATAGTTCTCGAAGTCCTGAAGAGGGCGGTTTGGGGAGAAATAGACGCCCACAAGGGCTAAGTCTCCCCACGCGGCGGCCACGTATCCCGGTCCCTTCTCTAATAGCGAGAGGGGAGGGGAGTCTGTGGAAGACCGCGCCGCTAGTGCCACCAAGCCGTCCTCGTCACCCAGCCAGCTGCCGGGGATCGAGTAGGGCTCGGAGACCACCGCTACGTTCACCAACCACTCGGCCATGACCTGCACCACCAGGTCCTGGGCCGCTCTGCAGTGGTTGGTGTTCGCCTGGAGGATGCGGTAGTCGGAAACCATTATTCCGACATCGCACCCCCCTCCTCAGCTACCGCTGCTGGAGCTACAGCGGCGGCGACGACAGCGGCGGCGGTGGTGGCAACAGGGCGAACCTGCGCCGGCACTATGCCCTTCCTCGCGGGAGGCTTGCAGCTCCTGCCCGCCATCCTGTGGTCCGCGGGGCGGCCACTGGCGGCACACGCTGCGCAGCGTGGTGTGGTGGCGCGGCAAGTGGCGCTCCTGTGTCCCTCCTGCCCGCATAGGTAGCAACACTCCCCCCAGTCGGACTTGGAGGGACACGTGGCTCGGGTGTGGCCAAAGGCGAAGCACTTGAAGCAGCGCATAGGCTGGTCTTCAAGCGGCCGGACCACAGCCGAGCTGAGCCCCACAAGCAGCCGTCCCTTGGTCGCAGCAAGGGCAGCCCCAGCCGCGGCAACCGGGCACTCGACGCGGATGGTGCCCATGCCGCGGCGGCCGAGCCTGATGGCTCCGCACTTCACCGCGCCAGCGTCGCAGCCTCCAGCCGCCGCAACGGCCGCCACCACATCCTCTTTGGTGACCGAGTCCTCCAAATCGGCCACCTCCAAGGCTGCGGTCTTGACGGGCCTGACGACCGTTGCCGCATCCGCTATGACCTCTTGCAACTTTGTTGCGAAGAGGTCTGCGTTTGCACCGCGCTGCTCCCCCGAGAACTCGAAAATTCGAGCCCCGGTTGCGGTTCGGCGGCACGTGATGCCGCCGATCCCCAGCCTGGTGGGATCCGCGTTGGTACGAGCCCGCCTTAGGACGGACTCGTACGTTTCACCCCGTTCCGCGGCCTCCGGGGTGATGGTCACCACGACGGCCGCGGTTTTGGGAGGAACCAGCTTCCTCCCGCCGGCTGGAGCCTTTTTGGCTGCAGGAGCAGTCGCAGCGGGCTTGGGGGTCGACTTGCCTTTTCCCCTCCTGACCACTTCCGTCCACGACATGTTGGACGGGGTGGTGGAGGGAAGAAGGGCGTCTTCCCCCTGCGAGGCTGCTGGAGCGGCAGGCGACCCAGACGCTCCCTCCGCGCTTGTGGCAGGGGTTTGAGGAGCCGCGTTTGTCCTCTTACCCTTGCCTTTGCCCTTGGAGGGCTTCGGGGCCTGGAGCTGCGCACCCGATGCCGGGCCTGCTACAGGCGCAGGTTCCGGCTCTCTCGGTGGAGGCGGGCTCTTATCCGCCGCTAGAGGCGGGCGGAGCCGCCTTTCCGGCAAGAGCCGGTCCTCGATGCCTGCAAGGCAGGCTCTGGTGAAGGCCCTCTCCTCCATAACAACCTTTCGGATAATGTCCTCAAGGTTGGAAGGGGGGGAGAAGGAGCCTCCTGCCACCGGCACAGGGGCAGGCCGGGCCGTGGCTTCAGCCAGCTTCTGGTGAAGCTGGCTGACCTCCGCCTGCAGGCGATCCACCTTCGCCTGCAGTTGCCGCGTCTCGTCCGTGGCCGTGCGAGTCGCCAGCTCCTTGACAATGCCGAACATGCTGGCGGCCCGGCATTTGAGGGCCTTCTGGAAGGTCCCCTTCAAATTGGAGGACTTTGAGGCGACCTCCAGAACCTCCTCCTTGTCCTCGAGCGCCATGCGCTCCAATTCCGCCAGGGAGTGGTCAGCATACAGCACATTTGATGCGCCGTAGCCAGCCCTCGACCTGGCGGCTTGCGCCTGGCGCTCCTTGGCGGCAACCCTCTCCTCCAGGTCTTCCTGGAGTTGCGCCCTCTTTGCCAGGCTCAACTGGCGCTCGGCGTCCACCAAGCCCACATCGTGGGCCAAGGCCGAAGAAGAAGTCGAAGCCTTTTTAGACTTCGGCTTCTTCTTCGCCCTACCTCCAACCGACTCCGAGGAGCCCGCAGACCCGGTCTTCAGAGCGGCCCTCTTCCGCTTAATGCGGTCGTTTTCGGCCGCCGACGTGTCCATAATGGAGTCGTCGGAGTCCGAAAACTCACCTGGCCTGCTGAACAAGCTGGCCGCAGACGGTGCTCGGCCAGCTTCCGACGCCGAAGCGTCGCCGGCGAGGCCCTCTTGGCGCGGATACGGAGAATAGCCGCGCCAAGTTCCGACTCCGTGACAGGAGGCGGAGCTTCCTCTTCCTCCTCAGCTGGCGGAGCTGTCCCCCGCGGAGGGTCCATCACTGGTGGGGTGAAGTTGTCCCTGCGTGGAAACAGGGACTGAACCACCCCATCCAGAAATGAGGGCTCCAGGGTCTCGGCCACGGGGGGACCAAAGGGACGCAACTTGTTGCGCGCCGCCTTGTATGGTCTCCCGTAGGGGTCGTTGTCGAGACCCTCCAGCACCTCCGCTCTCGCCGAGTCTCTGGCGGCGGCGATGGCCCTATCGAGGACCATTTTAGCCTCTACGTACACCTCGTAGAGGTGGTCCTCGTCGGCGTGGTCTCGTCGACGCCGCCGCCGGCTCCGCGTGTAGGCCCTCCTTGCCTCCACGCACGCCGCTCGAAGCTCCGCCAGCTCCGCCGACCACCAGTACACGGCCCGTTTGGGTAGTGGTCGGCGAGACCGAGGCATGCTAGAGTTGCATACCTCGGTCAGAGACTCCCTGAGGTGCCCCGCCACGGTGTCCACATCCAGGCCAGTGGAAGGCGGCGAAAGCCAGTCCTGGACGAACGCCGCCTCCCCCGCTGCCTCCCTGTCCAGGCGAGTGAGAGCCCACCGTGGGAACGGTGATCGCCCCGAGAAGGGCCGCGTCTCTCCCGGGGCGCCGGTGGAGATGTCGAACCGCACGTAGCGGTGGTCCGACATAGTCTCCACCAGGTCCACCCGCCAGTTCAGCACGCGCGCGGCCAACGCAGGGGTGGCGAAAGTGACGTCCACTATCGAGCCACCCTGCCGCCGCACGCATGTCTGGACGCTTCCTCTGTTCAAGAGGGAGAGTCCAGAGGAGGCTGCCCACATTTCCACTGCTCGCCCGCGAGGATCGGTGGCCCGGTTGCCCCAGGTCACCGACTTGGCATTCAGGTCTCCCAGTACGGAGACCTGACGCGGCGCCGCCCTGCCGATCACGGCGGCCAGGACTCCGAGATAGTTCTCGAAGTCCTGAAGAGGGCGGTTTGGGGAGAAATAGACGCCCACAAGGGCTAAGTCTCCCCACGCGGCGGCCACGTATCCCGGTCCCTTCTCTAATAGCGAGAGGGGAGGGGAGTCTGTGGAAGACCGCGCCGCTAGTGCCACCAAGCCGTCCTCGTCACCCAGCCAGCTGCCGGGGATCGAGTAGGGCTCGGAGACCACCGCTACGTTCACCAACCACTCGGCCATGACCTGCACCACCAGGTCCTGGGCCGCTCTGCAGTGGTTGGTGTTCGCCTGGAGGATGCGGTAGTCGGAAACCATTATTCCGACATCGCACCCCCCTCCTCAGCTACCGCTGCTGGAGCTACAGCGGCGGCGACGACAGCGGCGGCGGTGGTGGCAACAGGGCGAACCTGCGCCGGCACTATGCCCTTCCTCGCGGGAGGCTTGCAGCTCCTGCCCGCCATCCTGTGGTCCGCGGGGCGGCCACTGGCGGCACACGCTGCGCAGCGTGGTGTGGTGGCGCGGCAAGTGGCGCTCCTGTGTCCCTCCTGCCCGCATAGGTAGCAACACTCCCCCCAGTCGGACTTGGAGGGACACGTGGCTCGGGTGTGGCCAAAGGCGAAGCACTTGAAGCAGCGCATAGGCTGGTCTTCAAGCGGCCGGACCACAGCCGAGCTGAGCCCCACAAGCAGCCGTCCCTTGGTCGCAGCAAGGGCAGCCCCAGCCGCGGCAACCGGGCACTCGACGCGGATGGTGCCCATGCCGCGGCGGCCGAGCCTGATGGCTCCGCACTTCACCGCGCCAGCGTCGCAGCCTCCAGCCGCCGCAACGGCCGCCACCACATCCTCTTTGGTGACCGAGTCCTCCAAATCGGCCACCTCCAAGGCTGCGGTCTTGACGGGCCTGACGACCGTTGCCGCATCCGCTATGACCTCTTGCAACTTTGTTGCGAAGAGGTCTGCGTTTGCACCGCGCTGCTCCCCCGAGAACTCGAAAATTCGAGCCCCGGTTGCGGTTCGGCGGCACGTGATGCCGCCGATCCCCAGCCTGGTGGGATCCGCGTTGGTACGAGCCCGCCTTAGGACGGACTCGTACGTTTCACCCCGTTCCGCGGCCTCCGGGGTGATGGTCACCACGACGGCCGCGGTTTTGGGAGGAACCAGCTTCCTCCCGCCGGCTGGAGCCTTTTTGGCTGCAGGAGCAGTCGCAGCGGGCTTGGGGGTCGACTTGCCTTTTCCCCTCCTGACCACTTCCGTCCACGACATGTTGGACGGGGTGGTGGAGGGAAGAAGGGCGTCTTCCCCCTGCGAGGCTGCTGGAGCGGCAGGCGACCCAGACGCTCCCTCCGCGCTTGTGGCAGGGGTTTGAGGAGCCGCGTTTGTCCTCTTACCCTTGCCTTTGCCCTTGGAGGGCTTCGGGGCCTGGAGCTGCGCACCCGATGCCGGGCCTGCTACAGGCGCAGGTTCCGGCTCTCTCGGTGGAGGCGGGCTCTTATCCGCCGCTAGAGGCGGGCGGAGCCGCCTTTCCGGCAAGAGCCGGTCCTCGATGCCTGCAAGGCAGGCTCTGGTGAAGGCCCTCTCCTCCATAACAACCTTTCGGATAATGTCCTCAAGGTTGGAAGGGGGGGAGAAGGAGCCTCCTGCCACCGGCACAGGGGCAGGCCGGGCCGTGGCTTCAGCCAGCTTCTGGTGAAGCTGGCTGACCTCCGCCTGCAGGCGATCCACCTTCGCCTGCAGTTGCCGCGTCTCGTCCGTGGCCGTGCGAGTCGCCAGCTCCTTGACAATGCCGAACATGCTGGCGGCCCGGCATTTGAGGGCCTTCTGGAAGGTCCCCTTCAAATTGGAGGACTTTGAGGCGACCTCCAGAACCTCCTCCTTGTCCTCGAGCGCCATGCGCTCCAATTCCGCCAGGGAGTGGTCAGCATACAGCACATTTGATGCGCCGTAGCCAGCCCTCGACCTGGCGGCTTGCGCCTGGCGCTCCTTGGCGGCAACCCTCTCCTCCAGGTCTTCCTGGAGTTGCGCCCTCTTTGCCAGGCTCAACTGGCGCTCGGCGTCCACCAAGCCCACATCGTGGGCCAAGGCCGAAGAAGAAGTCGAAGCCTTTTTAGACTTCGGCTTCTTCTTCGCCCTACCTCCAACCGACTCCGAGGAGCCCGCAGACCCGGTCTTCAGAGCGGCCCTCTTCCGCTTAATGCGGTCGTTTTCGGCCGCCGACGTGTCCATAATGGAGTCGTCGGAGTCCGAAAACTCACCTGGCCTGCTGAACAAGCTGGCCGCAGACGGTGCTCGGCCAGCTTCCGACGCCGAAGCGTCGCCGGCGAGGCCCTGAGAAGGGCCGTTGGATTGGCCCTGAGAAGGGCCGTTGGATTGGCCCTGAGAAGGGCCGTTGGGTTGGCCCTGAGAAGGGCCATTGGGTTGGCCCTGAGAAGGGCCTTTTGAGTCGCCCTGGGAGGAGCGACTCGCGATAAAACGCCCAGAGGCGGCACGGCATTGGGTTTTCTTCATAATTCGCAGACGTCCGCGTTTGTGTCTGCGAATCACAGCGCACTTTAGCCGCCGGTCTGCCACTCCGTTACGGTGGTCAGACACGGCGTTGCCCGGGGGAAACTACGTGGAAGTATGCGCTGTGGGGGTTCCCCCAACCTTTTTTTTTTTTTTTTTTTTTTTTTTTTTTTTTTTTTTTTTTTCGCTGAGAAATGCTATTACGCATGCCCGCTCGTGGGGGACGAGACGGGGTATGTGGGACTCCCTGTCGGAATGACAGTATACCCACTAAAACTCAGCGGTGTTCCCGCATCGCCGTGATGGGAGGGTCATGGGAAACCGGTTCAACCTTTACTTCCACAACCCTCCCGGCGCATGCCCGCCTAACTGGCGGGCCCCGCGTGCCCCCCAGGTTGGGGGGCTACGGGAATGGCCGGGAACACCTGGCCATTCCCGTCCGACACTGGTGGAGGCCTGTGCAATGCAGGCAAGGGTGCCCCCACACCCGTTACCTGCTGGCCCCCACCTGGGAGGAGCCGAAGATGACGGTCATACTGACGTCTTCTTCGACCCCTCCTCCGCCTTCGGAGCGGCGCCGCGTCGGGATCGTCCTCCCGCGCGCGCTCCGCCGCCTCCTTCTGGGACATGACGTGTTCGCAGAAGGAGGCCACTGCTGCCCAGCACCTCTCGTCCCCCAGCATGGCGTTAACCAAGCCGGGGAGTGAGAGGTCCGGCCCGATCACCGCGGTGAGACTGCGGCGCGTCTCGGACCACGACGGGCACACCTCGAGGGTGTGCTGCGCCGTGTCCTCCGCCGCGCCACAGTCGCGGCAGGACGGCGTCTCCTCCCGTCCGATTCGGTGCAGGTACGATCCGAAGCAACCGTGTCCGGACAGCACCTGCACTAGACGGAAGGAGAGGAACCCGTGCGACCGCTCGAGCCAGTCTCGCAAGACCGGCCCGATCGCGTCGAGGGTTCGGCGGCCGAAGGCTGCGGTGGCGAGGTCCCCCGTCCAATGGACGACGATGGCGTCCCTCGCCTCCCGCCGGACAGCCTCCCGCTCTTCCGGGGCTGGGCGTTCTCCTCTCGCCCTCCGCCCCGCCGTCCATTCATACACTCTGGCGAGCACCCACGCCTCGAGTTCCCAAGGCGGGGTGCCGGCCAGAGCGCATGCTGCCGCGAATCCCACCGTGCGGTAGGCCCGCGCGACCCGCTGGGCTATGGCCCTTTGGGGTGCCCGCAACGCGGCGGCGTTCTCCCTCCTCCGGAGGGAGTCCTCCCAGATGGGAGCCCCGTAAAGGGCCATGCTCCTCAGGATGCCGGCGTAGAGTTGCCGGCATCGCGCGCTGGGCCCCCCCAAGTTGGGCAGCAGCCACGAGAGGGCGCCTGCGGTCTTCAGCAGGCGCGACGACAGCCCGCTAAAATGCGGGCCGAAGCGCCACCTGCTGTCGAGTACAAGGCCCAGATATTTCATCTGGGCCTTCACCTCGATTCTGACGCCCTCCACGAAAATGTGGGCGTCAGGTGGGGGGCGCTGCCGGGGTCCGTGGAAGAACACGGCCTCGGTCTTGTGCAGCGCCACCGTTAAACCTAGGCGGCGGATCCTCCCTGCGACCAAGGATCCGCCCGCCGAGGCCAAGTTGGCCGCCTCCCTGAAACTCCCCCCCCGGGCGGTGAGGAGAGTGTCATCCGCATAGCAAACGACACTCGTGCCTCGGAGGAGAGTTCCCCGCAAGAGCCAATCGTAGCCGACGTTCCAGAGGAGAGGTCCTAAGACTGACCCCTGTGGAACGCCGGCTTCAGCGGCGTACCGCCGGACTTGGCCAGTCCTGTCCACCAGGACGATCGCCCGATCCTCCAGGTAGCTGGCCAGCAGACGACACATGTGACGAGGCACTCCGTGGAATCGGAGCGCCTCTAGGATGGTGGAGTGGGGAACGGAGTTGAAGGCGTTGGCTATGTCGAATGACACAGCCAACAAACCGTCCCCCGCCTCCATCGCCTCCTTCACCTGGCCCTTAAGGCAGGCCAGCGCGTCCACCGTGGAGCGCTCAGCACGAAAACCGTACTGAGCGTCCGACAAGTCCGGCCCGATACGCCGCAAATGGCTCTTTAGGCGGCCAGCGATTATCCCCTCGAACATTTTGCCGACCTCATCGAGCAGAACGATGGGTCGGTATGCCGAGGGGGAATCCGCCGGGCGGCCCTCCTTCCGAAGGAGGCACAACTGCCCCTCCTTCCACGGTTTCGGGAACCTCCCCGACGCAAGGCATGCGCTGAAGAGGTCCCGAAACCTCTCCTCCATTTGAGTGGCGGCGATCGCCACCACTCTGGCGGGGACACCGTCGGGGCCCGGAGCCGTCTTCTTGGCGCGGATACGGAGAATAGCCGCGCCAAGTTCCGACTCCGTGACAGGAGGGGGAGCCTCCTCTTCCTCCTCAGCTGGCGGAGCTGTCCCCCGCGGAGGGTCCATCACTGGTGGGGTGAAGTTGTCCCTGCGTGGAAACAGGGACTGAACCACCCCATCCAGAAATGAGGGCTCCAGGGTCTCGGCCATGGGGGGACCAAAGGGACGCAACTTGTTGCGCGCCGCCTTGTATGGTCTCCCGTAGGGGTCGTTGTCGAGACCCTCCAGCACCTCCGCTCTCGCCGAGTCTCTGGCGGCGGCGATGGCCCTATCGAGGACCATTTTAGCCTCTACGTACACCTCGTAGAGGTGGTCCTCGTCGGCGTGGTCTCGTCGACGCCGCCGCCGGCTCCGCGTGTAGGCCCTCCTTGCCTCCACGCACGCCGCTCGAAGCTCCGCCAGCTCCGCCGACCACCAGTACACGGCCCGTTTGGGTAGTGGTCGGCGAGACCGAGGCATGCTAGAGTTGCATACCTCGGTCAGAGACTCCCTGAGGTGCCCCGCCACGGTGTCCACATCCAGGCCAGCGGAAGGCGGCGAAAGCCAGTCCTGGATGAACGCCGCCTCCCCCGCTGCCTCCCTGTCCAGGCGAGTGAGAGCCCACCGTGGGAACGGTGATCGCCCCGAGAAGGGCCGCGTCTCTCCCGGGGCGCCGGTGGAGATGTCGAACCGCACGTAGCGGTGGTCCGACATAGTCTCCACCAGGTCCACCCGCCAGTTCAGCACGCGCGCGGCCAACGCAGGGGTGGCGAAAGTGACGTCCACTATCGAGCCACCCTGCCGCCGCACGCATGTCTGGACGCTTCCTCTGTTCAAGAGGGAGAGTCCAGAGGAGGCTGCCCACATTTCCACTGCTCGCCCGCGAGGATCGGTGGCCCGGTTGCCCCAGGTCACCGACTTGGCATTCAGGTCTCCCAGTACGGAGACCTGACGCGGCGCCGCCCTGCCGATCACGGCGGCCAGGACTCCGAGATAGTTCTCGAAGTCCTGAAGAGGGCGGTTTGGGGAGAAATAGACGCCCACAAGGGCTAAGTCTCCCCACGCGGTGGCCACGTATCCCGGTCCCTTCTCTAATAGCGAGAGGGGAGGGGAGTCTGTGGAAGACCGCGCCGCTAGTGCCACCAAGCCGTCCTCGTCGCCCAGCCAGCTGCCGGGGATCGAGTAGGGCTCGGAGACCACCGCTACGTTCACCAACCACTCGGCCATGACCTGCACCACCAGGTCCTGGGCCGCTCTGCAGTGGTTGGTGTTCGCCTGGAGGATGCGGTAGTCGGAAACCATTATTCCGACATCGCACCCCCCTCCTCAGCTACCGCTGCTGGAGCTACAGCGGCGGCGACGACAGCGGCGGCGGTGGTGGCAACAGGGCGAACCTGCGCCGGCACTATGCCCTTCCTCGCGGGAGGCTTGCAGCTCCTGCCCGCCATCCTGTGGTCCGCGGGGCGGCCACTGGCGGCACACGCTGCGCAGCGTGGTGTGGTGGCGCGGCAAGTGGCGCTCCTGTGTCCCTCCTGCCCGCATAGGTAGCAACACTCCCCCCAGTTGGACTTGGAGGGACACGTGGCTCGGGTGTGGCCAAAGGCGAAGCACTTGAAGCAGCGCATAGGCTGGTCTTCAAGCGGCCGGACCACAGCCGAGCTGAGCCCCACAAGCAGCCGTCCCTTGGTCGCAGCAAGGGCAGCCCCAGCCGCGGCAACCGGGCACTCGACGCGGATGGTGCCCATGCCGCGGCGGCCGAGCCTGATGGCTCCGCTCTTCACCGCGCCAGCGTCGCAGCCTCCAGCCGCCGCAACGGCCGCCACCACATCCTCTTTGGTGACCGAGTCCTCCAAATCGGCCACCTCCAAGGCTGCGGTCTTGACGGGCCTGACGACCGTTGCCGCATCCGCTATGACCTCTTGCAACTTTGTTGCGAAGAGGTCTGCGTTTGCACCGCGCTGCTCCCCCGAGAACTCGAAAATTCGAGCCCCGGTTGCGGTTCGGCGGCACGTGATGCCGCCGATCCCCAGCCTGGTGGGATCCGCGTTGGTACGAGCCCGCCTTAGGACGGACTCGTACGTTTCATCCCGTTCCGCGGCCTCCGGGGTGATGGTCACCACGACGGCCGCGGTTTTGGGAGGAACCAGCTTCCTCCCGCCGGCTGGAGCCTTTTTGGCTGCAGGAGCAGTCGCAGCGGGCTTGGGGGTCGACTTGCCTTTTCCCCTCCTGACCACTTCCGTCCACGACATGTTGGACGGGGTGGTGGAGGGAAGAAGGGCGTCTTCCCCCTGCGAGGCTGCTGGAGCGGCAGGCGACCCAGACGCTCCCTCCGCGCTTGTGGCAGGGGTTTGAGGAGCCGCGTTTGTCCTCTTGCCCCTGCCTTTGCCCTTGGAGGGCTTCGGGGCCTGGAGCTGCGCACCCGATGCCGGGCCTGCTACAGGCGCAGGTTCCGGCTCTCTCGGTGGAGGCGGGCTCTTATCCGCCGCTAGCGGCGGGCGGAGCCGCCTTTCCGGCAAGAGCCGGTCCTCGATGCCTGCAAGGCAGGCTCTGGTGAAGGCCCTCTCCTCCATAACAACCTTTCGGATAATGTCCTCAAGGTTGGAAGGGGGGGAGAAGGAGCCTCCTGCCACCGGCACAGGGGCAGGCCGGGCCGTGGCTTCAGCCAGCTTCTGGTGAAGCTGGCTGACCTCCGCCTGCAGGCGATCCACCTTCGCCTGCAGTTGCCGCGTCTCGTCCGTGGCCGTGCGAGTCGCCAGCTCCTTGACAATGCCGAACATGCTGGCGGCCCGGCATTTGAGGGCCTTCTGGAAGGTCCCCTTCAAATTGGAGGACTTTGAGGCGACCTCCAGAACCTCCTCCTTGTCCTCGAGCGCCATGCGCTCCAATTCCGCCAGGGAGTGGTCAGCATACAGCACATTTGATGCGCCGTAGCCAGCCCTCGACCTGGCGGCTTGCGCCTGGCGCTCCTTGGCGGCAACCCTCTCCTCCAGGTCTTCCTGGAGTTGCGCCCTCTTTGCCAGGCTCAACTGGCGCTCGGCGTCCACCAAGCCCACATCGTGGGCCAAGGCCGAAGAAGAAGTCGAAGCCTTTTTAGACTTCGGCTTCTTCTTCGCCCTACCTCCAACCGACTCCGAGGAGCCCGCAGACCCGGTCTTCAGAGCGGCCCTCTTCCGCTTAATGCGGTCGTTTTCGGCCGCCGACGTGTCCATAATGGAGTCGTCGGAGTCCGAAAACTCACCTGGCCTGCTGAACAAGCTGGCCGCAGACGGTGCTCGGCCAGCTTCCGACGCCGAAGCGTCGCCGGCGAGGCCCTGAGAAGGGCCGTTGGATTGGCCCTGAGAAGGGCCGTTGGATTGGCCCTGAGAAGGGCCGTTGGGTTGGCCCTGAGAAGGGCCATTGGGTTGGCCCTGAGAAGGGCCTTTTGAGTCGCCCTGGGAGGAGCGACTCGCGATAAAACGCCCAGAGGCGGCACGGCATTGGGTTTTCTTCATAATTCGCAGACGTCCGCGTTTGTGTCTGCGAATCACAGCGCACTTTAGCCGCCGGTCTGCCACTCCGTTACGGTGGTCAGACACGGCGTTGCCCGGGGGAAACTACGTGGAAGTATGCGCTGTGGGGGTTCCCCCAACCTAACCTAACCTAACCTAACCTTTTTTTTTTTTTTTTTTTTTTTTTTTTTGTTCCGTGGTGGAAAATCCTCATGGATGTCCGCCGCCCTGGGGCGGGCGGCGGGGTCTGTCAGACTCTTACTGACTAAAAACCACCCCGGTGTTCCATCTCACACCTACGCCGGGGGTCGCGGGAACGTACGATCCTTCCGCAACCCCCGACTGGTGCCGGCCCGCCACTGCGGGCCTCCTCGGGTCAGGGGGGGGAGTGAGGTGTTTGACTCCCCCCGCGACGTCTAAGATTGGCGCGCGTGGAACACTACGCGCCGCCACCTCGGGTCCTGATGTGTGGGGGGCGACGGACGTCCCCGAGTCCGTCGCCCCTGGACCCATTTAGGGGGGCTGGAAGAGGGCGTTATCCGCCCTCCGCCGACGCCCGGTGCGCCTGCTGCGGGCCGGGTGAGTGGACGAGATCTCCCTCTCCCTTTCCGCAGCCTCCTTCTGCGAGACGACTGTTTCGCAGAAGGAAACCACCGCGTCCCAGGACTCCTCGCTGCCGACCATCGACTCGACCACGGCCGGCAGCGACAGGTCACTGCCTACTTCTGAGATGAGGGCACGGCGTGGCTCCTCCCAAGCGGCACACTCTGCCAGCGTATGCCACGCCGTGTCCTCCCGGCAGTCGACGCAGTGGTGACACCGGGCGTCCGGCTCCCTGTTTATGCGACACAGGTACTTCCCGAAGCAACCATGCCCCGAGAGCACCTGCGCCACCCGAAACGACAGGGAGCCGTGCCTCCTCCCGAGCCATTGCTCGAGCACCGGCCGGACCGCCTCGATGGTGACGAGGCCGGCGGTAGGGCGTGAAAGCCTGTCCCGCCATTCCGCCACCAGGACCTCGCGGAGCTGAGACCGACGCAGCTCTATGTGTTGCTGCATCGGTTGCTCGCCCCGCGCCCTCGCTTCCTCGCGCCACCGATACAATGACGCGAGTACTTTCGCCTCCAGGTCCCAGGGCGGGGATCCGGCCAGTACGCAAGCCGCCTCGTAGGAGATCGTGCGATACCCCCGGACGACTCTGACGGCCATCGCTCTCTGCGGCCTCCGCAAAACGGCGATGCTACCGGCCGTCAGGTCAGTCGCCCAGATCGGGGCCCCATACAGGGCCATCGATCGCACGATCCCTACGTAGAGCCGCCTACAGGCGGCGCTCGGGCCCCCCAGATTGGGAAGCAGCGTTGAGAGCGCGCCAGCCGCGCCCAGCAACTTGGGCGCCAGCCGTCGGAAGTGGGGCTCAAAGTCCCACCGGCTGTCGAGCACCAATCCCAGGTACTTCATGGTAGACTCGACAGCGATCCGAGCCCCCCCGACCACGATGTGTAGGCCGGGCGGCGGCGCCCGTCGGGGGCCATGAAACACCATGGCCTCCGACTTGCTGAGGGCCACCTCCAAGCCCAGGCGACGTATGCGGCTCACCACCTGTGACACCGCAGCCGTCGCCAGCAACGCTGCCTCCCTGTGCGAGCTCCCCCGGGCCGTGACCAGCGTGTCGTCAGCATAACACGTCAGGTCCACCCCCGGTTGGAGCTCGCCCCTCAGCACCCAGTCGTACCCGATGTTCCACAGGAGCGGGCCTAGGACCGAGCCCTGCGGAACACCGCACGACATGCGGTGCTGGTTTGCGCCATCACGTCCCACGTAGGTGACACACCTCTCCGACAGATAAGCCCCAACGATGTTGCGGAGGTAGGGAGGCACACGATGATACCGCAGTGCCTCCCGAATACAACTCCAGGGCAGGGTGTTGAAGGCGTTGGTGATGTCCAAGGACACCGCCAACATCACCCCGCCCCGGGACACCGCATCCTCCGCCAGGACTCTCACCCGCGACACAGCGTGAATGGTGGAGCGCCCATGCCGAAAACCGAACTGGCTGCCGTCCAGGTCCGGTCCCTCTCCGCACAAGTGGCCGACGAGGCGGGCTGCGATTACTCGCTCAAACAGCTTACCCACCTCGTCTAGCAGCACTATGGGCCGGTACGCGGACGGCGAGTCCGCAGGGCGCCCCGCCTTCCTGAGCAGGACCAGACGACCAGATTTCCACAAAGTGGGAAACTGGCCCCGCTCAAGGCACGCTGTGTAGAGTCCTCTCAGTTGGGGCTCAAGTTCCTTCAGAGCGAGGGCTAACACGCAGCCGTGGATCCCGTCGGGCCCCGGAGCCACGTTCTTGGCCCGGAGCCGCATCACGGCTGCCCCCATCTCTGCCTGTGTCACCTCTGGGACGCTGATGGCGTTCTCCTCTGTAGACTCTGCGGCCGTGGGCAAAGCCATCGGCGGCGGAGTATGCTCCGCTCTTGCCGGGAAGAGGGCTGCCACCACCTCCTCCAGCAGCTCGGGTTGGAGACTCTCCGTAAGTGGGGGCGCCGCGGCCCGAAGTTTCCCTCGGACCGCGCGATAAGGGCGCCCCCACGGATCCCCGTCTAGAGTCTCCAACATCTCCTCCCTGGCTCGCGTCCTCGCCTCACCGATGGCCAGCCACAGAGTCTCCTTCGCCGCGCGGTACACCTCATACAGCGCGGCTTCTTCGTCAGGGACCCGACGACGTCTCCTCCGGTATCGGGTGTACTGGCGCCTGACCGCCACGCACGCGACGCGCAACTGCGCGATCTCGGCGGTCCACCAGTACACCTGGCGCCTTGCTGACTGTGCGTGGACCCGGGGCATTGACGCGTCGCTTATTTGCGTCATCGCCCCGCGGAACCACAGCGCCTCCTGCTCGACGTCGACGGGTCCGTCCGTTGCCGACTCCCGGACCCAGGCCTGGACAATAGCGGCCTCCTCGAGAAGCTCCCTGTCGATGCGCTTACGCGCCCAGCGCGGACCGTCCGTTCGCGGGGCCGGCGAACCGCGGCCACCGGCGGTCTGGGCGGAGACGTCGAAACGGATGTATCGGTGATCCGACAACGTCTCCACCTCCGCGGCGACACGCCAGTCGCGGACACGGCTCGCGACAGCAGGGCTAGCGAACGAGACGTCCACTATAGATCCGCCCCGCTGCCGCACGCACGTGTGCACCGAGCCCCGATTTAGGACGGTCAAGCCAGTCGTGACCGCCCACTCTTCCAACACCTCACCTCTAGCATCGGTCACAGGGGACCTAACCTTTTTTTTTTTTTTTTTTTTTTTTTTTATTTTTTTTTTTTTTTATTATTTTTGTTTGCGCTGGGAAAAAATGCGTTACGCATACCCACCCATCGGGGGATGGGGGGCTATGTGGGACTCCCCGGGTCTGGGACCCGGTATACCCACTAAAATAACCCAGCGGCACTCCCGCTTCGTCTTAGTGGTGGGGGACTGGGAATCCGGCACAGCCTTTACGTCCAGTCCACCGCCGACGATTGCCCGCAACGCGAGCCCCTCACACCCCCCCCGTGGGGAGGGGGACGGGCCCGGGAGTGACCGACGAAGGTGGTGACGGGTGCAATGCGGGCGGAGGCGCCCCCGCGCCTGTCGCCCGCCCGTCGCCACCACGAGGAGGGGGAGGACGGCGCCCTCTCCGACCCCTTCTTCGTCTGCGGAGCGGCGCAGCGAGAGGATCGTCCTCCCGCGCGCGCTCCGCCTCCTCCTTTCGCGACATCACGTCCTCGCAAAAGGAGGCAACCGCTGTCCAGGCCCCCTCGCTCCCCAGCATGGCGTTTATCACGCCGGGAAGCGAGAGGTCCTGACCGATCACCGCGGTCAGACCGCGGCGCTGCTCGGACCAAGCCGGGCACACCTCGAGGGTGTGCTGCGCCGTGTCCTCCGCCGCGCCGCAGTCGTGGCACGCCGGGGACTCCTCCCTCCCGATCCGGTGCAGGTGCGATCCGAAACAGCCATGGCCGGACAACACCTGCACCAGACGGAAGGAGAGGAAACCGTGGGACCGCTCGAGCCAGTCCCGCAGGACCGGACCGAGCGCGTCCAACGTCCGGCGGCCAAAGGCGGCGGCAGCGAGGTCCTCCGTCCAATGGAGGACGATGGCGTCCTTCGCCTCCCGCCGCACGGCCTCCCGCTCTTCCGCGACGGGGTGCTCCCCGAGCGCCTTCCGACGCGCCGTCCACTCGTACACTCTGGCGAGCACCCAAGCCTCCAACTCCCAAGGAGGGGTGCCGGCCAGAGCGCACGCCGCCGAAAAGCCCACCGAGCGGTAGGCCCTCGCCACCCGCTGTGCAATGGCTCTTTGGGGCCTGCGGATGGCGGTCGCATTCTCCCTCCTGTGGAGGGAGTCCGCCCAGATGGGAGCCCCGTACAGGGCCATGCTCCGCAGGATGCCGGCATAGAGGCGCCGGCATTTCGCCTTGGGCCCCCCCAGGTTCGGGAGGAGCCACGAGAGGGCGTCCGCGGCCTTCAGCAGGCGCGTCGACAGCCCGCTGAAATGCGGGCCGAAGCGCCACCTGTCGTCCAGCACCAGGCCCAGATACTTCATCTGGGCCTGGACCTCTATCCGGACGCCCCCTACGACGATGTGAGCATCGGGTGGGCAGCGCTGCCGAGGCCCGCGAAAGAACACGGCCTCGGTCTTGTTCAGCGCCACCCTCAATCCCAGGCGGCGGATCCTCTCCGCAACCAAGGATCCGCCAGCCGAGGCCAGACAGGCCGCGTCTGCAAAGTTCCTCCCCCGGGCGGTGAGGAGAGTGTCATCCGCGTAGCAGATGACACTCGTGCCCTGGAGGAGGCCTCCCCGCAGGAGCCAATCGAACCCGATGTTCCACAGGGGGGGCCCTAGTACCGACCCCTGCGGAACACCGGACTCTGCGCCGTACCGCCTCAACGTGGCCGTCTTGTCCACGAGGAGGACCTCTCGGTCCTCCAGGTAGCAGGTATCGGGGCACTCCGTGATACCGGAGCGCCTCCAATATCGTCGAGTGGGGGACGGAGTTGAAGGCGTTTGCAATGTCGAATGACACCGCCAGCACTCCGTCCCCCGCCTCCACCGCCTCCTTTACCTGGCCCTTGAGTAGGGCCAGCGCATCGATCGTCGAACGCCCTCGACGAAAACCGAATTGGGCGTCCGACAGGTCCGGCCCTACCCCCCGCAAATGGCTATTAAGCCGGGTGGCGATAATCCCCTCGAACAGTTTACCGACCTCATCGAGCAGAACGATGGGCCGGTATGACGAGGGGGAGTCCACCGGGCGTCCTTCCTTTCGGAGGAGGCACAGCTGCCCCTCCTTCCACAGTTTCGGGAACCTCCCAGCCGTAAAGCACGCGCTGAAGAGGTCCCGAAACCTCTCCTCCATTTGGGAGGCGGCGATCGCCACCACCCGTGCGGGGACGCCGTCCGGCCCGGGGGCCGTCTTCTTTGCGCGGAGGCTGAGCACCCCCGCGTAGAGCTCCGCCGCCGTCACCGGGGGAATCCCCTCCTCCGGTGGGGCCGCCTCTTGCGGGGGATCCATCGCTGGTGGGGCGAAGTCGGTCCTGCACGGAAACAGGGACCGGACCACCCCATCCAGCAACGCTGGCTCGAGGGTCTCCGTCAGTGGGGGACCATAGGGGCGAAGCTGGCTCCGCGCCGCCTTATATGGCCTCCCATAAGGGTCCCGGTCGAGACCCTCCAGCATCTCAGCCCTCGCCGAGTCTTGCGCAGCGCCCATTGCAGACTTGAGGGCCAGCGTCGCCTCTCGATAGGAGGCGTATAGGCGGTCCTCTTCTGCCCGGACTCGGTTCTGGGCGCTGCGCCTTCGGCTCCGCGCGTAGGCCCTTCTGGCCGCCACGCAGTCGGCCCGGAGCCCCGCCAGCTCCCCCGTCCACCAATAGACGGCACGTCGGGGAGGCGGACGGCGAGACCGAGGCATGCTGTAGTCGCACACCTCGGTCAGGGACTCCCTGAGCCGGACCGCTGCGGCGTCCACGTCTGGGACCTCGACAGGGGGCGACAGCCAGTCCTGGAGGAAGGCCGCCTCCTCGGCTGCCTCCCGGTCCAGGCGGGTGAGTGTCCACCGCGGGAAGGGAGATTGCCCAGCGCGGGCCGTCCCCCCCCCCTGGGCGGAGATGTCGAACCGCACATATCGGTGGTCCGACAAGGTCTCCGCCATCTCTACCCGCCAGTTGACGACGCGGGCGGCTAGCGCGGGGGTGGCAAACGAGACGTCCACCACCGACCCGCCCTGTTGCCGCACACACGTGTGGACCGTCCCCCTGTTGAGGAGGGACACACCGCAAGAGGCCGCCCAAAACTGGACGGCGCGCCCCCGGACGTTGCATCCGGCGGCCGGGTTGCCCCAGGCCACCGACTTGGCGTTCAGGTCGCCCAACACCACGACCTGGCGCGGCGCCGCCCTCCCGACGACTGCGGTGAGGATCTCTAGGAAATCCTCAAAGTCCGAGAGAGGGCGGTTTGGGGAGAAATAGACCCCCACCAGGGCCATGTCTCCCCACGCGGCGGCCACGTATCCCGGTCCCCTCTCTAAGAGCGAGAGGGGAGGGGAGTCTGTGGAAGACCGCGTCACCATTGCCACCGAGCCGTCCCGGTCGCCCAGCCAACTGCCAGGGACCGAGTAGGGTTCGGCGACCACCGCCAAGTCCACCAACCACTCAGCCATGGTCTGCATCAGCAGATCCTGGGCTGCCCTGCAGTGGTTGGTGTTCGCCTGAAGGATGCGATGTTCGACCCTATCCATCACTCGGACATCGCACCCTCCTCCGCAGCCGCCGCAGGAACGACGGCGCCAGCGGCAGCGGCAGCAGGCCCGGTCGGCGCCTGCGCTTTTCCCCGCGTTGGGGGAGGATTACAATTCCTCCCCTTCATTACGTGGCCTGCCGGGCGGCCACTGGCGGCGCACACCGCGCAGTGCGGCGTGGCGGCCTCGCACGAGACGGTTTTGTGGCCGTCCCTGCCACAGCGGTAGCACGCGTCCGACCTGTCCACTGCGGACGGACACTGGAGCCGTATGTGTCCGATGCCGAAGCACCGGAAACACCGCAGCGGCCGGTCCTCGAGAGCCCGGACCGCGGCCGAGCTGAACCCGACTGTGAGCCGTCCCTTGGCAAGGACGGCTTTGGCAGCGGCGACCGGGCACTCGAGGCGAATCGTGCCCATGCCACCACGGCCGGGCCTAATGTCCCGGCCTTGGACCGCCGCGGTGCCGCAGCCCCCTATCGCTGCGACCGCCGCCACCACCTCCTCCTTGGTGACGGAGTCGTCCAGGTCCGTCACCTCAATGGTCGCCGACTTGACTGGCCGGGCCACCTTTGCCGAGTCCGCTATGACCTCCTGCAGCTTGGCTGCGAAGAGGTCTGCGTGGGCACTCCCCTCGGCCCCGGGGAACTCAAAAATTCGAGCCCCGGCTTGGGTCCGCCGGCACGAAACGCTGCCGATCCCCAGCTGGGAAGGGTCGGCATTGGCACGCGCCCGCACCAAAACGGACGCGTACGTCTCCCCTCGCTCCGCAGCCTCCGCGGTGAGCGTCACCACGACGGCCGCGGTTCTAGGGGGGACTAGCCTCTTCTTCCCCTTCCCCTTCGGCTTTCCCTTGCCGGTCGTCTGCGACTGGCTGGGAGCGGTGGCGGCGGGGACGGCAGGGACGGCCGACGCCGACTTCTTCCCCTTGCCCTTCCCCTTGCCCTTCCCCTTGCCCTTGCGGGCCACTTCCGTCCACTCGTTGGACGGGGTGGTGGACGGGAGAAGGGCATCCTCCGCTGTCGAGGTGGACGGCTCCGGCTCGGACCGCCTCTTATCCGCCGCGAGTGGTGGTCGGAGGCGTTTCTCCGGCAGGAGCCGGTCCTCTATCCCTGCCAAGCAGGACCTCGTGAAGGCCCTCTCCTCCATTACGACCTTGCGGATGATGTCCTCAAGGTTGGAAGAGGGGCCCTCTGCCGCAGGGCTTCGGTCTGGCAGGCTGCTCGTTTTGGCCTGCTGTGGCCGGGCCGTGGCTTCGGCCAGCCTCTGGTGAAGCTGGCTGTTCTCAGACTGCAGGCGATCTATTCTCGCCTGCAGTTGCCGCGTCTCGTCGCTGGTCGTCCGCTGCACCAGCTCAGCGACGACACCACGCATGCTCGCAGCCCTGCACTTCAGGGCCTTCTGCAGCGTGCCCTTCAGGTTGGAGGACTTAGAGGCGACCTCCATGATCTCCTCCTCGTCCTCTTCCGCCATTCTCTGCAGCTCGGCCAGAGAATGGTCGGCGTATACAACGCGGGACGCACCGTACCCAGACCTGGCCCGAGCGATGTGCGCACGTTGCTCCTTCGCGACAATCCGCTCCTCCAGCTCTTGCTGGAGCTGCGCTCGCCGGGCCAGGTCCAACTGGCGTTGGGCGTCCGCGAGCCCAACGACATGGGTGTCCGAAGCCACCGTCGGCTTTTTGGCCTTTGACGCCCTCTTCGGCTTCGACCCCGAGGCCGAGGAGCCTTCGGACCCACCGCTCAGGTGGACCCGCTTCCGCGACCGAGAGTCGTCCAAGTCCGACACACTAATAAGTGAGTCGTTGTCGGACGACTCGTCGACCCCTACAAAGAAGCCAGCCGCAGACGGCGCGCGGCTGGATTCTGACGCCGAAGCGTCGGGGTGGCCCTGAGAAGGGCCGTTTGGTTGGCCCTGAGAAGGGCCGTTTGGTTGGCCCTGAGAAGGGCCGTTTGGTTGGCCCTGAGAAGGGCCTTTGGATTTTAAAAAACGCCCGAAGGCGTCGCGCGGTGGTGGTGGCATAGCCTCCGCAGGTTCGCACTCGCACGGCAATAAAATAGTGTGCGATCGCACAGCGCACTTTGGCCAACCCAGTCTGCCACTCCGTTACGGTGGTCAGAGCTGGGCTGTTTCCAGGGGACACGACGAGGACGTAAGCGCTGTGGGGGGGTCCCCCGCTGTGGGGGGGTCCCCCAACCTAACCAAACCTGAGCGAACCTAACCAGAGCGAACCTGTGAAAGCATAGCACAAAAAGTTATAAAACTAAATAAAAGCTGATGAAACAACTATGTTTCTTATTATATTGTAAATATAAGCAGTAAACATAGGACATAAGTATATTAAATAAATAGGTTAAGCAGTAGGTTAAGATAATAGCATTGTGATTAGTTAACTAGATTTATACAAATATTAATAGACAGTTTATTAAGTATGTTTAAATATGTAGAATAAAACCGAACCTGTTTAATATAGAAAATAAGTATTAAATAAAGCTCAACAATGTATGTATATCTATGTAGTAAGCAGTATTAGAATAAGCAAAGCTCAATTGTGTTAATAAAAGAAAACCTGTCTCTAGTTATTCCCTGAGCATAAGATATAAGTAAATAATAAAATAAAGTATATGGATTAGAAGTAGATAAAAAGTGGGAACCCCACCCACCGGATGAATGGTGATGGAAAAAAGAAAGATACAGTATGAAGCATGGAAGTACGAGAGGAATGTAAGCGAGAACTTGTATGGAAATGACTATATTTATGCTAGTAAATCTAAGCTTTGTTTGTTTTAGAAATAGAATAAGTCGATAGAAGTGTAAAAGTCAATATGAATTAATATAAGAAACAGACAGACTAAGAAACTATCAAAGTAAGAATACACATGTTTAAATATGTTATAGAAATAAGGAAAGTTATATACATAAAATCTGTCACATATGTAAAAATATAAACAGATAAGGTATAAAAATAAGAGAAATATGTATAAGTAGCTAAAACATAAGGTAAATGACCATATTTATGTTAATAAATGAAGGAGTAAATTTAATACCCCCTGAAATTAAGAAAAGCAAAAATAGGTAGAATAGCGGGAGTCCCACCCGGCCAAGAATGAAAAGGACGGAAACAAGAAAGACAAAGTATGAGGCGTAAAAGTGCCAGAGGAATAAATGCGAGAACTGGAATGGATGCGGAATTTTAGAACACCAAGATCCCGTTGTACCCATGAACGGGGAAAAGCAAAAAAAAAAAAAAACCTGAGCGAACCTAACCTGAGCGGAAGAAAATTTAAAAATTAATACACGAACAGAATCTATCGACAAATCTTCGCGATATTTTAGTAAAAATTTCTTTCGTGTAAAATGAAACGCCTTGGGTCAGGGAGGAGTGAGGTATTTGCCTACCCCGTGACGTCCTAAATGGGCGTGCATGAAACACTACGCGCAGTCACTTCAGATCCTGATGTTTGGCCCATTTAGGTGGGCTAGAAGTGGGCGTTAGCCGCCCGCCGTAGACGTCCAGTGTGCCTACTGCGGGCCGGGTGAGTGGACAACATTTCTCTATCCCTTTTCGAAGGAAACCTCCACGTTTCTGGACTCTTCGCTACCGACCATCGACTCGACTACGGCCGGCAGCGAGAGGTCACTGCCTGCTTCTGAGATAAGTGCACAGTGTGGCTCTTCCCAAGCAGCACACTACCAGTATATGCCGTGCCGCGTCCTCCCGGCAGTCGATTCAGTGATGAAACCGGACATCCAGCTGCCTGTTTATGCGACACAGGTACTTCTCGAACAGCCATGCCCCGAGAGCACCTGTGTCACCCGAAATGATAATTAGCCGCGCCTCCTCTCAAGCCAATGCTCGAGTACCGGCCGGACCACCTCGATGGTGACGAGGCTGGCGGTGGGGCGTGAAAGCATGTCCTGCGATTCAACCACCAGAACGACGTGAAGCTACGACTGACGTCGCTGCATTTGCCGTTCGACCCTCGCTCTCGCTTCCTCGTACCACCGCTTCAATGACGCGAGAACTTTTGTCTCGAGGTCACAGGGCTGGGAACCAGCCAGTACACGAGCCTTCTCGTAGGAGATCGTGTGATACCCCCTGACCACTCTGTAGACCATCGCTCTTTGCGGCTTTGGAGTGACGTGCCACTTTGCCTCAAAACTTATGATCGCTTAGGTACTACTGTTAGAATGCATTGTTTTGTTAGGGTAGGTGGCATACGACCACGGCTTTCTGAATATCACTATGAATATTATTAAATACATTAAAATGCATTAATAATACATTAGTAGATTAATTCGTGTAAGTTATTTATTTAATAGACGATAAAATATAATATTGAATAACTAGTTTATTGTAAGTATATTTTTTTTTCATACTTTTTAGAGCGTGATGTTTCAGTAGTCGGGGTTTATGAACTTATTTTTTATTCACTTTGTATTGTTTTTTATTGGAAGTCTTTTGTTTGTGTAAAAAAGTTTTTATACTATTGTTAGATTTCAATTTAAATGAATAGGTATGATTCAAGAAAATTGGTTCAACTATTTGATGATTATCAGCTCTTTTCTAGTTGATTAGTTGATATGAGCATCTTCCACAGGTCTGATTAGGTCGAAATTTGGAATTTCGTTACTGAAAAACATAGTAACCTTGAACTGTTGCTGCAGCATCACCTGGGATTTGCAGGAAACCCAGCTCCCTTAACTTACAGCAGAGGTATCGTGTTTGCGCTCCTTGGAATGGTCTCAATGAATACGTAATAGATAGATGATGAGCAGGGGCTGATGATGGAATAGGAAAGAGAAATAAAAGAGGACCGGATAAAATGGTCCCTACGGCCAATAACAACCAAACATAATTATGTAATTAGATAGGCATTTTAATAAAGAGCAATAACCACTATGGCACGCAAAATACGCGCATTGACGTGGAGTTGCGGAAACCAGCCCGTTTTACCTATTACCTAACTACTATGGCGGTTCTTATCAAATTCGCTGTGTGAAAAAAGTTTTTAAATTTTTAATGTAAATTTTTACGTAATCCTTTTGCCCTAATAGAGCTTATAATTTGTAGGTACTGTGACTGTTCCTAAAATACCCTAGGCTGATAAAATTTTCGTTTTTCCTAATTATGTTAAATATTAGTGTTTTGGGTCGGTTCCCCGTAATGGGGAAGAGTCGCACCCCACCCCGTACGACTCTGTAGAGCTCGTCTCCAGACTGGACACTCTCCCACTGATTGTAATGAATTCCCAAGAAGTGTTTTGCCTTGCCCCAACTTGGAAAGCTGGGAACAAGGAGGGGATACAATAAGCAATTTCAATATAAGATAAGGTTGGGAATTCATTGTTAAGGTGACGAAGGGAAGGAAACCTACTTTTCTTTTGATTATGAAAGTTAGAAGACATGAGAGGAATACAAAAGGGTAATTGCCACGTAACGCTTGTGTTGAGGAATACATTATTTAAAGTTACGTTAATTCATTTCCATACAATAAACTACAAACTCACCCCAAACGACGTGGGGCTGCTTACAGCAGCTGACAGCGTCCTACGTGTATTGCTATACCTGAACGCATAGGACCACTAAGGTCACTGCTACGATTCTAACAAGACACGTCCCTAAACTACTACTACGAAGTCCAACTGCCATTGAGCGAGACACATTGCAGTATTACTGGACGCGGACTATTATAATGAACCCCTTACAGCGGCCTACTCTCCCGTTACTAAGACAACACAAACTTTAAATAGTACAAGCGTACCGCATCGTCAGTCGGTTGCAGAATTCTTTACAATCGCTCCTGCTATACGCCGAAGTGGTTATTCCAATTCGTCACTTCTCACTTCCTTAATCTTCCCCATGTAGAGATGCTTGCGATGTAATCGGCAGCCGTGGGACCGTCCTTGTCAGCAACGGGGCGTTTATATCTGGGCATCCAAATTGCATGTCTCGTTAATATGTAGTTTGTAAGAGGCCCGAAAGCCGGATGTGGTTTAACGAGACATGAATCATGATTACTAGCGTTCCTTAGAATGAACTATCAACACAGTTCATGCGATCTTGGTGAAGCCTACCCCCTTCCCTGGAAGTGTACGTACATAAAAAGCAATGTAAAATATCCTGCAGTTAGTCAGTCCATAGGGGAAAGGTAGCCATCACTAACGTTTGGTTGGTTTGTGTTCGTAAATAAGAACAACAGACTACAAGGTAGCACTATAATTCAATTTGGCCCTAACGAGTTGCGAGTTCGGTTCAGCCTTCCATAAGCGGTGTGCCTGCCCAAGTGTCTTGTCCTAACTATGGTTGTCTATAGTTTGTTGGTAGTGTATTTGTGTACAGTCTGTTGGTAAGTGTCACACCCCATAGAAGGCTTTCTCCGAGTCCCTAAAACCAAACGCATGTGTAGGATACCTCGATTATGTCAGAGAAGGAATAAGGAGGGATAAAATATTCAACACTCACCCGATCGTTCACAACCACACTCACTGAGATTCACGTGCCTTACACGCTTCTTACATAAATAGTACTAATATAACCTTGTCTTAGAAACCAGAAGTGAGGACAGTTTTTTTAAAAATAACGCACAAGTATTTCCTAAAATTATTTATTTAACGATCAAAATTTAATAACCGAAATTACAACAAATGATAATTCAAAACTATGACATCTGAAACTCTAATTACTGCAAATTATATAAATTAATTACCAAAGTAACAATAAAAGTACAAGCGAGGGTACCGATGTTCAACCGTTGCCGACCGATAACCGAATGAACCCGTTGCTTTTTTGGAAATGGCATCTCGCAGTTCAACCTGTAGGAGGTTGTCGACTGCTTAACCGGACTTTTGAACCCGTTGCTAAGCGCGCGCCGTCCTTTATAGCGCACTGCTTGAACCAGGTCTTGGAGAGGGAGGTTTCGCTAAGACTAGTCTAAATCAACAGTTGTACGTATTATTAAAACACTCGCCCTCACGATCTCTCAACAACCACACAGTTTCATTGCTGTTGACTAAGTTCTAACTCCGCGCTCTGCTCCGTTCACTCTCGTCGTCTCAAACCAATTCCTAACTTAACTAGCCTGGACTAGGAAGTCCGTATCCTAAAGCGGGTCCAACCCGACTGCCTCTTGCATGTCCCTCTCCGTTATAATTCCCACATCCAAAAAACCCACACTCAGCCCCTTTCTTTCTTCGAACATCGACCTAAAACGCTTTTTGCTCATTTCATTATTGTTTCTCAATTGGCTGCACTAAGCGGTCCTGGTGACGGCGCCACATTTATGATAAACATATGTGGATGATGGGTTTGGGTCGGTCTTAGAATTCTTACAAAATACTGCATCTTATGTGCAAGTTAAATGGAATGGGTTTCCAAAAGGTTCACCATTGTTTTACAATTTTAAAGAAATAGGATATTTTGTTATTTATTAGGGTAACGTGTCAAACCGTCAACCCATTGAGACTTATTGCGTTTCTAAGGAGGCCACTATCGTGTGACAATTTTAAAGTAAGAATTTATAATAAATATTTTGTTATTAAACAGGAGAAAGTGACAGACAGTCACAGTACCTAGATTTAAGCCTTTTTGTACCATGTTTTATACATTTTGGTACTTAATTAATGAATATAATAATCAGATAAGATAATAAGAGAGGAGATCAATAAAAGTATCAAGTAAACTCAGTTTATTTTTTATTACAACAACTTTTCATTTTCGCTTTACAACCTTTACAAACAAAAATACTCCATTTGATTGAACCACTCACAAAACGTACAAACACACTGTTCAACATTATTTACATAAAATACAATATTTACAAGATGGCGATCTGCGTCGTACAACAATAAATAGTTAATGTCGCGGGGCCGTGGGCCAGTACCCCACTAGTATCACAGAGTGCCGTGCGTGACGCGCAGCGGTGTGACGTCACACGAGCACGGTGAGGCGCTCGGGCGGCGGGCGGCGCTCGGGCGGCGGCTCGGGCGGCGGCAGCGCGCGCTTGGTGAGCTCCTTGTCGCGCGGCGGCGTGTCGTTGCGCGCGTCGGCGTTCTGCGCCTTGTACAGCGAGTGCGCGCGCGGCAGCTCGTCCGCCGGCCGCCGCGCCGCGCCCGCCGGCTCCTCGCGCAGCGGGTTGGCATAGCGCCGCAGGTTCTCTTCGTTCTGCAGGTTGTTGGACTTCTCCTCGTCGCAGCGGCGCGAGCGCTCGGCTGCCGCGGCGGCGCGGCGCCGGCGCAGTAGAAGCGCTGCGCCCACTGCGGCACCCGCCAGCACCACCAGCGCCAGCGCCGCCAGCGTCAGCGCCAGCGCGGGCGACGGCGCAGTGGCGTCGGTGGCCGGGGAGGGCGCGGGCGCGTGCGGCACGCGCAGGCGCAGCGCGGCGCCCAGCAGGGCGTGGTGCGCGAGGCGCCGGCGCGACACTAGCTCGCTGAGCGCGCGCACGGCGGCGCCCAGTGCCTCGGCCCGCTCGGCACCGTCCGTGCCCACTTCGTCGCCGATCCACTGTCGAATGCAAAAAAATTGTGAAGATCATCTGGGAAATTAGTAGAGTTGCCGCGAATAGTGTTTATAGCGAATAATCGAATACCGATTAATCGCCATTCACTTTGGCGAATAGTCGAATAACTCGACATTACTATTCGACATAAAAAAAAAAAACATTAAACACATTAAAAATATTTATAATTTCTTCTAAGGTTGTGAGAAAAGAAAACAATAAAGTTAAAGAAATCTGTTTCATGTTATACATACCTACATATGTGTAGTAAATTTAATTTTCCATTTTAAATATTAATTAAAAAGCCTTACTAATTTAATTTCATGAATATGATAGGCACAGGCACATATTAGAGATAATAATTGATATTGTGTATTGTTTTATTAAGGAAAATAATTTAAAAAATGATTATTTTTAACTCATTAGTTCTTTTGTTCGTTAAAAGTTTATTTTCGACGACTATTCGCCGAATGCCGAATAATACTAGCTATTATTCGGTATTCGACGAATATCAAAAAAATGACGAGTAATGCCGAATACCGAATAATAGCGAGTATTCGCGGCAACTCTAGAAATTAGCGAACTTGTAGGTCCGGCCAAACGGCTTTTTTATTTACGTGTAGGTACGGTGGGAAGCAGCGTCGGAATGTGTATTCATACCAGGGCAAGATCCAGCGCGTCGTCGTCATCCGGCGCCAGGTCGCACAGCAGTGCGAGCGGCGGCGCGGGCGGCGCGCGCGCGGCCAGCGCGGCGGCGAGCGCGCGGCGCAGCGCGGCGCAGGCGCGCTCCACGTGCGCGCCGCGGGCGAGGCGCTCGCGCGCCAGCTGCAGCGAGGCGCGCGCGCAGCCGGGCGGCAGGCGGGCGTCGCGCGCGCCGGGCCAGCACGCGGGCGGCGCCGGCAGCGCGGGCGGCTCCACGCGCCGCCCCGCCACGCGCCGGCACTCGCCGATGGGCGCGCACGGCGCTCGCAGGCACAGCGCCGGCGCGGCGGGCACGCACACCTGCGACAGACAGACTACGTGAGCGAAGATAGGCTACGTCATCCGCGTACGTTGCTACGGTCACGCCTTCAGATACCGGTAAGTCTGCAGTAAATATATTATATATTACAGGGCCGAGTACAGAACCCTGTGGAACGCCAGCTTTAATTTTTCGTAGCGTAGATCTGACATCTCTCTGTTTCACTTGAAAAAGCCTGTCTTCGAGGTAAGACTTTATGACGAGGTAAAGACAATGTGAAAGTTTATCTTTCACTTTGCACAGTAGCCCAGACTCTGTCGAATGCTTGCTGAACGTTTAGGAATGCCGCCGAGCAATACAGTTTCTTTTCAAAGCAGTGTCTAATCTCGTGATGGACCCGGTGCATTTGCTCAATTGTCGAGTGCTGTTTCCGAAACCCAAACTGGTGCTTTGGAATAATGTCGCATAGATCCATGAGTTCTTTCAAGCGAACTAAAAATATTTTTTCCCACAACTTAGAGAGAACTGGTGTTAAGCTTATTGGACGGTATGATGAAGCTTCATTAGGAGGCTTTCCAGGTATAAACCTGGAAAGCCTCCTCCTCCTCCTGGAAAGTATCGGAAATCCTTATGATTCATAAGAATCATAAGGATTTCCGATACTTTCCAGATTAGAGGGAAATGTGATATTCATAAGGTTGCATTGAAGAGTGAGGCAAGAAATGTTATGCATTTCCTAGGGAGATTTTTTAGTATTGTGGGAGTGATTAAATAGTCCAGGATGAAATACTTGTTGGGTGAGGGTTTTTTGATTTGTTTTTTTAATGATTTGATTTGTTTAGTTTTAAGTAATGCTTGAGTATTGAGTGACGTTCTGTAATACGGGGCTTAGTGCGTGACTAAAGCGTGTTTTTTAAACTACATATTTTTTATTATGTTTAGATATCGATACTCATCACGTCTGTTGAGATTCGCTAGCTAACTTATTTTGAGCTTGTATACATTTTATTATCCCAATACATTGTTCCGTAAAGGGTTAAGACCATATAAATATAAAAGTTTTCTATTTAGTCGTCGCGGCAACACAACGCGCGGCGGTTACCTCGTCGGTGCGGCACGGCTGCGCGTTGGGCATGTGGCAGTCGGGCAGGCCGCACCACAGGCGCGTGCAGGCCGGCGCGCCCGCGTCGCACCAGCACGCGTTGCAGCCCCACCACCACGTGCCGTTGTCGGCGCCGCACGCGCCCGGCTCGCCCTCCGCGCCGCCCGGCGCGCCGCCGGCGCCCGGCGCGGCCTCGTCGCCCTCGTCGCCGTCCGCGCCGAGCCCCGCCAGCACTGGCGCAACAGGTCGACGTGAGAAACGATACCACAGCGGACGAGACAGTCGGAAGGGACGGTCTGCATCACTTACTCTCGAGGCAACGGCGTGCTGCGCGCTGAGGCGGCGGCGGGCACACGCAGCGCGCGGCGCGCTCGGCGCTGTGCGCGGCGGGCACGCAGGCGGCGGCCGGCGGGCACGCGGGCGAGCACGCGGCCGGCGGCGGCGCGGCGCGCGCGCTGCACGTGTCGCCCGCCCAGCCCGGCGCGCACTCGCACGCCCACCAGCCCGCGCCGCCCACGCAGCGCCCGCCGTTGCGGCACGGCGCGGAAGCGCACGGCTCGGCGGCGTGCTCGCAGCGCGCGCCCGTGCGGCCCTCGCGGCACGCACACGCCCAGCCCGGCGGCGCGGCCGTGGGCACGCACGAGCCGCCCGCCGCACACGGGCACGCGGGCGCGGCGGGCGCCAGCGGCGCGTCGCACGCAGCGCCCGCCCACCCGGCGGCGCAGGCGCATCGCCAGCCACCGCCTTCGCGCACGCATGTGCCTCCGTTGGCACATGTACCTTCAGGGCAACGATCGATCCCTTCGATTCGCACTGAGCACGTTTTGCCTGTAAGGACATAAATACACATAATGCGTTACCAAGGAAAGGAGAATCAGTTTAATAAGTTTAACAAGACAGTATCATGGCCGGTACCTGTCCAGCCGTCGAGGCAGATGCACGTGAAACCCGCAGCGCCACGCACGCAGCTGCCGTTGTTGCGACACGGGCTGGTCGCGCACTCGTCCACCTCTGTAACGGAACGAACACGCTGTAATGCTACAGTAGCACTCGCTGCACAGCGACGGTAACGTGTAGAGTACGCACGCGTGTCGCAGAGCGCGCCGGTGTGGCCGGGCTCGCAGGCGCAGCGCGGCGGCGCGGGCGGCGCGCGCACGCAGCGCCCGCGCACGCACGAGCCGCCCGCCGTGCACACGTCGCTCTCTGCACACGCGCAACAAACATGTGACAACCAAGGATGGACTACAAATGTCCCCCCTCCACGAATAACGACCACAGAACATTCATTTTACACTTTGTCGCTGCATCCTCGACATTTAAATAATGCAGTAATAATAATAATAATAATATCTAGGTAGTACACTCTTAACTGTACTAGGCACCAAACTCAATGGTATTATTTAAAATATTTTGTATTGTATTTAATTTAAAATAGTATTTAAATTCGTTTTATCGAAATTTTGGTTAGATTAGTTCGTGTATAGTGTTCGTTCGTTCGTATTCGTATGCGCGTGTGAAGGTCTACATAGGGGTGAAGGCGACATGTAACGAACCAGGCATGGGGCAACAACGACGTCGCCAATATAAACAGTGGTACTAGTGAGTAAGTATGAATAATGAAACGCAAGCGAATTGGGTACGTACGTTCCCTGGCGGCGCGCTGCGTGCAGTTCTTGCCGGTCCAGCCAGGCGCGCAGTGGCAGTAGTAGTCGCTCTGCGCCGTGTAGCACGCCGCGCCGTTGGCGCACGGCGCGCCGGCGCAGTGGTCGCGGTCGTCCTGTAACAGCGCGCGGCACGTTACGCCGGTGTGAACACTCGCAGGCTCAGGGCTAGCAATAGCACACAACTCAACAGTACATTCATAAACTTCGTGACATAATTGTGTTTAGAAGAGACTCACCGCGCAGTAGCGTCCATAACAGGAGGTCAGCTAAAAAGCAGAAGACGGGTTAGTTGTTGTTAGAGCTAGGGCGACGGGTCCTCCTGGGCGGGTGACGCACAGATCGTTAGTGACACATTAGTAGACAGAGAGGCGAGCGCGGCTGTGGCGGGCGGTACCTCGCAGTTGGTGCCGGAGAAGCCGACGGGGCAGATGCAGCGGTAGGCGTTGAGCAGGTCGACGCACTCGCCGCCGTTGCGGCAGGGGCGCGGCGCGCAGTCGTCGATGTCGCGTGCGCACGTGCGGCCCGCGTAGCCGGCCGCGCACGCGCAGTGGAAGTCGTCCACAAGGTCGATGCAGGTAGCGCCGTGCAGGCACTGGCCCGTGCAGTCGTCCACGTTGGCCTCGCAGTCGCGGCCCGTCCAGCCCGCCAGGCAGGCGCAGCTGTAGCCGCCCGCCGTGTTGTTGCAGGCGGCCGCGTTCACGCACGGGCCCAGCGCGCCCTCGCCCGCGCCCTCCGCGTCTCTCTGCTCACACTCGTTCACGTCTGCGAGATGAACACAGCGATGGCGTACAGACAGACGTAGACATACGGGAGTCGAGGCGAGATGAGTTCGAGACAGAAGGCAGTCGGACAGCTCACCTTCGGAGCAGGTGGGTCCGGTCCAGCCGGGCGCGCACTCGCAGGAGAAGGCGTCGAGGCGGTCTCGGCAGGTGGCGCCGTTGCGGCACGGTGCGCTGGCGCAGTCGTCCACGTCCTGGTCGCACAGCGCGCCGCCCCAGCCGCGCTGGCACGCGCACGCGAACCCGCGCGGCGACGACGTCAGCGCGCACTCGCCGTGCACGCATGGCTGCGGCGCGCACGGGTTGTCAACGCGCTCGCAGTCCGTGCCGGAGAAGCCCTCGGCACAGCGGCACAGGTACTGGTCCGGCGCCGTGTTCTCACACGTGCCGCCGTGCTGGCACGGTTCGTGCGTGCCACAGTAGTTGAGATCTGCACGATGGAAATATCGTAGAGATATAAAGTGTCTGTTAACAGGGAGACCACAAATAAGCGGAAAAACGGTGACAAAGTGGGTAAGTTAACAGACTGGAATAGAATATTCTTTGTTATGTACACCATAAATATTACAGATATAAATGTAGAAATTTTAATAATAATAATAAACCATTTATTTTCAGGTAACAAAGACCCATAGATACATACCTTAACCTAAGTATACATAATAATATAGTAACAACTTTGTTAGTAAATAAAACTGAATAACTATGTTAGTATCACTTAGTTGCACTATGTCTTAGTTGTATGTGTGTATTTTACAAGGCGTGACACAATGGGCGGTCTTAGCGCTAAAAGCGATATTATAAAGACAACCTTTGGATGGATTTAGAGAGAAAAGAGAGACAATACTGCAGGTAGGCTGAGGTGTGACAGATTAGGGAGCATCCATGTAGATCAAGCAGGTATGCAAGTTCGGGGTCGTACCCTGGTCGCAGAGGATACCGCCCCAGTTGGTGTCGCAGGTGCAGTCCCACGAGGAACCGTTGCAGTAGCCGTGCTTGCAGCCCGGGTAGGGCTGGCACTGAGAGCATAACTCGCCGCGCCATCCCGGCCGGCAACTGAAACCATGCAGCACACGGTAACAACATCATTGTGAAGACCGCCGAGCGGTTTGAATCGATTTCATTTGATTAATTACTCTTGAACTAGTCATTCGTAAAAAGCTGAATATGTACTCACTCGCAGTCGCCAGGGTGATCGCAGCGACCGTGTGTCGGGTGACAACCTTCCTTGCAGACGGCTGAAAACAAGAAATCAAGTGTATCAGTACTTTTGTCCCGTGCGCACACGCAGTGCAGGTAGGGACCGAGCAGAGAACTCACGCTTCTCGCAGTTGTCGCCCTGCCAGCCCGGCAGGCAGCGCTTGTCGCCCTCGGCGGTGCACGAGTAGTGGCCGAACTTGTCGTCGCGCGGCCGGCAGAACGTGGTGCACGTGGTGTTGTAGTAGTTGGGCTGGCACAGCACGCGCACGCGGTACGCCACCGCGGCCGCCGCGCCCGCGTGCTGCAGCGCGTGCCACTCCGCGCTCGGCTCCACGATGCCCGACCACCACGCCTCCTCCACCAGCCCCGCCTCTGTCACACGCAACGCAATCAGCGCCGTCCTCACTCACATACACACACCCTCACACACTCTCCACAAGCTCACTCACCTGGCTCCGGGTATTCAAAGTCATCGAACGCTTGCAGTATCAGCGTGAAGGATCTCTGTCAATGGACAATGTCAAAGTTTAGCTAAATGATAAGTGGACGAGCGGACAGTTCAAACAGACGCGTGTCAATACAGCAATGATAAATGTAAAATGATTTCTATAAGAAGGTTTGTAAAAACACTTTTACACGTCAATCATAATATATTTTAAAAACTAAATTAAGTCGGCGTTTTCTATGTGACTGCTCTGCGAAGAAAGGCCGAAACAAACTCAGAGGCCAGTCTCTTTTATAGTCCAGACCTAATCTTGGTCAGATCATATGGAGACCATGTAAATTGCTACCTGAAATGGTCAATTGAGGAAAGAGAGAAAGTGGACCTGCCGAATCAGTGCACGCATGTGTCAGAAATCATGCAGCTCAGAAATTTAGGAGCTACATTTGGGTAGATTACTCAAACTGCCACACCGTGATCTAAAGAAGATAGTCACCGTCCAACGGAAGGAGAAGGGCAGCGCCAGCGTGTAGAGCGGCTCGGCGAGCGTGAAGGAGTCGGTGCCGAGCGCAGGCGAGGCGGCGCGGCCGAAGGAGCAGGCGCCGGGCGCGGCGGCGGACTGGTACTCCTTGAGGCACAGCGTGAAGCGCGTGCGGCACGGCGCGGCGCATGCCTGGCCGGCGGGCCGCGCACCGCCGCCGCAGCACGCGCCCGACGCCAGCGCCGCGCGGTAGTTGGAGAACTCGAGGATCTGCAGCTCGAACACGCCCGCCCCCGCCGCGCACTGCAACACACCACCTTGTCTGTACTGCCTGCCACGTGGGACTGCACACAGCTGGTACATTATATAATACGACTGGACGACTGATTGTTATTATGGGACAACCAGCGAATTTCGTACCATCTTGTGAATTACTGACGTATGTACAGTCAGCAAAGGAGATAGATATGCAGGGTCGTCGAATATAGTTAAAATATAGTAAGAAACCGGTTGAATTTAATTAAAGAAAACAAACAGTTCATTTATCAAATTAAATTTTATTGGAAAACATCAATCGGTTTCTTAGTAAACTTCAACTATATTCGACGACCCTTTATACTTATCTCCTTTGCTGACTGTACAACTAGCTGCGCTCCGCGATATCACCCGCATGAGTTTCAATCCCGTGGGAATATAGGGATAAAAAATATATATGTTAATCCAGGGTGTCAGCTACCTCCATACAAAATTTCATCAAAATTGGTCCATCCGTTTGAGCGTGAAAAAGAGACAAACATACATCACACACACACTCACCAAGATTCGCCTTTATAATATTAGTGTGATTATGACATGTATTATTTAATCTCAAAATTTTTGTTGATAATCGTAGTTTTAATACCAGATACTCCATTAAGCTCCTAAATTCCTCGCCCTCGCTCGCTTTTAATTTAGTAACGGCGAATGTTTCAGCCTGCCCGATTGAATTTAACTTTAGGCATATTATCCCCCTAACAGTAATAAAAGCTTTTAAGCAAATAAAGATCAAATTGACCGAAGATCTTTGGGGAATGTCCATTAAAGTCTGTACCTCCATAATTGAGACTATTGCGCCTTATTTAGCCTTAGTATTTAATTCGTGTGTGGATCAAGGAGTCTTCCCCGATTTAATGAAATACAGTAAGGTAATAATACCACTTTACAAATCTGGGGACAGTAAAGACACTAACAATTATAGACCCGTATCCGTATTACCGGTGTTCAGCAAGGTGTTTGAAAAGATAATGCTTAATCAAATGCTCAATCATTTTAACACGAATAAAATCCTTCACGATCAACAGTATGGTTTCACCAAAGGACGTTGTACGACCGACGCCGGTGTAACTTTATTAAAACACATTTTTAACACGTGGGAAGAGTCGCAAGACGCCATAGGAATTTTTTGTGACCTCTCCAAGGCATTTGATTGCGTCGATCACAAAACCTTGCTTTTGAAACTTGAACATTACGGACTTGGAAAACTTGCGCTCAGTTTAGTTAGTTCTTATTTAAATGATAGACAACAGCAAGTTCAAATAAATGGTGTCAATTCACTTGGTTTAACAGTAAAAATGGGTGTGCCACAAGGCTCGATATTGGGTCCTTTCCGCTTTTTAGTGTGTATTAATGATCTACTCCATTTATTAAAAAATCAACCACAAGTGGTGTTATTTGCTGATGACACTTCTTTAATTTTTAAGGTAAATAGACGTGCTACAAATTTTGACGACGTAAATAACGCCCTACTGCAGGTCCAAAATTGGTTCACTGCTAATAATTTAGTATTAAATGGGAAAAAAACTAAGTGCATAAGATTTTCTTTACCAAATGTCAAGGCTAGTGATTTTGAGATATGTAATATTGAATCAGGAGAAACTTGAATTCGTCGAAAAAACAGTTTTCCTAGGGATCGCGCTCGACTCAAGGCTACAATGGGGTCCTCATTTAACATCTCTTGCAGGACGGCTCAGTTCGACAGCTTATGCTGTCAGAAAAATCCGTCAATTTACTGATGTAGGTACCGCGAGACTAGTCTATTTTAGTTACTTTCATAGTATCATGTCTTGCGGTATTTTACTTTGGGGACGGGCTGCAGACATCGATTCTATTTTTATTCTGCAGAAAAGATCCATCAGAGCCATATATAATCTCCGCAGGCGCGATTCTCTAAGGGAACTGTTTAAGGATATTAACATCATGACGATGCCTTGTCAATATATCTACGAAAACATCATGTATGTAAGGAAAAATTTACATCTTTTTAGCAAAAGAGGTGAAAGACATAATTATAGTACTAGAAATAGGGACCTATTAGTTCAACCAGGTTTCAGACTAGCAAAAGTAGACTCATCTTTTATGGGGTACTGTTTAAAATGTTATAATAAAATACCTCCCCACATTCTTCAACTGAATGAGACAAAATTCAAGTCATATATAAAACGCACACTATGTAGGCAGGCATATTATAAGTTAGGAGATTACATCGCTGATAAAAATGCCTGGCTCAATGCTGGTACTGCTCCACAACCACAACTAATTGATTAACACCTGAAAATGCTGTTGGAGCTGCTGAAGATTGTAAGACTATCTTTGCATGGTATAAACTCAATTTCCTTTGTATTGTATAACTGCATAGCACAGATGTGAGTTCTATGTATTATAGAGCTACCATTTACCGGGTAGTATGTTTTTCATTGACTAGAATGTGCCCTGGCGGCTGATAGTATGTCATGCTCGCTCAAGTGTCTCGCTGGCGGTGGCGTGTGTGTCGGATCATTCGGTTCCCTACAAAATGGTTGAGCTGGATGGTGCTGATCCATGCGTCATGTTCGTGAACGGGCGCCGTCAGTTGGGGCTGGTCATCTTTTAGCTGCCACGGCTTATTTTTAATTATTTTATTTTTGGATTGTTATTTTGCTACTATTTGCTGTACTCTGGACACTTTTAACGCGTACTTGATTTTTATTCATTTTTTACATCGTTCTCACATATTTATAAATTCAACATATGATGTAACTAATAATTTTGTAAAAATATTATTTAAAAAGAGTGTCCATGGAGTTTCTTGCCCGTTCTTCTCCATAGGTTCCTACTACGCTTTGGAATAGGCAACTAGCTTCATTTTTTCCTGACTGACCGAGTTCTTGACAATTCAAAAGTGCCTGTAAATGGTTTAATTGAAATAAATGCTTTGAGTTTGAATTTGAGTTTGAACTTAATCTATAGGGCAGGACATACAATAATAATAATGTATTTATTTCAGACATAATTCTAGACCATAGTTTTACACTCATACTAAAACTATTTAATTAAAAACAGATAAAAACCCAAAATAAAATTGTGATTAATTAAATTTAAATATTCAACAACTCATTAAAAAATAATAATTAAAATTTACAAAAAAATATGAAAATGTCAGAATCGTAAAAAATAAATAAAATGTCAAATACCTTAAACAAAAAACCCACGGAATCTATCGATACATAAATTATTATAAAACTACTCGAAAGATTGTGTATCATAATTAATGAACATTTAATTAAGATTAGAACAGAAATCTCGATGTTTTCACAAGTCGCTATTGCACCCGAACGAAAGAAACTGTGACCCACGCCCACGCAATGTTCATAAAATTGTTATATAGCGAAAAATATGGCGTAGCGCCTCTACGGTGTTCGTAGAGGCGCTACGCCGTAGCGCCAAGTGGACTGCACTGTGGTTTAACTAGAATACTTAACGTTTCTGCTTTGTACTATTCAAGCCACAAAATATGATATATTTCAAAGTTAATTGCGTTTTATTTCCCATTGATTTAGTTACTGAACCGTTCATGAACACATTCCTCGCCCGCGCCAGTGGACATGCTCAGGAGAACAAGCTTGCGAAGATAACTAGTACGTAATGTGAGAAGGTGATGCTTACTTGCTATAGAGGATGCGTTATAGTCTCTGTCTGCCTGTCACAGCTGCTTACTCCAAGAACTACTAGGTAATGCTGTCGACTTGAAATTTGTGGCAGTGTTAAATAATGTATGCCCTCGTATATTGCAAATGAAAGAATGATCTATAGGTAAGTAAAGGCCGAAACGGTGCTCAAGTATAGTGGGATCTTGGTCAAGTAAGGTATCATAAAAAGCTAAGAGTCTACTGCACTTTTTATCAAAACTTTTTATATAATTCGACAACTGCACCTATTTTTCACAAGTGACGAAGTAGACACGGACGTTATACCATTGTAGTTAATTGAATTTTTATTTTATTAAATTGTTAACTAAAGTAATAAAAAACAAGTACATACATACCTACATTCACGCCAGAAGTCGCGAATTTATGTTATGGGAATCAGAAGAATCCTATGGGGCAGTAATAATTAAATAAACACGAATATATTGACTGCACACTGTAAGCGCCTGCTGTTCGTGCGTACGGGCGCTTACAGTGACACACGTCTAGGCCCGGTTTTCGTAATAAGTAACGAATTTTGATAAAGGTTGCAGGCACCAAACTATCAAAAAAATACAAATTAACGTTTTATTTTACTTTAATATAAAACGGCTATCCGGTAATTACAGTACCTAATTAGTTAAAGAAAATTAGACAACATTCACGTCTTTTTGCAATATTGCTCATTATTAATAGTTATTAATAGCCAAGTAAGTGCAACATTGTTTATATTGTTTGCCTTGTCATTTTTTGTTATTAATCTCAAGTGTAAGAAGTATTTTGCTATAATTTCTAAATTCTAGAGCCTTACGTGTTATTGTTATATGTTGTCACCTATTTCTGTGATTGCTGGCTAACCTGTAATTGGCGACTGTGTAGGTAAGTCCGAGGCTGGTTACCTATAGTACTTAAGTTATACATAGAAGCTGTTGGTGTACGTTAACAAATAAATAAATTGAATTAACCATAAACGAAAAGTTTAGCAGCAATGAGTTTGTATTTTATTAGACTATGTAGGTGCTTGCCAGCTGTGTCACCAATGTTATATTTGTGTTTTTTTTTGTTTTCTTGAATCCACGTTATGAACAAAGCAACAATGGGTAAACTGTGTGAAAGATGATATGGCAGGAGGGGGGTGGCTACCGAGATGACTACTAATAGAGGAGCATGGAAGTACAATAGATGTTGCGGCGACCACGCACACACTGGGGCAAGGGCAGGAGAGTGGCGGTGATGTCTTCAATATAAGTACAATAGATGTTGCGGCGACCACTAACACACTGGGGCAAGGGCAGGAGAGTGGCGGTGATGTCTTCAATATAAGTACAATAGATGTTGCGGCGACCACTAACACACTGGGGCAAGGGCAGGAGAGTGGCGGTGATGTCTTCAATATAAGTACAATAGATGTTGCGGCGACCACTAACACACTGGGGCAAGGGCAGGAGAGTGGCGGTGATGTCTTCAATATAAGTACAATAGATGTTGCGGCGACCACTAACACACTGGGGCAAGGGCAGGAGAGTGGCGGTGATGTCTTCAATATAAGTACAATAGATGTTGCGGCGACCACTAACACACTGGGGCAAGGGCAGGAGAGTGGCGGTGATGTCTTCAATATAAGTACAATAGATGTTGCGGCGACCACTAACACACTGGGGCAAGGGCAGGAGAGTGGCGGTGATGTCTTCAATATAAGTACAATAGATGTTGCGGCGACCACTAACACACTGGGGCAAGGGCAGGAGAGTGGCGGTGATGTCTTCAATATAAGTACAATAGATGTTGCGGCGACCACTAACACACTGGGGCAAGGGCAGGAGAGTGGCGGTGATGTCTTCAATATAAGTACAATAGATGTTGCGGCGACCACGCACACACTGGGGCAAGGGCAGGAGAGTGGCGGTGATGTCTTCAATATAAGTACAATAGATGTTGCGGCGACCACTAACACACTGGGGCAAGGGCAGGAGAGTGGCGGTGATGTCTTCAATATAAGTACAATAGATGTTGCGGCGACCACTAACACACTGGGGCAAGGGCAGGAGAGTGGCGGTGATGTCTTCAATATAAGTACAATAGATGTTGCGGCGACCACTAACACACTGGGGCAAGGGCAGGAGAGTGGCGGTGATGTCTTCAATATAAGTACAATAGATGTTGCGGCGACCACTAACACACTGGGGCAAGGGCAGGAGAGTGGCGGTGATGTCTTCAATATAAGTACAATAGATGTTGCGGCGACCACTAACACACTGGGGCAAGGGCAGGAGAGTGGCGGTGATGTCTTCAATATAAGTACAATAGATGTTGCGGCGACCACTAACACACTGGGGCAAGGGCAGGAGAGTGGCGGTGATGTCTTCAATATAAGTACAATAGATGTTGCGGCGACCACTAACACACTGGGGCAAGGGCAGGAGAGTGGCGGTGATGTCTTCAATATAAGTACAATAGATGTTGCGGCGACCACTAACACACTGGGGCAAGGGCAGGAGAGTGGCGGTGATGTCTTCAATATAAGTACAATAGATGTTGCGGCGACCACTAACACACTGGGGCAAGGGCAGGAGAGTGGCGGTGATGTCTTCAATATAAGTACAATAGATGTTGCGGCGACCACTAACACACTGGGGCAAGGGCAGGAGAGTGGCAGTGATGTCTTCAATATAAGTACAATAGATGTTGCGGCGACCACTAACACACTGGGGCAAGGGCAGGAGAGTGGCGGTGATGTCTTAAATATAAGTACAATAGATGTTGCGGCGACCACTAACACACTGGGGCAAGGGCAGGAGAGTGGCGGTGATGTCTTCAATATAAGTACAATAGATGTTGCGGCGACCACTAACACACTGGGGCAAGGGCAGGAGAGTGGCGGTGATGTCTTCAATATAAGTACAATAGATGTTGCGGCGACCACTAACACACTGGGGCAAGGGCAGGAGAGTGGCGGTGATGTCTTCAATATAAGTACAATAGATGTTGCGGCGACCACTAACACACTGGGGCAAGGGCAGGAGAGTGGCGGTGATGTCTTCAATATAAGTACAATAGATGTTGCGGCGACCACTAACACACTGGGGCAAGGGCAGGAGAGTGGCGGTGATGTCTTCAATATAAGTACAATAGATGTTGCGGCGACCACTAACACACTGGGGCAAGGGCAGGAGAGTGGCGGTGATGTCTTCAATATAAGTACAATAGATGTTGCGGCGACCACTAACACACTGGGGCAAGGGCAGGAGAGTGGCGGTGATGTCTTCAATATAAGTACAATAGATGTTGCGGCGACCACTAACACACTGGGGCAAGGGCAGGAGAGTGGCGGTGATGTCTTCAATATAAGTACAATAGATGTTGCGGCGACCACTAACACACTGGGGCAAGGGCAGGAGAGTGGCGGTGATGTCTTCAATATAAGTACAATAGATGTTGCGGCGACCACTAACACACTGGGGCAAGGGCAGGAGAGTGGCGGTGATGTCTTCAATATAAGTACAATAGATGTTGCGGCGACCACTAACACACTGGGGCAAGGGCAGGAGAGTGGCGGTGATGTCTTCAATATAAGTACAATAGATGTTGCGGCGACCACTAACACACTGGGGCAAGGGCAGGAGAGTGGCGGTGATGTCTTCAATATAAGTACAATAGATGTTGCGGCGACCACTAACACACTGGGGCAAGGGCAGGAGAGTGGCGGTGATGTCTTCAATATAAGTACAATAGATGTTGCGGCGACCACTAACACACTGGGGCAAGGGCAGGAGAGTGGCGGTGATGTCTTCAATATAAGTACAATAGATGTTGCGGCGACCACTAACACACTGGGGCAAGGGCAGGAGAGTGGCGGTGATGTCTTCAATATAAGTACAATAGATGTTGCGGCGACCACTAACACACTGGGGCAAGGGCAGGAGAGTGGCGGTGATGTCTTCAATATAAGTACAATAGATGTTGCGGCGACCACTAACACACTGGGGCAAGGGCAGGAGAGTGGCGGTGATGTCTTCAATATAAGTACAATAGATGTTGCGGCGACCACTAACACACTGGGGCAAGGGCAGGAGAGTGGCGGTGATGTCTTCAATATAAGTACAATAGATGTTGCGGCGACCACTAACACACTGGGGCAAGGGCAGGAGAGTGGCGGTGATGTCTTCAATATAAGTACAATAGATGTTGCGGCGACCACTAACACACTGGGGCAAGGGCAGGAGAGTGGCGGTGATGTCTTCAATATAAGTACAATAGATGTTGCGGCGACCACTAACACACTGGGGCAAGGGCAGGAGAGTGGCGGTGATGTCTTCAATATAAGTACAATAGATGTTGCGGCGACCACTAACACACTGGGGCAAGGGCAGGAGAGTGGCGGTGATGTCTTCAATATAAGTACAATAGATGTTGCGGCGACCACTAACACACTGGGGCAAGGGCAGGAGAGTGGCGGTGATGTCTTCAATATAAGTACAATAGATGTTGCGGTGACCACGCACACACTGGGGCAAGGGCAGGAGAGTGGCGGTGATGTCTTCAATATAAGTACAATAGATGTTGCGGCGACCACTAACACACTGGGGCAAGGGCAGGAGAGTGGCGGTGATGTCTTCAATATAAGTACAATAGATGTTGCGGCGACCACGCACACACTGGGGCAAGGGCAGGAGAGTGGCGGTGATGTCTTCAATATAAGTACAATAGATGTTGTGGCGACCACGCACACACTGGGGCAAGGGCAGGAGAGTGGCGGTGATGTCTTCAATATAAGTACAATAGATGTTGCGGCGTCCACGCACACACTGGGGCAAGGGCAGGAGAGTGGCGGTGATGTCTTCAATATAAGTAGTAGTAGTATGGATGGTGTGCCGCCGATGTTACCAACAGATGTGCGTCCCTGGAGACGCGTGCTCGCGGCAGTGGCACAGTGTTCTTAGTGTGTTCACAGATCGGTGGGGTCCCCCAATGTTGCGGACGTGGGCTTCACGCTGAATTTTAATTTTAATTGTAACTATGTAAATCTGTGTCTGTATCTAGTAGATCTACGACACACTAGATGTTAAGTAAAATTGTTACTAACTGTAAGTATGCACTCTGTCTAAAAATCAAAGTTTCTATTCTATAGTATACAACTGTACCTAATAAAGACTGTTCTAATTTCTTGCGAACTATATAAACGTATTCTAATTGCGAGCATTTTTTTAAAGTAGGTAGGTACCTACACGAATGAACAATTTTAAAAACATTTATTTCTGTATTAAGTAACTCCGATCCTTATAACCCCTGAACCTTCAACTTGTGAACGGCCGACTCGCTTCCGACTACAAATATCTGTCGGATGACTTAGCGTTTAAGTTATGTTGCTAAACACTTAATAATTGTTGTTTTATTCAGTAGAAATAACTTAATGGATATACCCGCGAGGGCGGGCGGCACGGCGTGGGCGGGCGACACAGCGGGACGGGCAGCGAGAGCGCGTGTCGGAGCTTTGTTTACATCGTGCCGTTTGTGGGTTAGGGCGCGCCGGCGCAGGCGCAGGCGGGGCGCTGCGATCCGCCCGCCGCGCCCCGCCCCCGCCGCCGCGCCCCGCCCCGCGTGCCCGCACGCCCACCACGCGATCCGCCCATAACGCGCCTCAAAGGGATAACCTACTACTATCAAACTTTCTTCATGAATGATAGAGTAGGTACTTAATTTTATTTAAAAAGAGTTTAATTTTTTTTTCAGTGTTTTTGGATATTTTCTAGATATTACGCTTAAGGCTATGTTAATAGATAATATTTCATGCAACCAGAATGGGATTAAAATATGTGCGGTGATCCATTGTTTGGCTTCATACGTACAAAGTGAAGCATGTTATTGATTTGTCTCGTCGTTATCGACGGCTGCACGTCAACAGAATGGTCAAATAAAAACTGAAAAAAAACTGAAACTGAAAAGAAAGAGTGAAATCTCCAAAACAGTATTGTTACAGACATCATAGTTCATACTTTATTTGTAATTAAAATTGAGTAGATTGTCGCAATAACTCTAAGGTAATACTTAACAATATCAAGACTGTTTTGAAGGTTTGACTTTTGATAGTGTTGTTGGAACACAAGTCAAATTAACTGTGATTTTTTTTTAAATTAACTTCTGATTTTCTCCTAGGGTCGTATCTTTTTTTCACGATAGTTTTTTTTGTTTTTTTTGTAACTAGGTATTGACGACACGATCAATTACCATTACTTCAACTTTGGGCTAGTGGTTCTAATGGCAATCATATAATTTGGTTTTAGTAGGTTTTTATAATTTATTTATCTTTTTGATAGATTCTTTTATATTTTTTTATATTTTGTAAATATGAGGATTTTTTAGGCCTTGTAGACTTTAGATCTGTAGACCATTTTTTATTTTATCAAGTACCTGGTACTTGTTGACAGGCCTACGCTGTTCTCCCATACCTACTGTAATTTGAAAACATTGTAAAAGCCAATTTTTTTTTAAAGAGTAACTGGATTTTCTTGCCGAGTCTTCTCCATAGGAAACGACCAATTGGAACCGTGCACGTAGCTTCTGACGTTTCATAAGTGCCCATTTAGGGTTATGTGATATGTGACACATTTTGATTTTGGGCAACATGTTTCAAAAATGTGTGCCAAGCTTCATTCAATTCTTCAGTGTCCTTTCAATAATTCATACAAAAATCCCATAGAAAAAGAGGACGTTCAGTTTTTGCCGGATTTTTTAAATTTAGCGGAAAGCTATGCCCATTAAAATAAAAACAAACCTGGTTCTGACTATTACGAACATTTAACACAAAACATAGTGAAATCACCCCAGTCGTTCTCAAGTGATGCGCTTACTAGCGAACAGCAGCTATTTAGGTATATGATTTATTAAACATCATTCGACACTTACCAATTAAATGGTTTAGCAGTATTAAAAGCAAACTTTATAAAAGGTTAGGCCTAGGCACTATACAATTCTGATTATGTAGAAGACAAAAAAGCTTGAGATTGAGCTGCTCGCTCTTAGTTAGGGGCTTGGTTCTACATTAGGGCTGAAGGCCAATTATTCTCGTAATTAAAAAGTTTAAAATGTAGCGGCAATTAATGTCAAAAATGTAGGGAAATTAGAGGTATTTTTGACAGATTGAGACTGAGATTAGAATGCGAACGTCCTTAACAATACGGAAATTGCCCCTCTGATAACTTTCGAACAGTGAAAACGTTATGTGAGTCTTGTGGCAACCTACTTTACATTCATTGTTTTTGGTTTTTTTTTTTTTTGTTTCTGTAGGTGAGGACCTACAGACACAAAGCCAGTCCGTATTTCTTACGCATATTATAGGTGTATAATCATGCGTAAGAAATACGGACTGGCATCTCTCTTTTGGGGTTGTGGTGAAAGCTATAAATTTCTTTTTTTTTTTTGTTGTTTGTATGCAAATCCTAGCCTGCACACCAAATTTCAGCTTTAAAGAGGAACAGCAAACAGTTACAATATGAAAACTTCAAACTAGTATGTAACCCACAACACTGTCCACGGGTTATCATAAAAATATTAAAAAATATATATATATACAACCAGGAGTGATTTAAAACAATAATTTGAAGATTACGTCTATATATAATTATGTATTAATTTTCAAGAGTTTTGAAGACCTTTGAATTTTCCTATTGGGCTATTGAAGATGTCAATATTTGTAAAAGTTTTATTGTACAAGTCAACCATGCGGCACTTGACGTATAAATTGCAGGAAAAACCACATACTTACCTCGTTTTATTAGATTTTTTAAAAGGTTTAAAATGTGAATGAATTAAACAAAAAATTGATTCTGGACTGAATGCAATGTTTGAAGAACATTCACGGAGGAAGCGACGCAGAGAGGCTGGCGTCTGAAGTGGTTCATGTAAAATACAAAGTTTAGTCGTTCTCTGCACATTTCGATTTTAGCGCTATTAGCCAAGTATCAAAAGCGGATTCCTTACAATTTCGTCCTGTCTGTCCCTAATTACCTATCGATGTTTGAAAGGAAGGAATAGTGTATAACTATCGATACGCCCTTGCTTCACACGGGTGTAATGTGCAATGGTGGCATGTCAAAACATCGAGATTTCTGTATTACCTATATCTACTTATCTCAGTTAAATATGAATGTATTTAACACATAAACCTCCGGAATCAATTTCCTAAATCAGCACACCTCACATGTTAATGAGGGAAGCAACACATCTTTGTATACCTATAGGTAAGCGTGTGTATCGTAAGCTGACTTGAGAGACACTTTAACCGACGAAAAAAGAGGAGCTTCTCAAGTCGTCACGTAGTTTTTTTTTAATGTCCACGCGTAACTTTTTACAGAGTAGTCCGATTTTGACGATTAAATATTGGAAAGGGTATCCCTCGAAGTCCCTATAGAAGAATAGAAGCATCAAATTATGGTTTATTTTAGGTTCACTCTAAGGTAGCCCGCGTTAATCGTTAATGCTAGGTTGAGCAGCTTCTCCAGGCTCACTGCATTTCCTCGAGGTGTAACATGGTCGCTTTTCGGAGGAAGTGACCTAACTGACGTCGAGTGAGTTGTTCAGAGCAAGCAGCGGCTTCGTGCCCAACCCTTTGGCCCTTTGACCGCAGTGCGGTCAAATAAAATGTGAATTAAAAAATAAAAATATAGTTATAATCTCTGAGTTAAAATGTTTTCGGACACATTAACTGTTTATTTTAAAAAACCCAACTACTGAAAAGGATGAAACAAGAAAGTTACCTTCGTCGCAATATCGTCAATTAACTTCTTTTTTTTTTATTGGATACAGACAAAGACGAAGTCGAAAGGGTTATTATGGGGCTGAAAGAAGGCTGTGCGGTTGGATGGGATGGTATCTGAAATAGTGTGTTAAGGAATTTCAGACATATTTAGGTTCCACCGTTAACTCATATTTTCCAAATTTGCTTCTCTGAAGGCATTTTTCCCGACTACCTTAAAAAAGCTGTAGTTGTCCCAGTGCATAAAGCAGGTGACAAAAAAGTAGCTTCTAATTACCGACCTATTTCAATACTATCATCTAAATCTAAAATATTTGAAAAATTAATTAACAATAGGTTAATGAAGTACTTAGAGTCTAAAGCCATCCTCTCGGATAAACAATTTGGTTTCAGACCAAAATTATCCATAACTGATGCTGTACAAGATATGACCGATTATATATCTCAAGAACTAGACAAAGGTAATCAATCAATTGGTATTTTTCTTGATCTAGCAAAAGCTTTTGATACCGTATCTATTCCTATCTTATTGAACAAGCTCGATAAAATAGGTATTCGTGGTAAGCAGCTTAAGCTTTTTGCAGACTATTTAGAGAACCGCTGTCAATGTGTGAAAATTGATAATTTTACTAGTTCAGAACTAAAAAATACTTTTTTTGGGGTCCCGCAAGGAAGTATATTAGGACCCACCTTATTTCTTATTTATATTAATGACCTCTGCAGTCTCAAACTTAATTCGGGCAAAATAATATCGTATGCTGATGATACCGTACTCCTGTTCTCCGCAAATACAATATTAACTACATGAAGTTTGGTTATGTGCACAGCAAGATTTCAATATAGTTAATAGATGGTTACAGCATAACTTACTGACATTAAATGCTGGAAAACTAAATACATACGCTTTTCTTTAAGCAACTCAAAGCCATCTACAATAATTCTAGATATTCATGCACATGTTTGTAACAAAGTTGCCAATTCAAAATGTAATTGCCCAGTAATCCTAAATACGAAAACTATAAAATATCTTGGAGTAATTATTGATGCTACTCTTACATTTAAAAATCACATAGACCTATAGAGTCCGTAAATTGATGTTAATTTTCAAGAAAATTCGTCCGTTTGCCGACTCTAAGGTGATAAAACAGGTATACTATGCCCCGTGTTTCAATCGATAATTACATATTGTATTACGGCATGCGACGGCTAAAACAGTTTTGCTACCACTGGAGCGCACTCAAAGAGCTATATTGAAAGTATCCATATTGCGGCCTATCCTGTTCCCGACCCAACTTTTATATAAATCTTGCAATGTTCTGACAGTGCGGCAGTTATTTAATATGTATGCTTTATTAAAACAGCACTCTAAATTGCCGTGCGATAGAGTTGTCACTGATAAAAGACGAAAAGACAATCGTATGGATAATTATAGATTAAGGCATTCGTTTATGTATAGATTTTTTATATTCTTGGGCCCATTTCTGTATCATAAAGTAAACGCAATTTTGTCTATGTCTGCATTAAAAACGTCACACATTGCAAAAATGTTATTACAACATGGTTAAAAAATTTGTCTTATGATGACACAGAAAAGTTACTGGTTGTCTTAAGTTAAATATTATTTTTAATTCAGTATTGTCCTCTCATTAGTTGTTTAAGTTACTCACTATTAATGTTTATCATCAATCTTAAGAATATTAATATAATAAGCTAATTTGCACGTATGATACCTGAGATACAGGTTTATCCTAGTTCAGGTAGATCCCATTATTAATACCTACCACTCTTGTTGAAGACTTAATATTGTAAATATGTAGTATTTAATTAAATTAAATAAAAAAAAAACCTTCCCATGGTCGCATGCCGCTGTACTAACATACTTGCCATGGTAGCATGCGACCACGGGAAAGTAACTTTCTTCTTTCATCTTTTTCAGTAGTCGGGTTTAATTTTTTAAACTTGTTTTTTTTCTCATACTTTTTAGAGCGTGATTTTTCAATAGTCGGGTTTTAGTTTTTGAACGTAAGTAATATACCAAACTTATATATAAATATGTTTGGCTCAAATCTGAGGCGTAATTTTATATGTAGAAATTATTCCTAGTTATCGGGTGTATGCAAGCAAAGCCGTGAGCAACAGCTGACAATATATATATGTATTTTTGAAATTAAGCTATGGTGGTATGAGGAACAGGGTGTAAAGTTCACTCAACCTCCATAGAAAAGGGAGGATCCTCCGACCAGACGGGTGTCGTGTCTGGCGGGCAACTGCCCGATGATTCATGTCGGGCCGTTGTATCTATGCCAGTTGCGCGGTAAACTCTGCTTGCGAGATGCAGGATTTTGTGACGTCAGTATGTCGCGTTGTTCGCATGTGGTGTCGTTGTAGATACCGCTACAAAGCTCTTTCTTTTGATACCCAACACGGCATGATTGGAAAAAAATTTTTTTAGGACATGACTTTCTATCCTCTCGAGGGCGCCATATTTAATTTAATGTGACGCCACATAGCCTATAACTAGCGGACGATCAAGACTTCCAACGATACCTCATTTGTCAAACTACAACAAGAAGTTTAAAAGTTATGAGGGAACAGATGAACATACATACCGGAAACATATATACAAAATCATAACCCTCCTATTTGCTTCGCCGTAGTCGGGTAAAAAGTGCGTATTAAATTAATTAAAAATGATTAAAACAGATCCGCACTCTGTGAGAAGTTTGTTTTTCTAAAGCGTGGTGCTACAGATGTCAGTATTTATTTTCAATAAACAAATAAGTAAATGTAACACGTTCATTTCAAAATCACTTGTTTATTATTCTTGGGAGCATAATTTTAAGGTCGATTGGGCCATGAATAACCTAATGAAGGGTGATCTTCCTTTGTCCCTTAACAGAAGACTCATTGACGTGTGCATACTTCCCATCCTCACATATGGTGGACAAACATGCTCTTTGACAAATCAGCAGAGTCCACGCTCGAGGTTTGCCAGAGGGCTATTTAACGGAGTATTCTGGGTATCAAACTAGCAGAGCGGGTTAGGAATACGACCATCCGTTCCATCACAAAGATAACTGATGCCACTTGGAAAGCTGCCACGCTAAAATTAAACTGGGCTGGACACATCTGCCGCATGTTAGACGAACAATGGGCCAAACTTACGACCCAATGGGTCCCTCTTAATGGCAAGTGACATTGTGGCAGGTCCAGTCGGAGATGGCGGGATAAGCTGGACTCCTTCAACCAGAACTGGTCCTTAGCAGCTTTTAACAGAGAGAAGTGGAAAGAGAGTAGGGAGGCCTTTGCCCTGCAGTGGGATATCATAGGCTAATAATATGTATATATAGTAGGTATAACAATATAATTAGAAGTAACATAATAATAATTAAAACTGGATCTTATTCATCTGATAAGTGTATTTGTAGTGTGTAGTGGAACTAATAACAGTATCTTAGTAATATCACATAACATGTAAACATAGTTTCATGCTGTGTTCAGTGTGAATATACTTGTAATTAAGAATATTTAAAAAAATGTAATTTATGTACTAAGTAATTAGTTTTTTTTCTTCTTCGGTACTTATTAACCAAAAAACAAGAAAATGAAGTGGGCATGTAAAATTCTACACGCGTCTTTGAAACTGAAAATTATAGTGGAATTCGTTCGAGGACTTATACAATAAGCACTTACGCGACACTTTTGAGTTTGTGTTTGCCAGTGAATGGCAGTATGGTAGATATCAGTACGTTTATTATACAGATCGATAGAGCGTCAACAGTACATCACTAAGTATGTGGTGCAGACTTCGTAAGTAAAGCCACGATATGTGAGTTGGTTTCTCTCTAGCATTCATATTTTTAGTGTTCTGTGATAAAATCAGCAAAACAGGACTAGGAATTATGGAACCGCTAGGCAATACGACGTCTGTCGTAAATACACAAACAGAAAGAGAAGGACCATTGGGTAATCCGAGTATATCTTAAGACTTGATTAAAATATTGAAATTTATTATTGTTCTGTCAAAATATTGTGCGCATCATAAACTATTCATTCAATCAGCTATTCTAAGGTTTATTGCTGTCAAAGTATAACGTATCAGACGTATATTTTATCTACAATTATTTATTGTTTTTTTTTTTTTTGCGACTGTCTGATAAAATGCAGCCGCGGACCTAGAACTGAGCCTTGATGGACACCTGCTGCACCGCACCTCTTTTGCCGTTTTCTTCTATTTAGGAAGTAAATGTTAACGTAGATAAATGTCTTAATTTGAATTCCAAGAAGATTTCAACACCTGATGGGTCATTTGATCTTTTCATACACAACTGGTAAAAGATGAAAAAAAAATTTAACCGAAGCTGTTTCGATTAGTTAACAGCTTTAAAAGCAAATATTGAAATGTGTTTTTGAGAGCGGGCAGACTGAAGCTTTCCTCCTTTGTTCTGTTTTGAATCTCATGCTGGCCGCCCACCGAAAAAGGTCGCAGGAGCCCAATCTGAGAATCTTTTACGAATGAACGTCATTTGTCGTCACAGCGATACATGGAGTGCAAGTTACTAATCATAGTCATACATTGTTCTCACATACAGAAGCAACAAGAATAATGTACCCAGGATTTTGTAATATGTATCTATATATATGGTCCTTGGAGGTTTTTGCCTGTTCTTTATAGGGCATACGCTTTGGAATGGGCAACTAGTTTCAATTTAATGACTTTGACAATTCAAAAGTGCCTGTAAATGATTTAATTGAAATAAATGCTTTCAAGTTTGAATTTGAATAGATCGATTTCTACAAAACTTTCTGAATAGGCAGGCACGACGACCTAAGCTAAGGTGGCATAAGCTATGCATTTCCAGCTGACGTCGCGTTGAGGCTCTCCGTACAGTGAGAGGTCAGTCCACTGGAAGTGCTTGGTATGTTGTCGTGCGTACTGTGAATAGTTTCAAGGTAGGGACTAGATGGCTAGTAGCACGTGATTAGGTATTCTCACATCGATATGCAGCGCGTGATAGTCAACACCTGTTTATTTTCCTAGATCGTGACCCAGTGCTCTACGACTCATCTTCATGCGATGTTCTGAGACATGTTCACAGGATACTCAGTTGGTTGGGTTAGTTTGTGTTGTCGACACTGGTACATTCCGTACACTCGCGTGGTCAGTAGGTCGTTGTCCTGAGTTTGTTAGTTGTTGTTCATCTATTCTTGTTTTTATTTGGTAGTCTCTCTCAATTAGATACAATTGTATATTGCCATTTTATATTGTCGTTAACCTAAGTTCTCTGAGTCAATAAGAACTTTATAAAAATAGATAATATTCTCAAGATAGTGGTAACAGCGAGTTTCTCAATTCTACATCCAGTTTTCGAGAAGAAGTTGGAGTACAGTGTACCTAAATGATCCAAAAGTTGATGTTTGAGATTTGTTGAGAACCGTATAGTGCTCGACGTTAAGGCGGGACTGTAAGTTGGAGCTACTAAAGTACTAAACATACATTTAGTCTCTTATATTAGTTTTAAACAAATTTAATAATGTACAGTACAAATCTCTCTTAGAGGCCCCCCTGCATTTATTTCAATCTTAGCTTGGTATATGAGTAGGATGTGGTATAATGGAGCTTCCAGACTTTAAGTGTCTAAACACACTATGCCGAAGTTACGCGACCGAAGTTCAGCACAATTACGCCTGCAATGCTATTTGAATTACTGACGACACACTATGCCGAAATTACGTCGCGTCATAGCATACAGCCTAACTTCGGTCGGGCGTAAGTTCAGCGGCATATTATTCTGTGAGCACACATTATACGCGACCGAAGTTCGGTTCGATTGCCGACGAAGATCCGGGGGCGGGGAGCAGCGGGGAGTTGCGGAACTGAATTTCTGCCGCGTAAGTTCGGCACTTATGGTGTGTCATATCAGCCGAATACGTCGGAACGTAAAATCAGCCGCCGAACTTCGGTCGCGTAACTTCGGCATAGTGTGTTTAGACACTAAGGTAAGGTAAACTGAGAGGTGTTTGTTAAAAGCGCGTGCTGGCAATGCGAGCGCGTGTAGCTGGCGGGAGTCGGAGCGGAGAGCTGCGCAGAAGAGCGACGTGCCACGTGAGCTGCGTGCTGATAGAGTGATGGCCCATCAGTATGGGTGTCACGCACACGCAGCTCGCGGGACATACCGCACCGCTGTGAGCATCGTCCGTCACTGATACTTGCCATGTTACTATCACACGCCGCGTCACATATCGCATTTGCAACGGATGCAATTATTATCCCTCGAATTTGTGACGGAGCAGCAGACATCCTGACTCCAATTAATGGAACTTAAGATTGTGACATATACATCAAGTGAAGTAAACCCTATAGTGATCACTTTAAAAGTTTTTGTCGCAATGTTTGAGGGTTTCGGAATTTGCAATTTGAAGTTTTGCACGATTAAGTTTTTGATGCAAGGGCTGGGTAGAAGTGTTCCTCGCAATGTTGTCAAGTAGAGCATGCTGGTGGTATGTAGTATGGAGTGTGGACGTACGCGCAGCAGGCAGGCGAGGGCGAGGGCGAGCAGCAGCGGCGTGCGCCGCGGGGTCCGCGCGCGGCGCATCAGGTCAGCGCCGGGGGCGCCGCCGGGGCGCGCGCGCCTCCCGCATGCCGCCACGGGCTGCCGACGTCGCACTGCAGCGCTGCACTGTCTGACTGCGGCCCTGTCGGCTCCGGCACGCACTACACTCACTGCACTGGGGAACACTGCGGACACTTCGCACTACGCTGCACTCGTGCGCTCTCCGCGGGCCTCGGGCTTCGACTGCCGGCGGCGGCCACCCCCCGCCCCGCCAGCGCGCGTCCCCGCGCCACTCGCTTGCCCCTCGGAGCTTTTAATCCGGCGCAGCACTGATTTACTTTTTATTTTATTGCAGCTATGCGCGCTCCCCTCCTGGTGCTGCGCCTACGCCGCTTGAACCTACTCTTGCAGTTTCATTTCGTGTGCGATGGCGACGTCATAGGTAACTTGGCCGAATATTTGAACGATATTGTGTGATTTTTAAATCCTTTCCTTGATCGTTGGTGCTTCTTTACTGTTACCCGAGTAGTCTAGTTAGGAGACTCTTTAGAGGGAGTTAGCTTAAAATACACAATTACAAATAATTTTCTTATTATCAGAGGAAATGATACAAGCAAAAGCTGCGCGTGTAAGCTGTAGTTACGATTAATAATGATCTACACTAATTAAGGAATTGGTTCACAAGACACGCGTGGGCACTGGTGGTGGTCACAAATAAATAGGGTCTAGAATTTTTTCCCATTCGAAGAGCAATGAGAGTAGACTGGCAAAGTCTGAAGTGGCGTGGTGTGGATTGAGGACAGCTCCTCACTCTGTCAGAGGTTAGTGTGAGCACCAGTAGAGCGGCACAGCGGCGCGCACGCATCTCTGCGCTGCTCTATTATTATGTCACTGAAGCTTAGTGTCTTAATGCAGATAATTGGCGTGTCGTGTCTAATTAGTAGGACATTGATACGCACAGAGCGAGTACCTGCGACGATCTGTTCTGTGATTAGTGGCGGGCGGTCCACCAGCGAGCATGTAGCGATGTAGAGCGCACGTCGCGCTCCTCTTGTACAGCATGCTCCCGAATACAAACACGAATCTAAACATGCATTTATAATATAATCGTTTCGAAGTCAAAACTGTATATTGTTTTTTTAATAAAGGACCACGGCATTTAGCGTCCCCAAAATTAGTCAACAGATTTGAGACGTATCTCATTTATAAGGTCTTTTGGCTTACTCATCAGTGATCATTCTTTACTATGGCGACGACCGTCAAAAGTATGGAGGTTTTAGGAAAAAAAAAGGAATTATAATGGTACGAATATAGTACAATATATAATATTCATATTTGATTATTCAAAAATAAGTGAAAATAGTAGTGGTTTTTACATAAGTAAAAACCACTACTATTTTCACTTATAATAAAAATAATAAAATAGTACTTATAATAAAATAGTAGTGGTTTTTACATAAGTAAAAACCACTACTATTTTCACTTATTTCTATACTTCATTATTGTATTTATTTTCCATGACATAACATATTCACGCTTGTATACCCCGTAGGTATAGGTAGAAATTGTGTATAAATGAAACTGAAAGAGGTTGTTTCAGGAAAACCCGTATCTATAAGACGAAAAAAACGGTTTGTTATTTTGTAGCTCGTAACAAAATTTAAGAGACAAAAATTAAGTCTGTTGTATCAAAACGAAATTGGGGACGGGATCTGTAGTACTTTGCCCATCGTCCTTTTGTGATCGCAGTAGGCCCAGGTGGAGATGGCGGGGTGAGCTGGACTCCTTTGTGATCGTAGCGTGCCCAGGTGGAGATGGCGGGGTGAGCTGGACTCCTTTGTGATCGTAGCGTGCCCAGGTGGAGATGGCGGGGTGAGCTGGACTCCTTTGTGATCGTAGCGTGCCCAGGTGGAGATGGCGGGGTGAGCTGGACTCCTTTGTGATCGTAGCGTGCCCAGGTGGAGATGGCGGGGTGAGCTGGACTCCTTTGTGATCGTAGCGTGCCCAGGTGGAGATGGCGGGGTGAGCTGGACTCCTTTGTGATTGTAGCGTGCCCAGGTGGAGATGGCGGGGTGAGCTGGACTCCTTTGTGATCGTAGCGTGCCCAGGGGGAGATGGCGGGGTGAGCTGGACTCCTTTGTGATCGTGGCGTGCCTAGGTGGAGAGAGCTCTGGACAGAGAGAGGTGGAGGGAGGGTCGGGAGGCCTTTGCCCAGTAGTGGGACATTAACGGCGAATAAAAAAAATTGTGAGGTCTGGGAGCGATTCTAATGCCGAAAATTTAGTTTTTACCGACTTCACAAAAAGGAGGAGGTACTATGTTCGGATGTTTGTATGTTTTTTTTTTTTTGTATGTTTGTTCATCGAATACTCCGCCAATTGTCGACGGATTTTCAAAATTCTTTTTTTGTTCGAAAGTAGATGGTACTCAGGTAGTCCCATTGTCACCAAGTTAGGATCTGATGATGGGATCTTAGAGAAATCGAGGGCAACCCTCAAATTTTATAGGCTCACTTATTGTTTTTCGCATATTTTATGAAGTACCTTGTGTATTTGCGTATGGTTGTTACCATCTCAGGTAGCTGAACTGATGATGGAAGGTACAACTCCTTAACAGTAAGAAGTTATTCGACAGACAAGGACAGTTTTAGTAAATTGTTTTGATGTGTGATAGGACATTTGCCACATTTGGTCTCATGATCATCAAGTCATGACCTGATGATGCAGTCAGGATAGTCTGCAGAGTACCTAACTCCTCGACAACTAACAGCAGATATATCGTGTTTAGGCTCATTGAAAAGTGCTCGATGTGTGGATAAACGTACTGTTAATGAGAAACACCGAAGTACATAGAGACTTGGTGCTGAAACCAGGAGCATCAGAAAAAGTACAAACCTTGAAATTACAGCACCGTAGTCGTGTTTGGGCTCATTTTAAACAGGACTAAATTTTAAGTTCAATGCAATGTTGACATAAGTCTGGCCTGATGTTGCCAGGATTATCAGTGGGATCCTGGAGAAATCGAAGGAACTCTTCAAATATTATAGGCACACCTATAGCGATTCGGGTATTATTTATAGTAAACTCGTGCATTTGCTTTCGGAAAGCAAAGTATTTCACAGGTTGCGATTCGATTACTTTAATATGGTTGCTAAGAAATTTATGCTCGTCACAATGCGAATGGTGAAATGGAGCTGATGGTGGAGTACCAGGAGAACTCCTCAACAATTAACGTCCCTGTATCGGGAAAAGTAATATTTTGTAAAAGGCGATGAGCTTGATGCATTATAAACAGACCCACTAAAAAGCGAGAAATAAAAACTTTTTAACAAAAAAAAAACCGACTTCCATAAAAAACACTACAAAGTGAAAAATAACTTTAATTTCGGAAGTCGGTGGCAATAAACTAAAATACAGATTCAAAGACACCGACTTCCGAAATTAAAGTTATTTTTCACTTTGTAGTGTTTTTTATGGAAGTCGGTTTTTTTTTTGTTAAAAAGTTTTTTGATGTTTTGTCTTTTTTTCTTTAACTGTTTGTCTGAATGTATGTTCCAACATCATGCAAATAGCTTTTGTACAGATATTCCCTAAAGTCTGGTCAGTCTATATAGGCTATAAATTATGACACTGTTTGCTATGCGGGATGTGCAATATTGCATTATGTTCGTAATCTTCTACATTTCACCGCTAAGTAATTGTATATGTTACATGAAGCTTAGGCCTCCTCTGCCATCTATGATATGTGATAATGAGAAATACCGTGTATACTCGTATACAGTCTACTGTATAATATTTTAGTGATAGCCGTTCGTCAGGAATGTAAGAACGCATCAGTCAGTGTTGTGCCTTTGGATAATATGCGATTTCAGCTTACCTTGGCAAGGATCGATTGGCTGCATGTCGTGAGTGGACGACCCCGGACACATCGTGACTGACAGCGACATCCATGTGCTCCGCCACCTTGCATGCATTACAATCCGCCGCTCGCAGGAGGTAGCACCTCTCGTAGCTGTTTTTGTTCTTACATTACAGTCCGCCGCTCGCAGGAGGTAGCACCTCTCGTAGCTGTTCTTGTTCTTACATTACAGTCCGCCGCTCGCAGGAGGTAGCACCTCTCGTAGCTGTTCTTGTTCTTACATTACAGTCCGCCGCTCGCAGGAGGTAGCACCTCTCGTAGCTGTTCTTGTTCTTACATTACAGTCCGCCGCTCGCAGGAGGTAGCACCTCTCGTAGCTGTTCTTGTTCTTACATTACAGTCCGCCGCTCGCAGGAGGTAGCACCTCTCGTAGCTGTTCTTGTTCTTACATTACAGTCCGCCGCTCGCAGGAGGTAGCACCTCTCGTAGCTGTTCTTGTTCTTACATTACAGTCCGCCGCTCGCAGGAGGTAGCACCTCTCGTAGCTGTTCTTGTTCTTACATTACAGTCCGCCGCTCGCAGGAGGTAGCACCTCTCGTAGCTGTTCTTGTTCTTACATTACAGTCCGCCGCTCGCAGGAGGTAGCACCTCTCGTAGCTGTTCTTGTTCTGCAAGCAGACCAGCGGGGTAGCTGTGTAACACACTATCAGTAGCAATGGCTTTAATTTTTATAGTTCAACAACATTCATTGCGTTGTTTACGATGTTGAGGAGATACATTTTTCGAACATATTAAGCAATGGATTAGCAATATCCTTCAAAATGATTGAGATAGTGATTGGAAGCGTGTCACGCGATTGGGGTGCAGCTTCTAGTTAACAACGCGAACAGTTTAAAAGCTCAACTAACGAACATTAGTACATTCAAATTAATTTTAATTCAAGGGGAGCTGTCTGACATTGATATGTCTTACTGATGGCGGGTGTGCAGGCGGTGAGGCGGGCGGTGGCGGGGCGCCGTAGGGCTGCGACTTGGCAGATAAATGGGCGGAAGCTGCGAGATGTTATCCGCGAGTCGCGAACGGGCCACATCCGTCGCGTGGCGATAGCGCATCGACAGCGTGCAACTGTGCCGCGTCGTGCCGCGTCCACCGCGCCGCGCAGACACACGCACACTCGGGTTGATACGTGAACTTCTTGAGCAGGAAGTAGCACCAAGCCCAGTGATACTTTTCGATAAAGATATGTAGGCTTATTATTGGGAAAATTAACAGCAAAAATATCTAGTGGGAACGTTTATTTTATTAATTAATAGCTTCTGCCCGCGACTCCTTCCCGTGAAGTCATTGTGACTCGTCACCACAATTATTTACTAAAATAACGCCACATTTTTAGAAATACCTTACACCAATTTTACCTTACCTTATACTAAATTCGTAGTTTTGGTCTCACCACCCAAAATAATGAAGAGAGTCAGGACTGGTGACGCGGGAGCATTGTCCTTGTGAGAAGGAGCTCGTCCTGAGGTCGACACCCGCAGTCGTCAGTACTAACTAATTACCCATTTCTTGCGAAGTTTTTAGTGAATTATTGAACGCTTGCGTTCCTTTTACTTTTACCATTAACTGTTTAGCTCAAATCTGTAATTAAGTATCTGCAATATTTTTGCTCGTCCTTTTACAATTTGCGGTAAACTATAGAAGAATACGAACAAAATGCAATACTGCTCATCCCCCTTAGTATATAGTGCGATAATTCATAGCCTACAGATTGACCAGATTTTCAGGGAATATCTATGCAAAACTTAAACAAAATCTCTTCAGGTAGCTTTTGCGTGATGCTGGAACATACATTCAGACAAACAGGTAGAGAGTCAATATTTAACATACATTCAGACAAACAGGTAGAGAGTCAATATTTAACATACATTCAGACAAACAGGTAGAGACTCAATATTTAACATACATTCAGACAAACAGGTAGAGACTCAATATTTAACATACATTCAGACAAACAGGTAGAGAGTCAATATTTAACATACATTCAGACAAACAGGTAGAGACTCAATATTTAACATACATTCAGACAAACAGGTAGAGACTCAATATTTAACATACATTCAGACAAACAGGTAGAGACTCAATATTTAACATACATTCAGACAAACAGGTAGAGACTCAATATTTAACATACATTCAGACAAACAGGTAGAGACTCAATATTTAACATACATTCAGACAAACAGGTAGAGACTCAATATTTAACATACATTCAGACAAACAGGTAGAGACTCAATATTTCATACTCAGCCGATAATGTTCCCACTGCTGGGACACAGGCCTCCTCTCTATGAGGGAGTCAAAATTTAAAAAATGATATTTTTGGCATTATGATCGTTCCCAGACCTTGCAAAAATTATTAATTTTTAAAAATTTGATGTGCAGTTTTGGCTTCGCTGCGCTTTTATTATATGTATAGATATAAATTTAGTTCTGTAGGTACGTATTGTATTATGTGTAGTGTTACTAAGCAGAAAAACTACATACTAGGTACTAGTACCTAATAGTGTTCTGGAATGGCACGGATCGTCCGTGTTGTAGTCGTCACTGGTCAGCGGTGATTAATGAATGCGGGCGCAGGAGGCACGCGCGTGCGCCACGTTCTCACGCAAATTACGCGCAGTTGACACAACGACACAACACAGGCACACTCGAAGTGCGCGCGAGTTCATCCCGCCCCATCTGGTGACGCAGCATCTCGAACCAATCGCGCTGTTTATTGTGTGATGTCATTTCATAAAAAAAAACATCATTTACTTAATTTATACATGCTGCTGCACGCTGAACATTCATTTCGTTAGGAATGTTTTGTATTATTCTGACTCCAAGCGGGCGACAACTGATAGGACTAAGTATATCAATTGACATAGTCTGATGATCAGTTGATATAGATGTATTTATTTATTTATATATACTTTATTGTACACCAGAAAATACATAACAAAAAAAAACAATGTAAGCACCTGTATCAGGTGTGACGTCACTGCTGTGTCCGTAGCACGCCGTGTAAGTATGCGACGTCAGCGAGGGTGGTGCCTGGTCGTGTGAACCGCCCCGGGGACCGGGGCGCACGCGCGCAGGGATTCGTGGCGCGGCACAGGTGCGCGCGCGCCCCACAGCCCGCGGCAGGCGGGGCGCGCGCAGCACGATGCGCCCCGGGCCCCGGGTAGTCGTACCCGCTAATGGGGTGACGCTTACGAGGATAACTTTCGTTTTTTTTAATGATCCAGTCGCACTCTGACGACCGGTTTAATGAGCGGCTCTAGCAGACCCCCGCCCGCCAGAGACGACCCCGCGTACCCTGCGCCCCCCACCCCGGCCCCGTGCGGCGGGATCGGGCGCGGGATAAAACACTGTCCGCTCGCTCCCTTAGGGCCCGTCGCTGATATCATTACTGAATCTAATTCCAAAATGTACAGTGTACATGTTGTTAGTAACGAGCTTGTATCTGCTGTTGCACAACAAACTCTTACATTCGGGCCCTTCCTAAGATATTGAAGGTTAAAGGATATGTATGAAGTGAGCGGTTGTCCTCACCGCAGCGCGCGGCTGCGCGGGCGCAGGCCTCCGGCGCGTTCTCTCACGGCGGCGCACGTGAGGCGCAGCACAAGTACCCACCGCTCCGAGCGGCTGCTGTGACGCACCGCGCTCTGTTCATCGCCGGCTCGCTACAGCCGCGCCACGCACTACACTGTTCATCGCCGGCTCGCTACAGCCGCGCCACACACTACACTGTTCATCGCCGGCTCGCTACAGCCGCGCCACACACTACACTGTTTATCGACGGCTCGCTACAGCCGCGCCACACACTACACTGTTCATCGCCAGCTCGCTACAGCCGCGCCACACACCACACTCTGGCGACTTTGCAATGTCGCACCGGCATCGTGACGTTACATCGTATTGCGAGCTGCTGCACAGTCACAGAACTTCCCAGTTATTGTTCGGATGACCGGGAGTTCGAACAGCTTGTCACAGAATATTGCACCAGCCCGGTGTTTGTAACGCGCAACCTCAACGATTCTTTGTCGTAAGAATATAAATTAGATTATGAATGAGTCACGAATCATATCGAATACGTAAGCATTCGATGAGAAACAGTGCGTCACTGACTCACTGCACTCACAAACGAACAGTGCGTCACTGACTCACTGCACTCACAAGCGTACAGTGCGTCACTGACTCACTGCACTCACAAACGAACAGTGCGTCACTGACTCACTGTACTCACAAGCGAACAGTGCGTCACTGACTCACTGCACTCACAAGCGAACAGTGCGTCACTGACTCACTGCACTCACAAGCCTACAGTGCGTCACTGACTCACTGCACTCACAAACGAACAGTGCGTCACTGACTCACTGTACTCACAAGCGAACAGTGCGTCACTGACTCACTGCACTCACAAGCGAACAGTGCGTCACTGACTCACTGCACTCACAAGGGAACATCTTGGTAGCAGCTTTCAAGAATAAAGCTATAATGGCGGGGTTTCAGTCCTAGGTCAGGATGTTACTATGGTATTTATGATACTTAGTATCGTACGTGTTACTTTAACCGCAAAGACGATTTGTGCAAATGAGAAGAAAAAAGAAGAACATAATGTAAGTATATCTTGTTTACTACAGCGTTCTCCAGTTTCCACCTGTGTTCCAGAATTAAAGGTTATCTTAATCGCATTAGTACCCGATTGAGCTTACATAATGCCTGATGAGTGTGAAACGAGCTCACTGTCGAGTTAATCACCGTGCACCGGGTGACCGGTGCGGGCTGGGAGCCGCGAGCGGCAAGGGATTGTCGCCGTGCGGCATCCCGGCCTGCGCTACAGATTATGTACAGCTTTGAATACTTCTCATGGGCTTTTTTTACTAGGAGAATTAAAACAAACATCAGTGTTTATGTTTGTCGACAAGATGTATGCGAATGTTGAAAAAAATATATCCAATCCATCCAAAACGTATTCGAACGAATGGAATGGATCGATTTCAGGTTTGGTCCCATAGTAAAAGTTGTTCATAATGATGAGTACAATGACCTCTTAAGGGTTGCTGGTGTTTTACAAATAACCCTGTATATAAAATTAAATTAAATTAATAGAAAACAAACAGTTCATTTTTATCAAATTAAATTTCATTTTAAAACATTAATCGGTTTCTTAGTAAACTTCAACTATATTCGACGACCCTGCTTGTCTCCTTTGCTGACTGTACCTACTTATTCGGTACACATAGTGTAGCGAAAGAAAGAAAACGAAAAAAAATTCTTCACTACTAACACGTTTAATTTATGTGGAAAGACCGAATACAAAAATACCAAAAATTTTATTAAAAGGTGGAAAATACAATAAATAAGGACCGAGAGAAACTTGTCACAAACTATAAACATAAAACTATGGAATTAGGAAATACTTTAGGTTTTTAATTAAATATATTGTCTTAATTTCGCAACGCGACGAGTTTAAATTTTAGTTGCAACCAAAACGTTCACTACGTCCACGTGGATAGAATAGACCGCATAAAACAAGAAATAGAACTCGCTGTATTTATTCAAGATCGTAGTGACGTAATTAAAAAAAAAAATAAACTAAACTAACTACATTAGGAGTTAAAAAAAAAATAATATCTGTTAGATGGTCTTCGAAACTAGGATGGAAAGATGAGGCGACTGTTTTCACGGCGTCCTTGAAGAACACTTCAGGTTTTGTGCTAGCAAGTTCGGTTCTGTCTGCTTCCACAAGGAAATCCGTCAGGTGTAATATTGCAGAAGCCTGGAAGGGTGGAGCCGAATGAATCGGCTTGCAAAATGTTCGGGTACTATACCTTGGGCAAAAATTAACCATAAGAACCCGAATATCAATCAATCTTGAACCCAAAAAAAAGCGTAGAATTATACATACCAGAAATAGAAATACGAACAGAGTTTATTGTGACCTTGAAAGTCTCAACTCGCTGACTTTAAAGAGGAACCTTTACCACAAAACAGATAGGATTAAAATATTGAAACATGATGAAACACTATGAATAATCCAAAATTCCAAAGGAAAGAGAAAAGGAGAGGAGAGGAGGATTCGTTCGTGTTCGTTCGTTCCATTGTATACGTATATTTACCTAGACCTACCTATAACCAAGAACTGATTTAATCCAGAAATAAGACGTTGTCCCGCGCCCCGCGCCCCTCGCCCCTCGCCCCTCGCCCTGACACACAGACCGACATGCCCAGTAAATTGGTATCAGTCATAGAGTACTATTATATACATGAAAGTATCAGTGGACGCATGCGCAGATGATCCCTTGGACACGTCTACGCTCCACACACACGATGCGCGCTAACCCCACGAGTGACGGTGATTAGTGCAGCTTTGTGTCACACGTCATCGGCTTCACCAAATATGAAATACAAAATAATTGTCGTCGCTTATAATAGTCGTGTGAGCCGGAGTCAGTCCGCTGTATACAGTGCGCAAGTGCTTGCACGCGCGCGGGCTCACAGGTGGACCGTGTGGGATCCGCCGATGTTTGCATACGCTGTATAACAAAAACGAGGTTCAAATTAACGCATCCCAAACTTTGTTGTTAGAAAAAACTGGTCGTTGTTAGAAAAACAAGAGTGGTCCAGGTGTGCGGGGCGCAAACACCGCGCGCCCGAGTTTGCCGAGCACTCGGCCGGTCGCCCCCGCCCCCACCCCCCGCGCTCGCCCCGCGCTCGCCCGCGCTCGCCCGCTCTGTTTGTCCGGCGGCCACCAAATATTATTGGATGATGATAGGCCATTTACGCGCGTCCCGGCCATTGTTGACGTAATCGACTCCGCGACGTGACACTGCGCCCGCGTCGCCACCGGGCGGTGTCGCTGCCTTGTGGATGTTTCTGATGTCTAGTCTGTTGTATTTGTTATCAAATAATTATGAACATTGTAAGTTTATAATCTATATGGCAAGATTGAAAAAAAAAAAATTAATGAACTGCAACAAACCGTTTACAATTTAACGCATTATTTCTCGATAGTTTATAATCTGTCCATGGAAAACCGATAAATTATGAACTGGTATCAAACTTGCATGCGGCGGATCGCAACTTGCGCTAATACTAAATAGCCAATTAACTGCGACAAACTTGGAAGTAGCGCTCGTGGCGCCGGCCGCAGCCGCGACTCCGTTCGCTTCGCTCGCTCGACTCGCGCGCGATATGTTACGGTTCTAACATAAACCCACTTGGTTGGGGTGCCCTGCCTTAGTTACTGTGACCAATTCAGCTACCGCAAAGACCGGCAAATCAGCACGGTTAACAATTTTTCAATCGTGATAAAATCGGACAGATTGTGAACCCTGTCGATAAGTGCAGGTTCTTTCACAATTTGACGGTTTGACATGGATAGATTATATTATAAACTAGGTATCGATAATTAATACGTTACAGTCCGGTACATTCATAACTTATCGATAGCTTACATTGAGTCGTGGTCATTCGCAGTGTACAGACGTGCTCGTTAGCAACATTTAATAATAGTGACCTACTTTAGTGCATTACCAACGTAATGCAACTGTAATTTTGCTTAGTGTGTAGTTTCATATAATGGAAACGAATTAGTGAACTCGTAAAAATATAAAATGGATAACACCCCTTTAATCCAAGGGGGCCAGTGCAGCCCTCCGCCTCGCCATCGAAGACGAAGACGCAGAACCCAGCTCTTGAGTCGGTCACGGCTGATGTAGATTCAACGCCCGAGGTTCAAAAATGGAGGTCAGCCATCGAACAGCACTTATATGAAGTTTGCTCTATTGCCCCGGAGAACGGTTGCTGAATCCCGGATGGCAAACTCAACTCGGAGCAGAAACTGAAAATTTCTACCCTGTGCCCTAAAGTAGGATCTGGAACCTCACAAATGGTAGTTCTATTCCAGTCGCTGAAGCAGAAAGCTATTCACGCGTATAACGCGGTTGATGCCCTTTAGGAAAAGCGCGACCTGACGGAACATATTTCGGAGCTCAAGCAGACGATTAAGGACTCTGGCTCTGCGGGATGTTTCATTTGCCGATATGGTGAAGAAGGAAACAAATTATTTCTTCTGACCGAACAATTTAAGCTCTGTGGCTATTTATCCCAACGATAAATTAAAGTTAAGTGACGAAACAAAAGATCTCGTGCAAGAAATCATTCGCCCTGATCAAATGAAGCTGCATGTAAGTGGTGTCCGAAATACCAAAAATAGAGGCGTTACAATAATAACGCCTCTATTTTTGGTATTTGGTACTAATAAGTACAGAGACGAAACCTGATGCTGACAAACTCAAGCACGCAGTCCAGCTCTCTACATCCGGACTTACCGTCGACGAACCAAACAAGCGCAAACCTCGGATCGTGGTTGTAGGTGTGCCGACTACTTTGGCTGAAACTGAAGTCTTCAGGTGCATTTATGAACAGAAAGTAGCCGACAAGTTTACAGCAATGCCTATGGAGTCCTTTTTGAGCGTGGTTAAATTAAGCCACAAATCTGGGAAAAAAGATGCGTCGACCTGTAACTACGTCATTGAAGTTACAGCCAATATCTATTATCCCAATCAAGGCGTTTATAAATTGGACATCTTGCCCTGTCAGTGACTTCACCTTGGTCACCAGATGCTACAAATGCCAACAATATGGTCATGCAGCAAAAACATGCAGAGAGTTGAAATCTACGTGTGGTCACTGCGGTGGATAAGGACACTCGATGTCAGAGTGCGCGAAGAAAGCTGACACATCGAAATATGCAACTTGCTCATGCTTTAAAAAGCCCAATAACCACAAAACGGGAGATGCTGAGTGCCCTGCTAGGAAAATGGTAGCGGAATAAAGGTACATCAACTCTATCGACTACGAGGACGCCTAGAGCGTCATACTTCAGGCCAGACTCCCGTGTTTAATGCCAGCTGCTGACTCAACAAACACTGCACTGGCCTACAAACTGTCGATGTTGTCGATGTATCAGCACTTAGTCGCCCGCAGCAAAAATCTAATAAACACCAATGTGTTTAATCACGTTCGAGGCAATCCTTGAACGTGATTTAATGTTGTGCAACATTTACTATAACCCATTTACTTTAATTTCTGCTGATGCAAAATCATATCATATTATGTGTTTATCTAAGTTTTAAAGTGCAGAAACTATTTTACGTTGACTAAATAATTACGTATAAAAGACAATGTTATTTTGATCTTTAAGGTAAATAGTATTTAAGTAAACTAGAAAGGGGCAACACTAGTATGTCAGTAGGCTGTGTTGTGCACTGAAACAAATAAGCAGTAAATAAAAAAACCGGTCAAGTGCGAGTCGGACTCGCGCACCAGGGTTCCGTACAAAGTAGGTACCTATGTAACTACAAATTTACGGTTTTCGGATTTTTTTCTTTACTTGTGCTACATGACTTTGTTTCTTGGCTAAATTTAATGATTCTAGGTCAACGGGAAGTACCCTATACATTTTGATTCCCTTGAGAGTGTGGAAATATACGTTTTTTGCGGCATAAATGCTTTATCTTTTTTTTTCCTTAACTTAGAAGTTTGATATTTTCACAGCTTCAAGGGACCGTAGATCTGAATATATGGTTTCAATTACAGCTTGATACCTCCACGCGTTCCTGAGAAAAAGGGTCTTGACAGACAGACGACGGACGGACAACAAAGTGATCCTATAAGGGTTCCGTTTTTTTATTTCGAGGCACGGAACCCTCAAAATGAAAAAAAAAACATTCATCTGAACTGCTTTAAACAGTTCCATAATAGCCTAACGTTCAAAACAGTATTTTTTACTGATCCGAAAAAACTTCAACTTCAGGCAAAATGTTACCGTCATGACAGTAAACTTTAACGTTTTAACTTTAACGTTTTTTTCACAAGAGACTATGTTCAATCATTAAACGTTACTGTTTTGTTTTAACCGCACTCGCCGACTAGCGTGCGCGCGCTGCTCCTACTGACACAACTGTTCGTTCAGCGAGCTCACTGCTCGCGGTGGAGCAGCGGTGCCGCGTGCGGGCTGTCGAACTAATGACGTCTGCGGCCACAGATGTGACTCGCATGTAATGAGGGGAACTAGGACAGTATGTATGTTCAGCGAGACATGCGGCGCGAAAGTTGTCGGCATGTGGCGGCAAGTGGCCGCGAGCAGGCGCAGGGGTGCGCGCCAGCACCCCTTGCGGGCCGCGCACACTACACACAGCTGCGCAGGCGCAACACTACTCGCTACTGTATTATGTTGATGGACGGTCGTTACAAGTGCCGCGTGAGGGTGTCGCTCGTGGCAGTGGCTCGCTGAGCGCCACAGATGTGCGAACAATGCGCGCGGTGATTGTACCAGCACGCGCTATTATACACACTTATAATAATAGGTGTAGTTAGAGCGGGCGCGGGGCGCGACTGCTGTTACCTATTCGCGCTGATTTATTTAGTCACAAACATTAATGCAGATCGGGCCCGACTTGCACATTACTTGGACTGCTTTATATCCTAACTCTAAATGGTTAGCCATGTATAGAGCGCAGTTGTGACGTGTGCCGGTGTGTCTGTCACGTCACTCGTCCGTCACGCGTCAGCGAGCGACGTGTTGCGCGTGACTCGCTCGTGTCGGACACGGTGTGGCGACACTTTACGACGTGTTTGAGTGGCGGGCGCGTACTCTCGGGTGCGTCTCTGATCGCGAGTGTAATGCGGTGCTGCGCATGCGTGCGAGGTGACGCGGCCGCTAGCACGGCTATAAACCCGCCAGTGCACCACTTATCGGATAGTTGGACGACTTAAATATCGCTCGCGCGTGAACGAAGCGCTTTAAGTAAATTCTTGTGGTGCAATTGATCGGCCATACAACGGTCACGGCGGCGGATGTATGCGCATGCGCGGGCTGGTGTCGGCGGCATCGTGAGTGTCCGCAAGCGATGGGTGGCGGCGGCGATAGCTCAGCCGTGCGCAGGCGCAGGCTGCTCTAATAAGGTGTCTGGAGATGCATGGTGTCGTGTAAGGCGCGCGACGCTCGTTAGTCGCGCATTGTCACGTGCTGACGTGCTCGGCGCGCACTCACTCGCTTATTTCCATACTTACTTATTGTTAGCTTACTTATTTTAGATAACTCTGACAAGCTCCACGTGGTCGTGGCCATTGTCCTACATCAGCGAAGCATCTCAGTGTCACGGTCCTCTGGTGCGCTGTGGCAAAGAGTGCTCGTAGGGTTTCATACATTCGTTGATTTTCTTTAGCGGTCACCATTGTGAACTTGTTTGTTTTCTTCGCCTAGGGGCGCGAGCATGCGCGGAACGTGGTTGTAGCGAAGTGCAGGTGCGCGTGCGCAACTCACGCTTGTGGCAAGACTGAAGTAGCAGATGTCAGATGCACACTAGGTCACTGTCAAGAACAACCAAGAAGCAGGTCCCTCTGCCGTCCACTGTAGCCCACTGTAGCCAACTGTAGCCAACTGTAGCCTCTGAAGCCAGCCTTTGACGAGGCACGCGGTGACGCGGGCTTTTAGAAAGAGTTCGGCTTTGTAGAGCGTCGCCGTCGCGTCGCCGCGTCGTCTTTGTAGAGCGTCGCCGTCGCGTCGCCGTCACGTCGCCGTCACGTCGCCGTCGCGTCGCCGTCGCGTCGCCGCGTCGTCTTTGTAGAGCATCGCCGTCGCGTCGCCGCGTCGTCTTTGTAGAGCGTCGCCGTCGCGTCGCTGTGTCGTCTTTGTAGAGCGTCGCCGTCGCGTCGCCGTGTCGTCTTTGTAGAGCGTCGCTGTCGCGTCACCGCGTCGTCTTTGTCTCTCGAACATGTTTGACAATGTGGGACAAAAGGAGATTTTGACTCACATTGTACGCTTTCAACGGCTGCACACTGTACACATTTCGCTGTTAAGAACCGACCTATCAAAATTCGATAATGGCAAGTCATCATCATCTGCCTAGCCTTTTCCCAACTATGTTGGGGTCGGCTTCCAGTCTAACCGGATGCAGCTGAATACCAGTGTTTTACATGGAGCGACTGCCTATCTGACCTCCACAACTCAGTTACTGGGTAATACGATACCCCTTGGTAAGACTGGTTGTCTGACTTTCGGGCTTCTGACTACCCGTAACGACTGTCAAAGATCCACGAATGACAGCCGGGACCAACGGCTTAACGTGCTTTCTGAGGCACGGAAGGGTCTCGGTATGTAAAGATAGTCACCCATCCATAGACCAACCGCGGCAAGCGTAGCTTAACCTGATCGATGGACCTGTGCGGCTGTTATTATTTAGCCACGGGCCCCTCAATAATAATGGCAAGTAATCGTTAATAAAGTGCTGTAAAACTCGAAGGAAGGGGGTAGTGGAGGAATGTATCGAGAATTCGAGATAGCGGTCGCACGCGCCGCAAATAAACCGCGACATGTCGCAGGTACGCGGTGTAGCGCGCCCGCAGCTCGGCCGCCACCCGCCCGGCGCCCGGCCCCGGGGCCCGGGACGGGACCCGGGACGGGACCCGGGACGCCCAAGCCGGTTCGGGAACAACGCACTAGCATCAAAGAGAAGTAGGCAGTCATCAGAGAGAGACACATTGAGGATATTTCCGCTGTTTCATAAATGCGCCGCTCGGGTTATTTGGTGATAACATAATTGTTACAATGATAGCAATGTTAAAAATAACTGTAACGCTGACATAACTGCGGCAGCAGATAGGGCAGTGGCACACCGGGGGGGGGGGGGGGGAGGGGCACGCGCCAACTGATAACCATTGTACGGAAGTATCATTCATAATAAATATTAGTGTCATTCATTATTTATAATATAACAATGATGTAGGTAGGCAGTAGCTAGCATCGGCCTGCTACAGAGTGCCTCCGAGTCTAGCCTGAGACAAGTAGGCGAGTCTCCTGCTCACTGCTGCAAGCTGCACGCTGCACGCTGCACGCTCCACGTTGGTCGCTGGGTAGTAGCCAAAAAACAACATGTTTCGCAACTATATTCAGTGTAGAATTTGGTAAGTTGACTTCAATAAAAATTCAAGAATTTGAAATAACATTACACTTACGTAACTTGTTCAATGAGCTACCTACATTGTTTGTTTCAAATGATCTAAAGCAAGTAGTCGAGCACTTGTGTGTGCTTAATAAAACGTCGTTCGGTTCGAGTTCGGAACCCTGTTCAAGGACGTAGAATGTAATGTGTTATGTATAAAAGAGTTGCATCGGTGCAAGAGAGAAAATCGTTCTGCTTTAGGTGGTTACACCGAAAGGAATCAATTAAAGTAAATACCGTGCAGTGCAAAATTCTGCAACATTCCGGCTGCTCTGCGCATCTATAATGACGCGCACACACAGCCTGCGCGCAGCGCGTATGATTGCGCCCGCGCCGCGCCGCGCGCCGTAATTACAGCGCGCGGTTATTAGTTTCAGTTAATAGGATTTACACTTGCGTCTCCCACCTGCGCCTACCCGCATTTCTTAACATAATAGACGTCTTTGCCTCAAATGTGCATAACTTAAAAAAGTGTTTATTATAAAGATAGTAACCTACTGTAAAACAGTGCCTAAGACATAAGCACACGTTATTTCGTAGACATAACAAAGTGGTGTCGCAGTGCGCACCGGCGACGTAGCAGTTCTCACAGCTCCCAAATAGTTGTGATGGATGCGATAGCGACAGCCTTCGCGATAGTATCGCTGGACTCATATCGCTCGCTATTACCGCCCCGTGAACCGGCCGCTAACGAGCGCTCGTTATAATTACCTTTCGCGTAATCTGATGTTATCAACAAAGTGGAGCACCGGCTCCACGCACGGCCGCTAGCGCAGCGTACTGTCCACTGGCCGCACCGAACCTGAGATCACTAATTTGATAACATCATACAACCGTCAACTTTGGGCTCAGCTAGCAAGGTTTATTCAACGGATTGATCGCATGTTCACAGACCTTTTAGGAACAAGAGCTTCCTGTTGATAATCCACTAGTGCCTCGATACCTGTAGGCTTCGAGTGGCACCAACATGTGGACATCGCTCGTTATCAGTGAGTACTGCACGCGCGCTGTGCCTACATGTTGATAAGCGCGGCGCGGCGCGGAGTGGCACGCGCGCGTTATCAGCGCGGGGCAGCACGCAAGGATGCAGATAGCGGGTTCCGGCGGCTAACCGTCGCTAATCTGCGACGGCCGGGCCTGCGCCTGCGCACAGAGCCCCCGCGGCCACGTCAGCACGCAGCACGCTGTCATGTCAATGGATATAACACCTAATCGGTTCTCTCTTAGAGAGGTATCCACGAGCTTCATTTATTTATTTATTTCATTAACAATTTTTACATTGTGTCGCAATGTATTACATTTAGATCTAAAATAACATGAAATACAACTTAAAGATAAAAAAATAAAATAAAAAATATTATGAATCATCCTACATGTACGGTTTACGTACAATTTATTAAATTACATACGCAGCAACCTACTTACTTTCTTCACTTATAATAGCGTAGAACATATTTTTAAGTTAGTTGACAAATTACTACTATCGCGAGCACTGCGGATTAGCATCCAATCTTTACTTGTAAATCGGGCTACTTAATAAACTTTCGTGTGTTACTAAAATCCGTGGTTTCCGTCAACTCACCTAAACTAACTCTAACTACTTCAATTGAGCGAACTATAACTTATTGTACAAGTGTAAGGTGCCTATTACTTCCGGACCTTACACTACATGAGTGACAAGTTTTAAAACAATCTTCGTACTTAGTAAAAAATTCAAAAGAAAAAATAAAATGCAAAAACTACTATGAAGTAGTTATATAAAAATAAAATTAAATTCAATTCAATTTACCGATACAAATGTCAAAAGAAAAAATAAAAAAATATTATATCTGTACGAGCATCGCCACACGATTTTAATTGTTTAACTTTATTCACTACTTAGCATTAAATTGTTTCGTCGATTATGCTATTTTCCTTACACGCGTAGTCGATGTTATTTAGGTAATTTTTTTTATAAGACCAGTGTAAACAATAAATTCACTCCGGTAGCACGGACACAATACAGCGGTTTTATTCCCTGGCTACATCCCGTCTACTTCAACTAACTACAACTCTACTGTACGGGCTAGCGGCCTGTACAATATCAATAAAAAGGTAAAAGGTAATTAAAAAGGTTAATACTTATATTATAACAGTCTAGTTATACACATCACTGAGAAACTCGCCCTGAGAAGCTGCGCCAGCGGCTCGCAGTGCGCTGCTAGCCCGCGGTGTGCCCGCGGCCTCTCAGAAGCTCCGCCAGCGGCTCGCAGTGCGCTGCTAGCCCGCGGTGTGCCCGCGGCCTCTCAGAAGCTCCGCTAGCGGCTCGCAGTGCGCTGCTAGCCCGCGGTGTGCCCGCTGCTTCTCAGAAGCTCCGCCAGCGGCTCGCAGTGCGCTGCTAGCCCGCGGTGTGCCCGCGGCCTCTCAGCCGGTGCGGCTGGTGGTGGTGGTACCGACACACACCTAGCTAATTCATAGATGTTTTACTAATGTTTGCCTTCATTTAAAATGCAATAATTTTATATGCCATACTTGTATTTGCCATAATTTCATTAGATACAACGCTTCAGTTGCCATAATAGTAAAATTACATAAAATCATTTACACTGATTTCATTGGCCATAATCGATCAAGAGTCATAATAATTTTAATCCATAATTTTTTATTTTCAATAATGTCGTTTTCCATAACATTTTTTCACAATAATATTCATTTACCTATACTAGCGCACAACAATGCGAAAAATAAACCTAATCTACCGTGCATAATTGCTTTGCAAAAGAGGACATCTGGCGCTCGGCGGGCGCTGCCCGCACGCTCGCTTCGCTCACTCGCCTCCGCGCGTTGTGGTCACACTCACAGTTCTAACCTAACCTAGCCGTTTCGATTTTGACTGTTTACTGTCTAAAGAATGCTTGCTTTAATAAATCATTTGATTACAGACCAAATGTTTTAATGACATTATTTTTGTACTAAACAATAAACGTTTCTGAATGTTGCTTATGTCAAGTATCGATTATGTAATAAGTTACTAATGATTATGGAAACTTATTTTATGGCAAATAAAAGTTATGACTAATAAGTGGATATGACAAGCGTCATTAATATTTAGTATAGATATACAAATTATTTTTTAATGTTTTTTAATTCATTTATCAACTTTAATTGACACGGTTTAAAATCAATTACATTAATTAAATCCAAAGAAAATATAAAATTATTAAAGTTCAGAGGTATTAAAGTTCAATTCTCATAATTTTAAGAACGTTCACAGTCTATTTCAGTACTCAATCTGTAAAAATACTTCTATTAATACAGTGTTAAAAAATTAACCTGTAAAACTTTAAGAGGTGCTTTAGACCATCGAACTGAACAAGTTTCACTATGGGACCAACACTGAAATCTAAAATCATTCTCTTGTCAAGAAGCATAGCGTGCAAAGTCGCGACATTGTTTTCCAACATGATTGAATTTCGACACAAATTCGAGCTCTATTGCGATTGCATTCCCTAGTGTCCACGCACAGTTGTTACATTTCATTTCATTGGAGGGCCTGAGAGGTGCGTCAACCAACACTCTGCTCGTACTTGGAAAGAAAAATAGGTTTATTTGTCACAGAAACACGTGCAAACAAAAAGATAGGTCATGACTGTGACAAGAAGGCTTCCACTCAGCATGATGCTGTGCTATAGGGGACCCACAGCACAGCGCTCATTTTCACCCGGTTACCCGAATACATCTCATGCTGTAGCTGAGCTAAGCTTGCTAGTTAGGTACCTGCTGAATGAATCATTCTCTCGTAGATGATAGCCCTGCGGCACGCTGCTATCTGTGGACTCGTGTCGAATCTGAAGTCTTTTAACTCGCCTTGTGCCAGCAGTCGCAAGTCGCAACCGATGGAAGTCTACAGTGTAAGGGCTTAAAATGACACGACACAACATAATGCCCTGTAAAATAAAGTACAATGTTGTGATATATTGGGAGTGCGAGAGACGCTCGTCGTCGCGCCGGCCCGTTCTCATCAGTGAATACATGGTGAGGTATTGTGATACGCAAAGAGTTGCGCGTCGGCGCCGGTGTCGGGAGGAACCGCAACTTTTTACCACATGTGTATCTCCTATGCTTATACCAGCACCAGGGGTGGATCTACTTAAAGGCTTTTTGGGCTGCAGCCCAGGGCCCCGTGGATATAGAGGGCCCCCAACCAGAACTAAAATCAATAGACGTCGATTGTCAATAATAAAAATTATCTAGAATTAAAAAAAATCCGATCATAAGGTTGATAAGATGAATATGGATTTAAATAATAGAAGCCAAGCCTATGAGACATATAGCAAAAAAAATAAATTTTTAATGGATTTGCAAGATAAAAATAAAGAACACATAGATCTGGAAAATTTATACGTAATATTATTGATTATTATCCAAATGTCGTAGACGAACATAGTGAATGAGTGCATTCAGTTAAAATCTTACTTATTGCAGTCTAAGACAGTCTTACACCTCTTGCATTGAAATTTTTTGACTAATTTATGAAAAGAAACTTGTTGAAGTTTTCCCAAACTGCTATAGATTTTTATAACGTTGCCGATCACTAGCTGTGAAGCGGAGCGCTCTTTCTCCAGGATGTCGTATATAGAAAACAAATACAGGACAACAATGGCCCCGATTCTGTTGTTAACAAACTAAACTAAATTTAAGTTCAGTGCATCTTTTTCTTTCTATTTCACTAAGAAAAGGACAGAAGATAAATATTAGTATAGTCCTGTCAAATAAGATAATCCATAGACAAGTTTAGACGTGGTTAAAAAATTGGCTACTAAAAATACGTCAGGCGCTGACAAATTTGACAGGGCTAAACTAATATTTATCTTCTGTCCTTTTCATAACGAAATAGAAAGAAAAAATGCACTGAACTTAAATTAAGTTTGTGAACAACAGAATTGGGGCCAATGTCGAACTATCGACTAAATCATATATCAGTTCTTTCCATAAATTGCGTTTTAACAAGGGACTTACAGTGCGATGACCAAATAAAAGAATTTGCAGCATAAAAATGCAGAAAGTTTACTTTATAATTTATATAACACAACCATTCATAACTTGTCAATTTATTTTGCAATAAATAATGTTTTAATAAATAAATAAAATATTTTGTTGTCCTATTTTCTTCCTGTACTTAACATAATTATATTATATGTATACCTACATCACCACAGAAAACAGTTTTTGACAAAATGGCAATTGGTTGAGTAATTAGGTAGGGCCTCTAAGCAGTATTAGCCCAGGGCCCCACAAATTCAAGATCCGTCCCTGACCAGCACCTATTGTGTAACACACGGTCAATCACAATCTGAATCATTTTGATCCATTGTTTTATAAGTTTGAAAAAATTGCCAGCTTAGCAACGTAAATAACGCAAGGGATGTTGTTGAACTGTCAATACGAAAGCCATTCCAACTGGTAGTGTGTTACGCAATAAAGGTCGAATATTTTGAGTGTTTCTCTCTCGTTGGTACGATTTTCTTTTAGCTCATGTCGCGGTAAGAATCCCTTCAAAAAGTTTTATTAGCCTGTTGACTTGTGACTCCAACAAGTTTATTTGCAATGAAACATGTATACGCTTCTGTACTAACATCAGAGGCTCTCAATGATCACAAGTGAGCCTGCAATAGAACATTTCAGATTTAATTTTTCTCTGTAACCTCGTCAGCCTGCTGTACATTGGAGCAGCCAACTCACGGAGCTACCAAGTGATCAGCGCCGGCTTGTACATTGTTGAACACAAACAATGTAATGATAGGTCCGTTTTGATGCGCAGCCAGTAATTATAGGTGATCATAATCAAGAGATCAGGCGGGCCGCGGGGTGCGCGCTCCAATTAATTTCTATTTGGAATTGACAAGGTATTTGATGTTACCTACACAGTTACCTGGAGCTGAGGATAAAACGAATTATCTTATTTCAAAAGTATATTTTTAGGTACAAACAAAACCAGGAGAGGAAATTGAGAAATTTCAATGACAAATCAAAATTAAAAATAGTTCTTCAAATCAGTGTGAGAATCCTTTTTAGGTACATGGTACATGTAAAACAATACAACCTAAAGAAAAAAAAAATAGCGGATCTGCAAATACTTTAATACAAAATTATAACCCCAAAATAATTTAAGTAAATAAAAAATAAGTTTAAAAACTATAACCGGACTACTGAAAAATCATGCTCTAAAAAGTATGAAAAAAAAAACTTTAAAAACTAAAAGCCGACTACTGAAAAGGATGAAGAGAGTACCTTCCCGTGGTCGCATGCCGCTGTACTAACATACTTACAAGCCATAGTAGCATGCGACCAAGTAACATTTAGTATTACGTTCATTACATGTCATTTTCAATTTGTATAATGCTCTTTTTTTTCGTTTTAATAAAAATATATATCTATGGTTGTGTAGATGACTGTTAATGAAAAATTCCGTGTGATTACATTAAACTGTTACATTGTCTTAGTGATAGCTGTTCGTCCGGAATAATCTTTAAGAAAATATCAGTCAGTGTATCAGTGCTGTGCAGGAACAATATGCAGGAACACAAGCGTTCAAAAAATTCAATGAAAACTAAAAACTTGTATTTTGGTTGCTGAGACCAAAACTACAAACACTTAAAGAGAAGTTTTATAAAAATGAGGCTGTTATTTTAGTATTTTGTGGTGGGTTACGACTTTCACGCGGACGAAGTTGCGGGCAGAAGCTAGTTATAATTATTATGTGTCAGGAATTTCAGGATATAATATTAAAACCATAATTATTGAGCTAGCGCGGAAGTGTTATCAAAGCGACTGTTCACAGATTGTATGCTTGCTACGAGTATGTTAGATCGGATGTTCTCGCAGTCCGCAATTGTTGCATTCATGATCGCGATCTTTGTGCAAACAAGCCCGGGCTTAATGACATCAGTGTCACCGGTGATGACCGGTGCCTTGACCATAGATGTACAGCCTGCATGGGGTGTCTATACACTGTCACCGCGCTTACTGAGCTCCACAGCTCAGGCGCGGGGCAGCGGACAGAGCACCGCCGCCATTGTCTACCGAACAACTCTAGCTGTTGAACTTGTTTTGTTCTTCTATGAGGCTTTTATTGACTTTAATAATAAGTATCGCGTCGCCGATGATGCCGAAGCACGATCATGTCAATTATTATAAGTAAAATTACTAACTTAACTACTAACGCATCAAAAAGAGATGAAGGTGTTTCAGTTTAAAGTCGTGAATGACTTGCTTCAACCTTTTCTTATAAGTTAGCACATAGTTGTAGTGAAGGACTTCGTGCGTCACATTGTTTAATAACGATAGTTTTGTGGATGTGCTCGGTGGCTGCGCCGGCGCCGGCGTAAGTTCCCGCGACAAAAACCCGTAGCGAGCAGATATGTGCGGAGCGGGAGCGGGTTATGTCAGACAGAACCAGTCAGGTGTTATGTCAGAGAGGGGGAGGGGGGCACTACACACTACGGCTGCCTGCAGAAGTGCCGCACACGCAACAGAGCGAGGGAACGCACTGATACGTATGGTGTGGATTGCTGTGTGTATCAGTGGAGTGCACATTTTTTTTTTTCTTTTGAAAGCATTTTGACAATCTTTTTACACGTGCAGCCTGTGGGTCAGTTTTTCGCAGCGAGCATACAGCGACCTGCGAGCTGCGTGTCCAATATAGTAATACACTCAGGGTACTGTTGGGGCTGCCGTGGCGTCGCAGTGCGTCAGGCATGTTTGCTGTGGCGCGGGGTTGCTTGGCCACTATCGTTAGGAAAAGATGCGCCTCCCTACTCGGCCATGTTCGAGGCAGTACCAGCATTATACTGATGTTTTTAGTGGTCGGTGGGAGTCCCCCGTGCTGCAAAGGTGGGTGCGGCTTCATGTCGTAATTTAATTTTGTTGCCAATACTAACATTAGTTTTTTTTTAAAAACATACAAAAAACACACAAACAAAATACATACAAAATATAGACCTGGTCTGCAATAAATGTTTATTATTATTTTACTTTACATATCTCAGGACCATGGGGTCCCGGTCCTTTGGAAGGCGTACGAGGGGCCGAAGCCAACTCGCAGAGGTCCCTTAGGAAATTTTAATGAAATGCGGCACTAACCGACGATTATCCCTGTATGCACTATGCAAGTGCACCCTAGGATAATTCCCGATTGGTGAAGGACTATTGTAGAATATGGAAAAATAAAAAGTTGGACTATGGGTTTGGGTGGTTAAAGTGGACTGGTTACCAAGAACTATGGAAGAACTATGACTCCTGCCTGGACAATGTTTCATATACAACGTGGAACGTTAAATGCGCAAAACCTCATACACCCCAATTAGAGCATTGAGTTAAAAGTATAATACAATGACCAAAATTATTTTTTTTAAAGCTAACTGATATTATTAGGAAAATCGTGTTGATCCTAGGATTACTTCAGGCATTCAAAATTGAGTCTTATTGTCTTAAAATAAGACTTAATTTTCTTTGGCTAAATGGGCGGATTTGTATGGCAAAATACATAATTTTAAAAAAAACCTAAGTATACTAAAAATTATTGAAATCGATTCAGTAGTCAATTATAAACAAACTATTTTCAGGTTTTGCGCATTTAACGATATACGTTATATACACGAATAAAATGGCAGGGGGTGACTTGCGCACTCAATAATGGGCCCCCGGAAACGGTCGCTAGCACATAGTGACGTAACGACAAGGGAGTAACATGTCCTGAGGTGCTTATGAGAAGTGGAGAGGTATTCCACTGCTATCAGGAGAATCCCGGAAGTACGGTCTAGATCCTTACCAGCATCTTACTGGAATAATTCCTTCCTCCGAGCACGTTTGCTCTTGCGGAGCACCGCCGTGTCCTCGTAGAGGTGGTCGGCAGCAGCGGCGACCTCTCGCGCCCGGCCCTGGTTCAGGCCACGGTCCGGGGCGAGAGGGTGTGGGAGGCAGTCACCTCCTTCTGCGAAGCAGTCATGCTAGCGAAGGAGTTGGTGGGACGGTTGAGGGAGAGAGCCTCACGTCCCAGCCGCCGCGGGAGACGCTCCGGGCGTCGGGAGCCGCGTGACGACTCCCAGCCACCGTAGGCGCGGGCCTGCGGGCCCGCCGACCAGGCCCGTGCCGGACGGCGCATACGTGTTCCACGCGCGCCTCAAAGAGATGTCAGCAATATAAGGAAGGGGCCTGTAAGGGCCGAAGCCTGCCGGGGCAGCGGGATTGTCCGAAAGGGTTACCTCTGCCCGGGAACATAAAGGGCTAAGGAAGGAACACGGGTGAGTTTTAGTCAGTAAGGGTCTGACGCTCCACCCAGAGCGGGAGGGGTAATTGAATGATTTAAAATCCTCAAAAAAAAAAGCATCTTACTGGAATACTTCCTTCCTCCGAGCACGTTTGCCCTTGCGAATCTCTCAAGCCAGTCAATAAAGGCAAGAATGAGGTGGAAGCTCTGTGTCTCGTCATTGTTCACTCCAGCCGGCCAATAAAGGCAAGCCAGAGGTGAGGAACAAGACTTATCCCGGGAGACAGGGTCCGTGGGGTCGCTAGTACTGAACAGCTCGCCACATGCTGACTTGCGGGTGTCTGTATCTCTCTTGGTCTGGCTCCTCACCTTAGACCTGTTCCGGCAAAGTTAACTCTTCCGGCACAGGTCTAGAGTTCGGAACGCGCAAGCCCCACCACGACGTCAACGTAGAGATACAGCGGTGGGGTTATTATTATTATTATTGCGGGTTCCTGCAGTTAAGCCATATGTACGTGATTTTGTTATCAGTCGTTGTACAGAGTGGTTCTTCTGCACTCGTGTGTGGCGCGGCGCAGGCACCTGCACGCTGCGCGGGCGTCGACCCCGCGGCGTCCCCCCCTGTCCCACCGCGCCCCGCTGCCCGCGCTCTGTCGTGTAGAGTGGAGAGGCATCCTGCGCCTGCGCACGGCGGCGCGCACCCCGACCTGTGCCCGTGCACCCTGCACACCATCAACATCAAAGGAGAAATTTATTCATAGAGTATATATCAAGAAGTTTATTGATTTTGTCATAGTGTTTACATAATTTAAAAAGCTAACAGACTTAAAAAAAAATAATAATATGTACTAGTATGTAAAAAGGAGAATAATCAAAGGGCATCAAAAAATTCCTCCGCATCGCTGTCAACAGGAATCGTGCCCAAAAGGCTGGCAGCATTGCCACGTTGTATGGCAATGCTGATTCTTTGGCCATAAAATAGGCCAGCCTTCTGGTCACGTGAAGAGTCGACCAACCGCTTGGTGATGTCTCGAAATACTAAGTGGGCACTCGGGCCCCATGGCCCTAGTGTTTCTACCCCAAACGGCTCAAACATATAAGTTCCAAAGAGATTAGAGTATTTGCGCCAATTGAGGTTTTCCGCAGCTGCAGCAGCCGCCCCAGCACAGCTCACCGTACATGGAAGATGGGATGGCGGAAGGGTGTCGGCGCGACACACATCGCATACCATACCAAAGGCCTACCCATCTTCCAAGGCATTATGATCTACATCATGTATCTACCAGAACTAATGCAATCTAAAGCAATATCGCTGGCAGTCTGGAAGGTTCCTGGTATAGCATAATGATATTGTAGTTTTGGTTTCGAAGGTGGAAACTGGAAGTTTTGATTTAATATAGCTGCCCGCCTGGCCTGCGTGATCACGAGTTAAGAAAGTGACCATCCAACCAAACACCGTGGGTGTCATAGAAGCCCACTAGGTACGGGAGCTTCAAATTGAAACAGTGTGCACAAGTACCATTATGATACCACAACAATTGCGCCTAAAGCCTATCATAAATCGATGGTTACACTGGAGAATCATGTACAATGGTGAGTCAGTACGTCACGTGTGAGCGCAGCACCTCCGCGCCTGCACAGCCCCAGTGAGCGCCGGCGCAAGCAGATTGTACTCACGTGCACCACAAAATGGAGCTGTAATTAAATACACTTTTTGTCCTACAACTTTATAAATTAAATTGGAAATGGCAGAGCATGACTCGATATAAAACGTATCGAGTCGATGATCCGCTCATAGAACGTGGAGATTGAATTTGTTCCCGCGTCATGGCGGCGGCCGCGGGAGAGACAAAAACGCGTCATAGTGCGTCACGCCGCGTCACGCCACAATGTGCTAGCTAATCCAATTTATTAGTGTTGTGCGAGCGTGTCAGCGCGATGACACGCTCACGTCTCGCCGTCCGGCCGTGGTCGAAGGTTGCCGTCTTGCCGCCCGGTACCGCCCGGCGCAGACAGGACAACACCACAAAAACTGCTTCCACAGTAACCACAAAGCATCGCTAATAGATAAATTCCTCGCGCACGGCACTGAACAGGCAATGACATGCGTGAACACACAGGCGACCGCTCAGGAGCTGTCTCTTAAGGTGGCGGCAGCGTGCGCAGGAGTGGCGCACACTTGGTCGCCGCGAGTGACGGTGCATCAGATCGCACGTGACGTCACAGCCGACAGTGCCCCGCCGAGACCCGAACTTGGAGTAACGGTACCAACTAGAAATATATTCCGAAATATCATTTATAATTTAGGTATATTTGGGTCGTTCAAACGTAGCGAGTGCGCGATAAGAGTATTCTCATTAAGATTAGTTATAATAATAAATGGGTCCCAGCGGGCGGTCATCACACCGGCTTGCAATTTACCCCGGACCTGAACAAAAATAGAAGCCTTCGAGCGGAGCGTGACCCCGGGGCACGGCGGGCCCGGGGCGCGGGACTGGTGCGGGGCGCGGGCCCCGGGCGCGGGGCGGGGGGCGAGCAATTTACACGGCGCGGTGGCGCGCAGGCGCAGAGTAAATGACCGCGGTCGTAACGAACCATCAGTCGCGGGGTTTGTTCAAATGTTTTATATTTATTGTACCGCGAGCCGCGCCGCCCGATCTCATCGGTGAGTGCCAGCCGCCGTGGATCCGCGGTGCTTGCTGGTAGGTGGTGTCTGGCTACTTATGTGCACCTTGTTGTAATGTTACAGTCATGCACATATCAGTCTTCATCAACAAAATATATAACTTGTGGCAAGACATTGGAATTGCCACAAGTTATACAGGGTTATTTGTAAAACACCAGCAACCTCTTAAGAGGTCATTGTACTCCTCATTATGAACAACTATTACTATGGGACCAAACCAACTTTTACTATGGGACCAACTTTTACTATGGGAGTAAAAGTTGTTCATAATGATGAGTACAATGACCTCTTAAGAGGTTGCTGGTGTTTTACAAATAACCCTGTATATAAACACATCAAAAGTGTCAGGGATCAAGTACCTACATTTTTAACTATAAAAAATTATCCAATTAATATTTCCCAAATCTAGTCTTCCAGATTGGGCTTCATACTTTATTTCCCATGTTTAAGATAACAACTTATCCCTATATTTTGTTAAAATGTAGAGAAATTGCAATTTTTGCAAATTGTGGCAAATTAACCTAAATGAATGTCATCAATTAAATGACACGAAATAGCAAAAATGAGGATTTTTTAAATTTGTATTGAAAAGATAAAAAAATAATAATTTGTGTTTTCATCATTGCCACGTATCACATAATCACAGCGATTTGGCATGCTTAAAACAACGAACAACTCAAAAAGTTCTTGTGGGGTATGCACGGCAGCTATACTCGGCAGAGCTCTTCTTTGGAGCACATCCCATAGGTGCTCAATTGGGTTGAGGTCTGGCGACTGAGCAGACCACGGCAGAACGTTGATGCGAGCATCGGCAAGAGTGCGTGTTGCGACTCTAGCCATGTGGACGTGCATTGTCGTGCATTAGTCGTAAGTAGAAAAGACTATATTCAAAGAGAGAAATTAACTAAAAAGGATTAATAACGATTCAAAAAAGTTAAAATAATAATCCTCAATTGCAGCGATACTCTGAAACGTACTTGATCCCTAGACACTTTTGATGTGTGTATGTTGTCGATGCACAATGCAGGCACCATCAGTGACTTCCAGGCTACGGGATTGTTCTTGGATTAAGAGAATCAATTTTGGAAGAATAATTATTCTCTTGACCCTTCCCTTGAAACTGACCAAAAGCTGAAGCTATCGGTCAGTTCTGCCGACGACGTGCAACGATGTGTCACAGTACGGTACAAGCTACCAGGGAATGGGGATACCTGGTTTTGTTAAGGATATCACGGATGGCTGCAGTGGTCAGTTAGTAGGAGCACTAGAACATGTGCCTGCGCTGCGCGGGCGTGCACCAGGTCCTCTGCTTAGCATTGTCATGATCCCCAATTCGTCTCGTGGTACTGCCATGCCTTGCAGCATGCTCATCATCGCTATACTTATCGACAGACTTTCTAGATGACAATACTAGCGCTCTGGTCAAGCTAACACAACATGTCACCCTCCTCTGGACAACAGATCGTGCTCCAAGCAAGGCACTGGCATGGTGGAAGGTCGCTACAGTATTGTTGTCGAAGCACTCCGGTCACTCCGGCCGTGCATCACGTTGGTCAGTTCGGTGATCGTGGCGGCGGTAGTCGCCGGCCAGACGCGGTGCTGCGCAACTCCAGTGACACTATCGGCGCGGCAGTGAGTGGAGATACCATCTAATCTGCCCCTGTATTAAAATATAAATGAGTGGCGGCTTCCGCGTGCGTGCACGCAGGATGCGGTGTCTATTAGCGCGGCGATACAAGCCGATACTGTCCCACAGAGTACAGTGGTACATAGTGGTAGACAGTGGCGACTGGCACGATTCTACCACTAATTAATAGAGGTAGACATGACCGCAATAGATTAGTTGCAAAAAAATTTTGTCAATAAAAGAGTCAATTAAAATGATCTGAATATTCGCTGCGATCGAGCTCATTGTGCATGATAGTATGTCTGCATCGTGTGTGATCAGGAATGCAGATCTATTTGCGTCGCGATGAGCCGGTCGGCTGTGCGCGCGCACACGGCGCAAATCGGGCGGATAATCGCGCGTGCGCCGCGGTAATTAATACCGCGCAAAAACGACGGAAAAAACGTGTCTACGAGCATGATGCGCAGGCGCAGCCGAACGGGGCCGCACCAGGCCTGGCACTGGGCAGGAACTGTCAGAAGGTGTAGTAGTAACAAGAGCGCTGCATCTGATTTTTCGTTATTAAGTACTCCCTGAGGCAAGCGGGTCGCTCGGCCACTGAAGGCTTTTTCGGAGCCCCACGGGAGCCTTCAGTGCTCAAGTGTCCGCTAGTGACTTCTTATAACGTTCCTGTTCAGCGCGGACTGTGGACTGCGGTGTAGCGTGGACGATGACGTCACGATGTGACTAGTTCTCACTGGTGATGAAGGGCTGTCCCTCTGTGTCGCATTGCTTGTAGAGCTGATATGAATAAGTGCGACAGGTGCGGCGCACGCGCATGACCCTCGTCGTTACCGCCGCGCCGCTTGCCGGTCGCGCGTTAGTTGTTGTGGTCGCCCGGTACATTACAGTCATTTGAATACCCGCCCCGGCACTTGTCGGCACTTGTCGGCACTTGTCGGCACTTGTCGCCTTCTTTCATATTACTTTGTTTTTTGTTGCCTGTCTGTCTGACACATACCTGCTAGCTAAGCAACATGAGCAATTAATAATTACTTAATGTTAATTAGTTTATTACGTTATTGTTCGAGGATGTTTTCACTAAGGATTAGGATAGCGTGGAAAACATACGACACCGCACATAACGTCAACCGTATACGTTCTAATAATGTAATAAGTTCCTATGACAACATTCACAAATCACAGCATATTTACATCACGGTGCCGACCGAAAATGGATTTTTATCTTCAGCCGAAAACGAAAGCGAAATTTGGTTGGACTCTACGTAGCACCTTGCTTCAGACGTTGCATGAGTGCCCATGTAGCTTAATGTGAAAATATTTATATCCTACTAATATTATATATTATATTATAATATTATAAATGCGAAAGTTTGTGAGGATGGATGTTTGTTACTCTTTCACGCAAAAACTACTGAAGGGAATTTGATGAAACTTTATAGTAATATAGCTTATACATCAGAATAACACATAGGATACTTTTTATCCCGATATTCCCACGGGACCAAAACTTACGCGGGTGAAACCGAGGGGCGCAGCTAGTATTATCTAAAAATTAAACAGTAGCGTTTGTCTAGCTGTCTACCACTGGAACACATTGTGTGATGGTTCTGACTCGCAGCTTATCTCAATGAGCACGATGAAGTTACTTGTAACTTGTATTTATGTAATTAGTACATAGATATAACTGTTTTTTAGTTGTCTCGTTCCCAGACGCCGCGCCACGCGCGTACGCATGTAGGGACGCGTGTTTATCTGCAGTTATTAGAGCAACATCGTGCGAGAATTGGATAATTACAGGCATCCATGTTATTACGCATAAAATTACCTTTGAATATTGCAACACTTACCGCTCCGCTTGCTTGCTGTTGCGGCGGCGCAAGGCTTGCTGTTCGAGTTTTTCTCGTCAGTTAATTAGCGCGGGTTTCTCACGAGCGCTAACATCGTCCTTTATTAAACTGCGCCCGCGATTCTGTTTTAGGTATTTTAATGAGCCGGTTCCTTACCTCTGTCTCGCAACCCCCCCCCCCCCTCCCCGTCGGAACGCTCACCCCACACAACAGACGGCTGCAGGATTTATGTCCGCCGGCGCAGATTCGGCAAAAAGGCGCCATCGCCGGGAACCGGCTCGCGACACGTCATGCAGCAGGCGCACTGAGCACCGAAGTACATGCAGCAGGCGCAGGTAACCTTGAGTTGTGTCCACCGCGGCTAGTGCTTGAGGCAAAAATATGCAGGACAGTTGCTGTTTGTTTAGCGTCTCTCTCGTAGTTAAACAATTAAACAAAAAGAAAACACTATGTGCGTGAAAAAATCCGTTTAAAAGTCAGGCATCCCCGGGTGAGTGGCAGCGGCGCGGTTCACACGGCCTGCGGGCCCCGCGGTCGGTCGCGAAGGTGTCATATTTTCATTACGCGCAGTTTTTCGCGCAGGCGCAGCTCGTAAATATCTGTGTATGTGGGTAAGGCGTGGCGGACGATCGTAAACCGCGACAAATGCCACGCGCATACCCCGTGGGAGACATCAGCCTGCGCATGTTTGAGTTATCCAAACACACAATTAAACTACATTAGAACGAGTTGTTATGATTATTGAAAATACACATGCAGATTGTCTTGTTCGTAGAAACAACGCGTGAAAGACAATCTGTCGAGTAAAAGACATCAACGCGCTCAGTACTGCGGTGAGTGCCGTGTTATACATGTACGATGTTACATTATTATTATTTTTGTAATGATAATGGTAAGGGAGATTTTGATAAATAAATAAAATTAAAAAATAATAATAACTGGTACTCCTAAGGGATTACTTGTTTATTTTTATGAGTCAATAAAAACGTTATAACAGTTCAAACATTTGGATCACTAGAATTTTAAATCATAGTGTGGTGTGTCATACCTGAAGTGGAAAACTGTTTACTAACTTTTGAAGGCCACTGTATGTAGTTCAGAAACATTGTCAGCAATTATTATCGACATACATCTGCTAACAACGTGTGTGTTTTTCTTTCTTTCAATAAGTATTGTATGACCTGCCTATCAGCATCTCCTGCTTGTCCTGCGCTGCGCTGGACCTATCACCTCATCTTCTACAAGCATCAAACTGCCTTCTGCAGAGTTCGCGTGATAGGTGGATCGGTTTGCAAGATCTCATGAACCCGCGTACAGGCATGGAATAATAATAATAATAATAATCGTTTATTTATAAAAAGGGAATACATTTACAATGAATAGCTTAACAATTAAAATAGCGCACAGTTGCTAATTTGCCTGAACTAGGTTGAACCTGTGCTTCAGGCTAGAAAGTGCATAAATACTTAATGTAATAAATTAACAATGATTATAACTTAAAAAAACTAAATTAAAAACTTAGGTAAATAAAAAGTAAAATAGCATGTTAGCAGTTCTATTTGCAGACACTAAGTAGGTCTTCTGTTTGTGCATAGTCGATGGTTAGTAAATAATTAAGTACAATTTTCTTACAGCTATAGTAATTTAGTTTATAGATACTTAGTTTTCTATTTAATCTATTGTACAGGAATGGGCCTAAGAATGTTAAAAATCTTTCTACAAAGACATGTTTTGAGGTTGCATTAGACATGCATACTAGATCATTCCGTCTCTTGGTAGTATTGTCGGCATTGTAGGCAAGCATGGTGTGCTGTTTTAATACTAAGTGCATAATGAAAAGCTGGCGAACAGTTAGTACATTGCAGGATTTATATAGCAGATCAGTGGGAATGAGAAGTACCTAACTGATTACCGCAAGTAAGTAACGCAATATTTAATTAATTCATGATTCCGGGAATGCGAAAACAACCGGCGCAGGCGCACAACATCAACACTCGCCACTCGTATAGTAATTGCTACAAGTGACACGTACACTATAAATATTTATTTATGAATGCGATCACTGATCACTGATCGTGGAAGCGGTTATTTGAATAGCTTTGAAAGAATCACAAGCACGCGGCGCGGTGGCGGTGTGATCTCATCAACAATGCCCTTGAAGCTATTCAATTAATTCCCTACAACATATTCTAATGGCAATAAAAGCGATGCTATCGGCGAGGGTCGTCTCGTTCCCAGCGGCGCGCACTGCGCCCACCGCGGCCGATATCATCACATCTCTGGCGTTCACTAAATCTCTTGAGACGCGTTAATGGGACTGTTTAGTTGTTTAATTCGTTTTTTATCGCATTCGCATAGATTTAAATTAATTAGCACTATTGGATGCGATGAGTGCGCGATACTGCGGCCCCTGCCTCACCAGGCAGCACACAGAGCACAGTTCCATGCCTGCTGCAGTAGCCAATCACACGCTCTGCAGAGCTGTGCAGTGATAATTCACAGTACAGTTGAAACGTAACTTTATTGACAACAACTGTAAACGGCAGTGTTCACAGTACTCAGGTTGTTTCAGATTCCAGTGGCGGGGATTCAATTAAGAAAACATACAGCGCAGTTAGATCGCATGTACCAAGCGTCGCGTATGTAGGTAGGGATCCCAACTCTTTGATAGGAAGCCAGGTGACAGCGCGGTGCAGATTACACGTTGACGAGTGACGCGGCATGCTAACGGTGACGTCACTACTATCTGACGTCAGCACGTTATCGACGTCGGCACATCAAGGCGACGTGCACTTGCACGCTAAACCTGATCGTAATTAATGAATTAACCCGAGGATCACAGGAATGCCTTAATTGATGGCTAATGACGGCGTAATGTTGCGAACACAACGGGTGACCGCCCGCCGCGCTCCCTCTACGCAGCAACAACGCAGCGGACGCGCAGTGGACGCGCAGTGACCACGCCCTCCGGCGCGACCGTCATCGATACAGACACTAATTAAAAACATGTTGTTTGGCTCGCATGCACTTGTTGATCAAGCTGTACTCACCTGAAGGGGACGCAGTGGGTAGACAGTAATAAGTGACGTAGTATGAGTTCCAGTCGGTAGCAAGCTACGATACGTTACAGTTAGTACAAGTAGTGTTGCTGGCGCTCTCAGCTCGGGGTCAGTGACCTATAAGGTTCGAGTTGTTTTATTTGCAAAAGTAAGCATCATTTTATGATTCGAAGACTGTCTCTAACGTCACCCAAGCATGGCTCCCAACGAGAGCCTTCCTCAGTACACAAGATGTACATACCTACCAGAGCAACTGATAACATCTATCAGTATGTATGCATTCAGTGGTCACCTGATCCGGACGTCACCGTTTAATGATCACTTGACACGCGATGCGCAGGCGCACACACAGCACATGCCACTATCGCCGGATCTACGTCATACGTTTACGCCAGTTTACGGGTCGTCGGTTCGTCTGTCAGCGAACAACTCGGGAACATCTACACTGTGTTGCTTAATGAAGAGTTCAGTTAATTTAATCTTGCATCTAATCTGTTCACCAGCTTGGATTTTATTTAATTTTTGTCACGGTACCAAGTAGATAGACATCCTCAACGAACAACACACAATTTACTGACTGATAGACTGCACTATCTGGTTCAACACGCGACTTTACTTACTATTCCTGAATTATTAAAGTTAATTTAGCAAAAACCGATGCCGATAATTCTGTCAATGTCTAAAGTGAATTTAAACAGCTAGCAGTGTGTAAAATAAAAGAAGAACATTGCGACAAACTGTCGGCGCAGACATACTATCTTCAGTAGCTGCAGCTGGGCTCACTGTTGTGTACACCCAAACTATCTTCGGTTGCTGCAGCTGTGCTCACTGTTGTGTACACCCAAACTATCTTCGGTTGCTGCAGCTGTGCTCACTGTTGTGTACACCCAAACTATCTTCGGTTGCTGCAGCTGGGCTCACTGTTGTGTACACCCAAACTATCTTCGGTTGCTGCAGCTGGGCTCACTGTTGTGTACACCCAAACTATCTTCGGTTGGGGCAGCTGGGCTCACTGTTGTGTACACCCAAACTATCTTCGGTTGCTGCAGCTGGGCTCACTGTTGTGTACACCCAAACTATCTTCGGTTGCGGCAGCTGGGCTCAATGTTGTGTACACCCAAACTATCTTCGGTTGCTGCAGCTGGGCTCACTGTTGTGTACACCCAAACTATCTTCGGTTGCTGCAGCTGGGCTCACTGTTGTGTACACCCAAACTATCTTCGGTTGCTGCAGCTGGGCTCACTGTTGTGTACACCCAAACTATCTTCGGTTGCTGCAGCTGGGCTCAATGTTGTGTACACCCAAACTATCTTCGGTTGCTGCAGCTGGGCTCACTGTTGTGTACACCCAAACTATCTTCGGTTGCTGCAGCTGGGCTCACTGTTGTGTACACCCAAACTATCTTCGGTTGCTGCAGCTGGGCTCACTGTTGTGTACACCCAAACTATCTTCGGTTGCTGCAGCTGGGCTCACTGTTGTGTACACCCAAACTATCTTCGGTTGGGGCAGCTGGGCTCACTGTTGTGTACACCCAAACTATCTTCGGTTGCTGCAGCTGGGCTCACTGTTGTGTACACCCAAACTATCTTCGGTTGGGGCAGCTGGGCTCACTGTTGTGTACACCCAAACTATCTTCGGTTGCTGCAGCTGGGCTCACTGTTGTGTACACCCAAACTATCTTCGGTTGCTGCAGCTGGGCTCAATGTTGTGTACACCCAAACTATCTTCGGTTGCTGCAGCTGGGCTCACTGTTGTGTACACCCAAACTATCTTCGGTTGCTGCAGCTGGGCTCACTGTTGTGTACACCCAAACTATCTTCGGTTGCGGCAGCTGGGCTCACTGTTGTGTACATTCAAACTTCATATAAACACTCATTCGGTTGATATGTTGAGTGTAAAAGCAGCCGTCACATGGTATGCGCAGCACCGCCTGCGTGTGCGCAGATCTAACGTGTTCAGGAGCGCGGACGAGGGAGCATTGCGATGGTGGACGGTAGACTTCATTAGTGATTTGAATATCAAATCCGTTTAAAGCAGTTGCAGTGGTAGGTATCAAACGATTTCTTTTTGTTTGCATAACGGCCAAATCATATGTACAAACATTTTGTTAGTGGCTGTTAATGAAAATCCGTTTGGTCAATCTCACAAGACCAAAAGTTGGATCATAGGACTGTCACACACAAGACCAAGTGAGATGTCTTGAAGGCTCTAGAAGCCTGCCCGCATCTCGTCGTGCTCAGAGAGCAGCACAGCTGGAGCAGTACGAGCTCTACTGGCGAGTGGGGGCCGGTCAGCCACCCAGCCCCGTCAGCCTCACGTTGTTGATGTTATCACGAAGCAGTTTCATCAGCCACATCAAGATACGTGCTTGTAACCGATCTTCCCCGACTGATGCTCTAGTAAGTGAGCCACTTCATTGACTTTATCACTCTACGTGTGCGCATCGCTACTAATGCACGTATTATGTTAAACTTACGACTAATGGCGATCCGATGCGGACGATAACGATTCTCGATAAATACTGATATTTTATTTTCACAACGACTCGTAAACTTACTGAAGTAGCGAGTTGTTTCAATCCCGGAGATGGCATCGCACAATTATACGTACATAACAGTTCATAGCGAGCACGGGTCGGATGGTGGCAGGTGACCGGCTGCAAGCTTCTGACCAACGTTAAAGTGATCCTACCGAATGGTGCATACGTAACTAAGAATGTGCGTCGCAAACATCTCGCCCGATAGTACCCTCCTAACAGCATTACATTTATGACTGGCCAAGATGGTTTGGAAATAAACTATCTACTGGGATTAATAGCGAACAGTATCCCATACAGATACTTGCAGCCCGTTTGCTCCGCTCCACGCGGCACTACACGTCGTCTTAATACTTTCACGCACATTAGATCCACTCAGCTTACACAACACATGAATAACGCGCATTGTTACTAACAATTACACTCACATATACACGCTTATGTGTGTGTCTGTGTGTGCTTCAGATCGTGATCAATCGTTGTGGTGGACTGCGCACGTCAGGACTAATCCCAGACGGAACTGACAGCTACACTGTTTAGATCACTGCATCCCGTCCTTATTCAAATACATGTCTTATGCCAATAGGATAGGGAATGTAATCCTAAAGGAATCATTCAGCAAGAGATGACAATTTATGTGCATAGCAGTTGAAGCTGTGCCCTAATTAAAACAAAGCTGTGAATGTGTCGCAGAGCGCTGGTCGGCAACGCGCGGCGCCCGAGCAGGGCTAATGAGTGCAGCAAGTCATTATTGTACAGCAAGAAAGCACCGCTGTGCGCCAGTGCGCATGCGCAGGCGCGCGGATGACGCCGTCGTGGTCGAGCTACAGGATGCTACCATTGGAGCTTATCATAGGAACCGGTCGGCGGCAGCCATTGATTCAACGTCTGTGTCATTATACTTACTCGGTTTTTGAACGTCATTTTGAAATTACTAATTCATATTTTTATGATCTATATTAAAACGTTGATTAAATAACTACAGATACCTATCGTTGGCAGAACTTATTCATCTCGCTCACACACAGTCACTCAACACATGACATCGAACTACATATAAAACAGGCGACATAATTAAATAAAATACTGCACAGTAGTACCCTGCATTCAAACCTGCATTCGTTAATCGCACCGTTTCAATGATACCAAATTAATACTCTATCCAATGTACTTCTTTCTACTTTTTCAGTTACCCTTCAGTAGATATGGGGCATCACACATATCCGACTAACTTTGACGACATAACGTTTCACACATTAGCAGAATATGTAAAACTAAAACAATAATGTGTGTATGTTACGCGGCGCTGACCGACATAAACAAGCGTTGCCCAGCTGTGGGCAGCGGTGGCCCACGTCCCACTGTGCGCATGCGCAGTCTACGGGGCAACATTTCCATACAAATGAATGTCAGCAGACGGAGCGGCGGCGATACGAGCACTGTTGTGTAGGAGTCACCTGCGACTGTGGAGCGCGGGCGAGAGCGCAGGGTGGAGGTCGCTCATCGCTGTAACCTTAGGCACATACTAAAAGACAACGTGCTTTGTGAGACGGTCGCCATTCCTACAAAATCCCAATGGCCATTTACACAGCTGTCCCATGATTAATAATAATCTTATTAAATTCTAATTCCCACACATTTACGATACAAGCACTATCACGAATCCAAGATATTCAATTAGCAATTTCCCATAATGCCGGTACATTCGCGTGTGGGTATAACTTACATGTGGTTAAGTACCAGGTTCTCAGGAACACGTCGGAGGCTGCAGGGCGCGGCGGCGCTGTGGCGGCCGGCCCGGGAGGCAGACTGTACCGTTACGCGCTGAACTAATAAGCGAACCTGAGACCAATATGGGCATATTGCTCTCAGGCAAACCCAAATTCTTTTATTTGCCAGAATGTAGGTTTGCAATGTATTATAATTTTAAAACTGTAATGGCCCCTTTACATTCTACCATTACGTATCGTGCGCAAATATTACATTGTCTAACAATACATCAGACACGCGCACTTCTCTACAGAGTCGACCGCCCTCTGGTATTCTGATTGTTTCGTTAACGTCAGCATGACTTGTGAGGTAATAAAAGTTCATGGAAAGACTTCTATTTAGGTCGGAGGTTGTCGGGGATGTCAGGGGGTGCGAGGGGTGCGCAAGCGTATAATTTAATGCGTGCATTTAGCGCAAATTTATGTTCTGCGTGTTATTAGTTTACGGTTTATGGCCGAGCAGTATTTTATCTCAGCGAGCATAAGTTATTAAAACAAGAATATCAATCAATTTTACGAGCTTGTTTCATTGCAGATACCAGGGCATCAGAACAGGGGGAAGTAGCTGCTTCTGCGCAAATTGGCACACAACCGTTATTCACAAATTACAGTGATAGAAACCTGAAAGCGTTGGATGTACATTTTCTACAAACACTGCTGAAATTGATTAAGAACATCAGCAATTTATTGAGTTGCTATTAGCGCATCATTCAAACTCCAAACAAGCTATATTAAGACCGGTCTCCCTGGCTATAGTGGTGCAACAAGCGACTCCGCGGAGCCACGGCCTCATTCAGTTCGTCAAACGAGGATATAATATTTATCATAAAAAAGTCTCGATTTGATCAGTATTCTCATTCGCGATTGTAACCGGTACATTCTATAGGATGCGCGCGGATGCCTCCAACGGATTCCTCCTGGAGCGACTAATGAGTGCGCCGGGCGGCCGGGCCCTCCCCCCTCCCCCTACCTCAGCCTCCTACACCCCCCTCCTCACACCCCTCGCTTATTAGTTTTTATGTGCGGACCACCTGTTGTGCTGCGCTCGCGCATACTCGCGTGATACAAGTACTCGTGTGTTGTGCTACGACGACGCGACGTGCCGGTTGATGAATGATCCAAATGAATTAGTTCCAGTGCAGCTATTGTTTTACTTTGGGAGACTGTCGCACCCACAACGTCGGTGAGCTGTGCTTTAATTGAGCAAATTTGTTTAAAATCTGATCATTTATGTGAACATAAATAAATTAATTACCTAATACGTTTGCGTAACCCATACCTACCCATATCTACTTGACACAAATAATTAGGTTGGGTAGGAGGAACCCCCCCCCCCCCAACCTAATTCGAACAGCTCCAACAACAATAATCGCAGGAACGATCTCGATTTCAAAATCGGTGAGTCGTTCAAGTTCACGAAGGCATAAAACTGTTTAATTTAATGTCTACCTTTCATGGCTCCTTTTATTTTCGAAATTAAAACAAAACAACCAAACGGTTAACTGTCTGCCACAGACTCTACCTGCGGTTCCCAAATTGCTTGTTTGTATGTGTGCGTGTATGTATGTGTATGAAGAATGTGGTAAAGCGATGTGTGTGTGTGTGTGTGTTCGTACATTTAATTCTCTGGTCACAGTCTCATTCATTTGTATGTTGTGTCTTATTCGCTGTGTGACCATCTTGGGGGATCTCATTATTTTATCAATGTCTAATTAGAAAGTTAATGTACACAAATAAATTGTAAGTTTCAACACTTTAATGTAAAAATGAAACATAAAACGGCGCGTAAGCGGAGCGAGGCGAACATGCTAATTCGCTGATATTGATAAAAAGTGTCGCTTGTACACGTACAGGCACGCGCAGAAGTTCTGCCCCACCGTGTAGAAACTCAATACACCAACGTAGAGAACAGTGAGCACGCGGCCATGTGAATGCACAACGTGCTCTCTCGCTTTACTGTAAATCTATTACAGCAATTTAATCGTGTTCGTTTATTGTAGAGTTTATTATAATAAGTACATACTGGGCCTTCTGCAGTGCGTTGCTGCGTGTCACGCATGCACGGGCGCATCGCTCGTGTTCTCACGGCAGCGCAGCGTCGCGGCCGCAGGACATTCATCCGAATTAATTCGGTGCCGCGTCACACCCGCCCCGCCCCGCGCTGGGCACACGCATTCATACGACACTACTTACGTAATTAGTGCTAATTAATCAGCACATATGGATTACATGGATAACAAAGTGACTCACTACTCTATGAACTTTAAATATTACCTACTAATATGATATGAGTTTTCAACTAAATTTCTCGCCCTCACTCGCTTTTGATTTAGTACGGCGAACGTTTCAGCCTGACCGATTAAATTTAACATATTAACCCCATAAGAATAATAAAAGCTTTTAAGCAAATTAAGATCAAATTGACCGAAGATCTTTGGGGAATATCCATTAAAGTCTGTACCTCCAAATTGAGACTAGTGCGCCTTCCCCGATTCAATGAAATGCAATAAGGTAACCACTTTACAAATCCGGGGACAGCGGGACAGTAAAGACACCAATAATTATAACCACGTATCCGTGTTGCCGGTTTTCAGCAAGGTGTTTGAAAAGATAATGCTTAATCAAATGCTCAATCATTTTAACACGAATAAAATCCTTCACGATCAACAGTATGGTTTCACCAAAGGACGTTGTACGACCGACGCCGATGTAACCTTATTAAAATACATTTTTAACACGTGGGAAGAGGTCCAAGACGTCATAGGAATATTTTTTGACCTCTTCAAGGCATTTGATTGCGTCGATCACGAAACCTTGCTCTTGAAACTTGAGCATTACGGAATTGAATAACTTGCGCTCAGTTTAATTAGTTCTTGATTAAATGATAGGCAAATTCAAATAAATGGTGTCAATTCACTTTATTTAAAAGTAAAAATGGGTGTGCCACAAGGCTCGATATTAAGTCCTTTCCTCTTTTTAGTGTATATTAATGATCTACTCCATTTATTAAAAAATCAACCACAAATGGTGTTATTTGCTGATGATACTTACTTAATTTTTAAGGTAAATAGACGTGCTACAAATTTTGACGACGTAAATAACGCCCTATTGCAGGTTCAAAATTAGTTCACTGCTAATAATTTAGTATTAAATGGAAAAAAAAACTAAGTGCATAATCTTTTTTTGCCAAATATCAAGGGTAGTGATTGTAAGATAATATTGAATCAAAAAAAAAATCAAATTAAAAAATCATTTATTTCAATCCATTTTAGATCATATAAAACATTATAATTTCACCCCCAATAAGTTTAAATAAAATAACGAAAGAATTAAATAAGTCATATAAATTAAAATAAAATTAAAAGTACAAAATTAAATTAAAATCATAAAATAAAAACAAAAATTATTATTATTTTTATTAACTAAAAAATTATTACTAATACGCCTGCCTTTGAGTCGTTTGTTTGTTTGTCATTACATTAATCATATAACAATGGTTAATGTACTGACAATCAAATCTGAGAAACCTGAAACTGAATCTGTTTCTGAAGAGAAACTATAATTCCTTGATAAAACTGTTTTCCTAGAGATCATGCTCGACTCAAGGCTACAAGAGGGTCCCACAACGTGGCAATGCTGCCAGCCTTTTGGGCACGTTTCCTGTTGACAGCGATGCGGACAATTTTTTTTATTATTTCCCCTCCTTTTTATATACTTGTACATATTTGAAGCCTACAAAATACCTCCCCACATTCTTCATCTGAATGAAACAAAATTCAAGTGTTGTATAAATCGCAAACTAAGCAGGCAGGCATATTATAAGTTAGGGGTTTACATCGCTGATAAAAATGCCTGGCTCAATGCTGGTCCTGATCCACAACGACCACAACCACAACTAATTGATTAACACTTGAAAATACTGTTGGAGCTGCTGAAGATTGTAAGACTATCTTTGCATTGTATAAACTCAATTTCCTTTGTATTGTATAACTGCATAGCACAGATGTGAGTTCTATGTACTATAGAGCTACCATTTACCGGGTAATATGTCTTTCATTGACTTGAATGTGCCCTGGCGGCTGATAGTTTGTCATACTCTCTCAAATGTCTCGCTGGTGGTGGCGTTGGATCATTTAGCTCCCTTCAAAATGGTTGAGCTGAATGGTACTAATCCATGCGTCATGTTCGTGAACGGGCGCCGTCAGTTGGGGCTGGTCATCTTTTAGCTGCCTCGGCTTATTTTTAATTATTTTATTTTTGGATTGTTATTTTGTTACTATTTGCTGTATTCTGGAAGCTTTTAACGCGTACGTCTTTTTTTACATCGTTCTCACATATAATTATAAATCAACATTGAAGAAAATATAATTGAAAACAGTGTCCATGGAGTTTCTTGCCCGTTCTTCTCCATAGGTACCTGCTACAGTACTACACTTTGGAATGGACAACTAGCTTCATATTTCTGACTGACCGACCGACTTCAAAACTACCTGTAAATGGTTTAATTGAAATAAATGCTTTGAGTTTGAGTTTGAACTTTAAATACCTACTTCACAATTGTTCATCCTGTTAAAGCCCTATGTTTGCGTCTCCAGCCATTATTCCTGTTCACATCTCTGCAGGACTTTCAATAATAATAATGCGTTGTTTCTTCTTATTGTCCTGATATTATGGTAAAAGCTCAACCTTTATTTTATTCGATAGCCTGCGCAAGCGCAACGCGAACTCATATCATAGGAATGTGACACAACTTGGTAGCGAGCGTGCAATCGCGTGCACTTATCCTACTTCCTTCCTACTAATAATATTATAAATGCGAAAGTTTGTGAGGATGGATGTTTGTTACTCTTTCACGCAAAAACTACTGAACGGATTTTGATGAAACTTTACAGTAATATAGTTTATACATCAGAATAACACATAGGATACTTTTTATCCCGATATTCCCACGGGATCAAAACTTACGCGGGTGAAACCGCGGGGCGCAGCTAGTATTAAAAAAGGTGAAAGTTTGTGTGTTTGTACGTTTGTTACTTCTTCGCGCACAAACAGCTGAACGGATTTGCATGAAATTTGGCACACAGATAGTTTATAACCAGGATTAACACATAGGATACTTTTATCCCGATATTCCTACGGGATGAACACTTATGCGTGTGAAACCGCGGGGCGCTACTAGTCTTGTATATTAATGACTCAGTGATCTAATAGTCGTGGGAACACGGGGGCGAGGGGCGCGGGGCGGACCCACGGCGCTCGCGGACTTTTGGCAGGCTCTTATCTCTTGCAGCTATCTGTGATGTTATGTTTCACATTTCTTCGGAAATAGTCACTGTGAGTGTTTCACACTTTATGTAAGATATAGTTATTAGCTTCATTAGATCAGCAACGTTTATTGATAACAATATAATCACCATGATAACGTTATCAAACACGTATCTCATATGAATGTTCGACCAACGCACCAGCTTATTATATTAGTCTCCTAAAGTGAGAGAGAGAGTTGTAGAATATCACCACCTACTCCAGAGCAGACCTGAGGCAATTCCTGAATTAATTATTAACAAATATCATGTTTTCCCTTCTGTAGAAAATGCACCAGTTGCGAAGCGTTAAAAGCCGTGCGTGTATGTGCCGGCGTAGCACGGCGGTCCACACGCGGCGACGAGCAGCTCACGTCGACAACCACGCCCTACGTGGAAAGAGAGCTTATCACTCCGGCGCCGCGCGAGGCGGTTACTGGCCACTCTGCGCGGTGATCAGAGATCGAGTGCTCCCACACCACACATGGCCGCAGGTGACACAAGCAATACAAGCTTGTAAACCTTCAAAAAACCATTTTGGGGATATCGTCTTACCACGCTTAGTAAATGGATTTGAGAGCGCAATCAGCACCCTAATTGCGTAACACACTATTACTCTCAATTTGAATCATTTTGAAGCTTATTGCTAATCCATTGCTCCATATGTTCGAAGATGTGTCTGCTCAACAACGCAAATAACGCAATGAATGTTGTTGAACTGTCAAAATGAAACCCATTGCTACTGATAGTATGTTACGCAATTACCCTGCAGTTGTTACAAACTGTTAAGTAGCTCAGATGTGGAACATTCCATTAGTAAGTTCTGACTTTATCTTTGCTCATCGGTGCTAGTCATTTTTACCCGACTACGGCGATGCAAAAAGGAGGGTTATGATTTTGACCGGTATGTATGTATGTATGTTCATCTGTTCCCTCATAACTTCTAAACTACTTACCATAATTTAATAAATGAGGTATTGTTGGGAGCGTCTTGATTGTCCGCTGGTTATAAGCTATGTGACGTCACATTAAATGGAATATGGAGCCCTCTAGCGGACATAAAGTGATGACCTAAAAAAAATTGTTATCATGCCGTGTTGGGTATCAAATGAAAGGGCTAATTAGCAAATTTCAAATATATATATATATATATATATTGTTAGCTGTTGCTAACGGATTTGCTTACACACAATAATTAGAAATAATTTCTATAAAATCACGCCTCAGATTTGAGCGATTAGCGATATTCGATTTTATATTACCTAAGACAATAAAACCAAAACAAAAAAAAAAATAATAAGCGGCTCTGCAAAATAAATACCACTAAATGAACCCCAAAATAATTTAAATAAAAAATAAGTTTAAAAACTTAAACTCGACTACTGAAAAGGATAAAACAAGAAAGTACTTCCCGTGGTCGCATGCTACCATGGCTTATAAGTATGTACAGGCATGAGACCACGGGGAGGTACTTTCTTGTTTCATACTTTTCAGTAGTCGGGTTTTTATAATATCATGTTCCGAATGCTAATTTTAGCGGAAAATAAGTTCTTAAGGATCTTTAAGAGGCAAATAATGCCTGATTAATTATATAAATGATTATTATCGTTGGAATTTTAATACTATACCGCAATGAATCATCCAGTATCGACGCCTACATCTCAAATTAATCGAAAAACAATAAAATAAATAGGCATCGAAATGAACCGAATAACAAAATGAGTCATAAGATACAGGATATCAGACGCGAGGCGGCCCGCGGGCGGCGGGCGGCCGTGCAGGCGCGGTGCAGGTGACGCGCCACGAGGACCCACAGTAAGTGAACTGCGCTATATCAGAAGTATTGTGACGTTTATTGTTGTTTTACGAGACAGCGCAGACACGCGTCGTGACGTCACCTTAGTGTTGTGACGAGAGCGCACGGGGCACGTCATAACTGCGCTTACATAAACTAGGATTAACTGGAAGCGGTGCATGCACGTGTCGGAATTTATGTACAATATTATATAGAATTCTAGCTGACCCCGCAAACGTCGTTTTGCAAACTAGTTTTGGAACGGACAACTAGTTTTCTCATTAACGTATCTAGCTGACAAGCCTAATTGAAATAAATGCCTTGTCTTATCTTTCTGTGCTTTTCTTCATAAAACCCTTTCCCCACACACCATATTCACAGGTACTCCATACACAGTAAACAACTAGTAACATTCTGTCACTCAAAGCTTGCTAAACAAGCTGTTATTATGAGCTATACATATAGTTTTCATTCTCCTTCCTGACACACGCATGCGTACGGTACGACACCTGAGGGGCAAATCTCGAATTTTAAGAACGTTCACAGTCTGATCTCAATCTGTCAAAAATACCTTCAATTTCCTTTACTTTGACAAGATTTTGACCTTGATTGTCGCTGAGATGAGATTGTGACTAGATATTGAACGTTTATAATTAGGCACGGGAATTGGACTTCTGGTCCTGTGGTCAGGCGCAAATTATAATTTTACTTACACACAGTAGTATACGATGTCGTAAGTCGTTAAAGAAAAGAAGGCATCAACAGGAAGAGTCTTATGTACAGTCAACACAAGAGATAAGTATGCAGGATCGTAGGATATAGCTGAAGTTTAGTAAGAAACCGATGGATGTTGTCGACTGACATTTCATTTGATAAATGAGCTGTTTATTTGTCGTTGACATTATTTGTCGGCTGTCGTCAAACAAGCAAAATTAGTTTGGTCTAGAAAAGGGCCTTCATGAGAGGTGTACAGGTAGTAGTGGTCAGGCGCAGGCGAGCCCGCGGGCCGCGGTACTCCACTCCACGCAACAGATATACGACGTGCTGACAAGCTCCCAGTGTGCCTTGTTGCCCTGCACGAGCACGTTGCACGTTGCACGTTGCGCGTCGGTGTCCGGCGACGAGGGCCGCCATACGTTATGGTTATTAAGTTTGGATCGACTTAGACTTCAGCATTGAACAGGTGAAGTGAACATCACCGCCGTCATCCGCGAAGGTTTAGGCCGAGGTGTAACTATGTAGTACATGCTCATTTCGTGAGTTATGTTTAAAATGATCATCACGAACTTCTAAAGCTTTATTGTTTCCCTACGGAACCACCACTACTACAGCTACGTAAGTAGGTCCTCAATCGGTGTCGTTTGTCGTGGAAGCTGTTAAAAGCCACGGATTATGTTAAATGTGATTATAACGCCGTAAAGAATGGCCGCCGCCTACTCGGCGAGATTTAGTTGATATATTTGGTGACTTCTTTAATATTAGATGATTTACGTTTTATGGTGTTTTAATAACATGTCAGGGCTTAGCGGCAGGGGTCACAAATCACGCGGCACGCGATGCAGCACCACGGGCACGCGGAGGACGCGCCGTTGCATCGGTCACAAGCTGCCTCTGGACCTGCCTCCGCGGATCACTGTGCGGACACAAGCTGAAGACTCAACTCAACACAAGTCGCCCCAGACCACACGTGACTTCGGTGCATACTGACAGGAATATGTAACTGACTGCAATTATTGTAGTTTATGCCAGACATATTCAAAGCTACTAATTTTGACTCAATCTTTTGTTGTTGGAATGAGTCTTTCTGGGGCTATAGATGCAGTGTGTGTGCAAGTCACAGGTTGATCCGTTCTCGCCGAGCCGCTCAGCGCTGAGCCAGTGAGGTACGGCGGCACACGAGCTCGGCGGGGGCTGCGCGTGCGCACGCGATGCTACAATTACTATAAATCGTTATTAGGAGAGAAGCGCGCGTCTAATACGATTACTATGACGTGTGGACCATCAGCCGGCACGCGGCGCTCCGGCCGGTGCACGGTGATGTCGGTGATAGTCTGCCGAGGCGCGGCATGCGACGCACACTAACCAAGCTCTGGTATGGGCTTACTAACTACCAAGCCGCCATTTAACACTTTAATACTAAGTAGTTGTACTTGATAATGTTAAAGAGGTGTAATAAAGTAGCTAGCACTCCTGTCGGTCGGGGAGTGTTTATTTTATTAATTTATAACTGGTTCGATTCCCGGTTTAGGTAAGCTTGTCGAGAAATCTGTGAATGCAGTTTTGTTTCTTTTTAAAAAATAAAGGAATGTTTCCTTTAAGTAATATAATCTATCTTAAAGATTTATAATGGTTTCAATTCAGGGCCCATTGATTTTTTCCACCCTGTATGTAAGTACATACTAGCAGTGAACGTGAGTAGCTCGTGGCGACTGTTGGTGCTCTACCGTTTGACTCACCTGCAACAATGCAGCCACGAGCTGGGACACCAGCATTCAAACAACATATTGTTTTTAAATTTTGCCATAATTATTAAACAGAATCAACAATTGTCAGTAATGATCCAAGTATATTCTGAACGGACTTGGCTTATTTAAGCCGGGTTTCACCAATATTTTATACCTAGTATCAATAAAAGTAAGTTAACGATATTGCTCGTTGTTTTTAGCAGTATTCAATTTTTAATACATTAACATTGTGTTAAACCTCTTTCTAATTCTGCAGTTGTACACAGATAACAATCTACATGTAATTAAGATCTGAAGATCGATATAGCGACAAATGTCAGGGACAGGGAAGAGGTCTTGACCTACTTTACTTATTTAGCAGATATTACAAATACTGCCATATAGGTCCCTATCAGTATAATCAGCATTCAGCATCTTGTGAGATCATAACTGTATACGTTTATAAAGGCTCGGGTTACCGCGTCGAACAATTGTCTCAAATAATAGTGACGCTCATATATACGGTGACTGATAATTAGTGACCGATACTTAAACACGTGCTTGTACTCATGATAACAAACAACTTTTACTATGGGACCAAACCTGAAATTGTGAAAAAAAAATCTGCTGTTCAGTCATTTATGTTCGCCTAACTGGTCAAAATGTAGGTACTGAACAGCAGATTTTTTTTTCGCGAATTCAGGTTTGGTCCCATAGTAAAAGTTGTTTGTTATCATAAGTACAATCACGTGTTTAGGTATCGGTCACTAATTACCAGTCACCCTATATAAATCACATCATCAATAACCTCCACCGTGTATAAGTCGCTGGACGTTGAGTGTGTTGCGTGTTGTGTCACCAGTGTGGTACCGGCTCAGTGATGTGTGTGTTGCGTGTTGTGTCACCAGTGTGGTACCGGCACAATGTTGTGTGTGTTGCGTGTTGTGTCACCAGTGTGGTACCGGCTCAGTGATGTGTGTGTTGCGTGTTGTGTCACCAGTGTGGTACCGGCACAATGTTGTGTGTGTTGCGTGTTGTGTCACCAGTGTGGTACCGGCTCAGTGATGTGTGTGTTGCGTGTTGTGTCACCAGTGTGGTACCGGCACAATGTTGTGTGTGTTGCGTGTTGTGTCACCAGTGTGGTACCGGCACAATGTTGTGTGTGTTGCGTGTTGTGTCACCAGTGTGGTACCGGCACAATGTTGTGTGTGTTGCGTGTTGTGTCACCAGTGTGGTACCGGCTGAGTGATGTGTGTGTTGCGTGTTGTGTCACCAGTGTGGTACCGGCACAATGTTGTGTGTGTTGCGTGTTGTGCCACCAGTGTGGTACCGGCTCAGTGATGTGTGTGTTGCGTGTTGTGTCACCAGTGTGGTACCGGCACAATGTTGTGTGTGTTGCGTGTTGTGTCACCAGTGTGGTACCGGCTGAGTGATGTGTGTGTTGCGTGTTGTGTCACCAGTGTGGTACCGGCTCAATGTTGTGTGTTGTGTCGCCAGTGTGGTACCGGCTCAATGATGACGGATGACTTGCTGACAGCCCCTCGTAGCCGTGGCGTTAGACGTTGACTCACAGACATACTGGCGCTCATTACGCATTAATGTACTATCATTAACGATGGGTCCATCTAGCATGTAAACACAGCAGACCCAGACCGAATGTAAGCTCCTGTAGTTACTACCAGCGATGGACAAAACACTGAAATGCGAGAAATCGCGGCTCTCAATGTTGACTTCTACTGGTAGGCGTACTGATGTGACGTACTGACGTGACGGGCTCTCGTGGGGGAGCGCTAAGCTCTCGTCACTTTGGTGTACCTTCTGTACCTTCCTAGCTTGCTTGCGCGCAGGCGCCGGCAATTTGTCCTCTATTAACTGATCGTCAACGACATGACCGTTTGTGAGTATATTTGTAATTTAACTATTTGTTGGCCCCTGACGTTGGGGACAGGTCGCGTGTGGATGGTAGATGGTCAATAATTCGGTACTAATTACGCGCATGCTTGCGACATGTCGCGTCGTTTGTCTTCGGATAAGCAACGCGTGTGAAGCGTTCAATTGTAGTGATCACTCATGGTGAGTAACGTGCGTCATTAGTGGAGTGAGCATCCATGGAAATGACGACGTGATCCGACGTACACACACGACTCATCTTGTTACGATGCGCGACGGGCTCGAATGAATGTTCTAAGAGCTGTTGAAATGACTGATCATTGCAAGAACCACCACTAGCATAGGGAAGTATCAATGGTATAAATGACGATGCACAATTTATAAATAAAAGTTTCCATATACTTAGTCACAGATGTCTTATCAAAGGTAGTCACAAGTAAGGGGGAGGGAGGGACCACCAGCTTATTGTATAACGTAAAAGCTTTTGCTAAATTTTAATTCGGACAATGTCGTGGAACGGAATACCCTGTAGCTAAGTAATACTTGTATTGTTGGGAAGATGCACCGCGGTGACCGTCCCCGACCTCTGCGTAGTAGCGCCGTTAATCGCATCGTATCGGATCGCGTGGCGACCCCTGCAGCCGCACGCACGTAAGGTGACACAGCGTGCGTGACTCCTGCCACGAACACTCACTTTACCGTCAGTCGCCACCCGTCACCACTGCTGGGTGGTTGAGACACGGTCTCACGGGGCTCGGGGGGCTCGGGGGGCTCTCGGTCAAGGCTGCGCGGACACAAGAACGCATCGGTATGTTGAATATCGTAGAAGAAGGCTCAAGCTTACTTAAACAGTAGGCTGTAGTTATGCTTCAGATTATAAGCTTGCTAATGACTAGTTGTGCTTGGTAATAAATGTAGAGCCTGCGTACTCGTAGCAGTTCATTAGCTTTTTGCAATAAATACGTCATTTTTAGTGAAGACTGTAAATCATGCAGAAACTAATTACCATGCCAGTAATAACCAGAAGAAAAAATACTTTAGGTAAACAAGTTTCCTACAGAAGCTCTTTTTTTTGCAAAGAAACCGATGCGAGCTGCGCCCGCGCTGCCATCGTGAGCGATTGTGCAAGCGACGCAACATTGCGACACAAATGATGCAGAGCGGTGCGCGCGCGCATCAACCTGACAGATATTAATAGAGAGCACGCAAAGTTATTGATAGTGTGCGAGAGCCGTGCGGACGTTCACAAATCACGGATGGACACCCGCGCCATTAGCCGCCGCTAATCTAATTCATTAGTTTAATTAAGTTAATGCAGCGCGCACGCCGCACGACGCCGCACGACGCCGCACGACGCCACGCCGCTACTCGCCGAGATAAATCGTCCCGATCTAGGAAAAAACGCTGTAATAAATCTTATTGCGAATTGCGCTTGATTTCTCCGGAGTGGAATGATATAATTACATGATTGCGCCGTGGCCGGTCGGCAACCGCCGCCGTGCGCTCCCCGGCCCCGCGCCCTCCGGTCCCTCCGGTCCGGTGAGAGGGGGAGGGGGACACATTCCCCTGGACCATTCTTTTTACGAGCAATTTACAATGACAGATATGTAATTATATAAAATATATGTAACGCTCTCGATGCTCGCTCTCTGTATACCTATACTTCGCATTGCTGTTGTTTAGAATAAAATCCGCGGCATTAGACGGACTCGCGGGGCGCGGGACGGGCGAGGCCCAACGACCAGCGAGTTTATTAACTTTTAAACAAGGTAATTAACCTCAAAGCTGACAAGTTTATAGCTTGGAAACATATAATTTAAACAAAAACATACAGCAATTAAAGATAAAAACAAACTAGTTTTTAATAGACATTACTCAGTTTAAGCTTGCTATGCAACTTGGAGGATAGCAGTTTAAATTCGGGATCATTCCAGAGACTCATCGTCGGCACAGGTGCTTATTAGAGTAACGGCACTGAAACAAGCGATGGAGTTGTATCTGCAAGAGCTGCGCGGCGCAATGCTAGCCCCCGCTGCGCGCGCGCCGGCGTGGTCGCATGAGAACGGATGTGCAGGACACAGGCACCGCGCAGGCGCAGGTCACTCACTCCGCGTTCATTAGTATTAGCTGTTTATTACGAACGGTGTCTATGGAGGAGTATCGCCGGGACGAGAGGCGGACGCGGGCGCTGTCGACGCCTTATCTCCAAATAAATATCTCAAATTGTCAGCCAACAAATTTGAAAGTCCTGTTCGGGCTCACACAAAGATAATCTATAAATTATGATCGGGCGCGGGCGCATCTATCTTTAATTAACATCGCAGGCGCGCGGGCGAGCAGGCGCGGGTCGGCGCGGGTCGCGGGTCGGAGCGGGCCGGACTGATCGATAGGTGCGCAAGCGCCAAGGTTCTTTGTTGCTACAAAATAAGGAAGTGTCTACAGAAGATTCACTTATTTAGCAAAATAGGTACTTAGCAATAAGTCGGTGGATACCCTAAAATTTAAATCTGTAACTATCTGCAACATTGTAACCTCGCTGTACGCGCCGCGACTTACAGCTTAGTACGGCCGTTATTCGAATGCGTGCAGTGTGGCTCAGTTTGAAACAATTAAGTCTACCTACGGGTTACCTAAGACCCTACAGATTATAATCTTAGCCCTATAGCAACTAGCTGGCACGCTAGTTATCGTAACCCCCACCTCTCACACAAACCACACCAAACGTGAGGCACGTTGGTGTTACGAGCGGGGAGTTATCAGGAGACCTACGGGAACAGACGGGATTTTAACTGAATCTCTTCGGTAGTAGGTACCTATTTGCGTGATGCTAGAACATACATTCAGTCAGACAAACAGAGAAAAATTACATAAACAAAAACAGTGTACAGTTTTGACTTCGCTACGATTTTATTATGTTAGGTAGGTAGGTATATGTATGGATATACGAATAGAATATACCTAGATGTAGGTGACTGCTTGCTGCTCATGGCCCGATTCTCCACAGTATTAAATAACTATGACGTTGTAAAGGGTACTTTTTGTGAAACACGTGTTACTACAAAAAAATACCCCAGCTTTAGTTTTTTTAAAGAACCGGGGCGACATCGTCGCTTATCGTGCGATATATTATATTAAATGCGACATCATTATGAATGTCCATTGATGAGACATTCACAATTAACATCGGTCTCGGAGCTGTGTGCCCACAATGAGACCCCGGCACAAGTGCACACGAAACGCAGGGGCCCACCGGGGCCCGGCGTAGGGGGCCTATTGTCCGGCGGCGCGGCGGCCGCGGGCTAGAGAGGCGAAATTAGTGCAGCCAGGACAACCGGAGTCATCGTAATTATTAGGGGCGAGATACACTTTTAATAGTGACGGTATCGATTAACAGTTTTATTTAGAGAAGCGTGTTTTAACACAAGCAATTAAAAACGAAATTGATTATTGATTGTTGTTGTTTTTAAATCTAAGGTAACTGCACTACTTTTAGGTAAAGTTATTACTCAGTGAAAGACTTTCTAAATGATATGAATTTATCCAGATTATGATTGTTATATTAATATTCCAAAGTTGACCCTGTAACACTTATCTACCTGACTATAATATTATTGATTGTTTAATTTTACTCTATTTAATTTAGAGCCGTCTCTGACTATCACAATGAAATCAATTAATTAGGTGCATCCAGTAGAAGAAGAAGAAGCAGTAGAAGTAGAAGCACATCCTCTCACATACTCCCTCCAGTTGCAGTTCCAACCACTGAGTACACAGTTAAATATTAACTAGTTTACTTAATTAACTGTAACGACTTCAATTACAACGATCTGTAGGCCAATTCTACTAATTTAAAACGTTCAAAATCTCGTCGCAGTCTCATCTCGGTGACAAACAAATGTCAAAAACTTGTCAAAATGTAGGGAAATTTGAAGTATTTTTGACAGATTGAGACTGAGATCAGACTGTGAACGTTCTTAAAAATTACGAGAATTACCCCTCTGGCCGCCGCAGTGTGCACCCGCCCTTAATTAGCGGGATGCGCCCGCGCAGCTGCGACGGTCGCGGGCTGTCGGACTGTTGTGGACTATGGGCTATTATGGTCTATTGCAGATGACTGCAGTTTATCTACAGAGGCATCGCGCTGCCCCTCCGCGCTCATTGTTACTAGCGCGAGCGCGAATAAGCGCCCTAAGCTGATGGCGTGATCACCGTGAGGCAACACGTGCGGAGTCGCACGGTGCGGCTTACTATGTAGTTACAATCAAGGGCTTCATTATTTATTCAATTTATAAAATTATTGAAAGCGGCGCCGTTGATTACAGACCAAACAAATCAGGGGCCTGTTCTTACAGCCCGATCAGACATGTTCTTGTCATCAACACTCTTTGGTCATTGTTAAGACTTTACCTCTTCTAAGATATCTATCACAGTTATAGTAGCGATCTGTTCTCCGCGCTATGTCCACCGAGTGGAGTGTGCCGTTATGTGCGTCCGACGAGCTTGTCACTTTATAGCCGTAATATCTTACACGGCATAAATTATAGCCCCAATTACTGCGAGAGCGATGGCCAATGTTCGATCGCGTCGATAATTAAATAGAAGTATCGACGCGTTGTCGACAAATAGACGCCGAGCGCTGACAGAGTGCGATCATCACGCGCGCGGGACCGTCGCCGCCGTGGTCGCCGCGGACGGACAGCGCGGTCCACGATAGCGTATGATCGCTGCACGTATCGTGAACTGACGACTGCGACACAAAGCGATGGTCTTGAATTAAGATTAAAACTATACTGGAACTGAAGGTACTTCTATTGTTAGCAACCTACTGCACTTTAAGTTGTTACAGGGTGCATAGTGCTTAAATTAAAACAATTTTGATTCATTTAAAAAACAAGTCTAAAACTATTTACGCTTGATATCAAATCAATCTTCAGTTATTTCCGTTCTTATGAAAGCTTCTTCACATAATTATAACGATAACTAACCATCCCTTACCAATCACTGGTTGTCCGATAACCGCGCCATGTTATCTGGGTTATCATCAGCCCTCGACGGCGACACGGCGCGACATGTCGCGCTAATTGAAACATATGGGCGACACGGTGACGCGGCGACACGGTGACAGGGCGCGGCGACGCATGCGACGACGACGGATGACATCATCAGCGCGACACGGCGACATCTGGCGGCGGACAGCGCAGACAAACGCACGCAATGAGGGACACGAGCAAGTGCACGACCGTAGTGTGATGAGCTAGTTTGTTTTATGTACTGGCAGAGGCATCGGTCTCCATAGTCGTGTAATGGCTGTGGATATAAATATAATACCCCGGGCTTTCAACAGGAACAGGGCTTGGTACCAGAAAACTGATAATCTCTTCTCAGAAAGTTAATGTTACTGCAATTTTACAGAACAGCCGCTCGAGTATGATAGATGACTATATTGTAAACGACTTCCGAACTTCTCTCAAAATGCCAGGAAATAATACAGAGCAGATCGTGGTCCCGCAATAAGGCCTATCTAACGCCTCAGAGCACAAGTTCTCCAACAGGAGCTAAGTAACAAAGGTCCTGGTATCAGCGCCGATACCGCGCCGATAGTACGCAGTGCTTGTGCTGGCGCAGCCGAGATACCCGATAACGAGCAATTATGTTGTTGCGGCTCCCGAGGGTTATCTCGACCCCGGTGGGCCACCACCCGCCCGCCTCACCCCCGTCACCCCCGACCCTCGGAGACTACCGCAGACATACTATCACCACATACAGAAGTATCAGTTCTGACAATATTTGAACCAAAGTGGACAAGACTGTTGGCCACCACCTTCAACATTGAGAGGACAAACTATGCAGTATGCGAGCTCATCTAAATTGATCAGACAGAGACAGAATTCTAACGCTAGGTAGATTGTTAATTCATTGTATTATTAACTACTTAACTGACTTAGTTTGTAAGAGCTCGCGGTAATCAAAGGATAACCAATGATTCGATGGTTCGAATCTCGTCCGGCATTATGAATACTTATTGTGTTATTTTTAATGATGTATACGTTTGAATTGCAAACTTGTAGCTAAGTAAAGTTAATTTTAATACAACTGGGGTACCCAATTGATGCAGCCCACTGTACATACATACCGGTCAAAATCAAAACCCTCATTTTTGCTTCACCGTAGTCGGGTAAAATACGTATTGAAGCTAACTCAAAAATTACCCAAGCAAAGTTAATAAAAAAATATATAGGACCACCCTTGAGACATACACTATCCATTAAAACCATATTTTTGAAATCAATTGCCAGAGATATCGCGTAACATAAAAAAAAGATATAGTCGAATTGAGAACCTCCTCCTTTTTTTAAGTCGGTTATGAAGGTTGTTTGGTGACACAAACGGAATGATACGGGTTTTCATTAGTAGCTACACGTTGGCCTGTTGTCTACAGACGGTGCTCTTCAGGTATCGTAGTGCACCTTCTGCTACATACCTACGTCATAATAGCACTAATGGCCCCGCGCCCACGATAATTGCCCATTGATTCGGTAGAGTGCGCCAGCGCACCTTAGCCCCACCCTCCCCCCGCAGGCCAAGCGGGCTAGAACAGTAGCCGGCTACTGTCCCATAGAGCTCACTGTGAGAGCAGATACAATGTGCACCGATAACTTTATTGCTTGACAAATGGACGTACTCAGTGCTACATTAAATAGAGTATCTTGCGCACCCACACACTCACGACCCGGATTGTATTGTTTGTAGTGTAGTATACTAGAAATAAAGATAAATTAGATCAACCATTTATCAGATTATCTACAGTACAAACATCTTTTATGAGGTACTGTGTTAAATGCTACAACAAAATACCTTGTGACAATTAAATGAAAGAAAATTTAAAACTCATATTAAAAGTACACTTTGTAGACAAGGATATTACAAATCAAGATAACAACATTTGGAAACATGCTGGTCGTACTCTATAAGACAATCTAGAGTCTAGACAAAATCAAACTGAATTTAATGTATACAACGTGTAACGTTATATGCGCGAAACCTGAAAATAGTTTGTTCATAATTGACTACTGAATCGATTTCAATCATTTTTAATATAGTTTTTTTTTTTTTTTAATTATGTATTTTGCCATACTATCCGCCGATTGAGCCAAAGAAAATTAAGTTTTATTTTAAAGCAATAAGACTTATTTTCTTAATAAAAATAGTTTACTTTAATAAAAATAGTTTTGGTCATTGTATTATGCTTTTAACTAAATACTCTAATTGGGGTGTATGAGGTTTTGCGCATTTAAAGTTACACGTTGTATATATATATTTTTTTTTATGACATTGGTTTTTACATTGTGTGACTAATATAACTCACACAATTGTTAAAATTCTAGGAAAATTTAACAATGTTTGTAAACATGCGAGCACCATGTATCTATCACATAATTGATTTACCAGTCATTGCTATATGGCAATGACAGGTAAATCAATTATTTTTACCATTTGTGGTACACTAATTTTTATTCTAGGTGCATTGTCTTCACATAATTATAATTATATAATGAATGTATAAAAAACCTTGTAAAACATTTTAAAAGACTAACGGTGGAGTTTCTTGCCCATCCTTCTTCATAGGAAAACTACTTTTTGGAAGGGGCGACTAGAATCAATTCTACGAGTATTTTTTCATTTTCATTTTTGACGTTCAAAAGTGACTTTTAAGTGCTTATTTGAAATAAATGATTTGACTTTGAGTTTGACTTTGTATGAGGACAGATATTTGGTGGCTGAGCTCTGTAAGCTGAACTTTTCGCTACAATGGGTGCGTATAGCTGCGGGTTCCTGGTCGCCACCGGAGACCATTTTGAATGGGTCTGACGTCACGGTGCTCGCTGCTAAGCGAGTCGAATGCGGAATCCAAGATGGTAGGGCTTTTGAAGTTTCAGATTTCAGCAGCATTGTGTGAAGCGGCGCGTGCACGCGGCGGCCAATGGTGCGCGCGCGCAACGCTCCCGCCACGCGATTGGTCGCCATTGTCCGGCAACCGATTGTAATCGATTTCGCGGTCAATTTGTTCCGCGATCGGCGATAGCGACTATCTGTGCAATTACCACGTCGCTACTTAATTGAGCTGCGCCTGCGCCTCCCGGCCAGCGTACTCCCAAGAACAATGGACAGCTCCCAGCCTAGATTACGATACAATTTGAACAAGATTAACTAATTTGTTACAATCGTATCTAAGTATCAGGTTCGAGCCCAAGAGAAGGAAGGCACTTTTCAATAAACTGATTCGAATCTTGTAGGCTCATTAAGTGCAGACACCTACATTTAGTTTCTTCTAGGCTCATGAAGTGCAGATACCTACATTTCCAACAATCAATCTGCCTAACATGTTCAATAATAAAGCACTCGCACTGAGTATTCGCGAGCGATCGGAGCGGAATGCATCGGCGCGGGCGCAAAGACCACCCAAACAAATCAACGTCACGCGCAGAATCTCAACATAAATCATTATTTTTTTATACTAAACGAATTAAAACAGCTTCACAACACAATCTCATTCAAACTCAAACTCAAACTCAAAGCATTTATTTCAATTAAACCATTTCCAGGCACTTTTGAATTGTCAAAATTAACTAGTCGGTCAGTTAGTCAGAAAGTTGAAGCTAGTTGCCCATTCCAAAACGTAGATCTCTTGGAGAAGAACGGGCAAGAAACTCCAAGGACACTCTTTTAAATTAAGATATTACAAAATCCTGAGTACAGTATTCTTGTTGCTTCTATATGTGAGAACAATGTTATGAAGAAACAATTCAAGACAGTTATAAGATTAAAAAGAAGCCCTGGCAGCTAAGAGATGACCAGTCTCAACTGACAGCGCCCGTTCACGAACATGACGCATGGATCAGCACCATCCAGCTCAACCATTTTGAAGGGAACCGAATGATCCAACACACGCGCCACCATCAGTGAGACATTTAAGTGAGCATGACACATTCTCAACTGCCATGCTCTTTCAAGTCAATATAAAAAAATTATAATGAACGGATCCATGGTTCTTACATTTACAAAATTAAAATAAAAAAAAAAAAATGCTTCTAAATTATACAAAACTATCGTTACCAATTTATTTACGAGATGAATAAAATTTTACTAGAAAGAGGTATAAGATATTAAAGTAACAATTAAAACTTGATTGAATTAAAAATACACATTAAATTCGAATGTCAGAAACACTTAAAAAAAAAAAGAAAAGAAAAAAAGGGAAGCATGTCTTCCAAATTAATATTGAAATTTTAACTAGTGAGCCCAAGTGTCTGTGGAGCAGGACCAGCATTTAGCCAAGCATTTTTATCTACGATATAATCATCCAACTTATAGTATGCTTGTCTACATAGTGTGCGTTTAATGCATGTTTTAAATTTCTTCTCATTTAGTTGAAGAATATCGAGTGGTATTTTATTATAACACTCTACACAATAACCCATAAAAGAAGTTTTTACTTTAGACAATCTGAAACGAGGTTGATCTAATTTGTTCCTATTTCTAGTGTTAAAATTATGCCTGTCACATATCTTACTAAAAAGATGTAGATTTTTTCGAACGTACATAATGTTTTCATATATATATTGACAAGGAACCGTCATGATGTTAATTTTTTTAAACAGTTCCCTTAGAGATTCACGTCTGCTGAGGTTGTAGATAGCTCTGATAGCCCTCTTTTGCAGAATGAAGATAGATTCAATATCTGCAGCCCGTCCCCACAACAAAATACCGTAAGACATGATGCTATGAAAGTAACTAAAATAGACCAGTCTCGCGGTATCCACGTCTGTTAATTGACGGATTTTCCAAACAGCGTAAGCGGCTGAACTTAGCCGCCCTGCAAGTGATGTTAAGTGAGGACCCCACTGCAGCTTTGAGTCAAGCGTGATCCCCAGGAAAACCGTATTTTCGACGAATTCAAGTATCTCCTTATTCAATACAACGTGACATTCACTACTTCTAACATTCGGTAAAGTGAATCTAATGCATTTAGTTTTTTTCTCATTTAATACCAAATTATTTACAGTAAACCAATTATGGACCACAAGCATAGCGTTATTTACGTCGTCAAGCTCCTGTGCACGTCTGCTTACTTTAAAAATCAGTGATGTGTCATCAGCAAATAACACCATTTGTGGTCGGTTTTCCAGTAAATAAGGTAAATCATTTATATATACTAAAAATAAGAACGGCCCCAATATTGAGCCTTGCGGTACACCCATTTTGACTTTTAAACCCAATGAATTTTCACCGTTTATTTGAACTTGCTGAAACCTATCATTTAAATATGATTTTATTAAGCTAAGAGCAAGTTTACCCAGTCCGTAATGCTCAAGTTTCAAAAGCAGTGTTTCGTAATTCACGCAATCAAATGCCTTGGATAGGTCGCAGAAGATGCCTATTGCATCTTGTGCCTCTTCCCATGCGTCAAATATGTGTTTTAATAAGGTTACACCGGCGTCGGTTGTACAACGTCCTTTGGTGAAACCATATTGTTGATCGTGTAGGATGTTATTACGATTAAAATGATTGAGCATCTGATTTAACATTACTTTTTCAAACACCTTGCTGAAAACAGGCAAAACCGATACGGGTCTATAATTATTAGTGTTTTTGCTGTCCCCAGATTTGAAAAGTGGAATAACTTTACTGAACTTCATTAAATCCGGGAATACCCCTTGATCAACACACAAATTAAATATTAAAGCTAAATAGGGTGCAATTGTCTCAATAATGGATTGACAAACTTTAGTAGACAAGCCCCACAGATCTTCGGTCATTTTGATCTTAAGTTGCTTAAATGCCTTTATAATTACTGAAGGGTTTACATGTTTAAATTTAAATTCCACAGGACAGGCTGAGACATTCGCTCTTAATAATTCAATAGCAAGTGCGGGCGAGGAATTTAAAGTTTCTGTGGTTTTAATTGGGATATTGGTAAAGAAAGTTGCAAATTCCTGAGCAACATCGATGTTATCGCTAATAAGGCCACGGGAAGTGTTCAGTGTGTAATCAGTATTATGTTTTTTATTCCTGTTCGTTTCATTGTTAATAATTTTCCAAACTGTCTTTATTTTATTGTCTGCTGATTTAACCTTGTTGCTAATGAAGGATTATAAAGCAACTGTGAAAGTTTAACAAAATGATGTATTTTAAACTTAGCATAATTTATTAATCTCCCCCTCCTCCCATGCGCGGGTCAGGATGTCGTGTGAACCGCGCGCAGCGTGCACCAGCGCGTCACTATACCGTCTACAGCTCGGCTCGCACAGTGCCGTGTGTTTGTTCAGGCAGCTAATCGAGTTACATACACAAAACTGTGGTTGCTCGTTACTGCGCGTGCGTTCTCCTATCTACTATAATAGGGGTTTAATTAAAACAGTCAGAGCACAGACAGGCGTGCGCGCGCGCATTGTCCGCGGACGATTTAATTAGCGGCGGATCAGCGTGGGTTAATGAGCAATCCTGCGCTGAATGGCTGCGCGAGCGCACACAATGGCTGATTGATTGCGTGTGTACCGAGAGACACAGCGTGCATAATGCGTGATCAATGAACATGTTCGACTGTCCGACATAAGCAACGAACGACATGATCCGGAACCAATCGCACCGTGTGTTATAGCTTCATCTCGACGAGTTTGAACGCACATTCATATCAGCGCCCGACTCCTTCCTATGCTCTTCATACAATAATAAAATGACATTCTAATTGATATCGTGGCACAGTCGATCAAGGTACAATGAATGCCTTTGATAATGTGTTTACCGATAAGATCACATCGTATCTCAATGGTTGATAGGAAGCTGTCAGGGCCGATACCTGCGGCAAGGGCCCATCGCTGAGCTGATAGAACTGTGCAAATGGAGTACCTAGTTTCGTATACCGTATCTCCGTCACTGCAGAAAGCAGTGACGTCTATTGTTTAATAGTCACGACTTTCCATGTGTAGTATTACTGTATGCCCTGCCAAAGCGACGGAAAAGTGTCGATCTCTGCAATGCGCGCGCGCCGCGTACGAGACAGATGTGAGTGGATGATGACAATGAGTTTACAGAGTGCTTAAATGCTAAACTTATAAATTTCACCCAAGTTACAATGCCTATATGAAATGCTAAACTTATAAATTTCACCCAAGTTACAATGCCTATATTAAATCTGTTCTTAGCCGTAACTTGAGTTAGTCACTGCACCAGCACCAGACACCGGTGTGACGACAGTAGGTGTCCTCTTGTGGCGCTTGATGCTGCTGAGATATTTATTTATTTATTCACAAACAATTTACATTGTGTTTGAATTCGTTCCACGGGACAAAAAAATAACATTCATAATACAAGTAACACATACAAATAACTCACGTCATTATCAAAAACATCATCTAATATATAAAATTCTCGTGTCACAGTGTTAGTTACCATACTCCTCCGAAACGGCTGGACCGATTTGTATGAAATTTTGTGTGCATATCGGGTAGGTCTGAGAATCGGCTACTATCTATTTTTCATACCCCTATTTTTTTTTTTTGCTAAACGACGTTTGAGGGGTCAGCTATTGATAAAATAAAATACCAAGAAAAAAAAATATAATTATAAATACAGGGTTATTGGAAAAACATTAACAACCTCTTAAGAGATCTTTGTACTCATCAGTATGAACAACTTTTACTATGGGACCAAACCTGAAATCGCGAAAAGAAAATCAGCTGTTTTCTACTTTTATGTTCGTTTAACTCGTCAAAATGTAGGGAACAGCTGATTTTTTTCGCGATTTCAGGTTTGGTCCCTTAGTAAAAGTTGTTCATAATGATGAGTACAATGACCTCTTAAGAGGTTGTTAATGTTTTTCCAATAACCCTGTTTAACTAGAATAGTTTTTTGATTCAACCGCCTTTTCTCGTGACTGATTCGAGACTCTAGTGCGTGGCGGATCGACGACGGGAGCCGCGTGCTGTTTACGCGCCTGCGTCTCGGAGTCCGACTGTAAGTCGGCGCTCCTCTGCCGACGACGACAAATCCACCGACACGTGTAAACTGCGGCTGCTAGTACAGCGCCCAACAACAACACGTAGATTGCTGAATAGTGATGGATATCGTGGCTTGAAATTCCCGAGTTCAAGGCGTTTTCTGGTTTCATCTGCTCGATCTGTTCATAGATGTGCCGCAATGAGGTTTCGTGATCAGTGAGGTTGATTTCAACTTGTGGCAAGGTGACATTGATGATATGGTTGATAGGTGCGATTTACTGTGAATCCAAGTCAACCGTAGTTTTAATTTCTGAGTATCCCAGTTTGTGTGAAAAAACGGTGAAGTATTGTCCTTTAATTACGCAATCTAAATCCAGTGCTATGATGACCCCGGCCTTAGCGATTTGTATTGAAGGTAATCTGATTCTCGCATATGACACGAAGTGCACACTGCCCGCGACAATAATAAAGGTGACTATTTATTTTGTTCAATTCCATCCAATTATTGCGGCATGCTGCTATGTTTTTAAGACATTTTGTGCCCATATCTTTGATGCACATGCTGTTTTCTGACATAAACTAGAAAATGTGTTTTCGGGAGTGACAGAGGCGAGTAGACTCGTCGTTTCATCGCGATGTAATCTGATATCGGTTCGACGGCGACTGTAATGTGACCTTGTTGTTGTGGTATTGACATGAGTTCCACCAGTGATATTCTAATTTCAAATAGGAGGTACTGCTGTGTTAGCCTTGTTTTGACCTTTAGAAGGTGGTACATTTTTGGTAGTTCAGTCTGTATGTTTTCTATCGGTAAGGATAACTCTCGTGATAATTGACCTGAGATTATACCGAGTTGATCTCGTAATTGCTTCGGCGATAGCAAATGGACGCTGAATATCCCATGATGGATGTCTGTTATTGTGTCGATTATTGTATCTTGTATAGATTTTAGGATATTTGTAGCTATGATGGTGGACAGTGCTAGCTCGTTCATCACTTCTTGTTGTTGCAAGTTTTTGTTCAACATATTGGTGGTCTTTGTAAGATTGTTTATATGTTGATTGATGGCCTTGTGTAGCCGATTGATTGACTCTTCAGATCTCTCGAGTAAATTATATTATGATGAAATTGATGCTACATCTCATGCGATACCGCGAGCAAGCATTCTATCTACATATCAATCCAAGAGCCCATCGGCAGCCCGCAGTCGCGCCGGCTCGCCGTACCTAATTAGGTGTGGTGCGCTGGTCGGTGGTCCGGCGAGTTTCACGGCGTTTCCGTCTCTCATCAACTTTTTGTCTCCGTGTCGTTGGTGGTCCGTCACCGCCGGTCACGTGGGCGGGACGGTCCGGCCGTCTGATTGGTTGATAGACTTCTTCACGTGATGCGCTGCTTCACGACGGCGAGCGCGACTAATCGCGCGACGGTTGCTGTCACAACAAGTCGTCCGCGTGATTGCTGTCAGCTCTGAATGGCGCTAATCAGCAAGGGCACAGCTGTGAGACTGCCGGAATCTTGTTGGATCACGGATGAGTGCGTTATTGTTCACGTAAAGGTCACTTCCGTAGGAGTCCATGTGGGTTGGTTGTATTGGCAAGACAACTATGTAGGTACTGAACGAGAGTGATGAAATCGATGGGATTCAAATTCTACGCTGAGAATTTCCCTGAATAAAATGAAGAGTGAAGCAAGCAGCTGTGTTCACAACTTCGATCCCAAAAATGTTTAGTAAACAAATCGGTTAAGTCTATTATTTGGAAAAATAATTTTAAGGTTCAGTTTTCGCTACAACTCCAACAAAATTAGTTTTTAGAAGTCATACTAAAATCAACTTAATAACACACTTAGTATAATAAGTTTATATTTTAGTGGAAATAATAAAAAATGGTAACAAGGATTTGAATATACTTTGCATTGTAAAATCTTAAATACGGCGCTGAAGATGCAAAGATTCTCAATTTTATTCGCATGACGTCATTCCCAAGCAACGAACAGGGAAGTCGGCTAAAGCCCAGCTCCGATCTATCAAACAGATAACAGTATCTTGACGGACGCAAACGTTTACACTTTTAATGAGGAGTCAAGAGATCAAACACTTGTTTTTTAACGCGAACACACAAATTATAAGTGTTGACTAAACGCCGCTATTAGGTACTGCTTCGGATGAGCCTCGGTTTTTCTGCAGTGTCCTGTGTGTGTGTGTGTGTTTGTGTGGCTGGCGGGGTCATCGAACGGTCGCTCATTAGTTCGCGGTACATTTGCACAGTTCGGCGTGTGATTATGGAGTGTGAATCAAGCGGCCGGTGCGCATGCGCAGTGTAACGGTCCAGATGGACCGACAGCCGCAGCAGCGTCACGACTAGGGCTGCTAGAGATAGCGATCCTACTTACAAAGTGAACCTACGAACTTACAACAGATGGCTGAAACACAAAGTCTTGCTGAATAAAAACATTGTATTGTCTGTGAGTGGACAGTGACACGAGACACTCACAGCCGTAGTGTTCAGGTTGTTGGACAAAGAATGACACAATTATTTGTTTTAAAGAAGGTAAGATGTCCTTTACATTGTTGTTTGAGAAGTCATCCCCTGTCGATAAGAGGTCATCAACAATGTATGTTGTTACCGACAACGTTGCAACTCTCCCTGAGCTCGGTAGCCCTAGGGTTAGCTACACTAATGTCCAATTTAGCGCTCGGTCGCTTCCTGCCGCAAGTAAATTAAACTTCAGATATCTTGTTTATGTACGACGTATGCACTGCTCGCTAATCCAGCTGAGCTGCAATCTGCGCAGATTGGCGCAGACCTCATCATCATCGGCCTACTTGATGTAACTACTGTTTTCATTCGCTGCCGCTTCCCGGACTTCATTCGGGTTGCTTCGGAGCAGGACCTTGTTGGCTGATTCCTACAATTACACGACAGTGTCCTGAACAGCTCATGTCATTAACAACACTTATCGCTCTAGCGATACTTATAGTTGATGCTCGCTGTATTACACGACAGTGTCCTGAACAGCTCATGTCATTAACAACACTTATCGCTCTAGCGATACTTATAGTTGATGCTCGCTGTATTACACGACAGTGTCCTGAACAGCTCATGTCATTAACAACACTTATCGCTCTAGCGATACTTATAGTTGATGCTCGCTGTATTACACGACAGTGTCCTGAACAGCTCATGTCATTAACAACACTTATCGCTCTAGCGATACTTATAGTTGATGCTCGCTGTATTACACGACAGTGTCCTGAACAGCTCATGTCATTAACAACACTTATCGCTCTAGCGATACTTATAGTTGATGCTCGCTGTATTACACGACAGTGTCCTGAACAGCTCATGTCATTAACAACACTTATCGCTCTAGCGATACTTATAGTTGATGCTCGCTGTATTCATTAGGTTTTTTGCTTTCGAAAGAGTGAGCCCTGCAATGAGTAACTCAGTGCCTGCTTCACAGGTTTGAAGTAAAAAGCTTAATGAGTGCGATGTCACGGGCTGCTGGCAGCGGTGGCGAGCTGTGGGGTGTGGGTGTCCCCGCGGCGCTAATGAGCGCGCGTGCATGTAGCGGCGTGACGTTACGCCTGCGCACGCGCACCCGCACCTAATTGTCACGAACCAAAGAAAAAACGTCTTCCGCTCACCTCCGTAGGGGATCACGCCGAGCTGAGCACATACACACGTAGTCGCAGACACACAGACACGCAGTGACGAGCATGTTGCACTCAATGAGACAGTGGACGACGCGCCACGCTGCGTGGACATGTCGCACACGGATTGTAGAATCAATCCGCTGTAAGACCGCTAGTAGTTTTACAAAACAGCTCCGTTATGTAAAATAACTGAACAACTTTCAGCGGTTTTCCATAATCATTGAACTTGAACACGCAGAATTGCAAAAACGTTTTGCATTTATCAATGCAGCGGGTCAACGATTAAGTTTAGTCCACTCTCGGCCCCTCGACCCCCAATAAGTAACGTGTCCTCTGGACCCCTAACTATAGTTTATTCTCGACCCTCGAGGGTCGAGTGGTTTTATAAAACAGACTGAAATGAAACTTCAGATTGTAGATTTTATTCCTAAATTTAAACAGCAACAATAATGGCGTCCATAACAGAAATAAATAAAACGAGTAAAAATTACTTTAACTCAAGTGAAAACAGTGATTTTAGATCAATATTAATTAAAAGTTATCAGAGTATTATGTGTGACGCTCATTGTGAGTGCAGACAAGTCGTTTTGAATTACCTCTACACGTCGGTAGCAGTTTTGTAAGACGTAGAGCAATGACAATCAGCTGAACGTTGTTCGGTTGTTTTACATAACGGAGGCTCAGTTTTGTAAAACAACTAGTTTGAAAAACTGCAGATTGTACAATCCATCTGCGACAGACACAGGACGTGATGACGTTTACTCAATTAGAAGAAACCGTGTTGTTTTGGTCCTGAGTTGGGCTTGCACAGGCGGAGTCACATGACACTGCGCTAGTTTGTAACTCAACCCACAGCAGCAAAGTAGCTAGACTGTTCAGAAATCCATTCTAGCCAATAAAGTAGACTCAGTATTAACTTCATTGATCAGTCGAAAGTGAAGTGATATAGTAGCTGGTCAGACCAAGATCAACCTGATACTACTGTAATCAACTCTTTAAGTTCGACAGTCAACCTCTCTTCCGTATCACTGTGAGTGCTAAGCACCAAATATTGTGATTTGATAACAAGAACAATCATTAGAACGAGTGCTGCATGTGGAGCATGTGAGCGAGTGTGTGGACATCTCGTAGATCAGTGAACCGGGCAGAGGTGCGCGCGCGCAGGAGAAAGTGCGCCGTTTAATGTGTAATTGGGCGCAGTTACCACAACACATCGACTTAGGTAAAGTAGGCTCTGAGGCACAAGCGGGCAGAGGATACATTTGAACAATATTAAGTCTGTGGCACCACGTCTGATAATGGAAGTTTTACTTTTTGATTTCTTAATATCATCTCAGCATTGGAGCTGGCGTGCGCCTGCAGGCCGTCGGGGCTGTTGGCACACAGTTACGCGCTCATGTGTTACCCACGAGTCTGCCCGCACTTGTACGAGCCCCGTGGGTACTGACCGTGTACGTAGTGTGAGCCACAAGGCTGGCGTTCAGTTTATATCGATACTCCACGCGATTCGTCAGGTGGGCAATAGTCTGTTTGTGGAACTATAATAAAGATCCAGAGGCACAGTTTTGTGTCCTCAATCTTCACTCGCTACCTCTCATCCCTGCGCCACCTCCGCTGCGGACAGGTCGCTGCGCGGCGTGCGCTCGCGCACTAAACACTATTTAATTGTCGCCGTGTGTCCGCACCTCGCCGCGCCGCATCGCATCCGTCCCGCTGACGCTCTCTTTATTTTAATTGCATTCAAACAAACCGACACCGACACTCTATAAGAATCTACTCAAACAGGCTTGTAAACAGTTCGTACCTGTGAAGGTATGTTGCAGCTAGAGATACCTGTGTCCCTGCCTGCCTCGTGTGGACATGGTCGTAGCTGGAGTGCGCGACAGATGTGCTGTTAATGACGCCGTTTGTGTAACGTTTTCGGCTCATTCCGGCCATTGCGGAGTTTCTCTTAACCGCAGTACTTAGTATGCAAATCACTGTTGATTTAGGTTTATTTGACAGGTTGTTAAATGACGCAGCACTCGTGTCGCTCGTGATTGTGTACAGATAACTGGATAAAAAGTATATCTGACGTAGTGACGTGAGAAAGGTATTTAGTTCAACTATTATTTCAAAAGTGAATACGGTTCGTTGCTTCTTCAAATAAGGGGTCTCTACTGCTGCCCTGGCAGCGATTACATACTTGTTATTACAATCTGTTACTGGCAATTGAAACAGTTAATAGATCCTTTGTATATGTCTTTATAATGTATCCTTTGCTCTTCTTTGAAGATCTTTGCTTTTCCATATGATCAAACTAGCTGCGCCCCGCGGTTTCACCCGCGTAAGTTTTGATCCCGTGGGAATATCGGGATAAAAAGTATCCTATGTGTTATTCTGATGTATAAGCTATATTACTGTAAAGTTTCATCAAAATCCGTTCAGTAGTTTTCGCGTGAAAGAGTAACAAACATCCATACATCCATACATACAAACTTTCGCATTTATAATATTAGTAGGATAATAATATTATTATTTCACACTTTACTCCCACAACAGTGTACGTTAACGCTAACTTTATTTAATTAATTCCTGAGGCGAGATGTTCGCCGAGATCTATACAAACTTACAAAGAGTTTAATTAACTGCATGACTGGAGAGTTAGCTGCGCGAGCGCCGAGCGGCCGCGCGGCCGGCCTAGAGAGGTGTCGTCACGCTTTTTGTGTTGACACAAAAACGTTAACTCGATGAATAGACAATTATCTATAGTTTTTGTTGATATCTTATAGAAAAAAGAAAGTTCTGGAAAGTCTTGTGGAATCGTGTCGTGCATGAAAATAGACACAAAACTAGACATTCCCGGTAATGGCCGCAAAGGATTGCAGTAAGTATAATAGCTGTCGGGAAGCGGTAGAAGGTACTTACTATCTAAACGAGCCTTTTAATAAAGAAAGAGATACATTACGAATGTACGATACATTATGGTGTACCGCTCTGGTATGCGAGGGCTTCAGGGCCACAGTCTGGTGACCATGTATCTAGTTTAATTAGAGTAGCCTCAGAATCGCAGCGCAATGTTTACAGCTCCGCCTGCGTGCGCACAGCAAACTTTACGATTCCGTGCGCCCGCGTAGGCATATGCGCGGTCATGAAACTACAGGGTCAGTGCGCATGTAATGTGATCGTCCAGTAAACAAATTGTAACACGTCACGTCTAATAACATGTCGAATGTCCATGTGACACCCATACCGGTCGTTGTTGGGAACGATACTCTCGAAGTTGTAGACCATTATACTTACCTTGGACAGATTGTTCAGCTAGGTAGAGCTATGCTCGGAGTTTCTTTGCGTGATAAAATCCGGAACGAGGATATTCGACGAAGAACCAGAGTCACTGACATAGCTCTTAAAATTTGCAAGTTGAAGTGGCAATGGGCAGGCCACATCGCTCATAGAACTGACACCCGATGGGGAAGAAAAGTTCTTGAGTGGCGACCACGAACCGGAAGACGCAGCGTAGGCAGGCCTCCCGCTAGGTGGACCGACGACATCGTGAGGGTCGCGGGCAACCGATGGATGCAAGTGGCGGATTGTCGTTCGGCGTGGTGGTCTAAGGGGGAGGCCTTTGTTCAGCAGTGGACGTCTTCCGGCTGATGATGATGATGATGACGATGACGTCTTATAACAAACCTTGCCACATCCAGCCGCTTCTTGGATCCAGTTAAGAGTCCCTATCAGTTTCGCGGTCTAAAAACAGAAAATTCAAATTTTTTCAGCGCAAATTTCTCAATAACCTTAAGTTAACTAGTTTTTTTAAACACTCAGTTATTTATCAACTATTTATCTAGTAAGCGTACAAATTTAAATTTTGATAACGACTCAATATAAATTACAAAAAATAAAAATCTAACACACGTTTTTACGTAAGCACGAAACACCATGTTTTTCAATTACTTTTAAAACTTACTACTGGTAGCATATAACAATCTGAAATAAAAAAATTATAAAAATCAATGTTTATATTATTATTTTGACTACTTATTTAATTGTAGTAAAATATCTAAATAATGCCTTAAAAACTTATATTCGTTCGTTCGTGTACTAAAATTTAAATTCGTAGACTTAATAGATAAATAAGTGATAAATAACTGTATATTTAAAAAATGAAACTAGATAACTTAAGGTTGTTGAGAAAATTGCGCAAAAAAAAACTGATTTTCTGTTTTTACACCGCGAAATTGATAGGGACTCTTAATACTTTAAATATGAAATGGATTTTAATCATGAGATTGAACCAAGTGTTTTCTAGGTTCACTTAATTTTGTGAAATTCTCAAAAGGAATACTAGTTGCATCAGCAGTGTTTGCAAGGATTGGAGAAATAACTAGAAATCATTGAGTTCTATCATTTCACTGTAATTTCCTGTAAATCTAGGTTGCTAGCTACATGTGATGTCTGCATTTTGATACTGTGGCTATGTGGTGTGGTAAGTATATTATGTGCGCATGTGCAGTGTCACGGTAACCTGGCCTCCCCCGTGCTGTGGCATTTGACATTTAGAAATGAAGCCTCTGTTCTCGTGTTCCTTGCTGCGTAGCCAGCGTGAAATGCAAAAAAAATGTGGGGCCAGGTATTAGAAATCGTTACTACTGACAACAATCATTATTTAAAGTAACACAATACGTCTCCTATCACTTAGCTACATTTAGAGTTGCCTAATGTTCTGATAGGCTCCGAGCAACTTCACTAGAAACTAACCAAGTTCATTTATCAGAAATGTAACAAAACCAATAATCATTACTAACGACAGGCGAGCACTCTTACTTTGTATGTCCATGACCCATCCGTCACGGACGTTTGCATAGCATCGGTTATCGCCGCGCCATCTCGGGGCCGCGGGTCAGCACGCAGCCTCCATCCATCGCGCATCATCATCATTCACCGTCGACACCGACACTGCAGCTGAGGCACCTCAGAGTACGGGAACTCGACGAGGACACTGCCAGGCTACCTGAGTTCCTGGACGGTAAAAAATGGTTTATGATAGAATGCGTTCTGGCGACTACCGAATGGTACCAAAGAAGGGTTGATGTTTTACACGGTGCTCCATTTCATATGAGAACAACCTATCTTCATTTAAGAAGTTATGGACTGTTTTATACTATTAGGGAAAGTGTTATTTGTGATTTGTAAACTTGTAGGTATGCTAGTAGAACGCTTGTTTTGGAATGGAATCCTAGAAATAAAAGATTCCCATCGGAAATTAGAGCGAGTTCAAATAGTGCTTGTTAAACTTATGCAAAGACTTTATTTCTTCGTTATCTAAACGTGCGTCCATAGAGAGACGAGCCGCACCCTACCGAACCATAACGATACAAATGATCAAAGCAGTTCAGCCTCTAAACCATTATTTCCAGTTAACAAGTTCTCAGCCTCTCACCTCTGAACCAGCGCAACAGATAGCAAGATAAGATCCTCAGCGACGACCCCATTACAGACAGCCATTAAACAACGAATATGATGAGTGCTGCAGACAGACAATACATCTGTGAAGCAAGAGGCAACACAACGTTCTACAGGCAAAAAAAACATGCGCCTGATGCGAAGCTTTTAAGATAGGCATCGCATGCGCGCGCGCATCGCTCCGTGCATTAGTAGATAGTGTGTCGATGTGTTATGAACAACAGATCTATCCACTAAAATGTGTGTCACTCATGGTCTTAAATAGAGCTTTCTGGTACGTGAGCCTCGCACTCGTGGGCGTATGTTCCGTGTGGGATAGTTTAACATTCTAGTCGTACAACACAAGCTTGGAGCTGTGGGTTTGCTCTGTGGAACTATCGTGACGGTGCTACTAATGGTAGGTACTTAAATAGCCACTGAAAAATACATTTTAGCAAAAGGTGCAAAGTAGGAACTCCTAAAACAGAATCGGTATCAAAAGGTATCTGGCACAGAATGATAATGAATCTGCGCGCGAACCGAACCAGCGAACCGTGCCGGAGGTCAGCCTAGTGCTGGTATCAACCTACATACATCAACGTCACGCGTCGTGAAGGATGGCAGCGTGACGTGTTATGACGACGTCTGTCAACGGATTGTTTCTGACCCATTGCGTCACGCGCGGTGCACGCTACATTTAGCACGCTATGTGGCACGTAGTGGATGTATCGATAGTGACAGCACACGGCCACGGCCCGTCACTACTAGTTTATAATTGAAATGTAAGTACTTATGAATTGGATGTCAACATCATTTAATGAATGTCTTGTTGCCGCATGCGAGCATAAAGCTTTAGGCACGCACTGGGTTGGATAGAAATTGAAATGTGTGGATTGGAAATCATATGAATTCAAAATAGCCCACTGTGTGTCGGTGATACTAAGGAGGAATAGAGAGATCAGAGCGAAGTCTTACACTTGGAAATTATCTGGTCATTAGTGAATCACTGTACTACAATAACCACAAATCAAAAGTGAAAGTTGATATAATATATCATGTAGTTAGTCTCCGAACCTCCTCTCACTCGTGGACACGTCGGTATGCATGTGCTCGTACTATGCTAATACCCTCAGCGATAACATTAACCTGTAATGTTTACAGAGCGACCAAACGTTCATGCTAATCGCGAATCGCGACGCACACTTGCAGTAAAAGTGTAACATTATCTACTACCACCGCTGCCCAACCCGTGCTCTGTGCACAAACGCACAGCCTGCACAGACTTGCACAATGGCAGCACAGGTTAACTGCACGTAATTGCAGGTATTTCGATCGCGACCGACAAATGAATCCGCGAGCAGATGTATGAGAACACATGTTATATATCGGCCATTTATCGTACACAGAGATAATGGAAGCAGGGCACTGTGACCATGTGTTGCTTAATAGTAAACAACTGATATTTTAATACGTAGCCTTCTTCAGCAGTCCTTCATAAGCTATTGGCGTTAACATATTGTTATCTCCTACTGCAGTCTGTTTACATCACCGTGGACATTGGCCCCGATTCTGTTATTCACAACTAAACTAAATTTAAGTTCAGTGCATCTTTTTCTTTCTATTTCAATATGAAAAGGACAGAAGATAAATATTAGTTTAGTCCTGTCAAATTAGTCCGCGCCTGACGTAAATTGACGTATTTTTAGTAGCCAATTTTTTAATCTTGTACAACTTGTTTATGGATTATCTAATTTGACAGGACTAAACTAATATTTTATCTTCTGTCCTTTGGGTAATGAAATAGAAAGAAAAAAACTTTTTAACAAAAAAAACAACCGACTTCAAAAAAAAAACACTACAAAGTGTAAAATAACTTTAATTTTAATTTTGGAAGTCGGTGGCAAAAACGTAAATACAAAACCAAAGACACCGACTTCCAAAATTAAAATTAAAGTTATTTTACACTTTGTAGTGTTTTTTTTTTGAAGTCGGTTGTTTTTTTTGTTAAAAAGTTTTTATTTTTTACTTTTTATAGTCAGAGTGCATCTCATGACAATTCAAATAAGCCCAAACACGGCTAGAATACATGGTTTTATTACGAAGTTCCGGTACCTACCTTCCAGCTTCATCATCAGATCGGTTTGATGGTACCATTTTCGTCAGAACCATTTATTTAAATTTGCTTCGTCATAGTCGCTTAACTATCTTAATCGAGATTCTTAATCGAGATATCTTATCGCCACCCGTGAAATACTTATTATCATTGAAGAGTTCCTGTGGCTATCTGTGGTCTCCTTCATCAGTTACACTTCACCAAATTATACTTTTTGATTGCAAATGCTTGACATGTTGATGAAAATACCAAAATTGCTATATGTATGCCTATAATATTTAAGGAGTTCCCTCAATTCCTCATGGATCCCATCATCAGAACTGGATTTTGACAAAAATGGGACCAATCTGGAAGCATATCCTTTCAAATAAAAAAAAAAATTCCAAATCGGTTCATAAATGACGGCGTACTGAGGTAACAAACATAAAAAAAAAAAACAACCGAATTGATAACCTCCTCCTTTTTGAAGTCGGTTAAAAAGAAGCACTGAACTTAAATTTAATTCAGTTTGTGAATAACAGAATCGGGGCCATTGTGCGGTTTTATAATGTCAAACGTCACAGATAATATAATCTCTACGTACTAACTTGAAGATTGTATCGTGGACGTCCACGTCCATACAGAGCACGGAACTAGACGTACACGTTACATATATATGCTATCGTAATCATTTTAAAAGCGCACATTGGGCTTTAATGCAACAAAGTAGCAGCACTTTGGATCCTGCGTCAAGCTTGGCTGTAGATTACATGAAAGTAGCAGCACTTTGGATCCTGCGCCAAGCTTGGCTGTAGATTACATGAAAGCCCCTACAATGTGAAAGTGCTACTTACTAAGTAGTATCAAGAACAAACATTGTTACGTTCGTACAAACATTACAGCTAGTAATTAAACGCATTGCAACAATAGTCGCAGCACGTAGTTACGAAACAACTAATATTATAGATAGCCGGCGCGAGCACTCGGCGGTGAGTCTGTGGCGCACGTCGTCATTTATTAAACACTAGCTTTTGCCAGCGACTTCGTCCGCGTGGAATAATGACTTCCGGAAATTGAGGCACTAACTCTCATAGAGTTTAACCGATGTGCTCTTTCTTCTGCCGATTCTTGAGAACACGTATTTCTCATTCAACGCGTTTTTCAAGACAATAGCGGGCGGATGCCGGCGTCCACTTGGGGCTTGAATAACTAAAAATATATAACTACGTCTAATATCTGTCTGGGTCGATCTCCAGAGGCATTATTTTTCGTGTCGGGCTGGATAAACCCATTTTAAAAACGAAAAACGTTTTCAAAAAAAAAAATGGTATACATTTCGGTGTCTAATCTACGTGATACAAGGCTAATATTATGAATAAGTTTATTTTAAATATTAAAAAAAAAATCTTAAACCCTAAAATCCTGATCGCTCTGGGTTGACCTAACTCTCGATTGAATGAAAAAAATATTCATAAACTTTTCAATGAAAAGGTTCACATGAAACAACTTATTTAGATTACATAACAAATATTTAATCTTCATAGTAATAAAATATTTTTAGTTATATTAACAATACTTTTGCCACAATTTGAATTTAAAATCGTGACCGGCCATTTTATCTCTGCGCTGAGGTAAAACATCGCGCTTATCCCTAGTTCCGGGTTATAGACACTCTATTCTCCTCCCGCGGGGCATCCCCAGCAGTGGTCTAACCGCCGAGGAGGATACCTGTGTGCCACGTTCCCGCGCTCCAACATTACGAAGGCAAGTTTATGATTGCTCTGGATTTGTTTCTCAAATTTTATGATTGCTATGGCGCGTTATTTAAATTAAATAGTAAGCTTGTGAATGTGTTTGTTATGTGAATTAAGTGATCTTTATGGTGTTTTTTAGGAGACGTAATCACAACTTTCTACTGCTTTTAAATTGGGCTATATTTATAATTTTGTGACTTATTCTGATCGCTATGGCTGTGATTGCTCTGTCCAAAAAGACCAGAGCGATGATATTTTGCATTAATTGTACGTTATAAATCTATTTTAAGTAGTAGTACCGGACTATAACAATGGAAAACTATGAACTATGCATATAACCTTTCCTGGGTTTCTTTGGGTAACCTAAACCCATAAACAGATTTGGACGATAGATTTGATAATAATGTCATCAAGGTAAAATACCTTGATGATATTATTTTTTGGCATTTAGCTAACCACAACTGAAACCCTTTCTTCTCTAGAATTTAATGGCAACTATTGTTGCAGATTAAAATCATGCCTCGAAATAAATTATCTATTGAAGAAAAACATCATAAGAAGAAATTGGCTGAGCATCGTAGAATGGCCAAGATAAAAAATTATCCTGGGGCCCAAGTCCGCTATATTTATAAATTCGTCATTCCAACACGATCCCATTGTCATTTTGCTAAGAGTTCGTAATCTGCTAAATTCATAATGGTCGATCATTGGTCGGTCAATAGTCTGAGAAAAACTACTACTAAACATGCTAGATTTCATTTAATATATATTTTTACATATTACGTATTAGTTTTTACAATCTGAAGTAGTAAGAAGTTCGTAAATAGCAATAAACATTACATTTACTCTTTTGTCATTATGTACGAGATTACCATTTTACGCCATTTCTTTCAATGGAGTGTCAGTGGTTGACCATTGGAAAGTCATAATGACGCCATTTTATTAGTAGATTACCAAACTTGTCAAAATCAACAATTATGAAATCAATAATAGACCATTCTGACACTATTGTAATAGCAGACTTGAGGCCCAGATCTATACGCACAATGGCTTGTAAAGTCAAGAGAGAGCTACCAAAGGAAAAAAGCTCGAGGCACAGTACTACCGATCAGTGATTTGACTCCAAGTCAGCAAAAGGTTCGTAGGAAGAAAAGTAGGCAGAGTTCTCGACGATATTATTTAAAGAAAAAGTGGATAAGTTACGACTTACGAGCAACTGATGAGCTCCCAATAAATGAAGAACTTATCTTATCTGAGAACCGTGATGTTATAATTATGTTAATTTGTTATTTTAGCAATTATTTTATAAAAAATATTCCATATTTTTGATATGCCTTGACCTTTTTCTAAAATAATACATTTCTCTTACATATAATCTTTTTACACGTACACTGAATATGACTGTAAACCGCTAAATAAATAATATTTTATGATTATTTTTTTTTTTTTGTTTCGCTGATTTCACCATTTATGATCGCTCTGGCACCAATTATGGTTGCTCTGGTCGCGAAATTTTTTGAACTTAAATATTTCCATAACTGTTTATGTAAATTGAAGGCCAATAGTAAAAATGTACTATTTGAATATTATTCTTTTTAATGAGATACATCATTACCATTAAATATCAACATCTGAAAAGCACCAGAGCGATCACACGAATACGCCCATTTTGGAGATTGATCCATCTATACATATAATAAAATCGTAGGAAAGTCAAAACTGTACATTGAATATTTTTTAAAAAGAATACTTGGGGCGTGATCTACAATCGATATCGAAGCCAAAAATATAGTTTTTAGAATTTTTGTCTGTTTGTCTGTTTGTCTGTTTGTCTGTCCGGGATAAACTCAAAAACTACTGCATGGATTTACTTCAAATTTTGCATGAATATTACTAAGAGGTCAGGTCAACATATAGGCTACATATTATCACGCTATCACCTACAGGGGAGGAGCTGTGAATCTTTATTCTTCTTACGCATTCTGTGACAGCGTGTAATCTAACGACGCATATTTAAATTTTGTTTTTGAGTAAGCCATGCTATTATCTAGCTTTACACTAGAAAAACTACGCCATTTAAGTAACTTGTTTAAGTAACTTGGGCAGATAAATATAGTTTAATGAATGTTAGTAGTATAAAGACAATTTTAAAACAGCGCCATCTATGAGATTTCATAAAAACCAAATCAAGTTACATGTTAACATTTTTTGGAAATTAATAATTTAAATTTGATCATGTTGGCGAGGTAAGTAGTTAGTTATTCTTAAAATTCATCGATGGTGATGTGCATTTTTTTCATAAAAGTTGTATCGTATAGTTCGTTTTGACAAATTCAAGTTCCAACAAAACACTCAAAATCTTGAGCAGAGTTGCGAAAGACAATTAAAAAAAAATGCGGTATTAAGTATTACAAAAAAGTTATGTTCATTGATGATGATCATTTCATTTCATGACACCCTCGCGGAGGCTAGCGTCAGTGACAGTCCCAGCCGCATGCGTCATCTGTTTGCCGTCATCTTGGTGTTTTGTGGAATCGCGAACCCGGTAGCTTTGTGGGAGAAGTATCGCCATCATCTGTCTGAAGATTTTCTACGAGCTTTGAGGCGTGCTACTGGAGACGAAGTCGAAGTAACTGATGAACGCGTGCTGAACACCTGTCTCAGTTCACTTCAAGATGTGGTCATTTCTATCGGCGGCAATCCACTGATCGCATATGGGTTACCAGCTACCCAATCATCACCGTATCAAGACCGTGGAAATCGGGAGTATAACGCTAAAACAAATTACGATCCGGGCGAAATGACCACCATACGAAATGACCATGTCGCTTGGTTCTCTTCAGAGCAAAAACTTTATGACACAATCCTTGAAAGCGTTGGGCAAACCAGGGTAAAATGTTTTTCTTGGATGCTCCTGGTGGAACAGGAAAAACATTTGTTACCACTGGCATACTTGCAGAGGTCAGGAGGCAAGGCAAAATTGCTATTGCTGTAGCGTCGTCGGGAATCGCTACCACACTGCTTCCGAGTGGCAAGACAGCACATGCCATGTTTAAAATTCCCATCGATTTAGAGAGCGCCGAAACGCCTGTTTGTGGTGTGTCACGTAACAGCGATAAGGGACACGTACTCAAGGATTGCTCTCTGATCATATGGGATGAGTGTACGATGGCCAATAGGAAGGCAGTTGAGGCCGTGGACAGAATCCTGCAGGAGATCCGCAGGAACGAACATTTGATTGGTGGTGTCACAGTTCTGTTCAGTGGTGATTTTTGGCAAACGCTTCCCGTGGTGACGCGGGGCTCGAGGGCTGACGAGGTGAATGCTTCATTGAAACGATCTTCGTTGTGGTCACGAGTTCGTACGCTGCGCTTGACCATTAATATGAGAGCTCGGCTTGGCGAAGGCACTCTACCAGAAGACCTCTTCCCTACCTACCTAGGTGGATAGGTGGTGCTTCCAGAGTCTCTCGGTAGAGTGGTATCCAGCTTAGAAGAACTAATTCGCTGTGTGTATGGGGACATCAGTCGTATACCGCACCAGCAGAATTCTTGGGTGTGTGAGCGGGCCATTTTGATGCCCAAAAATGATCAGGCTGCAGCAATTAACGAATGCATTCTCTCGGAAATTGAGGGGAATGAAGGGGTCTACACCTCGATAAACACTGTTGTCGAGCAAGATGACGGCACACATTATCCCGTGGAATTTCTGAGCTCCCTGTCAGCAAGTGGACTTCCAGCGCATACCATCAAGCTGAAGGTCGGTGTTCCGATTATGCTTCTTCGGAACCTATCTCCTCCGAAGTTGTGTATCCCGCCTTAAAGTCATCTCGCTCCACAGACACACCATTGAGGCGGAAATTCTTACGGGTTGTGACGTCGCGCGAGGCAGTATTTATACCAAGCATTCCCCTCCTACCTCATAATTTCCCGTTCCAGTTCAAGCGCGTACAGTTCCCCGTTAGTGTTTGCTTCGCGATGACCATCAATAAGTCGCAGGGGCAGATACTGAGGGCAGCGGGTGTCGGCCTCAGCACCCTAATTGCGTAACACGCTATTAATCGGAATCTGAATCATTTTGAAGCAAATTGCTAATCCATTGCTTCATAAGTTCAAAATTTTTTTTGCGCAAAACGTAAATAACGCAATGAATGTTGTTGAAATGTCAAAATGAAACCGATCCCCATTGATAATGTATTACGCAATTGCCCTGCAGGACGAGTTGCTTCTCACAAGGGCAACTGTACGTCGCTTGCTCTCGCGTCACCAGTCCTGACTCTCTTTACATTTTGGCTCCTGGCAGCATAACTACCAACGTAGTTTATAGAGAAGTGTTGTAAGGTATGATACCTTTGTACGTATTTTTACTCTTTTGTGTCCTGGAATGTATTCCTGCATTATTTTCTCTATTTCCTTCAGTCACATCTTATGACTGAACTCAGCAGGATTCCCATATAACTCTCTTCACTTGCTTCGCTTGCAAAAAAAACTTATATTTTAATGCTATTTTAAAAGTTGTGTACTTATAATGCTATAGCGACACTGGCATCTTAGGTATTTTTGGTGCTGTAGAGCCTTCACGCAGACGACGTCGCGGGCAGCAGCTAGTATAAAATAATATATAATAAAACCTACTTCACTTAAAACTAACTACTATAATTAATAATACCTATACCTATAATTAATAAAAGTACCTACGCTTTTACCTACTTAATATAAAAAAAAACTGAACATAAATTAACCAAAACTTACCTACTACTAACTAACTACTACTAACCTATTACTACTTCACCTAAAAAGAAATCCTGTTTTCCCAACATTTCCCTTCACTGCTCTGCTCCTATTGATCGTAGCGTGATGAAAAGTATACTATAACCTGCCCAGGAGTATGAAGAACAATTGTACCAAGTTTCGTTGAAATCCGTCGAGTGGTTTTTGTTTCTATAACGAACATACAGATAGACAGACAGACAGACAGACAGACAAAAATTTTACTGATTGCATTTTTGGCGTCAGTATCGATCACTAATTACCCGCTAATAGTTATTTTGGAAATATATTTCATGTACAGAATTGACCTCTCTACAGATTTATTATAAGTATAGATTACTACCTACCTAATTAACAACGAGTCTGACTGATCGCGACCACCACCGCACCCCGCACCCGCACCACCTCGCCGCCCGCGCCCGCACGGTTGGTGCTACATTGCATTGTTTCATAATCACGACTGTTTGATGCTGACTTAGACGTACAACGTGCAGCGGGATTATCCGAAAGGGTTACCGACTTACCGCTACCCCGGAACACAAAGGGCTAAAGAAGGAACACGGGTGGGTTTTAGTCAGTAAGAGTCTGACCCTCCCTTCTGCTCCACCCAGAGCGGCAGGGGTCATTTGATGATTTCCCATACACAAAAAAAAAAGACGTATAACGTATTTTTAAAAGGTATCTAGGCAGGATGTACTGCATCTCTGCCTTCCCCTTTGGGGATTATAGGTGTTATGGGTCTTATCTAAGCAGTATTAGATTCAGGTACTTACATTCCGGAACCAGTCTTTAGCCAAGCATCGTAAGAACTGTAGTCAGTCACATGGACATGAAATCCAAAATCTCGATTTCTGGGGCGTGCGAATCCTTTCAAAATAACAATTAGACAGAACAACAAAGCACGTTCTCAAAAAACTCAGTCCTTGAAGAAATATGGCGATGTAACCTGTCCAGAACAATATAATATTTTATAGTTTAACGACTATAGTAACAAGTATTTTGACACTGTTCATGATACATTGTGTCCATAATCACCGTCTCCAATCTGAGCATGTAACTAGTACCTACCTGCAGTGCTATGATTTATGTGCGCACTGCTCCAGCGTCACTATTAGTGACACATACGATGTAGTACATCACTATAACTCACATCGGACACTTTTGACACATTATCGACACTTACCATCAATCACCGAATCGCTGTGCGACCGCTCCACAATTATTTCGAAGTCGAATTTATTGTAGAATCGAGTTAGGCAAGAGTCACATTGATATTTGATATTTTTATTGTCGATTTAGTCGATTACAATCAAAATGGTGATTATCGATGGTAGAGTCAAGTGTGTCCAACTGACTCATTAATACTAATAGTCACCGACATTAGCTGACTCAATCATCACAGTCAATGATATAATGAATGTATCAGCTGCTGATGGAGCGCACACTAAGAACGCGATTACATTACAGCCAGCATTCATTGATAGTTGAGAGATTAGCAAGTTGTTTGAAAATAATTGACAGGATCACGTGACTTTACAACGTTTCTGTCGAGCGTGACAAATTGACAATGCGAGGCATGAGCAGTCCGCTCAAAGTCGTAGATGACCATCATCATAGGCGGCGCTAATCTCTTCCCATTCTTGACCAGTCAGACTCTCACATAAAGCAGCCTTCCATGTGCCTCAATGTCTCAATTCCCAGCAGTTTCTCTCAGCATTCGTCGCACGTTGCGGTGTTTTACTTTATACGCCCTTATTAAGAGAGAAACTCACGTCTAGTTGAACTTTAACGTCTTCATGCCGAACTGACTCAGCTCCACGCACTTATCTAACTGTTTCCTCCAGCTCCACGCACCTATCTAATGTTCGTGTATATTCGATAGGCAGCAGTTAGTGGCGCGCCTCGGGACGTATCGTAGGAAGTCATAAAGCTTACTTATAGAGTCCCATCAGTTCGAGATTGATTTGTGAAAGCGTTTGATGCCTGCGGGACACGTCACAACATTGACAATTACACGTTGCGTAGACGTGTGCGCCTCGTGGACGTAGCAGTTCTTGTGCGTTACAGGCGTAATGACGGGTATCGTGGCAGTAATTATGAGCGGGCCTCGTCACTCGTAATTTGATAATGGCCATAAATCGCGTGCGCAGGAGGTGAGCTGCCGTGTCAGGCAATGTTGAAGAATGCACGTATATTTATAAGAAACAAGGCTGGTTCAAGGTAGGCGGCTACTAACAAATGATAATACCGTTCAGTGTTTTTGGCTGCTGAACCTGTATAATTAATGATTCCGACACTGAATTACGATAGTATAATGTGGCTTCCACCATGTGTCTGGAACACCAGAAACATAATAATAATAAACTAACAACACTTGTCCAAACATGCATGCAGAGGCAAGTGAGCGCACGGCTATCAGACGCTCAACACGGATTCCGACCGGGGCGCAGCACTGTCACAAATCTTCTCAACTTCATGGCCCGGGTAATTCCATCAGTCGATGCTGGAGTACAAGTAGACGCGGCATACTTTGACTTCAAAAAAGCGTTCGACACAGTTGACCAGGACACATTGTTGAGGAAGCTAGCTGAAGTCGGACGTACGCCGCACATGTTCTTCGTGAGCTATATGAAAGACCGTCAGCAATATGTCGACTATAATGGGTATAAGTCTGAGCCATACTTCACCAGGTCTGGCGTGAGCCAGGGCAGCAATTTGGGGCCTCAATTTGGGGTCATTTGGGCTCCACATATAAAATTAGAAGACATGTGACGTGTACCAACCCACGCTGGACCCGCGTGGTGTATTACAGCCCACTCCCTCTCACACAGAGGCCTGCGTCCCAGCACTGGGAACAGTGTAGGCTGATTATGGTTAATTGTTATAAGTGCGCCTTGTATGACACACACAACACGTCACTATATTTATGATCAGACTGCGATACACGCAACTGATTGATTGACTGTTAGATTATCATCAAGATAACAAAAGAGTTAGACAGGATATGATCCAACACTAAAATTTCCTCTCAGCCGCACGCAACAAACCAATTAAATGCTTTGCTTCTTAAACAAGTAATAACAATTAAAGAAATATCTCAAATCGATATGTCGATCAAATAGACGACGTTATCCAAGATGGCGGCCACTTAATTCATTCGTTTATTTGTTCCAAACGAACGATTAGCCGCGGCAACCCTTCATTAGCGAGGCACATCAATCATTACCGTGACCACACTCTACAGGTAGATAGAGAAGTTACACTCCAAAAAATGGATCAGTTGCCACCTTGCTGCCTCAGTAAACTGTTTAAACATCCATTTTACCCTAACCCATGATCAAGGTTAGCCTTCCTTAGGTAACTGCAGGCTCAGGCAGCAACTGACTTTGTATTCTTTTCTTTGCCGTTTGCTTAGCTTTCATAGCAATTTTTGTTGGTTTTTCTGTGTGTGTCTCTACATCTCAGTGTTATCATGTCGTGGGTAGCCGTATCTGCTGAGGACCAGGCAACAATTAACGTTACCTCACGTGCACCACTACCGTACTGTAAAAGCTCGCTCATTACTGCGCATGCGCGGTGCAGGGAAGCAGTTTACGGCGGACTTTACACCATTACACAGTATTACGTGTCTACGTGATGACTGACGCTTTATACTATTATGTATCAGTCATTAGACGTGTCGGCAGCTCGCGCCGATGTAACATTAGAGAAAATTTCAGTTAAGGCGTTTATACTGTACATACATCTAATTAGAGAGAGAGAGATTCAGAGCCACAGATAAAAAAAAAATATAAGTTCTGCGGTAAATAAGTCACGGTATATATAATCAGCCTATAATGTTCCCACTGCTGGGACGGTACAAATGTACGGTACAAATGTACGGTACAAATGTACGGTACAAATGTACGGTACAAATGTACGGTACAAATGTACGGTACAAATGTACGGTATAAATGTACGGTACAAATGTACGGTACAAATGTACGGTATAAATGTACGGTACAAATGTACGGTATAAATGTACGGTACAAATGTACGGTATAAATGTGGAAAATCATGGTTTCTCTGTCCACCTTAGCAGTATTAAGCGTGTATTTCTCGTATGTTTGTGTGTAAGTTTCCTCATAAATCGTAGCTCGTGTTAGCGTAGTGTAGAGTTTCAGTGATTTGCTAAGTAATGTGATATAAAGGCGATAACTTTCGAGTACAATACGGTCGCGTGCTGGCGCTGGGCGGGAGGTCTACATGTCGACAGGAGGAAACATGGTGCGGAAGTTTTATTTTTTAATTTATTTATCAAAATCTCCCTTACAACTATCATTACAAGTGTATACCTAATGCGATAGCGTGCTCTTAAAATTAAGTTATTTACAATTTAAAACTATGAAAAACGTAAAAACTAGTAGTACTTATAATAACATCTAAAAATAATATTAGGTAAGTACTAAGTTCCCTAAATAAAATAAAACAAAATAAAAACAACAACATTATAGCCTATTCTAATCTACATTATAACATAAAAAGAACATCAGTATTTTTGCGAACTCACTCAAATGGCATCTAAATACATTGATATTCACGCCAAGATCGTTAATAAGCTGTATTGTGCGGATTAATGGTGTCTTGACGAGGAGGTTGGTCCTGGCAACCAGCACGGCCAGCAGTGGCGGGCGGCGCCACCTCCACACACAGCGGTCTGGTACACATACGCTCAGGCGCTGCAGTACTCCTGGGTTATGCTCAATGCCACGAAGTAACCTGACCAGATACGCGACAAGCCTGATTTCCCGTCGTACCCTCAGTTGATTGTACCCCGACCATACCGAGCACAAACACAATGGGGTACATCAACGGGTAAAACGGATACACCCCATATAGTTTGTTGTACAAGTGGCGCGTGAACTTGTTCTGTATTGCGTTCCAGCATCTCTGAGTACTTGGCCTCACGCAGAGCCCATAATATGACAGCAATATGTTTCAGATGAATCTTGACAAGTGCGTTATACAGGAATCTAACTGTTGCGATGTTAGTGAAGTGCGTTGTCTGTCTCAGAACAAATCCCAAGTTTCTAAACGCCCTTTTACAGATCTCCGTAATATGATCGCGAAACGATAGTTCAGCAGTTATATTAACCCCAAACCCCGCACCTCAGACACTCGTTGCACAGGCGCGGCGCCCACCACCTGGCCACTCGTGCACTAGAGGGACACGCGCCCGCATAAAACTCATCACCGAGCACTTTGACAAGTAAAAGAAGCCCATTATCTTGACTCCAATTCACTACCCTATGTAGGTATATCCTCCTGCAATCGCTCGCAATCGGATTCACTATTAACCTCGAGCAGCAACTTGAAGTCATCCGCAAATAATAAACAAGAGCATGTTTGACGACTTCCGGCAAATCGTTTATCATTATTATGAATTCGAGAGGCCTCTAATTTCTGCCCTGACTCACACCGGACCAGGTGTATTATTCACACCCATTATAATCTACGTACCTGCTGCTGTCTATCATACAAATAACTGGCGAAGAAGTGCAATGGATGTGGTGTGCAGCCGACTTCTGCGAGCTTCGTTAGTAAAGTAAGATGTCAATTCTGCATGAAACAAAAAAAAAAAAAACAGACAGAAAGGCACTGTCTACCACACGATACCCAAGGATACTCAAGGATAACATCCGGGATGTAATGAAATGCGAAATGCGATGTAGATCATTCGCAGAATAATCAACTTGAGTTGGCTATCAACGTACGTATTAACTTCTTCATATTTTTTGTCTGAAGTCTCTGAAGTCGTATGTGAGAGTTTCTCATCGCGCTAAATACCTCACCTTCTACAACTTTTGTGTTAGTATTTGTTGCGCTAGCGCAGCCGCGTGGTCGCGTGGGCGTGTGTTTGTGCTCGCCCCCTGCCCCGCCTGCTCTCGCCGCCGCTGCTCAGGTGACAGGCGACAAGCATGACAAGTGACGCGCATTTGTCACGACAATGACGTCAAAGGCATCAATAGCGCAGGAGAGCGCAGCATCTATAGACAGGATTACTGGGAAGTGCGGCTGAATGGGCAGAGTAATTGTTTCAATATAAAGCTTAAGAGATATTAGTGTTGTTTGTGTTGCCGTTACGTGTATATTGAGCTGAGAGATTTAAATGGGTTGTTCATTAAATGAAACGCTCGGCTCTTTCTCTTCTTTATAATGTTATGAGACATTTATGTTTTCTCTTTGATTGAGTTCTCTGCGGTTAAACTGAAAAGATTTTATTGAGACACGAAGAGAGTGTTCAATGTTTTTATTACCGACTAATACTCAAATAATATTAATTGAATTACTGTAATAGCATTAGAAGCATTGATGAGGGGTCCTGGAGTGACAAAAAGTTTTTCTTTAGATCATCAAACAACAACTAAAAATAACGCCCCTAGCAATTGTTTTGTTTTCGACGTTGACTTTACAGACATTATATTATTGAGTTATCATCGTATCACCTCGTGTTCTGGTCTCGAACTCCGGCTACTCTCGAGCCTCACATTAGAGCAGCGGCGCAAGCGCACGCGATTACCTGTTCAGTGCTGCTCATGGGGCTGCAAGGTTAAGGCTGACATACACTTACAATTTACACCGAACATTATAGTTCGAGTTGAACTGTTGTTGTTTTGACCCACAATTACAAAAATCAAGCTTTCCATAAATCAAACAAAAGTGCATTAAATCGCATAATTGATGCCGCAAGTAAATTAATAGCATACCTCTAGGCTAGAAGTCGGCTCAATACTTAATTGCCGTTTGCTGATCTATACTATTCGTAACAAATTATTTGTTGAAATTATCACTTCACGTTTCTCCGTTTCGTCTTTTAAGATAGAGCGACAAGCTGCGTTCCAGTATATGCTGTCCTTTAGTGGGTGTTCGTGTTAGCTATCTGCGACATCTGCGCGGGCGCATGCAGCGGCGCGGCGCGGTATCGACCCGGACTCGAACCCTGGCCACAAGCGTGGAATATATTGCGCTATCCACTTATGTAACATCAAGATTACCCGCCATTCGGTTGTTATGTGTATAACTGAACATGTTCAAAGGCATACATGAATATGACACTACATGAGTTCATGTACCTAGGAGTGGAGTATCCAACGACTGATTCCTTAAGTTAAAAGGCCTCCAACAAAAATGCGCGGAGATGCATAATTTCGTCGTTGAAATTGAATAATATTCGTTGGTTGGTATAAATAGCAATCAATTGGTAAAAATAATTCGTTTTCTTTTCTACAATAATAATAAAGTGATTTTTTAATTATTTGTCTATTTATGTAGCAATAATCGTTCTCCTGATGCATGTTTAGGCAAAAACTCATGGATAGCTGATTTGAGACCTATAATTTCCAGATTCTGTTGAATAAAATCCATCAAAACAATTCTTTTCATATCACAAATATCATATACTTGAATAATAATAGAATACATTTTTGTTATATGCCTTATAAATAAAGTAAAAAATACTGGACCTAATTCAATTTTCTACTAGAAACAAGTCTGAATATCTCCGAACTTCTAAATCATTTTCACGTAGTATTTATACCAAAATAGTCTTCAATAATTGGTTAAATAATATCAATAAAAAAAAACAAATATTGTAACTCTGATTTTTTTATAAATAAAATAATAGCTCTCTAAATTTTTCACTGCGTCGGCGATGCGCGCTCGCCCTGGCTGGAGGCCTTAATTTATCGAGGCCTCCACAGGCAATCCCTGTTAAGAAGACGACAATCTCATAGGTTGAACTGCGAGATGCCATTTATAACCAAAAATAAAAAAAGGTGCGCGCAGAGTACCAAAATGTGAGAGGGCTCTTAAAATAAATATTATGCCTGTACTTAGATATTACCAGCACAATAAATTGAGCCTGAAATGGTGGGGCCATTTTGATATCCAGTTAGCTAGATATTGACATAAAACTATGAGCTGTTTGTTTTTATTGGTCGCCATGTTTGTGTCCAAAGCGATCCATTGGCGGATGTAGATCAAGTCAAATATTAGCTTTGGAGCCAAACATAATATCGTGATTGTGGCACGCGGAGCTCGATACGATGGCGGAAAACTAACGTCAACATGAAACTTGAGTTTGAAAGGTGACAAACTATGGATTGTCACGTAAGCATGCACTTCAGATTTAGCATGATTTCGACTTGAATATACTTAAAATACTAGCTGCGCCCCGCGGTTTCACCCGCGTATGTTTCGATACCGTAGGAATATCGGGATAAAAAGTATCCTATGTGTTATTCTGATGTATAAGCTATATTACTGTAAAGTTTAATCCAAATCCGTTCAGTAGTTTTTGCGTGAAAGAGTAACAAACATCCATTCATCCATCCTCACAAACTTTCGCATTTATAGTATTAGTAGGATTATATATTATATTATTATATATTATATTATAGTAGGATTAGGAAGTAGGATATACTCGTGTAAATAATGTAGATAAACCTGGTGATGTGGGTCGGGTTGAATCATAAACATACCTATAAACAATTTTTAGATCACTTAGCAATCAATTAAGGCTCTCGCAGACAGGCGCGACGCAATAGCTCAACGCGACCCTAGAAGAACAATTTTTATGAAAACATCGGGGAATTTGTTCTAACAGAATCGCGTCGCACCGTCGTCGGCCGCGTCGCACCTTTCTGTGGGAGCCCTTACAGATTTCGTGTTACGCCCATTAATTACGCTATCATAACGACGGGCTGCTAATGCTGTGGGTGTGCATTTCAGATGGTAACGACATTGACTCAATTAGCGGAATTTAATGATGTTGATAGATTTAGTCACTAAGCAGATGATATATAAATCCCTGCAGTGTACATACACGTTATTATTTTAGGTGAGAGCTATGGTTGAGATGTTTGAAGTACGCAGTTCTTACTAACAGGGCCACACCTCTTCTAACAGGGCCACAGTTCTTACTAACAGGGCCACAGTGCTTACTAACATGGCCACAGTTCTTACTAACAGGGCCACAGTTCTTACTAACAGGGCCACAGTTCTCACTAACAGGGCCACAGTGCTTACTAACAGGGCCACAGTTCTTACTAACAGGGCCACAGTTCTTACTAACAGGGCCACAGTTCTTACTAACAGGGCCACAGTTCTAACTAACAGGGCCACAGTTCTTACTAACAGGGCCATGACTCTAATTGTACACACAGCAATAGACATAGAGGTAAGCGATTAATTTACTTTTTAACCGACTTCAAAAAGGAGGAGGTTATCAATTCGGTTGTATTATTTTTTTTTTTTTATGTTTGTTACCTCAGTACGCCGTCATTTATGAACCGATTTGGATTTTTTTTTTTATTTGAAAGGATATGCTTTCAGATTGGTCCCATTTTTGTCAAAATCCAGTTCTGATGATGGGATCCATGAGGAATTGAGGGAACTCCTCAAATATTATAGGCATACATATAGAAATTTTGGTATTTTCATCAACATGTCAAGCATTTGCATTCAAAAAGTATAATTTGGTGAAGTGAAACTGATGAAGGAGACCACAGATAGCCACAGGAACTCTTCAATTATAATAAGTATTTCACGGGTGGCGATAAGATATCTCGATTAAGATAGTTAAGCGACTATGACGAAGCATATTTAAATAAATGGTTCTGACGAAAATGGTACCATCAAACCGATCTGATGATGAAGCTGGAAGGTAGGTACCGGAACTTCGTAATAAAACCATGTATTCTAGCCGTGTTTGGGCTTATTGGAATTGTCATGAGATGCACTCTGACTATAAAAAGTAAAAAATAAAAACTTTTTAACAAAAAAAAACAACCGACTTAAAAAAAAAACACTACAAAGTGTAAAATAACTTTAATTTTAATTTTGGAAGTCGGTGGCAAAAACGTAAATACAAAACCAAAGACACCGACTTCCGAAATTAAAATTAAAGTTATTTTACACTTTGTAGTGTTTTTTTTTGAAGTCGGTTGTTTTTTTTTGTTAAAAAGTTTTGTAACTTATTTATTTCCAAAATATGAACAAAGCATAATGGTATTGTACAGAGGCCAGCACATCAAGCTACCCCAATCTGTCAGATTTTCCCAATTGAATATGAAACTTATTACTTTGTGCCAAAGTTGAAAATCTATCAAAAAAATTTGACAGATTGGGTTAGGTTGACCTGCTGGCGTCTGTACAATTTACTTTTGGGGCTAAAAAGACCTTTGTTGTTACAGATTTTTTTCAATGTCGGTGATGAAAATACTTACTAAGTAACATTGTCACTATCCGCTGTCACCTGGCGATGAAGAAGACTCGGAGATAATTAAGTATGGTGTTACAAAATGTTGTGAAGAACGAACAAAAAAGTTTTCAGTGGGGAATACGGGGAGCCGTGCCCGTAATATATGACCTTACGACCCTGAGGATGTCACAACACAGCGTCGTCATCGAGGTCAGCAGGCCTAGGCAGCGCTGGACTTGGATAAGTTTATTAACTCCACTAATTAGTAATTAGGTGATTACACATTGATGGTTATTCTGCTTTCATAATATCATTCTCAGCAATTTCCTTTGTAATGACTTACATAATGTTGTTAGTGTAGGCAATATTATGCTATCGTATTCGCTAACATGGTATTTATCCGTCATTGGCATGTTTCTAATGCGCCATTATTGTACTTTTCGTGTGATAAGGTTCTATTTTGATGATGTGCGTGGTCTGATCCCATCATCTTCATTAGTTAATAGGTAAGACACTCATCTCGCGACAGCACCCGCCGCAGATGATGGTAGTGATTTTTTAATATAATTTCTGTTTTTTGGTTGAACTTCAAAAAGTTCTTCTATAAGTAGTCCCCACTGAACACTTATTTATTGCACGACTCATAATGCGAAGCATTAGAGAATGCATTCGATCGAAAAAAAAATTCTGCAACTGTTTCTATTGTTAGACTCCTGCTGCTGTAGTGATTTTTCTTGTTGCTTTTCGGTTTAACTTGTAAATATCTTGTATATTCAATCAATCAATGGTCTTTATTTGTAAACATAGGTTACAAATAATGACAATTGTTGCAGTGTGCAAGATGTTACAATTTGCCGAAGTGTGCAATTTGTTTTATTGCGATACACATACAAAATTCTCCGGATAGGACAGGACAAACCTTTAGGCAAGTGGACGCAGTCAGGGTCGAAGCCTAGTCGATGTAACCTATGGCTGCAGTTAATATCTGGCATTTTGCAGCATTTTCATAAAACAAGCGGGATTTGAATACAATGTCAACATTATTGTGCATCCATAATGCATGCGCGTCCTGCACCTGCATGCGCCCGCGCACCGCACCGATAGCGACTGATAGCGTGCATAATGTGCAACGCCGCGCCGCCGCAACCGCCACGCACCCGCCACGCAGCCGCTGATACCTCCCCGCTGATACCGCGCCGCTGATACTTTACATATACAATGCGACGATTCTCTTTTCTTTTTATGTGTTCTCTAGTTTGTTGTTTATAGACCACGTCGTATCAATTTAATAAATATACCATTGCCCCGGAAACTGGATCCTTTCGAATAATCTGATAGTTGCTAAGCATTACCAACAACAAAAACCATTGAGACTCGTCTGTGATGGACAGGCAAGGATCAGGCAATCTAGTGCAATAAATATTTCTCACCAGTGCGCGGAAATATCGTCATCCGGTTCGATATTATCACAAAAAGCTAACCACCACAAGCGCCATCGGGGCACTTCTTGCGCGCACAAACTTGGAATATATCCCATAAAAATGTATCAAGGAACTGCGACCGATATGATATTATGTGGGACAAAAAGTGTTGAGGACATCCCGTGCCCGCCCCGCCTGTCCCGTCCTATCCCGCGCTGGCCCGCACGGTCCCGCGCGGTCCCAGGCGCATGCGCAGGTCCGTTATCTGTCGCATACCCGTGTAAGTGAAGCGTTGTGTGAAGTTGTTACCTGCCAGTATCGACCTGAACTGCGCCAACTGCATCTATCTATACTAATAATTTAATATTATAAAGAGGAAAGATTCGTATGTATGTTTGTAACGAATTGGCTCAAAAAGTACTGCACCGATTTTAAAAATTCTTTCACCATTTGAATGCTACATTATCACTGATTAATATAGGCTATTTTAATTGCAAGAAAAACATAAAATGTTTAAAAAACAAATGTCCACCCGTGCGAAGCCGGGACAGGCCGCTAGTGTGTCATAATATGATGGACAACAGCTGCCACACGCGGCTCTGCTTGTCGTAATAACAGTTTTATGTAATATGTCTGTACGTTTTCAGGATGACTTATAGGTAAGTAGATTGAATTACTAATATTTGTCTTATAGTTTAAAAAAAAAAATAAATTAGAGGATTTAACGTCAACTCTTTTAGGCCTGAGTTTTCTTGTTTCTTTGTCCAAATCTTCCCCGATCATATAATATGCTGTTCTGTGGATATTTACGAGAAAACTATCATTACAAAGTAGCAATAACGCGCAACATCTGTGTAGACACAGTGACAAGCGTACAACCAGACAGCTCGAGTGCTGGTGACCGGTATGAGGTGGCGACAGCGCCGTGGAGCGTCCGTGTGAAACCTATGGACACGTCCCGCCATACATTAAACATGGCCTGCGCCAGCGCACACCATCGCGACACCGATCGCAGATCAACGCTGATACACTTTAATACACTCGGAGAAATCAGCGAACAAAGATAATGTGCTAAAAGCTGAGAATTCGATATAAGTCAACAGCCTGTAGCTTTAATACTGTTCCACCACGAGACACACATTATTACAGTTCATTGGATCTAACTTTAATACTGTTCCACCACGAGACACACATTATTACAGTTCATTGGATCTAACTTTAATACTGTTCCACCACGAGACACACATTATTACAGTTCATTGGATCTAACTTTAATACTGTTCCACCACGAGACACTCACATTATTACAGTTCATTGGATCTAACATTACTTTTCGTCTACCGCGCAAAATTTGATTTTTATCAATAAAAAATTAAATTGTGTCTCACTAGCTACAGTTGAGGAAGAAGGAACTCTTGGCATTATGAGCTCAACTCATAACGCCAAGAGTTCCTTCTCATATTAATAACTAGTTGCGCCCAGCGGTTTCGAACCCGTGGGAATATCGGGATAAAAGTATCCTATGTGTTAATCCTGGTTAAAAACTATCTGTATGCCAAATTTCATCCAAATCCGATCAGTAGTTTTTTCTTAAAGAAGTAACAAACATACAAACACACTCATTAACGTTCGCCTTTATAATATTAGTGTGATAATATATTTAATATAATTATAATAGTTACCAAGCTCTTGAATACAAAAAAAAGGCTAAAACAAAGCTTAAATTGCTTTTAGCTAAATATTATGTATTATTGACCCAACGATTTTCATTTTTGTATCAATTTCCAGGCTAACTAGACGCATCTTTGATATCAGTGCAAACGAAACAACTGGCTGCCAGCTGACGTCCACGTCTTGCACCTACTTCCAACAGTCTTCAGACCAGACTATGAAAATGAAATATTATGTTAATCAAGTATCTGCATTTGACTAGAGCGTACAGTAAGAGCTCACGGTTGCGACGCGACGGTCGCAGGTGCTCATGTTCTCATAAAACGCTATAGATGTATAATATCGATAGCGGTAAATGTATCGCCATCGCTTACTGCCGAACACACAGAACTACTAATCCAACGAACAAACTGTACTGTTGTACGATACGTGACAGAGGTCGCACGGGTTAACGAGAGGTTTCTTTCAGATTTCAGTGTGTTACAATCAAATGTTTCATATAGGTGAAGTTATGTTTTAATGTTTATGATCCTGAATCCTTAGATATGTGTATTAGAGACGTCGGTGAATCTTTGTTTTTACCTTTCAATATATCAGTTGTTTCTTGAACTAATTAAACACCTATAAAGTAGTCTTTAAAACAACCCTTAACTTTGAGAAAATTCAATCGAGTGTTATCGCTCTCTGTCTGATAGAGCGGCTATGTCGGAAGACTCAATTCGGAAGGCTGACCTGAACCATTCATATGCCTAAGGCGGAGTTGCAGTAATTGAAGAATTTAATTAAATTATATAAAATTGCGCTTTATGTGCTTTTTATGATTCAGATGTGGGAATAGTGATGTCGTCTCGTGGCACGGCGCGCCTGCGCGGCCAGGACAGCGTGTGACACGCGGAGCGCCCGCGCTGCCGAGCCGCCGCGGGGAGCCGAGCGCATGCGCGCGCATACATCAGGCGCGTTAATTGAATAACGGCGCATGTGTGCGCGCCCCGTGCTTGCGAGCACTCGAGCCCCGCCGATATTACCGTTTATATTGCCATTTTCATAGTACAGCCACAATGCGACTTTTAAACGGATATAAATATTGTATGCGGCGCAATGCGGAGCTGTATAATTGAATAGCCGCACATCTATTTAGAAGTGCTCGTAAATACTGCTTAGATTTGGTTGTTATTCATGATATGCGCTAACGACGCTCACACTGACGCGTACACTCGCACCGCGCTCTTTACGACGCGCTTGACGAGAGCACGGAGAGGTTCTAAATCAAAATGTTAATAGTTTTCAATCAATTGTTAGCTGGAACTTGTGCTGTGTGTTCCGGGTTCAGACAGAACCAGCGCTGAGCGCTGACGGGGTCCGGAGCCGGGGGGGCTGCCGACGACTGCTTCAAGTCGCGATTATAGGTAGGTGATACAGCTTCAGCCCATCTCCTGACAAACAAGCCGAGTGCACAATATGGCAACCATCATTATAATGACACAGACACAAGAGCTTTCTTTGTGCTTCAATGAAAACATTTGTATGGTTGGTCCAGTGTTGACGCATGTGTCGGTCGGCCGTGTGCTGCTTTGTGTGCGTGTTTGTTGTTACTACTCACAAACAGAAGTACATGCAGTGGGTACCACATAGAGGCGCACTGAGGGACGTTTCAATCAGACGGAGCGAGTCATTAGCGCGGGACTTGGCGGTACAACCAGACATCGTGCAGGGATGCCGAACTTTTGATGTTCAATGTCAGGGCTCTCTCTCGTCTTAAATATGTTAAATATGTAGTTTGTGTGTTTGCCCTTACTATCATACACCACAACTAGTATTCGCTAGATGCATTTTCTGACTAATGGCGTAAAACTAAGTCCGGTCTAGATTCGCCTGTACTACGTTAACGAACGGCCCGAGACCTAAGTGATGGAATTATGCGGTGTATTATCATAACAACTTCGATAACTGTATACATTGTAGTAACTTCTGAACGCACCCAGAGGATTTCCATAGCTACTGTGAGCTCAAACAACGCAGACGCTCTCACATGATGCTGAGAGCAGATAGGCAGGGAACGAGGTCGCGGTTTAGCTTTCCTCACTTAAGATTTTTTTTAGATAAGTACTTTGGTATGGACAGGTTGTGACAACCTATGTCTAGTAGTAGATGCTTAGGATCGACATAATGATGATTGTTGTCGCCGGTATTCAAATGTAAACCTACGCCTAAACGCGTTAATTCGTGTCAACAGATTCCCAACAAGTCAAGTGTCAGCCCTGCCAGGTGCGCCCGCGCATCACAGTGAAACATCGAGACATCGCTAACGGGCGCAGGCAATGGGCAGCACTTGACGTCCTACACACATGGCACAACACTCCACCGGTCAGCTGTGGCCCTGAGAGGCACGAGAGGCACAAGAGGCATAAAGCCACAAGAGGCACTCCGGCCGTCGACTGTGTCGCAACGTGTTTGCTCTAAACACGGTCGTGGATGAGTGCCGACCAAAACAAATCAATTGAGTCTCCGATAAAATGGTTATTATATAAAAAATCGTAAATCAAGACTACGCTTGAATGTGAATGTGAAGTAATGCGGGCAGGGCTGGCAGAAATCTGCAACGAACTTTCACGCAATACGCATTGGTAAAACGCACAGAAATTGTACACATTTATTGTTTTTATGAGACACATTATGATATAAGCTTAGTAAAATATACTGCGGTATTTATTTTTACAGCTCCAGGTTATAAAATCGGGGCCAGCTGACCTGGGTCTACATTTATCACACCTCAACTCGGGATTAAGAGAGATTTTCAATAGTAAATGGAGCCATAACGTTGTAACCTCTGTTTGGGCAGCCCTGGGCGCAGGACGCGAGTGGAGCGACTGCAGTACGCAATGAATTTGTAGTGAATAGTAATCGTTCATAACGACGGAGTAATGTCCGTGCGACAACTGTAGTGAATGTTGTGATAGCAGACATTCAACGCTTCATTAATACTCCTTTATTGATATAATACAGGCGAAAGCCTTTTAATAAATCAAAGAAGTCGCGTAGCTGAACAATCATTACATACTACTGGTGCATTGGCTATTGTGACAAATTGCTTTGTAAGCATAGACACTACAAATATATGGACTCAATAGAAATATGCGATTGAATTCCGATATGTTACAGCAAGCTGTCGCTAGTGGTGGCTGTTACACACTCGAGCTCAGAAGAAACTGTTCTAATTACTTATCCAATTAAGAAAACCGATCATTCCTTTCATAATATAAACAAAATGGTCACATATCGTAAATTATGGCACCACCGCGGTATATACGGCAGGAAGCACTCGGCAGACGTATTAATTGAAGCGGTATTAGCTATTAGCAATAAAGTACAGCAGTCGTGCGCCCGCGCAGACCGCGCCGTACCACACTATTTATTATACGAACCTTTAATCACCGAGAGGAAATGCAATCTGTGGCGATCAATATACAATGCATCGGAGTCAAATAGGAAGAAACCATTTATGGTATTTTTGTTGAGGCCGGAGATAAGAGCGACCTGAACATCGTGGAAATGTAAATTATAGTCTAATTAACCGTTTATACGCTAGTGAGGAAATGAAAACCTTGATCAAAGAACGAAACGGGGAATGGATTAAATATAACAAGTCGATAAAATGATAATGTATTATAGGAGAATATTCCTTTAGCAACTGTAGATACTCGTCTTGAGTGAGCGTGGTGATCAAAGCTAGCACCTCCTCTTGAGCGAGCGTGGTGATCAAAGCTCGCACCTCCTCTTGAGCGAGCGTGGTGATCAAAGCTCGCACCTCCTCTTGAGCGAGCGAGGTGATGAAAGCTCGCACCTCCTCTTGAGCGAGCGTGGTGATGAATACTCGCACCTCCTCTGTGAGAAGAGGCCTTTCCCTGCAGTGGGACAACAATAGGCTTATTTTACTATTGTTACTACTACTACTACTTTACTATTATTTATTATTTATTTATTACTTCAAGCACATAAATGTACAGAGGCGGACTTAATGCCATAGGTATTTCCTATCAGTCAACCTTATATTATTTCCTTCTATTATTTTTTAAGTGTGAATATATCAAAAAATGTGGAGCTAACAAATAGAAGATATCGGTGGCTGATCACCGCATGCACCAGCTACCGTACATGCGCTAACATCTCCAACAGACGGATCAATGCTACACACAGCTAATGATAACATCCACGGAGCGATACACTAACAAGCCTTATCACGACACACGGAAGTGAAAAGGATATTCAAATCTGTCCCGACGTTGACGTCGACATCCACGTCGGATGCTTTTTATATTCCCAGGCATTCGTCAAGCGAGCCGACTTCATCAATGTTGCAAAAATCTGTCTTATAACTGTGCCACTAACTATCTGACTGCATAATTTAATCGATGTAGATACAGCTGAGCCAGAACATTTGCATGCGGGAATAAATAATAATAAATCAGCAGAGAACGCATAACTCTCGTCCGCGACGTCGGTTAATTGAGGCGTTAATAGTAACCGTCATGGCGCTGTTATTACAATTACTTTATAAGGCTGTGCAGAAGGTCTACTTCACACAATTCGTCAGTTAGGTTCTGTCTCATAGCGTTAAACGGATGAAACATAAATGAACAAGAGTGCTCGTAAGGGCTTCAAAGATCATCTAGCAAGGTTACAAGCCCAGCCGTGTTTTCGGCGAATGCTTTAGCATCATCTTTCTGCCCCTACCTCAGTATACTTGCTTCTCTAATACATCTCTATCAGCTGTCTTCTCAGTCGTCCCCCCTTTTTTGCCATATCATCTTTCACGTGCATTGTTTTTTTGGCCTACTCTTTCGTCAGCGTCTTGTGTCTAAAAAGGACACAGTTCTCTGTTGTGTGCCTTCTGCACCAACACGTGCAGTGTGTGCTCGCACTGTAATGAATGTAGCGATGTAGTGAGTGCTGCGCGGTACATTGGTAATATTAGTAGGTACATTTAGTTGGAGCTGTTCGCGACTTCAGCTCAACTGTTATTTACAAGCTTGGGATACGAATTCTATATTAGATGTTAAAGTTTTTGCCATTGGTTTATCCGCAATACACGTAATCTTTACTGACTAGAACGATTTCACTTTGATAGCATTGCTATTCTAGTTAAAAACTACCATTACCATGATATGGCAATAAAGTTTCATGTATTTAATAAGGATGAAATCTCTCAATACAAACACTGATTCAACTTTACTAAATCTCCCAATACAAACACTGATTCAACTTTACTAAATCTCCCAATACAAACACTGATTCAACTTTACTAAATCTCCCAATACAAACACTGATTCAACTTTACTAAATCTCCCAATACAATGCTGCAATTACTGAATTGGTATGATAGAATACATACATTTCACTGACATTCCGTAAAACGTGGAAAGTTATCACTACAATCTGTTGGCATATACCTACATACATATTTATAACCATAAAAAATCTGTTACAAAACACTACATTTACTGCAAAAATCCGGGTATTGCCACACTACACCACAGACACGTTATCAACTGCACTTTTTCGCCACAATATTGGCAATATAAAATTGAGTTTAATTCTTCCAAATGCTATGTAATGAACTTTGGTCGAATGCTACACCCAATTAATTTCGAATACAAAATAAATGGTACTAAAATAACTAGATCAACCAACATGAAGGACTTGGGTGTCACATTTGACCAGAAGCTTACTTCTCATGATCACTTTTCTACAGCTGCCAAAGAATCTTTTAAAAGGCTAGGGTTTATTCTCCGGAATGCCTGTGATTTACGCAACAAGCATGTAATAGACATGTCTTTACATGTAATGACATGTCTTTACATGTTAGTCTCATAGACAGCACACTTGTCCGAACCAAGTTAGAAGCTAGTTCTTCTGTATGGATTCTGCACGAAGCAAAGTATGCACTTCTTCTTGAAAAAGAGCAAAGAGCATTCTTGCATTTTCTTTACAGAAGAACTCTCGGTTGCTATCCCTACCTCTATCCTACCAAGTTCCTCTTAGGATGTCTGGGATATCATATGTTGGAGACCAGAAGGGCTTGTGATCAGGTAGGCGTTATGCTCAAATTATGGGAGGGTATGACGTCACTATCAGGACGCTTCCAACGATACCTCATTTGTCAAACTATGACAATAAGTTTAGAAGATAAGAGGGAACAGATAACCCTCCTTTTTGCTTTGCCGCAGTCGTGTAAAAATTCAAAGTAATTTTCTCGAGTGAAACAACCTGCTCCGTTTTCTTTTTGATATATTGGCAGAATATCTTCCACCGCGGTCTCCTTGTTTACGTTAGAGATCAACAAAGGGATTTTATATCGGCCGCCTTTTTTTTTTTTTTTGTGGATGGGAAATCATCCAATGACCCCTCCCGCTCTGGGTGGAGCAGAAGGGAGTGTCAGACTCTTACTGACTAAAACCCACCCGTGTTCCTTCCTTAGCCCTTTTATTATTATTATTATTATTATTATTATTTATTTACATCAGACACAGTGATCCATATTTATGTTAGTAGGTATACTTAAAAATTATGTTAGTAACCAAAGAATAAAATACATGTCATAATATTATTTTAGCTGAATTGAAAACTACACAAAATCAAACGGAAAATATAAATTCATAAGTTAAAAAAAAAAAACATATCTAAATCACATATATTAAACATTTACATTTTTAAATTAATATCAATTACAACACATAGAAGAAAATAAATAAATAGACAATTACAAGAAATTATATATAAAACAACAATCACTTAATAAATGGTGACGAACTGGCATGCAGGTGCATCCACCTCTCCAGCATCAACGAGTCCCACCGCTCGGACAATACGCTCAGGATACTGTTAGTGCTGCATCGGAAGCGACTTAGTAGCGAGGCGCTCCTCTTCCTAATAATAGCAAAAAAGTCATCGGTTTGCGCCTGCGCGAACATCATAGAAGCACTGCAAAACCGCGGCAGCCCCAGCAGCACCCTGAACGCATTGTTGTACTGTACGCGCATGGCACTGTATACTCTCTGCACAAAGTTGACCCATAGGCTGCACGTATAAAAAGACTGACAATAGGCTTTAAATAAGGTCACCTTTACTTGTTCAGTACAGCGTGCAAACCTACGTGCCAACATGTTACAGCGAACTGACAGCGCCCTACGTTCCCGCTCGATGTCCTCATTGTCAGACAAGGTATCTGTGACCCAGTGGCCCAGGTACTTAAAATGGTTAGCCCTATTCAGACTAGCACCACAAAGAGTGATCGGAGGAACAAAAGAGAAACATTTGGTACCAGCTTTGAAAATCATGTACTCACTCTTTTTAGGGTTGTACCTGAGCCCATGAGCCCCAGCATATCTCTCACAAATGCGCAGGAGCTTTCGCAACCCCCCAACCGATGGGCTCAGCAGCACCATATCATCTGCATAGCTGATGTTATTAATAGGCACTCCGCCTATTGAGCACCCCGCATTAGCACTGCTGAGCTCGCCGATCAGCTGGTTCATGTACAGGTTGAACAAACGGGGCGAGGTTATACCCCCCTGCCTCACACCGCAATCCAACCCGTACACGTCGGAATATACTCCCGCCCATTTCACACTGTTCCGCTGGTTACTGTACCAATACCTAAATATCGACACTATCTCACCCGGCACCTGTGTCTCACTTAAATGTACAGAGGCGGACTTAATGCCATAGGTATTTCCTATCAGTCAACCTTATATTATTTCCTTCTATTATTTTTTAAGTGTGAATATATCAAAAAATGTGGAGCTAACAAATAGAAGATATCGGTGGCTGATCACCGCATGCACCAGCTACCGTACATGCGCTAACATCTCCAACAGACGGATCAATGCTACACACAGCTAATGATAACATCCACGGAGCGATACACTAACAAGCCTTATCACGACACACGGAAGTGAAAAGGATATTCAAATCTGTCCCGACGTTGACGTCGACATCCACGTCGGATGCTTTTTATATTCCCAGGCATTCGTCAAGCGAGCCGACTTCATCAATGTTGCAAAAATCTGTCTTATAACTGTGCCACTAACTATCTGACTGCATAATTTAATCGATGTAGATACAGCTGAGCCAGAACATTTGCATGCGGGAATAAATAATAATAAATCAGCAGAGAACGCATAACTCTCGTCCGCGACGTCGGTTAATTGAGGCGTTAATAGTAACCGTCATGGCGCTGTTATTACAATTACTTTATAAGGCTGTGCAGAAGGTCTACTTCACACAATTCGTCAGTTAGGTTCTGTCTCATAGCGTTAAACGGATGAAACATAAATGAACAAGAGTGCTCGTAAGGGCTTCAAAGATCATCTAGCAAGGTTACAAGCCCAGCCGTGTTTTCGGCGAATGCTTTAGCATCATCTTTCTGCCCCTACCTCAGTATACTTGCTTCTCTAATACATCTCTATCAGCTGTCTTCTCAGTCGTCCCCCCTTTTTTGCCATATCATCTTTCACGTGCATTGTTTTTTTGGCCTACTCTTTCGTCAGCGTCTTGTGTCTAAAAAGGACACAGTTCTCTGTTGTGTGCCTTCTGCACCAACACGTGCAGTGTGTGCTCGCACTGTAATGAATGTAGCGATGTAGTGAGTGCTGCGCGGTACATTGGTAATATTAGTAGGTACATTTAGTTGGAGCTGTTCGCGACTTCAGCTCAACTGTTATTTACAAGCTTGGGATACGAATTCTATATTAGATGTTAAAGTTTTTGCCATTGGTTTATCCGCAATACACGTAATCTTTACTGACTAGAACGATTTCACTTTGATAGCATTGCTATTCTAGTTAAAAACTACCATTACCATGATATGGCAATAAAGTTTCATGTATTTAATAAGGATGAAATCTCTCAATACAAACACTGATTCAACTTTACTAAATCTCCCAATACAAACACTGATTCAACTTTACTAAATCTCCCAATACAAACACTGATTCAACTTTACTAAATCTCCCAATACAAACACTGATTCAACTTTACTAAATCTCCCAATACAATGCTGCAATTACTGAATTGGTATGATAGAATACATACATTTCACTGACATTCCGTAAAACGTGGAAAGTTATCACTACAATCTGTTGGCATATACCTACATACATATTTATAACCATAAAAAATCTGTTACAAAACACTACATTTACTGCAAAAATCCGGGTATTGCCACACTACACCACAGACACGTTATCAACTGCACTTTTTCGCCACAATATTGGCAATATAAAATTGAGTTTAATTCTTCCAAATGCTATGTAATGAACTTTGGTCGAATGCTACACCCAATTAATTTCGAATACAAAATAAATGGTACTAAAATAACTAGATCAACCAACATGAAGGACTTGGGTGTCACATTTGACCAGAAGCTTACTTCTCATGATCACTTTTCTACAGCTGCCAAAGAATCTTTTAAAAGGCTAGGGTTTATTCTCCGGAATGCCTGTGATTTACGCAACAAGCATGTAATAGACATGTCTTTACATGTAATGACATGTCTTTACATGTTAGTCTCATAGACAGCACACTTGTCCGAACCAAGTTAGAAGCTAGTTCTTCTGTATGGATTCTGCACGAAGCAAAGTATGCACTTCTTCTTGAAAAAGAGCAAAGAGCATTCTTGCATTTTCTTTACAGAAGAACTCTCGGTTGCTATCCCTACCTCTATCCTACCAAGTTCCTCTTAGGATGTCTGGGATATCATATGTTGGAGACCAGAAGGGCTTGTGATCAGGTAGGCGTTATGCTCAAATTATGGGAGGGTATGACGTCACTATCAGGACGCTTCCAACGATACCTCATTTGTCAAACTATGACAATAAGTTTAGAAGATAAGAGGGAACAGATAACCCTCCTTTTTGCTTTGCCGCAGTCGTGTAAAAATTCAAAGTAATTTTCTCGAGTGAAACAACCTGCTCCGTTTTCTTTTTGATATATTGGCAGAATATCTTCCACCGCGGTCTCCTTGTTTACGTTAGAGATCAACAAAGGGATTTTATATCGGCCGCCTTTTTTTTTTTTTTTGTGGATGGGAAATCATCCAATGACCCCTCCCGCTCTGGGTGGAGCAGAAGGGAGTGTCAGACTCTTACTGACTAAAACCCACCCGTGTTCCTTCCTTAGCCCTTTTATTATTATTATTATTATTATTATTATTTATTTACATCAGACACAGTGATCCATATTTATGTTAGTAGGTATACTTAAAAATTATGTTAGTAACCAAAGAATAAAATACATGTCATAATATTATTTTAGCTGAATTGAAAACTACACAAAATCAAACGGAAAATATAAATTCATAAGTTAAAAAAAAAAAACATATCTAAATCACATATATTAAACATTTACATTTTTAAATTAATATCAATTACAACACATAGAAGAAAATAAATAAATAGACAATTACAAGAAATTATATATAAAACAACAATCACTTAATAAATGGTGACGAACTGGCATGCAGGTGCATCCACCTCTCCAGCATCAACGAGTCCCACCGCTCGGACAATACGCTCAGGATACTGTTAGTGCTGCATCGGAAGCGACTTAGTAGCGAGGCGCTCCTCTTCCTAATAATAGCAAAAAAGTCATCGGTTTGCGCCTGCGCGAACATCATAGAAGCACTGCAAAACCGCGGCAGCCCCAGCAGCACCCTGAACGCATTGTTGTACTGTACGCGCATGGCACTGTATACTCTCTGCACAAAGTTGACCCATAGGCTGCACGTATAAAAAGACTGACAATAGGCTTTAAATAAGGTCACCTTTACTTGTTCAGTACAGCGTGCAAACCTACGTGCCAACATGTTACAGCGAACTGACAGCGCCCTACGTTCCCGCTCGATGTCCTCATTGTCAAACAAGGTATCTGTGACCCAGTGGCCCAGGTACTTAAAATGGTTAGCCCTATTCAGACTAGCACCACAAAGAGTGATCGGAGGAACAAAAGAGAAACATTTGGTACCAGCTTTGAAAATCATGTACTCACTCTTTTTAGGGTTGTACCTGAGCCCATGAGCCCCAGCATATCTCTCACAAATGCGCAGGAGCTTTCGCAACCCCCCAACCGATGGGCTCAGCAGCACCATATCATCTGCATAGCTGATGTTATTAATAGGCACTCCGCCTATTGAGCACCCCGCATTAGCACTGCTGAGCTCGCCGATCAGCTGGTTCATGTACAGGTTGAACAAACGGGGCGAGGTTATACCCCCCTGCCTCACACCGCAATCCAACCCGTACACGTCGGAATATACTCCCGCCCATTTCACACTGTTCCGCTGGTTACTGTACCAATACCTAAATATCGACACTATCTCACCCGGCACCTGTGTCTCACTATGCAGCTTGTGCCACAGCATGTCATAATTAACCAGGTCGAACGCTTTCGAGAGGTCTAGGTAACAGGCATACACAGGAGTATTTCTGGCTGTGTAGTACTGTACAGTCTGCTTCAGACAGAGGATAGCACTCTCAGTCGACAAACCAGGCTTGAAGCCAAACTGAGCGTCATGTATATGAAGATGCTTCTCCAGCTGTCCGTCAAGCAGCCTGTCCAGCACTTTGGCTATGACAGTGGCGAGCGAGATAGGCCTATAGTTAGATACATCCGACACATCACCCGTTTTGTTTTTAACGATCGGAACTACCACCGTGTACATGAGATCATCAGGTAAATAATTGTGACTGATGCATAAATTAAACAGCATTGCCAGTACCCTCGGGAGATGCACACCAGCATGCTTCAAGTGCTCGATGCCAAGGTCATCATGACCTGGAGACTTACCTCTCACCATCCTCTTAATAATGACAGCTACATCCTTGGCTGTAAAGCTGATACAAACGTCTCCATGCTGACACTCAGCATCAAGCACCTGCGCCGCCGGCCCAAGCGGTGACTCCACTTTGAAATGGCGCTGGAAGAGGCTAGCAATGTCACATGGTTCATGAGCATCACCTACACTCACCGGAAGGCTCGACCCTGAGTTTAATTTATTTGTTGACTTCCAAAATTTATTGAATTTCTTATCAGTGTGATGTTTTGCAATAATGTCCATTCTGATCTGTTCCTCATTGTTTTGACAGTATTTTAATTTTGATTTAAATAATTTTCTAGACTCACACATTTTATTATAACTATGTCCGGTTTTAGGCTTACCCTGTAATAGCCACATCTGAAAACACAGTCGAGCCTCCCTGTGGGCACTACTCACATGTTTATTCCAGCCAGGTACATATGTATTGTATTTCCGTTTAGGTACACTATAGCTCAGTTCCGCACCCCTAGATAATATACTAACGATATCAAGGTACATTTTGTTTAATAACAACTTATGGTCCTGATCATTACACAATGCATCCGCACAATTAACAAATTCCGATGGAAAATCTAGCTCTCTAAGATTAGAATTACAATAATCAAAGTATGCTTCTATCTGAGTTTGATCCCTCTCCCCCCACTTTACCCGACTACAAACTTTACTATGATTAGTACGTTTAGGCAAAATAACATTAAAATTACATTGAACTGATATAGGATAATGATCTGACCAGTATGTGTCATACATGACAGACACATTAATTACAGATGATCGCGCGGCGCTTGTTATTAAACAGTGGTCTAGCCACGACTGTGTACCGCTCACCTGGCACACGAACGTATGTGAGTCACTCGGCAACAACTCCATGTCTATACATGACCACGATTGTTCCGCACAGAAGTCTAATAATTCTTTCGCAAATAAACCACCAGGGTGCGAGTTGAAATCACCAAGTAAAAATACAGATTCCACATTATTGCTTTCAATTATTGCACATATTTCACCAAGACACTCCGAAAACAATGGCAGGTTTTCACTTTTGTTTGTAGGCATGTATACCGAAAACACTATAATTGTGCGCTCATGGTCAAGTTTCACCTTAATCGCCGCAAGACGCACACTACGACACTGTATAACAGACACCGACGGGAAGGCAGATTTTCTCCACAGCAGAGCTACTCCTCCGTATGGCCTCCCAGTCAGGATTCCTCCCGACGTATCCACAGCGGACTTTCCCGGTCCCTTTGTGTTCCGGGGCAGCGGTAACCCTTTCGGACAATCCCGCTGCCCCGGCAGGCTTCGGCCCTTTCGGGCCCCTTCCTTATGCTGCCATCTCTTTGAGGCGCGCGTGGAACACGTACACGCCGTCCGGCACGGGCCTGGTCCTGATCGGACGGAGAGTTACCCATTACTCTCCGCCCGCAGGCCCACGCCTACGGTGGCCGGGAGTCGTCTCGCGGCTCCCGACGCCCGGGGCGTCTCCCGCGGCGGCTGGGACGTGAGGCCCTCTCCCTCAACCGTCCCGCCACCTCCTTCGCTAGCATGACTGCTTCGCAGAAGGAGGTGACTGCCTCCCACTCCCTCTCGCCCCGGACCATGGCTTGAACCAGGGCCGGGCGCGAGAGGTCGCCGCCGCCGCCGATCGCCTCTGCGAGAACACGGCGGTGCTCCGCCCAATTGGGGCATACCGCCACCGTATGCTCCACCGTGTCCTCCGGGCGACCCTCGCAGTGGTGACACCCGGGCGTATCCTCCCGCCCGATAATGTGCAGGAACCTCCCGAAACACCCGTGTCCGGTGAGGACCTGCGTCAGGCGGTAGGTGAGGGCGCCGTGGCGCCTCTCTAGCCACTCCTCAAAGAGGGTTCTTACCGCCGCTATCGCGACGTGCCCTGCGCTGGGTTGCGACAGTCGCTCTTTCCATGCCGCCATGAGATCGCGCCGGAGGTCGGTCCGCTCCGCTGCGATTTGCCGCGGAAGCGGAGTTTCCCCCCGGCGTAGTGCCTCCGCGCGCCACTCGTACAGGCGCGCGAGGACTATCGCCTCCAGATCCCACGGCGGCAGTCCGGCAAGGAGGCTTGCCGCCTCGCCCGAGATCGTGCGGTACCCCCGGATTAGCCTTACGGCTACCACCTTCTGGGGCGCGTTCAGGTAATGGGCGGCTCGCCGCCGCAGTGAACGCGCCCACACCGGGGCCCCATATAGGGCCATGGACCGCACGACCCCCGCGTAAAGCCTCCGGCAGGAGGCGTTTGGCCCCCTCAGGTTGGGCAAGAGCCGCTTGAAGGCGGCCCCGGCCCGTTCCAATTTGGGAGCCAAACGTCGAAAATGCTCGACGAAGTTCCACCGGCTGTCGAGGACGAGACCCAGGTACCTCATCGTTGTCTCGACGCCGATGTGAACCCCTCCTACCGTTAGTTGGGATCCCGAAGGCGGCCCATTCCGAGGCCCATGAAAAGACATGGCCTCGGACTTGTGCAATGCCACCTCGAGACCCAACTGCCGGATCCTCTCCACGACTATCGCAACCCCGCGTGTCATCGCATCGGCCGCCGCCTGATGCGACCTCCCCTGCGCCAGGACTAGCGTGTCGTCAGCGTAGCAAACCACGCTGACTCCATCAGGGAGATCGGCCCGCAGCACCCAGTCGTAACCGATGTCCCACAGGAGCGGCCCCAGAACCGATCCCTGTGGGACACCGCACGACATCTCTCGCCGGTTCCATTCCCCGTTGCGACCGGGGTAGATGACGGCTCTGTCCGTCAGATACGCCCCGACTACTCGACGGAGGTAGGTCGGCACCCGGTGATACCGGAGCGCCTCCCCAATGCAACTCCAGGGCAGGGTGTTAAAAGCGTTGGCGATGTCGAGTGACACCGCCACGACCACCCCACCCCGGGACACCGCGTCCCCCGTCGTGAGGGCCCTCACGCGCATGATGGCGTCCACCGTCGAGCGCCCCTTGCGGAAGCCGAACTGGCTGTCCGCAAGATCCGGCCCCGTCCTCACCAGGTGCCCGACGAGGCGGCCCGCAATCACTCTCTCAAAGAGCTTGCCGACCTCGTCGAGCAGCACGATGGGCCGGAATGCGGAAGGAGAGTCCGCAGGGCGCCCTGGCTTCTGTATGAGGACCAGCTTCCCCGTCTTCCAGCGGAGTGGAAACTAGCCCCTCTCCATGCATGCGCTTAAGAGCGCCTCTAGTCGGGGCCCGAGAGCCCCTGAGGCCAGGACCCAGGCCTTACCCGGCAAGCCGTCGGGTCCTGGGGCGGTATTTTTGGCCTTCAGCCTATTTACCGCCACTCTCAGATCTACCCCGGTCACTTCAGGGATGTCATCGTCGTCCGCGTGGTCCGCTTCAGGCACCGCAAGTGGCGGAGCCATGGGCGGGGGAGTATGCTCCGCCCGTGAAGGGAACAGAGATATCGGCCGCCTTAAATTACTCAGACAAGTTCGTTGCCGCTTTGCCCATTTTCCCAGAAAAACCATTTTGCACTGTTATCCATTCTTCAGTGGGGTTCAGTATCGGTCTCCACTTGCCATTCTCACAATCTCCGCCATACGAGTAGTAGTTTACGATCCTGCAGTTGCGGCAAAGACCACCCTTAAAAGATTTAGCGCTGAGCGGCAGTGCTTTGTGGCGCGCTCCCCGAGCGAAGGATAGCAATAACTGCGAGTAAGTAAAGGCTGCGAGGGAGGCTCACTGCCGCAGCTGTAATTAAATAAGCGAAGGCAATAAAGCTAAACATTCAATGAACGCGGCTCACTAATTGCGCGTGTGAGGGCAGTTCCATTATGTTTACGGTTGCTCCGCGCCGTGTGCGAGGGACCAGGACCACTGCTGTCTGCTGAGCGGCATGCGCTGTGTGTGTGCTCGGTTGTGCAGGATCTTCAACTATTCAACCGAATTTGCATGGCGTTTACGCCATGTTAATTTTAGATCTAAGAGATACCGGCTTTAGCTGGTATTTCTTAGATCCTTTGACTTACGCGAGCTACCCCCCCAGGGAAACCAGCGAATTATAATAATAATAATAATATTTATTCGCTTAAAACACGGTATAAAAAGGTGTTACAATACAATCAGATCAAACATGTTTTGCTTATAATTAAAGCATGCAAAATACGAAGGATTATACGAACTTAGAGGGTTGTATTGGTGAATTAATGATTATAATTCTATAAATACGTACATAATTGTTACGCAGGTTGTACGTTGACACTGACCAGCAAAATGCAAAATCATTTATATTTTGCGGGCTACTCTAGCGTTTCCCCTTACCATGTTTTGTTATTATTATTCAATTAATAATGAGCGAGCTGTCAGCTCGTCAGTCGTGACTTCAAAGCACATAAATATAGATCCTATGACCATACGGCGTTAACATTTATTGGAGATCCCGATAGGTACCTATTTCAAGAGTTCTCGGATCTACGGATTGTGAACATTTTGAAGTTATCGCTCGTTTACGTTTCTAAATAGTATTTAGTGAACAAATAAATATTACACATTATACAGTTAATTTTACTTATGTAGTTATGTACATTATTAGCGATTGGACGTCAGAAGTAGTGAGCTACGCACGGGGCGCGGGTTCAATCCCGGCGCGGCACGCTAACTGTGGCTAATATCAGAAATACGACGGTAAGGTGTAAGATCTGCCGCTAAATCGGCTTTGTAATCAAAATATTTTCGTTTGTAATGCTATCGCTGACTATAATATTTAATAATACAAAAACTTTTTTACAAAAAAAACTACCAACTTCCAAAAAACACCACAAAGTGAAAAATAACTTTAATTTCGGAAGTCGGTGTTGTTGGTTCCGCATTTTATTTTATTGACACCGACTTCCGAAATTAAAGTTATTTTTCACTTTGTGGTGTTTTTTGGAAGTCGGTAGTTTTTTTTTTGTAAAAAAGTTTTTTATTTTTCACTTTTTAGTGGGCCAGTTTGTAACTTATCTAAGTTACAATAGCCTAATAATGTCAACTGCGTATCACCTCTTACAAAATATTGCTTTTCCCGATGCAGGGACATTAATTGTTGAGGAGTTCTCCTTGTAAGAACCAGGAGGACTGGAGCTGATTAAAAAGTCACTACCAGCTCCACTTCACGATACGCATTGTGCTTAGCAACCACATTAAAGTACCTAATCGAATCGCAAACCGTGAAAATTTATTATTGAGTAGTTCCGATGGCCATCTGTGGTCTTCATCAACAGTTCCACTTCACCGAATGGTGCTTTCTGAGAGCAAATGCACGAGTTACTATAAAAAACACCCAAATCGCTATAGGTGTGCCTACAAAATTGGAGGGTTTCGGGAGCATACCCTTTCAAACAAAAAAAGAATTTTGAAAATCCGTCGACAATTGGCGGAGTATTCGATGAACAAACATACAAAAAAAAAAAAAAAAACATACAAACATCCGAACATAGTACCTCCTCCTTTTTGTGAAGTCGGTAAAAATTATACTTTTAGTTCTTTATCTATTACTAGCAGCGCACCGCGGTTTCACCCGCGTTGGTTTCGATCCCGTGGGAATATCTGGATAAAAAGCATTATATGTATTAATCCTAATTATGAACTATCTGTGTGCCAAATTTCATCCAAGTCCGTTCAGTTGTTTGTGATTAATTGAGTAACAAACATTCAAACATCTTCACAAACTTTGACATTTATAATATTAGTAGAATCTTTAAAATGGTCTATACTTCATTCAGTAGAAGACCTTTGACATCAGTCAAGTTTTTTCGTTTCGAAATTCGTTCCTGAAACCTTACACAGTAGACTACTTCACTAACGGAATGAAACACAAGCCCAATGTAAGGCAGCCTATAAACGAAAACAAAGCTGCAGCTAATAACATAGATAATGTTAGAAAAGTGAAAGCGCTGTTAATTGGTGGGTAATTGCGCGGGAGGGGCCCCGGGCCCAGGGCCCCTGGGCCCCCAGTGTATTGTTATTACTAGTGATGTACCACAATAAACTTATTAGTAAGCAGTATATTGTTTGCTTAGAACATGGATGCAAAATAAATGTATCAGGAATAAAAGAATGTGTAGAATTAATCAATGAAACAATTTAGCAGATCCGTTAAGGACTTATTATTGAAAACGGCTCAAAAAGTTGTTAAGATTCGTTCGTTTAGTTACATTACGTTAACTTAACACATAATGCAACAGACGGTGTATTACCTTAATTGATAGGTGCTTTGTTTCCCAGGCTGGCTGACCAGCTGGACCGTGGCAGCTCGTTCTCGTCGAGTCGCGAGATTTACGATGATGACGAACATTCCGGTAGAATAATACCAATGTTTACTAATAAGTGATCAATGGGTTACAATGCCGCGCGAATGTATTGTCTCGTAAAACATTTTTATAATAAGGAATACTTCCATCCGCCATCGTCGTCCAATTATAAACTTTCATGAAAATCAATCATTGTTTAATTCTCTTCAATCTCTTTTTCAGATAATAATAATATATATATATACACACATCAAAAGTGTCTAGGGATCAAGCATTTTTATGCGGATTTCTTGAGATTGAGATGTGGCTTTGTAATAAATTTATGATTTTATAAATTTATATGGATCCTTTTTGGTGCATTTCATAATTTGAATCAGGAACTGTGAATCAAATTCGAGTAAAAGATGAAAATCAGCTGTCAATATTTTCCCTATAAAAACATACAACGCATTGAAGACATTATTAGTGCTACTGTTTCCCTACTACTGATTAAAACCAACGTTATTATGGAGCGGCGACGTCATTTAAGCAGGGAAGAAATGCTCAGAGCCGTGGGAATGATAGAAGCTGGTTCCCGGCAACGTACTGTGGCTTTAGCTCTGAATACAAGTCAGAGTGTTATCAGTCGACTTTGGACACGTTACCGAAGCACTGGTACCGTGGCTGAGCGCCATGGAGGACGGTATCGCTGCACCACACGGAGACAAGACCGATACATTCAAACCTTAACTCGAAGAGCTCCAACAATAACCGCCATGATGTTAGCCGTGAGGCTTCATCACTCTTCAGGGAACTTAATTAGCGACCAAACAGTCAGAAACCGCTTGCATGAAGTGAACCTTCATTCCCGAAGACCGCTACGGGTACCACCTATAGCAATGCACAATCGTAGGATTCGATATCAATGGGCTCTTGAACACAGAAATTGGGCAGAAGAACAATGGCGTTTCGTGTGCTTTTCTGATGAGTCTCGTTTTGGTATGAGACCGGATACAAGACGTATACGACACTGGAGAACCCCTGGACGCCAACAGCGATTAAAATCCTGCCAGGAAGTCCATCCTTATAGTGGTGGAACCATCATGGTATGGGCGGGTATTTGGATCGGCGGAAGAACTGAGTTGATTTGGGTCAGAGGCAACCTCAACGCTCAAATTTATGCTGAGACGATTGTATCAGACGTCATCGTTCCTCTACAATTGCAAATCGGTCCCTTATTTCAGTTAATGCATGATAATGCACGACCGCACACCGCAAGAGTTGTAAGACAGACTCTCGCCGCAGCTAACATCAATGTCCTGCCCTGGCCTGCTCAGTCGCCAGACTTGAACCCGATTGAGCATGCATGGGATATGCTACAGAGAAGAGCTCTGCCGAATATGGAGGGTATCCAGTCGCAAGAAGACCTTTTTTTGTTGTTGCAACGAACATGGGCGGCCATTCCACAGCGTGATTTGGATGAACTCATTTTGAGTATGCCAAACCGATGTTCTTGTGTTGTTAGTGTTCGCGGTAGAAACACGGATTATTAATTGTTTAAGTCACCCAATAAAATTTTAGAGAAAACTGTTATTTCAGTCTTTTTTTCGAACTTTTGTGTTAGTGGTTCAAATGTCAAAAATCCCTTTATTAGGAAAATGGCAAATTTCTTTATTAATGCAAAGGTGACTTGGTTTATCGTTACTGTGACAAACGAAAACACTTTATTTGATGAATCCTTAAAGAAAATTTTAATTAATATCAATCAGGAGAAAAGTTATTGCAAAAATATATGTTGATCCCTAGACACTTTTGATGTGTGTATATTGTGTCCTACAATATTAGCTTTGAATTCTTGAACATGCGCCAGGATGAAAACATAAAGAACCGTAAGTATGTGTGTTATTAGAACCGCGGCTGTCTCAGCACAAGTTATAACTGTATTAGTAAGGATTAGTTAAAGGTCACCGTAGAAAGTACCGCAGTACGTGTGGCACCGAGTGGCACCGCGCGGTACGCTTAGTGTCCTGTCACTTAGGCTTAGCCGAGAGATTTGTTTGTGCGTTACGGACGGAATACATCAGATACCCGACGTCGATACAGTTCCGAGCGGACTTTATCGATCATTATGTCGCAACAGCTTTATTTATGTTTCTGTTATGTTTTAATCATTTTTCATTGTTTCATCAAAATATTATCAATATAAATTTAAGTTTTTCCTTAATAATTTAAGTTCATTTGCGTCATCTACATTAGTATTCTTCTTTGGTCTTAAAATAATAAAACCTTTTTTGGTGTTCTTTATTGAGGCCAGAGTTTGGCAATCACTGACATAACGGATTTTCGTAGATTTCTAGATAGATTTGATGAGTATATCTCCGTCATCACCATAAACACGCAACCTCAATAACTTCGTTGACCTTCAGCTCGTGTTCATCCGCCGGTCAGCTCGCACCATGCTCCAGGCACCGATGCACCGCGCCGGCAGCTACACGTACCTAGTGCAAGATGCAGATGCATTCGTATTTCGTATCTAAATGTGTACTATCGACTCTTCATCGAAAGACAACACTTAAGTTTGACACGACTGTGGGACGTGGGTTGACACTGGACAGTGTTGACCAAAATTAAAACTAACTCAATAGAGCTAGGGAGGCTCTTGCCGCGGTCACTCGAATAGTCCTCATTTTTATTCCAAAGAATTTCAGAAGACTCTTTTGAAGATTTAAAGATAAGTCGTGTTGAAGTTCTGTCTTGTGAGTCACAATTTTATCTTTTGTTGTTGTGTCAGAAAAGAGCAACCATTGACAAGGTACTCCTTTGGAGACTTTTGCTATCTTTCTTTCAAAAAAGAAAACAACTCGTCATTATAAGTTAGTAAACTGTACTTCAGACGATTGTTGCTCATCCCTATAGCGCGGCGCGGTCACGCTACTGCCGGGCCACGCCGGCGGCGCCGGTGAGCGCTGCGCATGCGCGTAATAACATAATTGCCGCCGAAAGACTCAAGCGCAGCCGCGCGGGGCAGCCATCACCCATCACTCGATACACTCGCGTGTTTGTTGTGTGTAATCAAGCGTGGCCCGCTCCGGGCCTGCCTCACATCCAGCAGGTAATACTCCATCACACGTTAGGCTAACAATCAAACAGCGTGCGCTCTTCATATTTGCGGGATGTGATCTTAATTCTTTTTTGTTGGTTGATTACGGTTTTGTGCAGTATTTAGTTCCGTGTGAACATAGCCACTGCTGACAGGCAGCGCAGGCAGTGTCAAACACTGCAAGTGCTGCGGACGCTGCACAAGCTGTGATAGTACTGCAATGACCGCAGAGCTTGCTGGTTATCAAGAGGCCGAAGGATGTTTTCGGATTTTCATATCCCACTCGGAAAAAATTAAATACAAGTATCTACCTAGCGATTTCCATTTGCTAGATTATTTGAATGAAAATTCATAGGAGAAGGTTAAATAAATCAATATTTACAATAATATAATTATGTCATAATAATGAGGTTTTAATTTTTTTTATCAGATAGAGATGTTCTGCAGATAAAGGTTCATACACGTGTCAGCTACAAACTTCTCAATCGGTCTTGTTTCTACATTATCTTATTGCATATCTTCAGTATCAAATAATAAATAGCATAATAAATAGCATATATAATAAAACTAAAACGATTAAATAATTCCAAAATAAATTACCATAGATGGCTGATTGTATCAATATTTTTTTCGTATAATATTAGAGGTTATTCTTTTCTCGTAGAGTGTGAACATTCCTCACCTGTAGACGTTTCGTTAAATTCGTTAGTGTTAATACAAGTATTACCATTATTAACATTCACATTTGGCTATCAACAACGCGCGCCGCATTCCGCCCCGCTCCCGCGCCTCGTGCGCTTCTAACCATGGCGGATGTAATCTTATTATCGTGTATCAATTTCGATCAGTAAGCAATAACACTAAGTTATCGGCAACAACAGTTAGCTGGGGCGAGTTCGGGCGCGTTCGTGTGTGATCGCCGTTAATGACGCTGATGTGGGAGCCCGCGCCTGCGCATAAATCAGCACCTCCTTCCCCCATCCCCGCATATTACAACCTGAACAACTTATTGATACGTGCTAAAGACTTTTAAATTTAACAGAGCTGTCTGTCAAACTTCAGAATTATTATCTGATGTTGTGGGGAAATCCGGTCATCACGCACATTGTGACTGTATGTCAAGAAGTCAAATCATTTATTTCAATAAGGCACTTTTAAACGTCAAAAATTACAATAAAATAGAATTGATTCTAGTCGCCCCTTGCTTCTTCTAGTTGCCCATCTGTGTTCGTATGAAGAAGAATGGGCAAGAAACTCCAGCGTTACTCTTATAAAATGTTTTACAAGGTTTTGTATACATTCTTTATAATAATTATATGTGAAGACGACCTACAAAAAAATTAGTCTACCACAAAAGGTAAAAACATTTAAAAATAAAACATTGACAGGTAAATCAATTACCTATGTGATAGATACATGTTTGGTGCTCACATATTATCAAATATTGTAAAAGTAATAATTTTCCTAGAATTTTTACAAGTGTGTGAGTTACAGTAACTAGTCACAGAATGTATAAATCTATGTAATAAAAATTTAAATTAAATTAGCTATCAGTTTGGTTTTGTTTAGACTAGATTGTCGGTTGTCCTATGGAGCAGGACCAGCATGTTTCCAAGCATTCTTATCATGGATATAATTACTTATTTGTAATATCCTTGTCTACAAAGTGTAATTATAATATGAGTTTTCAATTTTCTTTCATTTAATTGTAATATGTCACAAGGTATTTTGTTGTACCATTTAACACAGGACCCCATAAAAGATGTAAGTATGTACTTTAGATAATCTGGAAAAACGTTAATCTAATTTATCTTTATTTCTAGTATTAAAATTATGTTTATTACTTATTAAAAAGATGTTGATTTTTTCCTACATATATAATATTTTCATAAATAAATAGTTAAGGTACCGTCATATGATGTAATTTCCTGCCTATCATTCTAATAAGCAGCCTCATTGAAGCCTCGAGCGCACTCATAAATAACCTATGCCCCTTACAACGAGCTCCATGGTAGGTTCATTGATTTGATACCTACTTTACTTCCGTATACCTAAACGAAAACTAAATAAAACAGATTTCGTCACCGTACAGCCCTAGAGCGAAAAGGTGTGAGATGAGAGGGCGTATACACACCGTGGCGGCTCGCCGAATCAATCGGCGATTGCCTTTACAATATCATCATCTGACCCGCGGCGACCGGCAACTGTTGCGCAACGTTGCGCAGCCGGAAACTATTTCAATTACCGATTTAGCCCCAGGTTACACTGTGTCAAGTATAATACTGTTACAAGTAAAATGTATGCATTTGGGAATGAGTGGCAAAGCTTGTGACAGAGGAAATTGAGTGCGAGAGTTATGTGACGCCGGCCGACCACGCGGTGGTTCAACATTATGTGACGCCTCATGACGCCGGCCGACGATGCGGTGGTTCAATGTTATCAGCTTCAATTAAATACTACCATTCTGTGAGTTAACTGGACTTCTGCTTTGCTTACGAATGACGCAATCAGTTGTAGTTATTTGAACCATCGACCATCATTTTCATTTTAATTCCACGCGTGAGTGTGTGCGTGCGTGCATGCGTGAGTTTTTCACGTGTGCCATTACTTGAGCAGAACAAATGCGTGTGTTGGTGCAAGTATCCTTATAACAGTATGGTTTTAAAATCAAACGTTTTTAAGCCTGTACCTATGAGTTATCCCTCATTAACAAATAACATAATGAGGAACAAAGAAAGCCTTAAGAATGTAGATCAAAACTTGGGGAGGCTTTTGCTCAATTTATAGTTAGACAAGAAAAAAAACTACATTTGATTTGTAGATGAAAGCGGTCCGATGTATCAACGTTCACAGCAGACCATACATCGTTCTAGAATGTCTACTGGTCTTCGGACGGGGCGTTACGGATGCCCCGTCCTCTGAGTAACTCCGTGTCATCAATATCTTGATGGTGTATTAAAGATGTTTGTGTAACAGCCGCGTGTTCTGTCAACTCATATATTTCTGGCACCTTCCAGATTCATATAAATACTTTAACATACGTAATTATACAAATAACGATGAACTTGCCCCGGTGCACATAACATACATGATTAGAAAATTATTACACAAATTGGAAGCAAATCAAATAAATAAACTACATTAAGAATTTCATTAAAGCAGCCTCACTCTACGTAGAGTCTGTTTACAAAAATCTAAATAATGTTCTCTTTAAGTAAATGAAGCAAATCTATAGTTATAAATAAACTAGAGTCGATAAACATGGCTCTCTGCTCTCTAGCATGTGTCACCACATTAGCCTCTATTTATGAACTTATGAATGTTAATGCGCGGTAGAGCAGCGCGCGCGCCTCTTTGTGCCTAATTATGATAATCTAAACGTTGTAAATCTGTCTCTATATTGTGTTTGTAAATGTTTTCTTTAATATCATTTTGTTGGCTTTCCATTAAGAATATAAGTGATCAGTGAAATGATGCGCAGACACGTACTTAGTGGCTATTAATTGTTCATGAGGTAGCTCATACAGAACTATGGAGAAAACATGATCACTGTTACACAGCTTACATTATTTTTATGATAAAAATTATAGGTAATAGAGACCATACTTATGAATATTTTAAATAATCAATACCTTCATAATGCTAACAAATATTATTGATGTTACGATGTATTGTGAATGTTGTTGTGGTTTTTTTTAACTTTATAACTTTATTGAGCAAAAAAAAAACATTTGAGTACAAAATAACTTATTTAAACTACAGCAATACAGAAATGACAGAGACATAGGCATGTTAGAGTGGAGAGCAGGGCAAGACCCAGTCCCGTGCTAGGAATTAACCTGTATTACAGGAACTAGGCAAATGCTCCGTCCTCGCACCAAAACAAGCATAGTATATTAATCAATTACAGTAGTATAAAGGTTGGTTTACAATATAATATTAATGTTTATTGTGCCCACTGCTGGGACACAGGCCTCCTCTCTTCGAGATGGAGTGGACTATAATGTACCAGCGGACCCAGCGCGGGTTGCTAAATGTCACATTTCTTCAAATTGTTCGTTCTAGGACATGCCGGTTTCCTCACAATGTTTTCCTTTACCGTTTTGAGAGCAGTGGTAATTAAAATATTTACACAAAGTAAAGGTTCAAGCCCACGACCTACAGCTCGTAAGTCGCGGCCGGCATCACTGGCCACCACTGGCCACCACTAGCCACCACTGGCCACCACTGGCCACCACTGGCCTCCACTACGCCTACATCATAAGAGTGTATTTATTTATGTAAATGGCACGTCAACAACATAACCACAAACAAGGACATGTATCACTTCAGTGAGCTAGAACTAATGTTCACGTCAATAACAGACATGCAACATTTGCAACTAACAGCACAGATTCTGACAGTAAAAAATATTGTAAAAAATGATAAGTCAAAGTACCTAATGAAGTTCAAACTAGGACAGCGTGATGCGACTTTGTAACAGGGATATGCAGCAGTGTCTCATAAGTATTTCGATATGCAGCAGTGTCTCATAAGTATTTCGATATGCAGCAGTGTCTCATAAGTATTTCGATATGCAGCAGTGTCTCATAAGTATTTCGATATGCAGCAGTGTCTCATAAGTATTTCGATATGCAGCAGTGTCTCATAAGTATTTCGATATGCAGCAGTGTCTCATAAGTATTTCGATATGCAGCAGTGTCTCATAAGTATTTCGATATGCAGCAGTGTCTCATAAGTATTTCGATATGCAGCAGTGTCTCATAAGTATTTCGATATGCAGCAGTGTCTCATAAGTATTTCGGTATGCAGCAGTATCTCATAAATATTTCGATATGCAGCAGTGTCTCATAAGTATTTCGATATGCAGCAGTATCTCATAAATATTTCGATATGCAGCAGTGTCTCATAAGTATTTCGATATGCAGCAGTGTCTCATAAGTATTTCGATATGCAGCAGTGTCTCATAAGTATTTCGATATGCAGCAGTGTCTCATAAGTATTTCGGTATGCAGCAGTATCTCATAAATATTTCGATATGCAGCAGTGTCTCATAAGTATTTCGATATGCAGCAGTATCTCATAAATATTTCGATATGCAGCAGTGTCTCATAAGTATTTCGTAGTTTCGCATCATTGTTTCGTTTATAATTGTGATCGAATTTGATACGATGAACGTATCAAATTCGATCACAATTATAAACATCCACCTTGCCAGTTAGTATTAATGTATGTCAATACAAGTGGGTATTTGTTTATTAGTTATTTATAAATATGTATAAGTACGAACCGCGGTAATTGGGTGTCACATGTAACACCAAATCAATATTATACGTAGTATCATATAACTTTGTGGTAGCAATGTGCTCATTATACTGCGTCGATACCGATACCAATACCAGTCAACTGTGAAACATTAATGAATTCTATGATAAAGTATTATATTGCTACATTTAATTAACATTGGCTTTATCAACATTGTAATGAGTAATACTATCAAATATAAGAATAGAAAAGACATTGGAAACTAATAGATGAAGAAAATATATAAACATAAGTAAAAACGTCCTCCGTGACTCGGAGAGCACGTTAAGCCGTTGGTCCCGGCTGTCATTCGTGGATTTTTACCAGTCGTTACGGGTAGTCAGAAGCCCGAAAGTCTGACAACCAGTCTTACCAAGGGGTATCGTATTACCCAGTAACTGGGTTGTGGAGGTCAGATAAGCAGTCGATCCATGTAAAATACTGGTACTCAGTTGCATCCGGTTAGACTGGAAGCCGACCGCAACATAGTTGGGAAAGGCAGGCAGATGATGATCATGATGATGAAGTAAAATCGTAAAGGAAATGTAAATTAGAGTTTGAAGTTTAAATCTGGGTGTTAACTGCCTTATTTATTGCAGAACCAAAAGTAATTAATTTATTTGTTTATTTCTAAAAATAATAAAGGTATGGCTCACTAACGAAGTGGTAGCTCGACCTCGTGTAACTTAATTCTTTAACAACAAAATATATGAATTCTGTCCGTCGCGTCACATTCTACTATAATTCTTGTACCTAATTAATACACATTCCTGATCCGAACGTGAGATTACAAAGGATTTGACCGCGCACTGCGCAGGCGCAGATTAAGCCCTAGACTTGTTCGTTTTACATCCCGAATTCCGTGGGCCAGGCCGCGGTCACAAGTATAGTTATTTATAAATTTAAAATAATAATGTGTGAATGAACGACTACCTGGGGACACAGAGGAGCTCGGTACAGAAGGTGCACTCCGTACAGTCAGTGGGCACGCATGTGTCTGCCGGCTTAAGTAACGCCAATTCCTCTTTGTTTTGCTGTTTTTTGTGATGTGGTTGTGAATAGTTAGATATGAGATGATGGTGTGATCACTCTGCTCTGGTGACAAATGTTGCTGGTTGAATTGGCAGCTTTTAACTTTATTGCTTTGAAACACATAGCAAGCTCGTACAATCTCAGTTCGTGAGAAGTGCAACTTTTGCTCATCGCTGGATGGTGTCCAATCAAGTCCGCTGCACATGCTAGGCGCATCATTACGGCGCATGACTTGCGCGCGCGCACCCCGCGTGAGAACCCAAGGGTAATTCATCGAATAATCCGATTACTGTATCAATAAGTATTCGACAGCTCCGAATTACAGCACCGGAGTTGAGCTCAGCCTGCTGATGACGTCATCATCGAGCGATCGTGATATTATCGGTTTTTATTCTGCGTTCAAGCTGTAGCAGGATGTGACAAGCGAGACTTAATCCTGACGAATGTTCAGGTGATATGTTTGCTTTATCCGGTGATTTATTGTTGATAACGTTTCGCGTTGAGCGCGGAGATTAATTTAATATTATCGGTTTACGTGCTTACTACATATTTTATTAATGTATGAGGATTATAAGAAGATCGCTGCAAATATGACATAACAGGCTGTACACACGCGCGGGTAAATACCTACTTTAACTATTTAATAAACATATTTGCAGTCCGACCAGACTACATTGTGTTTGTCTTTCATATGAGTGGCAAGTCTAACAAACAAAAGGTAGATAGAAGCCCAAATCGTAAGAGATTACTAAAGATTGTGAGCTTTTGGCAGAGTAGGTAGGTAAATTCTAATATTTTTTTGCTCACATCACAGAATCAGTTTTTATATCAGAATAAATTTTGACGTGTAATAGTCGTTTCAATCTCTGGGAAATTCAATATTTTTGATCGACAATAACATGTAACATTTCAACCTTCAATAACTAAGAGAATTTGAACGTTAGGGTGATGATTGAGCATTCAAAAGTTAAGTCATAATTGTACCAATTTTGAAGCAAGATATAATTTGCCTTTGACGTCACATCGCAAGTGCATACGCACACGCCCGACCCTCCTATTTACACGACTGCCCAAAAAAATAAAAAAAAACCCCGTCACAAACAAAAACCACTGAAATAATAATATATAATTATTGGCCCTTTAAGTTTAATATAAGTTGAAAATAGGATGTTTTATTATCACTGAAAAATCTAGTCAAATTACATAAATAATATCACATTAACTATTTACACTAGATACTAAATCAAATGAGTAACTAACTTATATACAAATAAATACCAAAAACAAAAGACACTTAGGTGTCGAAGTACCTACTCGTGCGTATCGCTGTCATCCGGAAACGTTCCCAAAAGACTGGCAGCATTGCCACGTTGAATGGCAATTAAAATAAACCTCCGACACAAACAAAAACCACTAAAAATTAAAATAATAATATATATTGGCCCTTTAAGTTTAATATAAGATGTAGGAAATATTTTGATCCAAGCGTCCTCGCGTCGGCGGACGGCTAATGAAAACGCCAAACAGATGAGGGTTATATCCAGCAATAATTAATGTATGCTATTTAATTGTAGAAAACATCGCTGCTGCTGCTGTTAACTGCTTGGCAAAATAACACTCGTGTTGTAATTGTAACAGCCAAATTGTGAAAACCACACTAGGTATGTTTTATGAGGAAACATTTCTCTTCTCGCACCGAGTCGAGAGCACACACGGCTCGTTCTCAGCCGAACTTGAGTCGAGTTGCATGTATAATGAGTGATAATTAGTGGTCGATACAGTTAACTGCGATTGGTACACTTGCAGCAAATACCGGCGCGGTGGGAACGCGCAGGCGCACTGGATCGCGCCCGCCTGCGTTCGCGCAGCCACGGTATTTCAGTCTTGCATCTGTTTATCAATAAATGTATGAGGACTGTGCTCACATGGGCTATGGAAAACAACGGGGAACAGCGATCTTTCGTCCTGTGTTATTCTCACTTCGCTATTTCGTGTCGCTCTTTTGGACCAATAATTCTACACTTCCTAAAACAACGCTGATCGTTCCCATGCTCATCAATTAGAAGCACATTCATAATACTATTTTAGTCGCAATTACATCACGTGAGCTACTGTGGACTCATGGCGATGTAATTGATCTCTCCTCGTAACGTGTTGCCACTCTGTACTACTCACCGTCACAGCGGTCACACAAACTCCTTGCTTTAATTACCGACGAATTTAGTTCCGAATTCCTGAGCGGTGACGAGATGTGAAGTGACAAACGTACCTATTTATAATACTTATCAGTAACAGACGATCATGGAAAATGTTTTAAACTTTTAATTTGCACATTTTGTAGATAGATTTATGATAGGTCTTTAAGATGCATGATAAATAATTTGCAAAAATACGTGTCTGTGAGGTCAAAGGGGAACTTGATCGCGGTCGAAGATGAGGCATCTGGTACTTAGAAATAGCTGTAGTTGTAAAACAATAGGTTGAGCCGCTCATCGTCATCAGTGCCTCGTTCCCTGACGGTGGCATGTGTGGCACTGAGAGCGCAAATAACAAGGCGCATGTAAATGTGCTCAAGCACATCGCGCGCGGGTGATACTGCGCAAGCGCATCTTACGCGTACGGGCGTAGTGGATAGACTGCATCCCAGCAAGCCACTAGGCCTTTGGGGGTAGGGTAGGATGATATTGTAACGTAAGCTTACATAGGCCCTTATGCCTCCTCAGGACATGCGCAGTGCCTCTGGGGTTTTTATTAGAAAATTGTCAGTAGCAGCCCGCCGTCTGGAGTTGTGGATTTTTCCACGGTTAATGGTAATAGCCTGCTCTTAAGAACACATCATTGGTCAAATGTGGGGTCAATACACTTTGCGTATACGTGTGACGATTATGTTATACCTATGGCCGATCTGATCAGGAAAAAATATGTTAGCACCATATCATGCAGCCTGTGACACCAATATTAGTAAGAATAATGCAACTCATAATGGATAGAAAAACACAAAAAAGCATACTGACAACTTGTACGCCTGTGTACCTACTCGCTCACAACTTGTACGCCTGGGTACCTACTCGCTGTAAATCAATCTGTGTGAGACATTACTATGAACATACTATAAATATTTAGGATTTCGATGTTTTGCTCATATTGTGTTCGATAAGTAGTTCCTGCAAATGATAGAGCAATATAAATGATTTTATATCAACTTGTACTATCTAACAAGCTGCTACCTAAGTGGCTACACAACCACAACTTCCTTAGTTTGTTATCTGATGAAAAGCTATACGATTAATAACTATTTTTCTTCCACTTTTATGTAAGTAAATGAAGCCCCCTTATCAGACCGCTCCCGCTCCCTTCTGCCACAGTGTAGCGACCTAGTGTCCGCTACAGTTACATAACGAGGCTCGTGAACGCACCGCATTTCTGAATACATTAGAGCGAAGTTCAGCCGCGCGGTGTCGCACTGAATTACCTACACGTTTAATTCTGTAGTGTGTGCTGTGAAATACGTGCAAATGCCTGTATTACCATCGAACCAGTCATTCCAGAATACTCCAGATAGCGGGACGGAATTGTTCCACAATACACGCGTTACTCTACGTTATTGCATTTAAATGTTACGGTGCTGAAGTTTACAGTAACAGTCATTGTTAGAACAAAGGTACAATTTCTTATTCACAGCGGTTCTTGTGCTCTCATTAAAACTGTAATGTTCTGCATGTTTGGCTACTTACAAACCAGTGGTGTCTATTTCAACATTCAAGCTAGTAGATCTAAGAGCACATTATATCAGCGCTAATACATAACAAGTAGGTCGAATACAATTATCCTGATACATAACCCGCATGTGAACGCAACGCACTTCCCCCGCTGTCAATATACAACACAAATGTTAAATTAACCGACGCATTACTTACAGTTTGACAGCGACTGCGCCTGCGCTGCCAACAGCACAACATTGGCAGTGCTGGCAGCCCCGGCAGGTATAAATAGTTCTTAGTGAACGTTGACGAGTGCCTCGCGCACAGCGCAGCCATCAGCGAGTGCAGCGAGCAGGCATTAGAATCAGAACATGTTTCATTGTCACATTGACGCACTGCTAACAAATGGTTACTTATAGGAAATGCGGTAACTGTAGTAAGGTGCATTTATAAAACAAAATGGCAGCTGAGTCGAGGGCCAGTCAACTTGTTTTATAACTGCTGAAACCCAGCTGCTCCCAAACATTCAAAGGAACATTAGCTGACCGCTTAGTGTAAAACTGTATAACGTCAGTAAAGTGTGTATTTAACAAAGGTATTTTTATGTTTGACAGCAAGCTGTGAAGCAATTACATTATTCCCCCATTACCGATAACGAGTACCGTAAGTGGCGATTGCCAAAGTGAGTAGCAAGCTTGTGTTCCAGTCGCACAGAACTGTGTTCGCTAATAACTTCTACTGCACCCGACCTCGTAAGTATCGGTTAGACTCTGTTATGTATTTAAACTAATTCCACGAATAAATTGTAAGTTCCCAGCGACTAAATAACTACGAGAATTAACAAGAACTCGGACATTGAGTAGATACCGCAGGCTCGGGATAATAAGATAGACCGAGCGATCAATTGGCGATCAAAAGCAAATCTGTGCGGACGCCATGTCGACGTGACCGCCGAACAACGTTTTATAACGCAGCGTCGTTCTGCGGATGCGCAGCGTACAAGAAATGTGGGTTCTGTATGAAAAGATTATTTAAAGTCTAACATAAACTTAATAATTATCATTACCACTTAGTTGCAAGTCCTCATAATATCATTAGGACTTCAAACTCAGCTGATAAGCTGCGACAAAATTATAAAATCAAAATTCTGTAACTGTTTATCTATCGAGAAAACGATGTTTTTTATGTAGTTATAGGACCTTTCGGATTTTCGTAATGTGAGTCTAAAGTATACACCATTTTCATTTGTAATCTACTTTACTCCGAAAAAGAACATCTCATATCCTCAGACACCATAAGATATGTCAAAGTAAATTCAATCTCAGGCATTTGCGCCGAAAAAAGGAGTCCCACCGGAAGCGCACAAAACCGTTACAGTAACATTAGCGCATACGCAATGTGTGGTGGGATTTAATAATGACTTTGCAGGTGGCCTATAGAATATCCTGGCCTCTTCCAAAAATTACTCGCGGTAAAAAATAGAATGAGAGCTCCGGTCATCTTTGAAACACCTGTCTCGCAAACTTAAAAATAAATGGTAATAATTTGCGTCAGATCAATAACAAGAATATGCTGTGCCACGCAGCATGCATCCAGTCGTGTTGAAAAATCCAGAATTGTAAGTAGGTTCTTTAAAAAGCGATAGTATACAGTTTTAGCAAGAAACTGGAAAATTACTTTTTACAGAACACAATCATTTTGAGACTTCACATCAGTTGAAGTATCTCTAAACAGTATGCGAAGACGCATTCCGTGGTTAGCTCCAACCGCAACAGTCCGCCGGCAGAATAGTTGAGCATCGTCAGCGGTTGCAAGCAGAGTGCACAGATTGTGTGGCGGGAGGTAATGGTTATCACCACCACACTGTGCTCACCGACCGCGAGAGTGGATGGACCGTGTGCGACCATGTTGGGCCATGTTGCGGTCACTGTGGTACAGGGCCTTTGATTACCGGTGCAGGGATGTTAAAGTAAATGATCGGAAAAACCGATCAATGGTGCAGCTTGCTATGTGGTGAAGAGTTAATAACACACGAGGTTAGCGTTGTTTTGGTTTCAAAGTACCAAGATTCAAGGGCTAGTATTAACTAAAGAGTTTCTTAACATTTTATCCAAAGACCTAGTACGGTTGAAGAGTTACTACCTTAGAAAGAATTACTTTCCGGGAATTCGAAGTAAGCCAGCCCAACAACATATTCTAGCTAGACTTTCACACCATTACCCATATCCGAGGGTGTAAGGTCTCAATTCCGCGCTCATTGCCCCGCGCTACAACGCGCTACACCGCGCTACAAGCTACGAGCGACGCGCTACACGCCGCGAGTGTCGAGCGACAAGCTTTGCGCGTGTTCCGACACCGATACCCTGCGCAGGCGCGAGCCAGTACTAAAATGCCGGGAGCAGAAGAGCAATTGTATCTTATGCAGGATTACAAGCCATTAGCTAGCCATTCTTAAGTCATCTGGCCATCGTGGCAATGCTGTTGTTGTCAATTGACTTATTCTGTCGCAGAGTTCACCTTGGGAACTGGTGGACATGTCAACCACATGGAACAAAATATTTGGTGACTATAGAATATACAGTGTGTCCGGTTACACAATGGACATACTTTAAGGGAGTGTAGTACCCATGAAAATGAACAACTTTTACTAAGAGACCAACACTGAAATCGAGAAAAAAAAAACAGCTGTTCCCTACATTTTGTTCAGTTATGCAAACATAAATGTATAGAGCGGCTGTTTTTTTTTTTCTCGATTTCAGTCTCTTAGTAAAAGTTGTTCATTTTCATGGGTACTACACTCCCTTAAAGTATGTCCATTGTGTAACCGGACACACTGTATATTAAAAATATATTATATTACTATTATATCCATATCTAAAATGTTCCGTTCTGTCCGTTACCTTTCAGCGTAGCTTCCACCGTGAGCGATCAGTCCCAGCTCTCATTCCTGGTGCAGGGCTAGTGTTGTCACTCCGACATTAGGGGGTTTATTTATAGACGATGATTGAAGTTAGGTGATGTTTAAACGTCAAATGTATGGTTAATGAGACGCTAGTCACTTAAGTAACGTTTATTAATAAAGGCCTATCCCTTTATAAATGTTGTCTTATTTAGCCAATACAGGAGAAAATGAAGAATGGACAATGTGATCATATTTCTAAATACATGAATGGACAATGTGCACCACTAAGTGATGATCATGGTTCTAAGAATGGACAATGTGCACCACTAACAGTGGTGATCATAGTTCTAAGCACATAAATGAAGCTGGTAGGAGTGGAACTTCTGCCCCTCCCATTTTAGCTTCCCAGCACGAAGCTGTGATTAAAGAGTTTGCGCAGGCGCGAGGCGGCGCGAGAACTCACTCACATTATCTGTGGTAACTTGTAGTGAGTATTCCAAAATTACTGCTTCGGCTTCAAGAAACGTTTCATTTACCCCGACTGTGTTAGTAGTAGGGCATTGTGTATTTGTGATGTGTGTATGTCGGTTTCTTAGTAGGAGGGCATTGTGTATTTGTGATGTGTGTATGTCGGTTTCTTAGTAGGAGGGCATTGTGTATTTGTGATGTGTGTATGTCGGTTCCTTAGTAGGAGAGCATTGTGTATTTGTGACGTGTGTATGTCGTTTCCTTAGTAGGAGGGCATTGTGTATTTGTGATGTGTGTATGTCGGTTCCTTAGTAGGAGAGCATTGTGTATTTGTGATGTGTGTATGACGTTTCCTTAGTAGGAGGGCATTGTGTATTTGTGATGTGTGTATGTCGGTTCCTTAGTAGGAGGGCATTGTGTATTTGTGATGTGTGTATGTCGGTTCCTTAGTAGGAGGGCATTGTGTATTTGTGATGTGTGTATGACGTTTCCTTAGTAGGAGAGCATTGTGTATTTGTGATGTGTGTATGTCGGTTCCTTAGTAGGAGGGCATTGTGTATTTGTGATGTGTGTATGTCGGTTCCTTAGTAGGAGAGCATTGTGTATTTGTGATGTGTGTATGACGTTTCCTTAGTAGGAGGGCATTGTGTATTTGTGATGTGTGTATGTCGGTTCCTTAGTAGGAGGGCATTGTGTATTTTTGATGTGTGTATGTCGGTTCCTTAGTAGGAGAGCATTGTGTATTTGTGACGTGTGTATGTCGTTTCCTTAGTAGGAGGGCATTGTGTATTTGTGATGTGTGTATGTCGGTTTCTTAGTAGGAGGGCATTGTGTATTTGTGATGTGTTTATGTCGTTTCCTTAGTAGGAGGACATTGTGTATTTGTGACGTGTGTATGTCGGTTTCTTTAAATTCTCAAAGTTTAAACGATTTAATGGATTTTGTAGTGCAAGGCGACATGATGGGCTTAACCGTTTCATTCAACTAGGCATAACATTATAGACCAGTGACTTAATTCTTACCCCATATGTCTGTGTGACGGCCGTGAAACCGCCAAGCCGTAAATTTTGACCAAGATGTAAGGTTTATAGATTCTGATAACTTTGAACAGTGAAAGCGTTATGAGTCTTGACAACCTTCTATAATATTTTTGGTGGGTTATAATTTTAAATCACCCTGTAGATGTTTTTCTTTTGACAATAAAATTTAATTTTATAACATCAACTTTAATCGAATATTTTTTAGCCCTTTGATCGCCACGGTCGTGTATAGACATCAAATGAAAACGTGCCCAACACGCCAATGCCGTCAAGAAAACATCATGTTTTAAGTATAAACACAGAAAACTGAATTTAGTTTATTTATTTTGTACTTAAAACATGGTGTTTTCTTGTCGGCACTAGCCGACGGTGGCGTGTTGGGCACGTTATCATTTGTCGGCTATACACGACCGTGGCGGTCAAAGGGTTAATTACAATTGAATAACGTTACTCAAACACTGGTAACTGTTAGGAAATGTGCTGATATAAAGTTGAATCCTTCTAAATACAGATTACTAATTCCCTTTAGTGAGTGATTGCGTCAGAATTACACCTGGACAGGGTTTGTTTTCACTTTTATCAGATGCTCTTGAAACAGACATGAGCACATCTTTGAAGCAGAAGTAACATTGTTCACGAACAGCAAAATGATGCTTCAATGTTAGTCATCCTGCCTCTAGTGCTGTGAAATGTTTTGCAATACAATACCGTACCTACTGGCCCCCTAGATCAATACTGGCTAGATACATAAACAGAATGAAGCCAATAAGTTATGGCCCGCGCCCATCGCGCATCTATGTATTTGATATCTGAGACAGAACCTGCACCTCCGCGGCGTAAATCCATCCCCCCGACATCTGAACAGTTGCGCATGAGAGCGCTATTCCTTGCGCCCGCGCACGCCACACGTAAATCAGGGACGCGTGAACACCATGCAACACCATAACTTATACCATGCCATGCTACGGGCCAAATTTAACTTTATTACGAAGTGAATAGAGTTTAAAATGGTTAATAAGTGTTGGTTTAATAAAATATATCACTGGCAATAGTAATGAAAGGCGTAATGCGAGTGTTACTGTGGTAGTGTGGTGTGGTGTGGTGTGGTGTGGTAGTGGTGGATGGTGGCTTCGCGGTGATGTATCGCAGGCGCGCGTGACGCCGCGTGCCGTGCCTCTTGCACTCCTGCGCAGATTTACAGCGCAACCAATAATGTATTAAGATGATGTTGAGATACTGGTCGGTTTCGTACTCATTTGTAGATAGTATGCTCACTAGATATGGAATTGGTGTTTATTAAACCTACAGCGACAGAGCATGTTGCGAGGGTCATGTGCAATCTTGGTCATTTTCATGAAGTCTTCAACTATACATTTTTAGTATGTTTTCGAACAAAACTACGTAGAAATATTGAAATATCAAGTTCAGTTTAACTGAAGTTTTACATAAAGATATTATTTTCGTTCCGGTATCCGCTAAACTACAGCTTACAGCGCTGACCTCTGCCACAGTATAATTATATATACAGTATTGTAACTCGGCCGTATCTTGGACATAAATGCCTACAGCCGCGCGGTACGTAAACATGCGATAGGGCTGCCCGCCTCCAGCATTTGAATTACATTTGCCTACTTTGTGTTTCCATTTAGTTTTGTGACTGTAAATATACTTTATTTTATATAAAAAAATAAAATAAGTACTTTGTGAATTGAATAGGAAGTGTTCAATAAAAATGCATTTTGTTTTTTGATTGGTAGATTTAATTAAAAAACCATGTTTATGTTTGAATAACAAATCGGTCTTATAAATTTGCGACCGAAAAATATTTGCGCCTTGACTGAGACGTACGAAACGCTTTATTATTAAATTTTAAAGTATAAAAAATCCGCATTCTAATATAAAGCTTAATTAAAAATGGTTTTGGGAAACATGGACAAGGTGGAGAACTCCAATCTTCACAAACTTCAACACCTACCTACTCAACTACAATGCAAGAAACAGCTGACGAGTAATTTTAATAACTTTTTATCTCAGCTTATTAACGTCTCTATAAATTAGGTATCTACAACTCGCAGCAACTCAAAACAAAAATTCTTTGGTCACCAATGTCAAGCTGAACAGCTGGCTACGAATGTTTTAAAATCACAACCCTCTCAAATATCTAAATATTCTGTGAATATCTCATGAGTCTAGCTGTAGTTGTCGTTATTAATACCGAGAAAAAAAAACGGTTTTTAGTGGTATAATTGTTGTTATAGCAGCAGCAGAAATACTTAATCTGAGAAAATTTCAACTATCTACGAATAGTGACAGACAGACGGTCAAATTTATTTTTTTCTAGTATTATTCATACACACAGTACAATAAACAACTATTATTAATAATAAAATACCACGTCTTTACTTTGAATTATACAAACTAACAAAACAAAACACACATGTCCCGAGGTTTTTAACACAAGCGTAAGTACCTACCGTATCATGATTCATGAACCGCCTATAACTACCTATTTCACTCTTGTCAATCACTTTCCTTTACTCTATTCACTTTATTAATCCAGACATCGTTTTTTTCGGGAGATAAAAGGAAATACTTATCCATTAAAAAGACACATTATGTACCTACCTACTAGTAAGTAAGATTATTTTATAGTCTTACGTTTCAAATTTTCCAGGTAATCTAAAAAAAGTTATCCCTGGACGAATTCATGCAACCAAAAACAGCACAATATATCCTACTCGTCATATTAAATATGTACTTGAACTTATTTTTAGTGAAAAAATCGCGCGGTTATTGTTAAAAAAACAACACACCGACCGTTCGTCACTGCGGCACAGTCGCGACTGTCTTCCTGCCGAGCGAATGCCGAGATCGAGGCGCGTAGGCATAGCTCGCGCATCGTACGTTTGTATGAAGATGGAATACTGTATATATAATTATACTGTGCCTCTGCAGTTTACACTTTACGCAATATTAGCATGCCCGCATAATACGCCAACAAAGTACAAACATAATCTAAACAAATTGCGCGTTTAGCCGCGTCCGTATGCGCGGGCGCATAACGCGCATTACCATAAACACTTAGTCGGGACTTCTCGGAAGTGCTCGGCCGTCACCGCCGCGGCTCACCCAAAGCCGAATGCGCTTGACAATAATATTGGACACCTTGTACAAAAAGATCAGTTCTCGCTTTATTTTCGTGCTATTACAGGTGTACAGCACCCTCCACTCTTGGAAAAACGGGACGACGGAAAACGAGCATACTAAAAGATTGGTGCTGCTAAAGTGCATTAGGGAAATTCCGTCTGGTAAGCCATCAGTAGTCTGTGGTACAGAGCCCAACTCACAGTGGACAAGGCCGAGATGTTAAAGATGTACGCGATGGAGATCCTGCTGAGAACAGTAAAACTGGCAAATCAATATATAAAGATTCAGATTATTAGCGTTTCAGAAGGTGTATCTGAATATCATTTCATTAACGCTAGAAATATTATCAAACTCAAACTCAAAGCATTTATTTCAATTAAACCATTTACAGGCACTTTTGAACTGTCAAGAAGTCGGTCAGTCAGAAAATATGAAGCTAGTTGCCTATTCCAAAGCGTAGTAGGTATCTATGGAGAAGAACGGGCAAGAAACTCCATGGACACTCTTTTTAAATTATATTTTTATAAAATGAATTTTATAAATTGAATTGAAATTGAATTTATAATAATATCTGAGAACGATGTATTTAAAAAAACACGTACGCGTTAAAAGCGACCAGAGTACCGCAAATAGTAACAAAATAACAATCCAAAAATTAAATAATAAAAATAAGCCGAGGCAGCTAAAAGATGACCAGCCTCAACTGACGGCGCCCATTCATGAACAAGACGCATAGATCAGCACCATTCAGCTCAACCTTTTTAAGGGAGCTAAATGATCCAACGCACACGCCACCGTCAGCGAGACATTTGAGTGAGCATGACATACTATCAACCGCCAGGACACATTCAAGTCAATGAAAGACATATTACCCGGTAAATGGTAGCCCTATAGTACATAGAACTCACATCTGTGCTATGCAATTATACAATACAAAGGAATTTGAGTTTAAACAATGCAAAGATAGTCTTACAATCTTCAGCAGCTCCAACAGTATTTTCAAGTGTTAATCAATTAACTAGTTGTGGTTGTGGAGCAGGACCAGCATTGAGCCAGGCATTTTTATCAGCGATGTAATCTCCTAACCTAAAATATGCCTGCCTGCATAGTGTGCGTTTTATACATGACTTGAATATTTTGTCTCATTCAGTTAAAGAATGTGGGGAGGTACTTTATTACCAACGTAAAATACCGTAAGACATGATACTATAAAAGTAACTAAAATAGACCAGTCTCGCGGTACCTACATCAGTAAATTGACGGATTTTTCAGACAGTATAAGCTGCTGAACTTAGCCGTCCTGCAAGAGATGTTGAATGAGGACCCCATTGTAGCCTTGACTCGAGCGTGATCCTTAGGAAAACAGTTTTTTCGACAAATTCAAGTTTCTCTTGATTCAATGATATCTCACAATCACTACCCTTGACATTTGGTAAAGAAAATCTTAAGCACTTAGTTTTTTCCGATTTAATACCAAATTATTAGCAGTGAACTAATTTTGGACCTGCAGTAGGGCGTTACTTACGTCGTCAAAATTTGTAGCACGTCTATTTATCTTAAAAATAAAGGAAGTGGGATACTAGTAAATAAATTTACAAATTCTTGAGCAACTTCTTTGTTATCGCAAATGAGACCACGTGACGTCTGTAGTGTGTAATCAGAATTATGCTTTTTGTACTTATATGTGTTATGGCACTGTAAATATCGTTGAATTTATTGAAACTTTGTGGAAATCCTAAGCACGTCGTACCATGTCAACTCGTATGACAAATCCCAAACATGTTGTACCATGTCCACTCGTATGACAAACCCCAAGCATGAGGTACCATATCGACTAGTATGACAAATCCCAAGCATATCGTACCATGTCGACTCGTGTGAAAAATCGTTACGTGTGACGCAACACTTAAGTTCAGTGTATGTTTATTGAAAGTGGCTTCGCCGTGATCTTTACTGATCTCTTAATAAATTATGTACACGAGCAGCTATAAAATAAACACAGCGAGTACTTGCGAGATATTGTTATAAAATTATTAACATTTAAGAGAAGTGTCGCGCTGTCGTGTTGCCCAATTATTTTGGAGTCAGTTATTGAATTTAGTGAGCGTGACCCGCGCGGGTCGTACACCAATACGTTACCGATGTCACCGGAATGTGGTCGTATTATTTGAGAGGTTTACGAGAGAGTTATCGCGGGGTCACCCTGCGCCCGGTGTCCGCGGGGACCGGCCCTCGTTACCGCACCGTCTCGCTAAGTGTTTCTCGATAAGCGAATGTGTTCGAACTAATACTGTCCCATAACAATATAGTTATTTAATTGTTTAGAGTTACATATGTATACATATTCGTGATGGTTGGTTCCTTTTGTAATAAGTGATCGTTTTGATTTTAGTATTTGTTAATGCATTTCAATTTGCGTCAAGAGATGGCGCTGACCTAAAACTGCAATATTCTACACCGCAGTGTTAAAATTCTTTGACGAATATAGGCCTCGCTGATGAACATTTAAAAACATATTATGATGGTACGGAACCCTCGGTGCACGAGTCCGACTCGCTCTTGATTGGTTTTTTCATCACGTTTTCATAACCACTGTATGGAGGTCATTACGACTTATCTTATTGGCATTTCCCCTCCAAATGTAAAAATAATTCGAAAAACATTCAGCATTATTTTATTTTTGACAAACCATTCTCGTCGGTGATCTACATAAAAGTAATGATCGGTTCCACTCACTGTGACACTCCCTCCCCTACATAACTACAATATAATATAACACTGACTTCATTCAACATTTCGTTCTCAGGCAATTTGTTTCCGATGCAGACCCGCGCGCGTACAAGGCTTTATTAAATCTCTTCAACGTTTTTATTTTATCTCGTGAATGTCGAGACAATCACAATATTGTCCATATCGGCGTGTCGTTGAGTAAAATCGTGCAGTTTACGATGCGGTGCGGTGTGATGCGGTGCGTTGCGGTGCCGTGCGGTGCGGTGCGAGAGGGCAGCTTGGTATTAACGTGTAGTAAGGTGATAAGACCATGATGGACAGTTCCGTGTAATATCAAGCCTGTCAAAGTAACATATTATGCTAAGCTTTGTCTTCTACTCCCTCCTCCACTATGTTGTTCTCTCTAACCTCTATATCAATGCATAGCACTTAAAATGGGTCACAAATAGGATCTCATCATCACCTCAAAAACCTCTCAATTTCCTGAACCGTGTCGCCATCTCTCTGTTACATGTCGTCGATATAATGTCAATACTTTAATACTCGTCGTCACATTTAGTGGCAATGAACACTTTGACCGCTGATCACCTCGCCGGCTATTGCGCGGACTGTTCGTTTTATGTCCCTGTTACACTTTAAAACGTTTTTACAGTTGTTATGTTCCCCTCGCGTCATACATCCGACTGACTATAAACGTCAACGAAATGCCAACACTTACGAAACACGTTAGTTGGTAATGAGACCCAAAGGGCATCAACCGGGCATCGAAGCTGCTGCCTTCACTAACAGTTCAGAAGCCTTATACTACTAATCTTTACTGGATCTAAACGGGCACTATTAAGTGTCACCGCTACCTTTATTTCGTACATAAATGGTGCTCTCTACTGTATAAGTCCATTTTGTCCCCTCCGTGAAACAAACAACGATCAGTTGACGCTAACGTCGAACCGTTTTGTAACTATTAGATTGTTGGATAAAACTAATGTTCAATCATGTCTTATTGTTCAATAAATAAAAACGACAAAACTCTTAATAAATACGTGGATAAGCTTTTAACGCAACAGTAAACCTATCAATATCCGATACTGTACGTCGGAGGACGCAGCGCACGTCCGGCCGGCCGGCTCACCAGCTCACCGGCTCACCGGCCGGCTGGAGTCGCTGAGATCGGTATCATGATGTATGGCGGTGGCGTGCTCCGACATATCTCCCAATTGTTTTAGCGTACAAGTCGGAATCAATTACTGCGGCCGGACGGACGGACGAGGGTCACGAGCGCGCCCGACTCCGCGCGAGCGCCGCCGGACGCACCCGATCTCTGCCGAAGATACGCGGACGCTCGCGATTTATTTATAACGTGGCCCATGATCGATTGCCGCGAGTTCATTAAGTTGAGCTGTGTATCCGCTTGTTCTACCGACAGACGTTGCTTTGTCATATTTTATGGTCTTTTGTTCCTCGAGAGTTATGTCCGACCATCATCTTCAGAAGGGTTTGTACAATCGGTTGTCTGTCATTGATATTTTCACTTGAGAAATTACATTAGATGCAACGATGTTGGTTCAATGATTGAGGAAACTGGTTGATCCCAGTCTTGTCAACAAAATAGCCTCAAACCTGTGCTCAAACCCATAACACCTCTTGCTTCATCACAATCGGTTAAAAGAGAATGAATCATTCACACGAGCTTACAAAGGCGAACAAAAAGACTCGGATAAGAACGAGGCGCGCGGTGAAGGCCGCGGCGATCGGTCACAGTTCAGACCGCGGCTGCTCAGGAACAGGCAGCCTGCCACCACTAGCTTACGTTCAGAAGGACCAGTTCTTGTGCTAGTCACTTTGTAGATTTTCAGTACCACTGTCTGACCGGGATAAGAAGGCTGGGACTGATATATTTTTACCCCAGTCTTTTACAAGTGCTTGACGACTGAGTGAAAGCATTGTTTTGGTTGCTTCCTTTGATGCTACAATGTGTGCTTAGTGACACCATGAGGTATTGATGGCACTTATTCTTTACATCAGGTTTGTTACAAATAGATAGCACACTTTCGTCAACGATCATTTGTTCCTCCCGAGTGCACGGAATACAGACAATGCTCTCCTAGCGCCGCGCCGCCACCGCCCCGCGCCGCGCCGCCACCGCCCATGTCTTCATGTCCGCCTTAGTCTGATGATATGCTGGATCCTCGATGAATTGGGCCTTCTAACCCTTTGTTGCCATGTCGCCGACTACCCAATAGTACAGGCAGGCAGCGAGGCCGGCCGCTCCCCGCGATGGGCCGACTCACCGCACTGGCTCGACCGTCGAGCCTGCCTACCTCTCTACCTACTCACCATCGTGCTACAGATCTCTCACAAATGAATTGCATTGTCGGTGTACCGCAGAGCAGCACGGTTAATAATGCAGAGAGTAATGGTTTTACATTAACCACAGAGTCGCAGGGGTTACAAAGTTGGAAGTCGAACCGATGTTATGTAAAGTCTTGTCATGAAAATGATCTCGTTCTATAGCAAGGATAACTGCTATGTGGTGTTTGGTAATGCATTTCTATACGAATATCCGTTTTTCGGAGAATTGTATCATATACGAATAATTTATTATGAATAGACACTGGAGTTCTGTACCTACTATGAGTAAATAACACATTAAAATTTAAAGTTATTAAAAAGTGAAATCTTTCTTTTGTATTTTATTTTGAACTCATTACTACTACAAAAAAAACATACAATTTGTTCATCAACAACAGAGCACAACAGTCATCAAAAGCTTGCACCACTCGTCGAACACGTGTGAGCCCGCGACACTCTGCTAATGTATGTATATCGTTCTGTTGTCAATACATTCAGTCCGAGTTTCAATTTGAAACAAAATAAACGCTGCACAATAAATTAAATAAAGAGACTTGTGTTCAATGCATTGGTGGTAACACGATGCCTACAGATCAGCTTCATACAGAATTCTGTTCCAACACATTTCAAGGGAAGAATCACACAAAATGTAATTATTTAATTTGTATAAATTACATTAAACCGCACTAATACGAAAATGAGAAATGAATTGTCCCGGATGTATGTAATAATAGGATAGGGGTAGGTTAGAAATATAAACTATGTGGGTCTACTGAAGACAAGGCTTTCAGCTTCCGTTCTACACAATTGTAAGTGAATTTGATAAGGATTCAGAATTATTTACGTAGTCCACACAACTGGCCTTAATTGGCACTTTTTATCTGCAGGTACCACCTATATCTCTGCCGGTGACAATATAGCCGTGTTAGTTAACGAAGTCAATAGCTGACGCGGTAGCGCACTGCGGGCGCGGACGTCACAGACAGACAGGCGGACTATGTAATGACATACTAATAAAACAGCCGCGATTCGGTTACACGAACTGTTTATGGTTGATGTGGGTACTGTTTGTTGGAAAAAATGTTACTCCATGTAACAGATTAGTTCCCTTTGTAAAAGTAATAATGTTTTTCAATTAGCTATATGGCGGATAATCTGCAGACAATGCCTCTGAAATGATAATTAAAACATAAGCTCAAACAAATGAATAAAACATTAACGCAAACCATTAACAAGAGAGCTGCAATTATGTTTATTTAACAGCAGCAATAAAAAGATTTAACAAATTGCTAATTCACTGTAGGAACACGAGGTAACGACCATCTCACTAATTAATTCTTAAGAGCGACCACTCCACGTCAGATGACACCGACAATCAGTCGCGTAACTACGTCCTTAATCACCGCCGACACCGGACATACCACCGAACATGTTCGTAAAATACCCCAAAATAAAATAAACACCCATAATACACGAAAAAAAGAGCCAATAAAAGTTAATTAAACGTTACTGCAAAAAAATGTGACCACCTATACACGACAATTTATTTTATAACACTCGTTCCCGACTCCGAATTAATGGCCTATAAAATAAGTGCTAAAAAACTAGACCGAAATCTTTTAAATTGGATCAATAACCTGTATTTTAAAGACAATCATAAAATACTATACTTTATGTTGTTTCTTCGTAGTCGCGTGAAATTATAGTCAATTTTTATGACATGCGGAGCGAGCGCAAGCGGTGTGGTTAGAGCGGTCGGAGCAGAGCGAGCAAAAAGCTCGCGTATCAGCAATAAACCGCACGACTATAAAATGTTATGGCGTTTTAAAAGTAAATCCGGTTCCCGCTGAGTCAGCGCGCAGGCGCGCACTCACTCGCTCTCGCACGAGATTGTGGGAAAAGTACATCTGTTTTTATTTTACTTGTATAGTAATTTACGTGAGTGATTGGTTTTAACCTTTTCATTTCGCAAAAGATTTCAAAGTCAACTTCCGTACGCTGGGTCAAAACTATATTAATTCAGACTATTGCCCTATGAAATCAAAACTGCAACCAACAGTCTCGCACGAAAACTAATCAGTGTTAGTCAACGCTAAACAAGATTGTGTGTATTGAACGTTACTTCAGACATTGCATCAGATCGCTCTGCTGTACTCGTATGTCAATTCGCGATTCATGCTCCTCGTATTTCCGGCTGACGGCTGTCAATTAATACAGTTTCCGAGAATGTCGCGCATGACACACAGACGGACGATGGTATCGCGGTGTTTAGACTAATTCGTTTAGTTCCGCCGGCCGCCGTACCACGTCGCCACCGCACCGCCGCCATTACAGATCCGTTTAGCCAATTGAGAGATAACAGATAACATCAGTACTTTAATGTGTCCGCTAAGAATCACGGCTAATTTAATCTGTACAAGCTTCAGTAAGCCGATGTGACGGCCAAAGCAAAATATTGATTGTAATTATAGGTGACTATGTATATAAGATCAGAGCATTCTCATGAGGCAGGCAGCCATGTGCAGAGGAAACGAGCTGGCCTATTTGTTGACCCTGGGCTTCATAACGAGTTACAAGAGGGCTTTGAGAATGCGTCTGCGCAGCCTACTTTATGAACACAATCCTACCTGTAGCGAGAAGTGATGGCAATTTGTTCGTTAATCTGTCACTACAGGACTCTTAGGACACGTAGCGTCAACGATGAGCTCAGTGGCTCTACCTTGATGAGCTCAGTGGCTCTACCTTGATCAGTAGGCTGTTGCCGACAACGAGAGCAGCTCAAGAGTTTCTTTCTTTCTCTTTCATTATAATCTTCAAATCAGAACCGATTCGATTACGAAATAAAACTAAATTCTTAAACGAACTTCACGGCTTTAAATCTTAACAAACCGTAAATTTACGAAGAGTTAACCAAATGAATTCTGTTACACTTTAAACTACATTTTAATTGTTAAATCGGCGTGGCGAAGTATGATGGTTATTACAACACATGCACATTATATATATATATATATGTATATAGGTGCAATTAGTGATGGTGTCTAAAGTAATTACTGTTTTTATCTGTGTGTGTTCACGGTAATCGGATTAATGCGGCGGCACCACAAAGCGATCGTTATGTGCGCCCGCGCATAGCATACCAATTCTGTTGTTGTGTATAGTTCTATCACATGGATTTGTTTGAATTCAACTGTAATTGACAAGTAATACTCGTATTATGTTGAACGTACTTATCGTTTCTTTTGGCCAGGGAATGTTGACTTAGTTGTCTCATCTTGTTCTAAGAGACGAAGGAAATAGAAACAAAAGACAGGCTTTCTCAAAACATAAACGGTGATTATATTTATTATATTTGTTGTTATTTTTACGACACCCAGAGAACAGACAGAAAAGACTATTTTCTTCTTGAATGAGAATATGATAAAGAGATTTACTATCAAGCTTATCTTACTATTTCATCAAACCAAAACCAATTTTGCCTCTTATTGAGCTCTAAGTTATTGTCAGTTTACGCTGTAACTGTAATCGTTTGGAACAAGCGGACACTGTCACAATTTATACCTAGCAGATATAATCACATCACGTTAGCCAACAATCTCTAGCTATTAGCCTCCGATTAGCCCCGATACCAAGAAATTATATATTTGTCAAAGTATAAGTGAGAGCTTAAGTTAGGATTAAGTTTTTGTAAGTATTCGTACGTGGTCGGTTAGTTAAGTGGTCGGTAATTACGGTTTGTATTTAACTACGTACTTAAGATCGTGTCTAGACTGAAAGTTTGGAGGAGAAAATCGGATTAGTGTCAAAAGATTGACGAATTATTTTGTTGAATATTCTTTGACTGTATTGTTTCATGCTTCATTTGGTCACAGATCGAACTGGCAATAGACATGGATTTATCTTATTATAATTGGTCTTCTAATTATATTTTGATTTCATGAAATTTTATTTATTCTGATCTGATTTATTTTAATTCCATTTTATTTGATTTATTTTAATTATTTTTTTTCAAAATCTAGTCAAAAGTCATTTATTCAAATTAAACTGAGAATCAGTTCTCACTTTTTGAACGTCAAAATCACAAAAGACAGTCCCCGGCACGCCCGCCCTTCACCACTTCCTAGTGCTTTCGGTGGGGAGAAGAAGTGACGCAACAAACTCCCCAGCAGCACAGCTGTCTGTTCAGTTAGAAAATACTTGATTGTATACATATATTGATTATATATGTTGATATATATGTTGATTGTATACAATTAACGTTACAAGACACAGGACATTAAATTAAACTTGAAGTCACAAATAATAAAGTAGGACCATCGAAGTAAAATATATAAACAAGTTATTACTAATAACAACAATAAAACCATGGTCAGCAAGACGACCAGTCACCACAAGCAGGACCCGTTCACGAACATAACGCAGAGATCAGCCATTGGGTAATGGGGGCATGACGAACTTGCTGCCAGTTGCTTGGGCAAGAATAATATGATCAATTGTCTAGTTAACCACATATTGCAATTAACTCGTTAAAAAATATTGAAATGAGTAGATTATGTCAATAATAAATTTATAAAAATCAAATTAAATTTAAAAAAATAGCAAAGAAGAGATTAACTTGTTATAAAAGGTTATAATATCAAGCCCAACAAATCAGTTATAAACCTTATGAAGCCGGTGAAAGGGAGCACGTAGTTTGTCCTTGTTTCTAGTGTTAAAATTATGAATATCACTGTGTACAAGTTTATATTTTGCCTAACAAGATGTTAGAGAAGACGGATTATTGTGATGCAATCGTGAGAATACCAATATCTTTAAAAAATCTCTTAAAGAAACTCTGGCACCTAGCTGGTAAATTTCTCAAACAGCTCGTTTTTGCAGGACAATAGTAGATTATACAACAAGTGAAAAAAAAGGGAATTTAATTCGAGGGACTACGTTGGATCCCGAGAGCAGCGAAGGATTCTAGAATAGAATCCCGAGCGTAGCGAGGTATTCTAGATTTGAATCCTGAGCGGAGCGAGGGATACAAGGACCGAGATGAATTATTTTTTTCACGAGTTGTGTACTCTACTTTTTACCATTGACTGCGAGAAAATAAATAGTAGTATAGTATTTATCACATTTTACTATAATTGCTGCTTTATTTCGAAATGATTCCGGAGTTAGTGTCTCATTTTCGTCACTGGAAGAACTCATTTTATTATAATTTATGTTATTAGATTTTCCAATGACTTAAAACAACGATAACAGATAGAAAAGAACCTAAAATGGCGGGTTTTTTTTTTTATTATGGAATAGCTCCGTATAGCCAGCCAGTACGTACTTTCAGCACGTTTTATTTATTTTTGTATATAATTCGTATATTCGTGCTTGTTCCAAATTCAAAATGTTTTTATTCACTCAGTGACTAAAAGAGAGTTTTATTCACTGTTTTCGATGAATAAAATGCCCTTTTTCGAGTGGCAATGGTAAAAATATATTTTGTATATCAGCAGCTTTGCCCCATAGCAGAATAACATAGGATATAACGCTGTGAAAATAGATTAAACGAGCTGTATCAACGTTGGTGTATTGTCTTACTTTCCTGACGGCGTAGACAGCCGAACTGAGCCTTCCTGCTAGACTTTACATATCCGGTGCCCTCTTAAGATTGACATCTACTGTTATTCCCAGAAAAACTGCCGAACCCACAGTTTCAAGCACCTCTTTACCTAAGACGATGTTGGGTCTTAGATTTCTAACATTCGGTAAGGCAAACTTTACACATTTGGTTTTCTTGGCATTGAGAACTAGGTTATTTGACGTAAAACAATCCCTAAATATTGAGAGTGCAATGTTTACGTCGTCAAAATCTTGTCTATTCCTGTCTACTTTAAAAATAAGAGAGGTATCATCTGCAAACAGTACAACGTTATAGACGCCCTTTAAATAGAATGGTAAATCATTGATATATACTAAGATCAAGAATGGACCCAGTATTGAGCCTTGCGGATTGAGATGCCCCAGTAATCACCGGTGTTTTTAGACTTAAGTGTGTTAAAAACATTTTTACATATGCATGAAATCCATGAGTGAGGACCGTTCTGCACAACGTTGGGTATAATGGTGTGATAGGATATCGGGCTGGCGCACGAAACTTTAGGAGACTCGGTATGTTCAGGCAGTCAATTTTATTTCTAAGCAATGTACAAAGAAACAAGGCATCGATAACTTCTCTTCGAGTTGATAGCGAGTGCATTTTAAAATATTTGATACGAGTACTATAGGGGAGCAGTTGTTTACTTTTTCCTCTAGAAAACGTGAGGTGCCACAGAAACCGATTTTGAACTCTTTCTAAAAGTAACTTAATGTGTGGCGTAGTCCATACAACACTGCAATACTCCAAAACGCTTCGTACAGCATTGTTTTAGTAGCAACCTGTTTAAAACCCCTGGTGTTTCTAAGCACAAACCCTAACATTTTGGATGGTTTCCTAATAATATGCTCGATGTGGGGACGAAAGTACTTTTATTTTTTGTGGAACAGTACTCCCAGATTCTTAATTGCATCCGCTTCTTGTATCTTTTTATTGCATATGAAGTACTCCGAGCATATAGGGTGTGAATTTCTCAAAAAAGACAAATGGTAACATTTTATTTGGCAATGTGTGTGAATTACCTGACATAAATGAATGTTTACCCGACTACGGCGAAGCAAAAAGGAGGGTTATGATTTTGACCGGTATGTATGTATGTTCATCTGTTCCCTCATAACTTCTAAACTACTTGTCGTAATTTAACAAATGACATATTTTGGAAGCGGCTTGATTGTCCGCTGGTTATAGGCTATGTGACGTCACAATAAATTGAATATAGCGCCCTCTAGCGGATATAAAGTCATGACCTAAAATGTTTTTTAATCATGCCGTGTTGGGTATCAAATAAAAGGGCTTAATTAACACATTTCAAAAATATATATATTGTCAGGTATTGCTCATAGCTTTGCTTGCATGGACCCAATAATCAGGAATAATTTCTATAAATCACGCCTCAGATTTGAGCCAAACATATTTATGTATAAGTTTAGTGTATTATCTAGGTACATGTAAACATGTTAAACAATAAAACCTAAACAAACAAAAAAATAAGCGGCTCTGCAAATACTTTATCACAAAATTATAACCCCAAAATAATTTAAATAAAAAAATAAGTTCAAAAACTAAAACCTGACTACTGAAAAACCCACTGGAAAAAGTATGAAAAAAAATATGTTTAAAAACTAAAACCCAACTACTGAAAAGGATGAAACAAGAAAGATACTTCACCATGGTCGCATGCCGCTGTACTAACATACTTGCCATGGTAGCATGCGACCACAGGAAGGTACTTTCTTGTTTGGGTTTTAATTTTTGAACTTATTTTTCTCTTTGATATCATGCTTTTTGGACGAAGTAAATTACTATTTTCCGACCCTTAAAATATCCATGATTTCGTCTTCATGTTTCCTCACCGCTCCTATATGTACAGCTTACAGCGTCTTTTCAACTTCAACAGTAATGAGTGAGTCACACCGCCTCTGCTGCTCCCCCACAGTCCACGCCGATATAATGCCGAACAGCGCAGTGTTGTGCCGTAACATTTCGCTTGAGTCCTTTGTGTCGGCAACACGCCGTGCCCACCGCCAGTACCACTGTTGGCCTTCTTTATTCCCGACCGCATTCAAGTTATTTAAAGAGCTTCGGACAAAGAGTTGCGACGGCAAACAGCTGATTGTAGAAGGTTGATTTCACACAATATTTGATAAAAAGCTCATCATCATTTGCCTAGCCTTTTCCCAACTATGTTGGGGTCAGCTTCCAGTCTAACCGGATGCAGCTGAATACCAGTATTTTACACGGAGCGACTGCCTATCTGACCACCACAATCCAGTTACTGGGTAAAAACATCATGAGGACGCGAAACTGAACAAACATAACATTGAGATTCATGAATGTTTCAATTATTGCAAGATATTTGTGATTTACTAAGAATTTTATGAAAGTAGTGCATTTTGGATGTCAAAGTAAAAAATAAAAAGGAATCCGCAAATCTTACAACTGAAATTATGCTCCTGTTGGCAACGGAGACAACGAGCCAACTCTACCAGATTCAAGGCTGGTGTGCCATCTATATCTCATTACACTGAAAGTAATCCTTCTGTGTGTGATTCCGTGCGCGGACGCAGAACTCGGTGCGCATGCGCCGATCTCAATTATAGATAGCGGTAGTTACATGCACCGACCGGCGCGGTACAGGCACACACACGTGTATTGAACACTGCTAGCCAGTCGTATCGATCGGGAAGGTTTAGGATGAAATAAATAACATTGAAATAATACTGGTAAGCAAGTCTCATTGGCAAAATATTAAAAGTAAAATAAATTAATAATATTACTAATTATTTGTCATCTAGTTTTAAAATATTGACAAATAACCTCCTCCTTTTTTAAAGTCAGTTAAAAAACTACAAGTTAAAAGTATTTTAAAAGATTTACTAATAAAAATAAACATCATTTCATTTTATATACACAGAAGCCATTTTAGATGCTAAAAAAGTTGCTCACAAATCTGTAAAATGTGAGCCGTCTGTTAACATGGTAAAATAGAACAACGCGATGTTTGGGACCGTTGTTGAAATTGGAGGCTTTCGCGCAGGGACTCATACAATACGGTTAGTATTGTAGACGGGCAATTTCTCTATTTTTATAAACGTTCGCCTCTTTATCTGCCACAATCTGTTAAAAAACCTTTCAAAATTATCTGCATTTTTACAAGTTTTGACGTTGATTTTTGCTGAAATAAGATTTCGACTTGAATTTTAACGCTTTTAAATACTAATAATGTTCTTTTTATTCAATCAAACCTTAAAAAGAAAAGTAGATGTAGCGATTGAAAATAACAAAAAAAAAAAATGCTGCAAATAAAAAACTAACTTAATTTTAGACTTGTGTTTCCAACTGTACTGTGCTTCGGAAAGAAGGCTCCGTAGCACCCCACAGGGGGCCCCGTGACCCCCTTACCCCGCTCCCCACTATTTGGGGGCCATCGAAAACTCTACTACAGGATGCCGAGAATGTAGAGCACTGTTTGTTCTTGCCTACAAAAGACATCAACGCGCTCTTTGTTTGCAGACCGCGAGTCTTTGTTTGCATTCACTTGAGTTAATACGTAATGTCATGATTTTATCTATGTTATTAGTTTTATAGACCAATATGGTTTGGAAACCTTTATTGCGTGTGCCTTAAATAGCCTTGTTCAATACGTAAGGTTAACTACGTCGTCGTTGTAAGAACTTAAATGTTAGGAGACGTTGAGACACTTACATTATTTTAATGAAAGCTGGGTAAGAAATATTATTGATACCTATCTAGGCTAGTCCAGAAAATTGTTGAGAATGTCTGTGACACTTGTGACAGTAAGGAAGCCCACAGCTAAAAGTTCCCTTGAAAGGGCCTATGCCACCCCACCTCCTCATCATCTTCCTACTACTACGACTATGTTGGGGTCAGCTTCCAGTCTAACCGAATGCAGCTGAGTATCAGTATTTTACATAGAGCGACTGCCTATATGACTTCCACAAACTCGTTACTGGCTAATACGAAACCCCTCACCCCTATTGTAGCCCGAAACCTACTCAGTTTAAACTACTCTCATGATGTTTTAACAATTTACTAAGTAAGTACTTATTTATTTTGTCCAGACACAATTTGTAGAATGTTTACAGCAGCTCAATCATTTCCAACAAAACTTCCTCTCGTGTCGACAGCCGGTGGTCCTTAACTCGGCGTTTAATACAAGAGTACAAGAGCGTGTCGGTCACGGCCGGTCCGGTCGGCCGTGCCGGGTACGACCCGGAGCGATTACACGCCGGCTCGTACAGGAACAGAAGCCTCCCAACTGTTGACACCTAATACCGTGGAAATGACGCCGTTTGTAGAGTCGTTCTGCATGTAGCGACGGTAGACGGTGAACTAAGTTAGTTGATTTTATGCTCAAATTGAGACAAATTGGAAATCGTGATGGGTGGTAGGTTATACGGGGAGTTTTGTAATTGAACTGAATACCGCACGGTTGTATAGAAAATAATGTGTTTCGTTCACTGAATATTATACTTCTTAAATCATTATTGGATACTACTTACGTTGGTAGAAATCTTCACAAGAAAACCTGAACTTGTAACAATATAAAATCACCATACCGTAAAGCCACCGTAAAGCCTCATGGTAAAATGTCCTCATTCTTCTTCTACGTGAGCCTTTATATTAAAGACATGCAACCTTGACTAAAACAATGAAAAAAGTTGTAATGATGTAAGTACAGCGCTATTGTAAACCTCTAATGATGCTTGTGCCTCTTGGTCCCAAGCATGCAGGTCCACAGGTACTCTCGTTACGCGAAATTAACAATAAGTTGTAAGGCTCTATAGTTACCGGCTGATGGTACATTAACTTCTCTCTTTCTATAGCTTTCAAGCGCCGCCCTGTTCACGCGAAAGTTTGATACAGAAGATTGGTTTTAGAATGATTTAAAACAAAGAAGATTAAAAAATTAAAATAAAATTAAAAAGTAATTTTACACCAGTGCTTTTTATAAATTTTAGAAACCTGCCAAAAACAGGAATCGGATCCAAAATACTTAAAAAAAAACCTGTATTTTAATGACACTGATACAAAGGGTCGATCATAATAATTTAATAAATATTCTAAAGCTTCACTTCTAGTGCCTCCGACCCTTCAGTTGGAGCGGTAAAGTACTGTTGTGAGTTATGAAAGCTACTCGGCAAACAATAAATTGGGCAGTAGTCCTTCTGTGCGACGTTTGTATCGGATACCTGCGCGGGCGCAACACAAAGAACTTGCAATTAACCACAATTAGCAATCAAATGATGATCACCCACACACCCTTACCCTCTTTCACACATACACACAAAACGCTGGGATGCGCACGCGTCGCCCTTTGTTACAAGAGGAAGATAATTACAAACTCAACGGAGAATTATATGTAGGGATACAGTTTAATTGGTTTCAGAATTAATGGAGCGGAACGATTTAATATTACAAGTTGTTTGTTTGCAAATGTGAGGGATTATCAGACGTTCATTAGTAAGTACCATACGTTGATAAAGTTACGCAACGAGCTACAATAGACCTCTCTCCACACAAATCTGTCACAGTAACAAAACATAAGTAACTGTTATCTCAAAAAAATAAAGAAATTAAATAATGAATGTGGCGCCATAAACCATGGCCAACAGCCACAAAGTATTTGTTGATAAAAGTCTTTAAATTCCACAAACCGCCGCAGTGTGGCTGTAGGTACACAACTCTCTATAAATAACTTCAGAACGACGTTTTTACTCAACGCGTTGAGCACGTGGAATTGAGCGTGAAATATGTATTCATACTAACTCTACAATATATGAAGCAAAGAGGCTCTACTACATGGAGGAGGCGCGATAAACTGTCAGCAGCTGCAGAGGAATGTTCATTGTGGAAGGACACTGAACGATATAGTAGACAGAACTAAAGAGTTGCCGCCACTACTGAAATGAACCTCCTCCTTTATTGAAAACAGTTGTTTAATGTTGGCCACAAGAAAGCTCCTTATATCATAATCACTGTCGTTGATAGACAAATTCAAGATTTCAGGACAAATATCTTTAATGACCTATTAATAAAATCACAGAAACTACAATGTAATATAAAACTCTTTAAAATAACATCGTACACCCACATGTTAACAAGTCGCAGTCTCATCTCGGCCATAAACAAATGTCAAAAACTTAGGGAAAATGTAGGGAATCAAAAATGTAGGGAAATTAGAATTATTTTTGACAGATTGAGACAGATCAGACTGTGAACGTTCATAAAATTACGACAATGCCCCTCTGGACTTTGTTCCCCAGCTTGAACATGGGCTGGTGATCAGTGTTTATTATCACAGCACAACAATAATTATGAATGTTATGAAAAAAATTAAATATCAAGTAGGGTAGCTGCTTCATTCAAAATCATCACAAATTATTTCCAAAGCAGTGCGCAATATTGTACCCTCTTCTTAATACATATGAGTAAAGTTATGCTACACTTACATCTCAGAAAATTTATGGTTAATCTAGAGTTTAAACTCGTTGTCACTTTACTCCGCATTTATTAATAGCGGAGTTAATATTTAAACCACCGTTGCACCAGCGAAAATAATTATCGAACATTTTCATATTGGTGGCCGTTCATTTATTAAATAACCGATCTAATCAAATTCGACTATTCTTTCTATTTCTCTCATTAATAGCCAATAAATCCTCATTTACACTATTAATGCACATTTGCGCCCACGTAATGCGCGTGCGCACACGGCGTGGCGTGGGCGCAACTCTGTTGTCCACCTGTTGCTGCCACCGCGCGGCTCATTAACTAAGTCTGCGGTGACCTTTATGCTAAGCTAAGTGATTTACTTTAGTTGTTTAATTGGTTGAATGGACCTCTTAATTTATAATGGTGTTGTTTCGATTATAGCATGTTTTGTTGAAGAAATCTACAATCGGTTTGAATAAGCACAACCTTTTAAGTCGTGATTATAATCGATTTAATCGCACCGATATTTCACCTTAACACCTTGCACGAACTACGTCACATTTTGATGCATGCACTTGATCTGACTTCCAAAAGGTAGCTTCGTATGGAGAAGAATGAGCAATAAACTTCACGGTTACTCTTTTAAAATATTTTGTACTAGCACTTTGCCCGCGACTTGGTCCGTGTGGGTTTCGTACTTTCCTCGAAAAAAATTAAAACCCTCTCCACCTTCCCTTGAAAAGTAGTTTTAGAAAATTGATGTTTACGATCTTCATAATTTATAGCTTCTGCCCGCGACTTCATACGCGTGATTTTTTTTTGTTTCCCCGACCCACCCCGTCGCATCGCATCGCTTGCCTGCGCTATTACATCATTTTCGCTTAGCTAAAACTTCTGACTTTTTTTTCTTTTTGCTCAACTCCTAAGGGTCCTAGCGTGATGTTTAACAGCCTATAGCCTTTTTCACAAATTGGGCTATCAAATGCAAAAATATTTTTATAAATTCGACCGATACTTCCAGAGATTAGAGCTTTCAAACGGTGAAAGTTATGATAGCTCAGTTAATACACATGTTATAAAAATAATTTATAGCATATAGCACTCAGGAATAATGTAGCTTTCTACGAGTGAAAAAATTTTTAGAATTTTATCATTAGTTCTAGAGATTACCCCCTACATACAAACTTACAAACTTTACCTCTTTATAATATTAGTATAGATTAGTATAGATACATATTAATTAGATAATTATATGCGAAGACAATGCACCTAGAATAATGTTAATATAGGTAAAAAGAATTCAAAATGAAGCAATGACAAATAAATTACTTATGTTATGATACATCAATAAACTCAGCCTGTCGCAGTTCACTGCTGGACACAGACCTCTCCCAGGTTGCGCCACAACACCCTGTACTCCGCCTTTCTCATCCAGTCCGTTCCAGCCAATTTCTTTAGGTCATCCGTCCATCTAGCTGGGGGACGTCCTACACTACGCTTGCCGATACGCGGTCTCCACTCAAAGACTCGTCTGCTCCACCGGCCATCGGTCCTTCGACAAACATGGCCAGCCCACTGCCACTTCAGTTTGCTTACTCTGCAAGCAATGTCGATAACTCCGGTTCTTTTTCGTACAATTTCATTCCTGATTTTATCCTTCAAAGAGACTCCGAGCATAGCCCGACCGTCAGTGTCCACGTTTCGGCAGCATATGTCATGACGGGCAGGACGCACTGGTTGAAGACCTTAGGCTTCAAACACTGCGGGATAGGCGACGAGAAGACTTGACGAAGTTTTCCAAATGCTGCCCAACCCAACTGGATCCTTCTGTCAGCTTTATTTCTCAAAGTTGTGTCTACCGAGCTGGATTACTTGCCCTAGGTAGACATAATCCTTCAGAACCTCGAGAAGCGACCCTTCGATGTGGATTGGACTCGGCAAGACGTGCAAATTATACATGACTCGTCTTGTCCAAATTCATGCCGAGGCTAACTCGCCTAGAGGCTCAAATTAGGCTGGACAGTATTTTATCTAGCTGTTCCAGCATCTCTGCCATTATGACAATATCATCGGCAAATCGAATATGTGAAATATACTCGCCGTTCACGTTGATACCCTGACCATTCCAGTCCAGCGTCTTGAAGATGACCTCAGTCTCTGTCTCACCCCCCTAAGCAGTTGGATGGGTCTGGTTTTCTGATCCTGTATCTGGACAGACACAAGAATACAAAACATGGTGCTCACATATTTACAAACATTGCAAAAATATACGGTTTTCCAAAAAAATAACAAGTCAGTGTGGGAGGTAAAGTAGTCACAGAATGTAAATCAGTGTCATAAAAATAATAAAATATACAATTAAAGGAGATTGGGCCCAATAGTGTTAAGACACATACCAATGAAAAGATCTCACTAAGGAGGGTATTTCTTACTAAGACGATTTCTCTTGATTGTTAATACTTACGTAAGGAGATACAAAGCTCTAAATGTGAGTAATTAATTATTATTGAAATTCTGGTATTTCGTCAATTAATTAAGTTTCATTAATTCTGTGTCTTGCAAACATCATATTTTAACCCTATAAACGGAAATTTCAAAATACTGACCTCCTAGATGCCGTTTTTGGAACGATGTTTTTAAGAATTAGTCGGCCGGACAGAACATTAAGTCTATTGCATCCCGCAAAAGCGTTAATATATATGCCAATAGAAAAAGCTTTCAAGGAGAACTTTTAATATTAACACGACTTTAGCCAATTGTTAGTCAGTACGGAGTGAATGATCTAAACCACTTGGGCACCAAAGTTGAGGAATTCTTGGCGCCCAATAGCCATAAGATATACACTAATGGACAGAGCCTTTCAAGGGGAACATTTGCTACTAACATGACTTTTGTTACCCAGAACATTCCTAAGCTTCAGTGCCCAAGTAGTCACCTATTGACGTCAGTAATAACTCCAAACTGACTAACAATTGGTAAAAGTCGTGTTAAAAGCAAAGTTCTACTTGAAAATTTCATTCTATTTGTATACATATATCGTGTGGCTGTTGGTTGATTTTGTCTAGACTTTAGATCGCCCTGTGGACCAGGACCTGTTTCCAAGCATTCTTATCTTGGATATAATCCTTTAATTTGTAATATGCTTGTTTGCAAAGTGTACTTATAAAAAGAAAGTGTACTTTCATTTAATTGCAATAGGTACCTATATCACAAGGTATTTTGCTGTCACATTTAACACAGTACCCCTATAAAAGATGTATGTTATTTAGATAATCTCAAAAATGGTTTATATATTTTATCTTTATTTCTAGTACCTATTGAAATGTGTCTATCGCTTATATTAAGGTACACATTGACACACTTCTACCGACGTGACCCATAATATCGACGTTTCTTATTCTGGTTCTATACCTATGGCTAATCAGTGGGTACTAACACTCACTAGAACCTCTTGACCGTTCGAAATAAAATAAGTTTACAAAAATAAATTAGTGTTTATTAAAATGCCAACAACCGTTTCGCCACTAGATTTTTTGTGAAATAGATTAATCAAAGATAATCTCGCTCAATCAGGTGCTCGGTGGTACGGCATTAATGCTATTCGTCTAATAAGTTGGCAAGCCGGTACACTAATCAAATGTAGCGGTACGAGGGTTCGACTAATAACACATAAAAACGAACGGTGCCAATATTGTGACAGTCACCAACAGATTTATGATGTTCTCTAATTCTTTAACTAATGCAATTTCACGAACTCATTGGACTCGTTGAGATAAATTGCCGATTCGATCTCGTTTCAATACTAGTTTCTAATCAAAATAGTAATATCAGTTTCCAATTACCGTATCCCTGGCATTTATCTAACGGCGGACGTCTTATAAAAGTTCGCGACGCTACCCAAGTGGCAGATAATATAATTGAAACGCGTTTATCTGAGAGATATAAATAATAGTTAGATATGGCGGAGCTAGCGACAGTTGCACAATATCTAGTGTTGTGTTGGAACGATTTGCGCGCGCAGGCGTGTCGATATGATCGATGTGTCCCGCACTCGCCCGCGGCGCAGCACTAGCGTGTGAACCTCAGTGCTACGTTATTTGGAACACTCAAATTATACTGTTTTTGGTTCAGCAATTTATTTGAATCATGATCTCGTCTAAACCGAGCGCATTGCACAACACAACGCGCAAATATTTGATTAGATTACATCTCACATCCCACTGCGATGCCATGTTTGAATAACGACCGCGCATGCGCAACACACTTTTATTATTCAACTTCGATCGAGTAATGTGAATTATCTGTGGAGGAATTTAATTAAAATTACAATGAGGCCCTTACATATTACAGCATCGATTAATGGACTAAATAGCGGGGTTTTTAGAATTAATCAATTCCCAGCGCGCTTATAGTTTAAATTCCTATTTTATGGGTGAATAAAATCCACATCTATGCCGATAATGTCTTATCGATAATCGATTTGAGCTTAATCTGCTATTAATTCAAATTGATGGTAATGTCGAACGCCTGGTAGCGATCGCTCGAGGTAAACAAACAGTTAGCGTGTTGTAGCGGTCGCAATAAGCCCGAAGACATTTGCTTGTGGTATAAATTACAGTGTTTCGATCTGTTGTGCGCGGTAACCGTCGATAAACAATGCGGTGAGTGCCAATAATACGTACTGTGTGTAGATGTTATCCGCGCAAGCGCAGTGGCACACCCCCGGGGAGGCAGCCGGCGCGAGCGCACTGCGCGCACCGTGCATGACGCCCGCAGGCTCCCTGTAATGTCCCGCGCACCACCGCGCTCACTACATAACCACGAGCCGGTATTTTCATAATCCATCGATTGTTATGATCCAAACAGTGAAACTATAAACCTCACAGAAGTTGAAATGTACGCTGCGTTAGTTGGTGGATCAAATAATGTAGTGTACCATAGTCAGGAGGAAAAATAAGTATAGGATTTTATTAAAGCCATTAGTGTGCGTAATGAATGATGTCCCGAGGACGGTGACACTTTATGAAGACATCCTTCACGCTAATGAGATAATAACATTGTTGGGAGTGTTCGCACAGCGACGCGTTCCTTTTTCATATTATAATGTTGAGAAAAAACGCGGGGTTTCTTCCGACCGCCCACGGGACACACGTCGTGCAGCGAACAGAGCGTGAGAAAGAGATGAAATAGTCCCACATCTGACATCAACGTTTCACTTCAGTTTAATGAGTCGGTAGCAATTTTAAATTAGAAACGAATCATGTGTAGTTGTAGTCGTAAAATAAAAATTAACATTCTTTGTGAAGCATGCATCACATTATAGAAGTCGATGAGTTCATGCGTCAGGCGGCAGACGGGAAGGTTCCTTCGGATAATTATGTGCATATCGATTAACTAGATGAAATGATTCGCACTGCGCGCTGCAGCCAAGAGCTTGTCGTTCTTGTGCTTAAGGGCCTATACTACCTCAAATGGCTTAGCATGATCCTCCGTTATGTCGAAAATACTGCAGCATTAATTGTGAAATAAATATATGGTAAAGTTGAGGATTAATGTTAGGTCTTATGTTAGACGAAAACACGATCTCATAAAATTTTCTCAATAGAAAAAAATTCCAAAGTTACCTCCAAACCGAACAATAAACCGCTGTTATTCAAAAAATACTTCAAATTAGATCATGAAACTTTGTATACTAACCGAACTAACTATAAAGCAGGTCTTATGTTATTTACTTTTTTTAATTTACCTTTATTTTCACCGTAAAAAGCAAATACCTAAACTATTGGCGCTGCCTGCCGCCTAGCACCGCACTCTGTCTCGCTCTCACTCAGTCCGCGAGCAGTATCGTGCGAGCGAAATAAAGAGTGAATTTTAGCTGAGGTAGTGTAGGCTCTTAATGCTTGTTTTACGAGCTGTATCAATATTATTGGTCAGATAAATGACATGAGATAAAGAAAGTCAAAAAACAAAAGACTTGGAAAAGTATTTAATAATAATAATGAACTAGAACTAAACTAGTACAGTGGGTGAGCGTCGCGTCGTGAGAGTATCTCAACAATATGGAGCAACGCTCCAATTAGCTACCATGATCATAAGCGCTCGTAAAATATAATGATAGTCACAAAGCTGTTCAGAACACAGCGCCCACGCAATAGTGGCTACGCTAGAGCTGTTACGCAGGATTATCTAAAAAGAATATCGATAAATTAGTCAAAATCAATAATAACAAATTGAGTACCTATTCGCGAATATAGGAAGATAACAAAAGATTGTTTCCAAAGATGAATCAAAGAATTTTGTTACACTAAATTAATTGAACAAGGACCACTTAAAATATAAGTAGTTTCAATTCATCTACTGCTTTCTTTTACTAATAGTTGTTCTGCATTGTCCACTGGGTCTGGTATCAACAACGGGTGAGTTGATCGATTCTTTGTAGAATGTCTCATGGGCACCCTACTCTCCTTTCAGTGACGAAACAAACACTTCCTACAAACAAACACACGAGCCTTCCTGCCTGCCTAACGACGTGTGTTCACGCTCCGCCCTCCGCCGTCAAGTCGGTTGACGTGTATACCCGTCACACGTCACGCGTCTATTTGTCTAGGAATCAATAAGAGCACTGCACACTAGCCGCTTGACAGTGACCCCGGATCGACTCGCAGTCGCGGGTCACAGCTTAAGCTCGAGGCAAATGTGTGAGATGGGATTATTTGTAAGTGAGTGCCTTTAGACGCGTGTTGGTGGCTTTATTAGGAGGGCTTTGAACTGTTAATATGGACGTAAGTGTTAACCAAATGGTTGACCATTCTACATATACAGACTAGTCTTATTATATTATTTCAAAATACTTTTGAAATAACAGAAGACGGATTTAAACAGACTCAAACAATCCTAAAAATGATAAAACGCAGGCAAGTCAATTTGGATATACAATTGTTTTAATACTCTTCAAAGTCAAAGGAACCGACTTTTTATGAAATGGTCTGCTAGATGAATTAACTAAAATTCCTACATTTTATTGTTACGAGATTATCTCACGTCTTTGACTACAAGAGATTCTAAGAATTAAGACTTACCTAACCTCAGATTACGAAAACTGAGTAAAGCCTTATTCCTGCACATGATCGCAAATAGATCTTGTGCGCAATTTGTCAAGAATGTGTCTGCAGCAGAGCATAAACAAGGCAACACCGGCCAGTGTTGCCAGGGTGTAATTTGCACAAATCATTGTCCGGCGCGAGCGCAACCCACATGTTCCCGTGCAGCGCTAGCACATTACTTGTGTGGCAATCCCGTGAGATGATTTGGTGCTCCGACGTAAACCTACAGCTGAAATTCGATTAGTCGATATTGAATCCACCAAAATTCATCCATCCTGTTTAATCGACACGTTCATACTTTGTAAACATCGTTTCTTGGTGTGATGATAGAACCAGACCAAAAAAAGATGCCGATTCCGATGTATGGATTATTTGAAAAACATTTGCAAAGAGGGTTAGGTACTACACTGAGGTTAAGGTCACTACTGGAAAAAGAAGCCATGCTGTGTCGAACTAAAATAAATTAGAATAGGGGCAGGCGGCTCATGGTGAAAGGTTCTCCCTAAGAGGGTAACAAAGTTACTTGATCCAAATTGCATCAGTTCATACCGAATGTGTTTGTGTTGCGATATCATGAGCCGGTGTGGTTACTGCAAGTAATCGGATGATAAACTACTTTGATGAATGTCTGCAAATTATACGCTACAACTACAATGTAATGTGGTGTTTCTGGTACAATGTAACACTTACCATTACCACACCTACTGATCGTAGTGTTGAACAAAGTTTACATATAGAAACAGATAATAGTCATCTCTGACTAACAATTCCCAGAAAACTTCGTTGACGTCTCCAAAGTTTTAATTAATTTCTGAGCACAGAACTTTGTCGAAGGCGTCGAACTGGAAAATCCCTGTCATCACGCCACCGGTTATTACATCATACCCAAAATTACTTCCAGTGTCAGCCGTAATTCAATTACTGCAATCCTTTATGTTTTTTTTACGGCAACCACATAAAAAGCATGACTTTCATAATCATATAATCAATGAGTGGTTCCTAAAATTAATTTATTCAACAATGTTTGATAAAAAACTCACAGCGCAGCAGTTTGATATAATTGCCGGTAATCTTCGTTATCTCGGTAGCCGCAGGTAGCCCAGTGGAGACAGAAGTTCCACTGCTGACAATGAGTTGGTTTTGCATTTAACCAACAGAGCCTATTTCCATGGCAGCTGAATAGAGGACTCTGATAAATTCAATTCAATTTGTTTATTTCAGACAGGGGTCCATAGTGTTAGTAGCAACAAGATAATAACTAGTGTTAGTAATAAGGAGACAAAAAGTATTTAAAATATCAATTGGTATGGATCTTCACCCAGTGGCGCAGCAGAGGGGAGTCCCATCTATCTGAGAACACGCTCAGGAGACTATTGGTGGCGCAGCGTAGCCGGCCGGCTAAGGAGGCGGTCCTTTTTCTTATAATGGCGTAAAAATCGTCTGTGTGCGCCTCCGCAAACATAGTGGACGCACTACAACGCCACAACAGAAAAAAAAATCTAAATCGAAATTCAAAAAAATTCAAAATCGAAATTCTTCTCGGTCACCTGCTGTCCATTGCTCATCCAGGATATTGAGAGATCTAAGTTATCAACCTAGGAGTCACCACTAATGAATATCATCAGCTCTAATGGCCATCTATTATCCTTACTTCAGCTAACTCTATTTAATATTTTTAAAACAGACTACAAGGTGCTACATCCAGTTTCCTCGTGCATACACCAGGTACAGAATACATTTCGGCTAGCTACTGGCGAGTGGACCATGGACGAGAGATAGAACTTCCTTATTCTTCCCTTCACAAGTACCACGTCATACTATTGATAAATGATTGACACAGTGGTAGCCAGGCCTAATATGTTCAATTTAAGATCCTAGACTTAGTTTTAAGTCCTGCAGTGGACTGTTTATAACTAGGAAAATAGTTTATTGTCCAAGTAAGCTGTAAGCAGGTTCACAGGAATCACAGGTTATCACCAAGTTGAGTCGACATGAGTGGCTTCAAATATTACCTACAGCTATGTTACAGTACCATCATCATCAGCCCATAGCAGCCCACTGCTGGCTACAGCCTCTCCTATTGCACGCCATAAAGTTTACCAGTGAGCCCCAAACTAGACCGTCTGTATCTACTAATATCGGGGTACGAATTCTTTATTGAAGACGTGATTTTAGGTGTGGGTATGATATGTGTATGATGTGAGTGTGGTGTGTGTGTGAGGTGTGTGGGTTAGGTGTAAGTGTGCGTGTTTGTTCCCACTTTTCTTCGTATGATTGTGTCAGGATTTGAGGAGTTCAGATTCGGTGTTAAGTCAGGGTCCTCATATTAAATTGTTCCGAGTCAACATAATCAGTTTACTACTAAGACGTGAATGTAGACCTTTTGCAATTACACTTGAGGTGGTAGTGTGACGAGAGGGGTAGGGATAGTGAGGCGGGAGCTGCGCGCGCGCAGGTTAGAGGCGATTAATTTGGGACCGCCATTACCGCGCATGACTTGACGCTACCGTGCTAGGCCTGTTAGGGATGTGGTCGACATTCAGATAATGTACTAATAAATAAACTTATTTTGGAAGAAATCATTCTTGAGAACATACCAAAGTATGGAAAAAAATTGGTTTCCTTAATTAGGCCTATCCATATCCGTGGAATGTTATTTTGGATAATCATGATGGCCCCTCGTGGAACGCGGATTGGTAAGTACTAATAAAATATTGTTGAATGAATCAACTACTATGTATATTGTAAGTTTATTACTTAAAACAATCAGAGGAAGCTCCACAAACACACAGGCCTGTTGGCCGCAAGCTTTTACCTAAGTACACGTACCAGTTAGAAGTACTCGCCCACTTTACTGTAGTGTCTCACCTCCTAATAAAAAAGAAAGTTACAAACTCCATCTGAATAGGAAACTGACCGAATCCTGCTCCCATTTCATAACCCGACAAATGAACATAAAATATATTTTGACAACAACAATTTACGAATTAACATCTATTCATAATAATAACGGGCTATATTGCCAGTGGCTTCTCGTCACTAGCTGCCGGGATCCGGGGGCCAGGGGCCGGGGCACGGGGCCCAGAGGCACAAAAACCCGGCCCGCCTCCGAAATTCATCTCGTTTAACGCTTCTATCCCAATTTTATTCCACTATTACGTGCTCTGATGAACCAAGGCTATTAACCACATGCCAAGCAAAGTTCACCCTTATGTCTATGTCCTTCAGTTTACAGATACAGCATACAATAATTTTTCCTCTTTTATCTAGCCATGCCAATATCATCCTTGTAAACTGAGAAATACAGCTTATAGAATAGTATCGGATTAGTGTTTGTTGCTAGGTCAGCACCCTCACTCCTCAGGGCAACGGACCGCGTGTTTAATTGATGTTAATTAGTTAATTGTGAGGAGACGGAGCATGTGGACTGGTGGGCAGGCGTGACGTCATCGCCACGGTATTGCGTTGTTTATGACATTCATGTGATAGATAAGTGACACTTCGAGTCTGCTCGTAAGTTCAGCAATCAGGATTACAACTGAACTTTGGTCGAATCTTACAAATCCAATCTTCAACTATTCTCAAGTTGATTTCAATGTTCTGAAATATCATTGTTTGACGGTCGACAAACAATCGTGAATATATGAACACATATGTGTGGCTAGTTAGATAAGTTTGTAGATTAATAATAATTAATCAGAAACTTGGGACTAAAATTTAAAAAAAAACGGTCAAGTGCGAGTCGGACTCGCGCACCGAGGGCTCCATACAAATTTGTAGGTAAGTACCTATGTAAACAATTTTTTTTTTTTTAATGTACCTAACTACAATTTTACGGTTTTCGGATTTTATCCGTTACTTAAATCAAATCAAATCAATCAATCAAAATATTTTTATTTCACATAAGCCTACAAGGGCACTTATGAAACGTCAGAAGCTAGGTGCACGGTTCCAATTGGTCGTTTCCTATGGAGAAGAACCGGCAAGAAACTCCACGGTTACTCTTTTAAAAATAATTGGCTTTTACAATGTTTTCTAATTACAGTAGGTATGGGAGAACAGCGTAGGCCTGTCAACAAGTGCCAGGTACTTGATAAAATAAAAAATGATCTACAGATCTAAAATCTACAGGGCCTACAAAGTCCTCACATTTACAAAATCAAAAACTCAGAAAAGATAAATAAAATATAAAAACCTATTAAAACCAAGTGATCATAATTTCCATTACAACCACTAAAAAGAGTTGGAGGATTTGAATTGTCTCTATATAATGTCAAATAGTAAAAAGATTAAATGTCAAAGAAGTATGTAAAAATTAAATAAAAATCGTAATTTGAGAGCAGTTAATAGACGTTTATGTAGTTATGCCGTTAATGAGATGCCAGGGAAGCCACATGTGCAGAAGCAATTATTGCCAAACTACCTTGTCTTCAACGTAGTCTTTAATCTTATAATATGCTTTTTTGATAAGGACACGTTTGATGAGGGTTTTGAACTTTCCATCGCTAAGTTCTGTAACCGGCTTTGGCAACTTGTTATAAAAACGGATGCTATTTATATGAAAAGACTTGCTAGTTTTTGTTAATCTAAATTTAGGTATCACAATTTCATTTTTACTACGGGTATTTATATTATGGAAATCGCTTCTTATTTTAAAAAGTCCTAAGTTTTTGCGAACATACAAAATACTTTCTAAAATATAAAGAGAATTTATGCTACATGACATAGCTTATTTGCAAAATTCCATGATTCTAGATCAACGTGAAGTACCCTATACGTTTATATTCCGTAACATAAACGCCCGCATCTTTTAAGTGCCTTGACTTAGAAGTTTGATTTTTTCACTGCTTCAAGGAGTTACAGCCCTGAGTATTTAGTATTAATTTCAACTTGATAACTTTACGCGTTCCTGAGAAAAAGGGTCTTGACTGACGGACAGACGGACGGACTTTGTAGTAAGGAACCCTAAAACAAGGATTTTTTTTTTACTTAAAATAACACTCATGATTAATTGAATCGATTCAATCACATCACATCATACTAATATTATAAAGGAGAAAATTTGTGAGTGTGTGTGATTATAAATGTTTGTTACTTCTTCACGCACAAACGGCTGTACGGATTTGGATGAAATTTGGCACACAGATAGATTATAACCAGAATTAACACATAGGTTACTTTTTATCTCGATATTCCCACGGGATCGACACTTATGCGGGTGAAACCGCGGGGCGCAGCTAGTAATCTAATATGCAAAACACTCATTAACATAAGTAACCTTAATTCGCGTGAAATTAACATTTGATTGTGAGATAAATCATACAAACTCGACGACAGATTTAGCAATTGTGGACTCGTTAAGCAACCCTCCGTTAACTTTATTTATGATTATAATTATTTATTTATTTATATATATTTTATTGTACACCAGAAAAGAAATAACAAAATTAAAAAATATTACTACAAAACATACAATGGGTGGCCTTACTTACTGTTAATGAATTAGTTTCGAGACGAGTCAATTAAGAATATGGCTACATTATAGGGGGATCATAATTTGCAGAAGTTTACTAATTAACAAAGAGAATAATTAATGATCTAAAGGTTTGCCCGACCCGAGCATCTAACTACGAGACCAGCGGGGTAGTATACAGTCTTAGGAGAAAACATTTTCTCTTCCAGTTGTTTGATAGATGAATGCAGCCACGCAAAAGAAAATAGCTAGTTTTGACAGCAGTGACGACTGTAGTGTTATTAATTAGTGCAAATGTTAGGACCGTGACACCACGCGTGATGCGGAACATTCGCTCACTCCAGAGACTGAACAGGTGAATGAAATAATGATCGACGCGGAGGAAACAGTGTGGGAGAACAAGGTGCAACCCTAGTCGAAGATACGCGACGGATGAGCGAATATTTTGCAAGTAAAAGTTTAGGTGACTGCTATGTTTGACTACTTGGAAAGAATCAACTTCTTGCCAACAAGTTGTTTCAGCCGTCTTTGGAAAACGATAGCGAAGGAGCAATCAGTCGAAAGAAGGAGAATGTTGAGGTCCAAAGTATAAAGGTGGTATTAGAGAGGATGAGAACCACCGACGAGGATTAAGTGTGTCCTCGGGCGAGTGACACAGATGAATATGCGAAAGTGACATCCATCCTTCTAATATTGCGGGAGCACAGCAAAAAGCAAGCAACAGGTTCAATCTAAGACTTACATAATTATGCAGTGTATAGGTAAAATAAAGTCCTGATACGATGCAGCAGAGTATCTCGCACTGGGCTGCCCCCGATCTCGGCGACGTTTCTCTAATAATGAATGGTGCGGGTGTAGTACATAGTGCCCGAAGGTGCAAACTATGTTCATTGGCTGCTCGTTAGGTGCGCAGGCGCACAACGTGGAATACGTTATGTTAGTGAACGCGTGAGACGTTTTTGCTGTTCGCAAATGAACGCGAACGTGCGCTCGCGCAGCCTGACGAACTAGCCTCAAGCGCATGACAAGTACGAGCAAGACAGATGTTAAATTTGAAAAACACGAAGTTTGTTGATCCGAATTACATTATATATATTTAATAATTATTAAATAAATTATTTATTTATTTTCATTGTATGTATTTACGTATTGCAATATGAGTAAATCCTCCCTGCTATTTTTTGACATCCTTCTTTAAGAATTACCTGTGCAAGCTCATTTTTTGTCACTTTGCGTAACCAGAAATCTAACTGTCGAATGTTTTAAATAAGGAATTGATCTACGTCATAAATAAGGGATTTTTTTCTTTTTAGGCTTGTGTGACTTGCTAATGCACGGTTCCAATAAACAAAAACGAATCGTTTTGCTTACCAATGGTACCAGTTTTTATGGTCAAACTGGGCATATACATAGATTCTGAAGCTAATTTTACCTGTGATAGCTACTTTCATATAGGAGGGTCTACTATGGAAAGCTATGAGATATTTGCATAATTATTGGTAAAGATACAAGAATCTTAATTATAACCAACAACAGTCCGTAATTTATAGGAATCGGCCATAAGAATCCGTCACAGTCGACGGACTGGATCATTTTATTTTGGAGCATTAAAGCCTAAATGTTCTTGTATGTAATAATGTTTTATCTTTAATTCCATCATGTAAGGGATGTGTTGGTGATTTATTGAATCGGGGACAGTTCTCTACAAAAATCGGCGAGTTTTGACTCCCGTTGAAAAAAAAACCGAGAATTCTTCTTTTCGTTTTTCTGTTTTCGCCCGAAGATTTTGCAAGCCGATTTTTTTCGGCTCCAATGTCCTACCATTTTACACCTGACTGAATTGCAGTAGAGAGCGAGCAGTGTCGAGTGAACAGATTTGATCCTGCTATCACTTTGAGTTTAGGAAGTCTTCGACAAGGATACCGTGACCCCTGACAGAGTCACGTCAACACGGCGGAACCTCCGGGAGAAGATTTGGCAGATATTTAATAGCATTTTTCTTCTTCTAGTAGTCTAGTACTAGTCACAAAAATATAATTGAAGGTGTGAAAACCTAAAGTATTTCTTACTTCTCTTTATTTTTTATAAGCCCGTCAGACTAATGTGACAAGTTTATATTATTTATATTACTTTTAATATTTTTTTAATACCTATTCGGATTGTTTTGCTGTTCAGTGGCGAAGAGAACCTGTTTTTTTTCTTGTTTTTGCTACAGTATGTATATGTACAGGAGCCAGCACAGCAAGCTACTACAATCTGTATAGATTTTCAACTTTATCGCTCAAGCATAAAGTTCAAAGTTAATTGGGAAAATTTTGACAGTTTCGGTTAACTTGATGTGCTAGCGTCTGTACTACATCTCAGTTTAATTCAATCAAAGTAAAGTGGAATCGATGACAAGAAAATACGCCAAAGTACTTAAGTACTCACTACTAAATTCTAAGCTATTTGAAATAATACCTTAAGTTTTATAAGCTGGTTAATCTCTCATCTCTGATCATCTTCTAGCTCTTTAAATATTCACTCGATACTTGGTCTGCTGATCATGAAACGAATCTATCAGTGATTTCTGATAAGATGCGGGTTCTATTATTTCTGCAAGTATCACCAAAACGAGTTTATGAAGCAGAGGGGCTGAACTCATCCTTATTACGGTTAGTTTTATTCTATCTAACGTTAATAATGGCACCATTAAGTTTGTACAAAGTGTAATACCGTTTGAAATCCCTCCCCTTAAGGTTGACCATGACCATGAAGATATAAAAATCTGCCTTACTCTTGACGTCTCGGCCGGTGGTCGTCACCGCGGTGATGGATGAACCCGCGTGTAATTGACAGCGACATGCGCGCGCGCACCCATGCATCAATCACTGCGCGTCACATGTGCGCCGGCCAGCCCGCTGGCCCAGCCCTGGGAACAGTGGCACAGCTCCGGCCAGGAACGTAATTAGCAGCATGCCTAGCAACCCGGAACTGCGGAGATGTTTACCGGCGAGCAACGAACATCAGCTCCGTAATAGTTTTCATTTTGTTCGATTAGCAACATGCATTGCGTTGATCAAGCTGACATTTCAGAATAAAGGGTGAAATAAAAACTGCAGTCATATTAAAAGCTCTTTAAAAATCGAGTCACTATTTCTACAACTATGTTTATTTTATTTTCTACTCCATTTGAACTGGCAAAAATGACGTCGAGCACGACGTTATGTTTGACAATGTTGTACTTAGAAGCAATTCCTCGTTTAGAGACCACGAAGCAGTGGACACAAATAAGTATGTCAATTCTAAAGTCCTTCTGAATATATTTGTTGTTTCACTCCCCCTAATGCCCTCAATGTGTCTCGCGTGACTCCTGCGCGAATGTCCGCAGTGCGCAGGCGCAGCGCAGCGGGGCACCAACAAAACGTACGTACCGCGACACTTGCGCAGACGTGCAACCGAACAGCCAGGGTGATTTAGATGTACTACTCGTAAAGCGTAGATATTGTAAAAGTCTAAAAGAATGTCAGTAGGACTACTTACCAACTCCTTCGGTCCTAAAAAATTAAAACTACACAAACCGCTGTTTATTTCTGACTAAAACATGACATCTTACCATCATGAAAACTAATTCTATGTACTGGTAACTGAATTTATGTGATCATCAACAAACGCCAACACAGGGATATTTTGCAAACTTATATGAACCGCATCTTACGAAGTAAAGTTATATATTTAATGATGCATGCAATCACCAATACTTGGATAATATACAGAATATACAAATGCTTGTAAATAAGTGATAAAATATGTTTTTTTTAGAGAACGCTGCATCACTGATCATCAGCTAATGGCGGGATTATGCAGCTCGGGACAGCGGTACGTTGCCACAAACCCTATAGATATTTTGATTATTTATAAAGGCTTACCAACTATATGCAAACCACATCTTTGTCATAATTATAATTATGTAGATCTCGCATGTATCTCAACTTTAGAAGATCACGGCACAATTAAGTAATTAGCTTAGATAGCTACCTACTTACTTGTAATTTTAAAATGGCATGCAATGTAGTGTTTACTAAATTTTAATTGTATTACCGCATGGGGAGGAGCTGCTAAAACAGTTTTGCTACCACTGGAGCGCACTCAAAGAGCTATATTGAAAGTATCCATATTGCGGCCTATCCTGTTCCCGACCCAACTTTTATATCAATCTTGCAATGTTCTGACAGTGCGGCAGTTATTTAATATGTATGCTTTAATAAAACACTCTAAATTGCCGTGCGATAGAGTTGTCACTGATAAAAGACGAAAATATAATCGTATGGATAATTATAGATTAAGGCATTCGTTTATGTATAGATTTTTTATATTCTTGGGCCCATTTCTGTATAATAAAGTAAACGCAATTTTGTCTATGTTTTTAATGCATAAAAACGACACACATTGCAAAAATGTTATTACAACTTGGTTACAAAATTTGTCTTATAATGACACAGAAAAGTTACTGGTTGTCTTCAGTTAAATATTATTTTTAATTCAGTATTGTCCTATCATTAGTCGGTTAAGTTACTCACTATTTATGTGTATCATCAATCTTAGAAATATTAATGTAATAAGCTAATTTGCACGTATGATACCTGTGATACAGGTTTATCCTAGTTCAGGTCGATCCCACTATTACTACCACTTTAGTTTAAGACTTAATATTGTAAATATGTAGTATTTAATTAAATAAATAAATTAAAAAAAAAAACAATAATAATTTTTGATAACTACGTTAATGTTTATGCTAAATTTTATATGATGACGTGCTACTTTATATTTCATCTAAAGATCGTTTTCTCAAATATAGGTATTTCATTTTCCACCGAAAACATTCGCAGCTGTGAAACAAGTAGATGCACTATCGCAACACTGACATTATACTTCTTACTTTGCTGCGCAGACCGCCATGAGCCACTGATCCCTCGCATTCATTAGGAACAGCTTAAGATCTTAGAAGTCAAGATTTCCATAAGATCAGCAAAGCTCCAGCCGCATGCCGCGGGCGTTACAAACTAATTTAAATCAGAATGAGGTGTGAACTAGACTTATAAATCTATGTCCATGGGTTTCGCAAGGGGTAGCCAAGCGGTTGACATCATGAGGGACATTTAGTAAGATACAATAGAGCATTTATTATTCTGATTTTGTTCAACTATTTGTTGAACAAAATCAGTGAACAATTCATAAAAAATTAAATTTAAAAAACTTACATTTTCCTTGGTAACAAGTTATGCTTTGAGGAAAGCAGTGGTGGCGCATTGTTGTTGCCCCCGACTTATGAGTTGTAGGCCGTGAGTTCGAAATCAGGCAGGCACTTTGTGTATTTCATTTCATCACCACTGGTCTGAAAGCGGTGCGCGGTGAAAGAAATCATCGTGAGGAAATCGGCATGTCCTGGAACCAAAACAAATCAAAGACATGTGACAGCCACCAGCACCAGCCCGCACTGGGCCCGCGTGGTGGATTACGGCCCACTTCCTCTCCCAGAGAGGAGGCCTGTGTACAGCCAGGAGTGGGAACATAATAGAGCTTTGTGCTTTGATTCTGAAACAAAAAAGCTTGGTTGCTGTTAAAATAAACAATGATACATAGATTTTTATATTCAAATTAGATTCGAAGCCGAATAAGTAAGAAAAGCTTTTCAGTATAAAACCAGGAAAGTCTACCTCAATACTTGGTAACACCACTTCTATCAAAGAAGCTTCTTCTCCTGCGCCAGCGCACATTACCATGATAAAACAGCACAACGTACTTACACTATACTTCCTCCTAAGACCTATTCTACTTTAGTAAGCAACGTACAGTACTTATGGTTCATAAGTACGACTCCGAGCGGCGCCCGCGCATTGTATACAGCTCAACGTGATGCATGAACCAGAGGGGCGACAAGTAATTATAATTTATTCTTAATTTATTCTATTCTAGCACTAAGTCATCCGATGTGTTGCTTTGTGTGATAAAGATATGATTTCAGAACATGAATCAGGATTATATCGCGCTGCAAGCGTGTTGAATGTCTGTGCGAAATAGTCGCAATATGTAAAAGTTTTTTTTTTCTCTTTTCGTAATGTAATTCATTAGGAAAAGCAAAAAACTGCACTTATGTCTTATTCAACGGAACGGACACAGTAGCATTTTGTAAACATTTAAAAAAGAAAATAATTACAAAACATTAGAATGTTCCATTATTATTGTATTCTGAGCAGTTTTCAAAAGATATTAAAATAAAACGAGTCGCGGAAATACCATTTCTTCAACATTATCCTGTCATGTATCTAGGTTAATTATGGAAACATATGCCACAGCACCTTCTCTATCCACTCGCCCAGCTTGCAACCATGAACGCAACCCGCAACGCATTTGTAGCCGCAACGTTCGCAACTCATAAAGCAGGCGGAAACGCAACTGCTTCAAAACAGTAAAGGTGTAATAATTGTGTAAAACATTAGTCAAAACAATGCAGCGCCGACGTTCAACTTACTCAATGTTTCAGTGTTTATTATCAAAGCTTCCGAACATAACCCTTCACATATAGAATAATTTCCCAAAAACAGTCTCAATGCTTACATTAGAACTATCAATAGGTAGAAGTCTGCTGAGCACCCCAATTTAGGTTGTCTTGGAAAACTTAAGTCCATCGGCTCCACTAGTTCAACTACACAGGAAATAAATCCAGCACCGATCTAGATCACTCACAGCCCTCTAACAAATGCCTGGCCATGTCACACCTAACTGCTGCATTATACGACGCAGTATCAGCCTATCAGCGCATCTAGCGCATGCTGCACGATGCGACGTCACAGCTGCGCCAATCAGATCGCAGTAAATAACATTAGGAGCAATGGCTGGCTGTTTTCACTTCCAAATGTGCTGCATTGTGCTGCGATGGTATCGAATGTCGGGACACTACTGATACTGCAGACACTGGTATCGCTGTGATCTGTAGATGTGGCGATGTATGGCGGTGTCGCTAAGTGTGCTGTTGGCAAGTGTAGTGTGGAGGCGAGGAGAATAGTAACATGGCGGAGGTGGTCGATTAAACTGACCTACTCGTGCTATGAGAACTGTTGCATTTTGTTCGTGTTAGTTTGGTTAGATCAGAGAACTTGCATTACATCACTAGCTCATTACAATTTGCTCTCTCTTCTATGTGTCATTCTGGTGACACGACATTTTATTTCAGAGTCAGCGAATGTATCATCGTCTCTCACACGTCGTACTCACTTCTTTACGCTCCCGTTTCTTATCCGGCACGCTCTCAGTCGCTAGCTGGTGCTTCCCATCCCGCCGACATCACCTTCTCCTTTAACGACACCCACCTGTTCTATTCCCACTAACCTCATTTCTAATGCCACCTTCATCGCACGCACAGTCAGCTCCCTCTTATGGCGCAGGCGCAACTTGCCGGCTATACGTTACTCCGGACAGCTTGCCTTGTTCGCAGCCGCCGTGTCGCTACCGACGTCTCATTACACCGCCTAAACTGCGCCCGCGCAGACATGGACCGCTTACTTAGATTTATTAGCGACACACAGGGGCCCTTGTTTGTTAACCATAACTGTGTAAGTGTAACACTGCTTGTTACTTTAACATTACGCCAATGCTGGGTAAAGACATCGCGATACGCGGACGAGATAACGATTCCATTTGGTTATGACAAGTCGCCGATGTGAAAGAGTCGCAGTAGAGTTGTTGAAAAGATTGCAATGTTAAGAAATATCAACTTATATGTTCGTCCTCCCATCATTGTGAAGGTAACTATGTACATAATTCCCGAAAAAAAAAAAACGATAGTCTAAAAATGAAGCTGATATCATAGCGAAATGTCTACTTAGGACGCAGTTGGTTACCAACATTACGTTTGTAAAAAGATATTTACCATGAGAGTAAGGCAAGTAAACACGATCTAACACGTCTGAGAGCAATACACATCAACTGACATTATAATAGAAAGCTGAAAGTATGATCCTGTTCACGCCGCGATTGCATCTGCGACACGAAGAGTGCCACTCACCGACGTAATGTTACACTCAGAACAGTTGCACATGTTACAGCCATTTTATACATGTGCTGCTGTTCAGCTGACGACAAACGCTTGATCCATTAGCTGCACATATTATGACACAGTCGCAACGCCTCGATTTTCCTTGATAAAAACAAACAACCGCATCTTTGGTGATTTTGTTTGGAACTAATCTGCACTTGTCTAAGAAGTTCGATAAGTGATCAAACGTAGCGGCACCTGTGTCACTGTATGTGGTCAATCTGCTACCATTCCCTGATACGGAAAAGAAATTACAGCAATAACTCCAAGAGCGCACACATTGCTTTATATCTCACCCGACTGTAAAATCGCATCGCATCGACCGCAAACATGTGAACTCCAGTTACAATAAAGCGGACAATTCACGCCGCGACAAGTGATTGCGTAGGTGACCGTTAGCAGGATTTACTGCGATCGATAGGCGGCGGTAACTAACCGCGCCAAGTAGGGCCGCCGCGCCGCGCCGCGACCGCTAGCCGCGAGACAGATCACCGCGCGCCCGCGCTTAATGCGCGCCTTAGCCGCGACAATCGTGAAATGTTAGCCGTAAAATATGTCGCGCGCGATTTGTGTGGGAAGCCGCTACTGCACTATTTTTCCTGGCGACGAGTCCTTTATAAAGCTCACAAGTCACAGGATTGTAGACGCAACTCCTTGCCTAACTATCAAAATAAACGTCTGAACGGCTGTAGTTGCGGCGCCGCGTACTTGCTGGCAAAGAATAGACAGTCTCTTGCTCACTCCTGGAGGGATGAAATAAATAAAGATACGCACGTACTTTCAGCTAACAACTATAATAAGCGCATGAAGAACAATGTCAACTTATTATTAGGAACGACGAAATAAACAAGCGGCATCCATATTGATGATGATGATATAATAAATAAGCAAGTTTATTAATTCGTGACTAAAATAAAGAATAGATAGTTAATCGCCTTACCCGACGTACGGCCATGCTATATTAAAATAAACGAGTGCACAAATGTGGGGCGATGTTCTAACCGATGGCAGCCATTGATCCGACCCCAACCACTCATAATGAATGTAATAATAATCTGCAAGCTTCTTGCAGGCGGTCACGAACCCACTGTAATTGTGTTTAATCGCCCACGCTGGACCATGCCGCATATTAGGGTTCCGTAGAACAAGCCAACTTAGTAATCCTTTAGCTAGCTAGGATTTGTTGGGACCATTATATTATTGAGTTTATTCGGGATAGATAAGTATCGGAGCGGACATACTCCAGAATGGTCTCATCTTGTGGTCGGCGCAGCATATGTCCTCTTTTCCATACATCTCTATAATGCGTCATCCTTGTATTGATCTACCCACTTTCTATCCATACCATCTTTCACACAACTGACTAGAGAGATATGACAACCGGAAAAAAGTAGACAATAAAAATAGAAAAAAAAACCTTTAACAGACAAATTATACACGATAGAAAATTAATGAAGGCAGGAGTACAACATTCAAAGCAAAAAGAATGAGTATTTTTGGATGAGGAACCCAGCTGTGTGTGCGGCTGGCCCACACTTGTCAGATAATTCGTGCACGCCCAGTAATCCGGTTAATAACTAGATCGGCATCGTATCTCACTGACTACTTTCTAACTCAATTATAGTCTTAACTTTAACAGTAACGCATAGGTATTTATTATGCCTTAAAAATATATCTAAGTGCTTGCAAGGTAAGCGGGGTTGTAGAAGGAAAGCTTGCTCAAAATATATCAAACGGTTATTTTAATCCTGCAATTATTTTCCCTTTTTTCAAGAAACCTACACATCTCAGTAGTATTTTGTAAATTAATTGATTTATGATAATTATTATGATGCCTGTATGACAAAATGAAGATATCTGGCCCCGCTACGATTATTAAACCTTCGCAAATTCCTCTGTATTCAAAAGTGGATACATTTATAATGATGGCCATTAACGCCGCACTATATTTTATAATGTAGGCAAGTAATTCGGGTCACTCGCCGCCAGTGCCAACACTCAATGTGTCAAATTAAACGTACGTGTCCGACACACAACAGACAGATACAGAAGTCAAGTATGGAATTTATCAGAGGAGCTCCTTGTTCTCTTGCACTATTCCGTATTCGTCTTTGAGAAAAGTCACGGAGATCAAGGAGCTTTTAATTTACAAAACCCTGTCAATCTTACAAAGTCACGCTTATCTGAAAACTTACAGAAAACTGTTTTATACAGTTCTTCTTCTTCGTGTCGCTGGCATCACAGTATTTTAAATCTTGTTTTCTCAAAACTTTGCTACTTCCACGGTGTTGTCGGTGGCAGCGCAGAGGCCACTTTGACTGAATTATACACTGAGAATTCATGACTGTTTCAAATACTGATAATTCTTAACAGTTTCATACACTGAGATTTCATGACTATTCATAATCCTGAGAATTCATTATTGCATTACACACTGAGAATTCATCATTGTTTCATACTCTGAGGATTCATGACTATTCATAATCCTGAGAATTCATTATTGCATTATACACTGAGAATTCATCACTGTTTCAAAAAATTATAACTCATTACTGTTTTATTTACTAAGATTTCTGTTTGTCAGAGTAAGCTTACTGCAACTATTCTCTCTCGTGTCGTGTGTGTGTGCTGAATTTAAAACTCAAACTCAATAAAATGGTAACGAGCGGCGAGTGGCTGGCGACCGCGAATTAGTCTCGTTTAGTGGTCCACCATTAGTGGAGTGTGGGAGTGTGGGAACTGACTCGAATGATACGCTGTTGACGAATCTTCACGCGCCGACGTCATACCCATACAATGAAGAATAATGGTTGCACGACAATCTGCCAGCTTAGATATTCAATAGCAGTTATATTTGCAATTCTTCGAAGAAACGGCATCTTTGGGCAACACAAGTTTTCGGTCATTTTTTTATTTACCCTTTTGATAGATTCTTTTATATTTTGTAATCTGAGGACGTTGTAGATCTTTTAGACTTCAGATATGTAGACCATTTTTTATTTTATCAAGTACCTTGTACTTATTGACAGGCCTGCGCTGTCCTCCCATATACCTAGTGTAATTTGAAAACATTGTAATTTTTAAAAGAGTAACCGTGGAGCTTCTTGCCGGTTCTTCTCCGTAGGAAATGACCAATTGGAACCGTACACCTAGCTTCTGACTGCTTATGTGAAATAATAAATACAAGGAGTTGGGGTTATAGTCAATAATAAATACAAGGAAGGAGGCATGAGTATTTATAGTACATCAGCGCACTGAAGACCACTATCAAGTCGTACAAGTGGCGGTATCACACAGGCATTCCTATTTAACTCTCTCGTGTGAGATTTGGCACGAGTTTCAGAGAATGAGAAGGGTCAGCACTGAAACTGAAAAGCGTTATTTTAGTAATCTAAGCCTACAATGGTAATTTGAAACTCAACCATTGCAAAATGAATGCCATCTAGATTAACATCTCAGTAACTAGTTCAACAATAAACTTAGCGTCTTGTGCAACTGAGACCACATGAAGTGTAAGATTACAAACGAGATATGTGTAGAGACTATCGAGCTAGTCAACAGTCAGGGCCTGCTCATCATGCAAACTAATTAACAGTAATATGATGGACGCGGGAGGTCACCCGCTTCCCATGGAACTGGCCCGGGCAGGTAATTGAACTACATTCGGACAGAATGTGGTAACATGCTAATAGATGAGCGTGTTTGAAAGTGAAACGCCAATAAAATCGATAAGCAAATAGAATAATGATGTGTTGACAGAGTGGAGCAGGGCAGCACTTCCGCTGAGGCGAGGGCGATTAATAGACACTCCAGATTCGGTACCAGCTCGACCAGTATACTTCAGCAAGAAGATTAGCCAGTCTGCATTAGAGGCAGCGCGTGGCCGGGTGACTGTGCAGAGTGTGCCCGACGTACCTAGATATAGCATTGTAATTCGGGGAGACATATTTGATGGACCTTTTATATTGTATCTAGACCAGCTGGAGTTTATTGACCTCGGATATTTTTAAATTCACCAAGAATGCATGGTCAAGTCAATAACTTCGATGCAACAAAAATAGCCGAACCAGTTCTTAATTCCCAAAAAACAAAGAATCTATAAATAGTCAGACGCGCCTGCAATCACTCACCGTCGCACCCGCTGTGCACACCAACAATTATTGTTCTCGTGGCAACTATATAATTGTAGAGAACTGTCACGCGGACGGCTTCTATGAAGAACTTCAAGCAAATTACACTTAATAACCACTTGTGACTTTTGAACAGTCTCCAAATGTCAGGGGTTAAAAAACGTTGGAATTTCAATATGTCTGCCCATTTCCTTGTTGACAGAGTGCGTGTTGCCAAACGATTTAAGCAAGAAGCCATCTTGTTTCTACTTTTAAGGTAAACTGATGACAGTCCTTACATGTCTCAAGTCAAAAGAGGGGCCCTTTAAAGCATGGTAAGCTCCACGCCAGTGGTACCAAAACCAATATAAGCTGACCTCTTATTCTGTTAAAACTCCGTACTACGCTACGCCAGTTTAAGATCAAAATATTACCAGTGACGTGCGGCCTACTGTACCCACTTTTGCATCAATATCAATTAGCTATGTACTCAATTATAAGTCTAGGTCTGTTAGCTATTACTCTAAGCTGCTTTGCCTATGAAAGCTCATGATTGGTAGAATGTTGGTATCCACTCAACACACTGTAGAAGACAACCAACTACACAAACATAAGTTATTAAGTTTGGTTTTCCTGTTATATATTAGCAATGGTTTTATTTATGAGCTCAATTACTTTTCCTGCTTATATTAATCGAAATCAAGATGAATTTGCCATTAATATTAGCATTATAGCGAATGATACGAGAGAGAGGGAAGCTCCTCGTCCGTGCCCGAGCAGTGATGTGCAATCATTAGCAACCGTTAGATCCGCGGACGTAGATAACTGCGGCCAATTAACTATTAATTGCGGTTATGATATTAGCAGTTAATCATTTATTATTTTGATATGAATGAAATGGATTGTAATAATGTATGGTTTTTATAGGTATATAGATGGCTTTAAAAGTAGAGAATGATATTGATTTTTATTTTTTACACGCCGTGTGCCCGATGGGATCCTCCATCGCTAAAAACGACGATCTTCTATACAAACTTTCATCCCTTTAAGGGGAGCAATTTTCGTAAAACCTTCGGGGGTATAAGTAATAATGTGTGTTTATAGTTTAACTACTAAAGAAAACTGGTGCTGCTATTTCTGATATGTGTAAAGTACTTTTTGAACTACTCACCGACCAATTCACGCTTTTGAGGGACTGATGAAAGTTATTAAGTTAGTTATTGCTATTACCCCCGATTTAAAACTATCTACAGTCCTAAGAAATTGACCAACATTATTATATTTGCCTCGGAACACCGGGTAAATGTAATAAGTGAAGCAATTTTTTTTTTACTTGGATTACCTTAATTATTATTATCAGAGTGATTTTAATCAAGAAATCACTTAAAACTTTAGCGTACTCAGCTTATTTATACATGGTAATTAATATATATTGTTATAAGGTAAAATGTTATCTATGGTTGAATAAGTCATACTTAATTGCGAGTACCCTACTCGCAATTACCCCACCTGACCCTCTCTAAAAGGAACTCTCGTGCCAAGTGTCAGGACCCAAAGGTTTAATTTTTAGTTCCCCCTAATTCATGAGGTACTACAACATGACTAGAACATTACCGATGGAATCCGAGTGTACTAAGTACATATGCATATCACTACATTTTAACAAATGACTACATCTTACTTTACCTAATGAGTACAGACTTCATTAGAATGTTACGAAGACCGTGTACTGTAAAAACAAATAGCTAAGTAGATGCGCAAGAGTTGCAACGATCTACGTACCGCTAAGTGACCGCTGCTCTGCGTGCGCGCAGCTAGGCGGCCGCGACACACCGTAGCAAAAGACAGTGTTACACTTAAGTGATAGTAGGTATGTAATGCTGCTACAAACACATCAATGATTTGTAGTTGTAGTCAAATATACAAAATGAGACTACCAGTGAAAAAATATTTGCTATATTATATTTATGTTTCAACAATTTGCAAATTCGAACTTTGCCAACATTATTGACAGTTTCTTCGACACCTCTAAATATTTTTTTAACTTTTACTTCGTTACATAGCTAATTAAATGAAGACGTCTTAATTTTAATGCGTCGTAATTTTTGTGCTACTGGCCATAGTAAAATTTTAAGATAACTGATAAGATAAGGTAAGATAGGTAGATAGGACCATTTCCATTCATTCATTCATTTTTTTTTGGGGGGTGGGATCATTTTCTGGGGCAATTTAACTGATAAGGACATACCCTTTAAAGCCCGAAAAAGGTGCATCAGAACTATGTTTAAATTATAGTCAACCGAAAGTTGTAAGCCCTACTTTAAAAAATATAAAATATTGACTCTACCTTGCCTTTACATTATGGAAATTGTCATGTTTGTAAATTCTAATCGACATTTATTTCCATGTCAATCTGAAGTAGTCGATCGCAATCATAGCAGACGCGATGATAGTATTCTCTGTCTACATAGATCGAAAACAACACTAATGCACAAAAGTGTCTTCTGTATGGCCCCTAAAATTTTCAATAAACTCCCAAGTAGTTGGAAGGAGCTTAATGTCCGTCAATTAAAAAATAAATTAAAGATACTCCTTGAAGGGAAAGCATATTACAGTCTTGTAGAGTTTCTTACTGACAACATTTAATATCATGTAACCAATGTTATCAATGCATCTTTGACATAATCATATTAATAACTAACATAAATTAACGCCATGACTTATAATTTCATTGACATTTTATAATTGTTATTGTATATAGAACTATTTCTTTTTTTATAAATTGACATTTTAACTATTTTCTATTTATTAACTTATCCAATTACTATGTTATTTACTGACATTTAAATATTTGTACGCCACTAAGGCCAAACATGACTGATCTAATAATGTATTGTGATAATTTGCATGCTCTGTATGTATACTCATGTTCCCACAAATAAAGAATCTTGAATCTTGATATTAAAATTGATTTACGTAGATGAGTTTAGAAAATGTTTAGTAAACTTTTACCTTTAACTTTTAACTGTTTGATGTTTTAGAAAATTTGGTTACATCAAAAGGTTTGCTAAATTATTAGGTAGACAATAGAATAGCAATGAAGGTCATTCAATTTGAGACTAAAAATTATTGGGAAATTTTCAAAAATACATAATAATTGTATTTTCTCGAATTCCATGAATTTTCACCTAGACTCTATGGAGTGCTTAATTGTTGCATATTATGGGTCCCAATATCACGTCCTGGAAGGAATACGACAAAGTATATAGAGGCAGATAGGTATGCTAAAACGTTGAACTTAAGTCGCGGTCCGCGAATTGAATGCCCTTATAAGTCGCGAGTCGCATTTCAATAAATAAAAAATGTATGCTTTTATACATATTCTGAGGAACGTAATAATCTATCTCGATGTAATAAATACGTTTTTTTTAAAGACCGATGCTAGTTTACTCGTAGATACCACAGGCGTGGACTGCTTAGGGTATCAAGAAGTCTGAACCCGGCACTGGAGACTACTCAGTAGAGGGTCTAGAAAAGTGGCAATCGCTTTCAAAGCGATTTGACGATGACTTTCAACAGGATTGTCACAATCATAAGCCTTTCGTATTGTTATGGCGTTACACTGGAGCTGTGTGTGAGTGCCAAGCGTCGTACGAAATTCCACCAGAAAATAAGAATAAGTAATTCAATTGGTACATCGCTTACCGCTGCCCTTCCTCGCTCGGCTCTGGTGGAAGGCCAGCCTTACGGTACTGCAGTTATCTCAACTGTGTCAATCCGTCGTGCGCTAATCAGTATGCGTCGCGCGCGCAACCCGCTTGCGCTTAACTGCGTCTCGTCATCCCCCGACAAATACCCCACCGTCCCCCACTCCACCCCCCTGACCATCCCACGCGTGCGCCTGCGCAGAACATGAAAATACCATTTAAGTTTAGTACAGAAGGATCACTCCTAACAAGAGACATGTAAGGAAATATAGCAATTTTCAAATATTGGAATGTGGTCACTGTTCGATTATCTAGTTTTGCCCAATAGCTAATTGAAATCGTGTAAAGTGTCGCTATAAGGTATATTCGAAATAAAACAAGCCCGCAGGCAAAAACACTACAGTCGCAAATCATATTTTGTGTTTTGTCTAGCTCTTAGGTAGGTATGTATTTATGAAACTCTTCCGCCATTTTCTAAAGATCTGATTTTCTCTCCATGTGCCTTTTTAGTGGCATGCCTACATAAAGTGAATGAGATCAAAAACAGTCTTGCTCACGACACTTGTGAAAGCGGTAATCTCCTGAGATAAATCTATGCACTGCGCAGGCACATGATTTGAATACTTGTCACAAAAATTAATGACACCCTCTGTTGTTCAGCGAGGGAAGCTGCGCCGTAAATCAGAGATTAGTATCATTTGTAATTAACTAGTCAATATTTACATATTGTTAACAGCATCCGTTACACTCTTGCGCATATTTGAATTTGGAGGCTGATTAATACAAGTGGTAGCTAACATTCTTTTAATCAAAGAAGAATTATTATTAATTCTAGAACGGTTGTGTGTTCTTTGCGGGATAAATAAAATCCATTTATGCATTATTTTCTCATGTTTCTTTGCAAGATAAATATCAGTACCTAGTGTACCTGCACACCACAGATATTGCACCAGCCGAGTATTACCGCATTAACGTAACGGGGTCTAAACATAGTGCAGGAGCCATCACTCAGCGCTGGCTCCCCGACTATGAGCAGTAACTTATCCCAACTGATAGCTTGACTTAACTACTTATTAAGTTGGCCCATAGTAGTTGCACTGCAGGTCTACAGCGCACTCATAACATTCTGTGTGTAAACCTAAAACAGGAACATTACATTTTCATTCAAAAAGTAAGCTGCAAAGAGTTGAATTAAGTGTTACATTTTTTCTCCCAGGATGAAATGGGAACCAATGTGCCAATAAGGTAGCCATTGTCAGCCGGATTTTAAGTAACATATCGAGGGGTGAAAGGCTATTTGATTCAAGCGACATTTGGGACGATATTGAGTTAAGTACCTATATGCATATTCGGATTCTGCGAATTTTTCTGCGTCGGGTGAGCGGGTTTCGTACAATTCTGAGCACTTTTGGCGCTTAAAACAATGCAATTTTAGTGCATAATTCTCAAACATAATGTATGATCCGATCATTAAAACTGTACACAAAAACAGAGAATCGGAGCATAAGCAGTTATTCTCGTCCTAAAATTTCAGTTCAATGGCAGATAAATCGTTTTTCGATATAGCTAACTTTAGATGAAAAGTCCCTTCATACATATTGCTTACCACTACTAACACTATGCAATGTCGCTTCAACTAATTTGCCGTCAGCCAATAAATCTATCATTATTATCTTGTATCAACAACAAAGTTATATAGACTCCTTTCGAAACCTGAGACATCAAACAACTCATTAAGAATGTTCATGGTCGCTTAAGCCAACTTGCCTGTATCGTGAACAAGACCCAATTGGTAGTTAAACAAAATAGCCTAATCATTAAGTAACGTCGATTCAATCATATTGCTTTCTCCTGCATAAGCACTGTAAGGTCACTTAAACCATTTTGCCTGCCGCTGACTAGTGACAATGTTGGAAGTTGAATCATTTTTCTTTACTCTAAAAATAAAGCGATACATATCATTTTGTATTAAGCGACATTTATCTTGGAACTAATAAGTGTTTTTTTATAGAAAATTATACCAAAACATTAAGGTATTTTTTTGCAATAAAGATCCGCGATCCCCATTAAAGTAAGAGCAGTAGTTTTTTCATAACGATATTTTTTCCAAATTTTGAATCTTTAAATGGCTCTCCTGTAAAGTTCGTAAAATGTCGCTTCAAACAAATAGCCGTTCACCCCTCGATAGATTATTAATACGGTATTAGCGGAGGTTTTTCCAGCTCGCACATAAATGGCTGACCTCAACCTTGACATTTCACCCGCACATACCGTCCATTCAGCTCAGACAGTAATTAACATAATTTATTAACAAATATTCACATAAATCCTCTCGCGGATACATCAACCAAGTTTACGTTCGACGCACGGAGGACTCAGCAGATGGAGTCATTAACACGGTGTTGTTATAGCTATGTACAGGTCATGCTGCTAGCTACACCGCCACAGTACAGTCCTCACTAAGCAACACAACTTGTCGAGATTTAGCAGCTGAATTAGATCCTGGTTTACATCACACTAATAAGTATTATAAAGGCGAAAGTTTGGGAGTGTGTGTGTATGTTTGTCTCTTTTTCAAACTCAAACGGCTGGACGAATTTTGATTAAAAAAATTATGGAGATAGCTGACACCCTGGATTAACATATCGGCTACTTTTTAACTCGATATCCCCACGGGATCAACATTTACGCGGGTGAAACTGCGGGGCGCAGCTAGTAAAATATAATCTGTTAAGCTGAGAAATAATTACTACTACTACTGCGTTCACCATATTAAGCAAATATTTGTTATTGAAACCGAAAATCTTCAGGAAAGTAACGGGTTGTTTGTCACCAGGAACTAGAAAACCAACTCCATCATTTCATCAATTCAAAATATAGGATAAAATGTGAGTATCATCATCATCACTCCATTTCCTACTTTATCCCTCGTTCTCTCCATCTTCGTTTGATCCCGAGATGTGCGCGGCCGTCACCGGGAGGATACAGCAAAGCTGCGCCGGCGCACTGGCGCAGTTTACAGCATGTTTTACGATGGGCGATAGCATCGACGCGATCACATCATTGGCTCATGGTAATGTCTTGATATCGATGTCGATATCCCGCGCCGATGGAGCCGGCAGACAGGAACATGTTGCGGTGGACAAAAGCTATATATATGTCTGGGTTTGCGGAAGGTAAAGCGAAAGATTTGTAATGGTTTGAACTTCTGAGGCCCGCTCTTATCGTATTCTAAAACAGCAAAAGATCGACAGTCTGACAGTCTCAACAACACAGTCTTAGTTTATGAGTAGCACAAGTCAGGTCTCACACACTGGGGTCAACTCAATAAATTGCAAAAATGCTAAACTGATGACACTATCGAAGCACGATCCGAGGTTGTTGCCCAGCTGGAAGCCGTTACCTTCACACTTGATCTGCTCACCCACGGGAAGATCACACGCCAATCGTACACAAATCAGTATGTAAATCACTCAATTCCCATTCTTAAGCCATTCAGCCAGCAGGATCACTCGTTAAATATAATACAAATGCGCAAAATTAAAATAAAAGCGCCCTGCGGAGAAGTTTATCGCTCAGTCGTTATAATAATCATTTGTACGTATATTTTGATAAAAATCTTGTAAAGAGTCACATAAATGATGGTGTATGACGGGTGTGCCTGTCGCCTGCTGTCACTCGGAGGCTGCGGCTAATTATTATTCGAGTCAGTATCCGCTCTCATCTCATTTCTTTCACATGAGTTAAGTTGGTACCTACCGTGCTTCGTTAAGTGAAAACGATATGTTATTGCAGCCATTTCATTTGCAGCACATATTTTAAGTTTTTCAACACACTTGCTCGTAAAGTGGCTCTCAATAAACCGCTTTTAGGTACATAATGCAGTGTATTAAACACGCGTGCTTTTTACTTTATGTTACCGCACTAGTGCGGTAACGCCACAGATAACTATTTACTAGTCGGAAATGTGCACTTTTTTAATCTCATCAAAGAGACTTCATGCTAAAAAAATTCCGTGGGCCATATTTCATTTTTTTTAATATTCTAAATTGTCCGTGGTCCGTCCCGGAACCAAACTGAAAAGACCCTGACTGGCGTTATATTATTGCGGTTACTCACTGAACTAATGTATATTTCTCTATACCAATAGTACTATCTAATTCCATACTAACATAACTTGCAATTTGACATACGACAACACTACGATCAGTCTAAGCATTATATTTTTATTGCTGTTTATCGGTTTTGCCAGTGCTTTTATGTATCTCTAAGTAGTCTGTGGCTTTTATGTACAGAGGCCAGCACATCAAGCTACCCCAATCTGTCAGATTTTCCCAATTGAATATGAACCTTATTCCTTTGTACTAAAGTTGAAAATCAATCAAAGAAATTTGACAGATTGGGGTAGGTTGACCTGCTGGCGTCTGTACACCTGCGCGCGCACGGCTAGCGCGGCGAGCGCAAAAACAAAACCAGCGCGCCATTTTCCTTATAGTTAATAACAATACTGTAAGTTTGTTTTGTTTGTTTCCTCGCAAGTGTGTTGAAAAAGGTCGTATGAAACGCGTGTGCATTGATCATTACACACATGCATCATAATGTACTATTACGAAACAGTTGACCCATTCAGGACTTCCGATAGTTGAATTAAACAGGTCCTCATCTTGTTGATGATCATTTATATCCACAAATTAAGGAACGGTGGTCCTGAAGATTTGGCCATTACAGTATTTTAAGATAGCACTGACAACTTGACAACTTATGAAAAAAACTGTTATATAATTTAATTAAAATAATATCGAGGATTGAATCCCTCCACAGTACCTTTGCATGGAGTATACTAAATCTTTCTATCACTAGTTAAATCATGTAAATCAGTATTTATCACCATTTCTCGCGACCGCTGCGCGGTTATCACAAGTTGTTGGGCGTTCGCCGATCAGGCAACGAACCCGCAACCCCATCAGTCAGGTGCATCACGACTCCCGCTGCACGGACTAAGGTAGGTACTTGCTCTAGTCACTCAATAATTTTATCTAGTAAATTAACGTTGAACTAGGAAAACCTATTTTCACTGTAGTATATTGCTTTTAAATCAAAGTTTTCGAAACAGATGCAAACATCATTGCAATAAATAATAGTTTTTTATTAACAAATAGATACAACATCTATCATCTATATCCTAAACAAAAACACACTGTACAAAGTTATGAGTAGGTGTTTGAAGGCAGTGCACCTCTGATCAATTTAAAGGCAATGCAACTCTGATCAAGTTCATGAGTACTAAACTTTTTTGTATTATTATCAAAAGATTGCGAGATAACAATATAGAGCCAACAGTGCCAACTAACAAGTTTACAGCTTCATCTTTGTAAAGCTTCCTCTCAGTATTCAATATTATACCCGCTGTTCATTTCAGCCATTCAAAACTATTACGTGACACAGAACCTTGAATAATCCCATGCATCGGTTCCACCTGTAGCGTGATTTACTATGTTCGCGGGTACTTGAACAACATCGCCTAACATCGGCCAACTTCGGCGGAGTTCGTGCGAATTCATGTCGGATCGCATGCTCCACGACGCGTATTTACGAGGTGTCTACTGCGCCGGCGCGGCGTATCGTGCACGTAGATGAGAAGATACTCGCAGATATCAAAATCAAAATCAAATCAAAATCAAAAGTCATTTATTCAAACTAGGCTGAGAATCAGCACTTTTCGAACGTCAATTACAAAAGACAGTCCCCCCAAAACGCCCGCCCTTCACCACTTCCTAGTGCTTTCGCTGGGGAGAAGAAGTGGCGCAACAAACTCCCCAGCAGCACAGCTGTCTGTTCAGTTAGAAAATATTTAATTGTATACAATACTAGATATGCAAAGTTATTGACGTTACAGAACACATTAAATTAAATTATTTGCCATATGTTAGCTTGCCACGCCAATATACCCACAAATACAATAAAAACAATACGTACTCAAGCAAAAATTAAAAATGTAAACAAAAACTTGCTACCTAAATAAAAGCCTCCAGGTATAAAGGGCGTGACAGCTTACATATGTATGCAATACTGGGTTCAGTTCACATAGCTGTGAATGGTAAACTAGGACCATCGAAGTAAAATAAATTTTAAAAAGTTATTAGTAATAACAACAGTAAAACCAAGGTCAGCAAGACGACCAGTCACCACAAGCAGCACCCGTTCACGAGCATAACGCAAAGATCAGCCATTACCCCCCTCGCCATATTTGAGGGAAGGAGGCAACCCGACCCCCGACGCTACCGCAAGCAGTGACATCTAAGGGAGCATGACGAACTTGCTGCCGGTTGCTCAGGCAAGATAAATGTGATCAATCGTAGAGGTCGCTAGCTAACCACATATGTTGCAATCAACTCATTAGAAAACATTGAAATGAGTAGATTATGTCAATAATAAATTAAAATAAAATTAAACTGAATTGACTTATAAAGTCAACTAAAAACAGAAAAAAAAAATATATATGAACTCATATAACCTGTCAGTAAGCTAATTCTGGAGAAAGAACATAAACATTGTCTTGAGTTAATCAGGGCGACCAACTATTCTTATCGTTTAAGTAGTCGTTGATGGAATAGTATGCCTTTGAACAAAGGTTAGATTTTACTTGAGCTTTAAACGCATTAAAAGGCAAATCTAGCCAAGAAGAAGGTAGCTTATTATAAAAGGCTATACCAAGCCCAACAAATGAGTTATGAACCTTATGAAGCCGGTGAAAGGGAGCACGTAGTTTGTCCTTGTTTCTGGTGTTAACATTGTGAATATCACTGTTTTTAGTGTACAAGTGTATATTTTGCCTAATATATAAGATGTTGGCTAAGATGAACTGTGATGCAACCGTGAGAATACCAATATCTTTAAAAAAATCTCTTAGAGAAACTCTAGCACCTAGCTGGTAAATTGCTCGAACAGCTCGTTTTTGCAGGACAAATATATTTTGTATATCAGCAGCTTTGCCCCATAGCAGAATACCGTAGGACATAACACTGTGAAAATAACTAAAATAAACTAAACGAGCTGTATCAACGTCAGTGAATTGTCTTACTTTCCTGACGGCGTAGGCAGCCGAACTGAGCCTTCCTGCTAGGCTTGATATATGTGGTCCCCACTGAAGTTTGGCATCTAATGTTATTCCAAGAAAAACTGCCGAGCCCACAGTTTCAAGCACCTCTTTATCTAAGACGATGTTGGGTCCTAGATTTCTAACATTCGGTAAGGCGAACTTTACACATTTCGTTTTCTTGGCATTGAGAACTAGGTTATTTGACGTAAACCAATCCGTAACAATAGAGAGTGCACTGTTTACGTCGTCAAAATCTTGTCTATTCCTGTCTACTTTAAAAATAAGAGAGGTATCATCTGCAAACAGTACAACGTCACAGATGCCCTTTAAATAGAAAGGTAAATCATTAATATATACTAAGAACAAGAATGGACCCAGTATTGAGCCTTGCGGTACACCTAACTGAACTGGTAGCCCAGAAGATTTCACACCATTAACATCTACACATTGGAACCTATTATGTAAATAAGAATTTATTACGTTGAGAGCTTCGTTTTGGACACCGTAATGACGTAGTTTACGTAAAAGTGTGTCATGGTGCACGCAATCAAAGGCTTTGGAGAGATCACAGAAAATTCCAATAGCATTTTGCGAGTCCTCCCATGCATTAAATATGTGTTTCAGCAAAGCAACACCCGCATCTGTAGTTGAACGACCTTTTGTAAAGCCATATTGTTCATTATGAAGGAGGCTATTTAAATTAAAATGTCTTAGCAGCATATCCGGGTTCCGTTAATGCAGATAAACTTGACTAATGTATTCGGAAAAGTTATTTATACCTTATTTCTGCGATTGCTCTGACTTAAATTTAAAGATTCAATTAAATTAACCTAACCCAGCTTTGAATGGATGGCGTAATGGTACACATTTGATCGCAATAAGCAAAAGCAATTGATGTAAATACCACGAATGTGTAGCGTAAAGAACAAAAAGTTAAAACCGTTCATTTACCTGAACATGTCCTACATTTACTGTGGCGACCGCAAACGGTGCGGTCAGACCGTCTGCAGCCGCTAGCCGGCCTGATGGGCTCACCACAAAATGAAAAGGTACAAAAAGCCTATTCCTAACATAGAGAGACATTATAGATGTTACACAAAAGACACTGCGGCACCTTATAAAGATCAAGCAACCCATATGTAAGGCCCCTTATAAAAATCGAACAACCTTTAGGTTTGGCGCTCCAATTGTATTTCATAATTTTTATCCTTGCCCTTGTTCTAATTTGCTTGGGATGGATAGTATCGTGCTATCCATTTCTGTCAACCATATCTCTATTCATCGTTTGCTTCCTTCCACAACGTCAGCGTGAGACAACACTTTCAAAGCTACCCGACATCATCACATATACCTAAGTACTACTTATCTTTGTCCAGTACATCACTCTTACAGGTACTCCTAAAATTGCAACTTTTTTTCACTGAGATTCTTAGCAACCGCACTCCCACGCATCCAACCCAGTATATCTGTTTTGTGGTCAAGACATATCGTCGCGCCGCGCCGGCCAGTGCTGCAGTGAGACCGCACATTAAGTGTTTCCACGGCGTGTAATAGCCGCGGTCCTGCGGCTGCGCACCGGTCGACACCATGCCGCCGCTACAAGCATGAGGCAGGACTATTATGGTATTATTGAAAATGGCAGCGAGTGTATTGGGGCTTAAGAATATGTTTATAGAGTACTTGCTTGCATGTTAATTGGCCGATTGGGAATAGACACGTTGTGAATTGAGAGCTATGAGTATTTCTAGTAAAAGGAGCATTATTGAGCGCAACAATAACTAAATAATAACTATTATACATCAGTTTCATTTCACCAAAAGCCCTGTGATCATAGTTACACTATGGTTTGATCTCCGAAATCCCAATACTAGTGTTTCGCATTGGATACATGCTCAGGTATTCCGCATCGATGCGCATTGCTACAGGCGTACCGGCCGGTGTAACGAGCCGGTGTTTGTGCCTGCCTGCATGTGTCATTCAGAATTGGGAAACACCTAAATGAAATGATGAAACATTCATATATTATGAAAAACATTGATCACTGTTTGACCACATCCTTATCTTTGAACTCAACTATTACGTATTTTACTATTTCTTCACACAAGTCAGCAACTTTCTAGCCAAATCGACTACGAAGGAAAACATTGCGAGGGAATCTGGACTAAGAAGCTTCTTTTACAAGCTTTTGATCTCATCTCAGATCTCCAGTTAACACTCGGCTGTCTCTCGTATTCTTACTTTCCTCGGCTTAGGTACTTTCCTCTCTGCGAACTACTACCATTATTAGCTACAATGCCATCCACTTCGGAATGTTCCTACAACTTCACCAGTACAAGTCTTTTCATCATGGTGGTGGTCAGTTTGTGGCGCATCGTGTTCACTGTGCGCAGATGTCACTTGCGTGGGCGCGGCGCGTACGCACTACACGATACCGTAGCCGTGGTACATGTATGTAAGTCCTGGAATTTATGTAATAGTGGTCGTATTCAGATAAATAATCAACGGATTAGGTTGAAGTAAAACTGTATTCGCCGTTTTAAAAACTTTTAAGACAACTTCCAAAACAGTGCCGTTTATTAGTGGTGATCCAAAAATCAATTGATAAAAAAAAAATAAAGTGATGAACATTATAGTTTCCATGAGTGTTTTCAACGGTTAACAAAATGTAATCGTCGAAGTTACAATAAGCCAGATCCAGCTAGAGTAACTTTCCCGATTAGCATCTACGTCAAATGAAAAATGCACATAAGAAAGCTTTGTCCGCAGACGAAGATACCATTCTATTAAATTGGCCGTACGGCAGTTGCTTCTCAGATAAAACCAATAACTGGTTTATTAATTACAATTGTACGCGATTTCTAATTAACATTTGCAGTAGGAATCCCGCTTGCCTAGGGAGGCTAAAGGGCACGCGACACACGAGCGCGCGTATATCATGCGATGTGCCGCGGGTTGGAGGCACGCGGCTTATTTACTACTGATAGAGTTACCGATAACCATCGACGATGAGTCTCAACATTGAATTCGAAGATTTATTGTTATTTCGGCAAACTTGTCTCACTTGTCTGCACGTAATTATTGGAATACTTACCTATATGTTGAAAGGCTTCGTTTATGTCTGAATGCAAATAAATAAATACGTCTGTGTTTTTTATAATTGACTAGCGGCCCGTCTCGGCTTCGTACAGGGAAAAAAAAAGAAAAAAAGCCAGTACCATACCAGTCCAGTACTTTTTGAGCCAATTCGTTACAAACATACATACAAATCTTTCCTCTTTATAGTATTAGTATAGACTTAAGAGATTTCCGACTTCATGGGGAACGTTTATTCAGACTGAAAAGAGCGATAAAAAGCTTAAACCAAATCATCATATGAATTGTGGCTCAGCTGGTAAAAAGTCTATTCACTTACAAGAAATAATTTTGAAGCAACACATCAACACGCTACGATTCCACAAACTTTAGTCCAGATTCCCTTTCGATGTTTTCATTCACAGTCACTCACACGCATACCACGACGAGGACCAACACGCAGGACATCCAACATTAAAAGCCCATTACAAACATAAGCCGAGCCCTGCTTTCACTCAGTTAGAATAACAAGTGGAGCCTCCGCGTGTTATTGTAGGCGGCCGAGCACACACGCTGTGGTGTGGACAGCACACACGCCTCAGACGTAGTGCGGTGAGCACACACGTCGCACAGACCTGGACGATCACCCGCGGGCCGCGGACGTGGATGACGAGCAGAGCTGCTCGGCAAACACGCTCGAAACGTTTCCGAACGGTCACTAGGCAAAAGATGGAAAACAGCTAGGGCTGTCACGATTCTTTATAGAAGACAAAATACTTTATTGTTTTTAAATTAAGAAGAGGTTTGGTCCACCTTGCGTTCATATCAATCCAATGGCGAGCTATTTCTCTAAAAGCCAAAGCATGTGGGGAACTTAATTATATAAGCAAAACAAGCGAACAGCAATAATTAATTTATATTTTTACGGCGAAAAAAGCCGAGATTACTGTTAAGAAATAAATAACAATAAATACTTTATCTAGACGAGTAGAAAGGAGAATCTTCTAAACCACTAGTACGTGTCAACTGTCAGCCCTGTAAGCTGCGTGTGCGCAGGCGGCGTGGGCGTACTTGGCGGTGTTTGCTCCTAATACTCGTCTAAACACGTCCGACAACCATTCACTGAGCACTTTATTGGGCACTTGTTTGAACGCACCCCCCCCCCCTCCTACCGTCCCCTGTCCTTCACTAGACCAAGCTTCACTTACTTATATAACAACAAGAAGGAACGAAGATCCACTCCCCTTACAAATGTTTCTCTTCGTACAAGAGTATTCAAGATTATTTTAGTAATCTGAACTTCTGTAGAAAGGTTACATCATAGTAGCAAGATACACTACCTATGTAGTGTATTTTCGCAGACTTGCACTAGTACCATTGCAAAGGGAGACTTCAGGTAAGTCCTCTCCTGACACACAGCTGTCGCAGTAAGCAGTCGCTCATGGAGATGGCTATAGAAATAATCATCATGATAAATCAAGATACTTTTGTTATAAGTAGTTGGTTTATATCATTACATTGCATCGTATGGACCTTTTGCATTCGATTATTAGGTGACAGTAATCCAATCAGAACCTCAAATTGATTTCACATTATCTTTACTAGATACCAATAAAAAGTAAATTTTGTTTGTTTGAATTTTATAAAATTGTTGTCCGTGATTACTTGACTTTACGTAACTTAAAGACAAAATAAGCACCTACTTAACTTTAATTCAATTCAAATTCTTAATTAATTCAATCCATTGTATACAGTCGTCATCACCAACACTAAATCAATTGAAAACAACTAAAAACATTCAAATCTACATTCATAGATCACAATAATCGAAACAGTCGATGACTACCGAAGATACCACAACTAAACATAGATCTCCCACGCACAGGTACCACGGGTACACGCCATCAACAACAGCCACAGCACCGCAATCAATTAGCCCGACACGCTGCAGTTATGCTCACTGCTGGGCATAAATAACTGGGCAACAAACATAAGTAACGTGGCGACATGCGCGACAAATTGGGATGTACACAATCTATCGGAGGATCTATAAATTGGAAAACGTGAATCACGTAATGAAAGGTTAAACGAACACAGATACATAGCAGCTCAACATCTTATGTCAGTCTTAGAGCAGCGCATCTGAGCAGTCATCGTGCTCAAATGATAACTTTCAATTTGAAAATATTTTTCACTTTTTAATTGTGGTGCCAACCCTTCACAAATTCGTATAGCACCGCTTGCTAAATAAATAACAGTGACAGAAAGTTATTAACATCATCAACATTATGTACAGAGGCCAGCACATCAAGCTACCCCAATCTGTCAGATTTTCCCAATTGAATATGAACCTTATTCCTTTGTGCTAAAGTTGAAAATCTATCAAAGAAATTTGACAGATTGGGGTAGGTTGACCTGCTGGCGTCTGTACACCAAGTGGAAAAAATACGTATTATTGAAGTTCATTTAAAATCCACTCATCAGAACTTGAGCAAATGTAGGTATATGTTACCAATCTGTAAGTAAGTACCTATAACATTTCAAAAAAGGAAATAATTTCCTAAATCGGTTTATAAATGACGGTGTTTTGAGGTAACAAACAAAAAAAAATCTTCCGAATTGATAACCTCCTCCTTTTTTTTAAGTCGGTAAAAATAATTTTGTTGATTTTGGATTTTAAATTAGGCTATTGGATATTACGGGATCCGAAAAACTTATATAAGCGCAATACATTATTCAAAGCGTCGTATTCTCTGATATTAAACCGCTTTTGGTAAAGATTGTGAAGCCGAGTTCAAGCCTCAACTTTTTACTTTAATTGGTGATAAAACAAAAACTAACGATATGAATATAACCATTTCTCAATGTAGGTACTTGGAAAGCATCTTCCCACAGCAGCTGATACTTGTGTATCTCGGTGCCCACTTATTTTATGATATCATTGTACCAACATTGTCACCACGTATGCTTAATATTTATGATGTAACAACACCATTTGTGTCTCCACGATACTCAAGTGGCGCCTGCACATCTGACCGGGGGCAATAATCGTGCGATCACATAAAATGCATTTAGATGAAGAGAGGGAAACTATTAGGCCTAATATAATTATAACAATTGTATATAAAAAACATCGAAGATAGAGGCCAAGAATAAATGTTTACAAAGATTGGGAAGACGAAGGTTGTAACATGTTGAGAGAAGTTTAAGAGTTAAAATCAATTTTAAAAAACCGGCCAAGTGCGGGTGGGACCGCGCAGAATTGAGGGTTCTGTCATTGGAATGAATGTATCCCAAAAACAAACTTAACATTGTATTTGAAAAATATGTTCTCCCACGTCACTGTCAATTCTCCAATTGCAAATGTAAGTTTGTAATCGAAAATAAAAATTGTATGTGATAAAACTACCTACATATTAACGATTTTGGAACTTTTTTTTGGAACCTTGTTTCTTGCCAAACATGGTTCCCCTATCTATAGGTTTGATTTATTTTCGAGTATCAAAATATAATGCATAAATGATCGTATTTTTTATTGCGTTGAATTAGAACCTTGATATTTTTAGAGCTCCAAGGGACCGTAGACTTACTTATTTGTTATTAACAATTTGATATTGTGCGTTCCTGAGAGAAAGAGTCGTGACAAATTGAAGGACGAACGGTCAGACGGACAACGAAGTGATTCTATAATAGTTCCGTTTTTCCTTTTGAGGTACAGAACCCTAAAAATGGCTCAGCATTTGTAGCAACAAGTCCTACAATCCTTACAGTGCGTTGTTCGCTAGCTGTGTATGTGTAGGTCATTTAAAGATTTGGATATTGAAGAACTTCGAGCCTATCTATCGCATCATAAATAGCCATCTTTACCCAAACTTGCAACTATTTAAAAACAAGCGTCCGATAAGCGACACTCGATAATTTAGTGCGACACCCGGCTGCGACTGCGACAGATAACTAATTGTCGATACCAACGAACGATTTATTGTCTCATAGCGCGGGGTCCATGTCTACCGTGTGTATTGTTATATATCTCGTCGAGATAATTGGAAGTCTCTCTCTTATCGACTTTCGGTTCGACTTCCTACGGTTTGTTGAGATAAATGAACGTATAGATTACAAAGAAGTTGCGACAGAAATAATGTTTATGAAGTAACATACAGACAGGCACTTTGTGTTTCAGCTGGTTATCATTTAAAATATTACGGTCCTACATAATTCTCAATCACCAATAAAAAAGTAACCGCAGGTGACAGATTTCCAGTGAAAAAAACATTTTAATGTATCAAAAGTCCTTAATAATGAGAACCCTTTTTAACACAAGCAACACTAAAGGGTTACCGGAACATAATTCAACAACCAATAACGGTCCCCAAACCTACCAACCTAATTAGCTGCATCCGACACAACATGCGCGTACGCACACCAATACGATCGCAATCTTAATGAATTTAATGTTCGTCCCGCACATATAGCCGTGCTAGTTTACAGCGCCTCGACTAGGAAGCGCAGCCTGCAGTCTGCGCCGCGCAGACCGGCGCGGGCGCGTCCGCGACCAATTAGACGATAGCATCGCAGGGTTAATGAAATGCCCTCCGAACAAGGATACAGTTACGGCTTTAATTACTAAGTATCATATTTTGTGAGTTATACGCTGGGAGGAATTGTTGTGGAATTTGAGTCTAATGTGCTGGGGAGTTAAGTCTTGGCCAACAAGTTCTCAATAGCTTATGAAATTAATAAGCAATCCTCTGCTGTTCAAGTTGGAAGAAAGCTTCTATCACAGAGAAGGAATGTCTTTATATTGATCAGCACACTTATCCACTGCTTATTGGCGGTTACAAGATTTTAAGTGGTGTCCAAAAAAATTAACCTCATGATCAGTGCCCTCTTAACTAATATAAAGTCGACGCGAGGACGCTTGGATCAAAATATTTCCTACAACTTATATTAAACTTAAAGGGCCAATTAATGTATTATTATTTTAGTTTTTAGAGGTTTTTGTTTGTGTCGAGGGTTTTTTAATTTCCTAATTTAATTTTTATTTCTTGCTTTTTAATCTTTATAATATAATAATTACTCGTACTTATTACTAGTAAACATGCTACGATCGACACGTGACTCGCCGAAATCTGCGCAGCTGTAGATACGTATTTTACCACAGTGAAGCTAGTTACTCGTGGTCGTTGGCGTTCATTCCATACTAACGTATTCCTCTATTTTCTCCCTGGATAATGATACTAGTCCAAATATTTTGGCTTAATATTTTTTTTTTCTACAATGATGAATATTCAAGTTATGTACCGTCCAGGTCCGTCCTACGGAACATCGCCATAACTTTTTTTACATAACGATTTGATAAGAACCGCCATAGTAGTAGTTATTGCTCTTTATTAAAATGCCTATCTAATGATATAAGTTTGGTTGTTATTGGCCGTGGGGACTATTGTGTCCGGTCCTCCTTTATTTCTTTTTCCTACTCCATCATCAACCCCTGGTCGATCTATCTATAACCTATTCATTGAGACCATTCCAAGGAGCCCAAACATGATACCTCTGCTGTAAGTTAAGGGAGCTGGGTATCCTGCAAATTCCAGATAATGCTGCAGCAACAGTTCAATTTTGCTATTATCATTGAAGTAACGAAATGCCAAATTTCGACTCAATTATACCTACGGAAGATGCTCACATCAATTCATCGACTAGAAAATAGCTGATAAACTTCAAACGACTGAACCAATTTTCTTGAATCATAGCTAAAAACACTCTCAATCAAGTCACCTTTCAAACAAAAAAAAAAACAAAATCGGTTCAGCCGTTAGAAGCCACGATGGCACAGGCAGACACACAGATACATCGACACATGTCAAACTTATAACTCCCCTCTGTTTTTGTCAGGGTTTAACAAAGGGATATTGACGCCATCTATAAGTGGAGCACTTTGAACAAATATTTTTTAATACAAGCAAGTGCGTTATACTATACGGTAGAGCGTTGCGGCCAATTCATTACGACTATTATATAGCTTCGGTGGTGAAGTAATGATTCGTTTCACCAACATAAAGGATTTGGGAGTGACTTTCGACCGCTGCACGCTGTCTGACTTTTAGAGATCACATTTCTACTCTTGGGAAGAAATCTTTCATCCGCTTGGGATTTGTTTTGTGAAATGCTCGTGACTTTTGGAACCAAAATGTTATTAGGCTGTTGTACACCACTCTGGCTCGAAGCAAACTCGAGTCCAGTGCCTATATTACGTACCCATATACCGCGACGCAAACACGTCAGTGTTTCATCAGGTCGAAAACTTTCTTAAGAGACCTCTTCCAAAGATTATATAATTATTTTCCCTACATGTATTATCAACTATCTTTTAGGGACGTTGGACATGATTATAGGCCTTGAATAGCTTACAGTAGCCTGTAAAACCTTATGGGGACGTATCGACTGCCCAGAGCTCCATGACTTTTCTGCGGATTATTTGTGTTCGACAAATACATCGGGCACTGTCTGCCGCCGCCACAATCTGTTTGCGCAACTGCCATCCAAAACTGTAGCCAGAGCCAAATCCCCAGTCTGTCGTACGTTAAAGATGCTAAATGCCCTTCTAACTGCCACCCATGAATGTGAAGTGTTAGTGAATGAACGGAGTAAAATTATGCGTATATGTCTAGAGTTCTGTGTGTTCATGTAAAATACTGGTATTCAGCTGCATTCAGATAGACAGGAAGCCGACCCCAATATAGTTGGGAAAAGGCAGGCAGATTATGATGTCTAGAGTTCTGTGAGAGGGAGTCCTGCACTGTATCGTGTTAGTTTTAAATTAAATGATTCTGTTGCCACCAGACCATTTCGGCATTTAATCAAAAACAGACTTGATTATAAAACACTTTACTTTCCTTCCTAGACCGACGCGACGTAGTTATATTGTTAGTTTATATTGTTAACATAATTCAGTGATCGATAATACGTATAATAATCCCATGGTTATCCTGATTACGTATAATCATAAACTATTGCGATGATTACCAAGTAGTTAAGGAGTTATAACTAGGAAGTTCCAACAACATTGACTTATCATTTAACACTAGCTTCTGCCCGCAACTTCGTTCGCGTAGAAGGTCTTGTTCCCCGACCTACCCCGTCGCATCGCATCGCCTGCCCGACCTACCCCGTCGCATCGCATCGCCCGCCCGCGCTATTATTTCGTTTTCGCTTAGCATTCTTTCATTATATTTTGAAATAAATGCTTTGAGTTTGAGTTTCTGAGTTTATTTCTTTTTGTTCGGCTCTTAAGGGTTCTGGCGTAATGTTAAATAGCCTTTTAGCCTTCCTTAAAAATGGAACTACCAAAGGCCAAAAGTTTTTTTTTTAATCCGACCGGTTCCAGAGATTACCGCGTTCAAACAATAAAAAAAACAAACAAACTCTTCAGTTTTATTATTAATACAGATTTTATTAGTTCTGAAGTTATATGGGACCTAGAAAAATACCTAAGTACTTATTTCGTATCGAATGTAAATTTATAGATTTAAAAATAGTCAAGTTATATAAAGACCGTTTTCTGCTCCTCAAGTTATGACTTAATACATCTCCGCCTAATATATAAATAGTTTTTTGGCTAAACGATTTGTTTTCTGTTAATCTTTATCTGCCATTATAATCATAGTTTTATTTAATATTTTCTATTTAATAACGAAAGCCGCGTGGGAACCTAACTAGCATCATTTTATAAAGATCTGTGGGGTAATTCTCGTAATTTTTAAGAACGTTCACAGTCTGATCTCAGTCTCAATCTGTCAAAAATACTTCAAATTTCCCTACATTTTGACAAGTTTTTGACATTAATTGTTTGTCGCCGAGATGAGACTGCGACTAGATTTTGAACGTTTTAAATTAGCAGAATTAGCTTACTGATTTTTTGTATTTTTCAGCCTATTAATGTGAACTGGCTGGAAATAGGTTAATAATCATAGCATTTGCTGGGAAGTCGAAAAAGCGCGTGCAAATTTCACGCCTCCGGCCATAGGCAGCGAAGGAAAACTCTTACAAACATTTAACAAGTTCAGCAGAGCTAACGGCCCTTTGACAAATATCAGGAAAACTGCTTTTAAACGTGAGTGTGAAGAACGTGGTCAATCTCAATATACGAGTAACCTCACACCTCGCGCTATCTCTTCACTTATTTATCACTTAACAACGCTATGGTATGCTGCTAACATTAACTAAACATTTTACTTCACCCACAAAAACCTGAACCCTTGACCCGCAGCTCTAAATCTGCGCCTGCGCACCGTGGGTGTCACAACACAGTCATGTTCTGTCTAAACTATTAGTGCAACAATTAATTGGTAGCGTATCATGCTCAGAGGTCGAGGGCATCGTTTATACTGCTCGGTGCGTTTAAGATGGCCGATGGATTTAACCTGATTTAACGATAAAATGGAGATATAAAAGTGATTCTAGTGTTGTGTCGCTGACTCGAACAGTTTCTGGTGAATAATTTAACTCAATGGGCCTGACCTTCGACCTTGTGTTGTCATCTTTAATATTCTGGTAGTAACCTTATCGGTAGAATGCGGCAGGTGGTAGTATTGCGTGGTCCCGGAATTTGGGCTAAAAACTTGAAATATTTCAGCGAGTTTATATTTATTACACTTTGGGTTGGAAACGAATCATCGATTGGGTTTGAATCGTCTATCTTTAATTGTATCTGATAGAAATATCATTAAATCATCATTTTTATTTCATATTCTTCAATATCAATAATAAAACGACACCACAGAGGAAGTTCTTTTCACTTATAGGATTTAACAACATCTAATGTCCTTTTTTAAATCGCCATCATATAGAAGGATTCTACAATATCTTAATATTGCAAAAAGTGCCATGACGTATAATATCCTATCGTTTTATTCTAAAGTCCCCCTTAAAAATAGATTCACAAACGTCAGCAAAGACTAGTTTATTATCAAAAGTTCATCAGTCTCCAAGTAATTATTAACTAGATCTATTTATTTAAAAGTTATCGTTACTAACTAATTATATTCCTTTTTCTATTGGCAATATAATTCTTAGATATTTATCTTGACATACAAATAGGTACAAGTTTAATGAATTAATAGACTAATCTTTTGTGCCGAATGTAAACTCACGTGAATATAGTTACCCAACAGTTATAATAAACGTCGTATCGATATAGATGAGCCCATAGATAAGTGTATCTACACAGATAACGATATCGACTAATTTAAATACAACAAAGTACAGTCAACTGCCCATCATAGTGACGATTTGACATCGACAGTGCCTTCACTGCTAGTAAAAATAAGCGGTGTCAATGATAAATTGTTGTATATACGTGCGGTTGACTGTACGCATGTGTGCGCACGCGCAGGGGGCATCGATGGTCGAATTTATGGAAGCAGTTGACACGCGCAGTAGGTAGATCGCTACGTATTTACATGTGGGTCGTTTATCATCGGGAATTAGTTAAACGTTCAGTACGTGGGCGAGACAGGCGAGACACGCGGCGGGAATGTTAGGAATGAAGGAAAAATCAATGTTGCAACGAAATCAGTTACTTAATTGCACAAAATACTCGTATTTTCGGATGTCTGCAACTTGCCCCTATATTATATAGCCTACATAGGTACTATACTCCGTTATAACAGTAGGTATTGCCTTGACTTCGCCCGCGTGGATGTTGAAAAGTATATCACGGGACGTACAATAACCGGGATATTTATTTATTTATTCATATAACAATTTGCATTGTGTCTGAATTACATTAACAGCTAAAAACAATAAATAGTAAATATGTAACGGTAAATTAACACAAAAAAAAAATACAAAACAATCAACAAATAATTAATAATATTAATAATAATCAATATAAATTTCACTAAACAATGTAAAAAAATATTATGTCAATGGATTGTAAATAGTCATTGTATTAGTATAATGTCAAAAATGATTATAAAACTATTCTCTTCTGTGCAAAAAGTCAACGCATAAGATATAAATATTTAATGTCATAATTAAAAGGCAGGTGCAAAAATGTAAAAGACTTAATATAGATATAACAGACTGCTACAGATTATAAACTATCTGTGTGCCAAATTTAATCCAAATCCGTTCAGCCGACAACACAAAATTTCATATTTATTCAAACTCAAACTCAAAACATTCATTTCAAATAAACCAATTATAGGCACTTTTGAATTGTCAAGGGGTCAGTCAGTCAGAAAAATGAAGCTAGTTGCCCATTCCAAAGCGTAGGTACCTGTGGAGAAGAACGGGCAAGAAACTCCACGGACACTCTTTTAAATCATATAACTGTTACAAAAATCTTGGTTACATCACTCATGTTGAAATTTTACATGTGAGAACTATGTAGAAAGACGGGAAGTTAAAAGCGTCCGTACTAAAAAAAAAAAAGATGTAAAAAAAAAAATCAGAAATGAAAATAAATTTAATAAATTAAAATAAGCCGTGGCGGCTAAGAAATGACCAGTCCCTACTGACGGCGCCCGTTCACGAACATGACGTATGGATCAGCACCATTCAGCTCAACCATTTTGAAGGGAACCCAATGATCCAACACACACGCTACCATCAGCGAGACATTTGAGTGAGCATGACATACTCTCAGCCGCCAGGGCACATTCAAGTCAATGAATGACGTACTCAGTAAATGGTAGCTTTATAGTTTAGGTTGTATTATATTATATTCTATAATTTTTATGTTTTTACATATTTCTGGACCACGGGGTCCCGGACCTTTGGCCTCTACGAGTTGGTTTCAGCTCCTCGTACGCCTTGTACGAGGAGCTGAAACCAACTCGCAGAGGCCCGTTAGACATGTTCAATGAAATGAAGTACCAACCGACGATTATTCCTAATATGTAGGTACTATGCAAGTGCACCCATTTTTTTTTTGTTTTTTTTTTTTTTGTTTCCGGGGTGGAAAATCCTCATGGATGTCCGCCGCCCTGGAGCGGGCGGCAGGGTCTGTCAGACTCTTACTGACTAAAAACTACCCCGGTGTTCCATCTCACACCTACGCCGGGGTTGCGGAAACGTACGATCCTTCCGCAAACCCCGCCTGGCCGGCCCGCCACTGCGGGTCTCATCGGGTTAAGGGGGGGAATGAGTTGTTTGACTCCCCCCGCAGCGTCTAAGAGGGGCACGCGTGGAAGACTACGCGCTGCCACCTCGGGTCCTGATGTGTGGGGGGCGAAGGACCCATTTAGTGGAGCTGGAAGAGGTCCGCCCTCCGCCGACGCCCCTGGTGCGCCTGTTGTGGGCCTCGATGGTGACGAAACCGGCGGTAGAGCGTGAAAGCCTGTCCCACCATTCCGCCACCAGGACCTCCCAAAGCTGAGACCGACGCAGCTCCATGTGGCGCTGCATCGACTGCTCGCTTCGCGCCCGCATGCAGTTGCACCCAAGGACAACCCCGCGCCTTGGTTGGTGTAGGACTGTAGCAGAACATGGAAAAAGATATTGGACTATGGGTTTGGGTGGCTAAAGTAGACTGGTTACCGAAAACTATGAAACTATGGCCCCTGCTTTTTTTTTGGGAATGGCATCTCGCAGTTCAACCATGAAGTTTTCGTCTGCTTAACCGGGCTTGATATGGCCCCTGCCCGATCAATGTTTTATATGTACACGGATAAAATAAATGGAAGGGGGTGACTTGACTGACTTGCATACTCAGTAATGGGCCCCCGAAAACTGTCGCTAGGATATAGTGACGTAGCAACAAGGGGGCAACAATTCCTGAGATGCTTGTGGAGTGGTGAGGTATTTCACGGCTATCAGAACAATCCCAAAGCCCGGAAGATGGTCAAGATACGTACCAGGTTCTTACTGGGGTACTTCTTTCCTCCGAACACGTTTGCTCTTGCGAATCTCCAGTCAGGGCGGGCAATAGACGCAAGAAAGAGGTGGGAGCTCTGCTCCTCGTCATTTTTCACTCCAGCTGGCCAATAAAGGCAAGTCAAAGGTGAGTAACAAGACTTCCCCCGGGAGATAGGGTTCGCGGGGTCGCTGCTGCTCAATTCCTCATACTAAACTTGTTTCGGTAAAGTCAACTCTACCGCACGCACCTAGAAGTCAGGAGCGCGCAAGCCCCAGCACGACGTCTGAGAGCGATACGGCGGTGGGGCTTTGCTTATTACATGTATTATAGTAAATTGACTATAAAGTGTAGTTAATTCTCTTAAAACAAAATTCCAAAAACCTCTCAAACACATGGAAAATACTTAAAAAGCTCAATAAACGATGACCAAATCATGACAAAAAATATATTTTAATTTACCTACTCGTAGTATTAAATTGAATTGACACGGATATTAAATATTTTTATTTCAACGACTTATTGGATGGCTTTATAAAAAAAAGACTAAATGATTTATGCGAAATTGCAAATAAAATGGTACAACCAAGACCAAAAACTGAAATACAGAAATAAACTTAATTTCTCTGTTTTTCGTGGGAATTTTTGTGTTTTCATTTAACTACTTTATATTTTATAACAGAACATAAAGTAATTAGTTGTAGAAATAATAATAGATATTAATTGTAAAATGAAGCTTCGATAAAGCTTTTAACACATATTTCAGTAACTCATTATACAAAGTAGACCTTTCTTTATATAAGTCCATATACAGGTGAAATTTTAATCAGCGTTTTCCTCTTAAGAGGTCATTGTACTCATCATTATGAACAACTTTTACTATGGAACCAAACCTGAAATCGTAAAAAAATCAGCTGTTCCCTACATTTATGTTCGCATAACTCGTCAAAATGTAGGGAACAGCTGATTTTTTTTCGCGATTTCATGTTTGGTCCCATAGTAAAAGTTGTTCATAATAATGAACACTGACCAATGACCTCTTAAGAGGAAAACGGTGATTAAAATTTCAACCTGTATATAAAAATCAATGGCCGTGCGTTAGTCTCGCAAATACTCTAAAATGATTCGACCGAGTGTAATGAAACTGTGATAAGTTGGTAAGAGCGCGCCGGAAAGTGTCTAACAAAATAAAACAAATTAAAAAGGCATTGCAACGTAGGTATTATTATTATATTATACTAGCTAGAAGGCAATAAAAACTACACAGCATAAGCTAAAAACAATTAATTAATCAACTCGATCTTAAGCATCTAAGGAATGCTTCATACAATTTATTGTAAGCCTAAAAAAAGTAACCCGATATAAAACGCTGCTGGTTTGATAGATCGCGACATCTCACGCGATGCTAACGCCGAGCACTACTTCACTTATGTTTGCAAATATTATTACATTCCGGCCGCGACTGTACCGAACAGGTCCTAATCGACGCTCCCAATACATCTCTCTCTACGTTATCCTCTTATTTATACACACGCACATTTATTTCTTATCCACGACAAATTTATTAAGTCAATTATATATTGAAAGGGTCTGTGCTCTCTGCTCGGTCCAAATATTCGGATTATGCAGATCAGTCCGGTGGCCTGTGACCTCTGGGGAATATTATCTGTGGTAGCATGTGACGCCGCTTGCTTCGCTTTTTTATGGAAGCCATGTTTAATATATGATGTACTTACTGTTAGATTCTTTTAGTTACGTAATGTGGATACTCTCGGAAGAATTGTGAGGTCACACGATCACGTCTTTGTTAAATTAAGTTTCTTAATTAGGAATCTGGTGCATCGCTAAAAGAAACTTGAAGTTTTCTCGTTTACCTACAAATGTATTACTAACCATACCTGCTAGTTGTTGGAAGTTGCAACATTTTAGTAAATTTAATTATTTATACATTTATTTCAGGCATCAAGGCTCATATATACACAAAAAATATACATTAATATTAATATTAACATTGTACTAGTGTCATCTTGACAGATCATCTATCAGTTGTGTTGTGACACTCCTTTGACAAGTGCAAAAAAAGATGTGATTCAATGATTTGCATTCAAGGTAGCAAGTGCGTGTTATTTATCGTTCTTGCTATTTCTCATCTCCTGGAAATCAAGCCAACTCACAGTCCACTATAACAAAAGGCGACTCAAGCGGGATGCGCAGCAGTGCCACACACCAGCACAACATCGCCGACCACCCGAACACTGGTTAAATTAATTACATTTTGATTTCATCAACCGATGAACACTTGTATATCTTTTAACTGGCACTTTCTGAGATACTGAACTGGTTGTATAATTCCTATTATGTCTAAATACTGAAACAATTTTCACCTCTGTCAAATGTTACAATTGCTACCTTCAAGCAACATTAAAAGTACTTACCAAAGGTGTATGTGGCTAAAGGTTGCATTACACAATCACTACACAAGGAACAACAGAAAGTTTTGACATTCGTCTCAGCTGGTATAGGCACGCGTAAATCAAAGTGAATAGTCCATATAAGGACATATTCATAGCATGCTGTACGTCACGGCAACATACGGCGATATAGAAGGAGAGTGCTCGGTGCGTGTCACATAGCACATAGTAGGTTTTTTAAACGGCCTAATAACAGTATAGGTATGTACCTAACACATTGAATTCTATACAATATAGACCCGTGGGGCAAAATATTCAAAAATGAAATAAAAAAAGCGTCATTATTATATTTTTCTATTTTCAACGATATTCTTAAGTAGCACGAACCGAAATATTATATTTTTATCTACTTAATGGTCTTGTTATGAATCTATTGATGAGAATGTCCCAAACCAATTATTTGCAATTAATTATATGCCTATCTATATTCATGCAATAAAGTCCCGGACATATTTACATAATGAACTAGCTCAAGATTAATGTAGTTTTTATTTAATAAATAAACCCACACAATTTACTACAACTCGTGACTCAATCCAAAAATATACTCCAATCTGCATAACTAGTATTTTTTTGTTTAAGCTGAAAAAGATAATCGTTTTCTAATCAAAATCGATCTAATATTTAAGCTCCGTATTCATAGTAAACTTTTGTTGAGCAACAGTTGATCAAAATTGTTGATGAGCAACGGCAAAGTTGCTGGTAACAAAGTTTATATCGATATACTGTCTTGTCCACACGCCAGTCTACATCAAAATGTGGAGAAAGTAGTGTTGTTGGTCTCTGTATCTAACGTATACCACACTACTGCCATGGTTATAGACTGGTTGCACACACGTCCACACACGTCAACAACTGTTGATAAACTGATGTTGTCGCTCGTCGAGCGAGAGCTTGTCGACATGCCGTGATCAACTCTGCAACTGTTGCCAGCAACATGTTGACAACTCAGCAGCATTTTGATTAAACTTTATTTATAAACAAAATGTTTACCTTGAATACTGTGCTTTATTATTTAGGAAGACAAGCTGCTTGTAAAGATTATTGCAGAAAATATGTGCTTTTTGGCGAAATTATTATCGCTTATTTTTAGGTCGTTTTTTTCTTGAAAGATTCCTCAAAAAGATTTTCAGAATTGTTTTTTATACTTATATCTCCACTGACTATACCCGCGCCGCACCCGCTTCATCCGCCACCCCGTATGTTTCTTTCACACTGCTGTTCAACATTACGTAAAAGAATGTCAAAACAAGACTTCTCCATCGGTACATCTTATCAGCCGGTACATCGAGCGACGGGGGATAGCCTCCTAGCCCGTAGCCCACACCGGGCGTGTTGTGCAACCAGCACTCATAATGGCAGCCAATGCGATTGGAAACTAAACACTTTGTTACAAGTGCCGATGTGCGCGGAAGCATTGAAGTCTTTGTTAGAGAAAAGTTTCATTCGACTTACAGTCACCCTATATGGCAGGGACAGGAAAGGAGAAAATGTAATAGTGATTACACCATGCTGTCGACAACACACAGAACATTTGCAACACAGTGCCTACCGATCGATTCTGTAAAAATCTCACCGTGAAAAGTTAGGTGCATCCCCTAGCATCAGGATGACGCTGACAGCTCACTCCACGCTCACTTCACCTAAATTTTCACGGTGAGATGGTTACAGAATCGCACTGTTTCCTGTAGGTAAGTATTTCCAATCAAAACACCACTCTCACAAATTTAAATTACCTAGTATAAATTAATCATTAGTCCTAAAGCCTAATAAGAGGCTTTACAAAATCGTTAGTAACGTGAGCCGACTTTCCGATCACACACGTTTGTACTCTATCTGCACTATCAGCAGTAATAGCAGAGAGCACGCGACCTGAGATGCGCTTGCGCCGGGTGGCCGCGGAGTTAAGGTGGGTTGTCACTGAGGTGTAACACATCGACAGGCGATGAGAAACATAGCTAAAGGACAAGACCAAATTAGGGCGGACAAGAATATACCGGTGAGAAAGGAAAAAAGTCTAACAGGGTACGAAATTATCTCATTCGCGACAACAATCGATTGGCAAATTTTATTACTAGGTAACTAACCATAATGTTGTATTCGAAATTACATCTACATTGCTCATATAATCTGTACCTGCTCGAAATAAGTAATCATGTCGTTCAGTAGGTATACCTACTTACTGTAGGTCACACAACATCGTTAGAGACTTCAGATGGCTAATAAATAGTGCTTATCGATTATATCTTGATTACATTATCAAGAATTAAGATATGGATGAGATTCGTGCGATTACCATAAGATAAATATTTATTTGTTTTCATTATGAGGAGATTATCTTAATAAAATATGAGGCTTAATTGTCTGTTTTTTTCTGCGGAGATTAACCTGCAGGTCACAAATATTAAACGTTACATTAATATTAAGTAACAAGTTAATACTTATACGTTACTAATAAATTGTGTAAATTAAACAAATAGTAATTTGTTCAATTTACACAATTTATTACGAAATTTATTACGAAATTTGTTCGACTTTTGATCCCATTTCTGAAGTCAGAGACAAGTATTCGTTCCTTTCTCCGTAAGCAATAATCAAAACTTTTTTAGAAAAAAAACAATCGACTTCAAAAAAAACCCTACAAAGTGAAAAATAACTTTAATTTCGGAAGTCGGTGGCGTTGATTCTGCATTTTCGTTTTGTTGACATCGACTTCCGAAATTAAAGTTATTTTTCACTTTGTTTGTAGTTGTTAGGTACGCCACATTAATTCATTTAACACTACTTACTATGTAAATATTTGACAGGAAGTTATTAAAACATCATCAATATAAACTAAGTGGAAAAAAATCGTATTATTGAAGATAACTCAAAAACTACCCAAGCAAAGTTTATCAATTTATATGGAACCATCCCTGAGGCATACCTAATCTATTAAAAAGAATTTTGCAAATCCGTCTATACATATATGACGGAGTTATGCCCAAACATACATAATTTTTTTTTTTTTATGTATGAGAACATCCGAATAAATTGAGAACCTCCTCCTTTTATGAAGTCGGTTGAAAAGTAATTAATTATAACATTGCTATTTATTTATTTATTCAATTGGCCTTACGAGCTAACAGATTGCTATTGCTGAAATGTAAAGCATCAGGAACTGTAAACGACCTGCTTTCATTTCAACTACTTAAAGCTTGCAATATATCTACATTTACTCCCAGTTTTTTGAATGAATACACATTTTTGTTCTTTCATTACAAAGTTATTTGTATTCCTGAGGTTAAAGTGTCCCAAGTACTCGTTCTCTTGCACCTTTGATGACCTAAAGAGTGCCGCTGATGCCGCAATCAATGTGGCCGCCTACTGGGCTCAAACAATATAAGAATAAAGTTCCATTAACACGAAAGGCAGCAGCAGCCTTGGGCTGCAGCTGACAGGTGTGTTATTATACATTCGTACTATCTGAACTCCACAATTGAATTCAGCGATTTCGTAATGAAACTAAAGTATAAGACGTTAACCAGATAAAGAACGCGTGCGTCATGCGTCGTGCCTCCAACTCAATCCATTATGTAAATATGGACGAAAACAAAGTAATTTATATCTCTTACATTATCAACGGCGACTGTTTCCAGCTGATTACACAGTCCTACTCAATAGGCGCTCATTATGCTCGGCTTCCACGGTGGATCAATTAAGATTGCGCGCGCACATCTTACGCGGTGGCCTGCGCCCGCGCTTGTACACCACAGAAATAGAAAATAAAGAAGGCTAATTTAAAAAAAAATATGACTTGAAACTTATACAAAAGTATTAGAAATATAGGTACAGTCATGCACGTAAATACCTTACACTTCGCAAGATACAGAAGCTATTTTGCAAGGTACAACACCTGCACATATACCAGAGGCCAAGAAGAACAACATTTTAAGGTCACTTACGATGGCAATAAGAACGAAATGTTTTTAACTGCCTCACATTTTTATCTTATGTCTCACCTAGGCCTCCTATTTCATGGGGCTTGCACATAATTGGCAAAACCTGGGTGTATTATTGCACCCCTTTGATTCCTCTCATGAGCTATCGTTGTATAAAGTGTACCTGTTCACCTCACTTGTCTAGTGTATATTGGTGGACGCTATTAATACACAAGTTATGTAGATGGGAGCCGTCCCCTGTCCCCTGTCCCCAGTCCCCCGCCGCATTTAGATTGAGATTTTAGTTTTATTGACCAGCTAAGGATCGCCGGCCACTGCAGTGTAACAGTCTATTCATTTGGTCTCTGTAAGGGACAAGTTTAGATGGAAACAGTTCTTGCGACGACTTTGAGTTACGTGATAATTTTACATTACGGATGCCAAAATGAACAGCTGTTCGCCAGAATTTTGCATGAAATTGGGAATGCTGTATTCCTAACGCAAATTCTAATTGTGACTTAGCTCCTGAAAGGGGAAAAGATAAACAACGCAGTCATTTTATGAAGGTTCCATTTAGACAATTTCAGAATAGATAACTAACACTGGAAATAAAATTCGCAAAGTGTAAATAGGTTCGTCCATCGACGATCAAACAATTTGTTTTACCATTATTGCAACTCTGCCATTGGTGCGTTGTAAATGTAACCGCAAGTTTGTGGAATCAATCGAGTGTGTTCGGTTCAATCGACCGGCGCTTGATCGACCACAAATAACGCACTGATTTGTGGTTAAACAAATATAAATCTATTACTTTGTTTAAAATGTAACACGAGGTGATCTTTCGATTACTGTGATATTGCAATTGGTATAGTTTTAGTATATTTTGTTGTCTTGGGACTACCTTTGTTAGAAAACCCAATAACATTAGATATGTTCTCCAATAGATATTTACCTGCCCAATATACAGATGTGTATTGTCTTAATACAATTCTGTATAAAACCCGATAACCGCTGGGTTATTGGATAAACTTCCGTGAACAAGACGAAATGAGCAGGCGCATCGATCAGCGACGCTGGTGATTGCAGAGTCGTGTTCACCGCGCTGTCATAACAACCGCTCACAGATCACACAGATCTTGTGTTTGATCTGTACCGACGGGAACGTATGGCACAATCACTACAGAAAAATATTCTACCTACATTTTGTGGTAGGTGTGTGTGATGTAAGAAGATTACAATAGAGTTTTCGAACATGTTGCGGTAAGTTGATTCTACCAATACGCATTAATTTCTTCAAGAATGCCTCACCAGCTCTGATTTGCTTGATTGGGAAAGTAACCCGACGTTTTAGCTGATATATATCATTGCTACTTTGAGCACGGTTTTTGTGATTATATCCACGATATCTAGAAGTCTATGGAAAATGTTGATAGAATAAAAACTTGAGGATACTAAAAACATCTTGTTAGAACTTTATATTATCACCGTATCCAGCGACAGCACCCCAGACTAATTTTTATTCCTTTCGTGAGCTCTCTGATGCTTGCAAAACCAAATTTGGTTTTGAAAACCCGGTCACAGCGTGTTCAGAAGAGCTGATCCCACCTGAGTGATAGCGGAAACCTATGCGAACAGTTGGGTGGATATACGCTTTATTGGTTTGATAGACCAGCAGGAGAGCGAGCGGCTAGCGGTATTGGCTTTACAAAATTGTTAGAATTAAACTGTAGATAATTATGATCGATGTACATTTCCCCTTTATCGAAATTTAAAAAGCTGTCGGGTATGTTTTTGAGCACACAAATAAAGCTGCCAAATATTTGATACCTTACTAACACTTTGTCAGTTGTTATAACACAAGAAATTATGGTCCATACTCTATTGATACCACATCATTGTTACATCATAACACATAAATCGAACCCGGGACCCACCGCGACGCTCTCGCGTTACTCCTGATAGCTTTACCATCTAACCATTGAGCCCATGGTGCTAAGTTATGTGTGTTTACTCGAGTTGATACGAAAACCTATCGGATCGGATCTCGGAAGTATCGATTATCGGCTGGTATCGAGTTGTATCGATGCGGGGGTTCTGATTAACTTAGAATTGAGTCGTTGTTTATGGTCGTTTAGTTAATGGTTAGGTAATCGGGCGTGGCTATGTCTATGGTATTCTTGTATTTGGATTGGAATGGAGTTTGAAATTACCGTTGGGTCCGTTGTTTATTAATTCAAGTGTCTTTGATTGCTATGCGCTAAATAAAAGCTTGATTTTAAACTTAAATTTATCACAGACTTGCTAATTAAATAAATAAATAAATTCCTCCAGACCGTATTTCGGCCACGGCGGCCAATCTCAACGGAGACTAACCTCCGGCGCGGAATGGTCGGGGCAAAAATATTTTCGTATTTTGAATCTATTGTTAGTAATCAAACCTCTTTGGCAGTACGGAATGTAACTGGCTGGTTTTAATACTATTAAATGTTGACATTCTAAAGATGCAATAAATAAAAAAAAAAACTAGTTCCCGCCATTTTTCAATTGTTTTTCAAGCAAGCAACATGAACGTATGTGACGAAGAAATTCGGTACATTTTAAAATTTTATTACAAAAAAGGTAAAAATGCGACGAACGCCGCGAATAAAATTTGTGGGGTTTACGGATCTAATGCGGTATCAATACGAGTAGCACAAATGTGGTTCAAGCGTTTCAACTCAGGAAATTTTAGTGTGAAGGATGAAGCTCGCTCTGGACGCCCTGTCACGGATAAAATCAGTGCCATTTTTGAAAAAGTGGAGCAAGATCGACATATTAGTAGTTATGATATTGCTGAAGAACTGGATGTTGATCACAAAACAGTTTTACGACATTTACAAAAGTCTGGGTACAAGAAAAAACTTGATATTTGGGTACCACGTGATCTAAGTGTTTCCATTTGCGATTCTTTGTTGAAACATAATAATTCCGACCCATTTCTTAAACGGTTGATTACGGCTGATGAAAAATGGATCACTTACGATAAGAATGTCCGAAAAACATCGTGGTCGAAGCATGGACAAGCCCCACAGACCGTGGCAAAGCCCGGCCTGACTCGGAACAAAGTGATGCTGTGTGTTTGGTGGGATTGGAAAGGAATCGTCCACTATGAGCTTTTGCCGCCGGGTAAAACTATCGATTCTGACCTCTATTGTCAACAACTGATGAGGTTAAAAGAAGCTATTGAGAAAAACCGGCCGGAGCTGGTGAATAGCAAGGGCGTGGTGTTTCATCACGACAACGCCAGACCGCACTCATCTATAGCCACTCAGCAAAAATTGAGAGAGCTTGGCTGGGATGTGTTGATGCATCCTCCGTATAGCCCTGATCTTGCTCCATCAGATTTCCACCTGTTTCGGTCACTTCAGAACTCTTTAGGAAGCATAAGTTAACCTCAAAAGAACACTGTGAAAACTACCTGTCAGATTTTTTTAATAAAAAATCTCAAAACTTCTACAGCAATGGGATCATGGCATTACCCACAAGATGGCAACAAGTCATCAATCAAAACGGCACATACATATTATAAATAAATAAAAAATTAAACCTAAAAGAAACATTTCAAGAAACATCGGTTTGCAAGAAATCTTATAGAAGCTTAGGTTTCATACTTCGTAGGGCAGTAGGCTTTAGGGATATAAAAGCTATAATCGCCATGTATAATGCACTTGTAAGAACGCAATTAGAGTTTAATGCGGCTGTATGGGCTCTGCATGAAGCCAAATATATCCTAATGCTGGAGCGCATACAGAATAAATTCACACGGTACCTGTACATGAAACTTTATGGAGTCTATCCTTTCTACCCATTGATGTACCCAACCCTATTTGTGTTAGGTATGGTTGGGTACAACAAGCTGGAAACAAGAAGGGATTTGGCACTTGTTACATATATTTTTAAGTTATTGCGTGGAAAGATCTCTAACCCGGGTGTACTAAAGGCTGTGTGTCTAAACGTGCCGGATAATTACGTGTCGCGGCGATTGAAGCCGCGGTTACTGGCGGCATCGCGGCCGGACCAACCTGCTGGGTAAAGCACCTTTGACGCGCGCCTTGCATACACTGAACAAAATCGCGGAAAAAGTAGATTTATTTACTTGTTCTCTGAATGAGTTCACAAAAGTTACTTTACATGTGATAAGCTGTAACGGAAAAAATATTGTTTGAGACCACGCTACCGATTTGGGGTAACCTGTAATGATAGTTGTGTTGGGGAAAATAAATAAATAAATAAATAAATATTTTTTTTTTGTATGAAAAATACGAAAATACTTTTGCCCCGACCTAATATATAGTGCACAAATGTGCGCACAGACACAGGTGCACTCCCTCTTCCCTCACTCTCATAGTCCGATGGGACGGCAATCCGACACGACCGGAGAGAGAACAGGCGCAGGGCCAACGGCTTTCCGAGGCACGGGGGTATCACACCGCCGACTTCCAAACTCCGGGCTGTAACTAAGAAATTCCTAATGAAAAAACTCAAAAACCCTTTGCCCGATCCGGGAATCGAACCCAGAACCCCATGCTCAGCAGTCGCGCTTGCGACCAGGATACCAACGGGGCAGTCAACAACTTGTTACTTACAGGAACTTTATATAGTGAACAAACATCTAAGAAATCATGAGTTCGTGACACACTCATAACTTTAATATCGATTTAACTAAAGAATTTCGACCTACACAAATGAGTAACCCACAACAGTCACCTCCGGGACTTGAACCCATGACTACAACTATTGAACTATTGTGGCTAGATACGCATCTCAATTGCAAGCATTATGCTGAGCATTATTCTCGAAATGTATCGACTGTTGGCTCAAAAGAATCGTAGATGCTTCACAGATAGGGCTCAGTTAATGAGGCGCGCTCCAAACAACGGACAATGGTAACAAAGAAACATTTAAGTTAACCGGTCGATGGTTATCGACAGTTGACGGAGGTCGCAGAGTCTATAGTAGATGGAGTGATAGTACGCACATTATTCTCACCCTTTTTCATGAGCTAAATGCGTGCTCCGCAAGTCCGCCGTCTACTTAACAACTTATTTTTCAAATTGTTTGAACCAGACACTGGCTACGTTCATAGCCGAACATGTGCACCACCATGGCCCAAAGAGTCGCTTGCCAAACAGAAGATCACAATAACTATGTAGAAGGTGATTCTGCAACACCCAAAGAACACGTCGGGCCTTCCTTCCTTTCCATTTACTTATACCTCCATCTTGCTTTGTACTCTGTGTTGTTGGCGTCTGATGGCCAGTCGCGACTCTGGCCATACGATCACCGATACACAGTTCCACAGGCTATTGACAACAATGGTCAATCACTGCGCGACCTGCGAACTGTAGGCAGGGAGGGTGGTGAGTGATACGCGGAGCGGGTAGCGCGATATGGTAGATAAATCATCATCTTACAGTACTAGAAAAATAAATACAAAGATAAAAATACTCTCCATACTTATAGTTGTATATTCAGTGTGAAATGATGTCCAGCAAAAGCATCATATTACGATTAAATATGTTAACTTGAAACGTTTTCATTAAGGGGAAAACGCCATGGTAGCCCGCAAAATAATTTTTTTCTAACGTTTTTGTCATTTGCAGTTCAGTGACAGGTTGTGTATTGAACAAAATATGATTCGCGAGCGTAACAAGTATGTAAGTATACAGAACTAAACGAATGCAACCCTCTAAGTTCATATAATCTTATTGAATGACTATTTCCATACATCAAATCAAATCAAATTATTTATTTTTGCAGAAAACACTGATAAATGGTGTAAAATATCAATAAAACGTAAGAAACTTTGAATTTCGCGGGCTACCCTGACGCTTCGCCCTTAAAGTACTACAATGTTAGTTTGGTCATCACCTACTTAGTAAAAGTGTTACTAGATTCCAGTTACATGTAGCAGGCGTGTCGTCTCTCCACCTAGGTTTAATTCCGCTGTCCCTGGCACTCAGCGCACACCAAGATGCAGCTACGATAACATCGCCAAAATATTTCCAAAGTGTTCTGTACTCCAATATTACCAATGATACTGTAGCCTTACATAACATGCTCTACACATTCCTCGAGGTGTATATTTTATGTAACGTAGCAAATATGGCATGATGCATAGGTACACTTGTCAACACACATGTCTCTTGTGTGTTGTTGTTGTGTGTGAAACCCCCATATTTTCACACGAGGATTCTGGCGAACCTATACATACAAGTTGAACCGGTGAATTGCCGTCACGAGGCATCATCGGAAAAGAAACGAAAGTATTTCATTTATTAGTTGTAGTTTGAACTTGCAAGCTAGGATGCAGTAAACCCACATCACACGGAAATATATGCACATGCTACCTATACCGATAAGTACTCCAAAAAAGAGCCTTTTTTATTTCAACACAGAATCAAACCACCAACCTATAAGCAGCCTCACATTCCAGCACGATGCTCGCGCACGGCCCTCATACTTGTCTAAGAGGCATCGCTGTCTGTTTGTCCGTCTGTCCCAATATTTGTGTAGGGCCATAAAAACAGCGTGTAAACGCTATAAGCGGGACAATGGCGGGCTTCACGGGAAGAGGGAGTGTCAACAATTAATATTCGATTACAGCTCGTTTGTGGACAGGCTTTCTTAAGTGCGGTCCTGAGCAAGAGTGGATGGGAGACTATTTGGAAATGTTGAATGATCTCGAACGAGTTTTGTCAAAGTTTGTTTGTGGGGTGCGTTTGTTTTTGTCATCGAAATTGCTGCTCACACGGATAATGTTATGTTATTGAGATGAATTTATAATATGTAGACTTGAAACCGAGTCCAAATTTGTGACCATTTGTGAATATGTTCAAACCTCTTAATAAACATCAGATCATCAATTACACTAATAGAAGATACAAATGACTAATAAAATATATTGCACAATCAGCGTTGTTATTGCACTCAGTAATATATAGCAAGTGATCTGTTTCCAATAAGCCCATTAGGTAGCGTAATTCATTGGCGTCGTATACCCGACTGTGCATCGACTGCGGCACTAAAGGATGGTCTAATCCTCGGCATCATTTAACATGTCAAACTTTGTAAACCCATCAAGCGCCGCCGATCGATTGATCTTCTATACGATCTGGTTGCGCGGGCGTATTGATCGTAGGGTTGTCAGAACTGTGAATCAAAGGTCCCGGGAAGGCCGGAAAACGTAGGAAGTACACAAAAAGTCTGTCTCTTGTAGCGAAAATCAAATACTTGCTATTTTCATGGAGCACTTCAGCGCTGGCAATTGTTTCTTATATACCCTGAATGTACATTTCAACTTGATGTCACACATTTGTCATTTGTTTGTTTCAGACGTGGTGGCTCCAAGAAACACCTGTAACGTTTCTACATGAATGCCCAAACTTAACAAAATTAGCAACAGCCATTACTGTTTTCAAGTAAGATAGTGATTCTTATGGATCAGCCCTGCGACAATTGCACTCAATTAGATGGTGCGATCAATAAAGCTAGTTATAAATTCCAACTCCGCCCGGGGCGCAGGGCTCCGGTCCCGGCCACATGGCGCTCCAGAGCCGCCAGGGACCCCTGGGGCTGCGGGCAATGAGCGACTCCATCCGTCAACACCGCGGCACTCCGAGCTAAGGAGGAAGTCACGAAACAATAAGAAGATACAATGAACATAATTATGTAATTAAATTACATTACTTTAAGTAGGCAGGTAATAATAAGAAACGAACCGGGAACAGACTGGAGTTTTTGACATGATGATTTTGAATGTCTGGCTAATGTAAAATTATCGAAGCGCTTTCAAAAGCGTGTTATTATAAGATCACGAACACGACTGACAGACCACCATAGGTTCTTATAAAGTGCTTGCACGCTTAATAAATAAGTAACAAATTTTGTCAATATTCTGACACCTGAATTAATTGTAGTACTTTACTAAAGTATTTGCAAACCCCACTATCGAAGACGTCTTTACATGACATCTGCTCGACCTAGTATTATACATGACATGACATCAGTGTTTCCTAATTTGGTAAACGAAAATTACTAAACACACGCTACGTTCTTTACATTTCAATTGAAATCATATAAAACATTAGGTGTCCATAGCTACACGACTTAACAACTTATTGATACCACAGGCGTGTGAACTCGACTAATATATCTCATTTGCCTTTACAATGAGTTCAATTACAGCTACAGTTTTCGCCATAACTCGGCTAATGTCGTACTACGTTTACTTTAGCGAATTTATTCTCAATTAAGGCGGGGATGACCCGAGCGCCGTAGGTATTGAACGTTTACCTCAGCCCCCGCCATGAGTAGCGATACGTAAAAAATTACGATGCCCGGAGACGCGCGCGCCGAGCGCACCGCTCAGAGTTCATGAACTCGAGTAGGTACTAAGTTGCGTCACAAAATAGAGCAATGCAGAAGATCAACTTGAATGAATTAGAGTGGTTTTTTTATTATTCGCGCGGAGTGAATTTTCAGTGGGCAGGCCGTTAGACCGGTTTGGAGACAATAATATGTACCCAATGAAATGTAAACAGTTGCAAGAATAAAATAGCAGGGACCGAAAGGTTAACCCGTATGAGGGTTTTAACCGGGTTAATTTTTAGGATTAGGTTAGAAAACCCACAATAAAGGTTAACCCGTATTATAGGGTTAATCAGCCTATAAGAACCGGTTTCGACGTAAGGTGCATTTTAGCACATAAAACATCTGCAAGAAAGTGACAGAGATAACTACCACGTGGTCTTTGATCGTGGTTAAGTAGTCACCGCGCAGGATGCATTGAACTTTGAGCCTTATTAATGTTGCATAATACTGTTTTTAATATTGACAAATGTTCGACGCTATTAATATTTAAAATATTATTACGATTCTAGCGCATTTCACCGACAGTGGTGCCGATTCTCTTGTACTACGTACACCGCACAGTGGGGCAACCTCGACCTCTTTTATAGGGAATTTTTCACTTTTGTATGGAAAATTATTACCAACGTGTTGAGTTTTAGTGGTTTACGGGTCTCTTATTGGGGGTGGAAATTTTCATTATTTTTGCGATAGGACACACCGTTTTCGAAATATAAGCAAAAGAAAAGAAAATAATAAAATAGTACTTACTATTTTTGCATCTGAAGTCGAGGTGTTGTTGTGAATTTTAGTTCAAGCCGACTAATTTTATTCCACACCTTTTTAGTCGCGATTAAAAATAATCAGGCTTAGTTAGAAAATCTAAATTTTAGGTGAAAAACGTCAAATTCAGTATAGCAAAATTACTATTTTCACTAAACTAATATCTCAGTGCAATCTTAGTGCTGTCAAACTAAAATTTAGTTAAGTTGTGCCACTTCAATTAATTTCAGAATGGGAAATCGTCGTTTGACAGGAATAAACTAAATTTTGGTGATTTTTAGTCTAGTTTAGACGAAAACTTTTCACCAAAATTTAGTTCACCAAACTAAATTTTGGTGATTTTTAGTCTAGTTAGTCTAGTTAGTAATTTTGCTATTCTGAATTTGACGTTTATCATCTAAAATATAGATTTTCTAACTAAATTTGAGTATTGTTAATCGCGACTAAAAAGGTGTGGAATAAAATTAGTTGGCATGAATTAAAATTCACAACAACACCTTGACTTCAGATGCAAAAACAGTATGTACTGTTTTTTGATTTTCTTTTCTTTTGCTTATATCTCGAAAACGGTGTGTCCTATCGCAAAAATAATGAAAATTTCGACCCCCTTTTACAAACCCGTAAACCCCTAAAACTCAACACGTTGGTAATATTTTTTCATATTTTCCATACAAAAGTGAAAAATTCCATAAAAAAAAGAGGTCGAAGTTGCCCCACTGCGCACCTTCGGCTCAAAAATCGGTTTTCAGAAATCAGAAAAAATTTCATATTAGGTAATGTTAGTAAACATTTTATAACAGCAGTATGGGAGCACAAAAATGATAAAAAACAAACAACTATAAATACCATAATATATTGTTCGGAGTGATTTTTCTGTACACTAGTATAGTATACTCCATTTACAATAAGATTAGAAATTTAAACAAACTTTTTTTACAGCTTGTTCAACCGATTTTGACTTCTATTCCGTAGGCATAAGGATGGCATTAAAAGCAAAAAAAGTGCTTATAATAACAACTGTTTACCGCTTTTTATGCCATCCTTATGCCTACGAATTAGAAGTCAAAATCGATTGAACAGACGGTAAAAAAGGTTTGTTTAAATATCTAATATTATTCTAAATGGAGTATAGGTACTTTCGACTAAGTATTCTAGTTCTTCTCTGCTGTTTTTTCGAACAAATAAGCCTTTCTTATTTCGATTCATTTTTGATCTGAAACAATAAGTTATGGTATTAAAAAAGATTGGGGATAACTTTACCTAAGCGTAAGTACAGACGCCAGCACATCAAGCTACTACAATCTGTCAAATTTATTTAATAGATTTTCAACTTTAATGCTATCAGAATTAGGTTCAAAGTTGATTGGGAAAATTTGACAGTTTCGGGTAGCTTCATAAGCCATCTGTACACGGGCGGCGCGGGCGGTGTCGCCCGACATCAAAAGCGGTTCACTAATACTGTAGAGAAATAATACATTTGTATTACTGGGACTGTGGTCAATAGGAATAAATTAAATATAACTTACCATATTTCTTTCGCAATTTTTTTTGCCTTCAACCGTGATTTAGTCCTAATTTTATTTCTTTTATTTGCCATTTTCACAAAACAATCATAAATATATTGTCTTAAAAGTTGCATACAAGATATTTACACAATGAGAAATAATCACTTAAGCAAAACCTTAACTGTGGTCTATATAAGTACAGTAATTATTTTATTTCCTATTAATATTATTTACGAAGCAGAAGAGAAGCGCGCGCGCAAAAATTTGTCATAGGTCTCACCTCGGTAACGTCCCGCGGGACACTGGCAGCCGACGCGCGGATCGAAAATCACTTAAATTTGAATGATCAATAATTTTTTGTAAGGATAAAAAAAAACGATCGGGTAGAATCGATTCTAAAATGAATTATCTATATTTTCATATTAATTATAGAAAAAAAGGAGTATTAGTACTTGATGAAAATGAGATTTTGGTTGTAAAAAAACTGCAAATCGAAGTTAGTTCGGTATTTTTTTCTATCGAGAAAATTGTACTGTATCGTGTATTGAACGGGTACATGGTAAGGAGAAAGAATGTATCTAAAATATATATTTATTTCAGATTCTAAATGTTATAATTTGCCTATCGAAAATGAATTCTAAAACAAGCAAAAACAGGAACACCTGGCCTTAAATAGCGCATTAGCTGACACGATTAGCAGTAGTTTCCGCACTTTCTGTATCATAAAGTGGCCAATAGGCAGCAAGCACGACAATGGCCCCGATTCTGTTGTTCACAAACGAAACTAAATTTAAGTTTAGTGCATCTTTTTCTTTCTATTTCAATATGAAAAGGACAGAAGATAAATATTAGTTTAAATAAATATTTCTTTTGTCTGCTTTCAGGGTAAGGACGTTGTCATGCAACCATTTTGACATCTTATTCAGGCCAGATTGAGCACTTTCGAAAAAGCTTCGCCACGTGGGAGAATTAAATATTAGAGCAGTGTCGTCAGCAAATGTGAAGCTTGTGCCTTTGTCGAGATTGAGGGCACACAGATCGTTAATATAAATTAAAATAGAGTAGTGCGATTACACTGCCTTGTGGAACTCCGTGTGTAATAAATTTCTCAGAACTTATGTGATTGTTTATCTTAACAGTCTGTGTACGGTCTTTAAAGTAGTCTTCGAAAAGCTTTAATTGCATTCCCCTTATACCCATGCTCTCCATCTTCTCTTTAGGATGAAAGTAGGGACGGTGTCAAAGGCTTTTGCCAAATCGAGGAAAATACCCAAAACCCTCTGCCTACCATCCAAGTTTCTAACGATGTGGTCTGTTAAGTCATGGACTGCATTAGAAGTTGATTTACTGGCACGTAAAACCGTCTTGGTATGGAGATAGGAGCTTTTTGCTTTCCAGATAAGTTATTAACCTATTGTTCATAATGCGCTCGAGAATCTTGGATAAAGCAGGTAGAATAGCAATGGGTCTATAATTAGTTACTCGGTCTTTATTAATTAACAGCTCCAAGTCGATTTGGTTGATCGATTTTCTTCTAATATTGCGTTGTTTTTCTGGTTGTTTGCCCACGTCCTTGTCCAGGTTCCTTACATGTAAACTGCAGACCATACATGGTAAAAATATCGTAGGTATATCGTACGAACTTTGGCAAAAAAAAAAACACATTGAAATCTGTAAAATATTTATTGGCTGTAAAGAGCGTCAACTTCAAAACAAATCACCACAACCAGTACAGTACACAGTACATACACAGTACAGTAGACAGTACATCATTTTATCAAATATCCTCCGCTATTTGTTTCCTCTGCTTTCCACGAGCACTACTAATAAGCATTTAACATAATGAGCTGATCCATAAATAAAGCAACGAAGAACATCTGAGAAGTATATCGTGACTGCAGCCATCCAATTAGGGCCTTTCGATGCACGTTACTAATCGCCGCTATAATTCGCGCGCGCACGTCCGCCCTCTCCTGCGCGCATGCGCACACTGGCCGCCATATTTCTTTCTGCAAAAGGATGCGGCTACGTTTGTGTTCGTGTATTGAACTATTATGGCGTTGTTCACCTTATTGGAAGGTATTTACATCATTATTATCGGTAAGCCATCGTTTTTGTGGGTAGTTTGGTGTTTCTGTGTGGAGGGCTGTTTTTATAGTGAGGAGTGACACGATGTTCTTGAATTGTGTTGAATAATGTATTGACATGAAGAGGCATTGCTAAATCACTTTATTCTGTATCCTTTTGAACTGGTATTATTGTTCGCGCCCCTTTAACACACGAGTATGTTACATGGCGCGGGTATAACGTCATACCGGGCGCACTACAGCTGCTGAACATCTACTGAATGATACCCACGGGTACTTTTATTTTCTAAATAGGAATTCGATCTCAGTACAAAAGTACACCGTATGTAAGGATTCCCACAGACTGGCGCGACGCGACGGATTCTGGTAGAAAAAATCCACTGAGTTTTCTTAGAAATTGCTCCATTAATATCGCGTCGCGCAGTTGTGTCGCACCTGTCTGCCCTTTAAGAGATTTTCCAGTCATTCATTCCTTTGGCACACCAAAGGTAATAAGAAACAACTGCTGGATCTGCAAGCTTCTTCTAAGTTGTTAAACATCTTCTTCAGACCGTGTTTATTTTTGAGCTATGAACGATTTATCGACATAGGTACCTACCAAAGTAAAATGATTTCATAAAATCCTTCGTATTTCCTCTACCTCGTGAGAAACGCGTACACATTTATTTTTATCGCCTATTATACAGAAAGACCATTTGCATTGAAAACCTATGAAGATTCCTAACAGTCCTTACTTAGTACAGTTTTAAGTGCTATTTGTAATTATGAAACTATTAACAGAACCGTTTGAATTCAAAACTACTGAATACTTTGAATCATTATTCAGGGCACGCCGCGATAGCGGCGGTAAGACCCCTCTTTGAGGAGTGGCTAGAGAGGCGCCACGGCGCCCTCACCTACCGCCTGACGCAGGTCCTCACCGGACACGGGTGTTTCGGGAGGTACCTGCACATTATCGGGCGGGAGGATACGCCCGGGTGTCACCACTGCGAGGGTCGCCCGGAGGACACGGTGGAGCATACGGTGGCGGTATGCCCCAATTGGGCGGAGCACCGCCGTGTTCTCGCAGAGGCGATCGGTGGCGGCGGCGACCTCTCGCGCCCGGCCCTGGTTCAAGCCATGGTCCGGGGCGAGAGGGAGTGGGAGGCAGTCACCTCCTTCTGCGAAGCAGTCATGCTAGCGAAGGAGGTGGCGGGACGGCTGAGGGAGAGGGCCTCACGTCCCAGCCGCCGCGGGAGACGCCCCGGGCGTCGGGAGCCGCGAGACGACTCCCGGCCACCGTAGGCGCGGGCCTGCGGGCGGAGAGTAATGGGTAACTCTCCGTCCGATCAGGACCAGGCCCGTGCCGGACGGCGCGTACGTGTTCCACGCGCGCCTCAAAGAGATGTCAGCATAAGGAAGGGGCCCGAAAGGGCCGAAGCCTGCCGGGGCAGCGGGATTGTCCGAAAGGGTTACCGCTACCCCGGAACACAAAGGGCTAAGGAAGGAACACGGGTGGGTTTTAGTCAGTAAGAGTCTGACACTCCCTTCTGCTCCACCCAGAGCGGGAGGGGTCATTGGATGATTTCCCATCCACAAAAAAAAAAAAAAAAAAAAAAAGTGTTTAATTATTAATTTATCTGAATTATTGAGTGTAGTCAAATGCATTATATCAGGTTTTATTACTGGAGTCAGTGTAAAGTAGTGCCGTGAGTGCGGACTGCAGTTAAGTGGCGAAATAATAATAAACATTGAGATAAGCGGAGCCTGCGCGGGCGCAATTAAACGCAGTGACACGGTGCGCCTGACTGCCGTGCAATCAAACTGTAGGTTACTAAGTGTTGAATAATTTTAATTTGAGGGAAAGTAGATTTTTGTTTTAGTTTTAAGCATTAAGAGTTTTTATCTTACCTACAACGGAACAAGATAAACAATAATAACAAAGATAATAAAATTAGTGTAATGCTCGTTTTCACTCATACCAGGCGACACCTAAATGAATGCCTAATTGAAAGCACGGTGTTTGATTTTTAAGGCTCGGCTCAGCGCTGAAAGTTGAAAATTCAACAGCGCGCTTTTATTTAGGTTTTTATTTATAAAACAGGCGTAAATCTATAATACCTAAACATAAGTGTGTGAAAAAGGCAGAAAGAAGCCTTCGTTTTGCAGTGAAACATTATTATGTGATAATATTAGATACCTAGATATGCACCTGCTTGGCACATTAAGCAGCTCATTCTGCAATAGGTCGCAGCAACTAGACCCAATCAACATCTGCTATCGTATTGCAAAAATCTTCAGATGATAACAAATACATCAATCTACATAAATATAACGTCTGCCCCATCAATAAATCAGTACCGAGCCGATAAGTACTTGCAGGTCAAGTACCTAATCAATAGTGTTCCAGCATGCGCGGGCGCATATCTGTGCGCCAATCGCATCGCCGTGACGCGCTCGTTAAGATAGCCCACCGGCCACTAATGGCCAACTTTATGGGGCACACTCGACCCATCTTAATGAATACAGCATCTCAATTTAAACTGGAGATGTTCTTTTTGTATTAAGATATGTTCAGTAAGTGCTTTTAGTTTGGGTACGATTTATTGCAGGCTGCTGATTGAATGGAAGAAGGCTTTTTTTTCTTTGTTTTCACGAGAGAATATTAAACGTATCCATCTAATTAATTGTGGGTACATTGTTTTTTTCATACTTCGTGTTGATTTCAACATCACCGTTACACATATCTCAAGGGGACCAATCGAGATATTATGTTTTTTCTCTTTGAGAATACAAAAGCAGAACATATAACGCCAGCCAAAGAACTGAAGTTGTTACAAGAAACCCGAGAGCATGAAAGTCTAATCACCGATCTGGACGATTTGAGAACCAGAAACCCAATGGTTGCAGAAAAGTTAGTTTCTGCCCGTTATAAATGACAGATTTTTACCATCTGTATAGACTAGAAACCGCCCAACCCAAACAAAGAGGGAAGAATGCGAGGCATACGTATGTTGAGTACATTACATGCGCAGCTACATAACAAGATGACGGCACATTCAAATTATCTTAATCAAAAACCTAATCAAATTAAGCTACCTACCGAAACTCCTGCTTCGCCCCGCCCCCGTCACGAGCGCGACTCACGCGCAGTCGTGTCGCGCGTCGCCCGCATGCTAAGTGACGGTTATTGTGCTTATCGTACATAGCGTCGTACTTGCCGTACATAATATTATACTTATCTGTGAGTGATCAACTGTTCTGTCGAACAGCGGTGATTTTCGACTGATTTTCTTTTCTGGAGTTTGTTGAGGGAGCAGCCGTATAGTGTGTTAGAAAGTTTTATGAGAGCGGCAGTGAGCAGTTGTGAGTAGTTGTGCTAGCTATTCTTCAATATCTAACGATTGATGTGCTAACTTAACGCTAACTGGCAGTAACACACCAAGAACTTAACGACCTCGCGTGTAAACCCTACTTTGGGTCTTTATTTCCAAATCATGATAATCTAAGGGAAGGTTTGCATTAGGCCAAAGTCCTTCTATGAACAGCTTACACAGAATTGAAGCCAACCCTAGCACGCATAGCCCTTTTTTTTAAATATGGAGAAATGCTCATCCTTGAGCACTTCCATGGGGAGATAGTGCATCACCGGCGCACCAGAACACATAGCACGCCATAACCCAGAGACCACACCAGCACATGGGCGCCAGACAACCCCGTATCTGGGCACTCTTGGTTCCCTTGCGACGGGCCAAATGCACATAACCAGCCAATGACCTGATCATTGGCTCCACCGCCTGCCAATTTTCGGCCGTTGAGGATAGGGAGAGCGGCCAACGTCATTCCAACACTCCTTCTGCCCTACGGCCCCACTGCGTCCGCCATCAGACGGTGGCGACCCCGTCAAGGCCGCGGAAGGTAGGGAGAGCGGCGCAACGCAATACCAACACTCCTCTCCCGCCGCGGCCTCCAACCCTCAGCCGCGATGCCTCCCATACGACATCGCGGCCCGCCTCAGTTGCGATGTCGCCCAAGCGGCACCGCAACCTACTTGTTGGCCGCTACGTCGTCGGCTTACAGGCAAAAGCCCTGACGAGCGGCCCCTCCTCGGGTTCCTCTTCGCTTCACCGTGAGTGACCAAGCCACGGCTACTGAGCCTCCCCACCTCGACAATGCGGGAACCCACCGGGGAGGGAGCATGCCTAGAACCCTTTTCCAGCTAGGTATGCTGGTGTTAATTGGCTTCAATCGGATTGATATGCCACTGAGAGCATTTGATTATTGAATTATTTTATAGTCAACAATAACTTCACTCAAACTTCTTACAGGAACCTACTTCTACTTCAAAAACAAAAGTGTGTCTTGTTTTTTTATTTGAAGGGAAACACACTTTAAGTCCGCTCCCTCACTTCTTGCCAACATTACGGGCAGTTAGTATGCGAGCGGCGCGCGCGCATCTCGCCACAGATCAGCCGTGCGCGCATTGCACTCACGTACTTAATTGTTCTCTAACTGTACTGCACAAGTCATGCCTTTCTACGGAGTGAGGAGCTGGAGGCGGATGGAAGGAATCCATCAAAATTAAACATAAAGAATGTCTGAGTGATGGCGGAGATTAATGTATCTACAATCTAGTCGACCACCGAGCTATTTAAATGATACCTACTATCTATTTTAATTTAATTTTTTTTTTTTCTTAACAAAAACGCCTTCATCCTCTCTCCTATTAAAATTAACTTTGCTGTGCCCGACAGGGTCCATCATTGATTCGATGTTTTAACACACCAACTGTTATATGTGCACATTATGGAATGCAATAAAGTATTGAGTTTTCACCGGATGAGTAGAAGGTAGACTGCTCCCCGGGACCCTGGGTCAGGCTCATGCGGCCGCACGTTAGTGTCACGGAAGATGCATTACGTTGGAGATCTAAAATGTTTTAGTCGGCTCACCCGTGTATCAATAACTATTATAGGGTTGTAGAGGAAGGGTTAATTAATGCCGAGTTGAACGAGTTAAAGTATTTTAAGAATCCTCTACTAGGTACTCTTTTCCGAGAGAAAAAGCTCAACAGTAGTATACCTGCAACAGCACAAAGAGAACTTCCATCTTAAAGCTCCTGGTTATTTCACAGTATCCGTCTTCATAGTTTACTTATATTTCACTGTCATAGAGTTCAGAGCACCGTCTGTTTAATGGTAATTCTAGCTGACATTGATGACTTCCGGTTCAAATAATAATGGCTGCACAAGTCATGAATCTCCGAGATTGATACTTCCTTTCAGTACAACAGACTAACTAGCCTGCGGTCTGCGTGATTTACAACCTTCGCTTTATTACCGGATGTGCTTATTATGTGGTGAGATCATGAATTAGATGCTATATAGCCTTTTGCTTTGCGGCACCTTTGACTTCTTACAAAATTGTTGACCAAGGAAGTTTGTAACGTCACATAACACACCCTAACTTCTGTAGCTACAGGAAAACGTTCTTATCGTATTATTTGCTTCCCCTTATTAGTTTATATGTATGTACCGTCGGGTCATAAGTATTTACATCGAGGTGTAAGTACTCACGGTCGGGGTGCAAGTGCTTAACACCGCATCTCATCATTCGCCGCATGGTTCGTAGCACCATTACTAGTATAATGTGTGATTCGTATATCATTCGTAGTTCATAGCATGATTCGTAGAACAGAACAAAAGACATCAACGAACGACACTTCACTATGCTATGAGTAGCAGCTACGTACAATTTCTATATCGTAAGTAGCTTTATAAAATTAAGTGAATTATAAAATACATAATCATCTAATTTCCCCACTGCTGGGACACAGTCCTCCTCTCTGTGAGAGGGAGTGGGCCGTAATCCACCACGCAGGTCCAGTACGGGTTGGTACCTAGATGTCACATGTCTTCGAATTTTTGATTCTAGGACATGCCGGTTTCCTCACGATGTTTTCCTTCACCGTTTTAAGAGCAGTGGTGATGAAATAATTTACACAAAGTAAAGCGCCTGACGGGGTTCGAACCTACGACCTGTAAACTCGTAAGTCGCGGCCGTTACCACTGAACCACCGCTGCTCCAATTATAAAATAATTTCGTTGAACCTCTTAAAAGAAAAGGTCATTCCGGTTCATCAATAGGTACCTATAGTTTAGCGACATAGAATTTTCAATAGTGTAGGTCGTTGTACTCAGCCATGTTTCGGCAAAACAAGACACAGGTATCGCGTACTGAATAGACATTTTTGGCGGAATCGCTTTCTATTACCCATTTTTTTAGATAATTCAATTTTTGATTGAAACCCTGAGCAGCTTCCATCATTGCTTACGCTTATCATCCTGATGAGTAGTGTCCAATACAATGTCATCGAACACCATTTTGCTGATCTAGCATTCGATAAAGCCGCAAGTGTGGAGCGACTTCAGTGTTAGGACGGCAAATCGAATTCATTCATTTTTCACATTACATTTGCAGCATTAGCATTTTAACGTAGTTTTAATAATATCGGTTACTTAGCAACAAAGTCAAGTTAATGTCTGAGTTTTATGTAACAAAGCAGCACTATACCACTAGGTCCACCGAGCCCTTGGTATCCCCTTCAGGCAGGCGCATGCGCACGTAGTGCACATACGTACGAGTACACTACGTGTGATGCGCCTGCTTGAGGGAGTACAGCTCCCTCGCTCAAGTTAATTAACCTCAATTAGGAAACATTGCATTAAGCTCAGTTGAGTTTCAGTTACGAAGAAGTGATCTTCTTCTACAACTTTTGATGATATTAAGCCAAGAAAATAGAGCTGTGTATTTAGAGACATGCCATTGCCATAAAGCCTGCGCTCACATTGCACAACGTGCGCACAAAGCTTCACCTGAACATTACGACGTAACTTAATAACTTGTTTGGCTGAATTAATCAGCGCAGCCGCAACCGTTTCCTCTAGAAATAATAACACGATCCGCGCAACGAGTGCAATGCTTACACAACAATAAAAACGCTCCGCACCGCACCGCACCGCACCGCACCGCCGCCATCCGTCGTCATCCGCTCAGCAATTTTAATCGCTCGCTCACAAAAAGCTGCGCGCGCAACATCCTCTCATGTTACAACAAAAAACAAACAGCGTTACAATGAGCCACTCTTGTTGCGCCACGTCGTGCAATTGAAACGGGAACAGAGCCCGCGACCCCGCGGTCACGTTTCAGTCCATTGTTTACGTTCTCCAGCATTGTTTAAGGAGTTGACCATCAAATCGCTAATAAAGCGCGGTGAATGCGCGTGCGCCTTTCTAACTGTGTGCACCAATGGGAGCGCAGTGCGGCCACGCCCCCCGCGCCCCGCCCCACCGCTGGGCTAGCCTCCCCGTGACCTCGGCCTGGCTGCACTATCGCCGGTTTATTAGCGAAACGATGCGGGGTCACACGATCGATCCCTGTCTGGTGTCTAGTCGTGAAATTGGTCCGAGTCAACACCTATCTATTCTTAGTGGATCGGATAGCGGTAACTAGGGTCTAAACTATCTCAAGATTGGAGGAGACAGTGTGAACAATAGTATAAGTCTCCTGCAGCCTGCAGGGCGAAGGGCTCGCTGCACACGGATGGAACAAACATCGATCATTGTAAGCTTGCTTACTGAGCGTTACCGATTACAGATTAAGTCTGGGTGTCCTCACGAGTCACATAGTGCTGGTCGCACATCAGTGGAACAGACAGCCTTGGCACAGAAAATGTTACATGTGTAATCAAAGACGTGACCTGAAACTGCCCTCAACTAATCAATTATGTTCTTTGTTCTTCAAGACTGCTCCTAATGACGGATCAGAGCCATTATTAAGAACACTCACGCTACTATGCATAGCGTTAAATCATAGTGATGTACTGTGTAGATACCACTTAAATCCGGCTAGCTTTGCAAAAACTATGAGGAAGAGCTTGTAATTACAGTTTTCGATGTAAATGCGATCTGTTACAGGTAATTTTGATTAGAATGTTCATTGAACTTGCAGATTAGGTTTTGTATAAACTATTCTATGGTTATCTTAAATTTGGTTTATTATATCTTGGCTACCGATTGTACGTTTTGGGTTTGATTACCTACATCTATCGCTTCCGACCTGGCTGACGTCGTAATCTGTCTAACAAGAGTACCTACTCACATATTTTCGTATAGCAGCAGATACGAGCCAACACGAGAGAAAGACTATAAGAAAATTCTCAGTCTTAGTAGCAAGCTAGATATGGCTTTGTACTCAATTGATCGATAGTTTATGAGTTTTACCAATGCAGGCTTCAAACGCAGCTAAATCTAGATGATACATAATATGTGAAATTGATAAAGCTTATTATTATTCTTGCAACTAAAAAGATAGTGAATCTTCTACGCCCCGTCATGTCGACTCAAATGAGGTGAAACAGACGTGACGTATTACAACTCTTACCGGCTACCAGTCGCAGCTGCTATCTGCGATACATTACAATCTTTTTCGACCAGCACTAGCCTTATCGCCTGATCTATGGCGGAGATACCCGCGCTAAATTATCGTGTCGTGAGGGCTTGAACTCATAGCTTCATGCTATTCTAAGAGCACGTAGCTCTTACGTCCATGTTGCAGCGAGATTAGAATATAATATATCAGGGGAAATGCTATAAAGTTCACCTACTGGTATATTCATTTCGACTTTTCACGACTCAAAAAGCAAAAAGCGTCAGTCAGAGGCTCCGAACAGGCTGCTGAATTATATGCTGAAAACGTTAAACGGGACTTATTTATTTGTAGAAACTGACGAAACAGCAGGACTTTAAACGTACCTGCAAAGGCACGCATACCTTCCGGGGCAGCGGGATTGTCCGAAAAGGTGAAGGAACACGGGTGGGTTTTAGTTAGTAAGAGTCTGACACTCCCTTCTGCTCCACCCAGAGTGGGAGGGGTCATTTGATGATTTCCCATCCTCAAAAAAAAAAAAAATAAATAAAAGAGGCACGCATAAAATTTACTGAAATTCTGACTCAAAGATCACGCAAAAACCTATGAATAATGCATTAGTTTGGTACTTCCATGTAATCAAACCTCACTAAATAGCGAAAGGCTCCTGCCTAGCTGATATATTTGGAAAATGCCAGATCTTCCACTTGCGTACGTTTAGAAATACGTTTAGAACGCACGCTAGAATAAATAAATAAAAATCATTAGCGACGAATTGCATCCCTTATATTAGATAGCATCAAACGTGCTAACCTTACGAACAAATACAGTTACAACAATACTAATATTTATGAGCTGTTGAAGCAATAAATTGCTTCATTGTGTTCGCGAACATGTTGCGATACAGCCTCCTTGTTGCGCGTTATCACCGCATCTGGCGAGCGCCAATCACGGACGTGCGGCTTAAGAAGAGTGCTCACGAGTGGAGAGTGGCGTGCCACTGTTGCTGGCGCCGTTACAAACTGTTTTAGATACAAGTTATCTAAATTTTTGCACGCCAGGAGCTTTGGTTTGATTGACAGCGTTTTGTTGTATGTATCCGGGTGGTGGAGGTTTGGAAGCACCTTACTTTTCTTAAAAATCACCTCAAGTGTAAGGTGCCTAATCATCTTAGGACTCCGATAGAAGATGTCAATAGGCTGACCACCACCATTACAACCTAACACTGTAATTTTAATCTTTCTTTTTTGTGATAGGGTATCAAATTACCAATGCGCGTTTGGTGTCATGTGCAAGAGCAGCATTTTTTGAGGCAATCCTAAGGCGTCACCTCTCATCATCTGCACTGCCCCTAACTCCGTCCTAGCGTGGCGTGTTGCGGACGTGTGAACCCGCACTTATCGCTCATCGCGCGCGTGTACCAATCAGAGCGGCGGAGTATCGCGGATCGCGCCGTAACTCGCGCCGGACAAACGACGCGCCGGCACGCCACCGACCTGCGCACGCGCCGCCAGACGGACACCACGGACACGGAGATGAGAGTTTGATACTTCGGTTTCAATAGATACCTATTGCCATATAAGTATGGCAATACATTTTTTTTTCTGATTTTCAGTTACATCCAGTACCTAATACTAGAAACATAGTCGAGAAAAAGGTAAGCAGATGGCTTATTTGAAAAAACGCGACTTATTTATAGTTATAATGGTCGGCAAAGTAGCAGGGAAGCGTGGTGTAAGCCGAAGAAAAAGTCTATCTTTAGGAACATTCGCGAGCAGGCTGGAGCCACCACCACTGCTGAGTTGTTCCACCTCGCGCAGGACCGGCCAGCCTTCAGGAATTTGAGAGGCAACAGAAAAATGCACCGTTTTCTTCGGAAACCTAAGTTTTATTGGTTGCATTACATTGTTTGCAGGTGAGCTTCTAGAAGAAGTTGACTCCGAGGTTGATGACGACGGACAACGCGCGACACAAGGACATTAACTTAACAAAACCGGTAGGTATAACCATCAAAATATTAATGTAATACGACAGTTTATAATATGATCTCGTGCAGCATATTCGAAAAGGGAGTAAAAATATTGTAGATATAAAAGTAATTGATCCACGTATCACGGCGCTGTCCATCGATTTATCCCTATTAATCAGCATAAACATAGAGCCTGGTGCCACACCACAACTTATTACAGAAGGAGAACTCCGAACAAATCAACAATAAGAAGGAATGCGAATATAGAAGCAACACTGAGCATCGCTTCCTCAAGTGACGGTTAAACAGAACAACTTGAATCTCTGCAATCCTAGGTTGTTTGGATTTTGCTAGTATTGTTTCTTCACCGGAATGTAATATTTTCGATTTACCAGGAACTACGAAGATGGTGGCAAAATAAAGATGATAATTATAAACACACTTTATTGCACACACCATTTTTTTAAATATAAACATTTCGAAAGAGTCCTTTCTAACATACTCATCAGAGAGGCTGGTGATTATGTTAGTCCTTCTGCCCTCATCCTATGAGGTGTTCTGGGTCGTGCACCGGCCGCGGTGCGCGCGCGCAGACCACGTCACGCGCCGCCATTGCGCCGATAATTTATGAACGACGCCACTTTTTCATTGTGCGCGCTGCCAGTTGCTAGCGAAGCCGTGAGTTGTCTGTAGAGGGACTAGCTGTTGGGGGAATAGCAGGATAGACACATGGAGTGATCTAGATTAAATATCTTGAGTTTTGCTAGAGTTCAGAGGGGCAATTCTACCACAGTCTGATCTGTCTCAATCTGCCAAAAATCCCTACTTTTTGACATTTGTTTGTCGCCGAGATGAAATTGCGACTAGATTTTAAACGTTTTAAATTACGAGTTATGGCCTTCAGGTCTTCAAAATATGTTGAAAAGCTTCTTTGTTGAGAACTGATAAGAAGACCGTCATTTTCGACATGTTCGACATGTTTGTAGTTTGTATTTCTTTAGATATGGTTTAAAGGTTATGGGGAAGCTTTTTTCCGTTCTTGCTAAACTCTTGAAAAAAATTTTGGTTTCTAAACCTCCAATCAAATCCAGGGACCCGTACACTCATCGAGTTAATCTGCTCCGGAACTCTTAATGGCCATACATACAAGGTGCAAGTAGTCTGCAGCACAGCCCACGTAACAACGTAGCCTAGATGAGTGGGCCACCCTACTGCAGGGACGTGCACCGTGCAGCCGGCAGAGGTCGCTCGGCTGCAATCTATCTGTCACGCTGCGCCCGCGCCCGGACATGCTCTCACCGCTCCCACCGCTCGCTCCGCTCTCTGACGAGTAGCTAGACAACTACTTACAGGTCCTTACTCCTGATCCCTCTTGTACGAGCTCTTGTAAGGTTTTGTGTTTGCGGAAAAATCAACAATATTGTGCGCAAGAGTTTAAATCGCCTCGTTGTATCGGAGTCGCTATGCGGCTGCAGATCTTGAGAACACAAATTTGAGCATATGAGTTAGTTTGTGAGTTGCGTTATGAGTGGCATATGTGTTTGTTTGAGTTTATGGTGGAATTTCTGATGGATACCTATCCTTATCTTATAGATACCTATATCCTCCGTCTTTGGAAGATGACATCTCCGAAAGAGGGCTGATGGACTAGAATCTGCTGACACTTACCAGCGAAAACAACCTAATTCAGGCTATGGATAGAGTTGATATAAATGCTTTCATAGGTACAGAGGGGTTTATATAAAAACGTTGCTTAAAGTTAAGTAATTATTAGCGAATGTTTAATGTTTAACTACATATTTTAACCACACATGTTTGACGTTAAAACGTCTCTTTAAGCAACGTTTATAAATAAGCCCCAATATGTTCGGTGAGTCATTGTTGGTACAACAATCGTCATAATGAATCACCGTTAAAACTTGTAAGTATGAGATGAGATCAAAATGTCATGTAGGTGTCAAGACCTCTCCTACACATAACTATAAAGCTTTTAAAAGCAGTGTTTCTTAATGATATGATCTTTTGCACTTGTATTACCAAGAATTTTAAAATTCAGTATTTAAAGATACCATAGCAAATCAGTAATTACAAAATTAATAGGTAGCGATACGACGAACAATACTAAGGACTGCCACACCCAGTGTTCAGTTTGTAATCTCCCTGCATCCCTAAATAGCAGCCAGTTAAACTGAAGTAACGTCTTAAACACATAATTCATGCGTTATCTGTTTAAAAAGCATTGCGCTCGATAATTTGTAGTTTCCTTTTGTTTTATTGTTTGCATCAAGTCTTCGAGGCACGCAACGGGGCAAGGCACTGTTAGGGACGTAGAGAGTAGCCCTGATGCTGCCTTGTACTCTTTTTTTGCAAGCAATCAGACTATAGTATGAATTATGTGTTATGAGTGCACTGCAATTTCTACTGGGTTTGATTTAATTTTATATTGAATGACTTGTTCGAATAATTTTATGACTTTTCTGCATGCTTGCATCTCCTGGTATATCCAATAAGTACTTATATTTTTCAGGTTTCATGCATCTGGCACAAAAAAAACTATTTAAGTACCTACTGCAGGTTATCAAAATATTTCCTCCCGAGATAGTCATGAAATCATTATCATCACGATACAAGTAATGACATGTAAAACTGTCAAGCATAACATCTTCACAAAATTAACAATTTTATTTTCAAATCATCAACAATGACCAAATATCTAACCCGATCACCTAATTTCGGCCCACATTAGGTTCACCCGATCCCATCGTGTCCGATTCAAGGCATCGCATTGATGTTAAACCGATCGAGTGTGAACGCTGCGTGGGCGCAGACTCGTCGTAACATCGTTACGTTGCCCATCTTGTAAACGACCACTATTATATTAACATATGAAGCCCACGAGTATTGGCTTATCTTATTTGTAGGATGATCCTTACTTATAATATACACAACATGTAGAAGTGAGTTTGTCTGTTTGTTTCATCTCGGAGACTCCGAGGCTGAACCCTATAATCGTTTCTCAAAAACACATGAATGAGGGAGTGAGAGAGCCACTAGATTAGCCAGAAAATACAAGACAAGCTTTACCAAAAGCCCTGAAAAATAATGGTAATAAGAAAGAAACATACACTGACCATTCCCCCAGAAAAAACACAAAAATAGGTAAACAAATTCCGATTAACACCAAGCATGATAGTGATAGTTTAATTAAATGTTTATGGTAATATTTTTGTACGGTAATAACGTCAGTTTCACCGAAGCTCTAAGTATGAGTACAAGAAATCCCAAACAAACGAACCTTAGACGAACCCTCGAACCCTAAGCTAGTAATAACTTTCGACACGAAGTCATAACGAGCAGTAATCTATGTACATGTAGGATATCGACGCGGCCATAACGTGGACAATAGCCGTTATTCCAAGGTGTAGTAGGGATCGCCACTCACTGACGTGAAGGTTTACGTCCTAATCATAACGGTATGGAATACGATGGCCATGGGGTCCATAAGATGTTGATCTGTTTGTTATTAAGTATGGAGAGGCCACGATATCTCAATTATTATAAGGTCATGTAATATTATATTTTCTAAAGTCTAGCCTAAGCTTTTGATGGAGGCCCTTAGCGTTGCCCTGAGCATTGGTGTTCCAGTTTGGATAATAAATGTATTGGTAAAATTACAGGCTCTTAAAACATCAATTTATTGTTGAATGTTGCCAATGGACGATCGAATGGGCTCTTTATAAGATGACACATGAGACATGATCTCCTAAATATCTAACTGGCCTTTGTTACATACAAACATCTCTAAATACATCTTAGTCCATGGCAACCAGCTTCTGAATACATAGTATTTAAAGATTAATTAAATACATATCTGCCTCGGTCTGTTACAATAAATATATGCACTCTACCTCCGCCTCCTTGCTATTGCAAGTACCCTGGTAACGTGCCATGTGGTAGTCCGTAGTAGTTCCGTGTCCTCTGACCGTTGCTATGTAAATGCAGCTCTGAACGGCGCGAGAGAACGACGCGCCACACTTCGTTAATTAGACTGCGCCGGCGCAACCTGCGAGTAGGTAAAAGCACTAGCTTAGGTAAGTATATTAAATATTCTTACGGTGTTTAGATTTGTTTTAAATTCAGTGGGAATTAAATGGAGAATAAAAAAACTCGCAACAATGAAATCCCTTCGTTATGAGCTTAATATTACATAGTCCAGCTGAAAAAGGTACCAACTCATAAGTGCAGTAGTGGTGTTTATGTGATCAAAAAACCAAAGAGGATGCTGCGGATCCAACTGCCCCTGTACTGTACAATATGATAAAGAATTGTCTCTAAACGGCCCAGAATTATGTGAAAAGTTAATATCAATAAGGTTTCTTGGACGCTAACAGCCATCCATGTCAATATCAAGCAAGCAATCAATAGTTTCGATAGTTTAGATTAAATTAATTGAGATCCTTAATCTCCTAATTAATAGGTGCCTGTCCTGTCCCTCCTTGATGCTTCCTTATCACGTCACTCTTCTATCTTCTGCTTACGACATGGGACCTCCCGCATCACCGCAGCCATCATTACCGACTTGTTACCGACGCATCGATCCCGTCTAATTAAAATGTAAATGAGCTTCAGTGAGCGCCTCAGTCGATCGTCACGTCGTCGGCCCCAGTGTCCCAGCGCCATCACCCGCCCATACTTATTTATTACTTATCAACCACAATTAAAATGTCCACGATTCGATCCGGTGACTCTCAACTTTTCTATAAAGTATCAAATTAGATTAGATAATTTAAAATGAGGTTTTATCGTGGATTGAGTATGTGCGCTGCGCTGATGTAGGTGCCAGATTTTAATGATAATAAAATTGAGATGATTTTCGATGTTTTTGATAGAGTTTGAATGTATTAGAATTTAGATTATTGACGTATTTGGATGTTGAAAGTCACGTATATTGTGAAAGTATATCTTTATGATTTCCCATTAAATTAATATCAGATTAATTCTAAATAATATCGAAACGAAAAAAAAGAGCATGATTTTGTTATTCCTACTTGTTTAAGGCTCACAATACTGTTAGACCAAGACTAGACTGATGATGAATATCTCAAGAACAAGTCAATCATGAGTCTCACCCCCTAACCTGACAAAACCTTTCCCGTGTATGAAATCGAACTATCTTCAACCAGACCACACAGGCTGACAACCGTCAAACTAATAACCAATAAAAGCCATTAGGTGGGACATGCAGGTTCCGTAGGTACAAGACGCCACTTAACCTGCGCCCGCGCAGCCTAATTAGCGCGGCGTGTAGTGCAGCGTCGGTCGCGGAAGTGCCCGATGTGTGCCGAGCGTTGCAGAGTGCGACACGACGCGGGCGCACGACAGGACGGCAAGCCAGAGGAATGGACGCCATTACAAGGAAGCAGGGGTCCAAGGACTGAACAGGTCTCAATAATTGTTTCGGATTTTGTGATTTTATTTTAAAGCAATCTAACGAACTGTTCCTTTGGTAATTGTTGGGACTGCGACTTGAACGGTGAACAAAATCTTTGCGTAACATTTAAGTTAGTTACCTTTATACCTTCTCCTTAAGATGAGGCTAGTTATGAATAATAAACACTGTATTTAGCTAAAGGGTAACATTAATCGACGTGTGGCTGACCGTGCCTACCAACAGGCCTGGTGGAAGTACGGTCAATACATTGTATTTTAGCAATTAGAAAGAAAGAAAATGAGTACGTTTATTTGCGTTAAACATGACGCAGAAAAAGAACACAAACACAAAAAAAAAACAAGTTATGGTAAAATAATGCGTCACATCCACACAAAACGGCCATCGTTCAGCATAAATGCTAAGTGCCTATGCGAGGCAGAGCCCCAGCGCTGGTTTTCAGTGACAGCCGACGCTGACGATTTCATATAGCTAATAGTTAATATTTTTAAATTTAATTCTGATCTAATTTAAATTAAATATTTAGTTCAATCAATAACATTCTGCCAGTTGCGTGTTACTACAGGTGCTCCTCGGCCAAGCCCTTCGGGCAAACTACTAAAGTGTTAAGATAACTAAAGTGTTAAGCAACTTTTGTCACTGACTGTAAGTAGGTTCATAAGTAATTATGTACTTCTATAAGGGGAATATATAAATGCACTTTAAAAATAATGTTACACACATTAAAATGTTAGCTTGTAATAATAATAATAATAATAATAATATTCCACAACTATCACACAACGCCATCTAGTCCCAAGCTAAGCAGAGCTTGTGTTATGGGTACTAGACAACTGATAAACATACTTATATATTTCTAAATATATAAATATTATAGATAAATTACACCCAATTGAACGAACTATAAAAATAATGGTTTCTATAAGCGATCTCGGGGCTTGGAGCAACCCGACTTAGGTTAGGTTAGATTCCTTCTTAGTTAGACAGAAGTAGGTAGCGGACCAGCAAAGCGGGGCTCCGTCGACTACGTCTTATTATTATTGCTTGTAAACCAATTTAGACCCTCCACGCGATCTTCCCCACGAGGCGGGGTCTAGTGAGCGAGCTGAGCTAGCGAGCGAACTCAGACCCCTCCATCCCCTTCGTGGACATTTTAATGTACGTTCAGAAACTATAAGGTTTCGGAGTTAGTTTCCGACAGTTGTAGTGCAAACCATTATTTTTAAAGTGATACAATGTTATAGCTGTTTTCATCAAATTTAAAGTGCTATTAAATACATCCCCTTCTATAAATGCATCTGAAAAAGCGAGGAACCATCTGGAAGTTATAACAGGCCGTTTATAAGATTTCAGTTGATTAAGATTTACAGGACCTACTCTACAGTGACTTCCAGAATATTTTAAGAGTTTTTACACATTTATAACAGCCGCTAGGCGTGTGCTGTTATTATCAAATGCCACCATCTCAATAACTTAAGCAAACGAGTCTACTTATTCAGTGCTTAGGTACAGCAGCACCGCGCACGACACGAGTGCCCTCCGCAACATTACGCTGCTAATAGTTGATACATTATTTATTCAGGACATCATAAACTTGGCTAACGAGAGCTAACGGCACTTACAGCACAGACTAATGAGCGGAGTGTTCCATGCGTGGCGCGCCGTGCCGTGCCGTGTCGCGACGTGCCGCGCCGCGCCGTGCTGCGGTCACGACAACCGTTATGTTTCACGTACTAGCAATATTGACTGTATCAATCAAGTAGGTAATGTTATCATTTTAATAAGCAGGTACTTAGGTAGTGGTAAATCAGAAAATCTGGGTAAAATTACATTTATTTATTTATTTATTTATTGTTCACAAAATCCACAGCTCTTTGAAATTTTGTCTTAAAATATATAAACTAGTCTTACAGCCAATTACGGATTAACAAAATACGACACAATAAATAATACATAATAGCGATGATTAACAAAATACGTACAATGTCCAAGTTCTCGAGACTCGATTGTAATACCTATGATGGTCCCAAATACCAATACAAACAGTAGAATAGAATGGACCATACTACCATACTTTTTATTATGTGCCTGTATTAGGTACATCAGATGGATTCAGTGTCTCATTGCCGGGTATTCGTCTAAAGTCGACGGTTTATGTTTCAATAATCCCGAAAGTCCGCGAAAGTTGTCCGGGACAAATACTTATTGAATGGCTGACCCGCCGCGCCCTGTGAAATAATGAGAGCGTGACGATCGAGCTGATGCCATCAATGCATCGACACATTTGTGCCAACGTCGCATGTCACACGCGAACAAACACCGCGCCTAACAGGGCACAGGGCACGGGGCAACGGCCGCACCTACTGCTTGCACCATCTCAGACACATTGCCAAAGAACTCATTAAAAACATGACAAAAAATGCCCATTACTATCCCATTTTCTATCCCCATCACACATAAATCTTCGAAATCCAATTAATAAAACGGTAGCCGCCTCCCGAACGAACCGATTCGATACGATTGTTCATAAAATATTCTAACGGTAGCCGTAATCGATTACAATAATTGTTAATCGATAAACTATTCGCTTCATACGTATCGCTAATCAATCCGATTTCACGCCGCGACGCACGGTTAAATACTTTAATCGTTGTAATGGATAAAAATGTAATTCGCGAGTGGATCTCGATTGCTGGAGGGGAAACATTAGATGCAAAGTAAAAGCCGACAACAGAAAACCACCCTTGCAGCAAACGGCAAAAGGTCGGTTTTAAACGTGAAAGACCAATTTGTTTTGCAAAAAACTGTAATAAATAATTGAATGGGATAGTTTAATCCCATTTTACGACAATAGGCATCCACTTGCGCAGCTGATGTCGTAAAACCTGCGCTTGATGCGGTATTGTTACATGAGTTGTGACCCTCGCGGAGGGTCGTAGGACAATAGCCGAGTTTTTTGTGGTTAGAATAATGATGTTAGGACAAGTGGGCAATCAGGAGTCCGCGCACGTTTGCACAAATGTTTGTCGAGCTTAGAGAGCTTATCCCTGATGAAACTGAAGATGTCCCATGTCGCTGCGGTACCGCCGCCGGCATGATGTCAGCTCGCTATGACCTGAAACGGCTCTTGAATAACTAATGAGCTAAGATTTTCTCTCTGAAGCTCGTTAATTGTGTCGTTCCGGTTTGAACCTGCTTGCCATTAAATAGGCAGTTTACATACACAATTATGTACCTACCTAAATAAAAAAATAGAAAAAAGAAAACACGATGAAGACATTATGAAACTCATAATTTTTAAACGGTTTTATTTTTACCTACCTAATCGAAACTTAATAGGTAGGTACCTACCATATACGATTGTAGAAGCAGAGGATCGTTTTATTGATTCAATAAAACCAGCGGCAAGTTGAAATAACAGAATTATATAGTTTCCAAATGTGGCGGTTTAGCATAGTGTTAGTTGTCCGTACAGCAGCTTTGTTCCGTCGTGATGGCGGATAGCGCGACCTGGCCGCGACCGGGTCGCGCGACCGTGTCGCACACCTCGCCGCCGCAACATCGCTTCATTAGGAGCGCTACTTAATGGCCTGGGGCTGCAAATTGCGTTGTAAAGTATGCCTGTTAGCTGCTAGATTGTAGTGCAGTTAGGAGGATACTTTGTCGTGGTGAGGCACAATTTTTACCCGACTACGGCCAAGCAAAAAGGAGGGTTATGATTTTGACCGGTATGTATGTATGTATGTATGTGCATCTGTTCCCTCGTAACTTCTAAACTGCTTGTCATAATTTGACAAATGAGGTATCTTTGGAAGCGTCTTGGTCGTCCGCTAGTTATAGGCTATGTGATGTTACATTAAATTAACTATAGCGCCCTCTAGCGGAAATAAAGTTTCTACCTAAAAAAATAAAGTACCCTATATTTCATAATTTTGAGTTAATTTCTTTTTAGAAATTAACTCAAAATTATGAAATAACTTTAATTTCGGAAGTCGGTGGCAAAAAACTAAAACTAAAATAGGTAAGTATAGATCCCAAGACACCGACTTCCAAAATTAAAGTTATTTCATAATTTTGAGTTATTTTCTTTTTGAAGTCGATTAATTTTTATAAATTACTTTTTGGATACCTAGTAGTATGTACAATCCCAAAAACAAGGGCACATATTCTTAATATAAACATTGAATTGAGATAGTGAAAGAAAATTACTACGGAATAGCAAACAGGCCATAGCAATACAATATTATATAAATAACACTAATGGTAATAAAAATAATCACTCATATAAGTAAACCGTGGCCTACGTGAGTTTGGTCCCAAATGATTTGATCACATGTTTTGTATTGCCAGATTGAGCAGACGGGCGATACGACAAGGGAGGCGCGCCGTGCTCATTGTCATCAGCACAAACACAGCACGATGAGCGTGCCATATGATAATACGATTACACTATTGAAATAATATATTGGGGTTGAAACACATAAAAAAATACTCGTTAAATAACCCTTTGGGAGCAACTGTCGGCGTTAATTAAAAATGTAATAATAATAATTTATGTCAAAGAAGACACATTCGACAATAGTAGGTAGGTACCTACTCAATGCAATAGGCCACGCGTTCGGTGGTAATAGCACACCCCGGACACTCCGTACATCGCGCGCAAAATAATTACCTACTACTACTACATAGCCAAATGACGTTGGTACACGTGCAAATGTGTGCGTAAACTCTAGTAGGGTTGGCTGTCGTGCGGAGCGTAAAATAAATGGCGGGAACGACGACGACGCGACTAGAAAGGACTAGTTTGATTGTTTAACTAATTAGTCGGGTTCGTAATGAAATAAAAATAATATTATCCTAGTTAAGTAATAAATGTAAAACTTTTTAACAATAACTTTAATTTCGGAAGTCGGTGTCTTGGATCTGTATTTTAGTTTATTGCCACCGACTTACGAAATTAAAGTTATTTTTCACTTTGTACTTAGTGTTTTTTTGGAAGTCGGTTTTTTTTGCTAAAAAGTTTTTATTTCTCGCTTTTTAGTGGGTCTGTTTATAAAGTACCTATCTAAGTTACAATAGCCTAATGTCAACTTGCTCATCGCCTTGTACAAAATATTGCTTTTCCCGATGCAGGAACGTTAATTGTTGAGGAGTTCTCTTGGTACTCCATCATCAGCTCCATTTCACCATTCGCATTGTGACGAGCATAAATTGTGCTTAGCAAACATATTAAAGTAATCGAATCGCAACCTGTGAAATACTTACTTATTATTGAGTAGTCCCGGTGGCCACCTGTGGTCTTCATCATCAGTTCCACTTCACTAAATGTTGCTATCCCAGAGCAAATACCCATGCAAATAAGGTACTTAGCTAAATATTGCTAACACTAAAATATTTTCGTTTAAATGACCTACTTAACTATAAATAATCGGTTATTATATCGCATGGTATTAAAATGCGATATCTTACAAACATTTATGTAAATACAAATTCGGAAAAGCATCACAATATCGTACCATCGTGATTAAAACTCAGATAAAACTTTTAAATCGAAAAATTGTGTGTTCGTGTCAGCAGTACAGTGCTGCGGTTCTTTGTGAGCGCCCCTAGCTAATGAACCGCCGATAATGTCGCGGGTGTGCGGGGTGAGGTGCGGTATCTGATGTCAGCGCGGGGTAGGGAGTGGCCATTCTGTACGAAGTACTATTAGGTATTCTGTGGTAATAGTACGGAGTTTCAATGGACTAAGAGGCCGCTTAAACCTTTTGGTTTTGTTACTATAGTAAGTATACTAACTTGTTGGATGTCATATGTCCTCGAGTTGAAATTTAATTGAATTTTTTTATTGAAATTTCAATAAAAAAATTCAATTATTTATAATTTGGCAGTGAACTATTTTTATTAATTATTTGACTAACTATTTACACTAGAAACTAAATTAAAAGACTAAATTACTATACAAATAAATACTATTATTATTAATTATTTGACTAACTATTTACACTAGAAACTAAATTAAAAGACTAAATTACTATACAAATAAATACTATTATTACTATTATTTACTTATTTTTTTTTATTTTTTTTTATTATTTATAATTGATTTAGGTAGATAAATATTTACAAATTAGGGCCTTAAACTAGAGGTAGGTAACAAATAATTGGATTCTACCTGAACTAGGAATAAACCTGTATCTCAGGTATCTCACTCAAGTGCTTAAACTTTAGTATGTATTATCTAAAATTCCTACAAATAGTAAATACCTACCTAATTTATCTACTTTAAGTAATTATTATTATTTATTTCATAGACAACAATAGGTCCATATTGACAGAACAAAATACATAATAAATGTTAGTATTAATATAATCTTCTGTTAGTACTTATACAATTATGTTAATAACAATATAGCTTGTGATCTATGTTAGTACTTATACACTACGACAGACAGTGTTGTTTTAATGAGATGTCCCATTATGGGGCTCTCATCAAACCTGTCAGCTATCACCTTCAGGAGGCTGTTGCCGCTGCCCCGCAGTCTGGCGAGCAGATACGCACTTCTCTTACGTACGATAGCTGAGAAGCTGTCGACTCGGGCTTTTGCGCATCTCTAACGCACTGCAGTAACGTGGCAGCCGCATCAGCACCCTGAAGGCGTTATTGGACGCGCAGCGCATTGACGGCTCGTTTGGTACAGCTGATCCATAGGGCGCTGGAGTACAGAGATGTGCAGTATGCTTTAAATAGCGTGTGTTTGACTGCTTCTGTACATCGCGCGAACCTACGTGCCAACATGTTCACCCGCACCGCCAATGCCCTGCGTTCCCGTTCAACATTAGCATCATCTTTAAGGTCGTCAGCAATCAAATGTCCCAAGTATTTAAACTGATGTACCCGACGAATCGGGACATCGTTAATTTTTATTGGTCGCACAGTTACTGGACATTTCTTGCCAACAGCCTCAAAGTTCGAAGTTCGAGTTCGGACTTCTTCACATTATACAGCAACCCATGGCTGGCAGCATAGTTCTCACAGATTTTTACAAGTTGTCTGAGTGCACTGACCGAGGGAGCCAACAGCACCTTATCATCTGCGTAGCTGATATTATTAAAACACAACCCGTCAACAAAACAATCCACATGCGCACTGCCGAGTCCTTCGTTCCTTCCTTCTTTCTATGTTACTCCTGAATATTTGTGTCATCAGACCAGTATCAAGTTTTTTTTGTTATAATCTAAGATAACTTCGCAAAAAATACTTCTCAAATTTTAACGTTTTCTAGGGAATTACCTATGGATTGTTGGGCCCCTGTATCGAATATGGGCATATAAGTGGGGTAAATGATAGATGATAATCTAGCCAGTCGACAGTTTCAGGGTTATCCATTATTTACGCCACACACTGTATAAACCGCATTGAGAACCTCTTCCTTTTTTGTAGTCGGTTAATTAAATCAATTCATAAACAAAAAGTTATGCCCGAATTTACTTGCAAGATTAGAGGTATCCCAATAACAACTTTGAAAGACGTGTGGGTGTAGTACCTACTCGTATATGCACACTTAAGCGATAGCAGCAATCGCGGTCGATTTGCTGGCATTTATTGTAGAATTTCGTTGTCAGTCTCCGAAACTCATCATCAGATATTTACAAAATATAAATGGGACAATCTCGGAATAAACCTCTTTAGAACGAAAAAAAAAATGCAAATCCGTTTATTTATGACGGAGTTATGCCCGAACATTTATTTATTTATTTATTTTAAATAGAACGGCCGAAGCCAATTACACTCTTTAACATCTGATTTATTTAACCCAGTCATGCATAACATATTATAAATAAACACCCGATTTGAGAACCTCCTCCTTTTTAGAGGTCGGTTAGAAATGACACCCATGACAAAAAATGCACAAATTGTGATACGCCGCATTATAGATTTTGATTTTAGGTACTTACCTAAATAAAAACAGGAAAGCTTAGGGATAAAAAAGAAAAAAAGGGAGAAAAAGAAAAGAAAGAAATAAAAACGCTTTGAAAGTCCGTGGCATACCTGAAATAATCATTCTGAATGTTTAGTTTCAAACACCCATTCAAAAAATATGGATGTCAGTGGCACGTGAACAACTTTGAACGTTTGAGCGCACATATCAACTCGGAAAGGCATTGAGTATTCTGTCAGAGAGCCATTCAGTATTCTTTGTATGATACTCCCTACTGTAACGCACACTAATCAGAATCGTAACGTATTCATCTCGCCTCGGGACAAGGTCACGAACCGCGGTGCAGTGCGTGGTCAACTTGCAGTCCCCGCGCTTACGGCTCATCGTCCCTGCGCTTTCGTCTCTCCGTACCCGAGCTTACGTCTCTTCGTCCACCCTTGCTCCTCTCACTCAACCAGCGATCGGCGAGCCGTAAGCGCGGCGACGACGCCTAGCCGTAGCAGAGTCGACGTATCGAAGCTGCTGATCCGCTTTGCTTACGTGCTTACATTAGGTTGACGCGCTTTCAGAGTAGATATATGTGCTATGACCTTTACGGGGTTTTTTCTATTATGTATTCTGTTTGCGTTGATGTCAGCTATCGATTTACATAGGAAGCATGCGTGGACGCCATTTTGAAAAAAAAAAAGACGTACTTGTAGGTATGCCAGGCTACATACAAAAATCTTAAATCCCTTTTAAATAGCCGCAATCTTCAATTTGTAATGTCGGTTAATCTTTATCAGATCATTCGAAATCGTGTGACAATGACAGCCCTTAAAATTATAAAGCGGACGTACCCAAGCTGCCGTACTGCAGCTTAGAACATAACCTCCGTCTACTTTACACGAATGCCCTGCAAAACGCCCGCGTTGACCCACTGTAATTCCTTACAGCGAGTCAACGTGATTTTACGAGGTTGTGACAGACGGAATTATTACGGTCAGACAAGCATATCCAGGGTTTTTACCCAAGTGGGAATCCACCTGGATATTTTTCTACTGGGTATTTACCCGCCACCCATCTCTATCTGTGCCAGTCAGACGGCCGACGTGGCCTAGCTGTGTCATGCTATGGGTAAGGAGCGCTAAAAAATAAAACATTACATTATAATCTATTTTCATGATTTAATAGACATGTAGGATTACATATACATATTTTATTTCATCATAAAACTATATTTATGCAATAATTTACTCAGCTAATGTGTTCTAAGTGAAGGTGAACAGACAACAAATAGGTATTACGAGCTCGTACCGGCAGGCCGATGCTTTGGGGACCAGCTGAGTCCGATAACCAAAATAATATTTTCAATACTAATGGATTTTTATCCGATTCATGCGTTAAATTCACAAATCGTATGAAATTCCACTGTTTACTTTAGTAAGTCTTGATTTATTGCACACTGTAAGGCGGTAACTGTTAGCTTTTTATTTTATTGAATAATATAACAATGTGGGTCCCCAAAGCCCCGGCCGCGTGAGTACAGCCACCATTCAACAGGTCTCATATGTTCGTGTTAGCTACACATCATTAACACAAACTATAACGTACGCCTGTCGCAATGTCGTCTACACTTTGTTATACAATTAATAAATACATTCGAAACAATCAGATCACAATTTAGAAGTTATAAACACCAAGTTCTTATAATTAAGGGTCAAAGCACCCATCAGGACGTTTCAATATTCGATTCAAGTTCATTTTTACTCCACCGTGTATTAAACAAACAGTATAATAAAATGGGCATGGCAGTGCTGTGAGCTGACGTGCCGCCCTGTGACGTGCAAACAACAACAAGCAATCTATTTCAACAACCACGAGGGTTGCTGGCACCAGTGAAAATCAAGTGTTTAAAGTGGGTACGAAGCATCAAAACTCTGATGCCACTTTGGAATTTTATGACGAAGCATAAAAATGAAGTAAAGTAAAATATCTAAACCTAATTGATAAAACTCCCAAAAACATTTTTAACAAGAGATTCAGAAACAATCAACTTCGAGTGTAGACGACATTGCAACACAATTATACAAAAACATTATTATATGTATTTCCCACCAAACTGTTACCTACACTCTGTATATTCTGGCAAGACAATAAATATGTATTTCAACTAATAGACAACAAAATAAGGGCTTTCAGCCGATTTGTACAAATATTAAACCACTCTTTGGCTATATAACACCTCTGGGAAGCGTAAAATATATTTTATTTTATTTATAAGCATTCCAAAATTAGTAAAAAATAACTTATGGTACTTACGCCGTCCACCATTTGCAATCCCTACGAACTAAATAAGGAGCGAGTTCATAAAACGTAATGGCGGACACAATATGTAAAGTATGATACTTAAAAATATTGTGCACAAGAATATTGTAAGATTTAAAATTGAAACCCTTAAATAGTGAACGTAACTTACTGCAAATAAGTGTTTTCAAATATTTATATTACTGGTTCATATTGGCCGCCATTACATTTCGAAGCGTCCACAATTTACAGCGTATTTTTAGTGTACATTTTTTAGCTATAAAGATTGCAAATAAGCGGCGCACAGATAAAACAATGCGCTATGTTTGACACAGTACATATTGGTACTAAGTAGATCACGGACCGAGCGCACCCGGCGTCCTACTGCCTCCGACACCTGCCGATCGATTCTATAAAAATCTCACCGTGATAACTTAGGTGAAGTGAGCGTGAAGTGAGCTATCAATAGGGGCAATCCCTAACATCAGGTGGAATGACAGTTCACTTCACCTTAGTTTTCACGGTGAGATTTTTACAGAATAGCACTGCTGTACTGTGCGCGTGCGGCACTGGGCAGTTCGGGCGCAGTAACATGCCGACAGCGACAATATAAAATATATTGATAAAAATAATAATAGAGCGTGATATGTCAAGTTACAGCTAGCGTTAATATGGCTTATGTTACAAAATGGCATTAAACAGTGTAACACTATTACTTTTCGTTTCTGTTACTGGACAAACGAGCGACATTTTCTGCAAACGCGCGACTGAGTCGGGCAATACGACTTTAATATATTGTATCTTATTAAGCGTTTCTGTCTCGTACTTGATCTATAGCTAAACATAGTATTTGTTTATATTTTATTCTATTCTAGTGTAAGGCATTGCGTTGATGTTTGGGTACTATTTACATGTTCAATATTTGTGTCAGCAAGAGAGAAGGGTAGTCGCTAGTGGGTCAATCGGGAATTTAGGCCAATCAAGAACATCTGTAGGAAAAGGAAGAATGGTTCGATGGTTCATGATTTGTTTAATTATTATTGCCGGATCGCGGACCTGAACACTTATCGGAGATTTTTGAAGGAATGAGGCAGATGAGACATCTGAGTAGATAGAAACAGTCCTTATTGCCTAACTCAGGTGCAGCGGCGCGCCGCCACACGCGACGAGTGCGCACTAAATAAATAAATAAGCTGTGACAACAAGCTATGTATAACAGGTGGAGTGTGAGTGCGCACAATGCCCGGCCAGCCCGCACAACTCACTAGATATTTCACATTATAATGAGGCCATCGAGGTTCTTCACAGATCTTTCCTTAAATTATTTCGGGTAATCCTGAGACTGGCCGGTCACTGTTAACAACAGTCAGCAGTTTAACACGAGGGATACTTTGGCACAGTCGGTGACAGACAGACAAAATTAAGTAAGCGTTATATTTTCATTTATCTTAGTTAAGGAGGTAATTCTTTCGATAAGGTATTAATTTAAGATTTAGAATCAATGTTGGAAGGCAAACTAGACAGACGTGACAAGCAGTAACTGAACCTCTGTGTTCATTTATTCAGCTTTCATTTAGACATTGCATTCAAATTCATTTACTGCTCATCCTTTTACAATTCAGCTAAAATGCATATCTCAAAGCTTTGCTGTCACCAAGTCTAGTAATCTATGGTACATAGGATAAAAATAATGATCTCATAAAAATGATATAGTTAGGTATCTATCTATGTAGTATGTGATCAACTCTATATAAATAGCTTTATTTGGTGCTGGCTCATCATGTTTTGTACATAACACTCAGCGACGGCAGTACGCTCCGACTACACTTTAAATTGTACTACGATTTAATTATCAGCTATTATGTTATAATCAATAAATTTATATCTTCTTCAAACAATATTACATTTGACGAATCTCACAATAAAATAAAGTAATCGTGTAAAAATTCAAAAAAATAAAATATAAGTTTCAAAAATGTTTTGATCATTTGTTTCATAGTTTTGTTGCAATAAGGTCGGAAATGAGAACACATGTGCGTCCGGAAATAAACATACTATATCAATAGCAACGTAATCACAGCTAAAGTTAATAAGGCCGCGTGCACACGACGCGACTGCAACGTGTCGACGGCGAGCACACGCGGCCTAGAGCTCGCAGGAGACAGCCCATCATTGCGATTCTTTACCGTGCTGTAACAATCTTTATAAACCATTCCTTAAATTGATTAAACTAGTTAAACTGGACTACGATACATAGTCAGTATATCATTCGATTTTCTCGGTAGTCATAAAATTCGATACATTCATAACATTAGTAGGCTGAAAGGCAAAACATGGCAGTCTCCGGCAGCTCTCCAGTGAACGGTAAGTACAACTACCGAGACGAGGCTTGTGGCGCTTGCGACACTACGCGACACACGGCGACTTGTCGCGTGTCTGTCGAGGGCCTTATTTATTTACACGTTTTTCCTGCACGAGTTAACAACGGCACATGCACACCTATTATGGCCACGGACGGTAATAATGTAATGGTGCACACGATTGGAGGTGGTTAGGTCCCGTGGCAATATTATATTATACATCACACCCAGATTGAGCCCAGGTTTGTACTGCATTATGTTACAATCTGTCCTCGTGCGCGCCCGCGACACACGCGACAAGCGCCGCCGCACGCACACACGCACACTCCCTCACACGCACACACACACGCACGCTCCCTCAAACGCACACACACACGCACACTCCCTCACACGCACACCCACACACAGCGTACGAATAAAAAACCACAATGTGAACAACACACAACTATGAAATATTTACGAATAAATTAATAACATGACCGTGCCGACACGCCGGCACACGTAACATACCTCTATTATACTCTATACTCTATTTATTTTATATTAGTATGATCCACATCAAAAATTAAATCTTCACGTACATTTAAGTTATCTAGTTAACAAACGGTCAATGTCGGCGACTCAGGTTGCAAGCAACGTGCTATGAGACTGCGCAGCTGAGCATCGCTCTGCAACAACACTTACATCTAGTCTGCAGAACTACCGCGCGACATACTTCTCGCTGTACAAACTCACATTGCACTTACAATAAGTCAATAAGGGGAGTTGCAGAGTTATGCGACACTGATAACATTCAACTTTTCATGTAACGGTTTGTGTTTTATGATGACAAGTTATTGATTGGGTATCACGTGTTATTTCTTTTACCAAATGAATATAAATAATTACTATTCATGTGATAACAAAACAATATATTTCTTCAACTTCTTAAAATAAATCACTAAATCACTATCTCAACAGATCTGTCTCATAAACTCGCAATCATCCGATCAATAGCTTCCCATCGACCTAAAAATAAAATGGCCACGAAATTAATAGACACCTTAACAAGGTAAACTAAACTTTAGTACGTAGATAATAAGATGCAACCACTGTCACTCCGTTGCCGGCGAGACATCACTCCACGCACCCAACGAAAAACATATAAAACACAATAGTTATATAGCAATAATAACGGGAACACGTACAGAGATTTATAATTTAATATATTTATATTATTTTTTATAATATTATACACTAACAACTACATAAAGCAATACGTTTGTGCTTCCGCTCGCCGCGGGCGCGTGAGTGTACCGCGCAACACAACTGGTAAGTAAACTTAACCCAACGTTAATTTAAACTATTAAACTTAAACCTTTGGTATTACATCGATAACTAACAACTAATTAAATAATACTTCATTCAGAATACTGTCGCGATGCGAGACAGGTGCCTGGCACATGCTCAGCTTACGTCGCCACCATCGGGACAGTGAATTACTACTCAGTCAAGGAGCTGTTTAATACTGTCATCGTTATTAAAATTATTCATTTATATAATATAATAGTGACGTAAGTTGAACATGATTCTAGCTGAAATGTGATGTCAAATATTAAAAAATCTCTTCAATAAAATGGTGGTGTCTGCGACAATAATATTGATTTATAAATAATTGTCTACTTGATTACCAAAGTAAACAAGACGATGACTATAAAAACAGACAATCATAAAAAACAACATTTAAGTAATGTACTCAAAGTACGACAAAAATATACTTAAAATATTTAATATAAAATATCTAACAAAATAATTATTATGTAAAGAGAATCTCAACTAAATGGTAAATGCTTGTGTTACATTTGTACACAAATAAATACATTTTAAATTTAAACTTTTAACCGAATAGTTATAAAATATAATGGTAACACTTTGGTTTGTTCGCGACTATTTCAGGCGGAAACAGACTTTTATCACATTACGAGCGATATATACATGATTCCCATGAGCTGGGGGCTGAAGGGGCCGGCGAAGCATGCGTACTTCATAAAAACGTAATACCAAAATAATTTGTAAATCAAACATTCATAAGGGGGTTGTATTTATTCCGATTGGATTACAGAATATCTAGGTTCTCAAATATATATTTTGAAAGGCCACTGATATAAAGACGAGATAATGAGGAATTTCAAATTTCTATAGAAAACTTATTTTTCGCATAACTCGTCTTTAAATCAGTGTCCATTCAAAATATATATTTGGAAACCTAGAAAGTCTGTAATCCAATGGGAATAAATACACACTACCTTAAGAATATGTTTGATTTACAAATTATTTTAGTATTACATTTGTTAGAACTACGCAATACTACGCATGCTTCGCCGGCCCCTTAAGCGTGTCTCGCTTTGCGTTAAGTCCTGTCGGGTGTTACCAGTCTGTTGCCCCTTACACTGTACGTGACAGATGTAACACAAGGTTAAAGATCAAGAAATACTGTTGTAACACAAACGTGTTGATGAGTATTGGAGGAAGGCTTAGCGCAACAACACGCGGGACTAGAAGTAACGATGTACGCGGTGCGCATCACTAGCACTGCTAGAAGTAACGACGTACGCGGTGCGTATCACTAGCAGTGCTAGAAATAACGACGTACGCGGTGCGCATCACTAGCACTGCTAGAAGTAACGATGTACGCGGTGCGCATCACTAGCACTGCTAGAAGTAACGATGTACGCGGTGCGCATCACTAGCACTGCTAGAAGTAACGACGTACGCGGCGCGTATCACTAGCAGTGCTAGAAATAACGACGTACGCGGTGAGCATCACTAGCACTGCTAGAAGTAACGATGTACGCGGTGCGCATCACTAGCACTGCTAGAAGTAACGATGTACGCGGTGCGCATCACTAGCACTGCTAGAAGTAACGATGTACGCGGTGCGCATCACTAGCACTGCTAGAAGTAACGATGTACGCGGTGCGCATTACTCGCAATGCTCGACCGAGGGCGCGCCAGGGGAGCCACAGGGGCTGGTCGTGGAAACGAACTCTCGCATGCAAGTTATACAAAGTGAAGAAACGTAACGTTATCAGGCGTTACTTTTGGTTAATACACGACAGTCAAATGTCATGCAATTTCAATATTTAGTTTTAATTCCGCCAAAAATCGATGGAAGTAAAACTAATTATAGAAAAAAATTATAACGCCTCGCACCGTTACCTTTCTCATTGTTTTGTTTAGCATAAATACGAAACTTTGCATCGTTACCAGCGACAATGTGTTCTATATTGTACCCTGAACCATCGACACATGATGCTGAGCAATGCCGTGAAACTTTAGTAATAACTAATACGGGGTTTAGGCCAATACCGTGTGACTGACACCCGTAGTGACGTCGACAGTAAGTGTCGCAGCTCAGCGCTCTGTGCCTGTCACTGTGCCCTCAATGAGGGCTTAAACTTTATGAGCACTGGTTTGAATCAGGGCTCCTGATTCAAACCAATGCTTATAAAGTGTTTTGTATGAGGCAGCAGAGGTATATTCGCGCTGACAAGTGTTGATCCCCTAATAACTTGCAATCGGAAGCTAACTGAGCTCCACCGATGTGTTTGATGTCTGTGGTTCCAACCCTGCCCTGGCGAACAATTATTTTGGTCTTATATCATACCGCTTCCGAGTTAGTCTTGCAAGCGGTGCTATAGCGTGTCCCTCGGTCAGTTCTGTACGCGAGTCGAATCAGAACCCACGCAGGTCTGATCACCTCACTAATAACTTTAGGGTATCGGTATTTTCTATAAATGTAAATAAAATTTTATTTATAATGGTAAATATACTCTGCGAGTAATCTCATACGTTTAACTTGACGAGCAAGCTTAATACCGGTAAATATCGCGGTAGCTCGCGTCTCACACATCGCGGACTTTCTCAAAGAAATTCTGCTAATCGAAATAAATATTATGCGCGAATGACTAAACAATCAAATCTCTTCAAAATAACTTTCATAACGCCTAAGAGGGGTAGACTGTACGAACACAACATCCAATCATTACAAAAACACCAAGTTTAAATTCAAAGCACCGATTAATAGGTACGTCGTAAGTTTAATAACAGAATGAACGTTGCAGCGACACTCTCGTACATTTGCACGCACACAGACACACGCACACGCTCACAGTCACGAAGTACACGCAATTATAACACTACTACGCGTATGGGGTTTACATCGTCCTCCGACGCGCCCGCGGCGACACTGTGTCGCGCTGTGTCGACACAGTGTGCCACACGTAGTGCCGCGAAGTGTGCGACAGGCACAGTGTTGCGCTGTGTCACACTGTGTGCGACACGCACAGTGTCGCGCTGTGTCACACTGCGACACGCACAGTGTCGCGCTGTGTCACACTGCGACACGCACAGTGTCGCTCCGCGCGCGCCATATACTATGTATTGTTCAATATTTACAACAATCGATAATTGCTCTATATCTTCAATATAGGACTCAATGGAAAATATACTCATCGAATCAACAAAGACCTTGTTTTTTTTATTTATTCATATTATATTTTTTGTGATGTGAAGAGATTTATTACGTCGAGGCGGGCGCGCGCGACTGCCGACGCACGACGACACGGCCTCGTGCGCAGCGTGCTCGTGTGACGTCACGGCCTCGTGCGCAGCGTGCTCGTGTGACGTCACGGCCTCGTGCGCAGCGTGCTCGTGTGACGTCACGGCCTCGTGCGCAGCGTGCTCGTGTGACGTCACACTCGCCGCGCGGTCGTCGCGCCACCTACATAACAACACGTGTAGCGCCGTCGTAAGCGACTGTCGAATGAACTAGTGGACAGAAACATCATAAGAAAACCGTGTTTCAAGTCAACTTTGGCAACGTCTGTACAATGTTACGAGGTATTTAAAGCTGCTGTTTCACGAGACCCACAGGTTACGTTCAATATCGTGAATTCAACGACTCGTTCGAACAAGTCTTACATGCGTACGAGCTAGCGTTGATATTAAATGGAAACTTTGGTTTCGCTGGCAAAACAAGGTAAGCGCATTTATTGAGATATTCAATTTTAGAACCTGACAGCTGGCAGTGTACCGCGCGGAAATCATTTTATCCGAAGCAATAAGAAATATCGATCGGAGACATGTGCTGCCTCATATATAGGTATTATTGACGTAGTCACTGATCTGATACCAAGGTTTGATGATGATTATATATTTCGCAGATGTTATAGCGCGCCACATGCTCTATCATCAACAACATTACTTCGGTACTTCAAGATTGTTCGTTCCAATAATCTCAGAAGCTGGCAACATTGTGTAGTGTTGCTATTCCCGCGGTAGACTGCCTGCGTCCGGCACCCCGCTTGTGAACCTGAGAGGTTCTGTGATGATTGTACGGACATGACGCAATTCGGACGAAGTTTCGAATCCAGCTTGTAACGGAACTGCTCGCCCTCTCAGCAGGAGTGCTGTACTTCTTCACTAAAAGTATCACTATTTACGCGGAAAGAACTCGTGAAAAGTCACATTTGCCAAATTGCGTCCTTGTAAACTGTCGCAGTGAGAGACTCGAGCGCTCCTGAACTAACATACACTAAAAGACAGACAACGTACATTCAAAAAACGTACAAAATAAAAACGTAATAAAAATAATACTTCGTCCGACGTTGATACTAAAGACGTCGCGCGCTACTACTACAATTAAAATAAGAACAGCGTCTGCGCTTAACTTACGCATCGTCATGACTAGACAGATGTTGGCATTACACTTAACATAATTATGTAAAAAATGAGAGTGGCGGCGTCGCCCCGTCGCGCGCTGTGTACCGTGTGTACCGAGTGTACCGGGTGTACCGAGTGTACCGAGTGTACCGCGCACTGCACGTGTACGGTACGTGTACTGCACGTGTACCGCAGCACAGCGCACACAGCTCAGACTTGCGGCGGCTTGTCGACGGGCGGCGCCGGGTTGAAGTCCTTGTTCACGAAAGAGAAGCCGCGGAACTCCTCCTGCAAGGGTAAAGACAAGCGTCAGTACTGGTCAATTACTATCACAACAGAAGGCCAACACCCTTAATTAAAAACGTTCAAAAGAAGTGTTCGTCGTAAGAAGATACGCTCACACTCAACTTTTCTGACACTGACATAATAATAATAATAAAAATATTTTCATTAAAATGTTCTACTTAAGGGGCCTCTGCGAGTTGGCTTCGGCCCCTCGTACGCCTTCCAAAGGACCGGGACCCCATGGTCCCGAGATATAATAAAATAAAATAAAAATATATATTTCATAAAAGAAGAAACACATTGCTCTGTATACACTGTAGATTATAAATTTAACAATTGTCACACTATAAGCAGAATTTTGAAGACTCTATCCCTTAAACTAGGTCTAGCCTGTGTCTTAAGAGATAGGGTCCGTATGGGTACAGTAAATAATTATTTACTATTATAATTATAATTTAAAAACCTTTGGTAGTATCATCCTACAAAGGTCATTGACATAAATTTGGAACAATGTGGGACCTAATATGCTTCCCTGGGGCACACCGTAAGTCACGATTTCCTCCTTACTGAGATACGCATCTATTTTCACTTGCTTAGATCTATTCTTGAGGTAATCTTTGAAAATGTCCAGTGATACGCCACGTATACCCAAAAACTCCAGTTAAGAGTTAAGTTTGGAAACAGAAACTGTGTCAAAAGCTTTCGACAGATCAATATTACTAAAGAAGGAACATACTTGGTTCGCGGAAGAGCGAGGAGTATCACCTAGTTTCAACATTTCATCGGGACTGAGCGTACTTTACGAGTATTAGTGATGTCTTGTATAGTTTTCCAAAGAGCTTTGGGTTTTTTTTTTGATTTTTCAAGTTCGCTTTTTCCAAAGGCTATTTTAAGTTTACGGAGTAAATCATTACAGAACTTCCTGTAGCGAGTATATGTATTTTAGTTTTAAAATTAAGTTATTTGGTGATTTATTTGATTCATATGTAGCCTATCCCTATTTTTAATACATTTTAATAAGCCTGGTGTAATCCAGGGTTTTATAGTTCTATGTTTCTTAGGAATTGTATATTTAGTAGTGTGTTTAGTTATTTTGGTAGTTATTATTGATACAAACTTATTCAAGGCTTCAATTGCATCATTAATTTTATAAATGTCAGAAAATTTTATTCTTTCTAGTCCAGATTTAATGGCATCTAGATTAGAACGAGAGATAGTGCATTTTTGCTTTCGAGTTAGGTTCGCGTTCATTACCGTAAATATAATAATAGGTTTGTGGTCGGTAATGTACGATTCAAGAATTAATGTGGTAGAAGGTAATTTCGTCAGAAAATACGTGACGTCTGGTGGCCCTGGGATCTTACTCTATAACTAGATGAACGGTAACATCTCTCCTTGTTGACGTTACATTTATGTTTGTTGGTGTGTATGTGTATGTTTTGTGTGTATATATGTGAATGTATATGTTTTGTTCAGTATCATTAAGATTAATATTTTAATATAGGTGTGGGTAAGAAATTTAAAAAATAAAGTTGATATTAGTTTTTTTAGAAATGGTATTTTGTTTGTAGGTCTTTTTCAATGGTTACGGATAGTCAGAAGCCCAAAGGGTATCTTTTTATGTGGAGGCCAGATATGCAGCCGCTATATGTAAAATACTGGTATTCAGCTGTATCTGGCTAGACTGGAAGTCGATCCCAACATAGTTGGAAAAAAGCTAGGCAGATGATGGTTTAGAGTCAATAAAACATGATGAACTAGTTCCTCACCTGGTTGATGGCTCGCACAACGTCGTTGGGCACAGGCGTGAGCACGGGCTCCTCCTTCGTGAACTCCGCGTCGAAGTTGGCAGCCTCGCGCTTGCTCTTCTTTAACACAAGGAACGCCATGTCAATCATAACACGATACATATTACAGTTAACTTAAACTGGGGAAATTAGAAGTATACGATATTTTTTTTCTTTATTATTTCAAGACAGAATTTGGAAATCATTTCATACATAGTAAATGCCAACACGAACTTTATAATAGGTGTAAAAGGACCCAACACAAAGCTGAGTCATTACATTATTTTTGTCATTGCGATCAACTACAATGGTTACGTCCCCGACCATAAGAAAGTAGTCCTTTAACGTGTGTTAGATAGCTACAATTAATAGTCGTCAAAATTGTTTCCTAGTAGTTATTTCTGCTCATTGATACAATAATAAGTTCGATGTACAGAATGCGTAGAAATTCGGTTTGTGATGGTTCTTTTCTTATATTTTGAATATTTTTGTAGTATTGTAAAGGACGAACCCCTTTATAATACTACATGTTAACTACAATATGATAACACTACATGTTAACTACAACGTGATAACAGCCGCAAGGGTTAATTTTAAAGATTAAGCAACGCTTGCTGAGGTTGTTGGTGTAAAATATTGGTATCCAGTTGTATTCGGTTAGACTGAAGCCGACCCAATATAGCTAGGAGAATGCTAATGTAGTATTATAGTGTACAGACATAGTAATGTCGTGCAAGGCGCCCACTCACCACTTTGGGGCGGAAGGGCGGGCGCAGGCGGCGCTGCACGAGCGCGTCCCAGTCCACGTCGCGGAAGAACACGTGCGCGCGGATGCCGCCCGCGCCGCCCAGCACGCCCAGGCGCCGCACCGGGTTCTTGGTCATGAAGCCTGCAACGTGGCACAGTATACGTTAGCTTATATAGTCACTAGCATTTTTTACAGCAATAAATCATCAATGGCATAGCCTCCTCCTTTTTTAACCAACTTCAAAAAAAAGGAGGAGATTCTCAGTTCGTCGGAATGTTTTATTAAAGTCTGTTAATAAAGTTCATGAGTACCCGCGGCTCGCACGCATGCGAGGCTCCCCGGCGCTACACTCAATCTTACTTCCAAACTAAGTTAACTCCGATTCGTCCCTCAATATCAATATGTTTTTAATTTAACAATGTCGTTAGTGATCTCGCGATAAAATCAATGCTCTCGAGGTCAAATCACTATTACAGTTAAGCAAGAGGAATCATTGAAATTGTTAACTTTAGCTATTGCTAGCGTTATCGGGTAATGGTAGGTACTATGCGTAGAGTACCATTACCCGATAGCATTAGCTTGAACCACCAGCCACCACCCGTTCGAAATCGTATGTGCGACTATTTGCTAACGACTATTATGATAGGCTAGTTTTATCGTAACGCGTTTCGGCAGCGCCGATTGAGCGCGCGCGTTCGAAGATGTATGGGGTAGTACGAGGGCGACACTGAAAGTTTTTAGAACCGGCCACTTGTAAGCGATATAATAAAAAAAAATCAGTTCAAATTTTGAAAATGGAACTCTTTGCCACTATTGTGTATTTACTTTATTGATTTGTCATTTGTTTACGATTTGGCGGCAAATTCAAAATTGTCTGCATCACGTCAGCATGAATTCAACGCGAGAAAATTTTCGTACAATGTCTTTTTGTGACTTTCGATGTCATTTAAGTCAACAAGAAAGTTATGATAGACTTCGATTGGCCTTTCACGATGAAGCCCCATCTCGTGTCACTGTTTACAACTAGTTGATGAGTTTAAACGTGGTCGCACTAATCTCACCGATGATCTGCGTGAGGGAGGGCTTTCTACGGCGACGACTGAAGACAACATCAGTGTTGTGTGGTCGGCAGGGTCAAATAGAAGAAGACAACGTATTGCATCGATCTAAAATAAAATTAGACGAGAGCAAGCAATCGATAATGATCTTACAATCTCGCCTCATAGATACTAATGTAACAAACATTCCTGAATATATCTGTTCCCACATATTTTGAAGGTTGATATATTACAATTATGAAAATGATTCACCTTTGAGTATAGACACGGCCTCTTTGGAGAGCCACACGGGATACAGCACGTCGTCGTGCAGAATGGACTCGAACAGGTCGTCCTCGTTGTCGGCCTCGAAGGGAGGCTGGCCAGCCAACATCTCGTAGAGGAGGACGCCTAAAGCCCACCAGTCCACTGAAGGCCCATACTCCAGCTCTTGGAGGATCTAAAAAGTAAACATGATTTTTACAATCAACCATCAACCGCACAATACTAATATTTAAACTAAAAATCAGCGAAAAAAAAGCCTTTTTATTTTAAGGTGATCACTCATCTAACTCAGTATTATACTACCGGTGCGATGTGCGTTAGAAATCGACAGTGAACGGGACGACACTTATTATATTTATTTTTATCTAAAGTTATTTGATCAGCGTCAAATTCACATGTTATGTTAGCCATAGAAGAAAGAAATAAAAAGGAGAATCACAAACTAAACTAAACACCATCTAAATATTTTAATTTTAGATGGTGTTTAGTATAAATTTTGTATTTTAATACCAAATTAAGCTATCGTGATATGACGTTTCTACAAAGACATAAGTATAGAGGTATGAGGAACAGAGTGTAAAGTTCACACAACCTCCATAGAAAACAGAGGATCCTCCGATCAGACGGGTGTCGTGTCTGGCGGGCAACTGCCCGATGATTCATCTCGGGCCGTTGTATCTATGCTAGTTGCGCGGTAAACTCTGCTTGCGAGATGGCGGGATTTTTGTGACGTCAGTATGACGCGTTGTTCGCATGTGGCGTCGTTTTAGATACCACTACATAAGGTTTGTATTGAAGCAATCTGTACAAATGCTATCTAAATCAATTTAAAGAAACCTATTTCGTTCCAACGAGTACAATATTGAGAATGTGCTACATACCTCCGGCGCGATGTAGTCGGGCGTCCCGCAGAAGGTGGTAGTAGTGGTTCCCTCTGAAACAGACACGTTATCACTCTCTGCACTATCACACACCCTTATCTCTCATCTGCGGGTAGTGCGAGCCCTCAGCTTTCATAATCTGCCAGCCACAGGCCACCCTGCGCACCGACGGCCGCCATGGCCCACGCACAATGGTCCACTTGAAGGAATAAGTGCGAAAACCAAACCCATAGAACATAAATTACTGTTTTTTTTTGTCTCGTAGGGAAAAGGAACTACTGATACTTTTAATTAAATCCTATATAAAATACTAGCTTTTGCCCGCGGCTTCGCCCGTGTGGATGTCGACATAAACGAACCCAGCTCATGGTCTACCTGTGTGCCAAATCCGTTCAGCCGTTCAGGCGTGAAAATGTAACAGACAGTTACTTTCGCATTAATAATATTAGTATGGAAGTATGGATTAGCAGATGTGCAAAAAACATGATTTTATTTGGGTTGCATTCATTTGTACTTTCTTAGTACATATTAGACGTTACTAACATCGGTGAAGGAAAACATCGTGACTTTATAGTAGTTAATATAAATCCGAAATCGTCAACCCGTCTTGAGCAAGCGTGGTAACCAATATTCGTGCTTTCTCTTCATAAAGACCACTTCTCCCACTGCAAAGCAAAGGCCAGTTCTCATAAGAACTGGCCTTTGCTTTGCAGTGGGAGAATAATCAACTGGGATTATTTATTATCTTTATAGTGATGTGCGGGTTGACACTGACCGAGGATGCCCTCCTTGCACATGCCGAAGTCGGCCAGCTTGCAGTGTCCCTCACTGTCGAGCAGGATGTTGTCGAGCTTGAGGTCGCGGTAGATGACGCCGTGCGAGTGTAAGAACTGCAGGGCTAGCGTCACTTCCGCCGCGTAGAACCTGGAGATAAACCATTACAAAGTTATGGATTTTTCGGGAAAAGACAAGATCTCAGATAACTCCTAATAGGAGCATCGGTTACGTGCAATTTCCATAGCAAGTTAAAAATGCTATTTCTCGCATGGTAAAGTCTGGACTTAACAGGAGACTGTGATTTCTTGAGTTTGTTAGGGTGTCTCTTCTCAGAGTAGTCAGTTAGGAAACGTCTCATCTATTAAATGTGTTTTTACAAACAATTTACAGAAATAAAATATAATTTATCATTTTCTTTTTTCTTGTGATAATAATTTTTAGTCCTTTAGTCGACAAATAGCAAAAAAAGTAAAGTTACGAAATTATGACTACATCCGATGTGGTCCATCCCAACGACAGGAGTGGACAGAATGACAGTTTAAAACTCCATATGAAAGTCGGTTCCATCGGCTAGACCGATAGCACGAGGTCGTCACCTGGCTCTGGGCTCGTCGAACTTCCTGGCGCGCTGGATCTGGAACATGAGGTCGCCGCCGTCCACGTACTCCATGACGAAGAACAGCCGCTCGCGCGTCTGGAAGGCGCAGTGCAGCGCCGTGAGGAACGGGTGCCGCGCCGCCAGCGCCAGCACGCGACGCTCTGTGAGGGTGCACTCCACGTCGTCGTCCTGCACGATGGCGTCCTTCTTCAGCACCTTCACGGCGTACACCTGCAGCGCCCCGCACACGTTACTTCTCACTCACTCATCGGCACTCGTCACATGGGAAACTTTTTTTTTTAATATGAATTGACCCTTGAACTCTTCACATCAATTCTAATGGCTAGGCTTTTATATTGTATTTTATGTGACAAAATTATTTAACATTTTATTTGATATTGTTTCTGCATTTGATAATTATTTTATATTTAATTATTTTTTTTTATATAATAATTTTCAACACAATGTAAATTGTTATGAATAAATAAATGAATGAATGAATGAACAAATTCAAATACGAGTCGTATTTCTACTTCGACGGCTCCTTCTTATCAATTCCAGCTGTTGTCAAAACTTAGCCTGTCAATTTCACACACACAACACACTATAATCTTATAGTGAGTTGTGTTGTTTTTTTTAATAAATAACAATATTTATCAATTCCCAACATAGCTAACTATTAAAAAAATCTTTTGGTGACCAAAATATATACAATAACAACACAAATGTACCTCGTCAGTGCCCTTCTTCTCTGCCAGCATGACCTTCCCGAAGGAGCCCTTGCCCAGCACCTTGATAAAGTGGAAGTCGTCCAGTGACACTTTATCGTGACCGCCCACGCCGTCGTCGCCTGCGCCACACAACAACACTTTAGGTAGATGTCATATAAGAGGCTTATACCACAACTGAGTCCGTCAACAGCTGCGACAGACTTCAAAAATGAGAAGAAGTTGACCATTATCAAAAACCCAAAGCACTTTTTTTTTAAGTATATATCCTTTTTACTCTAATAACTTTTAACAGATTCTTTCGAATTTTAGCTTCATTTACACGAGGTGAATTTCTCGCCGGCGAGAGGCTTGAATGCAATGCTTGATCGGCTGACGATTTTCGCTTACGAGTCTTGTAACCGAAAATAGTCAAACGATCAACACTCTTATTAAAATAATGATCACGATGAGTGTACATATGTTTCTAAGGATAAACAATTAGAGGTAAGACCTCCACGGTTAAAATCCCAAACTTGTAGAATGTCACAGCTGCTAAAATCATCACGCATGACGTATAAGACCAAGAAAAGGAGTAAACAAGTATGATAGGATAGAAAGTCACAATGTTGTGCAAGCTTTCCGTAGAACCAAGTAAGTAAGCAGGCCACCAGTGAAAAGTTTTGAAATGTCCTCTCCATTATAAGTATCAAAATAGATAGATTAAAAAAACCTGTGCCATAAGTGTTGCTATCGCATATAGTCAATGTTTTAGGCTTCGAGTGTAAGAAGTTGTTAAAAGCCCCCACTCATGCAGTTTATACCCAGTATAGGAACCAATATTTTAAGACTGTGTCTACACGAAGGCTGTAACCCCAATTCATATACACTTTAAAACCATAAATCTGGCTAAAAAATGAATGTGAATCGGAGTCTTCCCGGGGTTTAATCCGGGGGTTTATATTAATGTGCATAGAATATAGCTGTTTCACCAGCAACGGATTATCAGTTCAGCTAAATAGATTTTAAAATTATAAATAATACTTATATTACAGTTAACAGTGCCATCCAAATTAGTCTGCAGTATCACGTCAAAAGCGAACTCTATCAAAACGAATTAGGAGTGATCCCCAGTTTATAATAGGTGTTGTTTATAATAAATAGGTGTTGTTTATAATAGGTGTTGTTTATAATATGTGTTGTTTATAATAGGTGTTGTTTATAATAGATGGTGTTTATAATAAATAGGTGTTGTTAATAATAGGCGTTGTTTATAATAGGTTTTGTTTATAATAGGTGTTGTTTATAATAGATGTTGTTTATAATATGTGTTGTTTATAATAGGTGTTGTTTATAATAGGTGTTGGTTATAATAGGTGTTGGTTATAATAGGTGTTGGTTATAATAGGTGTTGTATATAATAGGTGTTGTTTATAATAGGTGTTGGTTATAATAGGTGTTGTTTCAATACATTTACCACTGGAACCATGTGTACAATGTTACTTCTACTTACTATTTATTATTTATATAAGGGTTGTTCAAACGGTTCCAGTTAGGGCCACAGTAATTTATGTTATTATTTGTTACTATGTAAAAACGCCCAAAAAGAAGAAATGAAGGAGCTTCTACCATTTTAAACCTAAATTATGATCCCCATACCACCACCGCGTGTTTCCCGCATAAACTTACCACAGTGCAACCTATGCCTAAGGCTAGAAGTCTCTTATAAAACACTATCGGTAAATAGCGGCACAGCATAATAATTACTCTTTAATGAGCATTTCAAGGAGACTGTCAGCACATTTTCATAGCAAGCACCATGCTATGGAAATGGCAAGACGCTGTGGACGGCCGATAACGTTTATAGGGGACTCAAGCCTAACCACAACATTCAAAGCGACACACACGTATAGCTTGACTACAGCGATCAAAGCGCCAGCACCGAGCGACAGCGACACAAAACCCGCCCCCTGGGGGTGACATTGAACAAAACTCGCCACCTTGTGGGTCGGTGTCGTAACACGTGAATATCTCCTCCAGGTCGTCCCAGTGCGAGCGCCATCCTGCCGGCAGTTGCATGCCTATACGAGGGAACGTGGGGGGAAACAAAACAATATGGTAAAACAAAATAATGAAATTATGCACTTCGGAATGCTTTGTGTATACGACATAATTAGACAACTGTGTGGAGGTCGAGCTCTCCCTCCGCCCGCTTAGCACTATATTCGTACCAGAAATATTTGCGAGTAACGCCACCGGTGTCGCCGAAATGAAAACACAAGATACAAATTATTCATCCCGTGTAAATGTCACAACTGCCAGTTGTCTAATTACTATGGTTGGCTAGAATGTGTGTTTATTTTGTTTGTGTAAAATAAAAATGGGAAAATAAATGAATGATTTAATTTTCTATTCTATTCATTCATTCACTTATTCCATCACGTTGTTTTGTGCTGTTCAAACATAATTGAAACAACAGAAAAAAAAATAAACCAAAGCTTTATTTGAACAAAAGATAAATACATGAATAACATACAAGGTATAAGATAAGCAATACTGGTAAAAGTAACAATCACTCGAAGCGGCCACAGTAGCGTACCAAGAATTACTGCTACAAAACGAATGCAGTGGGTTGACTCGGCAATTGTCTTAACAAGCCTCGTTTAAATTGATAGAATAGTGTCAGTATTACGCCATTGCTATTCTAAATTAATCGCGGCTAAACGAGGCGTAGTAGTGAAATAACTCCAATGAGTAAGCTTTAGGTCGAGTGCAATCAAAAATTACACTAATATATCACCTTGAGTGCAAGATTAGTATTTAATTTTTTACAATAAATTGGTTCAACTATTTTTAACGTTTTTCCAAGAATGGAGGCTCCATTCTAACTAGACGCATGTAATATCATCAGCATAACCAATTGGTCGAAATATAGTCAACACACTGCATAAAAACTAACATTCACAAAATGCTACGATATCACACGGCTGAGAGGTAAATAAATGACTTACATCTACATACATACATTGTACTGGGAATATATCAAAAGGCTACTCTAAAAATAAAATATAACTAGCAAGCATTGGCCCTGATTCTGTTGTTCACAAACTAAACTAAATTTAAGTTCAGTGCATCTTTTTCTTTCTATTTCATTACGAAAAGGGCAGAAGATAAAATATTAGTTTAGTCCTGTCAAATTAGATAATCCATAGACAAATTAGACGAGATTAAAAAATTGGCTACTAAAAATACGTCAATTTACGTCAGGCACTGACTAATTTGACAAGACTAAACTAATATTAATCTTCTGTCCTTTTCATATTGAAATAGAAAGAAAAAGATGCACTGAACTTAAATTTAGCTTAGTTTGTGAACAACAGAATCGGGGTCATTGTATATTAACCTCTTACTAATAAACGTTGTATAGCATTTGTATAGTTACACAATGTTTTGTATTCTTCTTTTGAAAGTCAAATTACTGACAACTGAAATAGAGAAATCGTTATGTAACTATTCACCTGATATAATACTTTTATTAGTAAGGAGGCAGATCTACAAAGACTGTGTTGGCAGTTTCAATACGGCAGTATGTTTTAAAACTTCGGCAATATTGGGTGAGGTTATTGCATAGCAGGCTTTGGACTCTAAACTAGAAAAGCGTATCGCGATTTTGTCCTAACCGTCAGACTTGAACACGAGACGTGCGTTTTTCCCGTTTCTTATAAATCCGAGAATAAGGTTTAGAACTTTTTCTAAAGATATAACGTACAACAACATTCAAAGCACTTACTTGCATTTAATATTCTGCATTCGGTCACTTTCACCAGTAGAACCTTCAGAGGTTAATAAACGCATTCGGAATGCAAAAGAAATGCTATCTATGGATTGAAAGGTTACCAATCTTTTTTTATCCCCCAAAGAGGGGTGCTAAAAGTTTAACAACACTAAAAACTTTTCCTGTCTCTCTCTATTGCTAAGCCAGGTGTCGACAGGACCGTTTTGCTAAGCCTACACCACTCTGTGATAATATTTTAACCGTAACAGGGCCACGGAACCCTCAGTTTCATAGTTCCAGCAGCTGCCCCACCCAACATACCCCAGCTAGCCGCTATTCGTCGTCAATGTATCGTATGCACGAGTTACCTTTTTCGTCGTGCTTGTCGCCATCCTTGTTGTCCGACTCGCCCGAAGACGCCAGCTCGGGCGCGCCTTCCATCAGGGCCGCGTTTAGGTACTGTAAGGTAAAATATTGCTTGCAAATGGATCAAAGAGTAACTTCTCACAACACAAAGTGCTGCACCCTAATTGCGTAACGCACAATCGATCATAATCTGAATCATTTTGAAACAGGGTGTCTACTCCGAAGTGACACAATCGAATGATCGGAACCGACCGACACACGGCCGAACCGAATATTGTTGTCCTACTACGAAAAAGGTTCGGATAGGCTAAGTTTGATCGGGACCATAGTCAATGTTCGAAAAGAGTGACGGACTGAACGAAATGTAGCGCTAGAGGTGAAAGTTCTATCGATATGTTTTTATTGGTCAATAATACTCATTTCGATATAATTGAACTATTGAAATACATGGTAAAATTATTTTTTATAGTAAGAAAATAGAACTTTACTTTTAATTCAATATTTATACCCAAGAACATTGTATTATTTCTCGAAAAAACAATATATTTGTAGCTGGCATACAAACTGCTTTACCGATTGTCAAAATAAATAGAATAAAAAGAAAAAGGATAAAAGTCAAAGGATGACAAGTAAACAAATAAGGAGAAAGAATAAAATTTTATAATTGCAAAATTTCGACAAAATACTTTTAAACTCAAACCAAATCTTGCCTGTCGCTATCGCTATAGCGATAACCGTATTTCGGTTGTTTATCGTCAAGTGCTGGCTGAAGTGTAAAGTGTTAAAGTCAAGTTATGAGATGTATACAAAAAACAAGCTAAATATAATAGAAACTACATAAATTATTCACTTTGCGTGATAAAGTGTCCCTTGAGTTTATCGTTTTCTCATGTTCGTATTCTGGAAGTTTGGAAATGAATGTAATGAACAAACATTCTGCAAGAACAAGTCACCATGTCCAGACGGGTCACTATCAAAATATCCACGTAGCAAAATGACCATATCGCCTTAGCGTCTTAAAATTAAAATGTCATGGTTACTAAATAGACATCAACGCTAAACGTCTTAGTAGCAAAACGTCTGGATCTTAAAATGTCGTGATTCAAAATACTCTAGAAGCAAATCGGCTTATTAATAAAACGCCTTAATTACGAAATAATCATGAACGCTAACCGCCATAGTAGGAAAAGGTCTGGATTTTAAAATGCCATAGTAACTAAATAGACATGAACGCTAAACGCCTTAGTAGCAAAACGTCTGGGTTACTAAGACATGAACGCTAAATGCCCAGATGCAGAGTTTGTTTATATGGATTTATTGTTTGTTTGTGCTTAGTTAACTCCTAATCAAATAAAATTTATAAAGACCATGAAATTTAATTTAATAATTTTTTTAAGTCACTATTTTGTTATTGTTGTCATTAAAATGGGGATATTATAAATTGCATATCAAATAAATAATCGCCTATCAATACATACATACTCATCATTTATATTCTTTTTTACATCAAATAACTTACTTCACTACAAATAAACTAAATGTTTAACAAAACTCAAACTGCAGATAATTCGAAATTATACATCAATATGACATTACTTTTTTCCTCATAATGCAATACAGTTAAAATTATTTATGTACAAAAATACTACATACATAGCATAAATACTGACTGCACAGCAAATTTTCCATATTTTATTTCAAATTTCAATTTAATTCGCATCGACGTCAGGGGCACCCCGAGGTTCGGTTTGGTTAGGTTCCTTTAAACCCCGCAAACAGAAATAGGAGCCCCGCGCAGCGGGGCTCCGTCCACCTGACGTAAAAATCGCTGTACGCTGCGAAAATAAATTGTAGTGTGTTTAGTGATATTTTGAATTGAATATTTTGCTGCGCAATCAGTAATTTTGATGGGAATTCGGAATCTTATTGCATAGAAAAAGGATATTTTTTGATTTGCGTTTAAATACTAACCATTACAATGTTTTTGTTTTTTTTTTTAATATAACGAGTATTTTTGTTCACATGTAGTTTAAAATATTAAATGTTTTAGGGAAAAATAAACATTAAGTACACTTTCATTTAACTCTGATAATTTCATCTACACTTGTATGACTATGAATAGAGTGGCAGTCAACCCATCGGGTCTCTATATGAATTCCCATGGTAAAGATGCCATAGTTAACGGTACAATGGGCGAAAAATAAATGTCTTTCGGCTAAATGTTTTTCTAACTACTGCTAAACCGTTTTTGTAACATAGAACTAAGTTTTTTGGGAAAATAAATTTATTATTTATATTATTTATCTATTTTATCTGGGTACCTTGCTTGCACGCTGGGTGACATAACCCAGCGTGAATTAACAGCTTTCAGCGAAAAGGTAATTCTGTTAGAGAGGGGTAGTTGACATACGATTCAGACAATTTTCTTTTCCAGACGTTTTCGCTACTACCTCATTCTGAGTTTTTGTCATGCAACTAATTTGACTTCCAGCTAATAAGGTATTCTAATCATACGGACTATTTGCAATTCCAGACGTTTTGCTACTATCTCATTCTGCTTTTATGTCGTCCAGCTGAGTTGACTCTCTGCTGTATGGGTACTCTGCTTTTATGTCATGTAGCTGAATTGTCTTTCAGCTATCTTGGTAACTTTCTTTCATGTCATCCAACGTGAATTGTCTTTCAGCGAAAAGATCTTTCTGATAGAGACCCGTCCAGACCAACAGCGCCACAAATTGATGCTCTCCTCATCGAGATTTAGCTCAAGCCATCTTGAGGGGCATCGACGGTCGTACGCTGAATCATCGACTGTGGGAAGAAATTTGCACCACGCTGAATGCTATATTATTTTAGTTTTACTTATTACTATATCTACTTCCTGAAGATTAGTTCTAGTATTGTAAAAAATATATTTTATTAATTATTTTCTAATGATTGCATCAGTCTTTCCCTTTCTCTTTGTACCCTCCTCAAAGCATCTGTGACAAATGTAGCAGGCTGATATGTCACTTGCCGCCTTGCCGGGAGTTATCCAATTCTAAATCATCTTGGGTTAACACCGGAGCACTCACACCGGGCCTTATGCACACATAAGACCCGGTGTGAGTGCTCCGGTGTTAACCCAAGACACATTGAATGATGGACATTTGGGATAGTCAAGAATAATCTTACCCTGATGTGTGAGATTATTCTTGACTATCCCAAATGTGCATCATTCAATGGTGGAGCGGGCTCGCTTGTGCACAGCATTAAACCTGCCTTTTGGGCTGTCTTGCACAAGTCAAAATGAAATATTATCGCCCCACAGAGCATTGATTAGCTGCCCCGAGCGTAAAAATTCAAGACAACAAGAATGATTAATTGTTATTATGTTGCTAATAATATGCTAGTCTAGTATTTTTAGTCTTTATTCATATTAAATAACAATATTTAACATATATGTTTACAATAAAAAAATCTAGAACATAAACCTTAAAAAATATAGGTTGGTACATTTTCCTTACACAAATCTTTTAAGATCTTCCGAATGCGTGGTCCGATATACATCAAACTAATTGGAATATTAGTTTTATGCGTAACTCTATCATTTGAGACTAAATTTATTTAAATATCTACATAAACAAGAAATCACATTTTCAAGTTACGTAATTAATATGACAATCCTTACATATTCCAAAAAATGCCTTACAAACTTACTTTAATTCAGTGTTATTGGATTAAAATATGAAAACTAATAATAAAACTAAGCTAGATAAACTAATCACAAACAGATAGACTTCAAATTAAACAAAATCTCTTTAGATAGTGAGTGGACTGCTATGGAAAACTTAGATCTTACATCTACGTTTTATGTATCAAAAATGCTTTTGTAGCAGGCTCAATTGCATGGCTATTATACTTTCGGGGTAACAGGGGCACTATATCCTGGCTGACTGAGTCTGTAATTAGCTACAAACTCAAGGTCGGGCACTAAATTGTTAATGAAGGAGTCACGAAGTCTTCTGCGATTCTTTCTACGCTCCAAATGCTCTTCTTTGGGAACCTCTTCCAGTAAACGCATACGTACTGCCGTTTCGCTACAATTCACTTTAACACTTTGAACACATAAAACTCAATAAAATTGTAATAATTCAAACTTACGATACTCAAAAGATAGCTATTTTGCTGTCGTGTATTTTGACATTAATTTCACGACGTAACTCTTGTCAAACTCAAATTATCGGTCAGTCTTTTCTCGTTCAGAGTAGGGTAACGATACAACTAGTGTCAAAATGAAGTTCAGTCGGATCGGTACCGACCGAACCAAATAGAATGAACTTCGTAGTAGGAAATGACCGAACATTCGGCCGATACGAGGCCGATACGATAAATTTACCACTTCGGAGTAGACCCCCAGATTCCTAATCCATTGCTTCTTAGGTTCGAAAAAATTTTCTGCTCGACAACGTAAATAACGCAATGAATACTGTTGAACTGTCAAAATGAAACAGATTGTGATTGATCGTGTGTTACGCAATTAGGGTGCTTGTCTCCATAAACAGGCAGGATTTTTTAGATGGGACAGCAGAAGCATGCAGGTGTCTTAACCGCTGTAGCTACAGGAAAAGTCTTAGGAGACCGTCCTTAACTTCCTGAGACATTTTGATCAGCATTCACATATTTTGAAAAAAAAAGTACAAACAGCAAGAAAATGGGTAATTTTCAAAAAATATTTTTTGATGCTAATGGATTCTTGTAAGGATCAAAAAACTCTATCACAAAAACTATAGTTTCAATTTAAGTACCAAATGTAGTCAGAAATCGCAAAATACTTTTCCTACACTAAATAAATCATTTATTTCGATCTTGGTAGGTTGGTAAATAAGCCAATCACTGGTAAACAGATACCGCCGCTCTTAGATTACTTCTAGAACAGTAAATACTTGGCACTCATTCCATTTAAACCAAAACACCATGCCCCTTGGCGGCAGACATAGGCTTGGTATCACTTCTACTAGTGATCAAAGAAAACGTGTGCGGTCGGGGAACCCCCGCCAATAACGAGTTCCTTGCGCGATGCTCGCACACACTCGTATACAAGGTTATTGGAAAAACACCAACAACCTCTTAAGAGATCATTGTACTCATTATTATGAACAACTTTTACTATGGGACCAAACATGAAATGTCGAAAAAAAATCAGCGTTTCCCTACATTTATGTTCGTATAACGCGTCAAAATGTAGGGAACAGCTGATTTTTTTTTCGCGTTTTCAGGTTTGGTCCCATAGTAAAAGTTGTTCATAATGATGAGTACAATGACCTCTTAAGAGGATGTTGGTGTATAATAACCCTGTATATTGAACTAGACAGCGAGAGGGAGGAGTCATGGGGGGCGTAACGCTTTTTCAGCGTGACGATTTCTACCAGACAACTCCTACCGCAAGTGCGTTAAATTAAGGAACTTAGTTCCAAAAATAGGTTCTTATCAGAGAACCCGAAGTTATTTTCATTTATCTCCATAACCTGGCAGTATAAGTAGAAGATATTTTTCTGCACTTTATAGGAATGCTGTAGAGTACCTTGGAGGGTCTGGGCCGAGGGTTCTTGTCGGGCGATATGCCCATCTCGTTGAGGATCTCCGCCATCATCTTGGTGTTGATGCCGCAGTTGTTCGCCACGTTCTTGTGACACCGCTTGTGGACGTTCATCGAACATACTGGAACACAAACATATTTAATGAGTTGTGAAGATGTGCAATCCTAATTTTGAGTTTGCCTTTTCTTCTTCCTATGCAAGAATATCAAAAACATGTTATATTTTTCAGAAACATGGTAATACACTTGAAGATTTTGAAATTGACGATATAGTTTTATTTCACTGCTTTACTAAATCATAAACTATGTTCAGGGCTAATTTTTTTATCAGCCCATTCTCTCTTGTAAGGAGTCTACAAAACCACCTCTTTTAATTTGCCATCTTCTTCTTTAAGGCATAAGTAGCGTTTTTAAGTCCTCAGAAGTGCAGGTGTATGGACACTGCCGTGTCCCGATGTTACTATAATTAAATCAAAGTATATCTAACCTTCACACTGCAGGCCTTGCTTGATGAGTCCGTACAGCAGCGAGCCGCAGTGGTCGCAGAACGTGAACCGCTTGTACGAGTGCACCACGAAGCGGTGCGGCACGTTCACGTTGAAGCGCTGCCCGCCCGACACGCCCACCGCGCTTTGTTGCTACGCACACGACACGTCATCATCAGAAACACATCGTCACCACTGGACATACATCATCATCATCAAACTCTGTGGACGTGGGCCTCCCTCGAGCATCGTCACAATGACCAGTCCTGTGCTAGCCGCACTTCCTCACGATGTTTTCCTTCACTGTTTACAGTAGTGGCGATGAAAGAAATTGCATAACGTAAAGGTCCTCCTCTCTGACTGGAACCCACGACCAACGGCTCGTAAGCCGGGCCCGTAACGACAGGGCCATCACAGCTCTATGCTGCTGGACATAATATGCCACTTACGATATGAAGAACTCATTATACCATCGAGAACAAATGGTTATGCATCGTGATTGGATTGCCAGCCGAAATAGAAATGAATACATGCTTTACTTCATTACAAACAAAGTAAATAGTTACAAAAATTATAAGTAACTTACGGATGAGGTTGATATAAAGACGAATGTGCCAGCATTGTTTAGGTACAGTCAACAGCAAAAGTAGATGATGAAAATCAGAAATTCAATACTAATTAATGAACGGAATTCGCGTCAGAACTGTGTGGCGTCGAAGTAGTAAATATTTGGTATAATTTAAAATCACATAACGACACTTCGACGCCACACAGTTCTGACGCGAACTCCGTTCATTAGTATTGAATTTCTGATTTTCATCATCTACTTTTGCTGTTGACTGTACTTTCAGTGATACGAGCAAAGACACTTGCATTTGACGGCAAGATGGATTTCTAGCTACTTCCGATTGTTTATAATACGACTTTCTATATTCTTAGGCCTCTTCTAAAAATTAGTACACTCAAATATGGGATGAGTGGGATATTTCGAGGGCGCTTTTACTTACACATTTTCCCGTCAACAGCCAGATATTCCAAGTAAACTAACTACAGTTAACCCTAAAACTACTCCACAGTTAATAAATAAAGATTATACTTACTCTTACCTCTTCCTTCATGCCGGGACACTTGGTGACGACGGACGAGTGGCAGCGCTTGTGGACCACGCACGTGCACACTGCGACAATCACACATGCGTCAGTTTAAACTGCGTTAACAATATTTATGTGATTTAGAAAAACAACCTTAATGTCAGTTCCAAAATATTTAGTTTGCGGTACAACTTTTTTGACAGTACCAGTGATTCTGAAATCAACTTTATTTGCAGTGGCATGAAGTTTGTATTTATGGCTAAAAAACGTAAATTGGAAACAAGGATTTGATTAGACTATATACTTTGTTTAGTGTGTGTAATGTAATACTCTTATTATGTTTATTGGTGATTGTTACCTTGGCATTGGTAGCCTTGTTTGCCCAGACCCCTGTGGAAACAAAATAACATTATAGAAATGCATTAAACAACAGCAGTAGGCCAATTCTCGTAATTTAAAATGTTCAAAATCTAGTCGCAGTCTCGTCTCGACGACAAACAAATGTCAAAAACTTGTCAAAATGTAGGGAAATTATAGGTATTTTTGACAGATTGAGACAGATCAGACTGTGAACGTTCTTAAAATTACGAGAATTGCCCCTCTGATCAACTGTAAAAAGAAGCTGAACGAGAACGTAATTCATACAAAATTATATAAAAGTTTTTAAATCGATTGTAGCACGAACTTGGTGATGTAGGCTTTCTGATATTTCCAATTTTCACATTTATTTTAATGGCCCCTGACCACTATTCTTAAGGATAAAAAATGTAATGGTCAATATCTAGGTTCTATGGATTTCACTGACATACCAGATGAACTCTCGACAGTGGCTGCAGAAGGTGGGCTGCCGGAGGAAGGTGGCCATGAACTTGTGTCCGTTGACCTGGTGCACGCGGCGCCGCATGGCCCCGCGGCGGCGCGCGAAGCCCGCGCCCTCCTTGAACTCGCGGCCGCCGGAGCCCGCGCCCGAGCCGCCGCCCCGGGGCGCCTCCACACCCGCTACCACACACACAGTCACCATCGTCACTGGCTTCAATTATACTGAGCGAGGGATTTGTCGGACCGGCCGCTCTATCGCGAAATCACATGAACTTGTTTGCAAGCGTCGAGCGACAGCTCATTCGTTGCGAAAAGTATCGTACAGTGACCAAGGCGTATGGTCGCGCGGACTATTATAATCCCAGCCTAAGTTGTTGTCATCGGTGTCTTTAGTGCTCTATACGCTGACCTATTGCGACGGTAGTTTGGATACAAACACAATCAACGCGAGATGCAAAAGTACGCTAACCCGCTTTTTCTGAAAGCTGATCAAGCGTCTGATAAGTAAAACTATTTTTTTTTAAAACCATATGCTTATAGCAAGGGATTCGATTGTGGCAAGATAATACATCATCCTCCAATCTGTTAACAGCACCACCGCGATTTTTAGTTAAGTTGCTTACAATCAAATGGCAGATAAAATACTCTACGAGATTCGAGCTTACACGCGACTTCGTGTAGCAAAATATTCCATATTTTGAACTAGCAGACTGCATAACGAATAGTCCCGTTTTTAATATGTACTTGCATAATGTTACTATAATAAAATAAACAGCCAGTCACGAAATTAGCATGAAGAGTTATGATAAAATAATCACAAAATCATGATGCAGGTCTGCTTCACTATAGGTATTCGTCTAATTCTAATATGTATAACCTGATAACTAATACAGGTTCATCTGCACGAATATTTTAATGAATAGAAAAAATAGAGTTGTTTGCCTGTGGATATTGTATGAAGGGACCAAGGGATCCTGCCAAGCCAAAGGGCAGACAACCTGCCAATAAGATGTATAATCACCAATCTGTCTGCTAAGTGATTTAATCTGTTTTAAGTATGGGCATTTGACAACCCATTTACCACAATACTGCAAAATATGCAACACAATTTGATATTACTAAAGTAGTAAATAAAATATGTAACTGACCTTGAGAATTCCATTTCAGATCTATTTTGAGATGCAGTTTCCCTTGAGGTTCTAGGTCCACCTGGAAACATCAAATGTTATAAACAATTACCCGACTGCGGTGTAGCCCAAAAAGAGGGTTATGTGTTTGACCTGTACTTAAGTAAATATGTATGTATGTCTGCTTCTTTGTTTCCTCATAACTCCTAAGCGAATGAACGGATTGGGATAAAATATACGCCTTTAGATTTGTCTTGTTAGCGCGAATGTCACTGGCTACATTAAAATCTAAAACAAAGTAAAATGGCGAATTTGGGGTGCTATATTGTGGAATTCGATTTTTTTTTTCTTCTAGTACCATCGAGGCGAATATCAAAATGAAGGGTTTTAAAAGGTGATTACAAAAATATGTAACTTATATGGTTAAAAGTAATTCGAAAAGCTAAAAACAAGCCCATTTTATATTAAATAAAAGTTGGAAGCAGCGGGGCCCATTCCATTTTTATATTTTCAAACTCAAATGGGTCCCGCCTGCCTCAAACTTTTATTTAATTTAAAATGGGTTTTAGCTATTCAGGTTTTTTTACTTGAGTTTTTTACCACAATCGGGTTTTTTACATTTTTTAATTACTTTTTTTAACAAATTATTTCATCATCATCAACAGCATAATACACATTATTCTTACAAGTGACTAAGATTTCAAAAAATTAACTTTTTTATCACAGTCTAGCATGTTACACATTTGAGTAGGAAAATATGAACATATTGCTTCTTCCCTATTAATTAGCATTATTGCTAAGCATACTAATGGGATAGTTTCCCACTATAAAAACAGTAAATTATTTTTAACTGTCTAAATAACAAGTTTATTGACCCATTTAATTAAAATGGAGTAAGTAGGTACTAAATTCATTTAATAATTTCCCATACTAGCAGTAAATTGTACCATTTATCCTGGATATTCACATAAAGATTGAAACATATCAACAAAGACAAAGTCGGTGTTGACACATCTCTGAAACAATGTCAGTGAATCATATCACATCTTGAAACAAATTAAGAATAGCTGAACTAATCATTTATTATACCCACACAAATCACAATTACATAAATACTACCTACAACCGTAAGAAACAAGGAAAACTGAATGAACAATTATTTCCTGACATCACAAATAAATGTAAAAATGCACCTCTTCCTTAAACTTCACATATTTAGGGTCTGGACATGAAAACCTTCTAAAATTATTCATCACGTACACTGAGACTCAACAGTAAACTGCACATACTAAATGTCTGCAGTGTCACTAAAATGGCTTATCAAAGAAAACAAATATTATGTCAATTGTTGATAACAAGCTGTAAGACAAATATGGAGTCTTGTAATCTTATCTGTGGATTATGGAAGATAAACACGCAAAGGATCTTGTTAATCAGTCTTGCAGTGAACTTTTATCAAAGTGGTAGTTTTAGGCCCGTATTACAGAACGTCACTCAATACTCAAGCATTACTTAAAACTAGATTCAAGCCATTTGATTGGTTGAAACTAGTTTTAAGTAATGCTTGAGTATTGAGTGACGTTCTGTAATACGGGACTTAGTGTTTATGTGAAATAAAGTTTTATTACTGGTATTATTAACTACTGAAATAAAATGTGCTGGTTCGGTGGAAAACAAAAGTATATAATCAGTCACTCAAAAGTAAAAACCAAAAAGTAGAAAAAGCATAAACAAAAGGTATAAAAAGGTAAAACTATTAAAAAGACTTGCACAGGGATATCATTTTCCTCATTGTTTTAGTGAATTGATGAAGTATTGACAAATTAGTGGCAGTTTGACCTTATTTCTTTAAAAAATATTGACAACTGTAATTCAATGAAGCTACAGTACAAGGACATTAATCAGTTGTTACTCCAAGAATCCATCATCAACACAGTGTTGTAAGTACAAACAGCACTCACCCAAAAGTCTGTGGCATCCTTGTCTCGGTGCATGAGGTCTTCAAATGGAATTGTGCAGTTGGCAACAAAGTCATCTGGAGGTATTGCAGCATCGTGGAACACCGTGATCCCCAAACTGCAGCATTACACCCAATGAACAAATATTCTACATAGATTATGTTGTATTATTGTTATATACATGTATAGGGTTTGATTCTCATGTGAGTCATAATATGATGTCATTGTCAGAAATTTCACATTCCAATAGGAATTATTTTGGTCATGTTTGACAAGTTCAGCTGTTCAGAAAGAGACTTGATGAATTACTGTTGGAAATAACACTGAGTATTTATACTTATTTACAACACAATTTGATTAATTTCAAGGAAATACAGACCACAATAACACATTATTTATACTTATTCAATTTTAAAAGAAACCACTTGACCCAATTGAATAATAGTCACTCAAATAAGAATAACATGTCAAACAAATAATCAATGGAATGATAACATACCTGCCAACATTATGGACTTCGTGAATGAAGGTCTCATTCCACACAGGGTCGAATGTCTTGGGCTTGGTGCTGGAACGGTCTAGATGGTGCTCGTCGGCGTCTATCGACACGTACGGATCTATCGGCTGGTCGTCTGCAACCATACCCCGTATTTACATATTAACACCAACACCCATCTCGGTAAACACGCTACACCTACTTTTTTACATAAAATTATAACTAAATCATGTTCCTGTAACGAAAATCTTTGCACAATCATCCGCAATGATATGTTGGGGAGGCACCCGAGCCTTTAGATGAGGCTCACCTGGCTTGCCGAAGGTCATATTATGCCGTTTCTGAAAGTCGGTCGGCCTAAGACCCGTCGCCTCGCAAACCCGTACTCGCACCGTGCCACTGAACATGGTGCTGCCGGCCCACGAGCAGTATCACCGAGACCGCGCCGCCACACGATCACTTCCACACTATAAACCCACTTAAAATCATTGAAGGTGCTTCATAATAGAAACAGAAATTAAATAAAAGACTTGACAGCGACAAAATCGGCCATGGATGGATATTTTTCTCTATGGTTACTAATGGATTCCAATTTCGATTTCCTGAAAAATGTTAGGGGATTTGGCTATGGTATTTACAGACAAAACAAAAGGATAGATGGATCCCGATTTCGAGTTTTCGACATAATCTACAACAATGATCATAGAAGTCGCAAATGATATTACAAAATACTTGAGCATCCTCTATTTGGAGTAGTTTTTATTATTTTAGAAGATAACTAACCATTTTTTTGCATGATTTTGTTGTTTGTGCATACTATACATCACTTTGCTAGTGAAAAATACGAATTTTACTAAAATGTAATTTTATTTTCGTATATTACTTATTTTCTGTAGGCCTTTCCTTCTTTTCTTTATTTTATTACAAAACTTTATTTTATTTGATCCACAGGATCCAGGACAAGTTGTCCTAGGGGGCACAGCAGTCTATAAAAAAATAATAATAATTGACACTGACACTACTGACAGAGTCGTCACGTCACTCGTCAACGTCATTAAATTGTCAAAATTGTGACGCACGCATAGAACAGAGCCAGCCAAAGAGTACTTTATAAACTGAAAAACAGAGCACAGTACGCACAGAGCACCTTCCGTAATTAGAATATTATTTTATTACTCTTTGATTGATGTAACCTGTACGGATTATTTACACAGTACGCACACACCATTGATTTGACATAAATAATATTAATATCGGGCATCGGCACCTAAATCTTCGGCGGAAAGAGCTTTTGTTGTTGTTGAATTAAATAATGAACATTTAATATTTTGCAGTGAGTTGTAAACATACACAATGGGATTCCTAACAATATTGAAGAAATTGCGGCAGAAGGAAAAGGAGATGAGAATACTCATGTTGTATCCTTTTTATAACAGATTTTTCTATTACAACCTTATTGTACCACATTCGCCTTCTTTGATTTCCTTAGCACAGCTTTCTCAGAGGTTTAGACAACGCCGGTAAGACGACGATATTGAAGCGTTTCAACGGCGAGCCCATTGACACCATATCCCCCACACTGGGCTTCAACATAAAGACGCTGGAGCACCGCGGGTATAAGCTCAACATTTGGGACGTCGGGGGACAAAAATCTTTAAGGTAAACTTGTAGATCGTGACTTTATTCATTAGTCGTCGAAGCAGTACCGATTTTTCATTTTCATCTGTAATATTCTTTGAAGATGTTGATATGATTGTTTTAAACATCAGCTGATTGAAATTCTACAGAAATACTGCCATCTGGGGACAAGAAATTTAATACTTACCTACCTAATACCAAATTGCACATATTAATAAAATGTGAGAGTAATGTGTAGTCTCCTTTTAATTTCCTTTTCTTTGGAAAAGACAGTTTAGTTATTGGGTAAAAATATTGAACAGCTGGAAATCTATACAAAATGCTAAAAGTTTTGTACTTACTAATCTAGAGTATTATGACTGTAGTGGCAGAGCACTCTGCTATAATGCCTCAAAGGCACATTGCCTTGGGTTATACTCAGACATACTATCTTCCCAGCGCCCATGTAAACAGAAATTCCAAAGTGTGATTACGACATGACTGACACAGTCAAAGGCACTTTTAAACATCAAAATTTACAAAAAATAGAATTGGGTCTCGTCACCCCTTCCAAAAGGTAGTTTACTATAGAGAAGAATGGGCAAGAAACTCCTGTCATCCTACTCCTCTGTTACTCTTTTAAAATATTTTGTATACATTCATTACACAGGGTAAAATTTAATCACCGTTTTCCTCTTAAGGGGTAATTGTATGTACCGCGACAAAATAATTTAAAAAAACCTGTATATTTTTATTTTTGTCGCTTACGATAAGTTGGCAGTAATGGCTCGGTATGTTATTATTATTATTTTTTATATTCTTTTATATCTATATAAATTACGTAAATATATAAATTATGTGTCACGTTGTTTGTCCGCAATGGACTCCTAAACTACTGAACCAGCTACGTTCACACGGCGCTATTTTTCAAGCGTATAGGATACGATACGATATTTTATCGTACTTATACAGTACCTAGTGTCTTTTTGTATTCAAAACTGAAAATTCACACAGAGCCAACACTATGAAATCAGGCACTCGAGAATTTTTTTTTTTGGAATATTAATGTTTATCGCTGGAGATTTCACGTCGCATTGTTAATTTGATTTGGTTATTTCTTAAAAAGGTAATTTAGTTATCTTTGTTCCTCACAGTAAGCCCTTTCATTTGATATGTCACACGGTACAAATTGCGAAACTTGTTTTTAAGTTTTCTATTTTTCCCCAAAAATGACCCCCATATTCAAAATTCTTTTATTTACGTTACACGTCTGTGTTTGGGTCACAGAGATTCATATGTATACCAAATTTCAACTTAATCGGTCCATTAGATTCGGAGCAAATTGGTTGTGAAAGACGGACGGTCATGAGTGATCCTATAAGGGTTCCGTTTTTTCTTTTTGAGGTACGGAACCCTAAAAACGGAAAAAAATATTTCTTTAAATCATGTAGGACGGAATTGTTCCCCTTTAAAAGTTCGCGACAGCGTACGTCTGTCTGTCTTCCCACCGCTACCCTGCGTGGGTAGCGATTGTTGTCTCATAGTCATCTAAGATCAACTATCGATGTCAACATCAGCCGGCTTACTATGGCGCCATGTCCACGTGCGAGAAAATTGGGGCGATAGACCGATAATCATGCGGTGCCATCAAATTATCGTCGCGATGATATCGCCGTGTGGAGATTGATTCATAGTTTCTATTGACTTTGATGGCACGACGATAATATCGCCGTGAGTCTCTCGCTCTGACTTTTTCATACCAACGCAACGCTACCTCCGGACTATTATTTGAATGTATTGTATAGGCAAGGAGGTAAATGTTATTGCTTGTCCAGATAGCAACTTATTCACAATTTTTTAGTGTAAGTAATCACAATTACTTACAAAAAATATTATTCATATTTCATTACAAGTGGCAGAAGCTATCGCTATGGTTGATATGGTTCAATATAAACATTTGACAAATCAAATGACCTAAAAAAAAAGGTATTGTTATGGTAGGAGTTATTTTCCTCATGGCTGACATGGCTATCCCACAAATATTGTTTTTTTTTTTCTAACATAATTATCTTGATCAGGCTTTACTTATTCAACCATTGAAATGATTCAGATCATACTGGAAGAACTACTTCGAGAGCACAGACGGCGTGGCGTGGGTGGTGGACAGTGCAGACGCGCGGCGTCTCTGGGACTGCGCCCGCGAGCTGCACTCTCTGCTGCGGGAGGAGAGGCTGGCCGGGGCCACGCTGTTGGTGCTCGCCAACAAGTCTGATCTACCAGGGGCTCTCACATCACAGGAGATTAGAGAGGTAATTGTAACAAGAATATGAGTCTCTCAACAAAAAGAACCTGAGATTTGATAAACTTACAATAAAATATACTAGTCAATTCACACTTGGCACAATATCAAATAGGATTGCTAAGCATCCTCAAATGTTGATTCAATTCAGTTCAAATGCAGAGGCTTTTGTGTTTGTATCACATAAAAGCTCTAAATCATTTCATCAGACCACATAGGAACTATATTTTTCTGATTGACTACCCAGAAATCCACCACCAGCATCTCTTTAAACAAAATCACCAGTTGGACTGTATGTAACGGGGCACAGCAAAAAGAAAAAGTGTCACATGTCCGAGATATGAACGTTCAAAGTTGATCACGTGACATCATTTTTACTTGCTTACATCTTGTTTGAAACATCACTCTGAAAGTTTAATGAAACAACTATGCAACAACATCTAAGCAAGTTCAAGTTTGTATGGCCTAGTTCAACGTTGTTTCCGCCCACCCATCATCATCTGCCTGCCTTTTCCCAACTATGCTGGGGTCGGCTTCCAGTCTAACCGGATGCAGCTGAATACCAGTATTTTACATGGAGCGACTGCATATCTGACCGCCACCCGCCCACCCGTTTGTCGTAAAAATGAAGTCAAGGGGATCCTTTTAAGGATGCGTTTGTGACGCTCTAAAATACTGGTATTCAAGTACAATCAGCAAAGGAGATAAGTATGCAGATCCGACAATGTTAATGGCTACGGTCGATATTTAGTTAAAGTTTAGTAAAAAACCGAATGATTTTTTTCAGATAAATTTTAATTTCATTAATAGAAAACAAACAGTTCATTTATAAAATAGTCGGGTAATTAGATTTAATTCGAAAACATCAATCGGTTTCTTAGTAAACTTCAATTATATTCGACGACCCTGCATACTTATATCCTTTGCTGACTACATCCGGTTTGACTGGAAGCCAATCCCAATATAGTTTGGAAAAGGCTAGGCAGATGATATAGTAGACACATCCACTAGTGCAGAATAGTATTAGTTTCCCTGCTCACTAAATATTAATAATAATATTTCTCTACATCTTCAGGCCTTGGATCTGGACAGCATCAAGACCCATCACTGGCGTATCGTGCGTTGTTCCGCCGTGACGGGGGAGAACCTTCTCGAAGGCATGGACTGGATGCTCGACGACATCGCCTCCAGGATCTTCACGCTCGACTAGCATCTGCTTTACATAGGCTTCTATTTATTGTCTAAAAGAATGGAACAAGAAAAAGGAATGAAGGTTGCATGCATGAAGTTTGTAATACTTTACATAGATTGAATATAACGCTAGTTTTTACATTCTCTTTGGATTGATGGAGAACTTTTGATCTTACGAGTGTGTGGCAAATCTAAATAGAACTAGGTTTTGAAAGCTTGACATACAGGCCCGAGTTTTATTATGTTCCCCATTATGAGTTTGTGTACATCTGTAGAACAAATAGGGCTCCTCAGTGGTGAAATGTATCAAGTATTAAAGAACTAATTATTTAATTTTCGTAATTTAGAATGTATGAATTATTTTCTAATGTAATAATGTTTAGGCGGATCACCCACTGCAACGTTTCACGCGACGGAGCGCGGGAAACGGAGCCAAATTCCCTGCGCGGAAGCGCGTTTTTATTGTATTTGTATGTAAAAAATCACGCGCGGTGGCGCGTTATCTGCGTCCCGCCGCGTGAAGCGGTGCAGTGGGTGATCCGCCTTAGTTGAAGTATATATCAGACCGATGAACATCATTATTCCTAATAATTTGAACTCTCTCTATTTAGTATTTTTTAGTTCTAATTATGTATGGTATGCATTTTACTAACTAAAAAAAATATTAAATTGCCTAGAAAGTATCTCATTCCAAACAGCACTCGCTTCGTAATCAAATAAAACTGTGATGTTTTTTGTAAATTATTAAGTTTATAATAATAAACTTTTTTTTAACAAACCCATTGTTTATTTCATGCCTATACTTGTTACTGTTGGAACTGTAAAATATCATTGTTTCACTATACAATAAAAATTTAAACACCATTACATCCTAGGTGAATCAAGCAAGATGCTACACGAAGTGATTTAATTCTGAAATAATACTATGCGCGAATATCCGCGATTTGATTAATGTTTATCTGAGACCCTGCGGCCTAATATTTGGCGATCTAGAAGTCCGTATTACATCGCATCGTATCTCATTTGCCGCCTAGGACGTAAGGCAAGGCGACGCGTTGACTTGAAGAACTTCATAATCCATGTCAATAAAATAATGCTGTGTGATTTTAACATAGCATAATCAACGTAATGTTCCTACTGCTGGGATCCAGGCCTCTCTTCGAGAGGGAGTGGGCAATAATCCACCACGTGAGCTCAGTGCGGATTGGTAGATGTCACATGTCTTCGAATTTTTAACATGATGTTTATTAATTTACTATATCGAGGTAGCAAGTCAAGTCAACGCGCCAGGTCAGGCAGCTATGGTTCAAGTCACACTAAGAACATGGACGGGCATTTACATCGCTTCTAATTCTGGATCAGGTAACAGCTTTGGTGTTTTAAGTTTCGTATATTTATTATATTCAATATCAATGTATTTGCCTAATTAATTTAAAAGAACATAACATACTAGATTACAATAATCTTACCATAAACACACATTCTAGTAGCTTTCAATCAATGTCAACAAAGCAATATTGTTAAATTCGCTGTTTAACTGGCCTTAAACTTCCTGAATTTAAAACCAAGCATGGATATTTATTTCCATTTGCGAGTTTTTGAGTTTGACAGTACAAAATTGTTTAGTTCAAGTTGGGTGTCATACCAAATTACTGTAAACTGGAATCTGTTTAGATTCTAGTTTAGCTACATGATTTAGTAAAAATGTAGCAGGGTTCTTTGTTGACATTTCCAAAAATCTTACTATAACGACATGCACACTAACACTCACAATGCCTCACACAACAAAACAGGGTAAGCAGGACAGTCCACAGGCATCACAATCGACTCTAGTATAACTGAGCACAGCTGCTGCGCGGGAGTGTCCCGTTAGGAATGGTTCTCAGTGTCCATGGATGCTTGAGTGTGGCTGGGTGTCGTGTCTAGGGCCAGCGGAGTGGTCTCGGTGTCCACTGTAGTGTTCTGATCTGTGCTGGTCTCTGCTTGGACTTCATCTTTGATTTCTTCTGTTTCTGTGAGAAATTTCGGAATTAATCTAAATTAAGTTTTTTTTGGAATGACTAATAAATTCAGTGAAGCAACATCAAGTGCAAAAATAATTCATCAAATTCATGATTATTATTTCCATTTTTCGTATTTCACTCTAGAGCACAGTAGGCTCCTTCAGCTATGTAGCTGAATAAACATAAACATGTGTTTATCAAGCTTTTTGGCTGTACCTTTACCCATATTTTCCTGAGTGTCTGGCTGGTCCACTTTAGGCTCCTCCTCATGTCTGTCATCTCCATCACTGTCCTCTTTATCATCAGCATCGGCTGCAAATTTATCTCTCTTCTTCTTTTCATCTTTATTCATGTCCACATCCTTCTGGTCCTCTCCATCATGGTGGTCAGGGTCGTTCTCTTTGGTGCCAGGCCCTCGTGGCCGGAGAACTCGCTGCTCTATCCGTCGGAGCTCTTCCTGAAGCTCTTGACGTTTTTTGACCATGCATTCTGAGGACACAAGAAGATAAAAGTGAATATTTGTCATCTCTTACAATTCCTACTTCTACACCTCTTATGCCTGGATTGTCCAATGGCAGGTAAATGCTTATTTACACATAGAACAATAAATCTTGTATAGTAGGAGATTAAGGGTGCATTCCACCAAACTTTTATACCAAGAATAAGTCCTATCCTGAGAATTTTTTCATTTTTGACGACTGAGAATTTTCGATGACGTCAATTTTATTCCATGTGTAAAAGATTTTAGAAAAATCAGCCCCAAGTGTTTAGTCCCAGAAATAGAAACATTTTAGCAAAAATCTAAGTATCCATACAGCCTCTTAATTAAACAGATGTGTAAATAAGTTTTAATTTTACTAAGCATGTGTACCATACCCTCAGCTGAAAAAGAAATTGTTTATTAGGAAAAAATCAAGTTAATAATTTCGTTATTTAATTACTCACTGCGATATAATGGACCATATTTTGCTGTAAATCATAAATTAGTAAGAGGTGGTATACTAAGAGCTTAGTTACTCAAAATACTTAAAATAGTTTTTTTAGCACTGGTTTGTTACCATCATTATATTGTAAATGGTTGTTATGCCTTTTTTCTGTCATGACTATTGACTGAAATACATCTGAATGTGAACAGTGTCCAAAATTAAGATATCGATCAGGTTGATGTGGATGTTAAATTGAGGATACTAATGGTTTGAAAAAATATATGAACTTTTAGAAATGGATACCCACTTTCATGATACTTTCTACTCGACTCTAATTTCTCTGTGGCCTTCTCAGTCATCTTTTTTGGCAGCCAGTAGATGTGTGGTTTGGACTTGGTCAAGATGAAGTTGGCCAGGCTCTTCTGTGAGGCCTCCCACTTCTCAAACTCTTGGACCCGCGCCATCTTGGCCTCTAGTGCCTTGATTGTGGCCTTCTTATGTTCCCGTTCTGCAAACAAAGTCTTTCTTTCTTTTTGTTCTCTTTCCTTCTCTTGTCTGGCTTGCTCTTCTATTTTGCGTTCCACTTGTGCTTTCTTATCTTCCTTTAAAAGTTAGGTAAATACTAGTTAGCTCATTTTATTAAAAAGTTTTATGCCAGTCAATATTGACCACAGCAAGATTCACTTTACATATTGATGTGCAAGAGGCAATGTGTTGACTTTGCCTCTGGTTTAAATAAAACCACAAATTACTTAATTTTGAAAACTATATGTATGTTTTTACCAATGCCACTCGAAAAAGGGCATTTTATTCATCGAAAACAGTGAATAAAACTCTCTTTTAGTCACTGAGTGAATAAAAACATTTTGAATTTGGAACAAGCACGAATATACGAATTATATACAAAAATAAATAAAACGTGCTGAAAGTACGTACTGGCTGGCTATACGGAGCTATTCCATAATAAAAAAAAAAAACCCGCCATTTTAGGTTCTTTTCTATCTGTTATCGTTGTTTTAAGTCATTGGAAAATCTAATAACATAAATTATAATAAAATGAGTTCTTCCAGTGACGAAAATGAGACACTAACTCCGGAATCATTTCGAAATAAAGCAGCAATTATAGTAAAATGTGATAAATACTATACTACTATTTATTTTCTCGCAGTCAATGGTAAAAAGTAGAGTACACAACTCGTGAAAAAAATAATTCATCTCGGTCCTTGTATCCCTCGCTCCGCTCAGGATTCAAATCTAGAATACCTCGCTACGCTCGGGATTCTATTCTAGAATCCTTCGCTGCTCTCGGGATCCAACGTAGTCCCTCGAATTAAATTCCCTTTTTTTTCACTTGTTGTATAATCTACTATTATCATGTGACTGACTAAATTACCTTAGTCTGTAACACAATTTCTTCCTGTTTGAATTTTTGTAATGTTCCCAAAAGTGATCCAAATATGCGCCTATTGCGAGTCCTGGCCTGCTCATCATCCCCCTGGGCACGTAATACTGCAGCCCTGGTGGGGAGCTCTCGAGACACTGCTGAAGGCACTTTGGCCCTCTTGTTGCCAGGACCATCATCTTCTCCATCGCTGTCATGTACCCGGGCTGATAATCTGGAATATTATGGTTGTGTCTTCTAGAGTAACCTATTTTCATGATCAATAAGCAACTTTTCGCTTTGTTTAATAGGTATTAATTACAAATTCAATTAATGTATAACTAATTAAGTCAGTTGTATCTTGTAGGCAATATAATTACAAAACAAATTAATTTGTACACAGATATGAATTCTGATAACACTATTTGGCTTTTAAATTAGTATTTACGAAAGGAAGAAGACCAGAATAGCTAGGAAAACGGATTGATAACCTACTTTATCATTAGCATGCAGTATAAAAAAAACTGTGTTGCTTGGAAACAACTTCATCTGACTTCTACTTCTCAACTTTATTAATATAATTCTACTTCATTTGCTTGAAAACCCTTTGAAAAGAGCAGGTGTTACTCAGCCCTAAATACTGTAAACTTTTTAGATTTTCGAGGACTAAATACAAAATATTGAAATAGAAAACATGCACTTTGTGTGAGGCGACTAGAAGATCAACATTCCGATTTTGTACGACTTAACATTACGTAACTGTTATAAAACGCATGTACGAAACGTTAATTAGTTACCGAAACCAATTAATCACACAAAACAATCCGTATACCTGCTGAAAACTGTTTTAGTCTCATGTTTTCGTTTCGCAAACTGATCATCATTTTTGTTAAAATTATTTCCACCGTCTGGGAAAGGGTTTCGGCCTCCTGAACGATTGTTTCCCCTGGCGTATTCTCCCGTAGAGTTAAATCTAGAATTAAACACGTTGTCAAGTAAATACTTAATACAAACACAAAATCACAGAATTTACATTCAAGGTGATCGCTAACCTATCATTGAATCTTCCGGTAGTTTGAACAATTTTTTTTATGTTTTCATCTATTTTAAACAAACTACTCTTCTCATTCTCTAGTTGAGCACGTAATGTACTAAACGATACAGCAACTTCTGTCGCCATAATATTAAAAATAATGGAAAAATACAATAATCATTTAGCACTTGAGCTTTAATTTAACTCTCACCAGGCGGTTCAATCTTAGAACAAAAAACTGAGGAAGGCAGTGGTTACAATGATACTAAATCACGAAGTATATAATAGTCCTTACGTGAACAAGTAGATAGGTGATTTTTTTATTTTGTCGGATTATAGCGTGACGTAAATGCATAAGTTATTAACTAGGGCTAAGAGATAGCAGCTCTGCACTAATGTTCACTTGGATTCCAACAGATGGCACTACAAAAAATCGAACATTGACAATTTTGTGAGGCTGATTGCTACTAAAATAGTAGATTTTATTATAATTTAGGACAATTGTTGATTAATTTCAAAGATTTTAATAGTACAAATTAGTTTGATTGTTATTTGAAAATAATAAAAAAATATTCCAAAATGTTGAATAATATCTATCATAACTTTACTCCAGTAGAATGCAGCGATGGTAGAATTTCATTGGTGGTCTATGTATGAATAAACTGGTAGCCCCAAATGCAAAATTGCAATTATTGCAAATGTCTGCTGGTGCCTGACGTTTGTGCCGGTTTCGTACTGTTTTTGTTTTTTTGTGATCTTTCTGTGTTTCGTTTTGCATTTGTCGTTGAGTTGAGCTAAAGTTCCTCCGGCTTATCCATAATTGTAACCAGTAAAGAATTTTGTGTGATTTTATACCAAAACTGAGACAGGACTCTGGTATAGTGTTGTGTTTGAGATAGGACTCGTTTAGTGCAACTGTTTTATTGCACCATGTCTTCGGACAAGCACTGCTCTGTTCCAGAGTGCAAGGAGAGTGGAGGTATGTATGATTTTATATACTTGCTTGTTGAAAATACAAAATAATGTACAAGAGGCGGCATGGAGGCGGCCATGTTTTTTTGTTTGTGCAGAATGGTGCAAAGTGCAAAATAAACAATTTTTCTTTCTTTTCATGCATTATCTACCAGTCAACATAACATACAGTAATCTGTTGGTCGATCCTTATTTTCTGTATTAATTATGATAGTACTCTGTGATCCATTGCTTGTAAAAGTTGTCCATGAATTTGACACTATTTTAAATGAATCATCATTCATCACACTGTCGCAGTACAAACTTGTGTACTACATGAAAACACTGCGACTGAACTTTGCCAATGTAAAAAACCGTCTCATTGTCATCTTTGATCAAGTCATACTGATACTGTACCATTATCACCCATCGGCCCAAAGTTCACCAACATTGTAGCAAAGCAGCTGTTAGCCTGACTATTGTTTATGACAGTAGAACAAAATTAGTATTTGTGAACTTGCCTTAATTATTTTCCGATTTTAAGGACCACATTATTTATTTTAGGTATGCGTCGAGTGCTGCATGGGTTCCCAAACCCTGAAAGCGATAGAGAACGCTTCAACACATGGCTTTATGCGATTGGTAGTGATATCTTGGGCTTGGAAAATGAGCGCATATTTAAGTACCGCCGTGTGTGTCACTCACACTTCGAAGAAAAATATCTATGTCGCAACAACAAAATCAGCAACATTGCTGTTCCAACATTAAATATGCCAGGTTTGTATAATACTCCATAATAATATATGTCGGGTGAGGACATGTGTGTCTTGTTATTATCAGACATATTTTAAGTACTGTGGGCTAACTGTGGGTAGTGTTGGTTATTGCGCAATAGAAAAACGGTTTGGCAGTTCAAATCATCAGATAGTGTGATTAAATTATTTGTGAAATTATATTTCACAAATAATTTAATCACACTAGAAAATCACACACTGTAGGTACATGACACAAACAGATATGTAACGCGAGACAGTTTCTGAGCACGTTGTCCATACGATTTCCAATGGTCAAGTCTCTTCCGCTCCTTTATACTGATAGCAAAACAAGTCGAGCAGCGGGGCGGTGGGAGAAGTTCTGTGACGTACTTGTCGATGGCGTGATCGGAGCACGTGTTGTTTATAGCTTAGAGAAATGTCGACGGTGACGCCGCCGACATATACTCCACTGTGTTGTATGTATTCCTGTTGGATTTATGTTGATACTTTAGTAATTTATGGTTCTATTTAGATATGTGTTCTTTCTTTCAGCACCATTGGCACTGAAAAGATTTACATCTGTTAATAGAAAGCCATTACAACAAATTCTGGATCTGCCATCAACTTCATTAGGTACCTAGTTACATTTATACTCATATTATGCTTAAATTTGTAAAAAAAACATTGATTTAAATTAATCATGATGTATTTTTCTTCCAGATCACAGTTTAAATTTTGAATATGTGCCACATACATCATCTGTTAATACAAATCCATTACAACATATTCTGGAGCTGCCATCTACATCATCAGGTACCTATTTATACTCTTGAATGATGGACATTTTTGTATGAAGCCTGGCCTGCTCCTAAGATATTCATTGAAATCAAATGATGACAAGGGCAATTTTTTTCAAAATTCAAAAACTCGTGATGAATAATGTATTTATTTGGATAAAGATTCATGTTTTTTAAAAACACCTTCGCAAATAATGCATTATTTTAGAACAAATTTGATTACCATAAAAAGGTAATCAAATTTGTTAACCTTAAAAGATTGTTATTATATTATTGTTATTGCTGTCGCGCACTTTTTTTTAGGACTTTTGAAGGGGAACAATTCCGTCATACATGATTATTGCGTAACTTTAACCGTTTACGCAGCGTACGCAACGGAAGCTCTCAAAAGGAATATTTTTCCGTTTTGCAACATTTTTTCATTGATACTTCGCGCCTTTTAATCGTAGCGTGATGTTACATAGCCTATAGCCTCCCTCGATAAATTGACTATCCAACATAAAAAAATATTTTTCAATTCGAACTAGTAACTTCATGAGATTATTGCGTTCGACCAAACAAACAAACTGTTCAGCTTTATAATATTAGTATAGATACCGGCCAAAACGCCCATCATTCTTTGCACACTCGATGTGCGAAGAATTAAATTTGTAAAAAGCATTATTTTATTTAAATTAATCATGTTGCATTATTCTTCCAGATCCCACTTTAAATTTTGAACATGTGCTGCTTACATCAATGAACATTGGAAAGGATGTAGTACAAAAAGAAAATATTGGTAAGTCTTTATTATTTCTACATAAACCTAGCCACTTTTAGCTAAGAAAACATAATAATAATAATCAACACAACAATTTTCTGACGATATTTGCAAATCATTTGGAATTCAAAGTATAATCAAATTTAAAAGGAAATATTCAAAATAACAATTACACACTCGCATCAGGTGAAACGATCGAGCCAATAGATGAACAGAGTAAATACAAATATCTAGATTTTAAACACTCGAGGCAGATACAGCAAAAGCTATCAAACAAGAACTGTTCAATTCTCACACCGCCTCAATCTTATCTGAAAAAGCAACCTATACTCGTAACTCTAAGACATCAACATATGTGCAATACCTATTCTCACACACTCTTTCGGAATTATACAATGGTCAAATAGTGAAACCAAAAAACTATAGCGCACGCAGTGTAGGCACGGGGGTATCACACCGCCAACTTCCAAACTCCAGGCTGTTACTAAGAAATTCCTAATAGAAAAACACAATAACACTTTGCCCGACCCGGGAATCGAACCCAGGACCCCACGCTCAGCAGTCGCGCTTGCGACCACGAGACCAACGGGGCAGTTAACCAAAAAATATAACGAGTTTAAAACGAAACTTTTTGAAATTATTTGACTTTTGGCTTTACCAGAGTTGGGTTAAAATCAACTGATATTTATTTATTGTTTATTGTTTACAAGGACCAGATTACAGTACAGATACATTAGGACATGAGAGTAATACACAATCGGGTAAGCGGGTGAAGCGCTGCACTCCTATATAGGCTACTGGGTAGCCTGTGTTTAGGAGAGACAGGACTGATCCCGTTTATACAATATACATATAGGGGTCTCATGACGTAGTACATTTTATAATTAGGTATAATTATCCCGGTAACAATAACAAGCATGCAAAAATAAAGGGAAATGAAAGCAATTGTAAATAGGTAGATTTAGTGTGTAGGTATGTGAGAGTGTGTGTGTGAGTGCGTACGTGGGTGTGTGTGCGTGTGTGTGTGTGTGCGTGCGTGTGTGTGTGCGTGCGTGTGTGTTTGTGTGTGTGGGTGTGTGTGATGGTGTGTGTGTGTGTGTGTGTGTGTGTGTGTGTGTGTATGTGTGTGTGTATGTGTGCGTGTGTGTGTGTGGGATGGTGTGTTTGTGTGCGTGAGAGAGTGATTTATTATTGAGGGTGGTTACCTCAAGAAGTCTTCGGTTTCTTCGTAGTTTAGAGTAGATAGGAACAAGCGGACGGTCTTCTTGCAGTTAAATATAGTAGATCCGTAAATTGTTTGTTTTTCGTTCATTTTATTATATAGTGACGGACCAAGGTAGGGGAAGAATTTTTTTATAAACTTTTTTCGGACCGGCGGAGTAGGGCAGATATTATTTTTGCGGCGTCTATTTATTTTTATATAGGGTGTTTTTGAGTGTTGCAATAAAATTGTGTGTAAGATAAACTGCTGTCTAACATTGAGTAGGTTGCAGGTTTTGTACAATTCGGTAGTAGGGAAACGTATAGGCCTAAAGGTTGCAACCTTAAGTATAGATCTGTGGGCGATCTCTAGAGGTTTTAGTGTGGTTTTTGCGGCTCCACCCCAGCAAGAGATACAATAATTAAGGACTGATTGACATAAGGCAAAATATACGTTACGAATTATTGCAGGGTTGGCTACGTGCCGCAAGGTCTTAAATATATAAATCAGTTTGCGTATCCGGCTTGAAAGAGTCGATATATGTGTTTTAAAATTTAGGTTTCTGTCTAAAATAATGCCAAGATATTTAATTTTTTCCACTAAAGTCAGGTCAGGACATTGACATTGACTTTGAATAGGACAAGAGTGTGCTTTTAAATTAATAGAGATATTAGGTTGAGCGGTGTTACTGATAGAAAAGATCATAAAGTTAGTTTTAGTAGCGTTAAGAGTCAGTGTGTGTGACAGGAGCCATTTCGTAATGGTATTAAAGCCGTCTTGTGCAGCAGTCTGCAATTCCGTCGATGTGTTTGCAGAAAAAGTGATGGCGGTGTCATCTGCATAGGAAACTATTTTAGCATTAGGAACATCTAGGTTGCAGAGGCTGTTGATGTACACAAGGAAGAGTGTAGGCCCTAATATACTGCCCTGTGGTACCCCGTACTCAATAGGCAGTTCTGCACTTTTATGTTTGTCTATTACAACTGATTGAGACCGGTCTGACAGGTAGCTCCTAAAGAAGTCAAGTGGGGGACCTCTCACACCAATGCCCTCAAGTTTGATTAAAAGGGTAGAAACAGGGACAGTGTCGAAGGCTTTTGCCAAATCTAAAAAGACGGTTAGGACTTTTTTATTGTTATTTAAGTTTTCTGTAACATTATTAATAAGACTGTGAATTGCGTCCGAGGTGGATTTATTTTTACGGAAACCAAATTGATTAGGGGATAGAAGTTTAAAACGTTCAAGGTAGTGGATAAGTTGTTTGTTGACAATGCGTTCCAGCACTTTTGATAGGGCACTAAGGACGGCGATAGGTCTATAGTTGTTTGGTAAGTTCCTATCACCACCCTTAAAGATAGGGTGTATGATAGCTCTTTTCAAAGCAGTGGGGAATGTAGCAGTTCGAAAGCATATATTGAAGATGTGGGAGAGAACTGGCGCAAGAATCTTAACATATCTTTTCAAAAAATACGGGGAGATAGCATCCCATCCAGAGGCAGCATTAGTTCTCAACTTGTTTATAGTGGCAGAAATTTCCTCTACATCAGTGGGTAGCATAACAAACGAGTTGGTAGAGTATATGGGGTTAGGTGGAGACAAAGATGAAAGAGCAGCATTGAGGTTATCCGCAAGTTTTTTCCCAATGTTAGCGAAGAATTCGTTGACCTCATCACAAGACTGGGAGGGTGACGAAGTATAAGTCAGCAAAGGATTTGAGTTAGTTCTTGTAGAGTGTGTGTTAGTGATAGTTTTGATAGTGTCCCAAAGTTTTTTAGGGTTCTGACTAGCCTTATTTAATTCGTTTGAGTCGAATTGCCTTTTGATTTTTTTCAACAGAGAAGTACAAAAATTTCTGTATCTTTTATATGTTATAAGGAGAGTTAAGTTGCCTGGTGCAAGTTTGACTTTTTTATGTAAAGAATCACGATTCCGGATACACCTTAACAACCCGGGAGTAATCCAAGGTTTCAAAATTCTTTTCCGGGCTGGAATTTTAACAATTTTAGAACATTCGATTATTGCAGGTTTTATAATTGATATAAGATTATCTATGGCAATGTTAGAATCTGAGATAAGGTAAAGGGGATTAAAGTCAAGTTTTTCCATATAAGTGTCAAGTGCGTCGTAGTCTATTTTAGAAAAAGTTTTTTGAGCTGAATGCTTAACTTTATTTTTATTTAGTGAGAAAAGAGAAGAGCAGTGATCGGTCACTGTCGTGTTATAAACTAGTGTCAGGGTTTTTGTCTTGGTTCGTATCATAAGATGGTCTAAGCAGTTGTTTCCTCTCGTAGGTAAAGTGTGGGCGGGTAAAAAGCCATGATATGCTAGGGTGCTAAGGTACTCATGTGACCTCGTGTCAAGGGTATCAGGTTTAATGTCTACATTAATGTCTCCGGTAATAATTACAGATTTATAGTTAGCGAGGGCTGGGAGTATGGTATTTAGAGCTGTAAGAAATGTGTGAATATTATCATTTGACGGCGAGCGGTAAATACAGAGAATAGCTATGTCTGTTTTAAGCTTTATAAGTAAACCTGAGGCTGCTCCAAGAAGGTCGGGTTCTTCACATGAGGCTAACAAAGATGATTTCGCGTAGACAACAACTCCATCACTGTGATTTAGATGATTAGTTGTACTGTAAGTAGTGTAGTTAGGTAGGGCGGGTATTCGACAGTTGCTGATGCATGACAACCAACATTCAGTAAGAACCAGAAAATCGCAGCTGATGTCTATGCGGTGGACAAGAGTTTCTAAGTTTAGGAAATTACAATTAATGGATCGAATATTTTGTGTTATAATTGTGTACCACGCACTTGGATTACCCGTGAATGCCTTGGTTTGCTCGGGAGTACAGACACGAACATCTGATACAGAAAAATCATCAACGACTCTAATATATTCTAAAAAATCATTAGACATTGTATAAAGATATTAAGTAAAAGGGTACAAAAAGGGCCGGTCAGTATGTCATGTCGTGTGATAGTGTTTTGTGAGCATAAGAATATTGTATGATAATGAAAGGTGTGTGTGTGTCGAGAGTGTGTGTTGAACACTAGGTTGAAAATGGATAATTGTAGTGAGTGTACAGTGTGTATATAAATCGTGTGTGAAGGGTGAGTACTTTCAGCAATATAGTAAATAGTTAAATTATTAGAACTAGAAAAAACAATGGAATAACAAAAAGCTAACAAATTCTGATTAAGCACAACTAGTCATATAACTTTGGGCGTAGATAAGCTGTTTAGCTGGTGTTCGTTTCTTATAACAATAGATGGGCTGTCAGGGCTCTTCTTCATCAGGATGCGACCATCTGAGGTCCAGCAAAATGAGTATCCGTTGGCTTTCGCGTAGGTACGGGCCAGGTAGAAAAGTCGTTTTGAGTACGCTGTTAATTGTTCTGCAACGTAGATTGGTGTTGTTGGTTTTTCGTAACCCAAGTGAGAAGAGTTTATTTTATTGTTAGGATTACGCTTATTATAGTCCTTAACTGCGGTTAAAAACTCGCTCTTGATGAGAGTGTTAGTAAATTCAACCGTGAGCGTCGATGTCGTGCTTTCCTTTTTTGATGGTTGCCGCAGTACATCGCGTTATCCAGCAAAAGTTTTGAGAACTTCCAATATGTACGCACGACGACAAGCTATACATTTCCAATATAACACTGTACGAAAAGCCTATACAATGGTAGTTCAGCTAAAACAAGAAATGTATAGCTTGATAATTAGGTCGTCGTGTGTATATCTTAATTTGTTAAAGTAATAATTATTATGAACTAGCAGCGCCCCGCGGTTTCACCCGCTTTAGTTTCGATCCCGTGGGAATATTGGGATAAAAAGTATACATAATCAGCCTATAATGTTCCCACTGCTGCGACACAGGCCTCCTCTCTGTGAGAAGGAGTGGGCCGTAATCCACCACGCGGGCCCAGTGCGGGTTGGTAGATGTCACATGTCTTCGAATTTTTGGGTCTAGGACATGCCGGTTTCCTCACGATGTTTTCCTTCACCGTTTTGAGAGCAGTGATGATGAAATAATTTACACAAAGTAAAGCGCCTGTCTGGGTTCGAACCTACGACCTACAAACTCGTAAGTCGTGGCCGTTACCACTGGATCACCACTGCTCCTCATAATAAAAAGTATCTTAAGTGTTAATCCTGTGGGGTAATTGCGTAACACACTATCAGTAGCAATGGGTTTCATTTTGACAGATCAGCAACATTCATTGCGTTATTTACGTTGTTGTTCAAACACATTTTTCGAACATATGGAGCAATGGATTAGCAATTTGCTTCAAAATGATTCAAATTGAGAGTAATAGTGTGTTACGCAATTAGGGTGCTGGTTATAAACTTTTTGTGTGCCAAATTCAACGGTTTACGCGTGATTGAGTAACAAATATCCAAACATATTCAGAAATTTTCACATTGATATTATTAGTAGGATAATACAACATAAGCGTAACATACATAATTATGCTATAAAGTCATATAATGATTAATTGCAGATTCCGGAGCTTTGATGCATGAACAAGTTCTTTTTTCAAGTACTCCAAAATTTAAGAACCAGCTAAATCTAGGTAAGTTTGATAAATGTAAACTTTTACATTTATATGATATTGTCGCCATTGTACAGACGCCAGCAGGTCAACCTACCCCAATCTGTCAAATTTCTTTGATAGATTTTCAACTTAAGCGCAAAGGAATAAGGTTCGTATTCAATTGGGAAAATCTGACAGATTAGGGTAGCTTGATGTGCTGGTCTTCTTTAATTAGTTGGCGAAACTTTAAGGATGTGTTGGGAACCAATATCTTGTCAGACCAGAAAAAAAAATTCTAACGGTGATCAAGGGTTCATCGCCCGCGAGTTGCGCAAACTGCGGTGTGGTTACTTGAATAATTAGCCTATCCAATTCATCTCCACATAATTATTTATAGCTGTTGGTTAAATTCTACTACATAAATAAATGAGTTTATTTAGTTTTGGATTAACATCTTTTAAGTTTGATTCTTAAAACTAATGACATTTGTTTTTTTTTTCTGAATCGTATTTACTTAGAATATTACCCAAAATATGTGAAATAATTAACATGTTATGTTTCATTTTACAGGAGAAAAGAGAGTAGTCAGGAAAACCACAAAAAAAGTATTCCTTACAAATGTGGAAAAAGAATTACATCAAAAACTTGTTGCTGCAAGAATAAAAATAAGCAAAATAAAAAATAAAGTAAGAAAACAGACAGCCAACATAAAAACAGCAAAAAAAATTGCATCTAGTCCTGCAGTCTTAGATACTCTCGAAAATTGCACAAGTACTGCTAAATTATTAATGCGAATGCAATGCCGGGAGGACCGCAAAAAAGAAAAAGGACGACGTTTTACATTGCAGGAAAAAATTGCCGCTTTATCAATCTTCAAGCAAAGTCCAAAAGGATATAGATTTTTCAGGAAGATTTTTATTTTGCCTGCTCAACAAACTCTAATTAAATTAATTCAAATGAGTAATCTCAAGCCCGGGATTAACAAAAACATTTTCTCTCAGTTGAAAACCAAAGCTGGCCTTATGAAAATAGAACAAAAGTTGTGTGTACTAATGTTTGACGAAGTCTCACTGAAGACCAATATCACATACCAAGAGAGAAAAGACAAAATAACAGGTCTTGTTGACAATGGACAAGAAAGAAAGGGAGAATTTGCAGATCACGCCCAAGTTTTTATGGTGCGTGGTCTAATTTATAATTATAAACAGGCAATTTCATACACATTTGCATCAAGTGCAACCAAGGGACCCGAGCTGGTGAAACAAATTAAAGATGTAATAATAGGCTTGCAAGAAGCAGGGTTGATAGTGGTTGCTTCAGTATGTGACCAGGGAACTAACAATAGACAGGCTCTCAAACTGTTGGTTAATGAGACTAGAGGAATCTATATAAGAAAAGGAGAGGAACCGAAAGAAAACATAATTCTAATAAATGACCAAGAAATCATACCTCTCTATGACCCCCCACACCTTCTCAAAGGAATTAGAAATAACCTCTTAAATAAAAATCTAGAATACTCCACAACTGAAGGTGTTACAAAAACTGCAAAATGGTCTCATTTAAAGCTGCTTTATGATGAAAACCCCGGTTACAAGGGTATTAGATTGATCCCAAAATTAACGGAAAATCACGTCAACCCTGAAAAACTTAATAAAATGAAAGTTAAATTCGCCTCACAAATATTCAGCTGTTCTGTGGCATCTAACATGGGATATCTAGCAGGTAATGTTTGGCTTATATTATTATTGTATTTGTACATTATAGAATAAATTTTGGCTGGTTGACACTTCCCGTGACTCAAAGGCTGGCTTTTGCCTTGGCCAGAGGCTAACCATTGCCATAAAACGAGGCAATGCCGCCAGTCTCTTGGGTACATTACCAGTCGACAGCGATGCGGATGAATTGAAAAGGGCTGATTTTTCAATCTTCAGATAACTTAGATAAGTATTTATTTGAAGATCAAATATCAGTTTGACATATTTTCTATACAAAAGATGTCAAACCGCAATTTATTCCTCACTTAAAAGTTATCTTATGATTGAAAAATCGACCCTAAAATAAATAGATTTGAATTGGTAACTTTCAGTGATATTTTACATACTGTACTCAGTCAGTTTGGGTTATACACGTTCAATGCCGAGAGCCCTCCTGGAGGGCTCACTCATGTCGCATATGGGATGCCGGGAGCCCTCGCGGAGGGCTCATTATAAAGGTTTTTCTTAGCGAATACGGCATTATAAACTATAAAAATAAAATTAGTTGTATATTTTAACAAGATTTATTAATATACGCCTTGGTTTTGAAATCCAAGCAAATTTATTTTCAAAAAAATTTGGGGTCTAGAAGCATGAATTTCAGGGGTGGCAAACCATTTTCACGGTTACAAAATACAAATACCTATTCACATTTTTTTTTTGTTTTGAGATTTTTATACATAATTTTTACAATGAAGGCTTTTCAGGGTTCCGTATCAAAATGGCAAAAATAACACTTGTGGGACTTCGTTTATCAGTCTGTTCGTCTGTTACAGCTACTTTTTTCAGGAACTTACTAATGCTTATAGATTTGACATTTGGAATTAATAATAATATAAATAATGCTTGTCCATCTGTATAACAAGTTTTTTTTTTGTAATATTGTTAGTCTAATTTGTAACTGGGTCCTAAATGGGGGTTTAATTTTAAAGTGACGTAAATAGGTCAAATGGGATATCAAATGGTAGGCCTTTATTTGTATCTTATAGATCTTATTTTTAATATACATTTATGCCTTATAGTTTTTGACGTCTGACGTAAAAATACAACTAGAAAAACCTTATAAAACGTAAGTTTATGATACATAAATAAATATGTCACTTCATTTGCAGATTTATAAGTAAATTAGTATGGTAATCAATATATTGTTATAAATACAGAGAATAAAGTAATTACGCAAAATGCACAACAAACTTTTCACTTTAAAATAAGTGTACCTACTGTTAGAGTACCTACGGATAAACACAAAATAATAAGAAGTGGAGGCTTCGTTATCGATCAATTTACGGTAATTACCGGTTTTTTTTAAACGTAAAATCATGTTTTTAATTAATAAACTAGCTTTATTAAATCAGTAACATCAACATCTGCAAGTGACTTATCTCATTTAAATAATTGACATGAGTGTATACGGTCGACAGTCTGGGATTTAATTTGGATTTTGAAATTAAATCCTTTCCGAACTAAGAAAAAGTATAAACATTTCTAGCAACAAAAGAATTACGGATGCTTTTTTAAGAAATAAGATATATTATCGTTCTGATAAGAAGTTGTATTTTTGAAGACTATTTTCAATCATATCCCCCGGTTTTAAAAATAAATTCCAAATCCGATGGTTATATATACTATCTAACAATGTAGGTAGGTAAGTACTTAATATTGGTAATTGTCTCATCTCGGTAAATGGCCATTGATAAGGCGAAAATTCTGAAATAAATCTAGTTGGAAGGTTTGTGTGTAAATGTTTCACGAAAAATTAAACGATATCATTTTTTACTAGCCGTTTGTAAAGGATTTTTGCAGATTTTTAAAGATTTAGCATTTTTATAATCAATCGCATAAAGTTAAAATTTTGTTATGAAAATTTAAAATATTTTTCCTACCAACCTGTTACAAAATAATTAGGTACGAGTGGGTAGTATAATAATGTAAAAAAAATGCATAATGTATTTATGCCATTCATATAAAAATTAAAAATTTTCAACATTGCATGAAAATTTTAGAAGAGGTTGGACACCCCTGTCAGAGGTGCGATTGTACTTTTTCATCATTTTTGTATTTTTTATTATTTCACTTCACCACCCCTCTAGTACATGTAAATACCCCCAGGGATACTAAGTATAGCAACAAAACATTCTGAAAACACAATTTTACTTCGTTTTACAGTGTTTTTAAATACGGTTTCAAACCTAATGCCGACGACCCTCCTCGAGGGTTCACTTTAGCTCACACGTAATGCCGGTGACCCTCCTGGAGGGTCCACTTGCAATATGTATGGCGGCATGGCGTATGAGGTCTATGAAAAGTGGGTGGAGTCGAAAGTGTTAATAGAGAAATACATTTATTTCCGTTGTTTATTGAGTAGTTATTGTCATTTAATTGTTTTTTCTTTTTGTTTTAGATAAGAACATACTTCCTACAGAGTGCAAGGAAACTGCGGATCTGCTGCTTTTCATGGACAATATATTTGATTCGGTGAATGGAAGTCAAATGAAAAATAGAAATGCCAAACCCCTACTTGGCCCAGTAACGCCGAACTCTGTCCATTATAAAACGTGGGTGGAGGGCATAAAAATATTTAAATCCATGAAATTTATAACTTCGGCTGGTAAAAAAGAAACTGTACCTTCTGTAACTAATTGGGTGTGGACATTGAATGGAATACAAACTTTGTTAAAAAAATTAAAAGATGATTTTAACGTGTCGTCAGTATGGTTGCGGCACCTTAATCAGGACCCCTTGGAAAATTTCTTTGGCACAGTAAGAAGTCAAGGGTGTCGCAACACTAACCCGACCTGTGATCAATTTGAATCTGCTTTTGCGACACTGTTAATAAATAATTTAAGCAATGTCCACACCCGCGGAAACTGCGAAGGAGACTTTTGCGATGCATTGTACTCTCTCATCATAAACGAAAATGCGAAAGCAACGTCGACCTGCTCCTCATTCGATTTTGCAAAAATATTCGATTTTAATTTTACCTCACTAGAGGTAAAAGAAAGGGATCCCCGCATAATTGCTCCAATTCAATATATGAGCGGATATTTCTTAAAAAAAGCAAAATCCAAAATTTTTAAATCTTGCGCTGATTGCACAAATGATTTGTCATCAAAAAATGAAATTGAATATATTAAATATAGGGAATATGCAGGTCGACGATGGCTTTGCACTCCCAGCAAAGAATTAGTACAATTAATTTCAAATATGCAAGACGTAATAAATGAAATCATTAAAGAAAACATTGAAAAATGCAATTTAAAAGAAATGATTAAAACAGCAATAATTATATTTCTTGATTTTGAATTTATAAAATGTAAAATACATAAAGACAAATTAATTGATTATTTGATTAGCATTGTCATTCGGTGTATGGTTTTTAACTACTGTAAAAATATTAATAAAATATTAGCTGGGAGAAGACAGGTTGATGATGATGAGGACAATCTGCAAATAAAAGCCAAGAAATTAAATAAGTGCTTTAAAAGACATAAATAAACTTGTTTTGATTAATAAAATGTTTCATTTATAAATCCTTATATAACCTACAGTATATCCATTCATGAAGGTATGTGCGTATGGCCCCTTGTCTAAACACCTATAGCTATAGTTATAGATAGGATGAGTAAAGATTCTTACTAGTGATAACAGATGGCGTTAGGGGCTACGCGAAAGCGGTTACCCATTTTAAGGCCGAAGATTGGTCTCTATTTCAGTATATTATAGTGTACTCTGTGACTCTCACTCTCAGCACTCCACAGATTAAAAATATTTTCGTTTGGTTTCGTCTGCTAAACTGAATCCATGAAAACGCAACGTTGAAAATAATTTGTAAATTTCGTAATTTTTTTTCTCAAATAATATTGATTTAATTTAGAAGAAATAATTGATTGCAAAATGTTGTTTAATTTTGTATTGTTCATTAAACAAAAGTAGTTTTAAATGTCAACAATAGATGACGCTAGTTTGGTGAAATAGTTTTTGCTACTCGATACTAGATGACGCTTAACGAGAGTAAGCTGAAATTTATTTAGCAAATAGTTGTTGCAAATTTTTTTTCTTTTAAATACAAAAATGAATCATTCACAATCAAAACTGCTTAAAGACAAGATAATCTAAAAACGCTACCCTATCACCGTTTTTCATAGAAACATTCTCATTTTTCACACGCACATTTTCAAGGCATTTGTTTGGCACAGGCCATGAGAAAGTCGGTGCCTGATAATAAATCTGTGCTTCCTGTACGGCAGGCGGCAGGTGTCGAGAGGCGGGCGGCAGTTTAATTTCACGCGTGCCCGAGCGCGGCCTGCCCGGCGCCTACGCAGCTTCACTGCCTGTCAGTCACTGAACACCGTTACACAAGAATATACAGAAATTTCACATCAAAACGTAGATCTTATACTTCATAGTGAAGATACTTTACATTTACTAAAATCTTAGTAAACGTAAAGTATCTTCACTATGAAGTATCTACGTTTTGATGTGAAATTGAGGCAAACTTGAGGAGTTTTATTCAAAATTTTCTTTATTATTTCTGAATCTTTCTGCCGCATACCTACCGAACGAGCCGAGGACATGTAGGATTGGTATAGCAAAGAAGTACACGGGGCCGCAGTAGACCACGAATAGATAACAGGACGACTTGGCTGCTGTCTTCCTTACCATTTAGCAAGAGGTATCTAGTGCAGAATCGTGGCCGATGGAAGAAATAGCGAGAGGACCTTTTTTTTTTTGTGGATGGGAAATCATCAAATGACCCCTCTCGCTCTGGGTGGAGCAGAAGTGAGTGTAAGACTCGAAGACGCAATCCGTATACCTACTGACTAAAACCCACCCGTGTTCCTTCCTTAGCCCTTTATATTCCGGGGCAGCGGTAACCCTTTCGGACAATCCCGCTGCCTAGAGAGAGGACCTGGCTCAGCACAGGGTCTAGTACCTAGGTACCTATGGGCTATACGAGTTAGCTTAAAGAGCAACTCCTTGCTCGTGCTGTTGTGCTAAGTTCATAGCATAGCATAATTAGCCTATAATGTTCCCCCCTCTGGGACACAGGCTGCTGTCGATGAGAGGGAGTGTGCGGATTGGAAGCTGTCACATGCCTTCGATTGGTTCTAGGACATGCCGGTTTCCTCAGTGTTCTTTTTTACCGTTTTGAAACCATTGATGAAATAATTTAAGTACACAAAGAAAAGCCCGGGACTGAGTTCAAACCTACGACCTACAAATCGTAAGTCGCGGCCGGTACCACTGGGCCCCACTGCTCATCACAGACTAGCTACCTACCTACTTATCTACATGTCCACTGAAATAGATTTAAATCTGTTTTTCACGAGCCTGTTCGGCTCCGTAAACGTTTCATGCGGTGTCGGCACGGTACACTGACTGGAACATTAATGTTTCATCACATTAGGTACGTACTCCTATGATCTTCTAGCCTAGCACTTAGCAGTTAAGCTCACTTATAAATATAATAACTAGTAATCTTTTTGCAAATTGTTTGGCACTTTGGGAGATTATTAAACTGTAAGAAAATTCAGCATCCCTGGCTAAATAAATTGTTCAAGTGTAAAAAGGAATGTCGCACAGTAGAGTTAGTACAGTTGATGGCCGGACAAAAGATTTGTAGGATAGTCGCTAGTAGCACAACATGGTGCAAGTAGGTACTGGTGCAAAATACGAGGGTAGCTCAGGGTAGGTACCTGTTCCCATTTGCCGCCTGTTGCATTTAATAATATAAAATTACTAGCTGACCCCGCAAACGTAGTTTTGCAAAAAAAAAAAATAGGGGTGAAAAATAGATGTTGGCCGATTCTCAGAGCTACCCAATATGCACACAAAATTTATACAAATCGTCCAGCCGTTTCGGAGGAGTTTGGTAACAAACATCGCGACACGAGAATTTTATATATTATATACTAGCTGCGCCCCGCGGTTTCACCCGCGTAAGTTTTGATCCCGTGGGAATATCGGGATAAAAAGTATCCTATGTGCTATATTACTGTAAAGTTTCATCAAAATCCGTTCAGTAGTTTTTGCGTGAAAGAGTAACAAACGTCCATCCATCCATCCTCACAAACTTTCGCATTTATAATATTAGTAGGAAGTAGGATAGTAGGACTTAATTTCATATGCTGCATCCCAACTGTCCAAAGAAAGCTAAACAAATTTCTCAGGTAAACCTACCTACGTAGCTATTTATATAATTATAAAAATCATGTAGGTAGTGATTATGATATACCTTTAATAAGTGTAAGAAATGGAATGTAATCTGCAGACATAATCCAGTTTCTGTTTAGAAGAAATCAAATAAAACTGAAATGTAACGTACTCAAGATAAGCTCGCAGTGCACGTGCTGTTTTATTATATCCTGCTAATTAGGTATAAAAGAATAAGTGATATGAAGTAAAGTTTGCTATGTAAAAGATAATCAAGAGCCCTAAAAACAATGTACGCACGGCTACACATAAAGCTATACATAACCAGTACTTTTAAGCTGATTTCTGACTGTACGAAACACCATACAATGCGAGGTCAGCTAAAACTGAATATGTATAGCTTGATGTGTAGCCGTGTGTTCTAGGAGCGCCCCGTGGTTTCACCCGCATAAGTGTCGATCCCGTGGGAATATCGGGTATTAGTATGGATTAGTAGGATAGGATTTTAGTAGGATTACAATGATAGCACCACACTCCATCTGAAAATTGGGTGGTGTTTTGGAAAATTGTTTTCCCACTAACTTTCGTGCGAACTGCGGAGGTCGAGTTATTCAAAGGGAACGCTTGCCGATAAGAAGTACCAATCATATGGTCTATCCGTGCGCCTTTCATACAAATGCTTTCAGAAGGTAACAGAGAGACAGTGTTACGATAAGTAAAATCGTAGCGAAGTCAAACCTAAACTTTGAATATTTTTGAAAAAAAGTCATTACGTCTGGGAACGATTCTATAGGTATTCTAATTCTAACGATGTACATATACACCATTAATATTATTTTAAGACTCTTATCTTAAATTATGTAAATATTATCTTGTTTGAAAATAAAAAAAATACATACTCTAATGCCGAAAATACATAGGTTAGGTAGGTAAGCGTTTTGGGCACCTTTGCGCCGGGAACAGTTAGGGGCGGGTTATTTGACTAATTGTCTTTCTTGTTGTTGTTTGTTGTTTTTTTTTATTGTCCTTGTATTTCTTTTTGTTTAGTATTTATATTTGTGATATGATTATAATAATAAAGTTGCATAGGTACTCGTATTCTAATGCCGAAAATATAGTTTTTAGAGTTGTTGTCTGTTTGTCTGTATCATGTATGTTCCAGGATCATGCAAAAACTACTAGATAGTTTCTGTTAAAATTATGCATAGATATTTTTTAGAACGAGCAATATTACATTAGGTAGGTATGTTTGTGTTCCTCTATAGTTTACCGCTATTTGTATAAAGACGTGCCAAACGTTTAGAACATTGCAGATAGTTACAGATTTAACCTTTTAAATAGATTATCATCACGCTATACCTTCATGGGGCTAAGCAGCAGTGGCGTCAATAATAATATACCTAATACATAAGTACTCAGGGTGGAGTTATGAGATGAGGCAATTAGATAATCCATAGACAAGTTTAGACGTGATTAAAAAATTTGCTACTAAAAAAAACGTCAATTTACGTCAGGTGCTGACTAATTTGACAGGACTAAACTAATATTTATCTTCTGTCCTTTTCATAATGAAATAGAAAGAAAAAGATGCACTGAACTTAAATTTAGTTTAGTTTGTGAACAGCAGAATCGGGGCCAATGACTAATCTACTTATTGACGAGGCTTGAACTAAAAGATTCTAAATTATCATCAAACACTATTTATTGGTACCGCGTTATTTGCGACCATAAATATGAAGCTAAGTTATAAACAAAACTAATTTATGATAAACAAGCCTTCGCGTCGTCTCAAACACAATATATCTACGGTGAACCCTACTTGGTTACGCGTTATTCGCGACCACAAAAGATTCTAAATTAATCAAATCTAATTTTGATGACGCTTCGTCGCGAACAGTTATATATTTTTGTTAAGTACTAAGCAAGCTCTAGACGATGGTAGTATTCAAATTTTTACGAAAAAAAAATCCGTTGTTTTTCGTTTTTTACTGCCTCATTATATTTTTTAAATTTTCACCAGTCTTATGTTACCCGGGATAAAGCAACGCTTCTAACGATACCACATATGTACAATTGTACATACATTGATATCGGTTAAGCCGTTTAGAAGTTATGGTGGAATAAAGAAACTCACAAACATACATGAACCCTGAAAACATAACACTCCTTTTTTGGGCATAGTGTAAAAAACAGATTTTATTTTTTTGTCTTACTGTCTGTCTGTTTGTTCCGGCTAATCTCCGTACCGGACCGATTTTGACGGTACTTACACGGGCAGATAGCTGATGTTATAAGGAGTAACTTAGGCTTTTATTTTAGAAAAATAATTAGAAACGAGGCACATTATTGTTTTCCGATTCCCACACGAGCGAAGCCGCGGGCACAGCTAGTAAGCATTATAAGTGAGTATGGATACTAACAGCATACCGAAAGTTTAAACACTGCTTAGAATAACCCACAGGATAGGAAAAGTTAAGTAACAAAGAATTCTGTTTAGTGTTGTACAGAGGCCAGCACATCAAGCTACCCCAATCTGTCAAATTTCTTTGATAGATTTTCAACTTTACCTCAAAGGAATAAGATTCATATTCAATTGAGAAAATTTGACAGATTGGGGTAGCTTAATGTGCGGGCCTCTGTACATTGTGTATTTTCTGGATTAGGTTTCAAGGTTAATTTTTATGGTAGTTACACACTCAAAGTCAAGGCATTTATTTTAATTAAAGCAATTACAGGCACTTTTGAATTGTCAAGGAATCGGTTAGTCAAAAAGATAAAGCTAATTGCCCATTCCAAACAGTGCTACAGATGTGCTGTAACTGTTATTGTGTACAGTGGCGGATTTACACATTTGCCGCCAGTAGGCTATTCAAATTGTGCCGCCCCCTACCGACCTCTACAATAATGTCCCATGTCTTTTGCATACTGCTTCGACACGCTTAATTCCATCGCCTTTTCTTCAAAATATTTTCTGGTTCAGCTGCGAAAAGCTTGCAAAGAGATTGTAAAGATCGGCAACAGTAATCAAATCTACGGTAGAAGCCTGAATTGCCTGAATTTGAGCATTCACCTTGTTTATTCTTTCCAACATAAAAACGTGGCAGGTAAATTTCAGTACGACATTTTAAAAAAATGTTAGCCCCAAATTTGCCGCCCCTAAAATCTGCCGCCCTAGGCTCCAGCCTGGTGGTAAATCCACCACTGATTGTGTGTGTGGGCCGTAAGAACATACCAGAGCACTGACAGCCGCTAATTATTTCACAAACTTTAACATTCTTTTACAGCCCATCATAACAAACCAGTGTGCCCTCTTCTACAATAACTAACAGCGGCACTCATCCCTCACTCCACCGTTCTCTTCCCGTAGGTACCCCCTGATCGCGAGTACATCACGCTCTGTGGTGCGTGCATCCTTCCCTGCGCCGGCGCAGCGCTATTATGAAAAAAGCAATTAGCTGAAATGTGCGCTTAGGGGTGACACAATACTGTAATTTAGGAGAAACAGATTGATTAGTTATTGAAATTAATAATAATAAATTCTTTATTTCAGATCAACCATACAATCCATAGGTAGGTAGTATTAGTATATAAAATAGTTTATATACGTGTGCATTTGTATATAAAAACGACTAAAATTAAGTTTTTTTTTTTGTTTCATGGTCTTAATTTATTTTCAAATAAAAATCATATATATCTAAGATTAAAGACTGCGTTGAAGACAAGGTAGTTTGGCAATAATTTCTTCTGCACATGTGGCTTCCCGGGCACCTCATTAACGGCATAACTACGTAAATGTCTATTACTGCTCTCAAATTAAGTACAATGTTTATCTTTTATTTATTTATTAACGGTGCCGCACTAGTTCCGACAAGGAAGATTCTTCTTCTTCTTCTTCTCCATCTTGATGAAACCATCCTTGTCGCACGTGTCCCTCTCTGGACCCTGCCTTTTCAAAACTTTGTTGGGTTTTGACCGCCTCCGTTTAGTCCTTTTTGGTTTTCCCGCTAGTTTTACCTGCGAGTTTTGCGACTCAGCAAGTTTGTTAGCGGCTACTATTGCTGCGTAAGCTCGTTTGGGGGTCGACGAACCTACACAAATCGTTGTCGCCACCTGTGTTGAGGCAGGGACGGCCACGGCAGGCGTTGCAACGCATGCATTCTCGCCAGTTGGTGACGCATTCGAGCCCGCCGATTCGAAACTGCAGACGGAGGCGTTTTCTGCCCCACGACGCGTGTTCATGACATTTGCGGCGTCGGTAGGTGACCAGTGCAAAAATTGCGTTGCGCAAGAGCACTATCTTCCGCCCGTAGATCACTGATGGTGTTGTTGGACACCTCCAGCTCATGCTGCATCTTGGCTTAGCTTTGCTTCGGGAATGTAATGTCCTTCAGCAGCCTGGTGACGTCTACGTGGTCGAAAGTGGTGACGGGAGGCAGCTTGTGCAGATCGCCACGAATTCAAGCACGTCATCCGGTCGGTCTCCTTTATTAGCGTTATGATGTCCTGGAGACTTTTGTCTGAACTGTCCCTTCGACGAGACGGCATCTGGCTGACTTTGCCGAGCGTTGTGACCAGCAGCAACTTGGCACTGCTAATTTCTTCCTCCTTGTACGATGACTTGCAGATCTGCAAGATGCTGATCTCGTTCATGTAGTCGGTGGCATGTTTAATGAATACTACAATACTTCGTTGGCTAACGTTGTAACGTTGACATAACGTTGTTCAAACGGGCAGCGGCTATGGCAGCGTAATTCGTGAATATAATATAGTACTGTGCAGCGCAAACGTGACCGTACTCGACCGCGCATCATACCGCTGTGGTAATATATAAGCTAACAGACTTAAAATAATAATATCTACATGTTACCATAAGATTTTTTTCCTTCAACCAACTCAGCCTGTTGCAGTCCACTGCTAGACATAGGCCTCTCCCAGGCTGCACCACAACACTCTGTCTTCCACCTTCTGCATCCAGTCTACCGCCACCTTCTTTAGGTCGTCTGTCCATCTAGCTGGGGGACGTCCCACAATACGCTTGCCGATACGCGGTCTCCACTCCAAGACTCGTCTAATCCACCGGCCATCGGTCCTTCAAAAAACATGGCCAGCCTACTGCCACTTCAGTTTCCTTACTCTGCAAGCTATGTCAGTAACTCCGGTTTTTTTCCTTACTAGGATAAAATCTACGTTTTAATAGTTAATTTTATTTAATTTATTCTAGGTACTATATGAATATGTACTTCACATAACTACTTTTATTGTTTTTCTATTATATTCCACGTATGTAGGCTAGTGATTTATTTATTTAATGGGAATTTAAACGATGGTTATATAAATAATAGATTGTAATGAAGGGTCATTACAATCTATTATTTTTATTACAATCGTTTAAACTTCAAAGTAATTTAAAGTGAATCAAACACAACAATAAGCTATTATATTATTGATGTGATTGCGTTCAGATCTATTCAGAAAGAAAATGTATTCTTTATAACTGTTAAATGACTTATATACATTTTATTTCAACAAAAAATCTAGTGTTGAGAATGAGAAGGCACTCTGTATTAAAAAGTGATACATTGCCAGTCGGATCATCTTTCAGTTATCTACTTATACACTATAGACAAGTCTAAACTAGACACGATATTTAATAATCCTATGTTTAAATTAAGAACACTAAAGCCGTGTCCACCGCGAGGCTCCCGCGACAGCCCTGCAGCCCTGCGGTGTATCCGTGCTGTAGTTTCGTCTAAATCCGTCGCGTGCGCCCGAGCGTTCACGCGTGATATGAAAAATGGTCGCCGCACTTACTCGGGACACTCACGCGCATCCTACGGGAGTAGATTTAAATTACTTACAGAGCTTTGATTGAATTAGATATTCTTATTCCATTCTTTTTGATTTTGCGTGACACTAATTTTGGTGTTTTAGATGGTAAAATGGCTAAACAAATAATATAACAGACAAAGAAGTTATTAAATTAAGTTTCCTCAAGAAAGATGTTGAAGGAATATTTTTGAATAGTTACATGTACTTAGTACTTCTAAAAACTTGAATCTTAACGATAAAAGTGAGATTCGTTTTCTACGTTATTAAACCGTGTACCTGCAAGTGAAACAGCTTGTACAGTACAAAATCGTTATAACTATGATTTTATAGCACTTCGACATATAATTAAACACAAGGTTTCAGTGAACTCATAATTTGAACAGCGTTTTGGTTTTTTTACACTAAACATTCGTAGCTCTTGCGAATAAATAAAACTCATTTGACGCAATTGTTTTAATCAGAACGCTCAGATTGCCATCCATGGGAAAAGAGAGCATTCTTGTACAGAGTTCCATGATTACACAGAGAAACTTTCAAGTAGGATAATCTTGAAGAGCACGAAAAACTCCACGTTTTGGTTCGATTCGTAGCGATGTCGGTCATGCGTAGCACACTACGGCGTAGATGCACAAAGTTGCACGGAGATGTCTCGTAGAAGATCAACGATGCGTAGCGCGTAACCGCTCGGCTACGAGCGTAGCACTCACTCACTACCGTAATGTTTTGTAATATTTATTCCTTATAAATTTTTTAAGAACATAATATTACTTGTAAGCAATGTAAAACGTTTTGTACCATCTTACATTGTTTTTCACTTCACAGTTTTGGAGAAGAAATCACTATACCTATTGCACGAAATTCAGTCAAAGAACTGTGTTACGTATCTAGCTTCATTTTTCTGACTGACCTTGACAATTCAAAAGTGCCTGTAATTGGTTTATTTGAAATAAATGCTTTGAGTTTGAGTTTATCAAGACCATCCGTTGTTTACAAGACACTATCCACTATCCGATGTTTACAAGACACTATCATTATTTTCTTCAAATCCTATAGGAAGTTGATGTCACTAACCCAAGATTCATCTCTCTCCATTCCCACTTGCGTGTGCGCATGTACGTTGTGTTTCAGTGTTTGTGTACGATCACACATTTTTGTGTCGGCCGCGCCACGCTTGCTTACCGTAATTGATGGTCAGCCGCGTCTCGAGCCTCGTGATCCCCTCCGCCTGCTATTTGTAGACGAAGACAAAGGAGCGGGTGTTGCTTCCGGCTGAAGTGGCTTTTACAAGAATATTACCTATTTGAGTAACTATGTCGTCATCATTAGATAAAGCTTTGTCAAAGAAGAAACCGTAGATATTTTATTGCTGTTATAAATCCTTGATATTTCACTGCCATGTTTTAATCCCAACCTTACTCAATAAACCTCTACGGAGATACGTATAGGCATCTAACTATAGATACCATTATCTTTATTGAGCACAGCACAGTACATGCATCGTTAGGTAAGTACCGTGTTTCTGTTTATAATGTCTGTCTGTCTGCCCAAATAATTAGTTACAAGGTAGGACAGTTAACTCGCAATGAATCAGGCGGTCGGGCAGGCCGCGTCGTGTCGCGAATTCGCGATCAAAGCGCGCCCTCCACCGCGCGCCGCCATTTACAACGGCTCCCGCCAAAACGACGAGCGCCATCTTGTTGTTCGTCGGCTGTCACCCGCACGACGGATCTGGCGGAACAGAGCACGCGCACGATGCCCGGCTAATAAAACGCTTATGCTGATTAATTGCGACGCACATTACGAATAACTCCGTCCGCCTGTCACGGTTTGTCTGTTCAACTTTAGAACCGGCGCGCGGTGCTGGAAATGAAAAAACACTGGGAACGGGCGCAGAACTAAAATGTTTTATGTGACAAGCGAGGCGTGCCGCGGAACGAAACGTATTTTTAATTCAAGCCTACCGCAACGAATTAAATAAATCTTTGAAGTGTAAAACAGAAATTAAATACTATAAATACCTTCATAATGTAATGAGTAATTGTGTTGATTTTTCAGTTTTCAGAGTTTTCTCGACAAGTTTCATGTGAACTCATCTAACGTCCTCATTATTATTTATAATTACTGTGAAATGTGTTTTGAAGTTTGAAGAGCGCTGGAAACTCTCAGAAATAGATCAACCTCATGTAAACTATGAATAAATATGTATAATAAATAAATTTGTTGGAAGTACCTGCATATAAATTACTCACAGGACATCGAATTTTCCTAAAAAATATCTATATCAATTTACAGAGTGCTCACTGCGTATGACCGGCGCTATGCCAGAGCGTAAGCTGATCCTTCTGTGTAGTTATTGACACTTTTAAAGACATTGTAATCACATTGGACGAACGGACTGTGTGTGGCAATTTCCTTCATTTCTAACCAGACACAACATTAGCAAACCCATCAACGTCACATTTCGATAATCACACGCATCACGCAATAATTTTGGATCGCAATGAGCCATCCACCGACCAGGTACGCTACATGTGGCGGTAACAAGGTGTAACTGCGCTCGCGCAAATGGTTCGCAGCCAATCGCGGCGAGTCGCAGCGGACCGCGCGACTCCGCCGCGGTCGCTCGCTGCAGGTACTTAGCGAACTAATTGGACGTGGTAGGCTCATTGTGGTCATCATAGTTGGCTGTGCATCTGATTTATGATCGGAACATTAATTTTTATTCAACTGGCTGGTTACTGGTTGTTAGGATTCGAAATTGGCTATCACTAACAAGATTTTGGTTGCATGGCTGTATGTAGGGTGCATGGTAGCGTAGGCGTCACTTGTCTATAACAAAGAACTGTTGAATGTCAAAAACACCTTCATCTGCAGCAGTGGCGAAGGTACCATACAACTCGATTCCCGCCGGCTTCCCTTCGAAAATTCAGAACACAACCACTCTATAATCAATTCATCATTGAAATATAATGAAACAGTTTATTGACTTTTTTTTTTGCTCCGGCTTACCTCTGTCATAAATTCACCCTTCGCTACTGATCTGCAGTATATGTCTAATACTGAAGTTATCAGTAGACTGAGCAGCTGCAGATCGTCAATTAATTTAGAAGTCATAAGAACCAACGTTTGTTTCCAACTGTTTCCTAAATGAACTTTGCTAGCTATTAACAGCTAGCGTTGCCGTTAATGAACTCCAGAAATCGATTATTGCAAATAGCTTGAAACTGAATTAAATAACTTATTTATACATAACCTCTATATTTACACACTCGAGGAACAGAGTACACAAGAGGAGGTAATTTGTGTGTTTTCCTAAACTAGGTAAAGCATTACTCTCTTCGCGCAGTTAACTTACACTTATCTGGAAAAATACGAATTAACGTCCCGTACCCAATTATTACATTCTGGCAAGCTCTCAGCATCGAATCATAAATCAGCTGTTGGTACGTCAGCGTATGAATGGCAAGCGGTTCCGCGTAGGACGCGCGACCACGCGACTTGAAAGCGCGCTTCCACGAAGCAACGGTCGAGCGGACGTAGTTACGCGCGGCTGCTAACCGCTAGATCTAGTTTGCTAGCAGCTTTATTTATGTTTATGTTGTTCGTGAATATTTTATGTTTTGTTTTGATAATCAAGTAGGTAAACTAAGCTATTTAATCATCTTGATTATTTCCACAGGTCAGTCTCGCCGTCACGATTTTACATGTGTGGAAAATAGTTATCTAAAAATTGACACATAGAAGAGATCTATAAAAGAAAATCTACGAAGAAAACAAATAAAACACAACTTCCCTTTGTATAATGTGGCTAAACAATATGAAACTGGCTTCAGATTTTCACAATTTTTTAAACAGCCTTTTGCAGATTTGTAGGCGAATGCGAAATAAGTATATGCTGTGTGCTGAGCTTCCGGGCTGTTCCCTGAAACAGTCCCATCTTCTGACATGAATGTTTACTAGAGAAGTTTATTATTTTAATAATTTTATTATAATTTTAATTACTGTGTGTGAGGATTAATGGGTCCTTTTTTTGGTTAGTTTTATTGATGGTCAGGCAGTTTGAGTACATACCTACTTTATGCGACCTAAAAATATACTGTTGGATTGTTCTTCGAGTCCTTGAGCTACACGGTTACGAACAAATGCGTGCACTGACTGGACAGGTTCTCTTAAATCTGAGTTCTTTCCTCAAAACACCATTTCAGACACATAATCGTCACATGATCAGAAGGTCAATAATTAAAAACGATTAAAATCAGTCTCAATCTCATCTCAGTGACAATTAAGGTAAAAAATTTAAATTTTCACAGATTTAGACTAATATTACAATGGAACCGTTTCTAAAAATGCGGGAATTGACCAAGAAATTTTCTGGTCTTTAGGTGAAGCTGTAACCTCTGAGTTTGTTTCGGAGTTTCATCTCACAGATAGAAAACACCACAGAACAGATAGTACTTTATTTGTTCTGTGGAAAACACCGACCTCATCTAGATTTTCGAATACACCGGGCCGCAAAGAAAACGACTCGGTAACAAAAACCTCAATAACATCCAAAATATTGGAGCTAGCTTTATGAAATAAATATTGGAGCTAGCTTTATGAAATAAATATTGAAGCTAGCTTTATGAAATAAATATTGGAGCTAGCTTTATGAAATAAATATTGGAGCTAGCTTTATGAAATAAATATTGGAGCTAGCTTTATGAAATAAATATTGGAGCAAGCTTCATGAAATAAAGACTGTACTTATTATAGAAAATATTGGAGCTAAGTTTATGAAATAAATACTGTATTATAGACAATTTTATAGTGCACATAAGAACATGCGCGTCTGTCTGTCCGTTTGATTCCGCGTTTGGAGTGACGCGTCGTAAATCTGCCGCCAAGCGATGCGGCCCGCGTCGCCGCCGCCGCTGCCATCAACCACCAGACCGGGTGCACGTAGGGTCATGTGGAGTACTGCATCTTGTGGTGACATAAACAGAATATTGTTCAATGTTATCTACCGCTGAGGAGTCACGATAGTAAACTGGAACAATCTACAAGATTCCGTTAACTTTACACAGCAATGTCGACTGCTTTATATAGCCTTTCATGAAATTAAATATTATCATAATAGTTACATTAACAATACAGGACCCTTGTATAGATTTTGCACGTCTATCCTGAAACAAAGTAAGTATTCTAAATAAAGCTAAAAATACTCTTGTACAACAATGAAGTTACGAAGACGATACGAAATGATTTGTTCTCACAATAATAATATTATTGCTAACGTTATCGTTTTCAAGAAAATCGTAATAGTGTCTGACGCTTCCGGAACCACATAACATAATGATTCCACGGAGCAGCGAACTTAATGATAGTTGTTAACGTTTTATATCACATTGAAATAGTTTTACATAATTATTATTCACGGATAGTTTAAACTTTTCAGCGTTTTCAGGACTTTTCAGCGCTCTTCATAGAGCGTGATAAATAAAATTTATAACAAAATTAATAGGACTTCTACATACGAGTAACTGATTAATACATTAAAACAAAAAAGTACATCTCATTAGCAAATATTATCGAATTTAGACCGTAGCAGATAGTGCGCGGGCGCAGAGGCGCGGCGGAGTGCGGCCGAGGGCAGCCGAGGGCGACCGAACGCGCCCGAGTGAGCCCGTGTGCGGCGGCACGGTCGCCGCTCGGTAAATACGATCAACATTTGTTTATGTAAGTAGCCTGTATTTGTGCTCATGAAAGCTTAGTCTAACGTTTTTCATCGTCACCCTACATTAACATTTATTTTGAGAGATTTTTCAATATTCAAATAATTAAGTATGGCCACGGCCCCAGTGGGGTAGCACCCGGTTTTTTCTGAATTTAAACTTATTACGACATTTTCATCTATAGCTTTTGCCTTTAACGTTACCTGTCAAATAAATTTGAATTTAGGTTTTAGTTATTTTAAATTTTCCTTAATAGTTTTTACCACCTTTAAAGAAAATTGGTCCTTATGGATTGAAACCCCAGAGTGGCATTATACAAGGTGCTTCAAGGAATCCGGAACATTTCATAAAAAGGTTACATGATGTGACAGTGAGTTTTTCAGGCTGAAACACAATACTTACAGTTACAGACGCTCAGTTAATGAACATCACATGACGACTGTGACAAGAGATCGGCTTACAGGGCTGCCAGTTACAGGGCTGCCAGTTACAGGGTTGCCAGTTAGAGAGAGCGTCGGAGGGATCTTCAGAAGATTTAAGATACCTAATTGTTAAGAATTCATCGCGATATATGCGGGATTATAGACCTGTCCGACTATATAGTGCTGTCCAGAACATGAGCCACTTGCTGGGACTGCCCAAGTGTCCTCACATCTGCAGTTTAGAGGATCTAATGAACACAGCTACTGCTGCTATTAACGTGGCCACCAGAAGTACCATCGATTCGAACAGACGAAGAACCGCGATGTGGAACTTTACTGCGGTCACTGAGTTTCTTGTCGACGTAATAATTTATAGCAAACAGGTAGGTAAACTTTCCGATGGATGCTGTGAAAACGGACAAAAGGTGGTCTCCTAATAACTGGTGGACTTCTCTGATCTCCTAAGACTGAGCATGCGCTCCGTCTTATACGCTAATTTGAAATGAGCTGCTTCGTCTTCTTTTTCTTTTCGTGTGGACGTTACTCTTCCCCGTTGTTTAGGCCAGTAGGTAGCCACTTTGATTGCGGCATCAATGGCAATTTTAACTGCTTCGTAAGGCTCGAAGCTATTCAAGGAAAACCTATTCACATTGTACTTCTGCAACTGTTTGCGGTTTAACTGGATCCAAAGGAAATCTGATGAAATAATACTTTGTTACTGGTAGCCCTGTGACAAGACCATGCAACACACATAATACGTGGTGGGAAGGGCGGCGCCTTTGATACTGATACACCGAGGGCTGACATCTACACATTGTGACAGGTAAACTCATGTGTGTGTGTTTGAGAGCTTGTGTGTGTGCAGACAATTTTGACTTATGACTGACGTTTTGCTGTGAAAAATGAACTAGTCTGATATCTGATAGTGGCGTTGAAGGTAGCTGGAGCAGCTTTTTTTCATAAAAAATATTTCCTTATTCCCGATAGAAAGATAAAGAGAACTTTGGTATAGGTAACTAAGACTGGTCAGAAAGATGACTGAAGATGGCATGAAATAAAAAGGCCTAACATGCTTGGGTTCCACCATCCCGTGTTGCATTTCTTCAGCACCACGTCCGTATCCCCGAAGAGTTGTGCAAGGTGTACGTAGCTACTTGCATTTATTACACCAACGTTTTGCCAATTATCTTTAAGTCACATTTCTTCATCTATTTCATATTTTAAACACCTATGCCGAAACTAGATTTCTTTGCACTTTAATATTTTAACTACAGACTAGAAATATTGAGTTTAAATCTGAATCGAAACAAATGCGAGATTAACGTTTGTTCTTTATTTTTCCTGTTGTCGTTCCCGTAGCTATAGTTCGGTTATTTAAACATTAACAAAGACACACGACCGCTGAACACAAATTGATGATCCAATTATCGCTTTAGGCAACTGTTGGTTTAATTAAATATCTAATTAAAGGCACAGATACCATCTACACTGCTTCCGTTGTTCTACCCCCTTCAAACTTAATCACACAAAAGTCAACCTTAACTTTACATTAACAAAGCTCAGAATCAAAATCATTCTTACTCATCGACAACTCAGCAATAACACCTAAGAGAACTTGAACTCTAAGTTCCACAAATTAAAGTTGATTGTACAATAAAGATGTTTCCCAGTAAGGGGTAAGGTAGGCGGCCCGATTACCGTCCGCGGTGGAGCGTAGCGCCCGCCGCTGAGATCTGAGGCGCATGGGAAGAGCCCGCGCATATTAATAGTGCGCAAGAAACTGCGCAAACGCATGCTGACTGTAATAATGTTGTACGAGGGTTTTTAGTGGAGGGCGTGTTGGTCCTTTGAGCAGAGAGTAGCTCGAGAGGTATGAGGCCGATGACGTTATTCGTAGATTTAACACTATTCAAAAGATAGCATTTTGTGTTTTTTCCTCTAAGAAATAGGACCTCATGACCAATTGACTTTCGCGATAATTATAATGTTAGATATATTCTGCAGTGAGCGAAATGGAGTCGTAAAGTTATATGTAGAAGTATATTAAGCTTCCATGTAAATTTCTAAATACATTTCCACATAGGTACACATACATATACATACATACCTATGCGACTGTTTTGCGACTATTTTCTTGATAAGATAAGATAAGATAAGATATTTTATTTTGCAAATATGGGTAGTACAATAACATAATTGTGGTGTAAGGGTACAATGTGGGTTCAGCCATATTTTACCATTAGGCATGCAAATGTACAAATAATTTAATTCACAAAAAAATAACTAAGTAAATGTCAAAAATTCAATGTCAAAATTTAAATGTCAAAAATAAGATTTCCAAATAAAAAATTGAATATTAAATTACCACTTTCAAATCACAAATGTAAAATGCCTAAAATATTAACAAATTTTATTTTCCATTATGAAATCGGTAATGTTATAATATGTCTTGTCTGCTAAAAAGTTTCGCAATGTCTTTTTAAATAATGCCATATTTAAATCTTTCCAGGCCTTGGGTAATTTATTAAATATTTTCGGTGCCATGCAGCAGACACTTTTGCTCATCAGTGATGTCTTAGCCCTTTGAATACACAGTCCACTATTATCGCGTCTATTTCGTGGAATTATGTCATTTACACGTTCAAAGTACGCTGGATTTGATTTCACAAACACAGCTATTTCCAAAATATAAATACTAGGCAGTGTTAGGATTTTGTGCTTTTTGAAATATGGATAACAACTATCAGTGGTTTTCAGTTTAAACATTGAACGAATACATCGTTTCTGGGCCTTGAATGCATTTTCTTTATCGGTGGAATTTCCCCAAAATATACCTAACACCGTATCGAAGATGGGATTCGACAATACCGTAGTAGGCAGTGAGAAGAGCACTCGTGGAAACTCTCGATGATAATGCATGTAGAGCATATGCTGATTTACTTAGTTTTTTACAGAGATTGACTATATGTGATTTCCAGTTCAAGTTTTTATCTATATGTAAACCTAAGAATGTTGTACTTTCTACTTCTTCAACAACTTGATTATTAAAATTAATTTTGAGATTTTTACTCGGCATACGTTGACTAAAATGCATAACTTTTGTTTTAGATAGGTTAATTTTTAAGTTATTATCGTCTAACCATGTTATAATTGACGCTAGAGAATTATTTATTTCGCTTTCATATAAATTGAGATCATGACATGGTACAGTTATGGTACTATCGTCGGCAAACAGTGTCAAAGGATGATCTACGTATTGCGGGAAGTCATTAATGTATAATATAAAAATTAAAGGCCCCAGCACGGTCCCTTGCGGTACCCCATATCTAACTTCACGTTCCGATGACCGAAATACCTCTTCATGATTATTTACATTCAATCTATGAATTTCAGTTATTTGTTTCCTATATGATTCAATTAAATTTAAGACATTTCCTCTGATACCATAGGCCTCAAGTTTGTTAAAGAGAGTATTATAGTGTACATAATCAAAGGCCTGGGTCATGTCACAGTATATTGCACATAATGGTGTACGTTTATCCATATTTTTAATGACACCATGTATAAAATCATATATGGCCATATTAATCGTTTTACCTTGTCTAAACCCTTTCTGTTCATCACACAATAATTTATTATTCTCTATGTATTTATATATCTCCTTATATATGTATTTTTCAAATATTTTTGATATTATGGATATAAGTGCAATGGGCCTATAAAATTCCATGACTTCTCTATTTTCTTTTTTAAATAACGGCTTTACTATGGAAGTTTTTAAAGCATCGGGGTAAATACCTGCACTTAAGCAAAGATTCAAAATATGGCTTAGATGCTACATAAGACCAACTGGAAAAACTTGAGCGGCTTCAAAATTTTTGTATAAGGTTCATATTCGGTCTGCGCAAATATGACCATGTTTCCGAATTTCGTGTGAAGCTCAAGTGGTTACCAATTCGCCTTCGTCGGAATGCTCATATTCTTTCCCTCTTGTACAATGTGCTCTTTTCCCCTTCCACCCCACTCTATCTCAAGAAGCGTTTCCAGTTTCTTTGTGACTCCCATACGAAATTTTTAAGGTCATCAGATAACTTGAAGCTCAAAATGCCTATGCATACCACAACCTTCCTTGATAAATCCTTTACTGTCCAGGCCGCTCGTTTGTGGAATGCATTGCCAGTTGAAATAAAACGCGCGCAGTCGTTATATGTGTTCAAAAGACTCGTAAAGGAACACTACTTGTCTTTGTGATATTGTTGTCCTAACTGCAATCATCTACTGTCTTCTTTTATTTTCGTTGCTTATATATTTAGTATGTATGTATTTATGTATCTATAATTTTGGATATGTATATATCTGTGTATATATTTTAGTGTATTGTATACATTATATTTGCACCAACGACAGCCCCATTTTATGTCCAGGAAAATCACTGTCCATCCTAAGGTTGCCTGGAAGAGATCGCAGAAAGCGATAAGGCCGCCCATTGTATATTTTGTAGTGTTTGATGTATGTTTACTTGTTGTATTTTTGTGGTGTACAATAAAGTATATATAAATAAATAAATAAATACATATGTCATGGGCTACTGCTTTATCTTTGTAGATATACCATCATAACCTACGCTACTAGTGTTCTTCAGGGAAATTATTATTTTTAGTATGTCATATGGTATACTTGGTGCAACAAACATTGAATTATGCTGACTGCTTATTTTATGTGGTTTCGGTTTACTATTGACGTCTAGTTTTGGCCGAATTTTATCGACAAAAAAGTTATTAAACTCATTGGATATATCCTTTGGATTTGATACTGTAGTATTGTCACTAAGCTTTATGCTATTTATGTATTGCTTAGGAATATTATGTTTTGCTTGATTTATGATTTGCCAAGTAGTTTTTGACTTGTTTTTGGATTGTTGAATCTTGTGATTATTTTGCGTCTTTTGTGTAAGATTTATAATTTTTTAATATAATTAGGAGTAGTTAAAATATGTTGATTTGTTGACACGATTTGGGTTTAATCTAAGTTCCCATAAAAGAGCCCTCTTCTTCCTGCTACATAATTGTACTCCGCGCGACAGCCACTTCGGTTTTTTAACCATACTTATTTTGATTACAATAGTCGGAAAACATAAGTCATAAAACAATATAAAAATGTCAATAAAAGCATTGTATGCTACATTAGGGTCATTTGTGTCGTACATTTCTGAAAACGATAGTTTACCTAAACATTCTTTAAACTTAGCAATATTCTCTTTGTCATCGTCCCTTCGTGTTATGTACCAGTATTTACCAGTGGTTAATTTACGGACTGGGCATTGAAGCAATTGTGCTGTGTGATCAGACAACGCAAAATCCAATACTCCGGCTTTACACGAGTTACTAAAATTGTGCGCAAAGTTGTCTATGCATGACCCACTAGCCATTCGAGTCGCTTGTTTAAATACCAATTTTAAATTAAAACTTAGTAGCAAACATTCAAAGGAAAGAGATTGATTATTTAATTTAAGCATGTCAATATTAAAGTCACCAGCGATTACAATTTTCTTTTGACGTGAGTTTTGACCTTGGTGACTATTTATATGACTATGTCTTGACTATTTTTAGGCGTTCTCAAAATTGATGTTCATGAAGTTTTTAAAGGTGAGGATTGTGTGGTGACGGACACACATATCCTTGCAACAAGAAAAAAAGGCGAACTATAATAACGTATGAGACACCACCACCATATTACAATTCTTGCTACAAGACAATGCAGTGACTATTTTAACAAACTACATATTCATGAGAACTACTCAACACTGGTGTCACCCTTCACCGCCACTTCTCCTCATTACAGTCGTGTCCTCACACAACAGACAAGCTCTCGAGCCACGCATTTAGTTACAGCCACTGACGAATGAGAAACAGAAGACCCAGTCATTACCATCATGTTATCAGCCGACATGCTGACACCGCGTCACAGAAGTTTATTTGATAGGAGTGTTCCTCCAGTACCTCTACCAAAGAACATTACTGCTTTCCATCGCTTGCGAGGAGTCGTAAGTGAACAGCAATAACTGATTCGCTGCTCTGCAATAAGTTTTTTGCTTTCTGAAACCTGAAACAGATATCTAAATGTCATTTTTGAAGCTTTCCATCATCTTGCAATTTATATCACGTAATTTTTTTTTTGATATTTGTTATTGCAATATGATCCGAAGCATAGACACAGAGGGATGCTGACTCGGTCTCTAGTATATGTATAAAATAAAATATCGTTCAGTTAACAACAACCAGAAGTCCGCACAATCGTTGGTAAGGAGTTAAACTCTCCAAAATACGTGATCAATTAATAGCCCCCTTCTGCTCTGCCTCCATGGTGTAATGCGACCACATAAAAACCAGGTGTTCTATGAATAGCGGCCAGTGGTCGCGGTCGGCGGCGCGCGACCACGCTGATTAAAACAATCCTGCGCGCGCGCCGCCATGTCTGTTTGACAGGCTATTTATAGGGAGCCAGGTAGGCGGATGTTGTCACAGTGGTGTCATTGTTGGTCATGAGTACTGTGAACGAGCCTGTTTTACACCACTACCCATCGGGTTCTTGTAATAGAGGAATGGTTCAGTGGTACAGGCGGCGCAACGGCGTCGTTATCTTAACAAGAACTTTTGTAGGAAGACTGCAACATAATAATATGCACTTCGAATATGCAAAAGTTAATTATGCCTCAGATTATTTGGCCTCTAGGCGCCGACCATTCGCCAGTAATGTAACAATCCCAGATACACTGTAACGGCTAGGTCTTTGCAAGTAGACTGCGCAGGCGTCAATTGTTAGGTAGTGTAGAGAGATCATTGAAACCAACAGGATAGGGTAACAGGTAGGGTAAGGTGGTTAATACATATAATTAAATAGGTAGACGTAACACGGCTAGGTTGCGGGTAAAGGTTACATTACAGGCGAATGCTCTCGGTGAGGGAGTGCCTTAAATCATCAGCAGCAGGAAGCATGCAGACAAGTTTCCCGCTATAGCAGTGTGTTGTCTCATTTAAATTTTCGAAAACCATGACACTATGAGGAGGATATTTTTCAGCACCCCTTTTTTTAATCTGATTCCTTCTTTCTGCAAACATCAGAGTACCACTTTGCATTTAGACCAAAATAACATCATCCTGGGCTTGTATGCAAACAGCATAAATAGCTCCTCGGAAAAACTAAGGAAAAGCTGGCTATATGTTCTATATTCACCGGTAGGTACTCATTCTTGTTCACTTCCAAAATAAAAATGAAACTTTTTAACCGTTTTCGTGTTTGGTGGCCCACGTCGGAAATAATACCGATTCATTGTTCATACGCCATTTTTCAAGGCATTCATTGAATCTCTCTCGGCGTAATACCACCATTAGCACCAGAGCACCAGACCACAACACGTTATTACTGACAATAGGATTATGTCACTGGCAGATTACCATGACAATCAAATACTTGTGTCTAGAAGATCATAAAAATAAATAAAACATCTCGAAACAAATTGATTTATTATCGACTAGCTGCGCCCCGCGGTTTCACCCGCGTAAGTTTTGATCCCGTGGGAATATTGGGATAAAAAGTATTCTATGTGTTATTCTGATGTATAAACTATATTACTGTAAAGTTTCATCAAAATCCGTTCAGTAGTTTTTGCATGAAAGAGTAATAAACATCCATCCATCCATCCTCACAAACTTTCGCATTTATAATATTAGTAGGATTAGTAGGATATGCATTATATCATTCTCCTCGGCTTCCATTACTTAACTTGGAAGTAAGTACGTGGAAGCCACATAACGTCTATGTTATGGTTTATTTATTTATTTATTTATTTATATATACTTTATTGTACACCAGAAAATACATAACAAAAAAAAAACAATTATTACTACAAAACATACAATGGGCGGCCTTATCGCTTTCTGCGATCTCTTCCAGGCAACCTTGGAATGGACAGTGATTACGTGGATATTTAAAAATGGGGTTGTCAGTGGTGCAACATAATATAATCTCAATATAGTCTCAGAGATACAGCGAAATTTATTCTTTCCCTTACCCTTCCCCTTCCCTTCCTTTCCCATGAGTTTTTGAGCACAATAAACGCCTTGAAAGCCAAAGCCTACGTTGGTTTTAGCATACCCAACCTGGGGAGTTCCGTCAAGATATTCTTAGCACTCAACTTAGCACTTGATAGATCTCCTGTTAATCAAAACGCATGAAACGGAAGTGCCTCGATTCAAGATAAGCATTCTGCCGATCGATTCTGTAAAAATCTCACCGTGAAAAGTTAGGTGAAGTGAGCTTAGAGTGAGCTGTCAAGAGTATCAATCCCTAGCACCAGGATGACACTGACAGCTCACTTCACGCTCACTTCACCTAAGTCTTCACGGTGAGATGGTTACAGAATCGCACTGAAGGTCTAGTTACGTATAATTTTTAACGGACTTCAAAAAGGAGGAGGTTCTAAATTCGAATGAATGTTTTTTATGTTTGTTATGCGGTATTTCCGGCAATTGTAATCGATTTTTAAAAATATTTTTGTAATAGAAAGGGTATGCCTCAGGGGTGGTCCCATATAAATTTTATTAACTTTGCTTAGGTAATTTTTGACTTAGCTTCAATAATACGTACTTTAGTTAATGGTGATGTTATAATGACTTCCTGTCACTTATATTTACATAGCAAGTAGTGTTATACGAATTTGTGTGGGGTAAGTACAAATATAAAGTGAAAAATAAAACTTTTTTACAAAAAAAAAAAAAAAAACGGACTTCCGAAAAAGACACTACAAAGTGAAAAATAACTTTAATTTCGGAAATCGGTGTCAAAAACGAAAATGTGAAACCAACGACAAGTAAAAAGTTTTACAATAAGAACTTTCACAAAACTCTAGTAGACCATAAAGGTACTGACTTCGTAATTTATCTGCGACATCATTAGGCCATATAAAGATGTAATCTGAATGTATGTCTATTTGTCAGTGGGTATATATTTTATACCACATATTGCTACATCTTTCTTTCATGGTACACGTTTTATACAACTGCAGTGAAATACCGATTAGCATTTTTCAAATGGGTATCGTAAGATGAAATCTTACATTGGTGAACTATGGGATATTTAAGTATATTTAAGAATTATTATTATTCTTATAATTTCTATCTATGAAAAAGAATAAAATGGTCAGTGGAAAGGGCCTGTTAATTAATATCAAAGAAAAGAAAATAAGACATAAAAAAAGGGAGCTGGGATTTTTCTTCTTTCTTAACGACTGAATTCATCCTTTTTGTTTTGCGGATTGGAAATCATCAAATGACGGAGTCCCGCTCAGGGTGGAGCAGAAGGGAGTGTCAGACTCTTACTGACCAAAACCCATCCGTGTTCCTTCCTTAGCCCTTTATGTTCCGGGGCAGCGGTAACCCTTTCGGACAATCCCGGTGCCCACTGAATTCATCCTGCGCTTTATTATTCAGCCGGTTAGGTACCTACACAAAGGCACGGAAAGTATTTACTTGCACCCTCTGTTTACAAGTACATATATTCTTGTAATATTTTGATTTGACGACCCTAAAAAATGATCGCACAAGTAGAGCCACAATCGGATCTAGCCACTAAATAATCGATAAAAAAAATGCAAAAACATAAAAAGCGTAAAGCTATCAAGTGTCGCATGTTTGATATTCTCACATAACACATAACAGTAACTATTCAAAGGCGAGGCAATATCTTCACGCGCTGATATCAGAATCTGTTCCGTTCCGCACCGCCTTTGCTAATCTGAACTAAATATTTAATTTTCGTGAAAAATGCAGCTTTATCGACAGCTATAAATATGAGCTATAGAAAAGATAAAAGCTGAACAATGCTGCTGCGGGGATTATAAATCGTCGTCGGCTGTGGGGCTGAGACAATCGGGTATTAACCACGCCGCCTGACCGCGAACAATGCACTTTATAGGTTATTTATTAACGTTATAACGTGTGCGCCCGCGCACCCACCGAAACTCTTGTAATATTCTACGATATAATTTCGTACAAACGAGCTTGTTATTGATATTTTATTTGTGCTATATTTTTATTAATATAATTTTTTTAAGAATTGAAGAGTGATTGAGTTGTTAGCGCAGCGCTGTTGAAGATTTTGTTAAAATTAAACCAAAATAATTTATTTAACTAAGTAACATATACGAAACCCATTTCACGGAACTTGCGATTTAGACATTCAGTTCACATTTCATATTTTCATCCATGCCTTGATACAATAATCATGAGGTCGCATAAACAAGAAAAAACATGCTTTTATAAAATCATGAGTAAAAAAAATCTTTTTACCCGTTACTATCCAACCAATTTTCTGTTCATCTGTACGAGGTATAAACTCCACAGATTACGTAAGGGCGCGTTCAAACTATGTCGTGACGACAGATTATCGTGTCGTTTAAAGCGTCGTGGCTTGTGTATTTAAATGGAGGTATTCACATATACGACGGCACGATTAACTGTCGTCCACGACTTCTTTTTGCAGTTACGACAGATTGTCGATAAGCAGTCGATATAATGGGAACAGCTAGAGACGACAGTCATCCAACGATAAATTAATCGTCACGACACAGTGGGAACGCGCCCTAAGGCATACAATGGGTGCCTTACCCACACGTCACCTATGCAGAGGGGCTAGTTTTCACAGGTATGTATTCCTATACTTAGGTACGAGCTATCTAAACTTCTTTACGGGTGCTGGGTGTTCTGGGCACGCTCGTTCCATCATAGACCCCATCTATCGCTTTCCATCAGGCGTGATCGAGGTCAAGAGCAATAAAAAATAAAAAAAGTGAAAAAGAAAACATCGAACTTCAATATTCAACTTTCCTTACTAAAATTTATATCTACTTACTTACTCGTATAAGTAGGTAAATAAATAAAAGCAAGAAGTAAATATTTGAATAGAAACAATTTTCTTTAAAGACTGATATGAAATTTGGTCCTTTGTCTTTTAAGCACCCACAGTTTAGATGTCTTTGTTTACAGGTGTTTACCTAGATGGTTATTGGTTACATAAAGTGGCTGAACTGAGCTCTACGCTTATGTTAGCAAAACTTCACAGAGTCTCATTAAAAGTGAAATGCGATCAACTTAACAAAATACCAATTCAGTCAATGATCAAAATGTTCCCTATTGACACTATGCAGACTGGCTAATGATAGACGTGTGAGTTGAATATAAAGTCCTGGGGAGCTATTCTCTAAGGATACAGTCTTGCGGGCAGCGCTGTCGCAACGCTGAAACTATTGTTTTCACCGGTGCGACAGCGCTGCCCGCAAGGCAGCTAGAGAATAGCATGGCTGCTTATTGCCTTTAAATTCTAGTCCTATCAGTTCATTCTTCATAGTTTTCACAGTATATGTACCAGACGGGCGTGATCCACGGACGCGAGGGGTGAGGGGAGGTTGTACGATTCCCCGTCCAATTGTCGATGACGTCCTGCACCTATAAATTCAGGGTGTTTCAGGAAATCTGTAGACTTGATGGCTTGCGGCTATGTACTGGAGTTTATACGGTGCTTCGCGAAATAATACAGCACTATGTTGAATCTTCAAAAGTGTTCAGGAAGGACTGCGGGACTCTTCAGGTTTCTTCAGGAAGTATCTTGCCGATGACTACGTAATTTCTATGTTAACTTGGTTGCTTACATCGCTCGAAGCTATACGTACCGTTAAGAGAGCCGCAAATGACAATGCCAGATCCTGCCCCAGCAATTTACAGAAAAAGTAAATTAATGAAAATAATTGTAATGATTATAGGACCTTATCATAATAAATTGTTTATCTTTAGGGCCTGCGGATTACAAATCAATGTTAAATAGCATTCAACCCCGGAAATTCTTTTTTGCTATTTCCGAAACAAACATTTCAGAAATCGCAAGTTCTACAGGCATTAAGAAAAATGTTTAGTTATCAGTAATATAAAAGCAATAAGATGCTACATACTGAATGGTTGTAAATTAATAATTGTACTGAATGGGGCAAAGTTCTATAAAGTTTCTGCCATTGTCCTTTCGTCCTGTTTTTATTTTTAAACTTTATTTGCTTACAAATGAACTTTACTTTTATGCTATTACAGGCCTATCTGCCTATATCTATATATACGACCCCAACGTGTGGCATGTCGTTAGATTCCTTGTGAGACCACCAGCTATCTATTTGGGTACTTATCTGTGTTGCGTGTATCTATTACTTGGTCTAAAAGTAGAAATGGGTGTTCCACAAGGCTCGATATTAGGTCCTTTCCTCTTTTTAGTATTATGGGGACGGGCTGCAGATATCGAGTCTATTTTTATTCTGCAGAAAAGAGCCATCAGAGCAATATATGGCCTCCGCAGGCGCGATTCTCTAAGGGAACTGTTTAAAGACATTAATATCATGACAGTACCTTGTCAATACATCTATGAAAACATCATGTACGTAAGGAAAAATTTAAATCTTTTCAGTAAAAGAGGTGAAAGACACACCTATGGGACTAGAAATAGGGACCAATTAGTTCAACCAGGTTTCAGATTGGCTAAAGTAGACTCATCCTTCATGGGGTACTGTTTAAAATGTTACAATAAAATACCCCCCCACATACTCCAACTCAATGAAACGAAATTCAAATCTTGCATAAAACGCACACTATGCAGCCAAGCATATTATAAGTTGGGGGATTACATCGCTGACAAAAATGCTTGGCTGAACGCTGGTCCTGCTCCACAAGGGCGCATAAACTAATTAATTAGCATTCGAAATTATAGTTGGAGCTGCTGAAGATTGAAAAACTATCTTTGCATTGTATAAATTCAATCTCTTAGTATTGTATAATTGCATAGCACACGTGTGAGCACTATGTACCTAAACTATAAAGCTACCATTTACTGGGTACGTCTTTAATTGACTTGAATGTGCCCTGGCAGCTGAGAGTATGTCATGCTCACTCAAATGTCTCGTTGATGGTGGCGTGTGTGTTGGATCATTGGGTTCCCTTCAAAATGGTTGAGCTGAATGGTGCTGATCCATACGTCATGTTCGTGAACGGGCGCCGTCAGTAGGGACTGGTCATCTCTTAGCCGCCACGGCTTATTTTAATTTATGAATTGTTCTTTTTAGTACGGACGCCTTTAACGTGCACGTCTTTCTGCATCGTTCTCACATGTATAATTTCAACATGAATGATGTAATCAAGATTTTTGTAACAATTTTATGATTTAAAAGAGTGTCCGTGGAGTTTCTTGCCCGTTCTTCTCCACAGGGATCTACGCTTTGGAATGGGCAACTAGCTTCATCTTTCTGACTGACCGACCCTTGACAATTCAAAAGTGCCTATAATTGGTTTATTTGAAATAAATGCTTTGAGTTTGAGTTTGAGTTTGAGTTTTACCTTACCTGCACTGTAAAGAGGAAAAAGGTTAATTGTACAGACGACAGTAGGTACATCAAGCTACTACTTACAATATTTCAAATTTATTTAATAGATTTTCAACTTTATCGCTAAATCATAAGGTTCAAAGTTGATTGGAAAAATTTGACAGTTTCGGGTAGCTTGATGTGCTGGCGTCAGTACATCATAACTATATTTCAGGCTAATCTATCTGAAAATTACTAAACCGATTTCCACCTTTTAAACGGCAACTATAAATTGGTCTGTAGGCATCATTTTGGTTATTACCTACGTCCTAGGTTTTCAGGGCGTGAAGCGCCTTTGAAACTCTTATTGGAAGAACTTAGGTACTGTATTCTGTTAGCCATACAGTTCTACCACCAATGAACTTAATTAAGTATGCCTATTCTGTGAATTTAGACTTTGTAAGTTAGGCCCAGGGCTAGATCTCGTTCTAGGGTACCTGGGTGCACTAAACGCTATATGTTGTGACTTATACAGTCTACTTAATAGAGGTTCATAGGTAGTACAACCGCAGCTGGTTAATAAAACATGCGTAACTTTATTACAATACCTAAGATCCTAAATTAAAATATAAGATTCTAAGTTAAACAAAAACTAATGTATATAATTGATGACGCTTCGTCTCGAACAGTATACTCTCAATTTACTAGAACATAGTAATGTAGGGGTATTAGTGCGTTGTTATTTGGTGAAGCAAATCGTGACAGAACGCAATCAATTGAGCCGATTCCTATGTGTTACCGTATTATCATTATGTTAGCATGTTCCACAATGATTTTGGAGATTTAGGTAAATAGAATAGACTTACCTACGTTCGTTACTTATTAAGTACCTATATAAATATTACGAGTAAGTTTTGCCCGTTAGTTTCTTCTCGTAGCTATATTTATTTTGTTATCAAGCGAAAGGTTAATCCAGTCAAGGCTAAGGTCAGAGAGTCAGCCAGGGATAACATTCCCAATTATATTTGATGTTCATTGTAAATTCCGTGGTAAATACTCTTTTTTCAATAATTTATTTGTAAAATGAAATCTAAACGGTAGTTATTGCTCTAAAATGTGCGCAATACTTAGTTACTTGTGATTAGTACCTACCTTTGGAACTTCTGCTAGAAACTTTAAAACATTAGAACAACCCGAAAATACTTTACCTATCCGAAAATCAAACCTAAAAGTCTCCAAGTCCCGCTTTCGTCCACTAGAATAAAACCACTGTGAAAGATTTAAAATAAATAATATCACTAAATTTTAAATGGTTTGGTGTTTTATTAAGTAATCATTGCAAATTAAGAGGCTCAAATATACCGCCTTGCGGTACACCACAGATTTACATGCAGGTATGTAGGTATAAACAATAATTTTACTTTGTTCAGACTTCAAACCAACATTGATGTAAAACTATTGTACAGTTAACATCCTGGCACAGTTCATTTTGATTGCAATTAAATGAAAGAAAATTTAAAATACACTTTGTAAATCAGCATACCTACTATAAATTAGAGAATTATAATATATTATCAATATAAGAACGCTTGGAAACATGCTGGTCGTACTCCATAGGACAATCTAGAGTGTAATTTATTCTTTTTTAACCGACTTCAAAAAAGGAGGTTCTGTATTCGACCCGTATGTATGTATGACCGCTATTTTCTCAAAAACGAATGAACCAACTTTGATAGGTAATTCTTGCATTAATGTGATCTACTTACATACTTTCAGGATGGTTTTAGTACCTATATACATTAGGTAATTATTCTTATGTATGAAGTTATATATGCATAAATGTACTAGGTACATCTCCGGCATTTCTCTGCGAATTTTGATGATTTTTCTAATCGGTGCCTTAAATTTTTCAGTGCACTAGTGTTTATCGAATTTGTGTGAGGTATAAAGTACCTTTCCGTGGTCGCATACCGCTGTACTAACATACTTATAAGCTATGTTAGCATGCGACCACGGGAAGGTACTTTCTTGTTTCATCCTTTTCAGTAGTCGGGTTTTGTTTTTAAACTTATTTTTTTTTTCATACTTTTTAGAGCGTGAATTATCAGTAGGTAGTCGGGATTAGTTTTTGACCTTATTTTTTTTTTCGGAAGTCGATGTCAAAAAACGAAAATGCGGAACCAACGACACCAACTTCCGAAATTAAAGTTGTTTTTTACTTTGTTGTGTTTCTAACCGACTTCAAAAATGGACGAGGTTCTCAATTCCGTTGTATTTTTTTTGTGTTTATTATCTCAGTACGCCGTCATTTATAGGCCGATTTGGAAAATTCTTCTATTATTTAATTTTTTTTTTTTTAATTTTTTCTTCCTGGAGAAATCGAAGGAACTCTTCAAATATTATAGGCACACCTAAGTATAGCGATTTGGATATTATTTATAGTAACTCGTGCATTTGCCCATTTGGTGAAGTAGAACTGATGATGAAGACCACAGATAGCCACTGGGACTACCTAGTAAATAATAAGTTTTTCACGGGTTGCGATTCGATTTCTTTAAATGTTTGCTATTATGCTCGTCACAATGCGAATGGTGAAATGGAGCTGATGGTGGAGTACCAGGAGAACTCCTCAATAATTAACGTCCCTGCATTGGGAAAAGCAATATTTTGTAAAAGGCGATGAGCAAGTTGACATTAGACTATTATTATAAACACACCCACTAAAAAGCGAGAAGTTGGTGTCTTTGGATCTGTATTTTAGTTTATTGCCACCGACTTCCGAAATTAAAGTTATTTTTCACTTTGTAGGGTTTTTTTGGTTAAACAGTTTTTTTGATATTGATTTACATTCTGTAATTACTTTAACTCACACCCTGACTTATTACTTGTAATTTTTTTTTTTATGAAAATCCTCTAACTAGGTAGTTTTTCTATGTTTGTAAATATGTATGTGAGCACCGTGTAAATTAATTATGTGATAGATAATACCTATCTATCTATCACATAATTAATTTATAATTATGTCATGGTTTCATTAGAACATTTTAATTATTTTAACTATTGTGGTTTATAGTAATTTTATTTTAGGTGCATCGTTTTCACATATTATTACTTATACAATATACTTATAATTAATGTAGGTACCTACGCAAAATACTTATTGTAAAACATTATAAAAGAGTAATAGTGGAGTTTCTTGCCAATTGTTATCCATACGAAAACTACCTTTTGTAAGGGGCGACTAGAATCGATTATATTTTATTGTAATTTTTGACGTTCAAAAGAGCCTTCTACGTGCCTATTTGAAATAAATGCTTTGACTTTGACTTTGACCATTTGTCGTCTCACCTAAACACACTTGATCATGAACACGCTCAGTACCGGCAGATGAATCAGAACAAAGCCAACAGTTCTGTCCGTCGGCACGTTTGTGTCTGCGCGCGCCGCGTCATTTGCTCCCGCCAATTTGCTCCCATCCGCTGCGCTTGCGCATCCAAGCGGCGACTCAAAGCCCAAGCACCGTTTTTACACAAATAAGCGACATATTTGAGGTAATTAACAGAAAACGCCCGGCGGCACCGACTCAGGCGCTTTTTGTGATGATCATCACGACAGTCATGACATGTGATCTGATGAATTTGATTTCTGCCATGTGTTTCCGAGTTGCGCGGAGTTTTACGAGTATTGCAGGAATTTTTCAGTTTTAATTGGCTTTTGAGCGGCGTTCTTCTAAAATATGGAACTTCTTCTTTACATATTCCTTTTATATTTTTTACTTATCTTCCGACAATGTCTGCTTGTATGTTTTTAGCCAGTGACGCCATGTTTCTTAGTAGGGCTTCCAAGGAACAATTGTTTATTATTTCGAAAAATGTGAAGACAAATCGGATAAAGCACATGCCGTAGGTAAAGCATAGAAGGGTGGGTCACTTTTGTTTTAAAAGTACATATGTCAATAATAGCTTCTTATGTAGGTACGTAAATGGGTAAGTACTCATAGGTACCTGAACTGGAAAATCATTCACAAAAAGAAATAACTTTCTTCGGTCATCGTACCCGAAATATGTATACCAAGTTTTTATGCCTACAAAGAGTAGGTATCTATATCTACCTATAGGTATACCTACATAGCAGGTATTATGTGCTCCCGACTAAACCTGACTTGCGTCGCTTGCTACAATCATTATTTATTCTGCCAGCAATACATCAAGATCAAGTAGGTATTCAGGTAGGCACCTGAATCATTTGGCCTGTCTGCCAAGCATTTAAATTTTCAGCAACACATAGCCAACAATTAATTACGTTCTTATCAGATGAGAGTGAACCGCGCGCCGAGCGATAGTAGCGCATGCGCTACTCCGCTGAGTTCAACTGATTAATTGTGAACAAGTTCCATTACGAACAAACCCGAGCCTAATAAAAATTAAAAACCTACAAACAACTTAAATAAATCGTTAAAACGTCGAGTGTGTTTTCTTTACAGAATGTCGTCGTATCATTGTCAGTCACAGAACATTAGTTAGCAACACGAATTAACGAACATAAAAAATATCAATTACAAAGAGCGTACATAGTACTTAGAGCCGTGTCGAATCCACAGCCGCGTACATAGCGATGTGTGGCTCCCACCGGCGCGGGCGCACCCTGCCTACTCGAGCGGCACGCATTTTCCTCGGCTCTCGTCTCGCTCGCTGCCCGAGTGCATCCGACCGAACGGGAAAACAGACATATTTCTTCACAGCCCCACAACCTAATCTCAACTTTGTCTCAAACAAATTAAGTCTAATTTCGATTGGCAAAAACTAAAGATGCATCAACACGCTTCAAATAGAACGCGACATGGAAAAAGGAAAGCGTTCGAAATGAAGCGCGGCGATTGGCCGGTGCGGGCCAATGGCGCCGGGGGGCGGGGCGGGTGTCCGCTGACGGTGTGGTGGCAGCGCCCGCGCACATGTGGCGGCGAAGCGTCGCGCGACGAACGTGAGTGCGCGTGTGCATGTGAAGTGAAGTGGCTGACATGATGCTGGGCGGCATGGACGGCAAGGAGTACGGGGCGCTGCACGCCGCAGCCGCAGCCGCGGGATACGCTATGGAGACCGGTGAGTCGGATGCGGCGGTCTTTCAGTACATAGCTTTAATACACCAATAGATTTTTCATAATCAGAACCATTGAAAACTTTAGAAAACTAATCTCATTAATTTGTTATCTCATTTGGTGATAACATACAATGTCACATAAGCATGGTTTAATAAATAAGTATTGAAAATAAGAAGTGGTTCACTTAGGCCTCGTAGGTAGGTACTACTCACGGGGTGTCTCGAGTTGTTAATAGTGAAATATCTATAACGGTACAGAAAGTTTAGTTATGGTCGAACAATAAGCTGAAAACGTAAGCGTTTAATGTAAGCTGAAAAACAATGTAAAATTTTCAAAATGGCTGAAACATACCTAGGTAGTGAAGTTGGTCCTAGGAGACAAATGGCTCATTTACGACTAAGAGTGTTGGTTTCTCTCTTTCTCTTGTGTTCTTGATATTCTAAACCTCCTAACTTTATGTCAACAAAGTCCACAATGATGTTGATGAATTGCTAAATGGTTTTGACTTTAAGAGTCCGTGCACAAAATTCCCTCGCTAGAGTTTAGGTAAATTCATTGCGATGCTATGTTTGTGTGCACCGTTCACGCACACACGCCTAAAGATCGAGCGTAATCATCGCTTATACAGTTTTGATCCTATAAATGATATTTTTTTATTCATTATATGTATGGTTAAGAAATAAAAGTTGGAATGTTTGTCTAGTATAGTATTCGTGTAGTATAATTACCACAATCAACATGAAAATGGTACAATTTGGTGTTATATGCATTTAGGTACGGTGGCCAGCAAGCTACCCCAATCTGTCAGATTTTCCCAATTGAATATGAACTTTATTCCTTTGTACTAAAGTTGAAAATCTATCAAAGAATTTTGACAGATTGGAGTAGGTTGACCTGCTGGCGTCTGTACCTATATATTTTAGACATTCAATAACATTGAGGCACGGTAATATTATTAAAGTATTGTGACTCGGCCCTGTTCTAGAAATAATTACATACAGCCGCGCGGTACGTAAACACGCGATAGGGCTGCCCGCCTACAGTATTTTAATTTCATCAACCTACTTGAGTTTATTTCTAGTCTTGCGATTGTATAGGTAAATATTATATTTTTAATAAAATAAAAAAATTAAGTTCGTTATGAATAAAATAGGAAGAGTTTAATAAAAAAACATGTTGTATTTTTTGATTATTAGATTTAATAATAAAAAAAAACTTTATTCAACAGTAAACAATATATCACCAGTAATTACTGTCTTTTCAGAAATTGCATTGTCATCGATTTTCAATGTACTCGTAAATACTCCTATGCACTTCTAGCGCTGATCAAAAGTGAAAGTTTACAAGTTCTTGAGACGAAGCCGTAGCGATTTCATTTGAATCACGTTTTGTTAGAATCTGTTTGATACGTGCCACGTTTCGGCCTTTTTTTTTCGTGATGCGATTCTTTCTTTCGACCCATTATCTAAAACAAATTTCTGTATTAATACCAGTAACTTATAGGCAGTGTTGGGCTCAATAACTAAAACACTCCATCGATTGATTAGTCAAACCAAAGCATTAAAGAACCATTAAAAAAAATATGTGTGTGATCGGGGGATCTCCGTCAGGAACAAGGCTCCTTCTCACGTATGATTTAAAACAAAAACAAAAATTTCGCAGCCGCCATTTTGGATTTACATTTTGACCTCACATCGACTATAACACCCTCGAAAACTATGAAAACGATACTCATGATGAAAAATTTGAGAATTTTCGCAGCCGCCATTTTGGATTTTCAATTTCACCTCACTATCGACTTTAGCACCCTCGAAAACTATAAAAATGATACCCATGATGACACCATGCCTGGTAGAAATCTATCGGGCCTGCATAGCACTCAGATATATACCCCTAGCCTGGCGCGAAGTGAAAGTTATCTTTATACCCAAACCGGGCAAAGCCGACTACACACAACCCAAGGCGTACAGACCCATAAGCCTCACATCCTTTCTACTAAAGACCCTAGAGAGGCTCTGTGATCGACACATCCGAGACGGGCCTCTACGGGCAAAGCCACTCCACAAACAACAGCATGCGTACTCCACAGGCAAATCAACGGAATCCGCACTGCACAGCGTGGTATCCAAAATTGAATGTGCGGTGGATCACAAATGCTCAGCACTGGCCGTCTTCATTGACATTGAGGGTGCCTTTGATAAAACCACCTTCAAAAGCATTGGCACGGCCCTAGACAGACACAATATAGACCCACCCCTGAGCGGTTGGATCACCAACATGCTCAAACAGAGGGCGGTACAAGTAACCGTAAACGACACCACAAGGGCCATCGTGGCGAAGGGCTGCCCGCAAGGGGGTGTCCTTTCGCCGCTTCTATGGAACCTGGTCGTAGACAGTCTGATCAAAGAACTGAACGACAAAGGTTACTTTACCGTAGGCTACGCCGACGACATAACCATAATAATAAATGGCACCCACGAAAACACTCTGTGCAACCTAATGCGCCAGGCCCTGAAAATAATAGAGAATTGGTGTGGAAAACACCAACTATCAGTGAACCCCACGAAAACCGATTTAGTTCTCTTCACAAAAAAGAGGAAAATGGCAACACTAAAACTACCAAGTTTCTTTGGTACAACCCTAAGCCTATCAACTGAAATCAAATACCTGGGCATATTCCTGGATAAACAGCTGAATTGGGCAAAACATATCAACTACATTACTACGAAAGCCAGCATATCCCTGTGGCAATGCAAGCGTATGCTTGGTAAGAATTGGGGCATTAGCCCCAAGGTCACTCACTGGCTGTACACCACAGTCATCCGACCAATCATCACATACGGCTCACTAGTCTGGTGGCCCAGAACAGACCTGAGCACAGCCCAGAGAGATCTCGAAAAACTGCAGCGGTTCGCGTGTGTGGCAATCACTAGCTGCATGAGAACTACACCCACTGCTGCCCTACAGGCTATGCTTGGACTGCCGCCCCTACACCTCATAGTGCGGGAACAGGCGGCCCTGGCTGCCTTTAGGCTCCATATATCAGGTACCCTAAGCAGAGATTCTAGGGTCAAACACATACGTCTAAAAGAAGATGCGATCAAATGGCAGCCAATGATGGCATCACCCTGCGACAAGGCCCCGAAACAATACTGCTCTCAAAAGCATTACAACATAGTGCTTAAAGAGGAGCAGTGCGACTACTCAGGCCCGAAGGAACTGAGAATTTACACTGATGGTTCAAAGACCGACTGCGGAACTGGAGTCGGAGTCTTCTCACACGACCTCAACATAAAAATATCCAGACCGCTGGGTATGCTCAACACTGTCTACCAAGCGGAGTGTGTGGGCATAATACAAGCGGCTTATGCCATAGCAGCCAGGAGAGTTACGGATGCCCGTATTCGCATACTCTCTGACAGCGCCTCAGTCCTTCAATCCCTAGGGAAGGAATGCATCACATCGAAACTAATACTAGAATGTCACAATGCGCTTGAACAGGTAACTGTTTTGAACCGCAATATAGTGACGCTACAATGGATAAAAGGACACAGTGGGTCGCTAGGTAACGACGCAGCTGACGAACTGGCCAGAAGGGCATCCAGTGCGTCAGCTTGTGGACCGGAACCTGTCGTACCCATCCCCTTTAACCAACTACGCAGGTGGCTACAGGAGCACACCCACACACAAGCAGTAAGTTGGTGGACGTCGTCACCAGGCTGCAGGCAGTCCAAGGAAGCTATGCCATCACTAGATGGCAGGCTAACCAGGCGCTTATTGCGACTAGACAGGAAAGGCTTGCGCCTGGTGACGGGGACCATCACGGGACACTGCTCGCTAAATAAACACTTCCACACTATAGGAATAACGGACAGTCCCCTGTGCAGAGCATGCATGGAGGCTGATGAAACTGTTGCGCATGTGCTCTTTGAGTGCACAGGCGTCACCCAGATTAGATCAGAAACCCTCGGGACACCCAGATCGTACACAGATGTTCTCAACAAACCAGGAGACCTAATCAGCTTCTGGAGGGAGGTGGGCTGGTTGGAATAACCACCGACGGCCGCCATGGCCCACGCACAATGGTCTAACTGAAGGACTAAGTGCGGAAACCAAAACCCATAACATAGAACATAGAACATAGATACCCATGATGAAAAATTTGAAAATTTTCGCAGCCGCCATTTTAGCTTTACATTTTAACGTCACTATCGGCTTTAAAACCCTCGAAAATCATGAAAACGACATCAATGACTAAACATTTGAATTTTTTCGCAACCGCCATTTTGGATTCATATGTTGACCTCACTACTGACTTTAGCACCCTCGAAAACTATGAAAATGACACCCATGACGAAAATTTAGAAATTTTCGCAGCCACCATCTTGGATTTACATTTTGACCTCACCGGCTATCAACTTAAGCAACCTCAAAAACTATAAAAATGACAACAGCGCCAGCCGAGTCCAACTATATAACTAAGAACAATCCAAGTGACACAACACGCGCACACCAGTATTTTATATATATCAAAAGATTTAATGTTCTTCATAAATATACAAAGTACTTACTTACTTAAAATAAAATTAATACCTACTTACCGGATCAAAATGTAAATCAAAAGATTTAATGTTCTCCATAAATATACAAAGTACTTACTTAAAATAAAATTAATACTTACCGGATCAAAATATGGTAGTCGGCGTACAATTTCTGAAAATTATGTTTACGTAGAACGCACGCGCCTGCGATACAAAGTGACGCGTCCTCACGCTGGGAAGGCCCGGTCGCTACTGACGGGATCGATTTTGCGCGGTCGATAATATAGTTCATTTTGCCTTTTATTTACGAAATGAAGTTATTGTTTATTTATAAAATAAAATTTAGATTCTATTAAATGGTTAGCTTAAGATTAATAGGTAATTTTTTAAATTTCTTAAAAGTATTTCTAAGGAATAGAAAAAAATACTTATTTGTCTAGAACTTTTCCAAAAATTATGTTATTTCAACATTTTTTCCTGCTATATTTTGTATTGAAGTTGAAAAAAGTGGTTCAGCCACATGCAAGTAGACCATATAATGATGTTGATGATATTTTTTAATGTTCAAAATCATAAGTAGTTTCTTGTAAACGGATAATCAAACGTCAGTCTCGCGTCATTTTTCGGAAAACTTGTTGCGAAATTTAGTGTTTTTCCATGAATCCTTAATTTTTTTGAAAAATCCCTTTCAGCTACATGCAAGACAAAGAACTAAACTCTTCAATTCATTAATAATTTTGTATAAATTTTCTTTCCCTTTCCCACAACGAATGAACAAAATTGGTCAAAATCAGCCAATTTCGTGCACGGCCCCTTAAAAGAAAACGAAATATAAAACTTTGTTCGTCGTAAGTAGGTAGGTACTTACGTCCAAAAAACCGACCCAGGACCAAAAAGTTCCTCTACCTTAATAATCCAATAGTGACAACCAAAAATTGAAACAAGATAAATATACAGGGTTATTGGAAAAACACTAACAACCTCTTATGAGGTCATTGTAGTCATTATTATGAACAACTTTTACAACGGGACCAAACCTGAAATCGCGAAAAAAAATCTGCTTTCCCTACATTTATCTTCGCATAACTCGTCAAAATATAGGGAACAGCTGATTTCTTTTTTCGCGATTTCAGGTTTGGTCCCATAGTAAAAGTTGTTCATAATGATGAGTACAATGACTTATTAAGAGGTTGTTAATGTTTTTCCAATAACCCTGTATATTAAATAGCATTTTTTATTGCATGTGTCATCATCATTTCGGCCCGGAATCACCCACTGCTGGGTGTAGGCCTCCCCTTTCGTTTGCCACACCTCCCTGTTCTGTGCGTCTGTCATCCAGGTGTTTACCGCGACTTTGATGATATCGTCTGTCGCATGTATGATTAGACTATATTAATTAAAAAGTCAATTTGTACCTCTTTCTACCATTAAAAAGACAGAAAAACTGCGTCCTTGTATTTTTCACCGCTACAGCTGCACTATTTCCTCAAGCGAAAGTAGTTAAAAGAAAAATAGCTCAGAAAAGAATCCAGCGGGGTAATTGCGTAACACACTATTAGTAGCAATGGGTTTCATTTTGACAGATCAAGAACGTTCATTGCGTTTTTTACGTTGTTGAGCAGACATATTTTTCGAACATATGAAGCAATGGATTAGCAATATGCTTCAAAATGATTCAGATTGAGATCGATAGTGTGTTTCGCAATTAGGGTGCAGAAGTCATCAGAATTGCCCCTGAATTCCATTTAATCGTCTTCCTAAATCCTTTCTATCAGTGCTTTAACTTTGACATAAATTGAAACTGCATGATAACCACAGCTAACAGTCATATGCGCCATAAGTACTTAAGACTTATGTACAATTTGTAATAATGAAAGTAAAACATGATGTATGTGCTGGTTGTCATTTGCTTGACATGTAACACTCAAATGACGGCAGCTTGTTATGTACTCACATAAGTACCTAACCATATACTAATGTGCCAAGAGGTTGCTACCTTGCTAAAACAGAAAGTGAACAAGTAATTAAATTGAAACAATATTTGTCAAACAAACTTGAAACATCAGTAACTGAAAGGCGTACTTGCGTAGTTACCACTTTTGTTAGGAATGCAACTATAAATACAGTAGAAAAATTTTATTTGTAAGAAATTCCTACCTTTAAAACAAATTTCCTATATGAGAACAGATTTTTCGAGTTTGGAAGACCCATTTTCGCTGTCTCTACAGGACCATTAGGGATCCGTTTCCAAAAACTGGCTTACAACCAAAGAAGAAGTAAAACATACATTTTCCAGCTTCTCCTCATGAATAAAATCAACCAACGCAGAAAATTATTTTTTCTTTCATCATCATCTTACATAATATCAATATCATTTAATAGACTCTTCGGCAGATTGATGTATGCTCTTTGTTTGAAGTGCCTCATCATGATAAATATTTACATTTTGTAACAAATACAGTTAATTTTAGTTGGAAAAAGCAAAACGTTCAAGCTCTCCATTTTAGATTGAAAAATCACTCTTCACAGCTTCTTATTAACATTCATTCCGTTCCAACAGCCTAAGACCGTCTGTCCATTATTCTGGAAAGCATCTCACACTTTTTTCCCCGGTCTACGCTCTCTCTCTTTGCCTAGGCTTATCCCATTTTATTTGAGGTTGGCTCTCCCCGCCATCCTTCACTATACGTGTCTGCACTGGATTGTCAAGAGTCAATATGTCTACTTGTGCTACCTTCAGGTCGTTGTTGACGATGGTCATTTAAGTTAGGGGGGTAGCCGGTCTGCGCTCTTGCTATAACTAAAAGCAATAAATTGTAAAAACAATGTATTGTTTTATACTCTTAAAGGTCGCTTCTTTCGAGTCGTTAAAAGATAAGACTGCGAATATACTAGTTCGATCTAGAACTGTAGTGACCCAGGCCACTGATTTGTTTTTATTTGATAGTTTCAACGTCGGCAGTTTGATTTTAAGCCAGAGCATCTTTGGGTGAATTTCAACAAATGCCAATTTTTTTATCATATCGGTGTACGGAAAAAATAATCCGTGCCGGTTTGTCATATCGGTGGAAACCGGAATTCAAACTGAATTTTGATGATATTAAATTTGGGGATATTTAATATCCTAAAGATTACATAAAACCTGAAAAATATACAAAAAAACCATAAATGAAAAAGTTCACCGATATGATAAAAAAATTGGCATTTGTTGAAATTCACCCCTTTCTAACATTTTCTGGTTCAGATCTTGAGCCACCTTGAATGTTGGATACATTATTATTATAAAACCTCAAATAGACACTCTCATATTGAAACAACGACCTTACCGTATTATAGAAAGCATATTATTGAACAAAACTCCTCAGTGAAACTGAGTAAATTCAAATCACAATACGTACCTGAGAATCTTAGAAAAGCTGCTAAAATTAAAGTACAAACAAGGGCCGAGAACTGAACCTTGAATAAACCTTCAACTACAACATACCTACATGATATGGGCCTCCTGTTTAGGCGAATTCATACTTAACGTTAATTATCTAGTAACAAGAGAGATGCTAAAAGAAACCTACGGAAAAACTCTGTCATAACTTAGATGACTGCTAAATATCATGATTGACTCTTTCAAACGCTTTACAAAAGTCCAAATAGAAAACATAGAACTTAGTGTATTAAATTCCTAGTAATGATACCATAACTTATTCCGTGATCTTTTAGGGAGGCTATATTTTTATCTGTCAAGGAGGTAGAGCGAAGATTTGATGCCATCAACAGTTTTCTTAGCGTAGCTGTAGTTTTTCCATCTGTCTTAAGAAAGGCCAAGTCGATAGATTGTGCGAAAATCCGATGACGTAGTAACAGCTGATACTAGCTCTAATATGCAGAGCTCGATAAATCTTAATGTTTATTGTGATGATAAAGAACAACACATGTTTACCAATAGTTGCACAATTAATTAGCGCCGCAGTATGATAGTGATGTGACGCAAACTGTCGATAACTCAGGTCGACTCGATAAAGGGTCAACATCTTACCGTAAGACATGAATGGCGCTATATAAAACTCACGTAAGTTGAGAACATTCTCTCATCGAGATAGGCACGACCTGAAACCCGCAAGGCACTTTTATTTTATATTCTCTTCTGTTTTGTCCCTTCATTGTTTTCCCAAATGGAAAGCAAGATAGCAGGAAAGAGCGCACAGATTCAACAAGAAACGATAAAGAATGTTTCTGTCAAACATTATACCTATGGCTAGCGAATAATTAACGTTAAATTTGACTTTCATTTATATAAATATAACGTGAAAATACTCATTGCACTAGCATGGGTTGAATTAACGAATAAACTCCAGCTTTATTTCGGGTTACAACGTCTATGTACATTTATCTATCTATTTTTATGAAGCTTCACCCCATAAGTTAAAACATGGGCGGCTGTTTGTGGGTGTAACCATGTTCCCCTCGTTTGTTACCACTTTGTTATTAGTGGGTATATCAAACATCCTGCTATCCTCCTTCGAATGTGTTGTTTGGCGCTAATAGCATCACACATTTAATTCAGTTTAATAGTCTTTTACGGCCGAAACTTGCCAGACAGTTTGTATCATTAACTACATAGTTTAAGACGATTATGATTAACTAATTGTGTTTTATATTAATCTCATTCGTATTCTTTGACCACAACATTGTTGTATATATATATTTATTCTAAAACGGATTGGTGATCTCATTTTGTCTTCATTAACAGATTAAGGAATGAAGCTATAAAGTATATAAATAAAAAAGCAATACTAGCTTTTTTTGTTCTTTTTGTCGTGTTCCATCTACATTTTTCAGTATTCTATACTACAAGAGTCTCGGTTCATCATTCAGACCAAAGATGTCTACCTGCCGGATAAAGACCTCTCCCAATCATTACCGCAACAACCGGTACGCTTTCTGCATACAGAGGATTCTCGCGATCTGCTGTATGATTTCCATCTAAAGTGCAAGATCACGACTATCTCTATATCTATACTAATATTATAAAGAGGAAAGGTTTGTATGTATGTTTGTAACGAATTGGCTCTAAAAGTACTGGACCGATTTTAAAAATTCTTTCACCATTTGAATGCTACATTATCACTGATTATTATAGGCTATTTTTTTTTCCACCCGTGCGAAGCCGGACCGCTAGTAGTAAATAAAATGATACAACTTACAATACTTTGATCAGCTTGCGTCATTAAATACAAATGCGTTAACATATTGTTCTTGACGTTAATTTCTATCTGTCGTTACTTTAATTAGCTATCTCTACACGTTTATTATCAGCTCTGTGTGCAGTTTATTAAATCGCGCGTCATTTCAGACAGAGAAATTAGGATTCGATTTTGGACTCTACGTGACGTAGACTATAACATCAGATTGTGGGAAAATGTTGTCACAATAATTACTTACGTCTGGTGAGTTAATTGATTGTGGCTTTGCAAATGAATATTATGGGTAGGTACGAAACACTTTCCCGAGCAACAGGAAAATGGCAGAAGTCTTTTATTTTAATTTTAGTAATAGACACACAAAGAGGCCTGCGATAATATTCTATTCATATTATGCTTAAAATACCACCTTAGCTTTTATTTTTGGTCCTTCGATCCTTAATTATATTTGACAATTATGTAACTCAAGACTAGAATTTAAAGCATTCTTTTGCCGAATTTCTCAGAAAGAAGTGGTGACCGTTTTAATTATGATAATTGTAAAATGTAAACACTTGGTAGTATCCAATTCGTGATAAGTGACTACTACGACATTAAACAGTAGGTATTGAGATACCAACTAGGTATTATTGGATCGCTTATCAGTATCGTAACTAATAATTATAATGTTTTTGCATCTGTCTGTATGAAAGCGTTTAAAAAAAAACATGCTTCATTAAAACGGAATTTTCATCGCAGTCCACTGCTGGACTTATGCCTCTCCTAGGCTGCGCCACAACACCATGTCTTCCGGTATCCGCATCCAGTATATCCCAGCCACCTCTTTTAGGCCGTCGGTCCGTCTAGCTGGGGGTAGGGTTGCCAGATGATATCCAAAAGGAGGACATGCCCTCTTTTTCCATGTTTTGTCCTCCCGTCCTCCCTTACCTACTGTAAGTCCTCCTTTTTGCTAAACATCGTTGAAAATTTCGTGTCGTGCATGCGTGGTCAAAGATCAAACGAGCGTGCGCGTCAGCCGCGAACTGCTCAAGATCTGCGAGTTTTATTTTTTAGTTGTATTAGCGCACATAACGCAAATTTGGAAAGAGTTTTTTCACTGATTAATACTCAGTGGAGCAAAGAGAGGAACAGACTAAGTGTGCAGTCAGTTATATCTTTAAGAGTCCGTGCACAAAATTCCCTCGCTAGAGTTTAGGTAAATTCATTGCGATGCTATGTTTGTGTGCACCGTTCACGCACACACGCCTAAAGATCGAGCGTAGTGATCACTTAAACAGTTTTGATCCTATAAATGATATTTTTTTATTCATATATATATGGTTAAGAAATAAAAGTTGGAATGTTTGTCTAGTGTAGTATTTGTGTAGTATAATTACCACAATCAACATAAAAATGGTACAATTTGGTGTTATGCATTTAGGTACCTACATATTTTAGACATTCAATAACATTGAGGCACGGTAACATTATTACAGTGTTGTGACTCGGTCCTGTTCTAGAAATAATTACTTACAGCCGCGCGGTACGTAAACACGCGATAGGGCTGCGCCTACAGTAATTTAATTTCATCAACCTACTTGAGTTTATTTCTAGTGTTGTGATTGTATAGGTAAATATTATATTTTTAATAAAAAAAAATGAAGTTCGTTAGGAATGAAATAGGAAGAGTTCAATAAAAAAACATGTTGTATTTTTTTATTAGTAATTTAATTAAAAAAAAAACTTTATTCAACAGTAAACAACTTATCACCAGTAATTACTGTCTTTTCAGAAATTGCATTGTCATCGATTTTCAATGTACTCGTAAATACTTCTATGCACTTCTAGCGCTGATCAAAAGTAAAAGTTTACAAGTTCTTGAGACAAAGCCGTAGCAATTTGATTTGAATCACGTTTTGTTAGAATCTGTTTGATACGTGCCACGTTTCGGCCTTTTTTTTTTGGTGATGCGATTCTTTCTTTTGACCCATTATCTAAAACAAATATATGTGTGTGGTCGGGGGACCTCCGTCAGGAACAAGGCTCGTTCTCACGTATGATTTAAAACAAAAACAAAAATTTCACAGCCGCCATTTAGATTTACATTTTGACCTCACATCGACTATAACACCCTCGAAAACTATGAAAACGATAATCATGATGAAAAATTTGACATTTTGGATTTACATTGTAACGTCACTATCGGCTTTAAAACCCTCGAAAATCATGAAAACGACATCAATGACTAAACATTTGAACTTTTTCGCAACCGCCATTTTGGATTCATATGTTGACCTCACTACTGACTTTAGCACCCTCAAAAACTATGAAAATGACACTGATGACAAAAAATTTGAAAATTATCGCAGCCGCCATCTTGGATTTACATTGTAACGTCACTATCGGCTTTAAAACCCTCGAAAATCATGAAAACGACTTCAATGACTAAAAATTTGAATTTTTTCGCAACCGCCATTTTGGATTCATATGTTGACCTCACTACTGACTTTAGCACCCTCAAAAACTATGAAAATGACACCCGTGACGAAAATTTAGTAAATTTTCGCAGCCACCATCTTGGATTTACATTTTGACCTCACCGGCTATCGACTTTAGCAACCTCAAAAACTATAAAAATGACAACAGCGCCAGCCGAGTTCAACTATATAGCTAAGAACCATCCAAGTGACACAACACGCGCACACCAGTATTTTATATTTACATCAAAAGATTTAATGTTCTTCATAAATATACAAAGTACTTACTTAAAATAAAATTAATACTTACCGGATCAAAATGTAAATCAAAAGATTTAATGTTCTCCATAAATATACCTACAAAGTACTTACTTAAAATAAAATTAATACTTACCGGATCAAAATATGGTAGTCGGCGTACAATTTCTGAAAATTATGTTTACGTAGAACGCACGCGCCTGCGATACAAAGTGACGCGTCCTCACGCTGGGAAGGCCCGGTCGCTACTGACGGGATCGATTTTGCGCGGTCGATAATATAGCTCATTTTGCCTTTTATTTACGAAATGAAGTTGTTGTTTATTTATAAAATAAAATTTAGATTCTATTAAATGGTTAGCTGAAGATTAATAGGTAATTTTTAAAATTTCTTAAAAGTATTTCTAAGGTATAGAAAAAAATACTTATTTGTCTAGAACTTTTCCAAAAATTATGTTATTTCAACATTTTTTCCTGCTATATTTTGTATTGAAGTTGAAAAAAGTGGTTCAGTCACATGCAAGTAGACCATATAATGATGCTGATGATATTTTTTAATGTTCAAAATCAAAAGTAGTTTCTTGTAAACGGATAATCAAACGTCAGTCTCGCGTCATTTTTCGGAAAACTTGTTGCGAAATTTTGTGATTTTCCATGAATCCTTAATTTTTTTTAAAAATCCCTTTCAGCCACATGCAAGACGAAGAACTAAACTCTTCAATTCACAAATAATTTTGTTTAAATTTTCTTTCCCTTTCCCACAACGAATGAACAAAACTGATCAAAATCAGCCAATTTCGTGCACGGCCCCTTAATTCTTACTCAATACAACTTCAAAAACATGACATGTGAAGATTTTCATAATTATTTGTTGCAAAACCAAGAACTTCTTGCAAAAATTGGCAGCTGAGCTAAATATGATTAAAATAAAGTAAAATAATGTAAAAAAATCGTTTTATAAATGTGAATGTCCTCCTTTTTTACAGAAAATCCTCCTTTTTAGACCTATCTGCCCTCCTTTATCAAATTATCATCTAGCAACCCTAGCTGGGGGGCGTCCCACACTGCACTTGCCGATACGCGGTCTCCACTCCTGGGGCCCAAGTCTGCTATTTTTATAAATTCGTCATTCCAACACGATTCCATTGTCATTTTGCTAAAAGTTCGTAATCTGCTAAATTCATAATGGCCGATCATTGGTCGGTCAGTGCTCTTGTAATAGGATTGTGTTATAATGACATTTTCGTATTGCTATTATTATAAAACCCGTTATTAGAAATGATTTTCCAAAAATTACTACTAAATTTGAACATTATCCATGCCAGATTTCATTTATGTATATATATATATTTACATATTACTTATGTATTAGTGTTATAAGCAATCTGAAGTAGTAAGGAGTTTAGCAGATTATCGCCTAAGTCAGTTATTCATTTGTTATTATACGTACGAGATTACCATTTTATGCCATTTCTTTCAATGGAGTGTCAGTGGTTGACCATTGGAAAGTCATAATAGTTAGGGAGGCGAATAGGGGAATTTTCGGTAATACTCGAGCGTGGCAGTTTGAGATATGAGAGATACCTTAGACCTAATAGAACAACCTTGTAAAGTATTTAGCTCTATATGTAGTGACGCGCGCCTAGCATAGACGATCAGATTAGTAAAAAAAAATCGATAGTCTGAAATACTCGAGCGCGTCAGATTAAGATATTGGGGGTTGATTTTAGTGTTTTAAGACTAAATTTAACTAATCTGACGATAAGTCCTTGACGCCGCCGAGTTATAGGGTCGCGAACTTGTAAAAAAAAAACGTTAATCCGGCATTCTCGAGCGCGATTTTTTTATTTTTTATTTTGAAGAATATAATCTAAAACTCACTAAAAATACAAAATCTGCCGGTTTCCGCATGACCAGAAGTGTGGAGGAGCCATTTCGTCTTCCGAAAAACGCGTTGCGGCATATAAGTCGCGAACGATTCATCTTACAAAAAAAAGTTTAAATAAACAAAAAAGGTAATTTTATTTTACACAAAAAAGGTCTCTTTACATTTTTGTCCAAAGTTAAAACTTTTTGACTTGAAGCATCATAAAAACTCAAACTCCCGGTTTTTTGAGTATATCTTGAAAACTGAGGGTGTTAAAAAAATTGATATGAAATAACGATAATTAAATTATGTGAATTTTTTTTTTTCTAAAGCTTCTCGACAATTTTCGTGGACTCGGAAAAAGCTACGCGTATCTGTATACAAAAGTATTATTAACATGTACAGTTTCATATATATTATTCAATAGCCTGTTGATCCTCAAATTGTTTTTTGGACGTACCGTAAGCAAAACGAAGTGAAGAATTGAAGCAAAAAAGAGGAATTTGCCATAAACATGTAATACAGACTGAGCGCTTCGCGGAAATATCGGTCCTACCAGTATTTTTCCTTTATTTCGCAACATTGATGGTGGGGAAAGAAGCGGTAGAAGGGAATTTTCGGTACACCCTAATATATATATATATATGTTTATGGTCCCCTACCGTAGACCTATGTGCCAACAGTATAACGACGATTGAAGAGAGAGAAAAGACCCGACGGTATATTCCTCGAATGTGCTGGAAACTTTGATGAATTGTATTGAGCAAAAATGTAAAGGTATTATTATAACAATACAATTATAATACAATTTGTATTTCATTTCATTTTTTTTATACAATAAATAATACAATTCGTACTACATTTCATCTACATTTACGTTGGTTGTATCTATCGCTTTATTGTCATTCTTAAATTCCCCGTTTTATCAAGGAGAAAGAAAGGAAAAAAAAGAAACCAAAAAACCTTTTTCGATCAGATTAAGAGAACCCACCAACATTTTTGTCAGATTAAGGAAATATGCTTTCAGGATACCGAGATAAACCTCCCCTATGAAAATCTGACGCGCTCGAGTATTTCAAAAAAACTTTTTTTTTTTGCATTTTCAAAAATTCATCGCAGCTTATCGTCACGCCGAAATCGTCAGTTTTTTTAAAGGGAGCTTCCTTGGGGCCTACTTAACACCCCTTCCGAAAATCTGACGCGCTCGAGTAAATTTTTTTTTTTTGCATTTTTTACTACTTTATATGCCTACCCCCACCATACAAACCGGCAGATTAGTATACCGTTGTTATCAGAGGCACTTGGGGCAAACGTAGTATGAATATCTGACGCGCTAGAGAATGCCCAAGTAACTGTTTTTTTTAACATTTTTGAAAAACCGTACACGCCAAACCCACCGCTAAAATGGTTTTTACCATAAGAGCTTTTCTTTTCGAAATCATTTTATCTTTCGATTTTGATAGGTCTCGACGGCGCCGTTGAATTACGCCATTTAGCTACCTCGCCTCCCTAACTATAATGACGCCATTAGTAGATTACCAAACTTGTCAAAATCAAGAATTATGAAATCAATGATAGACCATTCTGACACTACTGTAATAGCAGACTTGAGGCCCTGGTCTGTTCTACCAGCCATCGGTCCCTCGGCAAACGTGGCCTACAAGTTCAGTATTCACTCCTAAATATTGTCTTGAATACCTACTGCATAATATTAAAATAATTTTAAAAACTTTACGAATTTTGCATGTAAGTACCTATGTTGTTTTTTTTTGCATGCCTAATTTAAGGTAGAGTGTATAAGGATCTCTAATTATAAAAACATTTGCATTTTTTTGTATCTCCTGTCTAAGCAAGTAAATAATTATTCTATTATATTCTAATTATTAAATACCTTAAATACCTACTTACATCTTAGAGCGAGAGCGGAGGGCGTTGTCTGTGAGGTATATATGCTGATCTAAGTACAGGTTTGCGCGTTGTACCGCTGAAATGAAAAGAACATTGTTCAGAGGATATTGTATGTACATCTTTCTACACGAGCAGCCGGTGTGCTGTGGGTCTCATACACGCGCAGACAGTACAACGCCTTGCGGATTCAATAATAATGCATTCAGGGTGCTGAAGAGGCTACCCCGATTGTGTAGGAGATAGTAGTCTGTGTAGTCGCAAGTAGACTTCCTATTCTACTATGCGAAAAAGATGTATACATCCCTGATGCGCAGGATTTGGGCTAGTTCCAGCGGCATCCTGAGGGCATTTGCGCTGAGATTCGATTATCAGTACTTACCTGAACCATTGCTGTATGGTTCACGTACCTACTGCGCAATCGAAGTTTGTAATATGTTTAGTCTTTTTGTCTTGTGTTTTTTTGTGCTTATGATCCACTGTTGGTTGAAATAAACGTTTTTTTATTTTTTTTTACTTTTTACACTTGTAGGGTTCTTAGGTAGTATAAACTGAATTTTTATTTGACTACAAATATTGCGTTGTTATATTATTTATTAAGAAAGAAAGGAATGGAAAATAAAGTTTAATATTAGCGCTACAAATTATTTACCTAATTAAATTATTAGTTCTTTTTCCCTCTTATCAATTCATTTGATGTAATGACTCATTGGAGTGGTGATAATGACCTCTGGTACTGATACTTTAAGTAACAACTGCAATGCAGCTTGTAAAAGACAGCTAGCAGCAAAACAATACGTTGAATTAAAAGTAGTAAAACGACCAACCATTTAATAATACCAAAATAATTTTGCAACTCATCTGTAGTATCTACCTACTTAGGTAGGTAGGCTTTTGGTATTTTTTTATTTCTTTAATCTGGAACCAAACATTAGTTACTTACTATTTGTGTCCATAGAATTTTCAACTACATTTCAAGTACTTAATAGTAACTTGTCAAAAAAGGACCATTTAATTAAATAAAAACCATGTTATCGCGTAAAAAAAAACTAGCAGTTAATTACCTGGTTTAGTTAAAATCGGCATAAAGGCGGCGCAGACGCAGCGCCGCACTAAACGCGCGCGGTTTATCGACATGTCAGAGGCCGTCAAGGGTTATCGATAACTGCGATAAAACGGCACCGTCGCGCGTCACTAAGCTCATTGTATAACTGTTATACTTTACTAAAAATCAGTTTGTGTACATTTTTGATGCGCAGTACGTTAATCTGCAGTTCTCTCTACATCCAGAATTTACTAGAAACGTGTTGGTATTGCTTGGCGAAAATTTTCCACAAAATTCTACACGTTTTGCAGTAAATAGTCACTGTTTACTAATTATTTGTCCCCACCGCGGATCAGTCAGATTCTAGTAAATTAAAACAAAGTTTATTCGAAGTCCTGTCAGACATCTGTCTAGTAAGTTAGGTCCTTACAACCTTTTTACTTTACCTATTGATTAAGTTTTCAGACCACATTGTTCGGCTTAATCCTTGTTCATCCTAAGCCTTGATCGTTAAAATAAAAACATGTTGCAGCGTGTGGTCGGTTGTGGTGTTATTGTATAAGGTATATGTTAATGAACTAGCTATTGAAAGATAAAGATAACATTTTATAGTTTTTAAAATACCTACTTCAATCCCTATGACACACAAAAGGGTTGTGTCTAAAAACACACAACCTTTTTTTCAAAATACTTCATTTCCAAATAGAGTGTAAAATACTATCGATATATTATTTGTACAACCAAAGAATCGAGCATTCGTAAATTTTCATAGTTACTTTAGTTAGCATTCTTCTACGTCGCGACGTCATGCGTCGTCAGCCGTAGAAAAAGCTCCGTCAGCCCTACGCCTTAGTGCACTAGTGATGTGAAGTATCGACATCGGTCATGCGCGGGCGCCGGTATCGGAAGGGTCGGCGATAATCGTCGGTTATCGCGAGGTTATCCGTCGCGCGTTAAACAGCACGAGCCACGTACACAGTTCGACTATACGTGGTTAATTATAATTATACTTACACATTTATATTATTGTTATTTTGTATTCATTTTGATCGTGAAATTATGTTCTCCAAAATTTCGAAAAAAATGCTTATCAGTTGTCATTAAAAACTACAACGCAACTAAATGCGTGAAAGAAGTTTTGTGCAGCAACAAAAAGCGCCGTCACTCATTTCATTGCTGTGCTGGTGCTTTGTACTACGTAATTAGTTTTTATATAAAGATGACCTTTGATCATGACCAATATTCAGTGAGTTTCTATTCCAATAACTAACTTCAAGAGATAGAACTCAACGCCAGTGCAACAAATACAGTTAACACTTCAACGGCGATTTTCGTAAATACCGATTTAGCAACGTATTGATTTCGAGTTTTATCGATAGATGTGCGAGGTCGTGTGTCAACCTGAATCCTATAACACTGGTAGCGACAAAACAAAGATACGTTTTATTTATTAACCATTTTACAAAAACATGTATGAGTAGGTAATGTTGGAGGTATCGCAAATGTTTAATTGTGAATATTTTAATAAAGAAAACTGAAGCCGAAAATATACTCTAGTAAACATTATTTTTTTCTTTTCGCTTATTTTTATACTGCTTGACTTCCGTCAGTAGATGTCACGATCAAAATTATTGATCGTCACAAAACTCATAAACAACATATTTTGGTGAAACAACATGATTTTTACTGTCAATAAATTAAATGGTTTTAAGACTGGTGTTACGCACCAAGCGTCTGAAGATTATTAATATCGACACCGGAAACTCTTGTAGGCCAAAAGTTTATAAAAGAGCGTTTTCCTGTATTAACCTCGACTGAAAGTGTAGGTACGCTTGTGTTCAAGCTTTATACATTACATTATTTACTGAAATTAGTGCTATATTAAGACCTGAATGACGCGTCAACTAAGAAAGTAAATGATAAAATGATATTTAAAGTAGATTGGGTAATTCTAAGTGAGAGGCTGAAATAAAATGATTCGCTTAAGTCTGAAAATGAAGAAAAAAAAAATTGGTTGTCTGAAAAGTCGGTTTACGGACGATAGTTTTACGTGATAACGTCATAAAGAAACATTGATGAATATATGTGTCACAAGCCAACGCTTGTTCCGGTCGTGCCTCTCTATCGCTTGTTCCGCGTTCTCGCTTGCACGCTCAAGCTCAGGCGGAACGTGACACTTTTTCGTACGTGCAGCCGGTGTTCATCGATTTATAAGACGTTATTACGTCAAAAACAACAAAAATACTTTGGTATCATAAGCTGTAGTTGTGTCGGTAGGTACCTACAGGTAAATGACCAAGTCAATAGCTTTAAAATGTAAAAAAAAGAAATAGCGGTACACCTTTTAAATAAATCTAGCAAAACCGAGTACAATAAATATTCGGTAGTTGTTCACTAATAGCACAAACAGAGCGTGTTTGACGGCGGAGCCACCGCCGCGAGCTGTTTGTACGACGCGACGGGCGGCGCGGGCGCAGCTCAAACAACACCACCACAAGATGGCGTGGGATTGGGGACATCGGCACCGAGTTCACAGATCATACGGCTCCCGTTAACAATGGATCACCGCGGTCAAGATTTAGATGGGTGACCGTCCAATGTTTGTCATCCGCGCTTCCGAGGGTATCAGGCCATTGCCGTCGGGTCGGTGTGTCAGGCGAAATTCAGATTACATTATCTAGCTGTTTCGTAAAATACTAGTGTGTGTAAAACTCAAATAATTTAGGAAAATCAGATGGCCTGTACAAAACCCAAGACAATTCCCACAGCAATGCCGCACATATTCAATAACTACCTACTTCGAATTATAGTTTTGGTACCTTTACAAAAAAAACACTATTTTAAATTGAGTCTATTGGTCGACAACCATCCGACATTTATGGGGTTCCAATAGGTAGTACCAACAAGCGGAATATGGCTCACGTAACAAACTACTAGGTATCTACTTAATTCAAAATTCCCCTAATATTTGCCTTAATTGTAAATAAATACTTTAATACAAAAATTCAGAAGCAAAATAATTTTTAGCCCGTAATTTGAAACTAAACAGAAGACTAAGCTCTCAGCCAAACATGGAATAATGTTACAATTTCCTGTCAATTACCATTGTTTGTCCACTTTGATTTGCTCCTGTTACTCCTGGATGAGGAAAAATGCACCTTAGTTTGCTAGTAATAAGGATTGTTGTCATGGGTTTGTTTGACGAGGTGATAAAGGGATAAGTACTGTCGCCCGATTTGTACATTTGCTGAACGTATTCGGTTACCGGGTTACTGTTACTGTTGGGGGCTCGGGGGCAGTTTGTTCTGAGATTTGTACTTAAACAACCTCTGTAAAAGTCCTTATTTACATAAGTAGTGTATTTGTGTGTTTTTTTGTTACTTCTTGAATATAGGCGCGTCTTTTACCCAGGGAAGGACGACATACACACCTATTTCTGCTGCAAAGGAGGTATACAGGGTTATTGGAAAAATACCAAACAAAAAATCAGTCGTTTCAAACAACTGATTTTTTTATCGATTTCAGGTTTGGTCCCATAGTAAAAGTTTATCATAATAATGAGTACAATGACCTCTTAAGTCATCAGTTTCTGTAGTGCATCAGGGATGTTCGCATTTTATCACACCGACGGCTTTCATGCCGTCATGCGCAAGAGGACGGTGTCCCTGATCTACAGAGTGCGTGGTAGCCGCAATGAAATCCTGAAGAGGATAGCTAACAGAGCCTCATCTCCGCTATGGAGGTGTTTAATAGAGAGGGTCATTTAATTTTAATTTAGTCGTTCTTTTTCTTTTTCTCTCTTTATGGACGGTGTACAAGTTGTCTGAAATAAAGAATATTTTATTTTATTTTTAAGAGGTTGTTGGAGTTTTTACACTAACCCTGTAGGTATATCATTTGCTGCATTTTGTCTTGAAGAGGTTCTTGTTAAATATTCTGGTACTCAAAGGAGAGCTCTAACGTCAGCAAAGTGTGTTTTAGTGTATAGTTACCTATAGACGGCAACCTAAACTCTCTACCATGTGCCACTTGTTTGTCCATTTAACTTGTATAACCTCAAAAAATATAATTGAATTTCTTGTAGCTAGGTAACTCTGTAACTATGCTTTAAGCTTGCATCACCGAAAAGAAAGCTTACTTATTGTTCCTAAAGGCAACCGATGCCTTATTTGAGTAAAGAATGTAAAAACGGCACAATCCTTATAATGCGGACATCACATTCACAAAATACCGCTCGTCAAATTGTACTATGTAGGTACCTACGTAAATAGTTCTCACAGTTTTAATAAATTAGTAAACAGTGAGGCGACCACTCCTCTTCCGATGGATGATCATTAAGCCATGCGCGGGCGCACCCAGCTACCGAAACCAAACATCACATTTACACCGAATATCGATAAACCAAAATCACAACACTATTTAGATTTTTAACAAATCCGGTGCAGCTACTTATATTAGTTTTATAATTTTGTCGGTTTGTCGTTAAATATAAAAGTTTGTTTTTAAATATAAATTTAATATTTAATACCACAAATGTAAACTTCCGACGCTGCTGAGTCGCTTTCTGTTTTGGTTCTGTTGAAATCTACCTACTTATACTTAAAACAAAAAACTAATTCAACGGTTCTTTAAGCTGGGCAACAAACTTTTTAGCAAGACATCTATTTGCCGCGGTATTTATGAACCGTTCCGCGTTGCTAACTTTTCTTCAATTATTGTATGAAACTATATCACCTCAGCTTCCTTTCTGATGCCATTATGAGATTATTTAGGTAATTTAAAAAAAATAAATTAAAGGTTATTTGGTTGTTGTTGAAGTGTGCTATTCGCTTTTGCTCAACTCAACTCTTCAGGAAATACAGACTTGAAGTTCTGTTATGTGTTTATGTATGTTTTCCTTAATCTCGTTTGCTACCGGTTTCAATGTAACTCATATCTCCACAAAGTTATTCAAACCAGCAGCTATGGATTCCAGTCCATCCGTTTCGCCAGCTTGTCCGGGCAAGTGACAGTCATTGTTTGCGCACGCATTAGCCGCCCGCCTCGAGTCAACAGCGTAATGGCGGCAAACAGTACCCCCTCCCTCTCCCCGCGTCTCTCCGCCTGTCTCCCTCGGCTACTGTCTTGACAGATGCGCCGGCGCAACGGGATCGCCGCGTGACGTGTTCAGTTGAGAATAAATGTTTGAAGATGAATTTCTGATGTTGGATGGACCAATTATTGTGGTAGAAAACGAGTAATTTAAGCAATTTTTGGAATTTTTGTTTTCTGCAGTCGCCCAGGAAGAATCCTAGAACCTCCGAAAGGATTCTGGGAGGGTATATCTTTAAATATGTAAAAGCTTGGATATGTAGGTATAGAATAGTTCTTTATTTGCACAGAAAGTAGGTACAAGTTACATATTAGGTCGGGGCAAAAGTATTTTCGTATTTTTCATACAAAAAAAAATTTTTGTTTTAGGTTTAATTTTTATTTATTTATATTATGTATGTGCCGTTTTGATCGATGACTTGTTGCCATCTTGTGGGCAATGACATGATCCCATTGCTGTAGAAGTTTTGAGATTTTTTATCAAAAAAATCTGACAGGTAGTTTTCACAGTGTTCTTTTGAGGTTAACTTTATGCTTCCTAAAGAGTTCTGAAGTGACCGAAACAGGTAAAAATCTGATGGAGCAAGATTAGGGCTATACGGAGGATGCATCAACACATCCCAGCCAAGCTCTCTCAATTTTTGCTGAGTGGCTATAGATGAGTGCGGTCTGGCGTTGTCGTGATGAAACACCACGACAACGCCAGTCCTTCCTATTCACCAGCTCCGGCCGGTTTTTCTCAATAGCTTCTTTTAACCTCATCAGTTGTTGACAGTAGAGGTTATAATCGATAGTTTTACCCGGCGGCAAAAGCTCATAGTGGACGATTCCTTTTCAATCCCACCAAACACACAGCATCACTTTGTTCCGAGTCAGGCCGGGCTTTGCCACGGTCTGTGGGGCTTGCCCATGCTTCGACCAGTATCTTTTTCAGACATTCTTATCGTAAGTGATCCATTTTTCATCACCCGTAATCAACCGTTTAAGAAATGGGTCGGAATTATTACGTTTCAACAGAGAATCGCAAATGGAAACACGTTGCATTAAGTTTCTCTCAGTGAGATCATGTGGTACCCAAATATCAAGTTTTTTCTTGCACCCAGACTTTTGTAAATGCCGTAAAACTGTTTTGTGATCAACGTCCAGTTCTTCAGCAATATCATAACTACTAATATGTCGATCTTGCTCCACTTTTTCAAAAATGGCACTGATTTTATCCGTGACAGGGCGTCCAGAGCGAGCTTCATCCTTCACACTAAAATTTCCTGACTTGAAACGCTTGAACCACATTTGTGCTACTCGTATTGATACCACACTAAGGCCCGTATTACAGAACGTCACTCAATACTCAAGCATTAAATAAAACTAGTTTCAACCAATCAAATGGCTTGAATCTAGTATTAAGTAATGCTTGAGTATTGAGTGACGTCCTGTAATACGGGCATAAGTCCGTAAACCGCACAAATTTTATTCGCGGCGTTCGTCGCATTTTTACCTTTTTTGTAATAAAATTTTAAAATGTACCGAATTTCTTCGTCACATACGTTCATGTTGCTTGCTTGAAAAACAATTGAGAAATGGCGGGAACTAGTTTTTTTTTTTAATGCATCTTTATTGCATCTATAAAATGTCAACATTTAATAGTATTAAAACCAGCCAGTTACATTCAGTACTGCCTAAGAGGTTTGATTACTAACAATAGATTCAAAATACGAAAATATTTTTGCCCCGACCTATTATGTTAAGTTTAAATTGATCCTTAGGTAAGTACTTAAACTACCTTAACTAAGGCATGCAAACAGTTTTAGCTTCTTATAATAATAAAGACTCGTTAATACATATTATTGTGTTGTTGTATAAGTATGTTATTGTGTTCATGTCAAGATGAAATTCAGTAGGTACCTACATTATTTGAAATAGGCAGTACAATACAATACACAATGTTGAGTTTAATAAAATGGGATTGGGATTATAAATTCGTCAAGTTCGAGGTCAATACAGTTAAACTAAAAATATGAATGATTTAGTACAAGTCAGGAATACAGAGATGTATTCGCCTATTAAGTAATAAAATGTATTAATTAATAGATCTGTCAGTTTCTTGTTGGAAAGTGGAAATGTCTAGCTATGTGTAGCTTGATAATATGTTGTCTTGTGAAGGTACATATTGTTTAAAACTCTTCCCTCCCGTTACTTACATATTGATTAAAACTTTTCCCTCCCGTTCCGTCCTACAGGTCCAAAATAAATCAAAATAAGTCACTTTTTCATTCAAAATTACAAAATATTTCATTTTTAGGGTTCCGTACCTCAAAAAGAAAAGCCGAACCCTTACCTATAAGATTACTTCGTTGTCCATCTGTCCATCTGGCAAAACCCTTTTTCTCAGGAACGACTGGAGTTATCAAGTTGAAATTAATATAAAATAGGTAGGTACTCAGGGCTGCAAACCCTTGAAGCAGTGAAAAAATCAAACTTCTAAATCAACGCAATCAAAAGATATGGGCGTTTACGTTCCGTTTATGCCGCATATTTTTACACTCGCACGGGAATCAAAACCTATAAGGTACTTCCCATTGACCTAGAATCGTGAAGTTTGGCAAGAAGCAATGTCATGTAGCACAAGTAAAGGAAAAAATCCGAAAACCGTAAATTTGTAGTTATATAGCTACAAATTTGTACGGAACCCTCGTTGCGCGAGTCCGACTCGCACTTGACCGGTTTTTTATTTTACTGTGGACTAGTAATACGATTGGTCCGGCGACATATTAATAGCTTTGAGATTACAATACTACTTCAATAGATTATAATACTTCGTTTGAAAATGGTTTAATCTTTATTTCCATTATTCGAGTGCGTATCAAAAGAAAACTGTTTTATTTAAACATGTAGCCACTATATTATCAGCCATTAAACATTTTACATGGCTACGTATGGCCACACTTATTCACATGCAGATAAAAGTAAACAGAACATGAATGGGCCTATGTAAGTATCTGCTTGACCATAATTTTGGTTCTTACTTTGTCTCAATGCGTGTATTTGTTGCCCTACAAAATGATGGTACTAATTAGACATAATTATAAAGGACTTATGCCAAAACCCCATGATCTATTAATATTCCCATAAATCCAGCATCCAGCGAGAGGTCCAGCTGGCTCGTGCGGATATCCAGAAATAACACCAACAAATGAAATTCACCTCACGACACAATACTGCCACAGGATAACTAATTGTCCCACCGCACGATGAACACGCTGGTTCCGCCCAGAGGAAATGTACCGTGTGCTGCGGCTCTGTGGCGCGTGCCATGTCAATAATTAGTTATAGTGAGTTATGGCTTATGGGAGAATACTTTGACAGTGTTTATAGGGGTTAATAAGGGGCAGATGATGTCTCGCCGATGCCGGCACACCTCCGGAATGTCAATGATGTTTGTGTGCTAGTGCGGCTATATTTAGACTGTTTAAACACCACATTTTAATGGAGCTCGACTAATAAACACTGGTCCATGTTGTATTGTTTGCCATTCGTTATCTTGTAGACGTGATTTGGTTTTTAATCTCTTTGCTCACACGTGAACCGGATATTTCTGTGCTAATGTCAATTTCTGTTAGTTTAGAAGAAGTTTGTAGACCGTTATTTATAGTTGAAGTCACCCAAAGAAGCAAGTTCAAAGATTTGTTTTCATGGGATTACCTAGTGTTGTTGTTTTCCTAATTTACCTACACTTATAACATAGTGTTTATGTAGATATGAAATCTACATTATGCAATTGCAGCTTACATTTCAAAAAGAGATTTAACAGTGCTAATTCTTTAGAGCGAGGTCACAGGGCAATCAAGCCCGCTATCAAAATAAAATTCTACATAATTAAGTACCTAATACTCAATTCCATAACCAGAAGTTGTGTTATTTTCTTTAAATGAGCATCCCAATGAACATATGTAATGGATAAGTAATTTACTAACGTAGGCCCAAGACCACCGGTTCACATTGTACCGTACAGCCCCGTCCCCGCGTCTAATTCAAAAACAAAATGTCTCCGCAGTACAAACACTACTCGAAGGCTACTGCCATTAACTGGGCTGTCCTCTCGACAGCTAAGGCCTCTTCAAACGATGGGTACGTGAGCCGCGGCCGGCAGTAGCAGGTGTTTGCTTAGCGGGCTCGTTTGTCGGCAGCCTGTCGCCGTGTGTGGTCGCTGGGGACTCCAAACACGCTACGACACGGTGGAAAGTTAAATTACGGAAAACATGATAAATAAATATATTGGAGTTTGTTTTGATTGGCTGATCGGCTAGATGAGGTAATGGTGGATCGGGTGTACAAGTACAGCGACGCCGACGAGAAGTTGCGCGCAGACAAGATTTGAGCAGTCGTGTGCATGCGCAGTGCTCACTGACATAGTGACATCTTTTTGAGTGACCAATATACTCTAGCCGAGTCAATGGATCTCGTTCGTATTCGACTCACTATGACTGTAATTCGGTTGTTGACACTGTTGACAGTTGGTCCGTGGTACCATAAGTAAAACAAGGAAACGTCTATGATCTTCTGTCCCGCGCACCGCACGAGAGCGACATTCAAATAATTATGAGGATCTTGGAGTGGTTGCGTACAGATGGCACGTTCGTGTGTTATGTATGTGTGAATATTCACCGTGTGCATGTAGACAAAAAATAACTATCAGAGTCAAATAATCAACGCTCAGTTTTTAGTATCTATTTCTAAACTAGAAACAATATGAAAATGAACTGACAGACACTTAAGTACGAGGTAACCGCGTGCTCGTAACAACACGTGCAATGTTTGTGAGTGCTGATCGCACCTGTCATGGCGGACTACGAACTGTGACAGACATGTGTCAAAGTGCCAAGTGTTTGACGCCAGAATGTTTATGGATTGAAAGTACTGCAGTCTACTCTCACGTCAGCTTAGGCAAGCCCAGAAACCAAAAGCAGCTACTTTAGTGAACAGGAGCTTTTGCAATGAAAAACTGGGCATAGTCACTTAGTTACATGGGGGACCAGTGAATATTCAGAAGTTCACATCAGATTCTAAATAAAAAATAATTTAGTTCATAAAAGGCAAAATAACATATTTCTTTGACATAGCAATATAGGGTTAACTATGTCAAGGATCGCCATAAACCGTGTCAAGTAAACATATATACTTATCAAACAGTATTACATGCTATGAATATCAAAACAAGCAATAATGAAATAAAGTTGTTCCGAAGTTTATTTACCTCTGGGCGGGCACAGCAAACGGCGTGCTCTGATTGGTCAGATCGTTCTCCGCAAATCTGGCCAGGGTTTTGTAACGTTTGGTTATTTGTCATTCATGCACCAGAGTTCTGCAATGTCAAAAGATTGAGAGTTTATTGACGTTTGTATATTGACAAACCATATATTATTTGATTTGCAGCCATGCACAAAATTGAACAACAAAAAAAGCGAACAATTAAGTAGGTTATATTGTGTCCTATGATTAAAATTACTTAGGTCAAATTTTAAATAGTTAAATAACTTTTATCATACGGCGTTTGACACAAAAGCTGTCAAACCATCATATTTATTTCTCAGATAAAAGTTATCTGACGATTGAAATCAGCCCTTAGTTGTTGCAGTAACAGATATGTATTCTGACGTTGTGCCCATGTATTCTTATGTAATAATAATATTTATAATGTAACCTAAGTTCAAAAAATTAATTCAAATTCAAATTCATTTATTTGTCCGAACATGGTACATTACATGGTCTTAAATTAATAAATGGTCTCATCACATTCTGCCACGTGGGGCGCGCAAGTATCAGTAGGCCAATTCTCGTAATTTAAAACGTTAAAAATCTAGTCACAGTCTCATCTCAGCGACAAACAAATGTCAAAAACTTGTCAAAATGTAGGGAAATTTGTGGTATTTTTGACAGTTTGAGATTGAGATCAGACTGTGAACGTTCTTAAAAATTACGAGAATTGCCCCTCAGGTAGGTACAATAAATGACTTATGACTTATAATTTACAACATTTTAATATTGCTGGCCTGTCATTTTTTTTTTTTTTTTTGACTTATCACAAATTCATAACTCAGCAGATTATTTCATTAGAACTAGTTTGTCTCGTAACCGTATTCTATTACCTAGGTAACCAAAATCAGTTTAGAAAACTTTTTCTTAGAGAAACCAAAGGACGGAGAGGTGTGAAAAAAAATTGGCAATTACGAATATGACTGGTTTTTAATGAAATTGTGCGTTGAGATGTGAATGGTCCGTGATCTAATCGAACTAAAACCTAATAATTACAATGTAGTCCACAAACATTCGGAAAACAGTTTATCGCGCGCGTAAATCAAACGCGTATGTAATTACGCGATATGCTCGTTATTACAGTACAACTATATTAGAAAGTTGATTAGTAAGCGCGTGCGCAGGGCGCGCAGGCCGCTGATTGGCTGTGGGTTGTCGTAAAAGTGTTCGTACACAGGCGCGTTCCATCGCCATAGTGATCGATAACGGTAACAAGGACGACGGTACTGTACCTACTGCAGTTAGTTGAGGTTTTATTTAAATAGTAAATTAATGTTTTGTTGCGCTATAGGTCGATATTAACTCATTATTAATGCCCACTCCACTCACACTTACCCACTCTATGACCTCGCCCCCAGTTTCCACAGGTGTTAATCAACATATAAAAGCCCATCGTTTCTCTAAACATCGCTAGTGAGAAAAACAAAAACAATTGATCATCATTTGTCCATCTTCGAAGTAGAATTGTAATCGATTAATCTACGGCGTAGCTATTTGGCTAAAGAATTACTGAACCAGAATAGGAAACACCCATGGGCCCATTATATTACCCTTCAGAACGCCCTGAATAACGAGACAAAGGATACAACTGGTAGACTGGTACAAGCGTAGTAACGCTACGTTAATTGTAGCAACCTTTATGGCTTACAGTAGATAATAACAGAGATAGTCTTTTTTCGTAGCAACCCGCTACGCTGCTACGATTTCGTAGAACCAATAAATAAACTTCTCCAGTGATCGTAAAAGAGAACTAACTAACTGAGCGAATAGTAGCGTGAAGTGATGGTGCTAACTGATTGTCTGTAGCTTTGAACTGTTTGATGTATTCGATTTACAGAAACGAATATAGAAGTGTTATGTGTATATAAAAATAAGGATTATAAAACAGTTTTAAGCGAAAAACAAACTATTTATTTACAAGTTGTATTACACTAAACAATGTTTTAAGAAAGGCACTAAAAATTTAAGAAAGCTAAAGGAATGAATGGAACCACACTTTTATACCAGTAAACTTTCTAGTTTGTTACTGGACGCTTTCCATGACCAATGAACCACGTAATGGAGATTGATAGATCTGTGGTAATTCGCAATCAGTTTGAAACTTTAGGGATTAGTTGGAGGTAAACATCGGCGGGAAGCGAGCCACATACTCGTGCGTGTTCGTGCTTAGGTCCACAGAGGTGTGGGTGGACAACACGATGTCTTTCCTTTTAATTATTTTCCTGTAACTTCTTGTTTTCAGTGCAGCAGCCAGATCGTTGGGGGTGCCTTTCCAGTCTTTTCTGGTACCTTTTTTCAATTTCAATTTGTAATATAAAACAAATTTGGAACTAAAGAAGTTGGAACTAAATTTTCCGTGAGATGAGAGCATCAGTGACACACTAATCTGATTAATAATCTTCTTCAGATTCTTCCAGCTTTCGTCACATAACACCAACTGACAAATTCGAACAGTTCCTCAAATGTTCACACCATCAAACACATTTACATCTAATATTACACAGATATTTCTTTTTTATATTAAAGCTTACCCAAAACAGTCTCATAAAAAACTTTCAGCGGTTTCAGACTCAAAGAAGCGGCTATTAATTAATCGCTATACTGAAGACAACACAGAACGACATGTATTTTTATATTTCACATTTAACACAAAGGGCAAAACGTCCCCATCGAAATTTTAACGAACCATTGCTACCTTTGTTCTTGTGCATAGTTCGGCGTTTCAAACGGAGAAAGTGATGTATTTTGAGCGATGTTACCGTTGTGGAGTTTCGCTCGAATTAATGAATGCTCTAAACTCGACTGCTACACTAGTAACTGTCAGCGCACTAACGTCAAAGGCGCGTCGTAAATTAGCCGCCGAAAGAAAGATGTTTCCCGCCTTATGATATTCTATCTCTTTCTGTCGTGCTGCAACTCGTGTTTTTGTCTCTTTTCAGAACCAATTAGTAATGTTTCAAAGAAACCGTTCGATTTGATATTTGTAATGTTGTGTTTTATTGATGTTTGAGTTATCGGTAAGAGAAAAATTATAATTGTTTTATGATTTTTAATTATTTTCCGTGGAGCAATCGTGAAGTTTGTTTTTATCAGTCTTCTCATGCTATCACAAAATCGTTACGTAGGTATTATTTTTATTGAAGAAAATCATGCATAAATAATCCATTCTATGCGGCGAACTAGTGGATGGCATAAAACATTTTGGAATTCCTGAAGTCACACACTTTTGACCTGACAGAGTGTGTGACTCCAGGAACTCAAAAATGTTTGTTGTCGAATACTAGAATGACAAGTAATTATTGTCATTTCAATATAAATAATCTGTGAAGTTGAATAATTGTACTTACATGCAGTCTAAGACACTGGCAGTTTATCTATTTCATCATAAACCAAAATATCTGATCACAAGATTTGGTTCAAGGACTTTCAATATTAATTATCGATATCATCATCCTGACCCATCACTAAACCATCATGAATCTAATATGTTGCTGATACATGCTGTCGTAAATACCCGCCATTTTCCGGTGTATTAGTTAACTTGCGACAATCTGCAGCATGTTGGTTACATTGCCGCTGACATGCTTGTCGCCGCATTCGACACACGTACTTAACGGCCAGTGTTTGCGCTATTCTGCCAACTAATCGGTTATTGGACATTTGGGAACTGTTATTTATGTTAAGTTCTTTTTCATTATTGTTTTGAAACTACCTTGATAGCCTCGTGTATATCAAGTTCGAGCAATTAGAATTAACGCTAGAACCAGCCAACGGAGTCATCCGGCATCCATCTTTTAGTTCATATGCTCTTGGTACCAAGTTGTTTAGTGGACAGTTTTTAAGGCATTAATTTCAGGAGGCCAAGTTCTCAGGTTCAGGTTAAAACCTTTACAGCAAACGTTAAAACTTACTCTTACTCCTTTATTACACCCTTCTTTCCTTTTCTTAGGGTGAATGCGCAGTGGTAGACCGCGAAATTCAAATTTTATTACGTTTTTTGCAATTTGTAGGTCAGTATCAGGTTGTATCTTGATCAAAATTTGATTTGCAACTATGACAGGTACGTATCTAAAGAATTATAATCATTAGAATCATTAATACATCTTCCTAAGTGAGATTTGTACCACAAACACTTTTCCATGAGAGATTTCTTCTTGTGGTACAAATCTAAGTTAGGAAGATGTATTAATGTTTCTAATGATTATAATTCTTTAGATACGAACCTGTTATAGTCGCGAATCAAATTTTGATCAAGATACAACCTAAAACAGACCTGCAAATTGCAAAAAACGTAAAAAAAATTGAATTTCGCGGTAACCACTGCGCAATCACCTTAAGCAACACTGCTCTGGGATTCAAACCGAGTGCTTAGTACTTCCACAAACACACTTGCCATAGGTCTTGATCTTAAAATATTGCAGAAAAAAGAGCACAAACGAGCAAAAAATGTTGATTGTGTGGTGTATGTGACATTGTGGTACCCTTTGATGTGGCGTCAGCGCTCGACTGTGACGGACGTTCGCGGAACTAACAAAAACTCCGCACACGTGCGCCTGCGCAGCCAAGCTGATGTGTCGCAAGATCAGTATGGGTGGCATGATGATTGTAGGGTAAAGTGTAAAACTGAAGGTTTGGACGCGATACGATTTGAAAAGGATAAAACAATGGTTTTGGTTGAATGTTGTGAGCGAATTGAAAACAGTTTTACGAATATTCTGTTGTTTTCCTCGTGGTTTTCCTAAGAAAAAATAGTTTTTTTTTATACTAATAAAAACAATGCACATATTCGCGTGTGAAAAGATGACTCAAATCTTGTGCTTCTTTTATAGGTAAGTTACACACTACACATTCGCTTTCATACATTGATTTGCGATATGGATGATCGGTGACGTTGTCCACAGACCCCGTAGCCCCCGTAGTAGGGACTTACCTATGCAGGGCATGGAGCTATTCCTCATATTCTAACACGTTCAAGTTCAGGGTAGCGCCGCCGATAAAGACAAACAATACATCATAATCCCGTCCATTGTCCGAGGCGACATGGTGACAAGCATCCTCTACATGTGACGAGGCGTGACCGCCGCCCCTCGCCGTGAGACGTGTCGGCTCCCTGTGACAAGTGTTGCATGTTGCGGCTACCAGACGCACAGATGTTGCTGAACATCTGAGCCAGATAATAAAGTGGCGTTATGATTTACCGCTAAATGTTTAGGGCCAATTTCATACTAAAGTGTCACTCTCCTACTCGCTTTGATCTGACTGATCCATTTTTATGATATGGCAAGGCTAGGTAGTAGTCCCGAGTGAATGACACCTACGGGTACTTCAGTACCTTGTCGAATGGAAACGTTGAGTTGGTAACTCACAGTTTTTACTGATAGTGTGAAGGTCACTGCCGCTACTGCTGACAAATGGTAAAAAGATGACCTAATTAACAATCAAAACCTGCTCGGAGCAGAAGACGTAAATGTACCTAACAAATTTTAGTGCTGCACATATTACTTCTTTGTGCCCATCCAAATCTGTTCCAATAATATGAAATGGAAACGATCTTCCAGCTACCTTAGCGTGGGCAGCGGGATTGTCCGAAAGGGTTTACCGCTGCCCCGGAACATAAAGGGCTAAGGAAGGAACACGGGTGGGTTTTAGTCAGTAAGAGTCTGACACTCCCTTCTGCTCCACCCTGAGCGGGAGGGGTCATTTGACAATTTCCCATCCACAAAAAAAAAGCTACCTTAGCCTGGTGCTATTGTGGCAACTCGGCACTATAAAGACTGTAACAAAGACAAGTGCGCCGCATGTGTCGAGGCGGAACGCCCCGCCCCCGCTTTGATGTCAAGCCGCCATTGGCTGCTACATTGTTGCCATGTGACCACGGCCACGGTCATGGCCCATGGCACCCGCGGGGCAAGTGATGACCTTTTGACTTTTCTTTATTGAATTAGTGATGTGATTTAAAATGTAGCTAAACGTGGCTTGATTTCAATTATAGGTCGGGGAACGGAGTGAATGATTTTTATGAATGTTGCTTTATGTTGTACCATCATCTTGCAGGAATGCTTGATTCAAAAACGAGATCTTTAAGCCATTTCATTTTAATAAACTTTTAAACTAATAGGTAGTTAATCTGGTAAAATATAACTAGGTATGATAGATATCGCTAATGTGTGTATTTTCATGAAATAATTTTAATTCTTACGGAGAGAAAATAAAAATTGTCTTCAAATTATGCGTGAGGTTTTTTTGTTGAAGAAATAATCTTTGAGTTTTGTTTAAGTATTTCATATTGTACGGGCCACTTTGATGTATTGGACGAGAGCTACAATATTAGCGAATGTAAAGTTAAAAAAAAATGGCGAAAAAATTGGTTGAGAAAATGGCGCTGCTGTCACGTAAGGATCTACTCCGCTTAAGTAAATCATTTTAAATTTTTAAAAGCTTATTTTAAGGAAGCTATCATGCGGAATTTTATATTCTAGAAGCAGTGAACCAGCACAAGTGCAGTCAATATTTATTTCTCAATTCTTCATATTTTGCAACCAAAACAATTGAGTGCTGTGATTGCAAACAAACAAAGTGATACAAAAACCATTTTTAATAATCATTTTATAAAATACCTACGTCTTCAAACATAATTCCTGAACATTCAACCCATACCTATAAATTTCAAAAACGAAGTGAATTACTGTGAATTTCATGTCTTTATTTTCTCATCGCGTCGCTGAGGACGCGACGCCAGTTCGATGTCTCCAGGCAACGGTTGCCAGGGCTGCGCCAAAATGCATCGGCGGCGCGGCGCCCTAGGCCGCCTACTTGAATGCGTCGGTCCCATCACAGCTCCCGTCGTTGTCATCCGTTTTGTCATCGGTGTCACATAGACGTTTTAGTGTTTTTTTAGTGGTTTTATTTTATTTTCATTCGTTTTATTAGTTTTAATATTATATAAGTACAATTCATATATATAAATGCTGAGTGGAAGCAGCGATGTGGTGGATAACAGTGCTTATCAACCTTCAACATCGCTGAGCATCCTGGAGAGATGTCCGCTATGTACCCAGGCACGGTTTTTTAAAGGTAAGCGGGGTTTGAATGTGCACATTGGAAAGGTGCACAGACCATCAAATGCACTCATCTCAGACCCTGTCTCAACAGCTACACCTACAACTCCAGCTACATCCTCTTTTGACCCGTTTTGGAAAACCCTGTCCAAATTCAAAACCTCTGTTCCTGTTTTGAAGCGAGTTCCCCGCGGCGCTAGACCTCTAGTGGCACAACACCTAGCAGGTTGCGTTCGTCTTGCGGTCCGCGAGAACTCGCTAAGTGCTTGGGAACAACTACTCACCTTCCCTTACAGAATTCTAAATGTACAAAAAAATTTGGCAACCAAAAAGACTTTAACTGCACAAATTAAAGAAAACTGCAATATTTCGGCTCATAATTTAGATTCAAAATTGCAGACACAGAGATATACCTCATCAAGAGGTATATCCCATCTGGTAGAATCTAAGTTAGGGGAAGGTGACATTAGCGGAGCAGCCAGGATTCTTTTTAGTAGCGATGTGGTGGCACCATGTTCTCCAGAAACACTCGCAGCTCTGGAGAGCAAACACCCTGCCGCAGCGGATGGCCTTTCTTTTCCCGATCCTCCTGATTCTGATAACCACTCCCTCACCATTACAGGTCGCGAGTTGGTCACAGCCGTTTGCTCCTTCCGGAGCGGCTCCGCTGGCGGCCTGGACGGCCTGAGTCCTCAGCACCTTAAGGATCTTATTTGTTCAGGCGCCGGGGCAGCTGGTGAGTTGCTCTTGACGGAGCTTACGGCTTTGATTAACCTTATGCTCTCTGGCAAGGTGAACGAGGCCGTCATCGACGTTCTGTACGGGGCCAATTTATGCGCCCTGCGTAAGAAGGATGGCGGCATTCGGCCCATTGCCGTAGGCACTACTTACCGCCGTATGGCAGCCAAAATTTGTTGTAAATTTTTTGGTGATTTTGTTTCGGAAAAATTTCAGCCCCTGCAGCTAGGTTATGGCTCCAAGGGGGGCTGTGAGGCTGCCGTACACGCCTTGTCGACCTACCTAAATTCTGAAAAAGGAGAGGTCATCCTGAAGGTTGACATAAAGAATGCCTTCAATTCTGTTAATAGGGACACCTTGCTGGCAGTAACTAGAAAAGAAATCCCCCAAATTTATAGTTTCATTTGGCAATGTTACAGACACCCTTCTAAATTACTCTATCGGGACAACCTTTTGGAATCTGCTGTTGGCTGTCAACAAGGTGACCCTCTTGGGCCTGTGCTTTTTAGTTTAGCCATTCACCCTATTATTCGTCAGCTAAATTCCAAATTTAACGTTTGGTATCTCGATGATGGAACCTTGGGAGGCGATGCAGAAACTGTATTAGAGGACCTTCAATTTTTAAAAAATGAACTACATTCCATCGGCCTTGATCTCAATCTTTCGAAATGTGAATTATATTTAACGGACAATACTGACAGACATCTGACACTTCCCAAATTTAACGCAATAGCTCCAGAAATCAAAATTATTGAAAAAAGCTCTCTTCGCCTCCTTGGGTGCCCAATCTTTGACAATTCCTTTCCCGTTTTTATTGAGGAAAAAATCCAAAATTTCAATGACGTTTCGGATAGATTGTTCCAAATTAATATGCATTCGGCCATAACTTTAATCCGCTACTGCTGTTTTGGCCCTAAATTAATATATTTCCTTCGTGCTTCACATTTATGGAAGCACACTCACCTTTTAGATAAAATTGACAAAATTATCAGGCATACATTAACTTCTATTTTAAATGTGGCATTGGACGACCGAGCTTGGGCACAAGCTACTCTTCCCATTCGTATGGGAGGACTCGGCGTCCGCAAAATTTCTAGTATTAGTTTACCGGCTTTCATATCCTCGGTCCACGGCACTGATAAATTAATCAGGAAAATCCTAGCATCCACACTGATTGATTTTGATGTGCCGTGTTTCACCGAGGCTATGGATGCCTGGAGACTCGCTTGCCCGAATACAGATCTACCCGACAATCCATCTTCCCAAAAACGGTGGGATGAGCCGCTCTGCAGAGTAGTACAGAACAATTTACTTGAATCGTCTGCTACTTCTGCGGAGCATGCGCGCCTGCTGGCTGTGGGTAGGTGGGAGTCGGGTCTTTGGCTTCTTGCACTACCTTCGTCGAACATAGGCACTTTGTTCGACGACACTTCTTTTCGCCTCGCTGCTTCTCTTCGGCTAGGCACTTCTTGCTGTTCTCCTCATCGCTGTCACTGTGGCGAAGATGTCAACAGCCTCGGACACCACGGCCTTTCTTGCAGCCGAAGTGCGGGTCGTTTAGCGCGGCACGCGAACATTAATGACATCATCCGACGAGCTCTTGTCACCGTCGGCGTTCCAGCTGTATTAGAACCCAATGGCTTGGCACGCGATGATGGCAAGAGACCGGACGGGATGTCTTTATTTCCTTGGAAGTTGGGTAGGCCTTTAGTGTGGGACGCAACGTGTGTCGATACTCTTGCGCCATCCCATCTTCCTGGCTCGGCTTGCTGTGCTGGTGCTGCTGCTGCGGCTGCGGAAAACCTCAAGCGGCGAAAATATAATAACCTTAGCGGAAGTTATATTTTCGAGCCGTTTGGGGTTGAAACCCTCGGGCCGTGGGGTCCGAATGCTCATGTTCTTTTTAAAGAAATTTCAAAACGACTGGTTGACACTTCCCATGACCCAAGGGCTGGCTTTTACCTTGGCCAGAGGCTAAGTATTGCTATTCAACGTGGTAATGCCGCCAGTCTCTTGGGTACTTTACCAGTCGACAGCGATGCGGATGAATTTTTCGACGCTATATTCTAGTTTTTTTTTTTTTTTTTTTTTGTGTTAGTTAAGTTAGGATTTAATTTTGTTATTTTTTGTCGATTTAAATGTACTCTATAGTTAATTCATCATTGGAATACAATGTAAAGTTTAAAATAAATCGCGAAATTATCGTGGAAGTTGTCTCATTTCTGCCAAATGTCAAACATACATTACATACACAACGGTGTATGTAATTTATTAAAGAAAATACTACATGTAATAAATAAAAAGTATGAAAACTGCAGTGAGTGTCTGGAGCTACCGTAAAATTAACAGTTTATGACATTGTCAGTGTATGCGGGCTGTTTAAGACATTGTCAATGTTGCAGAAATATAACATTTTGTGCATGTGTATAAACTATAAAGGTTTTACATTACAACTACATAGCTGTACCCGCGGCTCTACCAGCGTTATTTATAGCCTTACAAACTAAACTCTAATTTCCCCAACTTAGTAACTGTTACTATTAGTCTATGTCATTCCACTGCTGGGCACTTAAACTTAGATACCTATAAGTTGTCACGTGAAAGACCTCTATCACCGTTCAGTGAGCGTTAAGCATACACGCCCTTAACGACGTCGCCGTCGCGGGATTCATGCTGAGACTTGTCTCCGGTGTGTTGGTCCTCTTTTCCAGTTTTGTACATATGCTCGTGACAGCACCATGATACGATTCCAAGTCTTAAAACGACGCAACTAATAAGTATCACCGGTACTTTGCATAGTAAAAAGCTCCAAGCGAGCTCAGTCAGCAACAATCGCCAAGAATCTGTGTGGCGTGTTGAAGTGAAGAAAGCGAAAGATACCGTATAGCTGCACAGTTAGACCTGCGTGTAGATATAGTCCTCCTTATCGATATCGACAACGACGAATTTTTTGAAAATTAAAAAAAAAAGTTTCCTATCGTGTGCCCCGCCCATGTGCGCCTACCACACTTCCAGACTTGAGTATTGATTGTTTTAGGCGGATCACCCACTGCAACGTTTCACCCGACGGAGCGCGGGAAACTGAGCCAAATTCCACGCGGAAGCGCGTTTTTATTGAATTCTAAAAAATCACGCGCGGTGGGACGTTATCTGCGTCCCGCCGCGTGAAGCGGTGCAGTGGGTGATCCGCCTTAGTAAGCCGTACCTATGTCAAAGTGAATTAGTACATGGTACTGTACTGACTCTGGTGAATACTGCATTTTTCAGTGTGACAGTGAATAGGAGAGAATCCCGCGTCCTTGTAACAAAACAAATGACTAGCATTAATAATGGTTATTTTAAATGTTTCGCGTTGTAAGGGTCAAGACTGTCGGAGCTTCCCTCAAAGTATTTTTATATCTTATTTATTTTATTTTACACATAAATAAACAGACAAGAAAAAAAAAACAGAACAGAAAAATAGGTAGGTACAAAGGTGATGCTTATTTCATAAGAAATCTCTTCCAGCATACCTGCGATAGGACAATCGATAGAGAGATGTAGTGTAAACAGCGTGTGAAAGAGTAAAGGAGACAAAAAAAAATACATAATATCATAAACAATTCACATAATAAAACTAAACAAATAACGAATAACATAATAAAATATACTGTAATGAATATCTTAACGTGCTTCTGTCTAAAAGGGCTTAGAATTTAGCCATAGCACCCCTGTGGTGCTGTCAAAATCCTAACCGTTTGGACATGGACAGTAATATATGGTCATAGAAGAACCTGCAACAACATGGTAACTTTCAATTTAAAATAATACACACTAACTTGTTTTTCCAGTTCACTTTGACATTGGCAGAATAGTCGGCATCGGCTTTACTTGCCATAATTAATAGAATAGAATAGAACATGAGCACAAGCTACCTATGGCCACGCAGACACACTATTCTGTTTATTGACAGGTTTTTTTTAATCTTAAAGTAACTATTCAATATCACATTATTGAGTACTAATTTATTTTGTAGACAGCCCAGACGATTTAATGAAGTCCTATTGACTGATGAAGTACCGATAGGGTTATCTCTCCACTTGCAGACATACGCAGTTTTTACCTAGGTCTATAATATAAGATTGCATACCTTATATTATTAGCTTGCCGCGGTTGGTCTGTGGATGGATGAAAATCTTTACATACCGAGACCCCTCCGTGCCTCGTAAAGCACGTTAAGCCGTTGGTCCCGGCTGTCATTCGTGGATCTTTGACAGCCGTTACGGATAGTCAGAAGCCCGAAAGTCTGACAACCAGTCTCACCAAGGGGTATCGTATTACCCAGTAACTGGGTTGTGGAGGTCAGATAAGCAGTCGCTCTATGTAAAATACTGGTATTTAGCTGTATCCGGTTAGACTGGAAGCCGACCTCAACATAGTTGAGAAAAGGCTAGGCAGATGATGATGATCTTATATTATAGACCTAGGTAAAAACTCAAATGGAAAAACTATTAATATCTACATGCGTTTATCTTTCAGAAAATAATACAAACATTTTCATTTAATTCTAAATACATCACTAAAATAAGTACAGTAGTATAAATAAACTAGTGACATGTTATTTTGTCACCGCCGCGCAACAAGACAACGAGTGCTGCGCCTGCGCATTAGTCAAGCATTTTGTTTAGGACTGCGCTAATTTGTACCCCGACGAGCGAGGAGTGGATGCATTTTATTTGTTCGAGTGTACTTTGTCACCGATATGGGCAGCTTGGCTGAATAATGTGCTGTGTCGTGGTCACTTTTTGATGTATTTGAGTGTGGGAGATGCTGTGTTGTTTGTTTTGTTTGAATTCCAGGCGTTTGAAAGGATTTTATTAATTTGAAATGGTTTCGTAAAACAGCTGATGAAAAAAAAAAACAGCTGATGAGAAATATGACGTCCTGTCTTTACAAAGCGACTTTGATTCAAAAGGTCCTCTGGATTCCTACTGCAGTTCCTGGACTCCTACATTGTGTATTTTGATACACATACATAGATACAAATTCAATTAATTCGAAACATTTTTTATTTTTATTTTACCAGTAATTCAATCGCGCAGACAGACAATTTAATGACATAAGTAAAACTCACTAAATGAATAAGCATACAGTGAACAACAAACAAGGTTCAATTAATAACCACTCCGCAGCATCACCGCCATAAATCACCGATATCGCCGACAGATCGTTCATTATAACCCTCTCGCAGCCGCCGTGATAAATGTTTCCTAACAGTCGTGAAAACAGACTGAAAATTATCTTCAGTAGTTTAGGGTTACAGTCATTTGTTGTTGACTGTCGCGGTGTCACCGCGGAATGACGGATCGTGTCTGCCGGAGTGACGGCCCGTAGTTCTGACGGCTCGATCCTCTGACAGCCCGTCACTGTGACGAGTCGTGACGTTTATTGGACGGATGCAACAGGAGATGCGTGCGCGCATGACAGTCGAGGTTGAAATAGTTCGATGGTTGTTATTAAGTGTACCTAATACGATACGAATGTGTTTTGTTTTTACAGAAATATCAAAGTGAAATGTCTCTTTATATTTAGAACTTTAATTTTAATAGGTTTACATTTTAAAGAAATTTTAATCGGTTTAATAGATCCTACTACCAAAATCATCACCGTCAAAGTTATAGCTACTTATACCTTATTAAAACGTATGATACCTACTACATAGTAAATCACTTGAAATGTTCAGTTTGGTGATGCATGCAGAAGCGCTCACTTTACCAAATTTTTTTTGAACAAAATTAACTCGATATTTATTTTCTAACAATTTAAATACAGATTAGCGTCCCAATATAATATCAAAATGGCTCAAAACTTAACAAGCTAACGTTTTACGACACTTGCGCGGGCGCAGGTGTCGGGTATCAGCACAAAACGAAGAGCGTCGGCGGTGGCGACATCAAAGTGGTGTCGCGTGACACTGGACCCGACACCTTTGCCTTCATTATGAACTGCTAGACGGCGGCGGGGTTGAGTTGCACGAACTAGAGTTTACTGGGTGAACCAAAATAATCTGTCTGTTTATAATAAAAGAAAGTCCTTAGGTATTTAGTCTCAGTTAAAAATTTTGAAGTACTTAGTCAAATCAAAGACAAAACATTTACTTCAAAGGATTTGGTCAGTTAGTCTGTCAATAAGTGGAAGCTAGTTGACAGTTTCAAAACGTAGATATTATGGAAAAGAATGAGCAAGAAATATATACTATAGTGGGTGAGGTTCCTTTATGCAACTAGTGGGAAACGGCTAGGCAACCGCCTAGCCTGATAATCATTCTCCATTACTTAGCATGTAAATTGTAAATCATCACCTAAAAATGTAATAAAATAATAAAAAATTATTGAAATAATAAGTTTACAAAAAAGTGTACATATGGTTCAGTAGTACATATTAATCTAGGCCTATAATAGAATTATAATAATCTGGATATAAACTATGGTATGGCAAATATGAGATTACTGAAGAACTCTGATAATGATCTGTAAGTACCTAATGATATTGTTATAAATTAAAATCCTTTTGTTTGCCCACAGACCCCAGCGGCGGTGGCATGGGCAACCCTGGCGTAGCAGGCACCGGCACACAGCAATATGGAGAGGTGAATCAACTCGGAGGAGTGTTCGTGAACGGGAGACCCTTACCCAACGCCGTCAGGCTACGGATAGTCGAGCTAGCACAACTGGGGATTAGGTAAGTGCATTACGTACACTACTTTAAAATTATATTGGGCTCTACCAGAACCGGATTAGTCATGTAGCGGGCGTAGTAGGTAATAGAATTTAATATTTAAATGAATGTTTAAAAGATATCTAAACTCTCCGTGGCGGAATACTAAAAACTTATTACTTATAGCTCGCTACGCTCGCTCTTGCTCTTTTTAAATCACTGTCGCTTATTACAAAAGCACTGTAAGTAATTAGTATTGTTTGAAGAAAGTAATTTGGCCCCAATAACTTGTGTCAAAGAACAGGAAGAAAAGAACGTCTTTGTTTAGAACCTAACTGATTTGGCGACTGTTATTTTGAGAACAATTTTTTTGTATATGTACTGTTTTATTTATCTCCTAAGCTTTACAAACTAAATACAAGTCAAGTTCTACTAGGGCCCTTATCAGAATGTGCTACAGAACTCTGCGCTACACGCTGGCTTAATTCGGCGCTGTCTGTTATTAATAATAGTACCTAATGGCTATTCGCATACTGCACGTAAGCCATTGATGTTGTATCTGGAATGCAACTGCACTGAATATCGTCATAATTGCTCATTGGAGTGACGTCACTAATTGCCGTTAATCTTTACAACAATTTAATTATTTCTATTGCCTGTAATTGCTGCCAAAAGCGTGTTAGTTATCTTATATCTTCTCTTAATCCTCTGATAATTCACATCGCAATCTATAAAAACATCTCAAGCATATTAATATTATATTTAACAACAGATTCTGATTTAGATATGGAATTAAGTACCTAACTCACCATCATCAGCCTAGTCTTTTCCCAACTATGTTGGGGTCAGCTTCCAGTCTAACCTGATGCAGCTGAATACCAGTATTTATGTGTATAATATGGTACCTAATTATAAACCGTAATAAATATTTACCGTCCTTCAGTTGAGCTAGGTAACACATTGCTTTTCTATCAATATACGGTTATTTTCAGCAGTTTCTTATTTTCTAGAACTGTTGCTTATAAAACATTCTCTATTTCTGTAATCAGCTTATAATGTTCACATTGCGGACACCGGCCTCCTGTCTGTGAGAGGGAGTGGGCCGTTATCCACCAAGCGGGCCCAGTGCGGGTGGGACTAATAAACTATCTGATAATCGACTAATAATCATATTCCTTATGAATAGTTCCATTACATGAACTAATTACATGAACATTGTTAGTGTAACCTCTGCTGATTCTCTGGGAGCTAGAGAGAAAACAAAACACTTTATTTGTAATATTGTTCTAGCGATTGCCAAAACCTCATTTTTATTGTTCCTTTATTTCACGACTTTACATTGAAGATATTTTCCAATTTGGTTTCAGCCTTGACCAAGTATTTTATGGAAGTGCTGAGCAACAGAGCCTGCAGAGCCAATAAATACTACGATTTAAATGATTGAGTATTCGACTGATAATTAATTAGAATATTTTGTAATGACCACGGACCTAATTTTGAGGTTCCACTCGATAGACAATAATTACCTTAGTTTTCGTTAAAAAAACGAAATCCACTTTCTTCTTTTCTTTAGTAAGTGTAAACTTTTTTGTTTGTCCCCAGGCCCTGTGACATAAGTCGACAGCTGCGGGTGTCACACGGCTGCGTGTCCAAGATCCTGGCGCGCTACCACGAGACCGGCTCCATCCTGCCCGGAGCCATCGGCGGCTCCAAGCCCAGAGTTACCACACCTAAAGTGAGTTACTGCCATGTATAGTCATGTCAAATATTGGCGATTGATGACAAAAAAATGGTGTTGGTTCAGCTATTCGCTGAGCGAAACGCACAATTTCACCCTATTTCTTTGCTGCATCGGTCTGAAAATTCTATAAATCTTTGTTACTTTTGACTCTGATTAATTTCGTTTTGTTAAATGTTGCTTAGCTGAAAAGTCTGTCTGAGATTGAATTGAATTGAGAATGAAAAACTTCCATTCTTTAATTTGGTGTTTGTTCCCTGGACCCTCAGAAAGACGGAAATTCAGTTGTCTTAAGAGTTAATACAATCAATATAACTAGGAAATTTGCTGCATTATACTTTGCGTTCGAGAAACTTTTGGGTCTTTAAACAATTGTTAATGAAGCGCATCTCCCCAGGTGGTGTCTTACATAAAGCAACTAAAAGCGAAGGACCCCGGCATCTTCGCGTGGGAGATCCGGGACCGGCTGCTGGCGGACGGCGTGTGCGACAAGTACAACGTGCCGTCGGTGTCCAGCATCAGCCGCATCCTGCGCAACAAGCTTGGCGGCGCCGCGCTGTACCCCGTGCCGCCGCTCTACCCCGTGCCGCCGCAGCGCTGCTGGCCGCTGCACCAGCCTTATGACTACTATGTGTACTTACAGGTGAGGACACAATTTTGTTAGGCTATTGACAGACAAGTCAGGAGTTTTTTTGAATTAGCCCGAAGTAGGCTATGTTCTAAAGTATAGATTCAAATAGAGGATAACAGGCATGCGTGAATGTTCATGGTTATCAAAGTCTGACTTAGTTGACTCTTGAAAAGATGTCTTCCTGAAACTTTTTTTCGTCAATCGCTACTTTCAGTTTCAGTATTTTTCATGTCTATTTAAAATACAGTACCCTCTAACAAGTTTCTATTGTCCTCAGGGTCGTCAGCACACAGCGGGCAACCCGCACGCATTACCCCACCCGCACCAGCAGCCCCCTCCCCCCCACCACGCGCACGCGCACGCTCTCTGACATGCGCACCTCGCCACCAACCACGACCGGTGATCACCACCGCGTGATCACCATCACCAGTGAGAGTGATCACCCAGTGAAGTGAAGTGCTTAGTGGCGCGAGTGACTTGACACTGCTCTCGATGATACGCGTCACGACTGAGATTAGTAGCGTAAGATAATTATGTGCTTGTTATATCACTGTGCGTTGGAATTAAGAAGGATGAATATTTATCATTATGATGCGGAAATATTCAAATAAAATTTATATTTATGAGTTTGTGTTTCAAGAGCTACTGATTTTTTCTGAAAAAGAAACATAAGTGAGACATTCCCAAAATGTGAACTTTATTTAGGAGTAATAAAAAATTACATACTCATAAATATGAAATACTTTTTATATTTTGAGAAAATTAGTCATGTGTGCCTTATATTGCTGTATAAATAAGGTCCCTAATTCACAATGCAGACTAACAGAGTGATATAAAAGTGAAAAACTGATCTTATAGTGATACCTAAATAAAGATAGTTGTTGATAAAAAGTATTATATTATTATTATTGTACATACCTACGTTATCATGTGTAAGATAAATAGTTTTTATATTTTCACGCGAGGATTAAAATATCACAGATTAGGTGTTGAAAAGTAAAAGATTACAAAAAAATACTTGTTTTAATTTGGAGAATATCCGATCGCAAAGATAAAAATTAGTGCGTCATCATAATATTATATAATTCATTGATAACAATTTTTGTGACTTTTACTGATACCGTCATTATTATCTTTTGTTTCATTTTTAATAGTTTCAGAAATAGTTTCAGTTTTTTTCGCGGCACCTAAATGTGTGTAAAGCCGTCGGTAACCGTGCCGACGGTTGAGCTTCCTAACTTTCTGGTCTTGAAACAACGTCTTAAAAACTTAATTTATTATTTTGGCTAATAGATTTTTTTTACAAAGCTTGCCTTAACATTTATTTGAGGGAAACACACAGATGAAAGTTATGGCAAGATTTTATAACTCGAAATTAAATTGATAGTATGTATCTACTCCTGACGTTGATTTTTCTGTATTTTTTTTTTTAAAAGGAACTTTAATTTTATTGTTTTTTTTTTGTCATAGATCATTGTTATCCAAGTTGTGATATGAAGCCTCAAGTTACTGTAGATATGTGTTAGTTATGGTCTAAACAACTTGGGTGTTGGCGAGTATTTAAGTGTGAGTGCAATGATGTAAATATTTTAAATAAATAAATACGACAAAAATGTACTTATTCTTTTAAAACAACACTCATACGAGTAAAGCATTTTTATTTCTTAACTTTGTCTTAAAATAATGTGTTGAAACGTAACGTACCTAAACGAAGGGGCCATCGTCATTATTTACCAACCTAAACGCATATTTTTGGAGTTCCAGCTGAATAACATATTTTCATCAAAGTGATTCTCATGGTCGTTAAACTTTATTTGTCCAACAACAATTATGCAGAATGTGATAAATTCACCAAAACATTTTTTTTAATTCGGTATAATGATTGGAACTGTACCTATCAACACATACCTACATATGTATGATTAATGAGTACTAAAGTGTAAATTAATCTCAAACAGACTATTAAGATATTTGCTTAATTCCTTTTTATATATAAAACTTCTGCAGTATTTTATTTCATTTGGATGAGATCTCAGTGGAGTCAAAACCTATTTTCAAATATTCAGACTACACTTATCACGTCCAGATTGGAATAAAATGATGGGCTTATTTTCAAATTAATATTAGGTATTTATAAAACATAAAAATCTGTACAAATTAGATGTTAAGTACTTGATATTATTTAAACATAGCTTTATTGGTCAAAGTATAGAAAATAAATTGGTTTGTTCATATATTATTCCGCTTTGTATTATTTCAGGCTATTTCAAAACGTTACAGAAGTCCACTCTGTCATGTTTTGCTGTAAGGTTCTGTTACAGCCGGCCTCTTTGTGTATCGAAATGAAAATAAACCTAAATAGAATATGAAAAGAAATCAATATCAACTTCGAATGTAATGAGTCAATTTCAATAACTCGAATTTTTACCTAATTTCCATGGACATTTTCATTTTCAGGTTTTGTAAAAAACTTTAATAATAAAACGCAACATATCCACATTTTATATACATTTTCTAAAAGGGGATTATATAATTATATATTATTAAAGAGTTATTTGGGCCACCGAAATTGGCGAGCCACAGAAATTTTATTATTGCCACCGAAATTGTATTGGTGACACAGAAATTGTACACGGAAATAGTGAATTACTAAAAATGAATTTTAGTTATATGTAGATAAAGATAAGGTTTAATTAAAAAACTGAAATAATACGAATAATTTTAAATAATCATTTATAAATAGAAATCAGTCTTAAAAAATTAATAATCAAGGAGTATTGTCATCAAATTAACAATAAGTAAACTTTCCCCCTTCTTATCAGTAAAAACATAATCAGTTGATTATGTTTTTACTTCTATGATGGGGTAAAACTTACGTATTTATTAAACTTGTACCGAAACTAATTAAAACTTAAAATATTATCACAAATTCTCATTGATATAATGATTCATTGGAAATTAATTTAAAAATAACCCTAAATAATAATATCTTTGTGGACAAAATACAGATTTCTTCTTAAAATCAAACAAAACTTCTTATATTTTCTAATAGTTAGAGGTAGAATCTTTAAACTAAAAAAGTAATTAGTGCAATACACAGTCAATCAGTTAGCATCAATTTTGATACCTTGTGCGCATCAAAATTACAAATTAACAACTAATTTAATAATCATAAGAGCGGCTCAATAAAAGCCATCGCTTTCAAGATAAAGTAGAAAAAAAAATAATGATGTTAGACATCAATCAACTTTTAGATGACTATGATAATTATTAAGAAATATTCTTTAAACAAATAAATCACTAACATAGCAAAATCTTCAGAAAATATTTTCATCATCACTATCAAAAATGTCAAAATATTTATATTTCTTTAATACCTAATTCTTTGGAATGTTCAACGTGAGCATCATTATCTGTAGTGGTTTTTGCACCGCGTAGTGATTAAATTCCTTGTACAAAAAGGAAACTCGCTGAAAGACATTTTTGAAGAAATGTCATCGGTTCTTCAGGATTCCGGGCCATCATATACCATGGTAAAAAAATGAGCTCGGCTTTTTCAACAAGGAAGAGAGAGCTGTCAAGACGACCCCCACCCGGGCCGCCCTATGACTGTAGTGACCGAAGAAAATGTGCAAAAATTTTAAAAATTTGTATTGACCGGTCAAAGAATAAAATTGTTGCATATAGCTGAAGAGTTACAGATTAGTAGAGAACGAATCGGCGATAGTTTACACCAAAATTTACACATGAAACAAATTAGTGCGCGTTGGGTACCGCGAATGCTCACACCACTCGACAAACCACGACGACTGGCGAGTTGTAAGGATTTTTTGGAGTTGTGTCAGAAGATTTGGACGAAATTTGTAAACGCATTGTGACAGTAGACGAAACTTGAATTCGTCAGTATGATCCGGAGTCCAAACAAGAGTCTATGCAGTGGATTAAAAAAGGAGAAAGACCACCAAAGAAGTTTATAGTGGAAAAGTCGGCCTCTAAGATTATGGCGACCATTTTCTGGGATAGCGAGGGAATTTTATTAATTGATTACTTGCCTAAAGTAACTACTATGAATGGTCAATACTACGCCAATTTATTGGGTCAGGCACGTGAAGCAGTCCTACAGAAGAGACGTGACAAGTTGGAGCGTGGAGTGTTGTTTCTGCAAGACAACGCATCCCTCGCAACGTGAGCGGTGTGAACGGGCGTTCACACCGCTCACGTTGCGAGGGATGCCTTAAAAGCCACTGGGTCGCAGAAATTGACCATCCTCTATATAGTCCGGACCTGGCTCTCAGTGACTTTTTCCTTTTTTGAAAATTGAAAAAGGAGTTACGGGGGCGAAGATTTTCGGATGACAATGAGATGAAGTCGAGTGAGAGCCATTTTCAAGAGAAATCTTCAGGATATTATTTCAATGGTTTAAAGGCATTGTATTCACGATGTGAGAAGTGTATTTCACTTGAGGGGTATCATATTGAAAAATAAAAATTAAAAAACTAAACTTTTCTTTCATTAAGTACCCTAGGCCGCGAACTTATCAGGTGCCCCTCGTATATCTCCGCTTAGGAGTATAGTTTCTGTGGTCTATATTGTCCAAGTCGTGTGAAGCGTCAGCTTATGAGGTATGTTCTTGGTTTTAAAGAAAAATAATTCAGACCCTTTAAATCTGTGAATTGTTGATGAATTTGGTTTTGACACAGGTTGAACGACCGTTGTATTATCTGGGTTTTCTATTGGCAATTCATAGAAACCTAAATGCTTTCCATGAATGCATTTTATAATGTTTTAAAGACAGTTTTCATAGTGCAAGACAGTGATCGCATTGCAAGTGCTTTGGATGTTTTTGCCCAAACGATCTGATGGATCTTCATAGAACCTGGGAAACATTTTAGTACTTTTGGCAAAAGTTAATCCTTTTCATTCACTTCATAGTCATGAACAATCTTTATTTAAACACCTGTGACGGTTTTTTGAAGACCTTCCACTAAAGCGTTAATCGTACAATTTCTGTGGAGTTTTGCAATTTCCGTGGATACCGAGATGCCACGGAAACCACAGAAATTGGCCCACAAAAATTGGAAACGTGGCTATTTTTTTAAAATTACACGAAACTGTCAAGGCTATGACTATTGGTTTCTATAATCATAAATGTGTACCAAAGACTACTTAGCATGCATAAGAGTGATATTTTTATTTCTTGAAAAAATTCTTTTAAAACCTGATCACCGAAATTGCAAAATTTTGTTCCGACTAAACTGAAATCACGTATTTACATTTTTGGCGGGAAGACGTGGCGATATGGTGATAGATTAAACAGTGTATGCGTAAACGCACCACTGTCTGTTGTTGGGCAGGGATTTAACGTTCGCTTAAACTCATTGGTGAAAGCTCAGGACGGCGAAACAAAATGACCACAGAAATTGGTAATTTCGCTCGGACAAAACTACCGTTGACATGTACTCATTGATTATGAGTCTAAAAATTCAAAAATAATTAGTTTCTTGTAGGTAAATTATTACTTCACGCAATCAAAATACTTTTTCATAAATATATTGGAGAATATCTTCCTGAGAGGTAAATTAATGTGTATGAAAGTGATTGTGGACAAGACACAGAAATTGATAATTCGACACTTACTGATTTTTTTCTTAAAAAATAATAGTCTTATAAACATAATTTAAGTGGCTTCATTTAGATTCACATCTCTTTAATTCTAAGAAAAAAATTCGTTGCATTATCTGTAACGCAGCATGGCGTTTTCAGCCTAGACGCGTAAATTTTTCGCCTGAGAAATTCACTCTAATATTGAAGCGAACTAAAAGAACCTCCAGGCGGAATTGGTCGCTAGCGTCGTAATAAACCGCCCATTGATTAGGCCGCGCTCAACACCGACCACAATGGCTCCACAAATAAATCCTCTATTTTCAGTACCGCGCTGTGATTTAATTACGTCTGTACAACGTGATATTTCATTAAAAATTCAGTGGCTAATTGAAAGGCGCGCCCGCGCACAATACCGGCCGCCGGCCGCCGCCGCTGCACACATTCGCGTCCCGAATCAACTTTACAACCGAAAACAATAAACGAACGGATATTGCTCGCGTACAAATATTCGTATAACGTCTCTCGGAGCCGGACTCTGGACACGAATTACCAATTAAATCCCTGCTTTGTTTCGAATTTAATACTACCTAATCCGAAAATTTTACTGTATTAATAACAAAATTTTATGATCGCGTTCGAAAATGCGCGGGAGCAAAAAATATGATGGCGACGGGCGAGCTGTTAAAATGACATTTGACGCCGTTCGACGCCCGCGCTCAGCTCTCAGCGCGGCCGCCCGCCGGCTCGCAGGGCTGGCTGGCGGACCACGACGTCTGCTACATTATTAGTAGCAAATTCTTAGTAAGTGCTCTCAGCGAAATGCCTGCAGGGTCGTTGGGCCCAGATCAAAGTACTATTAGCGATAAATTTAACCTAAGTAGATAGTAGATACTTAGGCGTTGGCTGGATGCATTCTAAAGGTTTCTACAGGATTACCAATATATTGACACTAAGAAACCAGCTAACATGTTATCAGAGGCACCTAAAGCGTTGAGTCATCAAATGAACCGCACCACTCGACTTTAATTGATGGAAGTAATAGAATACTTCCTTCAAATAATTGACATCAGTAATTTATTAGATAAACTAGCTCACCCGGCGAACTTCGTACCGCCTTAGCGTAGCTTTGATGCACTACTTTATTTTGTTTATCTGACCTATCTTATGTATGAGTACCTATTCAATTTGAACTGGAATCTATAATATGCTCCATATAAAAATGAATCCTTATTTCCCTGGTCTCGCCATACCTGAGGACTTTACTAATTTTTATTAAATAAAAAACAACATATATATTTTCATAATAGTGTTTATTCCATAGGGTTCAATTTCACTCATATTTTTACAAATCGCTATTGAACAACTTTGCATTTAATTATTATTATTATTTATTTATTTTTTATTTTTTTTTCTTTATTTTTTTTTTCCGTAAGAACCTTGTACAGAGTATTAGAAAACTACAAAAAAAAAAATCAGCCAAATCGGTCAAGCCGTTTTCATGTTATGTCGTGACAACGGAAAACGGGTTTCATTTTTATATATATAGATTAGTGGCATCGGCTATAAAAATTTTCATCATTAGCGAGATGCTCAATGCGAAGTTCAACATTTAAAGTAAGCTACATTTTTGTATCAGCTGAGCTAAGGCCTTATGATTAACACCATAGTTGACCATAGGTTCTACATTTAAGCGTACCTACTTCGTCAACCCTACAAGCACAGTGTGATGAGAGGGGCAGAACATAATTAAAAAGTGCAGCAAACGGCTTGCGGTGGCTTTGTGTTGCGCGCGCGCAGGATTATGCCGTATATTATAATGTGTACGCGCTGCCGTGAAATCGTGTCCCACAGTCCGAGCCGGCGTTTGTTGTGCTAATACCAACCTATATTATAACTCATCCATACTTACTTAATATTATAAATGCGGAAGTAACTCTGTCTGTGGTATGTCTGGCTAATCTGATTTGGATGAAATTTGACTTACGGATAGACCATGCCTTGGGTTAGGAGGACATGCTTCTTCGGCTCCCTGTCGTTTCGGGTGACGCAGATGCTCTCTGGGCATGGTTGCTTCGGGAAGTACTTGTGTCACATAAACAGGGAGCTGGTTGCCCGGTGTCACTACTGCGTCGACTGCCGGGAGGACACGGCGCGGCAAACGCTGGCAGAGTGTGTCGCTTGGGAGGATCCACGCCGCGCCCTCATCTCAGAAGTAGGCAGTGACCTGTCGCTGCCGGCCGTGGTCGAGTCGATGATCGGCAGCGAAGAGTCCTGGGACGCGGTGGTTTCCTTCTGCGAAACAGTCGTCTCGCAGAAGGAGGCTGCGGAAAGGGAGAGGGAGATCTCGTCCACTCACCCGGCCCGCAGCAGGCGCACCGGGTGTCAGCGGAGGGCAAACAACGCCCTCTTCCAGCCCCCCTAAATGGGTCCAGGGGCGACGGACGTCATCAGAACCCGAGGTGGCGGCGCGTAGTTTTCCACGCGCGCCCCTCTTAGATGTCGCGGAGGCGGTGTCTGACCTGAGGACCAGACAGGGGTTGCAGAAGGATCGTAGGTACGTTCCCGCGAAAAAAAAAAGGAAGACATGCTTAGAATACTTTTTATCTCCATAATGCGTCCCCGTGAAATAATTTCCAAAATCGACGCGAGCGAAAGCTTATTTACAGTGCTGAAAAAGTTAAGCAGGGTAGATAGAGACGACTTGAAAGAAGTTGAAAGTGCGCGCAGATTGCAGACAGTGATGTTTATAAGCAAAAGTAATGCTATTAAGGACTAGGTATTACAGCTCTATAATTATCTACTACACTCTGAAAATAGAATTGACTTATTTGTAGGAATACTGAAGTAAGTACTTAATAACTTATCAATAAGCCGTAGTTCCTAAATATCTAAATCTTGTCTCACTTTATCAGTGGACTTTTTTAATATGAGAGAGTAGGTAGAAAACTAAACAATATCTAAGATTAGCTTCAGTACAATTTGTGGCATGATAAATTGATATTTAAATTCCCTGGTTATCACTCTCTACATTTTTTAGATTATCAAACTGATCAGATTACGAAAAAGATGATTCAGATACCTACCTGATATATAATGATTAAGATTACGTTGATAAAAATACCTACAAATATTGTTATCTAGTAATTAATAGGTAGTTGTTAATTCATACTAGCGTAGCGTGTATTGGTTTACACAGTTAGATAAGTGTCCATGCATCAGAGAGACATTTTAGCTGGTCAATAAAATCTTTGTTTAGTTGATAAACTCTTCAATTTATCTAATTATTTTATTGCAAGCCATGTGCCCGATGTTATTTCCCACTGGCAAAAATGTTTTCCATACAAATTTTAATCCCCTATTATCCCGCTTTAGGAGATTGAATTTACAAAAATCCGTGCTCACTTTATACAGTGTGGCGATTAGGTTAACACATTAATTGAAACCACCTATTCTAATTTCTACATTACGTATTTTAAACCTACACAACTAAAGTAATTAATAACAACGAACATTCTAGCCATGGGACCTTTTTGCGTTTTAGTATTTAACAAAATTAAACTTTAGAATCCTCGATTGGTTGGTAACATAAGTTTGTGTTGAATTGTTGATAACATCGCATTGCCCTGAACGTGCCTAATGCCTAACAAAAAGCAAAGGAAATAAATTAATCGCAGACAACCAGTACGAGTTTCGTTCGAGTATCTCCACAGAAGATGATTAATTTCTTTGATTTCACCAACACCCTAATTGATAAAATCAAATTATTTTATTTCACATGGGCACAGATCATAAAAATGGATACATACCAAAAGCTTTTTAAACTAAAAACAAGCCCTGTCGTGGTGATAAAGGATGTCAGTTTATTAAAAAAATCTTAGTTTAACTTAATAATTAGCTCGAATACTTATTTATCTAAATAAATTATAAAGATCGGAAACATTAATTTTCGAAAACTACATTTCAAGGGCAGGTGGAGAAAGTGTTAATTCTTTTTGTGCTATTGTACAATATATCTTTAATCCTGTGTGTTTTCCTAAGTGTACAAATAAATTTATTATTATTATTCCGTTGTGCCATAAACTGAGGAAAGTTTATTTTAATGTTAACCTTCTATACTAATAAAAAAGCTGAGGAGTTTGTTTATTTGTTTGTTTGAACGCGTTCATCTCGGGAACTACCTACCTGACGAATTTGAAAAATTATTTTTGCATTTGGTAGCCCTATTCGAGACAGGCAGGTATTTATTCTATTATCCTTAGGAGCAGAACACAAAGAAAAAATGTCGGAGAGAACGCTAGGCGTCAACAACGCAGGAGGAACTAAAGCAGGAACCTGAGAGGACAAACTGGACTGACAGACTGGTATCTTATTAATTTAACGAAGGCCCTTGATACAGTTTCTGTTCCCAGACTTGTGGCCAAAATTGAACAAATAATAGGAATACGTGGTGTGGTCCTAAATATTAACAAAGACTACATCAGGGGCCACCCGGGTGTCGCCATTGTGGGGATCGCCCGGAGGACACGGTGGAGGTCTGCCCGGCTTGGGTGAAGCACCGCCGCGTCCACACAGCGACGATCTCTCGCGTCCGGCCCTGGTCCAGGCCATGGTACGGAGCGAGAGCGCATGGCAAGCCGTCACATCCTTTTGCCAAGCGGTAATGCTTTCGAAAGAGAGGGCGGAACGCGTGAGGGAGAGACAATATTTGCGCCCTCACGTCCCTAGCCGTCGCAGGAGACGCCCTAGGCGTCGGGAGTCGACAGTCGATTACCGGCCACCGTAAGCGCGGGCTTCCGGACGGTGAGCAATGGGCAGCTCGCCGTCCGGCAAGGACCAGGCCCGGGTTGACGGCGCGTTGTGTTCCACGCGCGCCTCAAAGAAATGTCAGCAGTAACTGACGAGGTCCACTATTGCCAATGCCTGCCAAGGTCGCGGGTTGTTCTAAAAATATACCGTGGCCCCTGGCACAGGCAACTAAGGAACAAGGGTGGGTTTTAGTCAGTAATAGTCTGACACGCCCACCCGCTCCGCCCAGAGCGGGAGAAGTTCTTTGATAATTTCCCACCTACAAAATAAGGGGGGCGTAGTCAGTGTGTTAAAGTTAACTCCGTTTTTAGTGACGAAGAGTTTATCAGGGATTGAGACCCACGCTATTTCAAATATATATTATAATATAAATGACCTCTGTCAATTACCCCTCATTAACTGTGACATTTTTACATAAGCAGACGACACGGCACTTTGGATTTATGATGAGTCCTGGGACAAAGCTAAACATAAAACTGAACTCACCTTGCGAACTGTCATGGACTGGCTTTCCGTTAACCTCCTAACACTCAATGTTTCGAAGACTAAAGTAGTTCAGTTTATACCACTAAATTCGCATATTTGTCATGATGTCTCACCATACAATTTCAGTTGCCTTGATATGGTTTCAAACATTAAATATTTTAGGTGTTTATATCGACGACCTAGCCGACTCCAACATACCTAGTTGGGTTTTCCCAACGTTTGGGTGGAACGAGCTCAGCGGGCTGTCCTGAAAGTTAGGTGTGTATTTCCGTAAAAGAGACCACCTCAAAGCCTTGTTGTACTCCGAAGCCCAAGTACTCACGGTTGTAATCTGCACTGTCTTGCGTCGACATTCCACGATGCCGGTAGATAAACATGTATCCAATCGGCGGATTGGCTTTCCTATCTGTGAATCTGTTCAGTGTCGGTCTGCGCTTGCCCGACGACACTATCGTGCCCAAAGCTAGTAAACGTACAACAAAATTAATAAGAACCTACCAATTTATAAACGTACCCTGCATAAGGTCAAGCAGAATCTTAACCATGGCTACTGCCCCTCAATTACGACGAAACAGAGCAAATTATTATAACTCTTTCATAAAACCAACTGTACCCTATGAGAGGCACTCAACCTCACCCCTTCTTCATGATCCCAATCAATCTTTCCTGAACATTCAATTCAATTTACACTCCCACACACTCACCCTCTCACCCTGACCCTCACACTCACACTACATACAAACACACAATCACCATTACAGGCTTTTCTAACAATTTATTATTATTATTTTGTAGGTATTACTTTAGATTTAGATTACTTTAGTCTTTTTAATTATTTGTTTTACATTACTTAAGTTTCTAATAATATTTCCTCCTGGGGAGGGCACTGGCTCTTGTAAAAGGTTACCCACTTAGTAACCGCCAGTACCTACTGTTTAATGTGATCACCTAATCGCCACTTTGTTTTTTTTTTATTAATTAATTACTTTGTAATAGAATGATGGGGATACGCATATAATATCTGTAATCCGTTTGTAAGACAGGGTGATTATGTCAGTTTTATCACAGTTCACTGTAATTATATGATAAGAAGCCAGCGACCTATCTCAACCGCTAACGTGATAATATTCAATGAAGAGATAAGCACTTAGAGACTGCTCTGTCACTCTGTCTGTAATGAAGTATTTTATTTTTCAGTACAAAGAAAGTAAGCATCAATGAATGTTTTTCAACGTTCTTGTAAACAGAATGGTTTCTTGGTTTAGGTTATGTTCCCTTTTAAATTTGTAGGTATAATAGACAATATATAAAGCTTGTGTAATCTTGAGTTTTTATGAAAGTAGGTATGAGAACCTTCGCCAGCAAAGACTTATTGTAAGGTTCCTCAAGGTCGTAAGTGCTTACACGTAAAGAAAAACTGTTGCGGGTTTTGGGATAATTTAAATAAAATAAAATCTTTTGCATCTAATGAATCGTTAGTTAGTTAGTCTTTTAATTTAGTACCTACTGTAAATAGTTAGTTTTAATAATAATAATATGAAAATCCCCATTTCAACAGATATTTGCAGGCTATGTCATAGCTCTTCCAAACCTATCCAACATATTACTGGAGCATGTAGAGCAATTGTTCAGACTGACTGTATTCATAGGCACCAATCTATACTAATCTATACTAATATTATAAAGAGGAAAGATTTGTATGTATATTTGTAACGAATTGGTTCAAAAAGTACTGGACCGATTTAAAAAATCTTTCACCATTTGAATGCTACATTATCACTGATTAATATAGGCTTTTTTAATTGCAAGACAAAAATAAAATGTTTAAAAAATAAATGTCCACCCGTGCGAAGCCGGGACAGGCCGCTAGTAGCCAATATAATGCAACAAAAACCCAGTACCTTACCTACTACAAATATAACCCTGAAATAGTTCTTGAAAAAACAACACACAAGCTATATTTTGATCGAGCCATCCTCACAGACAGGACAACTCATTACAATAGGCCAGACATTACTTTCCTAGACAACATTAATAAAACTGCGAAAATTATTGACATAGCAGTATCAAACACACACACAACCTACAAAAGACTACAGCAGAAAAGCTGTCAAAATTTACAGACTTATAAAAAAATATATCTTCTAATATATAAAATTCTCGAGTCGCGATGTTTGTCACCAAACTCCTCCGAAACGGCTGGACTGATTTGTATGAAATTTTGTGTGCATATCGAGTAGGTCTGAGAATCGGCCAACATCTATTTTTCATACCCCTATCTTTTGCAAAAGACCTTTGCGGGGTCAGCTAGTATAATTATGTAAACATCCGGATTGAGAACCTACTCCTTTTTTAGAAGTCGGTTAAAAATAGAAATAAAACGAATGTGGCGATTAGGCAGTGGTGCCATAATCCCAGTAATAGCCTCAACCACGGGTGTCATTCCCAAACAACTGCTTCAACCTTTAAAAACGCTAGACTTATCTCCTTCCACCCATTAATCTCTACAGAATGCTGCTTTTCTGAACACTTTCAGAATTGTACAACATATACATTATGGTAAAAACTACAAACAAATTCAAATGTCACAATACCATGGACAAGGCATGCCTAAAAAAAATATCATCGTTGTTTCTTTTCGGAATTTATACTTTGAATGTTCGTGAAGACAGCTTACTTTTTGAATATTTTTCAACTTGCAAGTCTAGTGGGTTAACCACTTATTTAACTCTAGTTAACTAATATTAGTAGGTACATTTTTACATGAGTACCTACCTAGGAGAGCAGCACCCTAATTGCGTAACACACTATCAATCGGAATCTGAATCATTTTGAAGCAAATTGCTAATCCATTGCTTCATAAGTTGGAAAAATTATCTGCTCAACACGTAAATAACGCAATGCATGTTGTTGAACTGTCAAAATGAAGCCGATTCCGATTGTTAATGTGTTACGCAATTGCCCTGCAAATATTGAGTATATTGAGTATTGTAGTATCTATGACTTAGGGTCAGCGCAGACCGAACTACAAAATGCTCGCGCATGGTCGACCAAAGTTTTTACTGATTTTTGTGTATGCATGTAGAATGCATACTCGAACACGCAGTCGGCTTGCTCGAGCATGGTCGAGCATCAAAGGGTGTGTATTCAATTTTGCGAAGTATGATAATAATCATATGATATTTTTTTCAATAATCTCAGTAAATGCTCTGCTCTGCTCTGCTCTTGGTGCGCGCTGACCCTTAGGCGCTGGTACATACGTCTAACGCATCCTTACCCTAAGTGGCGGGCCTTACACTCACACATAAATACTCACGCCTTTCTCCCATGGGGGTAGGCAGAAGCTACAGACGTACTCCTTTAGCTTCATACTTATCTAAGCAACATCACACGACCACCTCAACTTCAACACAACGGTCTATTTCTGTATTAGCATATTTGTGGGTATTTGTTATAGTTTTTGCGTCAGTTGAGCGTGTCGAATGGTTAGATGTCGCGCCGACACGTGCAGCGCGGCGTGTTTGTAACGTGACGCGGCGCGGCGCGGCACGCCCTCGGCGAGGAGTGGCGCCAAGGGTCATAGGCAAAAACTAGTGACCGGACTTAGAAAGGTTACTTATATTAGCTAATTTGAACTCTGATTTAGCTAAACGTTACGAGTGTTAGGAATTCTGTTGATATTTATTCTGTTCTGCCACAATTTTTGATTTTTCGCAGAAAAAAAGCCACTTAAAGAATTATTACTATCTACAAAGTGAACAATTTTTTTAGGTTTTGGAAGTCGCTGAAGTTGTTTTTTTATATATTGTGAAATTGCCACCGGCTTTCGAAACTTACATTATTTTCCAATTTGTAGTCGCTTTTTTTTACCTGTAGTAGGTACCTACCCCACACAATTCATGTAGCTACGTCCACTCTACGAAGTACCACTCTTACTAAGTGAAGATAGCAACATCACCAACTTAAATAAACTGAATATTAACCTATGAATTACCTACTTATTGTAGCTAAATCAAAAACTACCCCAGCAACGCTAATCAAATTAATGTGGGACCACACGCGGGCGTTTTCTATCGAGTGACAAAGGAATCACATAAATCGGCCCAGGAGTCACTGAGAGATCGGTGGGCATACAAGAAAAAATACTCATCGAATGCATAGGTATGCACGGCTACACATCAAGCTATACATAACCAGTATAAACTGACTTCTGATTGTACAAAAACCTATACAGTGCGAGGTCAGCTAAAACTGGAAATGTATAGCTTGATGTGTAGCCGTGTGTACAACCACCGCTTTTCTTGAAGTTCATGAGACGCAATTTTATAATTTGAGAATCAGCATAAAATGGTTTACAAGGTACAGGTGTGTACCCTAGATTAAAGGAAACAAACCAAAATTATTTACCTTAAGTAGGTACGGTACGGTCACCAAAGGAGATAAGTAACTAGGGTCGTCGCTATAGTTGATGTTTAGTAAGAAACCGAAGGACGTTTTCGAATAAAATGTAGTTTAATTAATAGAAAATAAACAGTTCATTTATCAAATTATTTTTATTCGAAAATATCTATCGGTTTCTTACCAAACTTCAACTATATCGACGACCCTGGTTACTTGTCTCTTTTGGTGACTGTACCTAGACTTATTTAAATCGAAATTAAAAGTTTATGAGGGGAGCCCAGATGGTTTGAGCAAGCATTTATGCAGGGGGAAAAGTTGATAGGTGTAGGTATGGCATGATGAGAGAACACCGAAAGTATATTTGAAAAGTTTCCGATAGGAGCTCCGTGATCAGGTCCACTTTCAGGTTTCAAAAAAGAGCCAAAAATAAAGTTATCTTCAGAGCCGTTGATTCTGGTATGATCGTGTGTGGCCTAACCCATAATGACTTAATAGGCAAATCTGCAAATGAAGTAATTAACTAATTATGGGCTTTCCCTAAATCTGACGACGATTTATAAAAGGATATTCAGGGCGAATAAAAATTATTCTATGCAATAGTGTTAGGTACATGTCTTGATAGTGAATACGTAAATATGTTACGGATTGTTGGAGCCTTTTGGCAATATGAAAACTGGTTATAATTTTGCATAATTATTTTAGGTATCTCTAAATTCCACTTATGAAGTGGGTAGTTAGGCACCTTTCTATCAGCATACAATGAGATTGTTACCGAACATTTATCCTTTTGTTGAAGCGATTATGTTATTATTGCAAAATTTAAATTTAGGTATTGTGCGGATTTCAATAATAGTTTTCCACTACCTATATCTATTTCTCATATGAGAACTTAACGCCATCTAGCACCGAGCGGCAAAAACGCCATCCGTGAAACAAATGACATCTCACGTGCGTTGCACCTACTCCACGGTAGATGTCGTTACCAGTTGTTTAACTGCAACTACATAGAAATAAAATAATTTCGAAACTATTACATAGATAAAACAATATTTCACAATTCATTATTTTATTGTTTTGTAATTATTATCAAGCTGCTATCGGCTTTAGTTAACCGGACAAGGTGCGAGTAGGTATACGTGTATCGGTCAAATGAATGAGATTGAGCACCAATCCTGTGATATCATTGTTGTTGATTACAATTCATTTACAAAAGCCTTTTTGCACACGGCACTAGAAATTTTAGTGTCGGGTGAACCTTAAGGAGTAGCTTGCTAGTTTTCAAATTGTACCTATTGACCCATAGGTTATTTTTTCAGTGTAGGTAGTATGAAATCATTTGGTGGGTAATGTACCCTAATAATAATGATAGAGAACCAAAGAGAACCCTTCATTTTATGAATTGAGTAGGTATGGCCTCGTTCATTTCCTTAATTAGAAAAATACTTAGTATAATACCCACCAACCTACCTTTGATGTGTTTTCCTAGGATTTTCCTTGTTTCGACTTTTAATGTCTTTACATGATGAGTCCTATTAACCTACTTTCTATTATAAATTTTACCTAGGTAGGTAACCTTACCTACCTAGGTAAAATTTATAATATAAAGTTTGATTTGCTCATTTTGATGATTATTTGATTGATTGATGATGATTACTTATGAAAATTTCCTACGTTATTTTCAAAGAAATTTTGTTAATGCTGGCTTCCGCCTTAAAAATAATGCGAACTGACCCAGTTTGACAAGTTCTCATTTCTGAAAAATGGGTGTAAATCGTATCCTTCTCGCATTGGTCTGGTTTGTTTATTTCCTTTCTTCAAAAATAGGTACTCACGATTTTCGTTTTTTAAACAACAAATTGACACCTCAAACAAACAATTTCTATAAACAATCGTCTCCTTAAGTGTTTTGCGCGCGGCACCACTCCAACTCTTTATCAACAGCTTTGCTATCAATTATTATCATTGATAGAGTACACGCTCTTCGGGACACTTCGGGTCGCCACGGCAACTTGCGTGCGCGCCACTATCGACGATAATCTACGAAAATCCCTCTTATAATTTCAATGAATTACTGATTATAGGATATTTAGAGTGAGCACACGCACGCACTCACACACCCTAACACACAACACACACTCGCACTCACCCACACAATATATATTAATTACATCTCTAGTTGTCATTAATTAATAAATTGTACCAACTTACTCGCCGCGGGAGGAAGACCTGGAGTCCTGAAATACAGGGCTTCCCTAGTTTAGGCTCCAGTCCACTGCATTTATTGTAATAATGTCTGTACTGTGTTTTGATTAGTGTGGAAAAATAAATAAAATTTTTATTTTATTTATTTTATAGTTTTAGGAATGATTGTGCAAGTCTACGTAGGTTAATATTATAGCGTAGGTAAGAGTGTGGCGGTCATGGCACGGTTACACCTATCTAACATGCCTCGTGTTCGTGACGCTAAATTCGATGGATATTTCAGCAGGCCAATTCCCGTAATCTCATCTCCGTGACAATCAATAATCAATGTCAGAAACTTGGCAAAAATGTAGGTTATTATTGGTATTTTTGTCAGATTGAGACTAAGATCGATGCGATCGTTCTCAAAAATACGAGAATTTCCCCCTGATACGAGCTACTGAAAATATAATATTCTGCTTTAATAAATGACCCATCATCGCCGTATTGCAAATGACCTTCTTATTTGTTTCAATTCAAGACTTTTGCTCTAGGAAATCATCAGTAGGTAAATCTGCATTAAAATATTGTTATCTGGTTTTCCATTCTCAACAATCATTCGAGATTATCTGCAATTATATGTGCGATCTGTTACAGCGCAGAAAGAGCTTTTTCAGGATTATGACGATCTGCAACTAAAACCAGATTTACACCTTAACGTTTCTCTAGACAACATGCTTGATCTAATACAATGTAACTAACTATCAAGTACGCAAGTACTTGATTACATTCGTTACGTTACATTCGAGTGCTCTCCACACATTGGAGAGCACTCGACAATTAGCTTCCACTAAGAGTGTGACACTCGAGTTGACCACTAGCAGCGTGTGTATCGGACTTTTTCAGGTGTTTTACAGCCCATCAAACAATGTAATGCTGCTAGCCACTCAATCAGACAGCATAACTGCTCTTAAGACAAAATAGCCATTTAGTCTATAAGTAGGTATGTCGCATCTTCTTTGCCAAGTGATTATAACAATACTCCTTTTATCGCTACGATCACTCGGCCAATGGATTGCTGACTTGGTTACTACGTTGGTATGCACTATTGAAATCCACCAGACCCGAAAGCCAACGAGGCCTTTGCTTGTTGCCCGTTCTCTACTTTCTTTTTTGAGGTTCTCATAGAACCATATGGGGAGCTATGGCCTATGGCATAGGCCATACATAGCAGGCCATAGGGATCGTTAGCCAACCATCAAAACAAGGGCATTCGAGACACCAGAAAGAAATGTTTTATATTAACTGTAACATCACGCCTGTTGTCCCCGAAGGGTTAGACAGTGGTACAGCAGGCCGCACGGCTGTGGGAACAAAGCCATTAATGAGCTGGCCTCGTTTTCAGTTGAATCTCCGTACTACGCTAAGCCAGCTCAAGGTCAAAGTGTTACCAATGAAGTACTCGACTGTACAACTAGTGTTGCTTTGTAACCGGTCGGTCAAGTCGGGGACCTTATCAGTTTTCTAATGGTAGAAATGGTACCAATTAAAATGCTTATCGTATTTATTAACTGTCTTCCTCCTGTCCTCATTTTGTACTTCAATCGTTCGTTAGAGCGTCGTGCATTGTAAACATTGCACACGGCTGAGGTAGCAGACGCTTGTGCGTGCGCACCCAATCAACTTATCTCTGAAGCGTTGAACTATATCAGTACCAGCGGATTGACTGACACTAATGAATAGTATTAAATACTTAATTATTGAAATTAATAATTTAGTTGAAAAATTTTTAAATGTTGATCGAAGAACGATTTTACTAATAGAACAAGGAAAATACAATTTAAATCAGTGTTTTTGAAGAGAAATACTGACCTAACTTTAAAATCCGTTGAGTAGGTAGTTCTTTACTTCATTAATTGGATCTTTAAAACATTAATTCATTATTCAACATTTTTTATTTTGATTTTGAGTTAGTACAAAATTGCGTTAGCTAGGTAATACTTAATTATTTAATTAGATCTGAAACAATATAGTGCTGTGGTAGACTAATAAGTGAAATGATACATTTTTAGTGCATATATACTAAACGTATAAGTGTATATTATACTTTTGATACAAATCCCACGATCCGGTTCTGTGAGTGCAGTGTTTTTGCAACACCTTCGTATTTTAGTGAAACTAAACTTGTTTGGTGTTTTGAAAAAAAGCAAAGTGTTTGTGAAACAGGATTTGGTGTGAGCTTCTCGTGGAATCAGAAAAGTCAACAAGATGGATTTAATAATATGTTCATCAGGTTTTGAATACGGTTTGGTATCTTTTCATTTTTGTTCTTGACCGAGCTAATATAAGACATAATAGTTAGTAGTTACCTAGACATAACAGCTAGATTCTATAGGTATCAGGGATAGCTACTTAGTACTTTGTGATCTTTGCAGAAATGTCACGTTTTTACAGACACGTGTTAGTTTTAATCGCTCAATCTTTTGACCTTCATATATTGTCAGATCATGTGACTAAATCATTTTAAGCACAATCCGATGTCCGATTTTATCCCAGTTTATCTATGTCATGCGGTGTGCGTGCGATTCGTAGTAATTAACAGTCATAGACCTTTGTAAATTTTTTATAGTTATATAAGACAGTGGTATTGGTGTCATGTAACTTGAGCTTACTCCTCAATATTAGGTACCCACCTAATACTGTAGGTTTACCTACTTGAACACCCGTGGTTTGTTAGTGGGCTGAGCTTAGGTACTACCAGGGGGCTTAAATAGTGGTGCACTACCTCCTGAATAACTGTAAGTACATCTACGTACGTACCTTTCTTATTTTGGAATGATCCCGTAAACAATCTACTGCTAATCAAAAACTTTCAATAATTTTTTACGACGTTAAAGTTTATTATTCAATTCGCATGAATTCAATAGCCCAAAACTGGCGAATCATCACTTTTAAATTCCTACCGCCTCGGGCGAGTAAATTCGTGCAAACTGTCAGCACATTCTTGTCAGACGTTTGCAGAGATATTGGTGAACGTAGAATGTTGTTGTTACAAGACAGTTGGGTGCTTACTGTACTGCTCATCTCCTTTACGTAACCCCTTTTCCCAGCGTTAAGTGACCATTGACCGAAGTATTCGTTGTCTCGTCAGAATAAAAAGAACCGGAAACTATGTCGTGTTTTCCTACACCGCTAGATAAAAATTTTCTTCGATATACCTACACTTCGATAGAAAAATGTTAATTACTATGTAATCTGATGAGCGCGAATTTCTTCTCATTTTGTTGAACGTTCGCAAGGATGAGGCAATTTAGATAGAAGCAGGTGGACATTTAAATACTAAATACTACTTATTGTATGTTTTGCCAATTAATCACTTTAATTATTTGATGCCAGAGCTCGAGGTATACTTAACTATGTAGATAATATGGATGTTACCGTATTGCGTAAGATAACTAGGATTTCAGGAATTCCGGCCCAAGATTCAATACCTTCCTGCAGAAACATGAAAATATTGGATGACAAAAAAGTGGTTATTGAAATTTTAATTGATAGGAACAGTACCTAGCTACATTGTAAAATCAAGCGAAGCTCCGTTGTCCTTGCGAACGAAGATCACGTGATGCGTTCGTTTCCTGCGTCTCTTGAACTTTATGATAACCCTCTAATACTTATTCGATTCAATCAACTCAGCCTATCGCAGTCCACTGCTGGACACAGGCCTCTCCCAGGCTGCGCCACAACTCAAACTCAAACTCAAAGCATTTATTTCAAATAAACCAATTCAAAAGTGCCTACACTATTGAATTTGTCAAGGGGTCGGTCAGTCAGAAAGATGAAGCTAGTTTACCATTAAAAGCGTAGGGACCTGTGGAGAAGAACGGGCAAGAAACTCCACGGACCTTCTTTTAAATCATACAATTGTTACAAGGTTCGGTCCATCTAGCTGGGGGGCGTCCTACACTACGCTTGCCGATACGCGCTCTCCACTCGAGTACTCGTCTGCTCCACCACCGGCCTTCGGTCCTTCGACAAACATGGCCAACCCACTGCCACTGTCATCAGTTTGCTACCTATTTATTCGATTAGAACTTCGAAACTAAACTAAAGAAATCTTTTTTTTTTTGAGATGTAAATTAGAATTTCCGTCTCTTTACCATTCTTATGGTTATCAGATGACTCTATCCTAATCTATCCAACTTATTCCTGCCCCACCTAGACATTCGTATCCTGAAGTTCTCTTTCAATCAAACCCTGTAACCCCGTGTTCACTAGTTTTTATAATTTTGTAATATAGTCCAATAATTTATTTCCGTTTACAAGATAATCCCTATCGGCGATCCTAACGTTTGGGGAAAAGTGAGCAACATCCCGGGCATATAATGGGATGAAAAATCGGTTGCTGTATGGGCGTGTGTGGTTATTAGATATTAAGGCATCTAAAGCGACTATGTTGCTTTTGCATCAGTTAACCAGTGTAGTGGCAATAAGGTCATTGTCACACCGACCGGCGTTACTGTGGTCAACACAAGGTTTGTACCTAAATGTAATAAACTGGTGGGGAAATACATATTTAGAGTACCTACCTAGGTATTAAGGAATCTGATGTGGCATTTTCCTTAAAACTGCCTGATGACGTCACTAACTGATCTAAGATGAAGATGAAGCTGTAGGTATTTGGAACATGTTGATTGCTTCCCTGATGATTAAAGTTAGTCTCAGCCTCTCGTTACTCTTTCCAACATAACCCAAGCATACTTTCTTTTCTTAAAGAGCTGACTAAGAAAACCTAATTACTTAGTCGATCTTTGGCAAAAGAATCAGCATTGCCATTCAACATGGCAATGCTGACAGTCTTTTGGGCACGTTTCCGGATGACAGCGATGCGCACGAGTACTTCGACACCTAGTGTCCTTTTGTTTTGTATTTATTTGTACAGTTATTCGTTTAATTTAGTACTAGTATTCATAGTTAGTTGTGTTAAATAATGTTAAAGTTATGTAGGAAAACCAATAAAATACTTTTCAAGCAGTTTTATCTGTCATACAGTGAACAAGTGCGCGTAGGTATATCAGCGATAAAGGTGACGTCATGTGAAAGTTTGGTATCAAAGTGTTCTCAGTTTACATGCCGACAGACTCGGCCGAAAACCTTGCCGAGTTCACGAGATGTTTGGGCGAGATTGCGGCTATTGTTGAGGAATAAAGTGTAGACTCTGTGTTTATATTGGGTGACTATAATGCACAGCCTAGCGGGCGGGTTGGAATTGAACTTCTGGACTTTTGTGTTGAGCAGCAATGACGTTGTGTCGATATTTAGATATTATCTTCGGACTCATATAATTATGTATACGTAAGTGACATTTATGGTTCTCAGAGTTGGTTAGATCACTGTTTAGTATCTGAAGCGGCTTTCAATCAAACCGATTTATATAAGAATGTATGTAGGTACGACGAAACGAAGACTGGTTAATTTTCCTTCTGTATTTATAAAATGTATTGATAGAATATACTTTGAAACTGTCGGCATGTGCTTGTTACTGTGGGCCGGATCAAAATAAATGGAAACCAATGATAGGTTGGAACAAACGTGATCACAACAAACATGATCGACAAGCGCACTCGGAGGCGCGACTTGCTTTTCAGAAGTTGGTGTTGCGTGATGAACCGAAAGTGGGTTTTGTGTACGCTACCATGAGAGAAACAAACCGGGTTTATAAGAGTGTCAAGAAAACAGACAACAAATAAAAAATTAATATCATAGCATCTTGTCACAGAGAGAAGGATTTTAGTAAGTTTTGGAAGCACCCTAACAGAGTGGCAAGTCGAGCCTTCCTGCTAGTGTGGAGGGTGTTAGTGAGTCTGCCTCAATAGCCAATCTCTTTAAAAATCACTTTGCAATGAAGTCCCCTCTAGGGTTAATGGGAGAGTCATTGACGGTAGCTGAAATAGCTAAAGAAATAGCTGCAGTGTTGAAAAACATGAAGCGTGGTAAATCACCTGGGCACGATCCTCTCAGCATAGAGCATTTACAAAACGCAGGTGTGTACATGCCCAGAGTGCTGGCAATGTTCATCAACTTCTACTTCTCACATACGTATAGATCTGCCCGAAGATCTAATGAAAACTTTGGTTATACTGATTATAAAAAATCGAACTGGAGACGCGTCTGACTCTATTTAAAATTATTACGACGGTGTACAAGGGGGTATGTACGTATTAAAATCCCGAAAGTTCATAATACCTATGATTGAAATACCGACGTCCAAAACACCGAAATTCAAAATACCGAAATTTTTAAATGCCGATAGTCGTTATATCGAAACACAAAATACCTATGTTAAAATGCCCGAAAGTCGTCGCTCTAAAGATTTGTTTTAGCACGGCTGTAATATTTTAGGACTCCTCTTTACATTTTAAAACTAATTCCTGGTTTCTGTAGAATAATTCTAGAGTTACTATTTTTGTTTATTACCTTTACCAGATCGATGTATTTTTTGTTAACTCCTTGATAAAGCTTGCCATATACAGCCGTGTGAAATTGAATCAAACGCTTTACTGTAATCGACGAAACACAGATATAAAGGTTTTTCGTATTCGTTGTATTTTTGTAAGATCATTTTCAGAGAGTGTATAATATACACTCTAATCTAATATATAAAATTCTCGTGTCACAGTGTTAGTTACCATACTCTTCCGAAATGGTTGGACCGATTTGTATGAAATTTTGTGTGCATATCGGGTAGGTCTGAGAATCTGCTACTATATATTTTTTATTTTTGCAAAACGACGTTTGCAGGGTCAGCTAGTAATATATAATATATTATGGTCTATGGTAGAGAAGCTACTTACAAATCCAACTTGTTCCACTGGTCTCATCTATGCTTTTTCTCAATCGTCGTAGTAGAGTCGACGAGAGCAGTTTGTATGGAGATGGTCTGTAGTTAGATATTTGTTTCGGGTCTCCTTTTTTGAACAGCATGTCACTGTCTTGGTATTTCCTTTTGCGCCCGCACGATATTAAATAGAGTTGTTAATGGTTTAGTTAGGGCCTCAGATGTAACGCAAAAAGAGCAAGTGTCTATTGTTAAAGGTAGGCTCTAATCACTATCGAGAAGTGACGCCTGACATACTCGGTGCGACTGCGTCACTTCAACGCAGACGAATAATGTTGACATGGAGAGGGAGCGTAGGGAGCTGTCAGCAATATGATGATCCGTAGGTTTGAAAAGTGCTCGAAGGGTGTTAAATCTACTCTGTTTACATACTGCCAATCTTTTTACACCCGCAGTCTGTGGGTCGACTACACGCAGAGGGCTTACAGCACCTTAGGTACGTGTCCAGTACAACAACGCATAGATACAGGGCTGTTGGGGTTGCCACAACACTGTAGCGCATCAGAGATGTTCGCAGAGGCAGGTATAGACGACTTTTACGTACCTAATCATGAGAAAGCGTGTCGCCTCCCTGATGCGACGGGTGCGGGGCAGCGCCAACGTCCTCTTGGTCACTGTGGCCGATAGGAAGGACTAATATTTACTCGGGAACTGGACCAAGACACAAATATTGCCTTCAAATCGTGCCTTGAAATAACGTTGTTCTTGTACCTAATAGGTTTTTGGTTATTGATGTTGCATTGTATTTCATTATTGTATTAATAATGATTTTGACACAACTAATGGTGATTTTGACATAATTGATGGTGATTTTGACATAATTGATGGTGATTTTGACATTATTATTAATTATTTTGTCATTATTAGTAATTATTACCAAAATTTGCCAAACACTAGTGTATGTAATTACCAAATACCAACAAATTGGATTCTGTGATCTAGATAAATAAATGATTATTATTATAAACATACGCCTGTAACTGTTTAAGTAGTAGCTAGACTTCTATTAACAGGACGATGTAACACTAACCAATTTATTAATTGAGTTTTCGGCTTTTTTATGTACAGTTAGCAACGGAGATAAGTATGCAACGTCGTCGAATATAGTTGAAGTTTAATATGAAACCGATTTATGTTTTCGAATAAAATTTAAATAAATTAATAGAAAAGAAACAGTTCATTTTATCAAAATAAATTGCATACTTATTTCCTTTGCTGACTGTATCTATGCATATGCCGCTTATATGACTTTATTGCCATGACGTCAATAGTTACCTTTATAATACATACTTTCTGCAGTAAAAAAATCTATTTATCTTTAATTCCTGACCATCATGGAAGAAGCGATTGTTACTGACTCATACAAACATGCACAGTTTCAGTTTTTACGACGTCGAGACAACATAACTCTTTGTTTACACATAACTTACTTATTTATGTGCATTACTTTATGTGCACGGCTATCTGATGGCGAACACATCAAGTTTTACGGTCATTTCGTTCAAAGACGCTTCTTTTGAACTGGAGGTAGAAGTTCGTTGTAGAGATAATAAGTCAAGCAAATGATTGAATTAATTTGTTCATTGAGAGCTATGAACCTACTCTCGTACCATACTTTATTACCTTCATTTATTTAATCATAGCATAGTTGGAAGGATTGAACTAGGCATGAAATTATAGCTGCTATCTTCTCATGTTGATACTAAAGTGTCATCAATATCGAATAGATAGTATTGCAGTCGTCATCTTCCTGGCCTTGTCCGTGTCACTCGGGGCCTAACAAGTTTAGTTTAAGTACCTAATGTTTTATGGTAGGTATAGGTTCAAGATAGACTAAAACATAAGCTACGCTTACATACATCTGTAAGTTACAGCATTATGGAAAGTCTCTCCTGACTCTCGTATAAGGCATTGTATTGTAAGACACGAGTCATATCTAGATTGATTATTTGTTAAAGTTAAGTTTATAGAGTAAAAACTTGAGAACTTCTACTAGAGAACTTCTACGAAAATAGCTAACGTAAAAACGTTAGCTATTTTCGTAGAAGTTCCATTTAGCATATCTCTTACATATTTTACCAAAGTAACTTTCCAGTATTGCAACAATATCCCATAGCTCAGAACCACGTGATTACCGTTAGTCAGAAGCTAGGCGCGCCGGCAAGTCTTGCAAGCTGCACATACACATTCTATATGCTAAACATACCACGTGATGTAATGCTTGCGTGCAATAATGCACGTCGACCATTCCATCACCTGTTGCGGGACTCCGCGCTACAACTGGCATAGTAGCCAGAAGCTTGATGTCATTTCTGTTTAATGGGAACGCATTTATATAATCAATGCAGCAGTCGGTTCGATGTTTGAATATAGACCACCCTGAGAAGACACTCCCACAGAAAAAGAAAACACACACCTCCCACAGAGAAAGAGAAGAAGGTGTCATAAAGAGAAGTGACAATGGGCTTCCTGCGGGAGTCACTCGGACCTTCTATCTACAGTCCGAGGGAGATTGTTTTTCTGATGTTGCATATATGTTTAAAATCCTTGCTTGAGCTCGATGCGATAAATAACGAACGCATAAACTTACTTCCATCATTTGAATCTGATCACGCATCTGGTTGTAAACTCGTGACAGGATCTATATCAAATTTTAAAAATGTAGAAAAATGTCTAAGATGCAGAAATTTTGCAAATCATGAAAAATCCGAATGTAACAAAATTGCATCGGTGGAGACACAATCTCATTTCCAAAGTAAAGGCAAACTTCGAGTCACCCATGGATGGAAAATTTATCATTTAGGTGGCCATCACCCTGATCATAAGAAAATATTTATACAGACGCCAGCACATCAAGCTACTACAATCTTAATAGATTTTCAACATCATCGCTAAAGCATTAGGATTTAGGTTCAAGGTTGATTGGGAAAATTTGACAGTTTCGGGTAGCTTGATGTGCTGGCGTCTGTACACTGACTGGACAGATCCACACAAATGTGTGTTTCTTTCCTCAAAATACATTGATCTACATTGTCTTTAGATGATCTGACCAATTTAAGTCTATGTCTGGACTTTAAAAGAGACCCTAACCCCTGAGTTTGTTTCGCTATTTCTTCAAGGGAAGTCAGATATGAAATGTCGACTCCATCTAGCTTATTTTTTTATTAATATGACGTGTTAAAGTGATTTATTAATCCTATTAACAGAATTAAACAATTTTCTTTTCATAGCTTAAAGGTACCTAACAGATTTTTTTCCAACTAGTATTTTTAACATTGCACAAAGACATAAAAGAACAAATTCAACGAATCTAAAAATATATAACAAAGCAATACATATTAATGACGATGTTTCATGGGTTTTTTTTAATCAGAAAATTTGCAGATATTAAATACTCTGCGAGCAAAAAATATCGATATTTTTAGCTCAAGTTCAAAATTCAGTCTATTACCACCCAGTACACGTACTGTTCAACAACACGAGGCATAATTTAGCCTACATTAATCTCGGCTATTTTGGCTCATTATAATATTAACACTGGGTATTTTCGTTGTTTCTGATTAATATATTGTTTGTAATGATCGCTGTTGCTTGTTGGTCACGAGTGGGTGGTCCTTATACGATATCCCTTTAAATATTGTTGGAGCACTTTATTGTGTTATTGGAATTAAGTAGCGGGTTTACGTGCAGAGAATCTTGAAAAAGAAAGAAGTGTGTTTTGCCTTCCTCCAAGGCATCACTCTGGTCTTCAGTCTTCTGAGGGATTTCTTAGTGAACTTGGTTCTTCTCTAAGTAGGTGATGCCGCTCTCAATCCTGATGGTATAAAGAGATTTTTTATTAGCCATTAATGTCCCACTGCTGGGGAAAGGCCTCCCTGCTCTCTTTCCACCTCTCTCTGTCCAGAGCTGACAAGGACCAATCTTATCAAAGGAGTCCAGCTCATCCCGCCATCTCCGTCTGGGCCGCGATGTTATTTGCCATTAAGTGGGACCCATTGGGTCGTAATCCCTGGCATTGAAATATTCAAATTCAAGCAGTTACAGCATTCAGTGCTTGCTGGTTTCCGACGTTGGAAGGAACCCAACAACCCCCTCTCGGACTGATCTCACCAGCCCCAGTCCAAGGTTTGAGTCCGCGTCACAACGAACACTCCAAAGTGTTATGGGCAAGCAGACAAAGCGTTTTATTATATATCCATCTTTATCAAATTAATTGAGCGTGACAATCATATGAAATCCGCACTCATCAATATTTCCAAATCACTCATTTGACAGTATAATAGTTGTATTTACATGTTGTAGTACGAATCGCTTCAGTTCGGTAACGCATGGCTGACAAAGATAGTGTTGTATTCGTATATAGCAGATTGGAATAGGGTCAGACAGCAGTGCCTGCCAGCAGACCCCGCGGAGTGGACGAGCTAGTCACAGGACAAAAGGTAGGTCACCTGTCAATTATTACCTAGTGGTATTTTGATTACATGGTAGTGATTAGGGGTGTTAGTATTTTTGGTCCTTTTACAGTGCCCTGGGCGGCGAACATTTTAAATTATAGAGGTAACAAGGTTCGTCTAAGAAACTCGATAATAACGTTCCAAACAAAATTAAGCTACATTTAAATCTAGATTCATACTTGTATGATATTTCCTAACGGGTAAATTACGCATAATTTCTCTATTATTATTGCATGATGAGTTCGTGATTTATTCGTTTTTTTATTCAGATGTAGGTGCCTTGCTTTATACGTACAATTACGACTTTTCAAGAAGTAATTGTACATAAGGTCAGCGATTCGTTATCAATCTATCACGATTGTCCTGCTGACTAACAAATGTCTGCGTCACTTGAATTTTAAGCTACTATTGATAGAGGCAGACATGCTTTACAGTTTACATTTTATTGTATTTGTGTTTCTCTTTCTTTTTTTTATCTCAGGTATTAATTAATTTAAAATTGTATATTTTTTTAATGACATAATGTAATGACACCTGACGGGTCACATAAATTTGTATGTCTTGATTATGACGAAACATAGCGCACCCCCTATTTATGTAAACACCTATTTAAACACCTGTGTTTCACAAGTAAACTGATTGATTTATTGATTTAACGCAATCTAACTTAGGTCCTTACTTACTTCTTGTCCAGATTCTTTAAAGATCAGAATCTGCAGTCTGATTGAATTTGTACTTAAATACAATCGTAACAAAGCGTTTTATCTAAAAAGCATCAAATATTCTGATGATTCTGAGGCTTCACGTAGTACGATGATTTCTTAAAAAAACTGTCTTTAATGTTAACACAGATCTTCGGACTTTCACGTCTGAGTCGACACGGGTATTGAACTCAAAGCCCAAAGATAGAAATAGAGAACACTGCGATACCGCACCATTCACAGCGACTAGGTATACAAACTATAGGGAAGGCATAAGTTTATGTATGTATACAAACTATACAGCAGATATTAACAATGCTCTCTAATATGGAACTATGGCATACCATGAAATGCCATCTAATACATACTGCTTTGTGTTCCTCATACGGCTAACTGCTTAGAACAATGAGTTGCACGTCGTAGATGTAAGTGTTCACAGCTGCCCAAGTTCCATGCAACAGTAGCGTTAGGTCTGTCGTGCAAAGGTGTAGTTGTAAGTCCAGGGTCCATTGTAATCACACAGATAAGCTATCGGTTTAGACTAACAGCTTAGTAATGCAGTAGTTTTATCCTTGTAATTCAAGATAAGTAATGCCCATACTTAAACTGGCCAGTTTAAATCATTTTGAAGTCCCCTTTGAACTTTGACCACAAAGCTATGAGAAGCAATGACATACTATGTATCGTCGTCATCGTCACCCCACAGATGAAAGACGTAAGTAAGTAAGTAAATTTTTATTTGTTTAAACATGGTGTATATGATACATTGCATGCAGGATAATAATAGGATACAGAAAAGTTCTAACATGTTCAGCCGCTTATCGTGGCGTACAAATTGGTAGGAAGAGATGGTGCATAAACCGTGATAATATTCATCAAAATTACATTTTATCATTATTCATTAAAGATTAGGTATAATTACAATTCAATAATCATGTTTTTAGATATAATTCAATGTCAAAGTAGTCATTAAATAAATTATTGGTCAATAAAAACATGAATTACCTTCTGTCATTAAAAATTTCAATTCCAAATTGACATGACATTTCAATTTTTACATTATTGTAATCTATTGTATTTTTGGAATAATTGTATATTCCAAAAATACAATAGATTACAATAATGTCAAAATTAAAATGTCAAAAAATACAACATTGTCATCTCAAAAACGAAGAAAAATTGTCCTCTTTCATAAACTCTGCTATACTGTAATATGCTCTTTCAGTTAGTAAACTCTTCAATTTACTTTTAAGAGCAGATATATTTAATGTTTTCCATGATTTGGGCAATTTATTAAAAATGGTCGGAGCCATGCAAAAGATGCGTATTTTTCCTGTAATGACGATATCCTCAGCCCATTGTGCTTTCGGATGTCCCGTCCGTTCCGTTGACCTTTCTTTGGCCACCATTCTGTAAAGCGAAAAATACTTTTGGTTTACTTCGTGTGCGGTACTCAACAGACAACATTCAATTTTCTTATTCCGCAATAGAAAAAGCTTAGCTGAACATATTTTTTTTACCAAAATGCACTCCAACACTGTTTTCTCGGCATTGGCCCCAATTCTGTTGTTCACAAATTAAACTAAATTTAAGTTCAGTGCATCTTTTTCTTTTTATTTCATTAGGAAAAGGACAGAAGATAAATATTAGTTTAGTTCTGTCAAATTAGTCAGCGCCTGACCAATTTTTTAATCACGTCTAAACTTGTCTATGGATTATCTAATTTGACAGGACTAAACTAATATTTATCTTCTGTCCTTTTCATCCTACTTCCTACTAATATTATAAATGCGAAAGTTTGTGAGGATGGATGGATGGATGTTTGTTACTCTTTCACGCAAAAACTACTGAACGAATTTTGATGAAACTTTACAGTATTATAGTTTATACATCAGAATAACACATAGGATACTTTTTATCCCGATATTCCCACGGGATCAAAACTTACGCGGGTGAAACCGCGGGGCGCAGCTAGTAATGACATATAAGGAAAAAGATGCACTGAACTTAAATTTAATTTAGTTTGTGAACAACAGAATCGGGGCCATTATGCAACTAATCCCACTACATTTAACGTACTAAAACACCGGTTCAATATCAAATGCATTCGTAAAGGATCTCAGCATGATATTAGGTATGCAATACCTAGAAGTCGTAAGCCATTTGCAGCGAGCCAGCGAGCATGGCATTTGATCATCAAAGTGTAGCGCCAATTGATTGATGACTGTCTATGCTCACTTCGATAAAAGTCGTGATAATTGAGTCTTGTGGTGACTGTGCAAGTTGATATAATTTTAAAGATGATGATACTAACATTAGGTGTATATTTGCCGCGATCATAAAGTTGAAGGTTTTGTGAAGTTAAAGGATTTTAAGTTAAGTTCAAGTTTCTCTCCCAGAATCCCTTCAAATCGTAATTATTTTCTTTTAATGTTTCTTCTGTTTCTGATTTTGTATTTTCGGCATCTCGGAGGAGCCCTCAAACTACAACTGACAATCGTTTCTGGACAATCTGTTCTCACTGGAGGCCTCCCTATTTAGGCGACCTTTTATGAAATCTTTCGCTTATCGGACCAAAGGACCAAAATCGTTATTGTTTACATAACACGTCTCACAAACACATTATTCACAAACAAAGTAATCCAAATCAATGCGCTAAAATTCCAAATAAATAAAGGCTTACCCTTTGACCGCCAATCACTTGTATACAAGTTCGAGATTTTCGTGCCCTCAGCGCCACTACTTGATTAGAAGTAATCATAGTATAAAATAAATTTACGACTTTTACAAGACCTTTTGTTTTATTTTTATGGAAAATTGCCCTGTTATAAGCCATATTTTTTACCTTTTTACACATAATAAGGTCTTGTTTGTTTTATATTCAATAGAAACAAAAACACCAGAAAATATTTTAATGCCCCCAACGCCAAGTACTTGATATAAAGTAAGCCAGTGATGGGACACGATGAAGACCTCGCTATATTTCATCTCGTCGAAACGATCATTAATACTATTATTGCAAGAAAATGACGTGAATAAATAATATTTTATGAATATTGTACACTATAAACTACGTTTTATTCACCTTAATTAAAAAAAAAACGTCGAAAACCACGTATCAAGCTTCTATTGTTGTAAACTGAGTTGAGGTTATGCACGTGTAACTCGACCACAGTGAATATAAAAATGAAAAATACCATAGACATCTAGACATCCTTATGCCAGAAAGGATTTTGACGTGCCTCGAGCGCCAATCACTTGATATGAAGTAGAAGGATTACATTTGGAGACAAATAGGGATGTACCTTTTAGAACACACGTCTAATAAATTTACAATTCTTTTCTTTTATTATGGGAAATATATCCAGGTTTTCATATTGATTTTTTAATGAAATAAAACAAAATATGAAAATACGGTATCAGTTTTTATTTAGCTTCGTAAATTGGTGAATAAACATTAATTTCAACTTATAATATTATTTGTCGATAGAAAATTTATCCCATCCCTACGTTTTACTATAGATACGTTATACATTTGTTGCGTGGCGCTGGAGGAGACATCGCGTATTATATAGATGGGCGTCTAAAAGGTTAAATCTTCGTAACGTCTTCACTGTGACATAATCTTAATCTCGCATAATACGACACAAGCGAATAAATTACGTCACTTCCTTACGCGCGCTCTCGTTAGCATGCGCGGGCGCAGGCTACATGTCACCAACTTGTATATGTACAGTCGTTATCAGTAACGGTGAAGGACAAGTAACGGGGGTGAGCGTGATTTGGGTTGATAGTGTGTAGGAACCAGGAGGAATGTCGCTGGGTGGCCATCTTACTGTTCTTTCTTTAAAAGAAAAATTCCGGCAATTTTCAAAGAACAGTTTGATGAAATGACAGCAGGCTCTCGAGTTTCCAGAATGATTTTATAAGAATCGTATTCTTCCTGCCCCAAGTGCAGTGTTTCTGTTCTTCTCGTCTCGTCGTAGGTAGTAGGTACTATTGCGTTTTAGAGATTTTTTTTTCTATTGTTTTTTCTTTTTGCGATCTCTTCCTTCGTGGGAACACTAGGTAATGCTAGCCGATGAGTCGTGAGATTCCGCTCCACAAGCCGGTTTCCTTCCTTCTTGAACCACACTTTTGTTGTTCGTTACATGTTTGACAATTACAGCCAAGTAATATTATTGTAGCAGGAACTAAAAATAAACATTTTAAAGTCTTAAATACAATAACATTTTTTGTTTAATTTCGATACCAGATATCAGAGATATAAGACCCATATCTTATCTTTTGACCACCAATTGCCTTGAAACCTAAGTCCTGAATATTTGGTGCAAGGTCGTGCCGTCATCAATACCGGTCACAACCTCAGCAACCTATACCTACCTACCCTTTAAGAAAACCGCAGCAACCACTTATTCCGTGTAGTCGCATACGCAATGAGGTGGAACAGATAACAAGTTGGTGTCGTAACTTTGTAATCGCAAGCGCAGGCTGCCCGTGCAGTCGCCAGCGCCATTCCGCCATCGCTGCCCGAGAACCGCGGACGTTCGCGCCACTTTTTGACAGCTGTCAGTTTGATCGCATCTTGTGTACGCGAGTGTACTTATTTACCGATATTTTTTTTTGAAGAATCTCAATTATCTGTGACTTAAGTTTGTTTGTTGATTTGGAGATAATTCGGTGAGTTGTCATAAACTTACATAGTTTTAGTTTATTTTATGGCGTCCTTGTAAATTAATTGCGGTTATTTCGGCTGCGACTGCGGCTTTAATATCAGCGGTTGTTTTGTGTAAAAATAATTTACTTTACGGTATATTCTTTTTGTAACTTCTGTTGCGTCGTTGGACAATAAATCCCAAGCTTTAGATATTGAGGTTCCTTAGTCGAAGTATCTACATTCTGAAAAAACAACACCTGTCTTCCAAAAGACAATACGACGTTTTGTTATGCTGCTTACCACGCGTGTATCACTTGTTGACTGCTCTGGTCTAGGCGCTGATAGTAAGCTTTATCATTAATTTTAAGGTTTTAAACCCGATTTTCTTCATTCTGACTATGACAATATAAATAATAACGGATAAATAACTTACCTACTATATTAGTAATTTGCATGAACTGTTCCCCCTTTCCACTTTATGACCGCCTGCCAAAACCATCGATTTAAAAGAAACATGATTACATGCATTTTAAAATTCAACAAGTCATACAACATGAGAAATTATATAAGGTGCATTACACAATTATTGCCGTAGCCATAGAAACGAATAGCGAAGTGAGCGGTGTTGCGCCGGCGCAGGCGACCTTAGGGGGCAACGCTGGGTACCTACTTGTTAGCTCACCCGTAAGTCGCCGCGCTGGTACTACAGGTACACATGTTTGTTTACATACAAACACACATCCACACATACATCTCTCGGTAGACTAACCATTGAGTTTGAATCCGATAAAAAATATTTTTGAGAGGGTAAATGCTATAAGAATCTAAACTGTTTCCATGTTTTTTGCAAAGGCTCTGTTTCCACGTCGGGAATCCCAACCCATAAAAAATATTAAATTAAGATATGATCTCATGAAGATAAGCAGGTGGGACTGTGCGAGCATCTTTTTATTGTGCTTATTTTGCGTTTGAAAACCCTTTTTTGACCCTTATCTTAGTCCGATGACCAGTATTGATCTGATCAAATTTAATGATAACAATATTAAAAGAAGCTCCATTTCTGAAAAAAAAAACACCGCAAAGTGGAAAATTAATTTCGGAAGTCGGTGTTGTTGGTTCCGCATTTTCGTTTTTTGACACCGACTTCCGAAATGTAAGTTATTTTTCACTTTGTAGTGTTTTTTTTTGCAAAAAGTTTTTATTTTTTTACTCTTTAGTTGTATCTATCCCACACAAATTTGTTAGCATTATGTATTAAATATGTTGTAGTTGTTTATTATCCCTTAATAAATAAAATAAAATAAAATTCATATAGCACTACTTGCTATGTAAATATCAGTGAAGGAAGCTATTAAAACATCATCAATATAAACTAAGTGGAAAAAATCGGGCGTTCTCAGTAGTTCGGTTTACTTAGTCCGGTCACCGAACTGGTGAGACTTTTCGTCTCAGCAGTTCGTGGATGTAATCGACCGGACTATTGAGCCTGATAGTTTGGTATCGATATCGAACCTCTGCATAGCTATTCACAACTGTTCGATACGCTTCCGTACGGAATCGAACATTAATACCTAAATGTTATCAAAAGAGTCCTCTAAAGGCTGTTCACAAATCAAAAACCCGAAAATGTTGTAAGTTTAAATGAAATAGACTACCACCATTCTTCCGACAGCTATTTTCTGCCGGTGGCAAGACAAATTAGTAATTGAAGTGGAAGTTTCGATTCGACAACCTGTCATATGGTTGTGAATAGCTATGCTGCGCTAGTAAGGAAGGGCTGAAAGGTCGACATGACATTCATTACTAAATAGTAAACGTAATAATGTGTGGAAAGCTTCACAAACGTCAGTCTAACAATCATGAGTGGTCAATGAAGTTTAAATAGCAAAACAGATTACATGAAAAGTTTTACATACCTACCTACTTTTAGGTTGTTATCTCTAAGGTCGAAAACAAAGAGAACCGATAACAAAACAGATAGGTTAGTCTAAAATTCTGAATGTTTAATATTTTATTATACGTCGACCTTTCAGACTTTCCTTAGTAGTGCTGCACCTTAATTGCGTAACACACTATTACTCTCAATTTGAATCCTTTTGAAGCATATTGCTAATCCATTGCTCCATATGTTCGAAACGTGTGTCAGTTCAACAACGCAAATAACGCAATGAATGTTATTGAACTGTCAAAATGAAACCCATTGCTACTAATAGTGTGTTACGCAATTACCCCGCAGGTCCGATATCGATACCGAACTATCAGGCTTTGTTGACCGGTCGTATTGCATCACCGAACTGTCGAGACGAAAAGTCTGGGACCGGACTAAATATCCGAACTACTGAAAACGCCCGGAAAAAATTTGTATTATTGTAGCTAACTCAAAAACTACCCAAGAAAAGTTAATAAAATTTATATGGGGCCATTTCTCTTTAGAACAAAAAAGAATTTTGCAAATCCTTCTATACATATATGACGGAGTTATGCCTGATAATACATTAAAAAAATATACATAAGTATATAGGTATGTATAAACATCCGAATTGAATACCTCCTCCTTTTTGAAGTCGGTTAAAATTTAAGGACATTGCTACTGATAGTGTGTTACGCAATAAGGGTGCAGGTGAAGAGTGGTTTTAACGTTATAACGATAACGTAACGTGATTTAACCATGTAACGTAAACACGGCTAAACATCAAGCTGTGCATTTCCAGTTTTAGCTGACCTCGCATTGTATAGGTTTTTCGTACAATCAGAGGTCAGCTTACTGGTTATGTATAGCTTGATGTGTAGCCGTGCGTACATATTTTTATTTGAATCGCGTGACTAAACTCAATCCAAATACTACGATTAATTTACATGTTTGTATAAATTACTCGATTCGAGACGAGGTCGAATGCAATTTGTTGAACGCGATTAACGTAGAATTTTAATTGAAAACAACATAATATTATCATTTTCTACGTTCCTTTGTATTGTAATTTTAATCAGATTGAAGAATTTGATGATATGATAAGATATATATACCTATATATATTTTATACGACAACTTATACAACGTGGCGCTACAATGGTGACATTAATTTAACACACGGGTAGGGCTAGTGCCTATTAATCATATAAATTTTGATAGGTTAAAATAATTCGTAAACTAAAAAAAAAATGTTTTCAAACAAACTAAATAATAAAAAATTAACTAAAATTGGGATCACCCTTGCAAAAATCCATTCATGAAATTACTTACCTATACTCCATTTACAATAAGATAAGAAATTTAAACAAACCTTTATTACAGCTTGTTCAACCGATTTTGACTTCTATTCCGTAGGCATAAGGATGGCATTAAAAGCAAAAAAAGTGCTTACAATAACAACTGTTTGCTGCTTTTAATGCCATCCTTATGCCTACGAAATAGAAGTCAAAATCGATTGAACAGACGGTAAAAAAGCTTTGTTTAAATGTCTAATCTTATTCTAAATGGGAGTATAGCTGCTGGCTTACGTTAACTCGGAGCGGCAACGCGTCGTTTCGCGCGCTAACAATCGCGCAACGCGTCTTGTATGTACCTACTCGTGATCGGTCCGATTCTTTGACGGCATATTATCAAAGAAACCGAGCGACGCAAGTGGTACCTACAGCGAAGGTGCTTAGTGTCTAACAGAGTATGCACTTTTCTAAATTTGAATGGGTGCCACTTTTCGCGCTTTAATATCCTATGGACGGCTCTGTGATGGACTTGAAAATTAGGATCATGTCCGCATATTCAGCTGCTGTGTAGTTCGGATGTGTATTTGCCATCACGATCACAAGTTTACACAAGCATTAATAAAATAACACAAATAAAAGCGTCCGTATCGCAAGAGATGTAAACGTACCTACTAGATTAGAAAACGAAAACAAAGCAAAGCGTCTTTATCGCAGTATCTAATTACACAAAAATAAATAAATAAAGCAAAAAATATTAGACACCGTAGTCTGAAGAAGTGTATCAAGGACACGGGTTCGGCTATCACTAGAAATGCAAAAAAAGAATTCGAGTTCGGTGCGGCGGCGGGTGGAAGGGAGGGCGCGCGTCGCCTGCGCCGCTCGCCGACAAAGGGCTATCTCTTTCCTTCAATTGGGTACTCTTTGCATTTGTTTCATCCTAATAGTATTGCTTATTCGTTTTAATTTCATTGATGCGATGTTATGATCCGTGACCCCGGCAAATGACCGCTGCGCGACAGTTCTTTAAATACAGGTTGCTCTAAGATGCCATTTTCTAAAATTTAAAATAAATCCGTAAATAATAACGTTTAATAGAAATATAATTTCTAAATGAAACGAAAATGTGAATACGTATATGTTTGTTAAATTAATGTCACCATTGTAGCGCCACGTTGTATGGTAAGCAATTGGTAAATTATTAAATACTAGCGACCTGCTATAATGTTATGATATGGACCTGCCCATGCTTCGCACGGGTGCAATCGCGACATGTCAACACATCAAGATTTCTATGCTATTTCTGAGTTAAATATTATTAATGAATTATATACCTTTCGGAATAAATTACCTACATAATGCAGGTGAAAACCACATCAAAGTCCGTATCGTTTAGAATAATAAGGCGGTCACACAGACAGACACGAAAAGCTACTTTAATTTATTATAATAAGTAGGTATATTTTTTTTTTCAAAGATTTTAACTAGTTAAAATTTTTATTAGGGTCCTTCATTAAAAATTCTCGTTTCTTTCCAAACGAAGAGTCACGATATTGATTGCATACACAAGCTGTTAAAGTTTTAGTACTTAAAACTGTACGTATGTAATAGTAGAACAGGCAATATTATTACATTACAATCATATTAGCTACATACACGGTCATGTGAGGGTCAGGTTTACAGCTGTGTCGGCTTATAATATGTAGGTAATCTTAGAACCATACCTAGTTATCTAAATTCAGCTGAGTTCAAAGCTTCGTTTCGGACACAACTACTTTGCACCCAAATGACGGTAACTAATATTATACTTTGTTATTGTGTATTGCTAGTAGAATAATAATATCATTATGATACTCTTGTTCTTATCTCAATTTATTTGGGGTCGGCGCAAAATGTATTTTTCTTCCATACTAGCAACTGCACGGATCGATCGATCAGGTTAAGCTACGCTTGACGCGGTTGGTCCGTGGATGGGTGACTATATTCATATACCAAGACGAGGTCTCTTGGTATGTATGTGCCTCGGAAAGCATGTTAAGCTGTTGTTCCCGGCTATCCCAGTAACTGGGTTGTGGAAGTCAGATAGGCAGTCGCTCCATGTAAAATACTGGTATTCAGCTGCAACCGGTTAGACTGGAAGCCGACCCCAACATAGTTGGGAAAAGGTTAGGCAGATGATGATGACTTCTCTATTAGTCGTCATCTCGGTAGTCAACACTCAACAGTCGTGTCATCTTCTACACAGTCCTTCCATCGTTTCTATGGTCTTCTTAAAAAAAAATAACTTCTGAATTAATCTAAGAATGTCACCGAGTTTTTGTTAGGTAGAATGTCACAAGAAAACTTGGTCCTCGTGGTCTGAAACGAACAGTTCAGTATCTACTCTCTATGAGAACAGTTCAGTATCTACTCTCTATGAGAACAGTTCAGTATCTACTCTCTATGAGAACAGTTCAGTATCTACTCTCTATGAGAACAGTTCAGTATCTACTCTCTATGAGAACAGTTCAGTATCTACTCTCTATGAGAACAGTTCAGTATCTACTCTCTATGAGAACAGTTCAGTATCTACTCTCTATGAGAACAGTTCAGTATCTACTCTCTATGAGAACAGTTCAGTATCTACTCTCTATGAGAACAGTTCAGTATCTACTCTCTATGAGAACAGTTCAGTATCTACTCTCTATGAGAACAGTTCAGTATCTACTCTCTATGAGAACAGTTCAGTATCTACTCTCTATAAGAACAGTTCAGTATCTACTCTCTATGAGAACAGTTCAGTATCTACTCTCTATGAGAACAGTTCAGTATCTACTCTCTATGAGAACAGTTCAGTATCTACTCTCTATGAGAACAGTACAGTATCTACTCTCTATGAGAACAGTTCAGTATCTACTCTCTATAAGAACAGTTCAGTATCTACTCTCTATGAGAACAGTCCAGTATCTACTCTCTATGAGAACAGTTCAGTATCTACTTTATAGAACAGGTTCAGTAGTCACAGAGTTCTTGATACAGTCTATTCTTTGTTCGTTTTTGTTACATTTTATTGAATGATAACCTTATTAATATGCAAATGCGATGACGTGTACATTGGAGCTCTTTGTCTGACTATAGGCTAATATATTTCAGCTGTACAAACTGTAACTAAATGTTCATAATACCTGCAACTTTGCTTAATGTCGCGCAATGATATCATTGAATAAGTATCGGATTGTATTTTGATTCGATATTGAAAGAACATACTTTCATGATTCATGTTAAGTTACTGCTATGTAAGTAAATAAGTATATACAGTAGTAAACAACTGTTTTATGTGTTTTTTATTACAAAGGACAAAGTCAAAGCAATTTTATACGTACTTATTAAAAGGAATTTTCCGAAGACAATAACTACACTACAGTAAAACGTATATAATATACTGAACTACGGCACGTAAACATTACGTACCTAAGGCTTCTACGTAGGCATTTACGTACCGAAATCTTCGTGAAAATTGTTCTAGATACTGGAATCGCGTCACACCGTTGCGTCGTACCTGTCCGCGGAAGCTTTCCTATTTTAAAATAAGTTCGGTGTTTGATATGTTGTTGATAGGTAAAGTTTCGGATTTTCTTCTAAAAGTTTACACTATAGGTAGGTACGGGAGGTAGCCAGTAGAGCAGCTTTATTCAAATTTTATGATTGTATGACATGAATTCATGCCTGCACCCTAATTGCGTAACACACTATTACTCTCAATTTGAATCAGTTTGAAGCTTATTGCTAATCCATTGCTCCATTTACGTTTAAAAAGTGTGTCTGCTCAACAACGTAAATTAACTGTCAAAATAAAACTGATTGCTACTGATAGTGTGTTACGCAATTACCCTGCTGGTCCCACAAAGCTACGGCTCTTACATAGGTAAATTTTGATATTTTTACATAAAATATGGGAAGAAGGACCAAGTTTTGCATAGGTGTACTACCTTTTCAAATACCTTTTTTTGACATGGCCTTCTGCAATGATTCTATGTTATTGATATGGAACTGGAACTTACGGAGGCTTGTACCTATTGATACGTGTCAAGGTCAAGAACCCTGTAGGTACATTTCACTCATAGGTAATGAAACAAATTAACAAAGTAGGTATTAAAATGTACTCATTGATAGCGTTGCTGTAGTAAATATTCTCATGGAAATACCAAAGAATCCCACGGTCAATGTAAAGACTGTCAATATGGTACCTACGATCGTTTCCATTCTGTTTCCACTTACATTGCCTCTTTAGTACAACAGCGCTAGTATGTATAAACATGGTGCCAGGCCTGCATTCTTTTGATATTCCCACAGATTTGATACTTAAATGTACCTAATATCTGCATGTGTGAAGTTTTCGCAACAAAACTCGGCTTCCTTCTGTGTTGCATGTTCTTATCTAACCGACTATAGCGCTAGGTACTAGGTTGAGTGGCCAAAACGCCACCATCTTGTTTTTTCAATACATTTCATGAAACAATTGCACAAATGTTCACCAACAGCGCCCCCCGTCAACGTTACTTGAGCGCCAAAATAATATCTTCGTGGCAGTGTAAGTGCAGATATCCGCTTGGTGACGTCACGAGTCGGTGACACGAAGATCGTCGACCACCGCCGATCACGATCGGGATCGGGATTCTTTATTGTTTTAAATTAAACAAAATGGGGCACGGCAATCATGCGCACTGAGCCGACACTTCATAGAAGAAAAGATTTAAAATAATTATGATCGGATAAATAAAAAAAAACTTGATTGAAACACGATTGCGAATATAAGGACCGAGATTATGTTTCCAGACTCACGAATGTTATTATTTACATAATAAAATAATAATTAAACTGGTTTAGTATCTAGGTACATCTATCGGTCGAACTAGATTATTACAACATTATTTGATCGGAATTTACGAACATTCTAATTTTGTTTTGTTTCTTTATTTATAAAGAGACAAGCGTAAATATACCTCTTTGTCTGTCAACCGACTCAATAGTTAAGTTAAACAAAAGCTCTCACTTAATTATTTAGTACACACATAACACATAATTATTTAGTAAGTAGGTATATAACAATCAACACTCATAAGCAAAGCAACAGTTAGGTATATCTATAGCTACTAACTACATAGATTTTGTACATAACATACCTACATTATCATTGTAGAAACAGGAAAAGACATCTTAAAACTATATACCTACCTACTTTTATACATATAAGCATTTTTATTTTATGGCATAACTGCTTCAATTTTACAATGAAGAAAATCAACTCAAAAATATAAGATTTAGGTTTTTGAGAAACCAAATTAGCTTTTAGTGAAAGTTTGGGTATAAAAACCAAAACACAGAAACATTTGAGTACCTACATTATGCTATGACAAGGGTCATTTTGACTGGTAAACAATAGAATTAAGTGGAAGTTTATCTTGATTACCGTAACCTAATTTAGACGAAACATTCGCATAGTCTGTGAGTTAATATCGTTTGCAACAGTACTCCAGTCAGGAGACAGTTTACCCAAACGTCCATAAAATCATGATTTACCTTGATCCTTACCTCCCACAAATCTTGTGTGATTGTCCTCAACGCGATCTCTTGGCTCCTCTGTTAATGAGTTGAGAAAACTGGTTGCAGAATTATTTATAGTTTTTATGAAGTATATTTTGGCAATCAATTCGTTTTTATTGTTGAGTCTTTGTTAATTGAGATTAAGTTACTAGCTTTATTCTATTAAAAGAAAACTTTTTAGTTTACTTTTATATAAATTAGCAGAGTTAACTGAACGAGTTTCATGATTGGTACACAAGGACATCAGGGTTACTTGAAATTCGACGTATATCCGTCAGGAGCTGTTATGAGGTCAAAATGCAACATATTGAACCCCAAATATGTATGGCCGAAAAGAATAGTTCTTCAGATATTTGAAACATTTTTGAAGCGTAAAATGAAAATATTGGTAAGATAACGCTCATCATTTTAATTATTTTGTTGATTTTTAAGTACTTTTAATTATGTCCACTTAATTGAATTGCCAGCTACAATATCATTTTGTAATGGTACTCATTCAATATGTAGTTATTTGGAATTATATCGAAAAACCCTTAAAATTCAAATATCTCGAAAACTATTGAATTTCGGCCACACATAATGAAATACGTCGAATTACAAGTAGGTAACCCTGTATAACGTTACAGACATTTATGTGAACTGCTGTCACTAGCACTTCGCGCAAATTGCGTATGAGTGCAGTTGTTAAAACTAGTATACAGTGCAGATTACAAGAAATTGGGTAACTACTAACTTACCAACATTTCACCGCTTCGTTAAAAGATGTTGACCATGGCTGTTTTGCAGTCCACCAAAAACTCTGGTTGCACCCGGTGGCAAAATATTTGGACAGGTATCATGAGATGAAATAAATCTATTCTTTTTATCTTAGACTTGGTTAATCTTGACACTTGACATATGTAAGTTTTAGACAGTCTGTTACCTTTTCACGAGTTAGGACATAGCACATAATTTACAAAACATTCTGAATTTCTTTCAAATATTGACGATTTAGTATCTAACGTAATGTTATCATTTCACCAAATCATTTAGGAAACCGTCAAAATAAAGAATAATGTTACTAAAAAACCCCAGTTTCGGTCTGTAGGAGTCACTTTATTTACAAAATTCGTTCAAATTGTGATGATTCCTGCAAATCTTCTGTTAACTGACGGTTCGCCTCGTGTTGTGAAAATAATGAATGGTAAAGTGGTGAAGGTAAGGACCAGTTTATAAAGAAGTAGGCAACAAAGGATTGTTATTTTTTTTACTAAGATTTGTCATTACCTACCACAAAACGCGGTTTCCTTCAATACCTATTCTTACTTACAGTGCATACAATTATTGATACTGTCAAATGATTAGTTTACTTAATAATTTTTAGTGTTATTTAACGAAGACAATAATATTAGTTAGGATGCCTAGGTAGTATACTAGGTATGCTAAGATACAGAGAGGATAGTCCGCAGGCTCGCACTCAGGTTCCGGTTCAACAAACCAGTTTACAACAGATAGTTTTCCCTGTTATAGCTATAACTGCCGGCTGCGGATGCAACATGTAATTGTGGAGCACTCTTCATTACGTGGCTTCACATTTATTAAAGGCGCAAAACAACATTTTTGAGAAAACTTAATACTTAAGCAACACTTTTGAACTCATTTTTCGAATACCTACCCCCGTTTGATACTGACACGATGACCTTTGTCCCAGATTCACAGAAACAACCCAAATCCGTACTGAGATGTAGACAGATCTACATATAGACATCGCTTCGGTTTCCGGGATGACCGGGGTGATACTGTTGGTTTTGTGACAAAGGACAAAAAAGTAATTAATTATTCAAGATTTTCATCGCCGTAATTAAATTTTAATGCCTCCAGCAGTATGGCGACTGATGTAAACACCTTATCACTTGAGTACCACGAAGCCTGCAGCCACCTGCAGCCTGCAGTGACGGCGCGTTACATTCGTCACAGCCACGCCACTGCACTTAGCCGCAGGCATCACATAACATCATGTTTTTCACTTCTGTACTAACTAATGTTTTCAATTAATATTTTATGCGCTAATATATCATATATCACTATTTATTTCAAGTTTCTCAGACTCATAAATAATCATACAGACACAGTCACATTACACAAATCAAGCACAGCTAAACATAGAAATCATTAAAAACAACACATAGGTACACAACACATATCACAATTATATTGAATTGACTCATTAGACCAGTCGAAGTGCGAAGAAATTTTTCTTTTGAATTTGAAGCAAGTAGGTAGCTTAAGTACCTACTTGAAGATTGTTTTTTGACACTTCCAAAGGTCAAACTACATTCGCTTCGTGTTAGGGACGCTGATATCGTAGTGTTTAGCTGGTCCTTAGATACGTACACTTACTACAATTAATACGCTGATAAAACATAATTTGTACCTAACTGTTTGGGTTAGCATAGGTGAAAATGGCCTCAATTCGTTTGCAGAAATTATCTCTTAAAAAATTACCTTCACCTACCAAACTAATAAAAAAAAAGTAAATAAGGCGGCTTTCGGATGGAGGTTTTCGTTTTCGCGCTACCAATAGTTTAAAACTCAACAAGTTATGCTCCATAACCAGAACTTCCTCATTATTAAAATTTAAAATGAATTCAAATGTCAATTTACATAACCATTCTTTTTTTGTGTAGACTATAATCTACTTTTCAAAAAACGGTCCCCAAATCTATGCCAACCAGAAATAGGCAGTAATGTAAAGGTCACCAGCGGCTGACCGGATCGGTTGAGCAACCGACCTTGGGTTTACCAGTTTTCGACCACTTTTCACTTTTCGTAGTCCATAGCTGCTTGATAAGGGTTTTTAGCTCAATTACTTAAACAATACCGGTAATGTAATTAAATCTACATATGGGCTTCAATGTCGCAATAGTTTAAAACGAGTTGTAGGTCGCAGGTTCGAACCCAGTCAGGCGCTTGCCTTTGTGTAACTATACCATCACCGTTGATCTCAAAACGGTGAAGGAAAACATCGTGAGGAAACCGACTGATGTACTAGAACCAAAAGTTTGAAGACAAAAGACAAGTGACATCTACCAACCCGCACTGGGCCCGCGTGGTGGATTACGGCCCACTCCCTCTTGTAGAGAGGAGGCCTGTCCCAGCACGGGGAACATTCTAGGCTGAGTCTAAGTATGTAGGTAGATAGGTACTAAGGTAATTTCTCATACTACTAAAAGTTGTGTGGCTATAGGATTTAATTTCACCGTTTTCAAACAGAAAAAGTTTTTTATCTATACATATAATAAAATTGTAGAAAAGTGGTGTCTGTACAATGGAAATATATAAAAAAAAGTAGCAGGGGTTGTTATTATATCGATGCCGAACCCGAAATTGTAATTAATTTTTTTTTGTCTGTTTGTCTGTGTGTTTGTGCACGCTAATCTTCGGAAATACTGGACGGATTTGAATGATTTTTTTTTTGTTGTATAGGTATTAAGTCTGGGCAACATATAAGCTATAATTTATTTTGGAAAATGGAACACCTGATGCAGAACCGCAACAGACCAGCTAAAGTATAAGAGTCTCGAATCGTCTCGCGCATCCCGTTGTTTTCCCGGGCTCTTCGAATTCGACATCAGGCGTTTCAGATCTTCGATTTTGACTACCTCGTTGTCGCTGGCATAAGCAACATGATCCGTGTACGTAGTCGCGGGCAGAAGCTAGTTTCATAAAATAAATTTTTACTTTGTTGTCACACAATGGTTTATTTTAATTTCAGTAAATTCATCCACTTAATATCTAAACAAAAGAACGATTCATATCCGGAAGCGAAATAGAAACCAGTTTGTTTTCTTTCACCCGCATTAGTGTTGTAAGTGTCAGAACAATACAGCGTTATTAGCGACCTCTCTCAACAAAGAAGTTCGTTCAGTGTGTCACTGACAGGCATATAGCGTGAAATTGCCAAAAAAGTTGTTGCGTTTCTGTTTCCTGGATTTCTAATTAATATGTTAACACTTAGATTTGACTTCAACCTGAACGTACTGTATACATTTTCCCGTTTTGCCACATTTCATTTCACTTATCTCCACTTCGTGGAATCTCAAAAACCCATATGCACAAAAATTCCATGAAAATTACAAGATAACATTGTAATTTTCATCGATTTTTGGTTCGATTATTCAGGGGTATTAAAAGAACTATTTAAGTAAGTAGTTTAAAAAATATAGGTATGCTTTCAAAATTATGGAGAACCTACTGAAATTACTTTTTGGAACTGTGACGATGGTGATTGGATAGTGGGATGTTTGGAACGCAATGCACGGAAACTATATGTTTCTGTCTATAAAAGTGTGTTTACATCCGTGTCCGCTCCTCGCAACAGGTGACTCCTATCAAAGGTCACCCATATTTACAAAGCAGTAACCACCGACAATAAATCAAGCACATAACAATTGCAGGCAAACCCGCGGGGCGTTGTAGTAAACATCCGTAATACTATTATGTTTGGTAAACAATTTTCGACGACGGGTGGGTTCATATTGTGGACTTACGCCAAATATGGAGTTTGTCACAATACTATACGGATATATCTTGTTTTGGAAAATAAACCGAAATCAAACAAATAATTCTCATTCCAGTATGCCAGAAATCGAATTGAAACCCAAATCGCAAGAACAGATGACATCTACATTATTCCAATTATATTTTTTGTTAGAAACTTTCGCTTTTTTCTCAAGAAACAATTGATCAGCTGCGCGACCTTGCAGTGTCAAAAATGAAGTCATTTCTCAGCGGCCATTGCCCAACAAGTCATTGCTACATAATTTCCATGACGATGCGAATTTAACACAATAACGTGGACTCGATCGATGTTTTAGTAACAGGTTTTTTGAAGAACAATGTGTGGACAAACTCTCAGAAATGTCAGCCATTCAATGACGGAAAAATTGGTCTCCAATAAATTCATCATAAATCCAAAAATAATAGAGCGAATTCCACCAGAACTGATGCATAGCAAAACAATTAAACGGTTTCGTTTAATAAAACAAACCATGCTGCTGATAACGCTACTGTTAACAATAAGTTAGTATACTATAGGTAGAGCAATCAAGCGAGTGAATCTGAAGCGTCCCTAATTGTTCACTTCGATTGGTCCATTGATTATTACACCATTTGCATTAAAGTCTGTTTGATTTCTTTTTCAAAGATGTGACCACAACCACAATAAACTAGCTTAGTTACAAAGGTGGATGGTAGTTATTATCTTATTAGAATGAATGAATTCCTCTAATGATTGCACCTACTACTGTTTGTCTCTGCATCACCCAAAGGTTGTTGGTAGAAAATGCCTATGGCATTAAGTCCGCCTCTGTACATGTATGTGCTTGAAGTATTAAATAAATAAATAAAAATTGTCTTCACACGTGCATAAAAAAGATAAATCAAAACAAGCATGCTTGTAATTAATTACAAGCGTGGAACCGATGAAGGTAAGAAATGAATTTCAGTAGCACCAAAGAAGAATGGCCTTTCGGGTTTGTATCTAGTAGAAACCAATTTTCTAGTTACGTTCCTGCTAATAAATATGTTTTAGAAAACATTTTTAGCATTTAATTCGAGGTAAATTGATTGCTTAAAAGTATATAATTTACATTTCTCGGAAACTATAAACCTGTAGCCTTCTTCAAACATCAATCATTATTTCTGTATCATGTATTATTTACATCATCCGTAATCCATTGCGTTTTTACTTCAAGTTCAACTTGAGCCAGCAGTCTTACGTGTTAACAAATACATAACAGATAACTGTTTACTGGTGGTCGTTATCAGAGCATGAAACTGAACAGCTAGAGCTACGAAGCTCATCAGCAGCGGCTGGTAGTTATGGAAGAATGCTATGTAGTAAATAACTTTTCTCTCCAAAAAATACTTCTCCCTTTGTAAAAGACAAGAGTTTCTGAAACTTTGTGAGTCAGTAACATCACTCACGCTACTGTGTTTTTTCCATTTCTTCTGGAACGTTGCAGCCTGTAATATAATACACAACTCAATGGTAGCGCCTACGTTCCTTTTGAGTTGTTGTACGTACTTACTGATAATTCGGTGGATTTACTCTAAACCCCAAGCTCCTAATTAGTGATTCTAGTGAACACCACAGAGCCCATAATCAGAAATGTAGACCATTGAATATGCGTCTTATAATAATATGTCTATCTATAAACGTTGCTTAGCAAGTGCTTCGACTCAGTCATGTACCCGTCATCTTGCACTGTAGTTTGACAGTGGTGTGTCAGTGACAGGACAGCTAATTAAAGTTTATAGATCTCGGCTTGAGACTTCGTATAAGTTTAGACTATCGCAATTTCACCTAGCTGGATCGGTGTACCTACTGTTTGTTTTTTCTAGAGGACTTAAATGGCACAGAGGCGGCACATTCACCTTTTATTCGAAAGGTCACGATGTTACTTCCCGTATCAGGAATTCAGGACAAAGTATCATATAGACATCCTAGTTTGGACTTGTGACTTTTACCTACATTGAAGATACCATAAATTCAGTGTTTGCCTTTTTTTACGGCTGTTTTGGGAGTCATTAGAAGCAGTATAAAACTGATTATATCATCAAGCCAAGTAAAAATAATGTGTGCGTAAAAAAATGTTTCGCTGTGACATTTTGGTGACACCTTTTACCCAAATTGCACCAATTTTCTAGTCTAGCACTTACAATAATAGCCATAACAACAGTACTTACAAAGTTGATGATTATTTAAATTCAGCACGCTAACTGTTCGTTCCGTCGTGCGCCCGCGCATCCTTGACACTGCACGATCCATAGAAAATTAGAAACACGAATATAATAATATCTATTTGATGATTAATCATTATCATGTATTTTAAACACATGTTTTGAATTAAACCGATGTTTTTGTCGATACAAAATCAAAGTAAACTCGAGACTGAATGAAATAAAATCCACGTGTGTTTTACTTTTTAGAACATCTTGTGCATCCTGCACTTTGGCAGATGTTAGTTTTAAAGTCTTAACAGTAGTTTTCCAAGACATAAACAAAAAAAAAAAGCAGCAATCTGCGACAAGTTTATGTTTTGGTTTCCACTGGATTTGGTTTGTAATTTCAAGGTAGTTTTGTAAGTTATAAGTACCGCATACCTAACGTGGATCACCTTGAGATCGAACGTAGATGCGCAGGCGCACGCAGTTCTTACTACTTTGAAGTTACCTATTACTTACTACGGTTTTGGAATTGTATGTATTGTTATGGTCTTGCCTTTTTCTTGTGAGATCTGTCAAGAAAAGATTCATTCAGACATCAATTCCCTGGGCCTTATGTTTGATTATCAGCATCATCCTTAGATACCAGTTCGCTGCTGAACATAGCCTCTCCAATCGCAGTTTGCTTTTCAAGGACGTACTTATTTTCAAAAGAAGGTTAATCCTTCGTTTTTGGACGCAACTTATATCCCAGCAAATTTTTCCGGAAGCCCGTTGTTTACAAACACATGCAGTCATTGTCGCACTTATGTCGGTCACAATCCACGTGCTCAACAATACAAAGTATGTAATCTCAATACACCCAGTGCCGGATTAAGCCAATGCGGGGCCTGTAGCAAATTTTACCTAGGGGAAAATATGGTTTAACTTAGTTTTTGTTTAAGGTTTTAAGGTTTACAAGATAAAACAAAACTTTTCCTAATAGTTTAGTTGTGTGATGATTTTTCACTAGTCAAATCAATGTTCCGTTCCATGTCAGTTGAAGTACTTGAGCCTTATTAGTTTCTTCAAACAGTGCTTAGTATAGTAGGTACTTTTGTAAAAACCTACGTGATTGCAAGTTCTGAGAGAACCTTGTAACAGCGAGCGAAGTGAGCTCGATAAATTTTTGCATCCCATCTCGGAGGGCTTAGTTTACTTTTGACCATTCTTCCCTAATATTTCAATAAACCTAATAATATAGGGTACCATGACTTGTTTTTTTTACGTCCAAGCGTGGGGCCCCCACAGCGCGGGGCCTGTAGCATTTGCTACACCTGCTACGTGACTAATCCGGCACTGAATACACCTACACGTGTCGTGTCAGGACCTACATTCTAGAATGCCTGCCTGCCTACTTTCTCACTTAGTACTCGTGTTAACAAGTTCGAGAGACTTGTTGAACTGAGAACTTTCAGTGTGACCTGCTTATCACTACATAGTATAAAACAAAGTCGCTTTCTCTGTCCCTTCTTCTCCCATCTTTAAGACTACGCAACGGATTTTGATGCGGTTTTTTTTTATAGATAGAGTGATTGAAGAGGAAGGTTTATATGTAGTGTATTTAGTATCAGCATTGCACCCGTGCGAAGCCGGGGCGGGTCGCTAGTACAGAATATAATGTTATAATGTTAAATGTAATTTAATGTTATATTGTGTTACTTTGTCCTGCTTCTAATGTCCCCACTGCTGGGACACGGGCAGTGAGAGGGAGTGGGCCGTAATCCACTAAACGGGCCCAGTGCGGGTTGGTAGATGTCACATTTCTTTGAATTTTTCGTTCTAGGACATGCCGGTTTCCTCACGATGTTCAATGTTTTCCTTCAACGTTTTAAGAGCAGTAGTGATGAGATAATTTACTCAAAGTAAAGCGCTTGTCTGGGTTCAAACCTACGACCTACAACTCCTATGTCGCGGCCGTTACCAATGGGCCACCACTGCTCCACTGTTGCGCTATAAGAGTTATTGGAAAAATAACATACCTATTGAGTTTGAAGAACACATTCATAGTGAATTGATAAGCTACCATGGATTCAGTTCATGATTCGGAACCCCTTGCGTTGAAATTTTTCGTCGGTTAGTAATAATAAAATATCAGTTCCTTACATTGTGACCGCATAGGCATTGCACTTTTCTATGCAACAGCAAATATTTTTTAAAGTAACCGATAAAAAAATTCTACTCTAGGGGGTCTTGAATCATGTGCTGAATTCAAGGTTACAGTTTACGTGTGTCGACGCCACCCAGTATATTCGGTAAAAAAATCCCCGAACTTATCAAAATAAGAATGTTCTTAAAGTTATAAGGTAAGTATTATTTTTAAATGTTTATGACGGCAAATTCCTTTTATCTTGATTAGTCCGAAAACGATAAAATAAAAACATGTTAATGCAAGCAGGATATGACGTTAACAAATTGAAAAACAATAACAACGTAATTATGTAATTTACTTATCAATCAAACCAACCAAGCTTGTTTGCGATCGATGTCCAGTCCACCCAGACACAACAGAATGTTTTTATCACTACATAGTATAAAACAAAGTCGCTTTCTCTGTCCCTTTGAACGCTTAGATCAACGGATTTCGATGCGGTTTTTTTTAATAGATAGAGTGATTCAAGAGGAAGGTTTATACATATAATACATACATGCATGTGATGTCGTAAATAAACACATTTTTTTGCGCTTACTTTTCAAACGCTGGCTGAACCCTACGAGATAGAAAATAATGTACTACAGTATTGTACATCTTAAAAAGGTCTACAAAAAAGTTCGCAATGGTATATGTCTATCTCTTAGGGATAGCCCACAATAATCATTTTTTATCCTTTACTTTTTACGAGAAATAATGGCTTATTTACGAAGCGATTTTAAGCAATACAGCATTAATCCTTATCCAATTAAGTACCTTAAATACATTGTGCATTTAATATAGATAAATATTAAATGAATATTTTCGAAGATATTACAGATTTAAAATGCAGGGACATAGCGGTTGCTGCGGTACCGGCCGCGGCGGCGCGTGTTGGCATTCTTGAAATAGTACCTGTACTTAGTATCAGTATTGCACCCGTGCGAAGCCGGGGCAGGTCGCTAGTAGTTTATAAGCAGGATCTCAGTCCAAAGCAACAGTTACTACTAAGTCAACTGTACGAAGCTAGTCTGGTTGTTGAGATTCATCTCTCTTGATCGACTAGTACCCTACTCTTGTACATTTTATGAAAATACTATTAATTGATCTCTAACCTGTCGTATCAATGGCTAGAGACATGCAGATGACCTGACGCTGATAGAGCCTTCTGAAGCCTGACATTGGCTGCATCTACGGTAGACAGAAGCGGTACACCAATAGGCCAAAGGTCTCATTATATGGTTGTGTCCGAGATCTTCTTCATTCATTTTAGCTTTTCGGTGGAATAGTGAGAAAGCTCGATTGAGTGTGCTGTGACTAAATCTAAGGTCTATGTAACTATTTTGACCATAGAGTCTAACTAACAAAGTAATTTGCAGATCTTTGACGGCCGTTACGGGTAGTCAGAAGCCCGAATGTCTGACAATCAGTCTCTCTAAGGCGTATCGTCCGTGTATTACGTGGAAACTGAATTGTGGAAATCAGATAGGCTGTCGCTTCGTGTCATGTAATTATGCTGGTATTCAGCAGCAACCAGTTAGACTGGCAGTCGACCTACCAAGAGGATGAGTGCTTAGAAGTTTGATAGTGACTGAGTGCCTTTGGTGCATTAGCTGAATCTCTTAACTTGAATCACGTGGGTCTCCTACAGCTCACCATATAAGGTATTAGAATAAACCGGGCTTCGACCCATACGCTCAAGCCTTTCTATCGGATATCTTATGGCTGTTCCAAGCCAGTTTATTAGCAAGTACAGTCGTGCCGGGATCACTCGCAACGCGCATCGAAACAATTGCATGTATCCGGGAGGGCACGGTCACAGTGCGAGCGGTCACTGCTGTCTTACATAAGACTTTTATTATTGAATTGGTCATTTGCTTATTTGTACGGTGGTTACAGGTGCACCAAACATCTGGCGACCCAATTGAGTAACACCCTATGAATAACAATCCGAAGGATTTTGAAGGAAATTCCCAACCCATTGCTTCATAAGTTCAAAACATTCACCTGCTCGATGTAAACAACGCAATGGATGTTATTCAACTGTCAACATGACAGTTTGGAAAACAGGAAAATTATTACCATTGTTAGTGTATCATGCAATTATTCCGCAGAAAAGGGTCGGCGACAATGCATAGGTATAGACTTCGGGGGAAACTTGAAATTTGGTGCAATTTAATTTTTAAGTATTTCTCTTTGTTTCTGATAAAACGTTAATTTAAAAACCAAATGTATGTAGCTAAACCATAAAAGAGGATAGGAACTAGCCCCTTTATGCACTTATTAATTGTTCTTAATTTTTTAAAGGGCTGACCCCAAAATAGTTTGGAAAAGCAAAAGGCTAAGACATTTATGATGATGATGATTTTTATAAAAGGCCGTCATACAAAAGGTCGCTGTAAGTGCGCCCGCGCAGCCTAATGCACTCCACTGATTGTTCTAACTCCGCCGAGACATGATAGCATCGTAAAATTAACCATACACAGCTAACACAGCTGGTACTGTAGGCACAATGTAAATCTCTACCGGGCATGGATTACTTCCAGATAGATTCGTGTTTGAAACTTGTGTCAATGAAGTTGCCATAGTGACTATATTAATTATACGCCTACGGCAGAATTTAAGATAATCATAATTTTTTATAGAATGCTTACACAACAACAACGATTAAAAGAGAGAATCAATCTATTCACTAGCATCAAAAGATTGGGTGCTTACATCGCTTTTGCGTAGCGATGCTAATTCTTTAGCCAAACTAAAAGCAAGCCTCTTATTAGTCTGATCGTAAAGATTGATACAGAACAATTTGGTTTCTTTTATAACTTGGCTACCTACGCACATGTTATGTTATTCAAACGTTTCGCAACAAATTCCAGCAATGCTGTACCTGCGATCATAAAAATAACTAAAATTGTTATTTTACAAACATTTCACTTTGCTTATCGTTAAAATTCGTTATTGCGCCTGCGCATGGTTCAGTAAAAATTTATATAACTAGGTCGACATGTGGTATAATGAATGTACCTAGTTCTTTTTTATTTTAATTAATATCAGCGAAAAACTGCTACGTTGAATTGTATTTGTTCATTACTTATGTATTGAAAACGAAGGTAAACAAGAAATTGTTTAGAAACTCTAGGTACCTGTCAAGTTTTCAATTTAAGACAACAATAATTTGTAAAGTGCAAGTTTTATTTTTTTTAAATTATTATAACACAAGAAGTTGAAGTGTTAACTTATAATTGTTAACTTGCGGTAGATACCTAAAATAGATTAATACAAATTACCTGTTCGATTGAGGAAAACCAACCCACTGGTATGCAGGTAGGTAATACCTACATCGTAATAGGTAGGTAATACCCACAGCCATTGACGTTATCAAAGATACCTATTAAGGATGCACATCTTAACTTCTCTAGCCTGTATCTAAAAGCCTGGTTTCTGAAAAGCCAATCAGGTTTCTGATCAGTTGGTAAATCTCTTGTCAAAACTTTGCAATGATTTAAAATAGGCCAAAACAACTATGAATCAAGTTGACCTGACATTCAAACGAAAAGGCTTAGAAATATTATTCCGAACAAAATGTATCCGAGGCGAAAGGACTAGCACTGCAATATATCAGTCACAGCTAGAGATAGTAAGTGTGAATGGACGTTAATTGAATGTGACACTCACAACTTGGCAACTACGGGCATTGTCCCCGTAAGAGGAGATAACCATGTTTAGCACAACGAAATAAATTTTTCTGCTTATCTTTAAGATACGAAAACCGAGGAAGTACATCGTATGATCTATCGGAGTCAAGGCTTGATTTACGCAACACGCGCCGGCGCAGCCCTGCGCCAGTGAAAGCCGATCTTGCACAACAGTAGATCTAAGAGCGAAGTCTCGAGTACTAAAGTGGGAAATTATATGCACTTCATGCATAGTCATTGTTAATTAAATTACACAGTGGTGATTTTATGATCCTGATTTTAATATATTATTAGCGAGATTGCACAACAAAATAAGGAAATTAAACGGAAAGGCAACCGAGATTTGGAATAGGTAAACTATTATGATTTTTCTATAAATTATCATTGACTTTTAAACAGACTCGTGCACGGATTTTTATTCTATCTATACGGTTAAGGAAATAATACACCGTAACATTCGAGACAATCTATAAACTATATTATTTTTAGAAAATGCAAGCTTACAAATGTCTTCATCAATACCAATATATCGTATTTCTATTTCAATCGGACGAAGGTCAGTAGATAAAAAGATTGTATCTTACAAACATGACAGGTGATCATTTGATCGCTCCCAGCACATTACATGCTATCAGTTTTTAAAGGTTTCCTCGTATATCTATTGTATGTTAACCAGTAGATATCACTCATAAGATAAATGGACCGCGTTGTTGATCTTCAAAATATTAATTGTAAATCGATCGTAAAACCAGATTGTTAACGCTAACGCATTGCAAAAATCCTCCTTCAACACTTTCGTATATTTTTAAAGAACCAACGCACACTAGGCTAGGCGTGTCGCACGCACCGATCTTTTTTGCATGAAAAATGCGTTGTGCTGCGGCCCTTTGCGTCTGTAATGTGCGCTAAATGAGGTCTGCATCTGCGTGGTAACTGGAAGGTACGACGCCAAGACAACGTACAAGTGCAAAGGTGCTTCGGTCTGGGCAACATGAAAGACACAATATATTCTATATAATTCTCCTTTAATGGGTGCGCCTAGGCGACTAAAGTTAAAAACATGTTTTTCTTCATAACTTTCATACCATTGTACTTATATTTCTTTTTGTTTTGTTGAACAAAACAAAAAAGCAAGTTAATTCCATACCATACCTACTGTTATTCCAATTTTTTATTGTTTTTTCTACAACCAGCTGTATTTTCTGCAGGCTTATCAGTGAATCACGAATACCTACTGTATAATGTATCTTTTATATTTATAATGCATGTTCCACTTAAGTCGTTAGTTTCTTGTCATTAATAAAGATCAGTCTGATTTTACAAATATTATATATTATTATTTTATTATATTTTATTTTATTCTGTTACATGATACCATACCTTCCATCAAGTCTCCGCGGGCTTTTGGCTATGGATGACCCACGGTGACCTCAGCCAACCCAGGCCTCTATCATTTATTTATAACTAGCGACCTGCCCCGGCTTCGCACGGGTGCAATGCAATTTAATAAATTTAATTAAATAATTAATAATTTTAATTTAACCCTTTAATTGGCAGAACAATCAAAATAATAAAATTGCATATTTGACACCACGAGTCAATTTCTAGCATTTCATAGACATGGTAAAAAATAGAAATAAAAATCAGAGTCTTTCAGTTTCCTGAAAATCATATGTGAAGTATACTGGACATTACCAAATACATAGCGATTAACAGGCTGTAATGTATGTGCAATATACTGGACAGTGCCAAGTTTACTATGATAAAAATTAATCATGGGAAAAAAAATAAAAAAATATTTTAAGTATTAAATTATGTTTATTTTTGTTGAAAATTCAAAAAACAATTCTTTTCCTACGACAAAACATAGTCTTTGGTTACATTTAATACATATAACGTTTGTTTTACCATCCTTACAGTAACGACATCTCCCATAGCTACACGAATCGGGCAAATGAGCTACTTGATCATAGCGTATCTATATCTTCAATCGGTCTTGCTACCACAGGTTTCTTAATTTTTCTGTTTCCCTTTATATCTCCCGTAATATCACTCCGTTCTTTGTTTGGTTTTCTTTTTTTCACAAGACTTTCAAATATAATCTAAACCTGAACTCTTTCAACGACTTTTCCTTATATTTATTTTGTCGATACAAAAGCCATGCATTATTGATAATAACAATCAACTGGGCAAAAATAGAAAGATACCTACCGTCTTCGTGTTTTTAGGGGAATCTTGTAAAGGGATATTAGCCAGCCAAGTCGACCCCACCCATATTTTTATTATAGTTTTTGACTATCTTAGTCGACATCAACCCTGGCTTTATTTTCTTTGCTATAACGTTTTATTTTATCGACGGGGTGAGCATCGACACAGGAACTGATAAGGGCAACATATTTATTGTCTACACTTTACCACTGCCAGTTTATTTTGGTCACAAACTTCTTGTGCGAAACTGCCTCGTGGTTTCTTTGTTAGGTCTTTATCAGAAGGAAGTACACTCTCACAGACTCCTAGCCGGTTTCCTCTTATAGTACCAGTGCAAAATATTCCGTAGTTTTCACGCAAAATGACTGTATACGAGCTAAGATGAAGTAAAAAAAGTTATCACAATATACATTTGCAGGTTTCTGGCGAATCGTTTTACACAAAGCAAGAACAACTAGCCCTCCCAAACAAACCTATAGAAATCTCATCCTGTGTAAAAGTATAATTTCTAAATGTATCCTCCCCTCCATATTTGCATTGTTATCTGTAATTTCATCTTCGGAAGATTCTAAAATATTCAGTGCCTCTAAAGCCGAATCTATTCATATCAAGCTAATTTCATCCGAAGAATCGTGGTTGTTCAAAGTTTTATTGGTAATTTCAAGTTCTTCGGTAGACGAAGCGTCACTGGAATCGGAGCATGCATGTTCAGGCGGTATCAAAGCAACTAGCCTATTCGTGCTGGAGCGAATGAATTGCTAAATCAAAAGGAAAAGCTCATTTGATACATGCAACCCATACAAAACCAAAATACTAATTAGTTGGCATTGTCCAACCCGCTTCCCAAACAAAAACAGTGATAGTATTGTGAGCAATTGGCAGTGTGAAGTATACTGGACAACTAGTTAGAAGTGCAAATTACAACGTTATTGAAACAGTACTGGGTTTTTATTTGGTACCATATAATTAATGGTTAAACGAACTTACCTTAAGTGATGTTCGACCATAATTATACGAGACGTTACATCCGAAGAGATTTAATAATAACTATGTAGTTTCACTTCTCAATGTACTAGGCGTCGCACATAATTTTTAGAGCTGTGGAAACAAAAATAAAATTATAAAATTCAAATTTGTTCTACTACATCCGCCGACTGCAGCGCCATCTCCACTTAACTTCATTCATTTTTAGAGACGCTACTCTCGTTTGATGAATTGTTTGATGGGCTTTAGTTTATGGGTTTGGGAGGGACTTTAAATCTCTTCGGATGTAACGTCTCGTATAATTATGGTCGAACATCACTTAAGGTAAGTTCGTTTAACCATTAATTATACTTACGACGTTACATCCTCAAGATTTAATAATAACTATGTAGATGTTTAGCGCCTTCATTCAAACGAGATTGGTATAGGTTTTTACGAAGAATGAACACGATAATCATAAAATTCAACTAAAATTTATTGAGTACATGTTTAAACAGTAGTTATATAAAAATACATTAATCATAATAAACAAAAATTGCATCCTCTGCATAATGTAATCATTATCTTTAATGTTAGATAAGTATTAAATAATAATTATTTTTATCTTAAATTAACAATTATATATTGCCTCCGCAAATGCGTTGTCCTCTTTCACTGTAATCGGACGATTATAGAATTTAGCGAAGGTTAAAGAGTTCCCTGACCAACCTGCGGTTCTTTTGATTATGTCTACTGAAACCCCCTTACGACTAGCCGCCGAAGTTGACGCGTGGCGGGTGCTATGAGCCTTAAAAACCCCTGTATCAATACCACTTTCAGTCAACACATTTCTAATCCATCTACTTATAGTTGCAGCACTAGCATTATGGATTGGTTTCTTGGCAGTAAGAATAAGTCTATCAGTTAGTGGTAAGCTCCTATAACTCTTGGTGGCTTCAATATACGCGGACAAAGTTTTGGCTGGACAGATTTGTTCTCTATTACAGAAAAAGGGTATAATTAAATGAGGCGCCGGTCTCTTAGGAGCCGAAGTTTTGATAAGATCATTTATATTAATAACTATCCTCGCGCTACTTATTTCAACACTAGACAAACGTATAAGCGATAGCGTCTGCACACGTTGTGCAGTTGACAATGCGAGCAGAGCTACTAATTTTTTGGATAGAGAGGCCAAGGTTTGGTTTTCATTTGGATAATAATTTGAAAGGTGATCTAATACAAGATTAGGATCCCATGTAGATTTATATCTAGGGAAGGAAGGTTTGGTCCTATAGACTCCTTTCATAAACCTTTTAATTCGATCGTCTTGACTTATACATTTACCCAGTATTAATGCAAGTGCGGAACGACAGGTGTTGAGAGTTGAATAATTTGCGCCTAAATGATATTCATTAACCAAAAATTCAAGAATATTCGGAATATTGTTATCAAAAATATTTATCTTCTTTTTAATACAAAAAAACCACCATTTTTTTAAAACTACATTATATTGTTTAAGAGAGCTGTCTGCTAACGATGATATTATTATTTCAATAGCATTATCTGGTAAGGATTGTTTTACGTACGCTTGCTTGATAATAGTGACGACACCAGGGTAAGTCCTTTCCAAAGTGGATGTGAAGTTCTGAAAGGTGATAAAAGCAATGAGGGACTCGGTTCCAAATAGATAACCTGCTTTTGAGAAAGAGATAAAAACAGTGGGTACCATGGCTGGCTAGGCCAATAAGGTACTACTATAATTCCAGTGGCTTTATCTGTAACTATTTTTCTTAAGCATTTAAGAATCAGCGAGAATGGGGGAAACGCGTAGAAAAAATAAGGCGACCAGTCAATTGTAAACGCATCTATGTTATACGCTGATGGATCTCGTTTCCAAGATATGTATTTTTTACATTTTGCGTTCAATCGTGTGGCAAATAAATCTATTTGAGGGTTTCCAAAAGTATTTGTGATTTTTTCAAAAGCAGACAAAGCTAAGTCCCATTCAATGTCAATATTTAATTGTCTAGATTCGTGATCTGCTTCTGTATTCTCTTTAGACTTGATGTAAGAAGCAAAAACAAAGAGTTTCCTTTGCTCACACCATTGCCAGATTTCTCTAGCTATATCGTTGAGGTGCGTAAATTGGATTCCCCCGAACTTATTTACATAAGCTATAGCTGTAGTATTATCAATCCCAAGTAAAATCTCCTTATTATAAAAATCTTTAGCGAAGCACTGCAAGCCAATAAGAGCTGCCTTCAATTCTAAAAGATTTATATGCTCTTTAGATTCTGTGTCACTCCAAAAACCATGAGCGCGGACTCCATTACAATATATACCCCAACCTGTAAGGGATGAATCTGAGAAGATTTCCAGATCATACCTACCACTACGTATTGGATTTGTTAATGTTAAAATATTATTTTGCCACCAGGAAAACTCTGACTTAAGATTGGGCGAAATGTTCATGACACAATCATAATTGTCTTTAGAATTACGCAAGGCTAGAAATTTTTCACGTTCAAAACGTTTCGTATATAACCAACCATAGGAAGCTGCTGGACAAACCGAGCAGAGTAAACCTAAGTACTTTGCAAAATCCCTAATTGTCGATGCCCTTTTTTTTAGCAATACGTTTTGTTTGGTCAAGTATTTTTTGACGTTTCATATCTGGCAGCATTAGACACATATCTTGAGAATTTATTTCGAAACCTAGAAACTTTTGAATTTGTTTTGGTATCAAGCTACTTTTTTCTTTATTAATGATAAAGCCTAATCTCTCAAGAACGTCTACTGCTGCTGCTGTACTTTTTAGGCAACTATTATAACAGTTATTTATACATAATAAGTCATCTAAGTAAACAACTAGGAGTAACCCTTGGTTTCTAAGATTAGCTATTACTGGCTTCATTAATTTCGTAAAAACGAAAGGTGCTATAGACAAGCCAAAAGGGAGACACTGAAATTCAAAAGTTGAACCTTGAAATCTAAATCTCAAATATTTTCTACTAGAATTGTGAATTGGCACTAAAAAATAAGCTTCCTGTAGATCCACAGTTGTCATGAAACAATCTTTACTGATTAATTTAGTAGCCGTACGAATATCTTCCATTTTAAAATGCTCTGGACTGATAAATTTATTTAGACATTTTAAATTTAAAATGAACCTAAATGACCCATCGCTTTTAGGAATCAAAAAAATACTAGAAATAAATTGGCCAGGCACGTCACAGCATTCTTTAATAGCCCCTGAAGACAATAATTTTGAAACAGACAGCTTTAAATGTTGAAGCTCTGTTTTACTAAACCGTGGGTTAGATGGCTCAAATTTCTGAAAAGGAAGCTCATCAAAAGTAATTTTTAAGCCCTTAACATAGTTTAAGATTATTGGGTCTTTGGTTATTGCTTGCCAGTAGCTAACATAGTGGCGTAATCTACCAGCATGAACTATTACCTCTACTGGTTCCTGCGAGTTCTGTAGTCCATCTTCCGAGCAGGAGGGACTCGATTTGCGGCTGGCTGCCTCCGACCTTGCTGTGTCGAGTGTCCTTGATTGGATATGTACCTCGGCTTCTGCCCACCCGGTTTGGTACTCCTGGTTGATTGGAACCTGGGTGGGCCTCTCCAGTTTCCCTGCTGTCTGGATGTGGAAGGAACGCTAACATTGCTGCGCTTTATTTGAAGACCTGATTTTTCTGCTGTTTTTGTGGCCTTAATCCTTTCTCCAAGGTCAACTCCGAACAGAAATGTATCTCGTTTTATATCCGTTATTGTAGTGGTAAATTTTTTATCCAGTGAAGAAATTATCAACTTTCTTCTATGTTGTGAGTTCTCGTAGAGTAAATCTAGAAAAATTTTGCTGACTTCTGACAGCTTTTTCAAGATTTCCACCTTTGAGTGGTCTTCTTTAATCAGAGACGAAGCCAGATTGCTAAGACCCGCAATGCCCAACCCAAGTTGGTTCTGAGCCCTTTCGAGCAGTTTATCCCGATGCTTAATGTTGTCACTTATGATGGCAGAAATTTCTAAATTAAGCTTTGGCGCTTTCGATAAAGTGAAGTTATCGGGCGTTAAAATTTTCTTTAAAGTGGCTTCTTTTACCTCTTTAGTCAACCCTTCTACTAGGATCCTTTTTTTTTTTTTTTTTTGTTCCGGGGTGGAAAATCCTCATGGATGTCCGCCGCCCTGGGGCGGGCGGCGGGGTCTGTCAGACTCTTACTGACTAAAAACCACCCCGGTGTTCCATCTCACACCTACGCCGGGGGTCGCGGGAACGTACGATCCTTCCGCAACCCCCGACTGGTGCCGGCCCGCCACTGCGGGCCTCCTCGGGTCAGGGGGGGGAGTGAGGTGTTTGACTCCCCCCGCGACGTCTAAGAGGGGCGCGCGTGGAACACTACGCGCCGCCACCTCGGGTCCTGATGTGTGGGGGGCGACGGACGTCCCCGAGTCCGTCGCCCCTGGACCCATTTAGGGGGGCTGGAAGAGGGCGTTATCCGCCCTCCGCCGACGCCCGGTGCGCCTGCTGCGGGCCGGGTGAGTGGACGAGATCTCCCTCTCCCTTTCCGCAGCCTCCTTCTGCGAGACGACTGTTTCGCAGAAGGAAACCACCGCGTCCCAGGACTCCTCGCTGCCGACCATCGACTCGACCACGGCCGGCAGCGACAGGTCACTGCCTACTTCTGAGATGAGGGCACGGCGTGGCTCCTCCCAAGCGGCACACTCTGCCAGCGTATGCCACGCCGTGTCCTCCCGGCAGTCGACGCAGTGGTGACACCGGGCGTCCGGCTCCCTGTTTATGCGACACAGGTACTTCCCGAAGCAACCATGCCCCGAGAGCACCTGCGTCACCCGAAACGACAGGGAGCCGTGCCTCCTCCCGAGCCATTGCTCGAGCACCGGCCGGACCGCCTCGATGGTGACGAGGCCGGCGGTAGGGCGTGAAAGCCTGTCCCGCCATTCCGCCACCAGGACCTCGCGGAGCTGAGACCGACGCAGCTCTATGTGTTGCTGCATCGGTTGCTCGCCCCGCGCCCTCGCTTCCTCGCGCCACCGATACAATGACGCGAGTACTTTCGCCTCCAGGTCCCAGGGCGGGGATCCGGCCAGTACGCAAGCCGCCTCGTAGGAGATCGTGCGATACCCCCGGACGACTCTGACGGCCATCGCTCTCTGCGGCCTCCGCAAAACGGCGATGCTACCGGCCGTCAGGTCAGTCGCCCAGATTTCTACTAGGATCCTACCCCAACGTTTAGAAATCTCCTCATTTATAGTCGGGCCTAAGGCCTCTTCTTTGCCTGTTGAATCTCCTAGCGCCTCTAATATTTCAGGCGGTAAAACCTCAGATTCAGCTATTGGGACCTCATTTGAACTTTGACCAGGGTCCTGAAGGAGCAAATTAGATGCATCTGCATTATCTGTAGCATCACCGGTACGCGGTGGGCTAGCGGGGATTACAACGCCAGATCTGATTGGAATATTATCTTCATCTGAATACAGAGACAGCCGCAGTGAGTCTGGTGTTGGCGACCTTGAGTGATAACGGTCATATTCTGTAAGTTAAAAGAAGCAGAACAACTGTTGTAGTTGACAGTGTTGTCTTTTAGTCTTTGTACGTACTCTCGTTACGCCATTCGACTTTTAATTGACAAGCTGCTGTATGCAGTGTGTATACATTTTAAAGTCATTGTACGTATTCCCGATACGCCACTAGACTAATTCGTTATCAGCCGTGCTCACGTCACGGAGTATAACTATATAGATGTAAGAACTCATTGAATGACTAGTAATTTACAATCTTAGGTAGGACCTACATATATTACACTTACATGTCGAATGTAACACCAAACATACGAACCTAGTCCTCATTAAGAACACGATAAAATACAATTTTCAACAAAATATAAAAGTTACCTTAAATGAAGGTAGACCGCAAAAAATATCGTAAAACGATAGGACGAATAAAAAGTATATTTAGGCAAATTCGTTCATAGTTATAATGATTCTTAAAGACGCACCAATATTTGGCTACGATATTCAAATTAGGAACAACAAAAGATGTGTAAGCACTAACCTTCCTCATCCTTGCTTGTTGACGATGAAACACGTAGTTTTCGTTCCAAACGCTTTATCTTTCGACGAATTTTTGAATTACTGAGTTCCCTTTTTCGTTTTCCCATAATAACACGTTTATTCCATTAAATACACACAATTTTTTAATTAACACTATATTTTTTCAAAACGCACGATGTTACGACGCCCGCACATAAAAAAGGAATGAAGTTAAGTGGAGATGGCGCTGCAGTCGGCGGATGTAGTAGAACAAATTTGAATTTTATAATTTTATTTTTGTTTCCACAGCTCTAAAAATTATGTGCGACGCCTAGTACATTGAGAAGTGAAACTACATAGTTATTATTAAATCTTGAGGATGTAACGTCGTAAGTATAATAAATCGTTACTTTGGAAATAATATATAATGCATAGCCAACCCATATACATCATTCCATATATTAAAAAATATTCAAAAACTTACCTGTGCCGCATTAACCGACCGTTGCTTCGACATCATTTTGATTTTTGACATATTTTGATGTTGTCAGGCATCTAATTTATTTTTATACCATGTGCTTACCTTATTTTGAAGTTATCAGAATAAAAAAATTGTTGGTATAATCAATACACTCGCTTATATACTTATTTTTTATTAATGTCCAGCCGGCTACACTGTGTCAATTTAAGGGTTAATGTTTTTTTTAACTTGCCGTCAGCCCCTGCCGCCGATACCGCAGCGACCGCTATGTCCCTGCATTTTAAATTTGTAATATCTTCGAAAATATTAATTTAAATAACATGCTGTAAAGGGCCATATTGACCTAGGTATATTAAATGCACAATGTATTTAAGGTACTTAATTGGATAAGGATTAATGCTGTATTGCTTAAAATCGCTTTGTAACTAAGCCATTATTTCTCGTAAAAAGTAAAGGATAAAAAATGGTTATTGTGGGTTATCCCTAAGAGACAGACATATACCATCGCGGACTTTTTTGTAGACCTTTTTAAGGTGTACAATACTGTAGTACATTATTTTGACCTATCTCGTAGGGTTCAGCCAGCGTTTGAAAAGTAAGCGCAAAAATGTGTTTATTTACGACATCACATTAGAAACCTCTAAAATTATCAGTGTTCCTCTACTATATTGTACATGTATTATAGGTACATATAAACCTTCCTCTTGAACTTGAATCACTCTATCTAATAAAAAAAACCGCATCGTTGCGTAGTTTTGAAGATTTAAGCATACATAGGGATATAGGGACAGAAAAAGCGACTTTGTTCTATACTATGTATTGCTAATGATGGACTCACACACGAATTAGTATTAAAATGATAACAACTTAAATAGTTGATTTTATCTATGAAAGAACATAAACAAAGCCACGGAATTAGTAAGTACGAAATACACATTACATAACACCACGCCTTGTTTCTCCGAAGAGTTGGCAGACAGAGGTATCTATAGTACATTACATTTCGATAATTTATTTATTAAAAAAAAAATACAGAAAAATCTGATCTTTTCCTGCTGGAATCTTTTAACAAGTCCGTAATCCGTTAGACATAAAGTTGTGGATTTTCGCCATTCCTCTGCACAACCAGTAACGCGTTAGACCTTAGATAGTGCAGTCACTCATACTAAAGATTTGTATCAATCGGGAAACCACTAAATAAACTTACCAGAACAATGTGATACAATACAATTCACACATTCTTTAAAGAGGTGAGCAGACTTCCAAGTACTTCCTTAGTACCTAGGTGTAGGTAAGGAATGTCACGTCAAAAAAGGTGGTTTTTGGCGCTGACAATACACAAACATTGCGGTGTTACACGGCTTCCAAAATGTTTTTTTTTTAATTCTTGGAACTGCAAAATGCCACAATTCGAATACTTGCGTCTCTTAAACTCCTATATTTTCCTTCCTGCTTTATTTTACACTAGCGGCCTGTCCCGGCTTCGCACGGGTGGACATTTATTTTTTAATAATTTTTTTTTTCTTGCAATTAAAATAGCCTATATTAATCAGTGATAATGTAGCATTCAAATGGTGAAAGATTTTTTTAAATCGGTCCAGTACTTTTTGAGCCAATTCGTTACAAACATACATACAAATCTTTCCTCTTTATAATATTAGCATAGAAGTATAGATTAGAAGTTAAACTATTTTAGCCACTGTTGAAAATAATCTCTTATCCTCTAAGTTAGTCATCTTTAATCTCCTATATACTTCCCACACCCCAATTTTCTTAACTTTTGCTACGGAGATTTTCTTTTTTCCACTCTATGCGATGAACCTACAACCATTTTAAACAAATGCACTCATCTGCCAATAAATCAACAATAAGTGCTGAAAGAGTAAAAAATTAACAATGAGAGGAAAATTGTGAATTTCCTCCGTCAACTACTTAATGAGTGTTATTTAGTGGCATCGTGTCATTATGTGAGAATGGGCGGGTATTGTAATGACGGTGATGTCAAACCACACCTGAACGGACTTCGTGAATGTTTGTATAGTTATGCTACTGTCGATGTAGTTATGATGACTGTGTTACGAAGGTGAAGATGTAGTTTACGTATAGGAAAATGTACCGGATTTTCCCAAACCATTTGTGATGGTGTCGTGAGGAAACCGGCATGTCTTAGAACCAAAAATTCGAAGACATGTGACATCCACCAACCCACAGAGGGTCTGCGTGGTGGATTATGGCCCACTCACTCTCACTGAGGAGGCCTGTGTCCCAGCAGTGGGAACGGTATAGGCTGATTAATCTCTAATATATAAAATTCTCGTGTCACAGTGTTAGTTACCATACTCCTCCGAAACGGCTGGACCGATTTGTATGAAATTTTGTGTGCATATCGCGTAGGTCTGAGAATCGGCTAATATCTATTTTTCATGCCCCTATTTTTTTTTTTTTGCAAAACGACGTTTGCGGGGTCAGCTAGTGATGTTATTTGCTGAAAGATGTTTTTTCTGTTTAAGTATTTAACTAGTGTCTGAAACATAATTACGAAGAATTCAGCCGCACAACGGGACCAAACGAAACAAAGAAAATATTATAGAAACATATTTATTTAGCTGTTCAGCCAAAACTACCAATTTCTTGGCGTATTACAAATGTAAATAACTTTATGTGGGCGCATACCTAAATGAAAAGCCGTGAAAGGATTATGTCGTTTTGCCACCAAAGCTGGAGCTACATTGGTATACCTAGGTTCTTTCATAAACCGATCTGGATTTTGATTTTGTATTTTATAGTCAGTTAGGTCTGTAAAGAGAATCAAACCTATCAACAACATTTTGTTTTCCTTAAAATCACAACCAAAATAGAAAATAAAATAAAATCACAACTACATCTAGGTACTTGTGAAGTTGTAACTAACATAACTTTTTATATATTTCCAGATAGTCGTAGAGATGGACCACATGGAGCACAGCAGGCACGACGGGCACGAGGGGCACGACATGGACAACATGCACGACGACCCGTGCGCCCACGCATCGCACGGACATGCCATGGCGGTGAGTATCTACTGTCATTCAATCAATCAACTCAGACATAAGCCTCTCTCAAGCTGCGTCACAAAACCCTGTCCTTCGCCTTCTGCATCCAGTCTGTCCCAGCCACCTTTTTAAGGTCGTCGGTCCATCTATAGATAGTGCAATCCACGAAGACGCGCCCCACTCTTTTTCCTAATGCTTACATCAGAAGTGTGCAACATTCCGCTAGTGTTTTAGTTTTGTAAATACACACTTATTATTATTAGTGGGTAAGAAAGAAAAGAAAGAAAATACGTTTATTTGCGGCAAACATGACGCATAAGAAGTCAAAGTCAAAGTCAAAGTCAAATCATTTATTTCAAATAGGCACTTAAAAGGCACTTTTGAACGTCAAAATTTAAAATGAAAAAATAGAATTGATTCTAGTCGCCCATTCCAAAATGTAGTTTTCGTGTGGAGAAGAATGGGCAAGAAACTCCACCGTTACTCTTTTAAAATGTTTTACAAGTTTTTGTATACATTGTTTATATAATTATATGTCAAGACGATGCACCTAAAATAAAATTTAGTCTACCAAAAATGGTAAAAGAATTAAAAATATAACAGACTGGTAAATCAATTATGTGATAGATACATGGTGTCCACATATTTACAAAGATTGAAAAATTTTACTAGTATTTTAAAAAGTGTGTGAGTTACATTTGTTAAAGAATGTAAAAAACAATGTAAAAAAAAAAAAAAAAAAATGTGTATGTATAAATTAAATTAGCAACCAGTTTGATTTTGTCTAGACTCTAGATTGTCCTATGGAGCAGGACCAGCATGTTTCCAAACATTGTTATCTTGGATATAATCCTCCAATTTGTAATATCCTTGTTTACAAAGTGTACTTTTTATATGAGTTTTAAATTTTCTTTCATTTAATTGTAATATATCAAAAGGTATTTTGTTGTAGCATTTAACACAGTACCCCATAAAAGATGTTTGCACTTTAGATAATCTGAAAAAAGGTTGATCTAATTTATCTTTATTTCTAGTATTAAAATTATGTCTATCACTTATTTTATTAAAAAGATGTTGATTTTTTCTTACATACATAATATTTTCATAAATGTATTGGCAAGGTACCGTCATAATATTAACCTTTTTAAATAGTTCCCTAAGAGATTCACGACGACGTAGATTGTAAATGGCTCTGACAGCTCTCTTTTGCAAAATAAAAATGGATTCAATATCAGCAGCCCGACCCCACAGTAAAATGCCATATGACATAATACTGTGGAAGTAACTAAAATAGACCAAACGCGCGGTTTCTACATCTGTTAACTGTCTTATCTTTCTAACAGCATAAGCGGCCGAGCTTAGCCGCCCCGCAATAGATGTTATATGAGGCCCCCATTGTAATTTCTCGTCTAGCGTGATTCCTAGGAAAACTGTCTGATCAATAAACTCTAGTTTTTGGCCATTCAATATGATGTCACATTCGCTGCTTCTAACATTAGGCAATTTAAATTTAATGCATTTGGTTTTTTTTTCATTAAGTACTAAATTATTTACCGTAAACCAATCTTGGACCTGAAGAATAGAGTTATTCACGTCGTCAAGATTTTGTGACCGTCGGTCTATTTTAAAGATCAATGATGTATCATCTGCAAATAACACCATCTTTGGTTGATTTTGAAGTCATTGTAATTGTAGTAATTGGGGTAAATCGTTAATATAAACTAAAAAGAGGAATGGACCCAATATCGAACCTTGAGGAACGCCCATTGTCATTTCAGACCCTAATGAGTTTATGCCGTTTACTTGAACTTTAACCTTTCTATCTTTCAGGTACGATCTTAGCAAATCAAGTGCTTTTTTTCTAATCCCATAGTGCTCCAGTTTCATCAGAAGTGTCTCATGGTTTACGCAATCGAACGCCTTAGAGAGGTCGCAAAAGATTCCAATGGCATCTTGTGCTTCTTCCCAGGCGTTAAAAATGTTCTTTATTAGGGTAACACCGGCGTCAGTAGTACAACGCCCTTTGGTGAAACCGTACTGGTGTTCATGAAAGATGGAATTTTTATTAAAGTGACGTAACATTTGATTGAGCATAAGCTTTTCAAACACCTTACTGAGAACTGGCAGAATCGACACAGGCCTATAATTGTTGGGTTCTTTACTGTCACCGGATTTGAATAATGGAACTACTTTACTATGTTTCATAAGATCCGGAAAAACTCCTTGATCAACACTGGTGTTAAATATGAAAGCTAAATAAGGCGCAATGGTTTCTATGAGAGATCTACATACTTTTACAGACATTCCCCAGAGATCTTCTGTTGATTTAATTTTAAGATCTTTAAAAGCTTTTATAACAGCCTGGGGATTTGTATGCTGAAACCTAAACTCCAAAGGGCATGGCTTTACATTCTTTTTAAGCAAGGCAGCAGAAAGTGTGGGGGATGAATTTAAAGCTTCAGTAGTTTTAAAGGGAATATTCGCAAAAAAAATTTCAAATTCCTGAGCTATTTCTACATCTGAGTTGATGGGGCCATGTGCAGTCTCTAAATTAAATTCAGTATTACGCTGTTTTTTCCTACCTGTTTCATTATTTATTATTTGCCAGGTAGTCTTTATTTTATCATCAGCTGATTTTATTTTATTGCTAATATAAAGAGCTTTAGCTATTTGGCACACACTTTTAAAAGTTTTTGAATATTTTGCAACATACCGATGAAAGTTTTCATTTTTCAAATGTTGCTTTAAGCCATAAAGTTCAAAAAGTTTTTCCCTGCTTTTACGAATACCTGGAGTCGCCCAGTCACTAAATAAAAACTTTGTGTAAATGCTTTTAGTTTTTAGTGGAAAAGTGTTATTAAACTGGTCGTTTAACAGTGAAAAGAACTCGGCATAGAACTCATTTGGGTCACCTATATTATTAAAATTCTGGTCACATAATTTACTGGCCAAAGAATTATTTAATTTTTCCAAATTTTTACATGTAATTGTCCTAAACCTTATTTGAATTTTTTGTAACGGCATGTAGGAGCTAAATGTAATTGTTTGTCCACTGTGATCAGACGGCAACTTATTTACAATTTGTTTGTGTAAGTAATCACAATTACAAAAAATATTATCTATACAATGATGAGAATGAGCATAGACAAAAATCAAACTGACAATTTGAGAGAAAACATGCGTCACATCCACGCACAACGGCCATCGCTCAGCATAATGCCAAGGCCCTGTACGAGACAGAGCCAAGAAAGAAGTAGAGCCAGAGCCAGAGTGAAGTAGAGTGTATCGAAAGAACTAAAACACTAATGGAATTAACTAGCGATAAACACTAACGATTCGGAAGAAGAGTGAGGCGCGTCTTCGTGGATTGCACTATCTGTAGCTGGGGGGCGTCCGACACTACACATCTACTGTATTATCATCAAGTAGATGATCAAATTCTGAAGATAAATGAAGATGAATCAGATATTCGGTTAACTGTCGGATGTCGGATGTCGTATCTCAAAGAAACAGTAAATAAATCTATGTAACACATCATTTCATCAGTAATGTCTCAGTAGTGTGGGACTGCTGGTACTCGGGCCGTTTTTCCTCGGACATGAATCACGATGTTTTCCTTCACCAAAGCAGTGGTGAAGAAATATATTACCCATAGTAAAGTGCATGTCATGTCTGGGTTCAAACCCACGACCACATCTCGTGAGTCGGGCGCTAGTGATGATCAGCCGATCGATTCTGTAAAAATCTCACCGAAAAAGCTAGGTGAAGTGAGCTTAGGGTGAGCGAAATCAAAATCAAAACCAAAAGTGATTTATTCAAACTAGGCTGAGAATCAGCACTTTTCGAACGTCAAGAATTACAAAAGACAGTCCCCCAAAACGCCCGCCCTTCACCACTTCCTAGTGCTTTCGCTGGGGAGAAGAAGTGGCGCAACAAACTCCCCAGCAGCACAGCTGTCTGTTCAGTTAGAAAATACTTGATTGTATACAATACTAAGTAGGTATGCAAAGTAATTGACGTTACCTACAGGACACAGAACATTAAATTATTTGCCACTAGCTGCGCCCCGCGGTTTCACCCGCGTATTTTCGATCCCGTGGGAATATCGGGATAAAAAGTATCCTATGTGTTATTCTGATGTATAAGCTATATTACTGAAAAGTTTCATCAAAATCCGTTCAGTAGTTTTTGCGTGAAAGAGTAACAAACATCCATCCATCCATCCTCACAAACTTTCGCATTTATAATATTAGTAGGATATGTCAGCTTGCCACGCCAATATATCCACAAATACAATAGAAACAATACATACTCAAGCAAAAAAAAAAATCATCATTAAAAATGTAAACAAAAACTTACTACTTAAATAAAAGCCTCCAGCACGCGTAGCATGACGACGTTTTGTCGACTGAAGAATAGACAAAATGACACTTTGCCATGCTTAGACGCGTAGAATGCGTAAAAATATGTCTATAATCTTTCATTTTGTCTATTCTTCCGTCGACAAAACCCGTTTCTACGGCGGTCATGCTACGCGTGCAGGTATAAAGGAGCTGTCAAGAATATCAATCCCTAGCATCAGGATGACACTGTCAGCTCACTCCACGCTCACTTCACCAAAGTTTTCACGGTGAGATTGTTACAGAATCACACTGTCAGTCATCGAGTACGTAGTTTATGCCCTCAGCTATGAGTTTGAGCTAGCCACACTATCACACCGATAGAATCATGTCAAAAGCTACAAACATTATATAAAACACATAAACATTGTCCTTATCACCTGCGGTCTGCGGCGACCTCTTTCCCATAGATATCGGGACGATACCTACGGGGACTTGAATGTTGATAGTGTCACTGGTCTGCGGTGAACGGAAGTGATGTATGTATGGTAATGAATTACAATATTCGAATTTAATTGAAATGGCATGCAATGCACGTGAGTGGAACCATGTCTCCTAACTGATAACTTGAAAGATTGTTTTTGTCATTGTTACTGATAATGCCTGAGTCTTATCCTGACCAAGCTTCTACGTTTATACTACTTTTTAATAAGAAATTAAAAATTAGGTTATTGAAAAACTTAATACGCTACAAACAGTTTTTACGTTCAATAAGAAACCTTATAGAAAAGGAACGTAGGCTAGCCGACGCACCTTTTGATCAAGAGTAGATCAACAACACTACAATGTGAATCAACACTAATAAGTGCCAGATACTCTTATTTCGTCTCCGAGACGAAAATAACCAATATAGTATTCACGACCCACTTTCCCCATCTACGATCTAAGAAGGAAATCTCCAACACAGATTATTCATTCTTATTTTCCTGTTTCAAGTGTTACAAATTGATTATAAGTAAAATGCATATATGCATACATTGTAATGTAACGCGAATTTCCCGTCGCTGTATAAAGAACATCTGTGAATATGATAAACAGTCGCATTCCTTCACGGTTGGACCGAAACTGAGAAATTCGTGTCTGTGTGTCAGACTGGCAGCGTGTTTGTTTGTGTTGCGGCGGCGCACGCCGCTTCCTGCGACATTGTTTTGTTTGTCACCTGAGGGCATCTGAGGGGCAATTTTCGTAATTTTTAAGAACGTTCACAGTCAGAAGGCCAATTCTCGTAATTTAAAACAGACAACAATTTTTTTTGACAGATTGAGACTGAGATCAAACTGTGAACGTTCTTAAAATTACGAGAATTGCCCCTCTGATCGCAGTCTCAATCTGTCAAAAATACTTCAAATTTCCCTACATTTTGACAGGTTTCTGACATTTGTTTGTCGCCGAGATGAGACTGCGACTAGATTTTGAACGTTTTCGATTACCAGAATTGGCCTACTGATGATGCCAGTCTCTCCGATTTTTGGATGTGGCGATTAAGCAGTGCCACAAAAGGGGATCAAACATTTGCCTGCTAACATGAGGCTTATTGAGTTAGGAATCATAAAACAAACATAACATCACGCGGGTTTTGGCGAAGGCTTAGGTAGTTTTGGTGCAATCTACAGTGTTAAAATTATACGTCAAATTTAGAGCACAAAAAAGAGAAAGAATAACATTTGAGTAGACTGCTCCTCTTCTCTCAAGCGAAAAACCAAGCATTTTCAAGAAAATATTCAAATAGGTGCATTAATATGTATCACTTCACTTCATTTATCATCAAGAGAAAAAAGTATGTAAAACTTGCAAGAGCCCTTTCCACCAAACTATTCACACAATAATGCGCCATCAGTTCTGCGACATCCTGTGACATCAGCGTGACAGTTCGTCAGTAGGTAACCTTAGAACGTGGGAATCACGTTTATATGCTAAATTCGTAAAAGGAAACGTCTGCGTGTCCTTGATTAATGTTACATTGAGCGACTCTCAATAAACTATAGAGAATAAAGCCAAAGGATCAGTATGGAATACTAAAAACCTTCATTAGCTAAGACTTACGAGTTTGAATAGATTTCTTCAAAACGTTGGGGCCCAGTGTGTGCAGTTGATAGACTTGAAACTCGTACTTGAGGGCTACAAACCATGCATATAAGTTCATGTAAAACAGGATTCCCTAATCACGCTGATTCCACGCAAAGATGAAGGAATTCACGTTAAATAAAACTGAAAATTCGCTCTGTAGAGCATCGTTACATATATGTAGGTACCTATAGTATGTGTTTCTGCTCAAACACATAGTGATTGCAACTTAAGTTTCTCGATATTATTTCACGTAAATGCTTAGTTCTTCTAACATTTAATTTTCAAACTTTCATCAGTTGCATCCAATATGCTATCATTTGAAGAGCATACCGATCATATCTACTAATATATTATTTGACTAATTCTTTTATTTTTCCACTTCCAGTTCCACACAGGCGTCTGCCAGGAGATCCTGTTCAACGGCTGGATGACCACCAACGCGCTGGAGCTCTTCGGATCAGCTGTGGCCATATTCTTCGCAGGGGTGCTCTACGAAGGGCTGAAGTATTTCCGTGAGGCTCTCCACGCGAGGGCCTCGTCCTCTACCGGCGACTCCAGAGTGAACATCACCAAAAGCGAGTGCGGAGCGAACGGACCATGTAGTGGAACTGCTGTTGTTAAGTAAGGAGATTTTATCTAATCTCTGACATAGAAGATTAAGGATTTGTGATATCTGGTACAATATTCGTGTCCTAATAGAATACCTTTGCCGTATTCTATTCTGCACGTGCACTTAAAGCTGGTAGATACTGGATTATATCAGAGGCGCTTGTGGCAAAGTAATAATAGCCGCACGGGTCGATCGATCAGCTCCGTGGATGGGTGACCATCTTCTCAAACTCAAACTCAAAGCATTTATTTCAATTAAACCGAATTGTCAAGAAGGCGGTCAGTCAGAAAAAATGAAGCTAGTTGCCCATTCCAAAGCGTAGTAGGTACCTATGGAGAAGAACGGGCAAGAAACTCCATGGACACTCTTTTTAAATTATATTTTTACAAAATTATTAGTTACATCATATGTTGAATTTATAATAACACTAGCTGACCCCGCAAACGTCGTTTTGCAAAAAAAAAAATAGATGGCAGCCGATTCTCAGACCTACAGAATATGCATATAAAATTTCATACAAATCGGTCCAGCCGTTTCGGAGGATGGAGGATGGTACGCTAATGTTATTAGAAACGGTAGTTTTATATTGTTTAGTTATATTAATATCCTTAAAACGGATATAGTGGCCACTGTTATCCGTTTTAAGGATTATAATAAAACTAAACAATATAAAACTACCGTTTCTAATAATATTAACGTATACTCATATGAAGCACAACTTCACGTGCTTATTTTCTGCATTTTCATTCTAAATTGTATGAAATAACCAAACAAACGATGAGGGCGCCACTGTGCGGTCGGCATAGTCTTACGCCGTTGGTCCCGGCTGTCATTCGTAGATCTTTGACAGTCATTACGGGTCGTCAGTAGTCCGAAAGTCGACCAACCAGTCTTACCAAGGGGTTTCGTATTACCCAGTAACTGGGTTATGGAGGTCAGAGAGGCAGTCGCTCCATGTAAAATACTGGTATTCAGCTGCATCCGGTTAGACCGGTAGCCGACCCCAACATAGTTGGGAAAAGGCTAGGCAGATGATGATGAGATACTGGATATATCTGTCCCTAAATTATCAACTTGCATATCGAATGTCTTTCGTGAAGGCAAAAAAGGCAAATTGTCACCTTGTAAAGTAGGTACTTGTAACTATCAAATGATAAAATAATAATATTATATTATTACTAGCTGCGCCCCGCGGTTTCACCCGCGTAAGTTTCGATCCCGTGGGAATATTGGGATAAAAAGTATCCTATGTGTTATTCTGATGTAGAAACTACATTACTGTAAAGTTTCATCAAAATCCATTCAGTAGTTTTTGCGTGAAAGAGTAACAAACATCCATCCATCCATCCTCACAAACTTTCGCATTTATAATATTAATAGGATAGGATAGTAGGATAATATTAGTAGGATTATATTTAATATTACACTGACCTATAATATAAAAATTCGCTGGACTACTATCGATGACAAAAACATTTATTATTATTATAAACAAAAAATAACAAAATTAAATCCTAACTTAACTAAAACAAAAAACAAACTAAAATGTAGCGTCGAAAAATTTATAAAAATAATAAATTTTAATTTGGTCAGTGTGGATATTTTTGAAAATACAACAAGTCTTAGAAATTCCAAATGTCACTTGGTAAATAAATACGATATCATCTGAGAAGTGAGAGTAAGTTGAAAGGCCTTGGATCCGCGGCCGACACTTATTAATTACACCTGATCTGTCTCTTGCGTGATTCAATTAAATGTATTAACAGGTTTACTCCATGTGTCCTAGTTGACTCAGACTGATCACAAATATTTTAAAAATACAAGACATTTTGGTCTGATTATGTCAAAAAAATTGTGACATCTATAATTGGTAAAAAGCATTTCTAATCAAATCAAATCAAATCAAATCAAATCAAAATATTTTATTTCATATATGCCTACAAGGGCACTTATGAAACGCCAGAAGCTAGGTGCACTGTTCCAATTGGTCGTTTCGTATGGAGAAAAATCGGCAAGAAACTTCACGGTTACTCTTTTGAAAATAATTGGCATTTACAATGTTTTCAAATTACAGTAGGTATGGGAGGACAGCGTAGGCCTGTCAACAAGTACCAGGTACTTGATAAAATAAAAAATGGTCTACAGAGCTAAAATCTACAGGGCCTACAAAGTCCTCACATTTACAAAACAAGAATCTATCAAATATAAATTAATATAAAAAACCTATTAAAACCAAGTGTTATGATTTCCATTACAACCACTAAAAAAGAGTTAAAAAATTAGAATTGTCTCTATATAATGTCAAATAATAAAAAGATTATGTCAAAGAAGTATGTAAAAAATAAATGAAAATCGTAATTTGAGAACAGTTATTAGACCTCTACGTAGTTATGCCGTTAATGAGGTGACAGGGAAGGGGTGCAGAAGGAATTATTACCAAACTACCTTGTCTTCAACGAAGTCTTTAATCTGCTTTTATAATATGCTTTTTTTATAAGGACACATTTGATGAGGGTTTTGAACTTTCCATCACTAAGTTCTGTAACCGGCTTTGGCAACTTGTTATAAAAACGGATGCTGTCTGATCAGCCACACAGTCAACATGGGACGATGATAAAACTAAATCTAGATCTGGATAATCAAGATCAATTCACATTTGTAGGGCACACATGGGAAATATTGCAGTTCTCCTCACACAAAACTGACTCAAACCTTCTAACTTCCAGATACACGATGCTATCATCGGGTCACATGATACAAACGCTGATGCACTTCCTGCAGTCTACAGCCTCCTATACCCTCATGCTGGTGTTCATGACTTACAACGTGTGGCTCTGCCTTGCGCTGGTCCTAGGCCTGGCTGTTGGCTACTTCTTCTTCGGCTGGCGCAAGAACACCGTCGTTGACGTCAACGAGCACTGTCAATGATGCACAGCACCCTGGACTGGCTTCAGACCTTCAGTTTACATCAAGAGGTTTTTTGGTCGCGACTATCGGTTCGCCCTCCATCGCGCGGCTAGTTTTGTTTGTATAGTGTCAGTGAAACGAAGCGTTGCGCGACTTAGTCGCAAAGGTGTGGCCGGTCTTAGTATTGGTCTGTGCTTACTCTATACAAGTACATATTTCTTCAAAAGTTAAGTTCAGATGTTGGTGAGCACTCACCTGAAGGTAAACAATCCTCGGAGTTGGAACATATGCCTTGGTTTCCATTCTTTTGCAAAAAAGAGAGTAAATGTAGTCTATGAAAACAGGACCCTAAAATTAATCGCCTAAAAAGTACCTAACCCCTTAAATTTTTTTTGATAACTTTGTTCAACACTATTCGAAGTGAGTTTAATTATCATAAAGTGACTCTGGAGTCATTTTAACATATTTAAACTCACTTCGAATACTTCACTTCGGGTGGAGACTGAATTGAATGACGAAATCTATGGTTCTACCAATTGGTTATATGTTCAACACCAGTTAATTATTAATAATTATATCGCAATGTAATGAGTGAAAATATTTTAATAATATATCGATTTACTGAAAGCATCCTGATTACAGTGATAACTGTAAAACGTTAATGATGATGGGTGATGTGAATTTAATACCCGATTATGTAATAATTGCTGCCCGTGGATTCCATTTTATATTTGCAATATTAGTAGATAGATTATTATTATTTTAAGATTGAAAAGTATTTTAATAAAAATTGGTTCTTGTTTGATGGATTGCTTCCTAAAAATGTGACTGAGGGAAGGAAAACCATATTGTAATAAAAAAAAAAGTTAGGACTTACTGGATTATAGAACCTTCTTTGTTCTTTGTACAAAACTATAAAAAATATATATAATTATTATAATATGAATTCGGATTGGAAAAAATCTTGCTTATTTCAAAAACTTTCATTAGTGGTATCATGTGATATTCAGTTAATTTATAAGAACCTAATAGTGATAGAATTTTTATTTTTTTATTTTATTGTGATACAGTTAAGTTTACTGATGCTCAAAATTTTATATATTTTCGTAGGTACCTAAAGACCGTTTTCCATTTAGACACATAGGTACCCTTCGAACCCTCCTCCTACCTATGTACCCTCCGTCTCTTCGATAATGACATTTGCCAAAGTGGTCTAATCTTGGTTAAATTTAAAAATTAAAGTCAAGATATTATATTCAGAGAAAATGTCAAACTTAGGTATAATTATGTATAATTCAATACCTACATTTTAATTTGTAACACCCAATCGACCATTAATAAAGTGTTCAGGTAGGTATCTATCATCAGAGACATATTATACTTATTGATTTATATTAGAATTAAAACACATAGCTAATAGTGTATTTACATAGGTAGGTACAGAGTGTCGATGAGGTTATCACATTTAATACGCAGTACAGCGGTTAATAAAAGTTTATAAATCATAACATGTCTGTTAAAATAATAAAATACTAGAAATAAAAAAAGGAATTTTTCAAACAAAATTAATACCTAGTTTAAAATTTTACACGAATTATTAGTTAGTGCTTGTGCCCTTGGGGGTTTAGGCAGGCACGCGTGGGATGATAGTCAAAAACTATTGTTAGTAAATACCCAAATGATCACTAACTATATCACCACCTATTTGTTCAATGTTTCAAACTTATGATATTAATAAGATCAAAACAAAAGGTACAAGCGTCCAATTTCGTAAGAACTGTCACATGTATGAACACTAATATTATAGGATTTATGTCCCATCATAAACAAAACAAAAAACTTAAAGACGTTGCTTTTATCTAACATCATAGTATCAAATAAATATAATTTATTCTAATTCTATCAGAAGAGATATTTGTAGGTATATCTTGTCCTAGCGTCGTCAAACTAACAAAATTGAAAAACTTCAGAGGTTAATGTAATAATCTCCTCGCCACCCTGTATAATAAATAATGTTCTAATTACCTAAGCATCAATAGTTTCTTGCCATGTCCGGTTACACATTGACTTTTAAATATACCTATTTAGAAAAAAAAAAAACTGTTAAAACTGTTTACTTACATTTTTGATTTCCAACCTGCCTGCAATCCCAATCACGTTGTGAACTGTTGCTGGATACGCGCTTCACAACCCATCCACCCCTGAGGTCAGGTGTGTAAAAGATAGGTATCTACCTACATTAACATACATAAAATTTAAATAAATAAATATTTTATTTGCCAAAAACAGTGCTTACATTTCATTATAGTCTACAATTCTACATTAATAGCTAGATTTACAACAAAACAAAATAAGATGCAAAGGAAGCATCTTGCTTATGAACTCCACACTGGGTTGAGCCTGTTTCGTGGAGAAGGTGAATTTGGAATGGGCATAATGTTTTCTTATTTTTTCTCCTTTTATTTTTCTAACGTCTTATTTAGTATGTTGTTCTTTAAATATATACGTCATATGATAATCAGTTAGCAACGTATTTAGGCACTAATCACTCATTATCAATTACTTACACTGTTATTGTCGACTCGATTCACACTGTCCTCCGTACTAGTCGAAACTGTATCACGGTAGGACAGTCTTCCTCTTACTCAATTAACCAGTTCTAAATACAAATTGTATTGCAAACAACAAATTGTTTGTATCGTACATAATAAAGGTCTTAATGGAAAACCGGAGAACACGCACCTAAGTATATCCAACTAATCACAGTCGGTAGGTACTTATGTAATTAAATTAATACGTAATGAATACCAACCGAAGGTCACCGATGAGGTGGAATGGAACAATCAAATTAAATCCGTCGGTGGGAGACCTGTGAATGAATGCGCCTAACTGTCATCTACCTGATCCAGATGGAGAGAGATTGTGAGGCGAGCGCCGACTACATACATCTGCCATTGGACACAATCCATCCAGCCATCCAGGCTGTATCCTTAGAGAATAGCTCCCCTGAACACGACCGCTCTATCAAGAGCGAAGCGAACAAGAAGAAGAATACCAATCATTCCTATGGCTGGACCGCTGGATCCACGTACATCTAGCCTTCATTTATTGTTACAAGTAGCTGGAGGGTTTTGAAGGGGCGGCAAATTTGGAGCTAACATTTTTTTAAATGTCGTACTGAAATTTACCTACCACGTTTTTATATTGAAAGAATAAACAAGGTGAATGCTCAAATTCAGGCTTCTACCGTAGATTTGATTACTGTTGCCGATCTTTACAATCCCTTTGCAAGTTTTTCGCAGCTGAATGAAGGACATTATTGTAGAGATCGGTAGAGGTGGCAAAATTAGAATACTGGCGGCAAATGTGTAAATCCGCCACTGGCTACAACGGACCCCAGTGCAATGTGCGCAGTGGTCCACAAGCCCTACCTTCTAAAACCTAGGCTATAGGTAGTGTAAACCTCCTAACTTAATAAAAATCCTAAATTCACTGACAGAAGTGACATAAATAACGCACAGCCTACACCGCTGGGTGTAGAAGTATGACATTGCACAAGAGTAGGTACCTTAAATTGAGCACTAAAAAAGGAGATTTTTAGAAAATTCACGCACTAAAGGGGATGAAAATTTTCATGGAAAAGCCCTTTGGGGGGCGCACCGCTTGTCACAGATAAGTTCCTAGATATGCAATTTAGGTATAGAAGCATATAGAATAGATAAAATTATTTATTTCAATGTAGCCTGAAAATTTTCAGAGCAATATTTTGACTGTAATCGTATTGCGGCCGTGCCTCACCGTATAGAGACCACACACTTTTATTTCTCTCCCCATGTGGTGCAGAGCCCATACTGGAACAGTTCATAGAAAGGTTCTAAGATACTTACATGGAATTCTATGACGTGCCCTCTCGATACTACCAAGGTACTTAACTATCTATTGAGTGACTGCCTTGTCGGTCTAGAGGTCGCAACACTCGCCAGTGCGGCGTGGAGGCCTAGTTGCGCAAGTGTTGTTGGATAACAGGATGAGGTAGCAGCTGGAGGGAGATAAGAGGAGGTTGGCTATGTGCATTCCATTAGACGAGTGCCTACGCCTGTGTTTACGCACACACTACCAAATACCTACCTAAAATATATGTAGGTACCTAGTATGTTTACAACTGACAATAACAGTTACTTCAAATTTAACCAACACCTGCATAAGAGAGCACATTGCTTATTAGAGCGAATAGGTCCGAATCTCAGTTCAATACCTTTCCCTACTGCACCGGTACAAGAACGCCTGCATTTATTTATTATGTTAAATCTTCAGCCAACGACTATTAATATGTCTATTGGTAACTTCAAATGATTTGATTAGCAAAACAGTCATCGAATGTATAAGGTTTGTTCGATACAGGTACGATCAGCAACGAAGTCGATAAAAATTGCTGCTTTTACAATTAATCATCTAGGTACCTAAATCACGGAGTGCAGTTACCTACAGATGAAAGAAGACTTTCTATACTCCGTGACCTAAATGGACACAAAATAAATAGAAAAACTGATTTTCCGCATATCTTAAATAGGTTTATAAGTACCTGATTTACCTTAACTTGTACAATAGTACAGCTATTCGAATAAATTATGTTTTTAAAATCTGAAATGTAAATAGTCTTTCTTTGCTGACCGTAGCTACAACAGCAACAATGCGAGACGTGCTAAACGTGGGTGTCAGTATGGCATGGCATACTTAACTGAAAAAAATTATAACAGGTTCGCTAATTTATTAAGTAAACAATATTTATAAACGGGGTCGCAAAAACATCTGGCGTCCGGTTCTAGCGTCTATAACTGATGATAATAATCGTTAAATATAGCTCTGAATTATCCTGGTTGAGATTACTATTGTTTATAGATTAAACATTCGTAATATTATTCATAGATATTTAAATAGTTTATCATATCAATGAATGAAAGTTACTTTCGTCATTCTTGGTATGTTTTTTTTTTAATTCGCCCAATGGGCAGTTACGCTTGTATGTGTTGTATCATGTGTACTTGTCTTTTGTATGTGTTCGTGTTAGCTAATATCAGTTCAAAAACTGTTGATTGTTAATGGTGTTGATGTTTGAGAACATTAAATAAAAATAATAACAGTTCTAAACAGTTTTATTCACATTCTCATTTAGAAATATCTATTTTTTCATATCAAAGCTCTAATTTTGCATTACACTAAATAGAATCTTTAAAAAAGATCAAAACATAACTTTCCAAATTGGACATCTGAGCGCAGTTTCCGAACGGAATTAATGTCATGTCAAGTAAAATGTGACGGGTGCCCCATGTTTTGCCTTTTGTAATTTACTTGTTGATTTTATTATAAGAATTTTAATGAGAATTTAGTGAACAATCGTTATATCGCCGCGGGGACAGCTATGTTATAGTTTTGTAAGTGCACACAGTGTTGACGACTCAACGTAACGCTTCCACGGCCGCCGATTGTTCAGGTAACGGGATTTATTTATGACAACGTCGATATTTTCTTGGAAACGTTTACTTGTTTGGTTTTTATTGATTGCAATCTCTATATATGACCTTTGACTCGGGAATTAGTAAACGTAGTTGCAAATAATCATGTTTGTGTACCACCCGATAGCATGGTCATATAATTTGGGCGACACTTTGAATTTCGCGAAGCGGAACTTGTGCGTGTGACATGAGCACGGCAGGCGCGCTGGCTTGTTGGTATTTGAATAATTCTCGACTTTGTATTCAAATAAATAAATTTCTTAGTGCTATTGTCCTTTTTAAGTCCAGGCAGAATTAATAAAACATTGGTTTCTACTTCCATAATACTTTACAACAGCTAATATATAAATAAGTGATTACATATTTTCTGAAGTAACTATACTCTGTTGACCTAACTACCAGCCAGGAGTTAATCATTATCATCCAAATCTTCCGCTTCTCCTTGTTCAAGTACATGTGGCTTGTAGAAACGGCTGTAGATGTTGTCCCAGAACAACAGCCGCTGGTTGTGAGGCGGCACAGTCATTCTCAAGGTGGTGTCAAACTGCAGCAGCGGCACATCTGATATGTGGTAGTGCTCTTTCCCAGAGGGCACTGGTTGCCATATTACTGGGATCAATGTTGTTGTCAGTGGTGTTGGGTCACTGAAACAAACTGTAAATATTATTATATCTAAGTAAAAGTAGGTTGTTGCATTTGCATATGGATGAATATAAGCAGAAGAGTGTCATCTGGTGTTCTAATTAAATCTGCAAAGATTGATTTTGATTTTGAATATAAGCAGAAGAGTATCATCATTCATATGGATGAATATAAGCAGAAAAATATCATCTGGTGTTCTAATCAAATCTGCAAAGATTGATTTTGATTTTGGTAGGGTTTGGTCCAGTATAATATGTTCGGAATGACAACGAGAACTCTACTGTGTTTGTATGAGTTTGTGCCAACATGCATTATGCAACCATGAATTCTGTTTTTTGACAGCTAAAACAAGTTCAGTTTTAACTACACCGCTGTCACAATAGTTGCAGTCTACTAATGTCCCCTGGATAATGGATCCCAGTTTTGGTCTTTGACAAACATTCAAAAGTCGAAACTCAAGGTTTGCCAATGTACAATGGAGCTCAGTATTTTAGGTGACAAATTGACAGACCATATTCGCAACACCACACTGCATCTGTACATATGCTACTTACCCCAATTTTATGAAGTTCTTCAACAATGTCATCAGCTTCTCTAGGACAACATCATTTTGTTCTTCTTCTTTATATAAATAATCAAGCAAAGTATTGAAACTGGTCTGTGCTGACTCTTCTGTCCCTGTCTCTCTTGGCAGAGTAAACTTCATGAGATATACAGGATATGTATTTTTAGCTGCGAACAGCATTGCCATTTTTATTATAGGGTACTCTGTTAATATGTCTTGCATATAGTCTGCATAGCTCTGGGCCATGTCACCTCTGAACTCTTCACTAAAGTAAACCTGCTTCACAATCTCCCCTACTCCGTGTTTGACTGTATGTTTCTCAAATTCTAAATTGTTTGGCAGTAAATAGCCAAAGTTGTCTGATGGTTCCTTAAATGTTTCTGTGTCACTTCCAATGATAAATGTTTTGTCTCTATGGGTAAACGTGATCAACATCGGCACATTATAGAAATGTCCTTCTTTCAGTTTATTAATAGGATCTGTATCTATGAGACTGTATAAATAGTCTGACATATTGTCAACGCAGGGAAGAAACATTTCAGATATGCTAGTCAATTCTTTAGCTGAAGCTTCTTCGTAGAAGCTATACAATTCCTCCGGGTCATTTGACCCTTCATAACCCAAAGAGCTAGCACCTTTGTGAGCTACAGCAATAGGATCATATGTCATTGAGGAAGGAGAGAGAGCTGATCCTGACTCTAGAACTACTTTATGTAAGAATCCTTCAACCAATCCAGACAAAAGGACCAGCTGTACTGCTGCGGCGCCGGCTCCAGTGCCGTATACAGTGACGTCATGAGGATTCCCGCCGAACTTTGCGATGTTTCTGTGCACCCAGTACAGGGCTGCGATCTGGTCCTTCAAGCCGGCGTTCCCTGGTGCTTCAGGAGTGCTGAGGCACAAGAAGCCGAGGGCTCCAAGCCGGTAGTTGAAGGTCACGATCACAAAGCCCTCGTTGAGGATCATGGTGGGAGCCTGATATGCGCCCCATCTGGAAACAGATATTTCGTTATTTTAGATACATAAAAGATGTTTTTTTTTTAAAATGTTTTTTCTTATATAAGCCAATTTAGAGATCCGTTTTCGATATTACATCCTCTATATGAATTTATTGTCGTATTTAAAATGCAACGACACGAACATTGTTTTCTAGCGTGTCTTAATCGTTAATTTTGGTTTCGGAAATCCCCAGTTAGTCACTAAGACCCCACCATGTCTTTTCTGCCTACAAGTTTCGGAGACACGTAAAAAAAATGTCGTAAAAAATACCTCGATTGTGTTTATTATTTTGTGTTGTAGGTTGCAGATCTGAGTCAGCCGAATCAAACAGGTCGAAGGTTCATCTCTAGGCAGGTTCAAATATTATTATTATTCATAGAGAACTAAACTAAGGTTTTTTATATCAACTTCCTACAACCATCGTTTCCTAAATTAACACCTCACATACATTACGGGATTGAGAGCAATGGAGGCCCATTGGAAACGGGTCCCAACTGACGAGTTGCAGGTCGTGAGATTGAACCGAAGCAGACGCTTTACTTTGTGTAAATATGTCCCAAAATGCCCAGGCAAGAACCCATCTCTAGTGGTGATAAATTATAAATGCCCAATAACTGCCCTGTATTGGTACGTTTATCGGGCGTAAATGGACGTTTATTGGGCATTTACTCAATTTGTCCCAAAATGCCCAGACAAAAAACCATCTCTAATCACCACTACTCTCAAAACGGTGAAGTAAAACATCGTGAGGAAACCGGCATGTCCTAGAAACAAAAAAAAACGAAGAAATGTGACATCTACCAACCCGCACTGGGCCCGCGTGGTGGATTACGGCCCACTCCTTCTCAGAGAGGAGGACTGTGTCCCAGCAGTAGGAACAGTATATGCTTATTATGTTATACATTACTACCACTCTCAATCGTAATATTTAAAACGCGAATGAAGTCGCGAGTATCATCGATCATTCGATATAAATAGTAACATTTATTTAGAATACCATCAAAATATTCTGTATTTGTATAACCAACATCTGACCGCATCTTTGCTAAATATGATACGAATGTTATACATTACCCGTTCTGAAAGTCTCCGTCGTGCACAAAGACGAGGACAGGCAGCGATGTAGCATGCTCTGGTGTGAAGACATTGACGACCAGGCAGTTCTCCTCACCGTCGGCGTTGGGTTGAAGGCACTTGATCTTGTGGGTGGCTTCGAAGATGCCGTCCCATTCAGGTGAAGGCTTCGGAGCCTAGAGAAACGGGACTTTACGTGTGACGACTAGTGACGAGTCTTTGCCGAGACAGCATATAATATAAATCTAAGTTCCAACTAGACAATAAACCGAGTGTTTGCAAGGTTTCTACTACTGAGTGTAGACTTCTCCTGGCTGTAGTAGTTGATTTGGAGTGCCATGACCCTGATCAAAATACGATGAATTCAAACATAATTATTATCTTATAAAATTCTCGTGTCACAGGTGTTAGTTACCATACTCCTCCGAAACGGCTGGACCGATTTGTATGAAATTTTGTGTGCATATCGGGTAGGTCTGAGAATCGGCTACTATCTATTTTTTTTTTGCAAAACGATAGCCTATGTCACTCTTCATCCCTTCAACTATCTCCACTTAAAAAAATCACGTCAATTCGTCGCTCCGTTTTGCCGTGAAAACCGGACAAACAAACAGACACACACACTTTCACATTTATAATATTAGTATGGATAATTGAATGGTATGTCCCTGACAGTTAGCATTCTTTTATCTTTGTTATATTTGAATATTTTTTTTTCAATAATTCGATACGTTGTAATAATTCGTTACGGAGATTACGGAATACGTAGGTCGATAGGTACCGATTACATTTAAACAAAAAGGGATCTTCAAACTAAGTAATTACATTATCAGCGGTAATAAATTTCCCGCTCGATAGCCATCCAATCTACATAGCACCAAATGGGATCTACGTCTATCCACAAATGGATCAGCTGACCTTAAACCTGTCGCGTCGCGTGGGCGGGCGCGCGTATGGGAGCCCGAAGTACGCGAAGTGGGGTGGGTCGGGGGCCAGGTACCCGCGGGCCGCGCCCTGCGAGGTGGCCACGTCTCGGTGCGTCCGCGGCACCGGGGTGGGCCGGCCCTGCACCACACACAGCACCACACTCACTGTGGACACTGCACCAACACACCCGACCCTCATGGCCGAGCTTTACAAGCCGAGCAAACCGAGTGTGTCGTGTCCGGTGATCCAGTTTACGTTTCGTTATCAAAACAGACGGCGTCTAATCAAAACATTGACACGTCAAATGTTTGACTATTTGTGATTATGACTCAATGTTAGGAATTCCTAAATGGCTAAAGTAACAATATGTTGTAAGCCGCAATGTACAGAGGCCAGCACATCAAGCTACCCCAATCTGTCAGATTTTCCCAATTGAATATGAACCTTATTCTTTTGTGCTAAAGTTGAAAATCTATCAAAGAAATTTGACAGATTGGGGTAGGTTGACCTACTGGCGTCTGTACTAACCCGTTAACCAAGTTACGGAATTAATTATTGTTGCTTTTAATCACCACAATACCAAAATAACTTGTATAGTGTTCAATGAAACAAACAACAGTTTTGTTCGTAGTTTATTTCAAATAATATACCACTCACATTTTTCTAAAGTACATGGCTTTTATTGAGGTGATTAAATGACTAAGTAATACTAAGACGTGTTGACTTGTTTAGAAAAAATGCCAAGCGTTTCTGAAGAAGGTGATGAAGAAGACGACTTGCAGGACCAGCACGGTGTACACCCTGGGGGAGACTGCCAGGCCGAGACTCCTGTCGATGAAGTGTTCGTTATAGATTTCAGTCCAAAGGCCCAGGCGGTCCACATGCACGCCACTCTTCATGGCTGTCTCTGCGCCGATCGACAACCACTGCTCCTGCGCAGCCGTCGCTTTCTCAAACTTGTTCCACTCTATGTCCTCCGCTTTGGGCGTTCTGTAATAAGATCAGAAAAATATGAGTTTCAATTCAAACAGAGACCAGTGAATTATTCTTTTTCACTTGTGGGTTAAGCCTAGTTAACTAATTTAATGAAATCAAAAATAAATTTTACATTACACACATGACATGCACATGAACTCACGCCTTCTTCACATACGGGAAGGTAATTAGTAAACTGTCATTAAAAATGAAATTTAAGATGGCGACGCTAGTTTTACTTTCAGTTTAGTTCATTTAGATCCATGAAATGTTAGTTAATTAACCTCACTTTTCAACGTCATCATTAGAAATCTGTAACGAAATGTCTTACCCAGTCTTGAGAAACGATGTCCAGAAATTACCCAATTGTTCAATCATCTTCCTCTCCTCCGTACCTTCATCAGGCATGTCTCCTTCTTGATAAAACAGATAGCCAATGATATCCCCCCTAACTGCTCCATCAGCTTGGTTCTGAACAGTCGCCAACTCTCTGTTTAAAGCTCCGACAAAAGAAAACTCATAGAAGTAAACCGTCGATCCAGAATTGACGAGAGATCGCGCGGTACGAACCACAGGACCAAGATATGCCATGTCCGTATAATATCGTGTTCGATTATTCACATTAACGTAGGTAATAGCATCCTCAAAATATTGAGCTTTCACTTTATTCCCTACTTTGGTCCTTTCTTCGCTTGTTTCAAATTGTAAGTCGTTGGGCAGCAAGAGACTGACATTCGCATCAAGTTCTTGTATGCTAGCTTCTGTATGATTTAAAGATTCGTGCACGCCTGCGTACTCTGCCGAACCTATCATGAACGCTACCTTAATATCTTCCTTTTGTAACATCGCCCATGGAGTTTCCACCATAAAATGTACTCCATCGTCTGTATTTTTTTCCAAGCAAGGCCTCCAAACGATGTTTCTTGCTGCTAACAGTAGTTCCTCCATGTCTATAGACTGCCATGTTGCCCATGGTCCCTTTATGGAGTTGGCTAAATCCGTTGCAACAACAATAGGGTTCCTGTTGATTGCCCAATGTGAAAGAACTGAGCCACTTTCCGTGATAACTTTATTTACATTACTTTTAGACATAGGAGACAAAGCTAGATATCCGGCTAAAGCTCCCGCCGTCCCTTCACCGCTCACGGCGATGTTTTCAGGATCTCCACCAAAGTTTTCTATGTTTTTCTTTATCCATCTTAATGCTAAAGCTAGATCTTTTAAAGCGGCGTTTCCTGGAGCCGTTTCGTTTTGCAGACATAGGAAACCAAGTGGCCCTAGTCTATAATTAGGAAGAACAAGAATTATTTCCTTTGAGACTAAATATTCGGGACCGTATATTTCTGGGTCTGCGCTTTCATTAATGAAGTTTCCTTCATGGATGTGAACGAGGACACTTGCACCGCTTAGCTCAGCTTTAAATGGTTTAAAAATGCTTAGAGTCAGGCAGTCCAACTCCCCGACGGTTTTATCACCTTGAAGCTGCGGGCAGCGTTTGCTATGAACTCTTTCGTCGTGGACAGAGTTCTCATCCGCCTCCGGAAATACTGGAGCCTGAAAATAAACAATTAGAGAATATGAACTACGAAACATTCGACAAAAGTTGTTTTTTATATGCTATGAAATACATACCTCGAAATAATTATTGAAGACACCATACTTTATATCTATGTAGCCAAGTATATTTGTATTTTGTCGCCACACGTGTCCACGAACGCGGCCGGTCGATGTTACTACAACTGTATCAACAGGTTCCGGCAGGCTGGTCATGCATGCTTCGGCACAAGGCCCATTATCTTCTGGTTCTGACGGGCTGGTTGTACCTGCTTCAGTACTATATCCATTGTCTTCCGGATTCGGCGGGCTGGTTGTGCCTGTTTCGGTATCAGGTTCATTATCTTCTGGTTCCGGCGGTCTGGTTGTACCTGCTTCGGCACCAGGTCCACTGTCTTCTGGTTCCGGCGGGCTGGTTGTGTCTGTTTCGGCACTAGATCCATTATCTTCTGGTTTTGCCGTGCTGGTTGTGATCTGGTCTCGTTCCGGTCCCGGCGGGTTAGCTGTAGACTCAATCCGTCTTATTATAAAACGAGTTCTAACTTTAGACCTAGCCTAAACCTGCGAGACAGTGACTGTTTTTTTTTTTAACTTTATTCCGATGACCGTAAAGTTCTTAATGCAAAATTGTCAACTTAGGGCAGGTTGCTTCACGTCTACTTGAGGCACACGTATACCTACGTAAAAATGGCGCTAACTATTGTCAAACCAAAAAAAGCGTTGTTTCCAATTACAATTACAAAATTATGGCCTTGATTAAGGCCGACTAAGGGTCGGTTGTTTGGTTAACGTAACATACGTACGTCAAATAATAACGAGTAAGTAATCTTACCCCATTATCGCATTAGATATACACCTGTAATGATAGTGGTAAGGGAGATTTTGATAAATAAATAATTATTTGACGTACTTAATTCGGATTATAAGTTCGAAATTTAAAAATGGCTCGATGGTTTAGTTAAACTTGAGTCTAAAGATAAACCTTGTTTTTTAATAAGGCCGTATAATCTTTTTCCTCACTCGTCTCACTAGTTTTAATGTTACAATTGCTGACAGAGTTAATCGATTTATCATTTTATTTAGTTTTTGATTGACTGGAACTTGAATCGGGTTCAAATAAATTACGAAAGAAATATTCAGGTGATGCTTTTTCTTTTTCCTCACCTTTGGTCTCAGCTCTGGCGACAAGTTCTTCAGGGCCGCTTACTACATTTTTCGTACTTGTGTCGAGACCAAGAGGGCTCCTTTGATCGGTGAGGAGGTCATGTTCTATGGTGAGATGCAGCGCCGTCGTGGCCACCACCAGCGCCGCACTCATCCAGACCGTTGTCTCCCACCGCATTGTTCACATTTGCAAATGGCTGTCGATGTTCATTCCTATATATAAAGCGCTTTATTTATTAAGTGTCATGCAACAGTCCATTACTGAATATTTAATTTGCAAAGGCTAGTGGAGCACGTCTCATTTTGCTATCTACATTCAAATTACTGAATATTAAACCCAATCTATTAATGGCTTTCGTTTTATCGCGGTCCGTGTTACAGGAGTGATACTGTAATATTACTATCCTGATTGATCGCTTCTTACAGATCTTACACAACACGTTTATAATTATTGCAATACGAAAACTAAGGCAGTTTGTAGAAACAACCCCTGGTTTACAAAAACCATACAGGAATCTGCGGAAGTTCCTCAAACCAAAACCAAATTCGCCCGTATACAATACTAATAAACGCTCAGCTCAGATTAGACTTAACAAACAGATTTACGTGAATAAGAAAAAAAATGAATTAAAAAAAAATTGTATCTAATTGGATAAAATCACTAACCTATGAAGACACGGAGGCGCTGCTAGGATAAAAATATAATCCTACACCTGCCTAATGCCTGCACCAATCATAACCTTATGCATACACTCTGATTCATTCGCATTCGCATTCACACACACACTCACTCTCACTCACACACACACTCACTCTCACTCACACACTCTTTGTATTATTATTCCGTTTAGTTTTATATAAAACACGTACCTAAATGATACTTATTAAGTTATGGAAGAGCGGAGTCTCCTAACGAAGGCATATAGATGCTTAAAAGGAGGCTCCAATCACTACTTTTTAAAGTTTACTTATTATACAAAACCTTTTTTACAAAAAAAAAAAAAAATAATAAGTGACTTCCAAAAAAGACTACAAAGTGAAAAATAACTTTATTTTCGGAATTCGGTGACGTTGGGTTTGCATTTTCGTTGTTCGTCAATATAAACTAGGTACCTAAGTGTAAAAATGCATATTATTGAAGCTAACTCAAAAACTACCCAAGCAAAGTTAATAAAATTTGTATGGGCATCTATTTATGGGTATTTGTATAGTTTTTATTTTTTAAACTCAAACTCAAAGCATTTATTTCAATTAAACCATTTACAGGCACTTTTGAACTGTCAAGAAGTCGGTCAGTCAGAAAATATGAATCTAGTTGCCCATTCCAAAGCGTAGTAGGTACATATGGAGAAGAAGGGGCAAGAAACTCCATGGACACTGTTTTAAATTATAATTTTACGAAAATATTAGTTACATCATTAATGTTGAATGTATTATAATTTTAAGTGAGAACGATGTAAACAAAAGACGTACGCGTTAAAAGCGTCCAGAGCAAATAAATAAGAGAACAAATAATACTACTAAAACAACAATCCACAAAAAAAAATATTAAAAATAAGCCGAAGCAGCTAAGTGATGAGCAGCCCCAACTGACGGCACCCGTTAACGAACATGAGGCATAGATCAGCACCATTCAGCTCAACTATTTTGAAGGGAGCTAAATGATCCAACACACACGCCACCGGCACCGTCAGCGAGACATTTGAGTGAGCATGACATACTATCAGCCGCCAGGGCACATTCAAGTCAATGAAAGAGATGTTACCCGGTAAATGGTAGCTCTATAATACAATGAACTCACATCTGTGCTATGCAATTATACAATACAAAGGAAATTGAGTTTATACAATGCAAAGATAATCTTACAATCTTCAGCAGCTACTACGGTATTTTCAAGTGTTAATCAATTAGTTGTGAAGCAGAACCAGCATTGAGCAGATATTTTTATCAGCGATCACCTAACTTATAATATGCCTGCCTGCATAGTGTGCGTTTTATCAAGACTTGAATTTTGTGTCATTGTCATTCAGTCGAATAATGTATTGTAGGTTATAATAATGTATTGGAAGTTATTGGCCCCAGTTCCGTTGTTCACAAACTAAATTAAATTTAAGTTCAGTGCATCTTTTTCTTTCTTTTTCATTATGAAAAGGACAGAAGATAAATATTAGTTTAGTCCCGTCAAATAAGATAATCCATAGACAAGTTTAGACGTGATTAAAAATTGGCTACCAAAAAATACGTCGATTTACGTCAGGCGCTGACTAATTTGACAGGACTAAACTAATATTTATCTTCTGTCCTTTTCTTAATGAAATGGAAAGAAAAGATGCACTGAACTTAAATTTAGTTTAGTTTGTGAACAACAGAATCGGGCCCATTGTGGGAGGTATTTTATTATAACATTTTAAACAGTACACCATAAAAGATAAGTCTACTTTAGCCGAATAGACAACCTCCTCCTTTTTTGAAATTTTGGTTAATAAAATAAACCATTTTTCATTTTCATTCATTTCATCTTGAATGGCATTACTTGACAAGTAACGCAACGAATGACTCGATCGAGTTATGGGTTTGGTTTCCGCACTTAGTCCTTCAAACGGACCAGCGTCTGATTCTCCTATATTATGATGACGCTGTTGGTACTTAGTTCTCGACTTAGGATGGGATAGTATAAGAAGTCTACGAAAAATTACATCTATACATATTATACATTTAAGTCGCTATTTATTTGGGAAAACAAACGGTTACACACTACAATATTGCATAAAAAATGAGCTACAGAGTGAGTAAATGTATAACCCACGACATTTTCCATGTTAAAAAGAAAAGTTAAAAAACGAGTGCGATGTACAATGTGATAGTTACAAAAAAAAAAAAATAGATAAGTGTAAATGATAAAACTAAAACTAAATAGGCATGCAAAATAAAAAAGATAAACAAGAAATTATAAATACAGTCTAAGAGTTAAGAATGATACGGAGCAATATCCAAAATAGTGTCACGAACAAGGCCTCTACATTTACTAGTTGGAAGAGCGAAGATGTCAATATTTTGAAATAGATTATTATATTGACCAGCAAGACGATGTAGGGGTGCTCGCAAGCCTGCATTCGTACTACTAGAACATACTGCAAATAGGGGTCGCGAGCGCACCCCACGGCGTATGGTTGTTCTAGGTACCACGTAGCTAATCCTATTAGTGATATCCATACAATCACAGGCAAGAGATTTTATTCCGGAATGTTTATGTGTATACAATAATAGATTAATAAGTTTACTAACATAGGTATAAATTATGTTTTTATTTACTAAACCATAATGGATGTTGCTTATCCGAAATAAAGTTTTTTTTAATTTAAACTTCCGAAATATTTTTTTACGCATTAAAATTAAACTTAGAATAAATCAATCCCCGTCAAAACCCTAGCAAGCAAGGACGGGTCTCTAGTAAATTACAAATAGCGCTGTATGCGGCAGAGAGCAGGGGCAGTGCTGGCCCAGTGGTACCAGTCGCGACTTACGAGTTACAGGTCGTAGGTTCGAACCCCACCAGGCGCTTTACTTTGTGTAAATTACTTCATCACCACTGCACTCAAAAACGGTGAACGTAAATATCTTGAGGAAACCCACATGTCCTAGAACCAACAATTCAAAGACATGTGACATTACCAACTAGCACTGAGCCCTCGTGGTGGATTACGGCCCACTCCATCTCACCGAGAGAAGTTCTGTATCCCAGCAGTGGAAAAATTATAAGCTGATTATGCTGTATGCGGGCGATGACGGTTATGGGAGACCTTACAGTGAAAGGTGCTACAAAATGTCTGACTAACTAACCTTTTTGCTTTGCTGTGTAGCTGGTCGCTTGCTCTGATCACACGCGGGTGCCGCACTGACGAATCCGCGGCTCGACCGGAGAGATCGATGACGCAGGACAATCGCTAACAAAACCGACTTGCTATCTGCTACAGTAGCGGTCCGATATTTTGGAGCTTTGGTTCTTCGACTCTTTTTCCGTAAACGTCGTTGTGTCGTTTAATGTATGTAATCGGGATACTGTGGGGTCGGTTACCAATCAACGCCCTTTCTCTTTTATGTATTAGGAACGTTTGGTTCGGAGATATTAACTTTATTAGCGTAGGCGGTATAATTAAGGTGTAAAGTTTGATTACGTGTAACTATTAAAGGGTTTATCCATACTAATATTATAAATTCGAAAGTAACTTTTGTTTGTATGTTACCTATTTACACCTAAACCACTGAACGGGTTCGATAAAATTTAACAAATTTGGCACTTTTTGTCCCGGTAGCACGTTCCTGTGGAATAATTTCCGACATCCACGCGGGCAAAGCCGCGGGCAGAAGCTAGTCTATTATAAACATTGCCTAAAGTTGGGTAATGATTAACGTCTGCTTAACCATACATACGTGTTTGACGTTTAAACGTCTCTTAATTTAAGCAGTATTTATGAATAAACCCTTATGTGATCAATGTCCTATCGGCACTACATCGGTATCAAACTATAATTCATTTTGTCGTGCTGCTGACTTCTCACTATACACTTGTATCACTGTACTTACAGCTTGAAGCAATCTGTCAAGACTGCTTTTGAGCCCATGTATAACTCAGTGAGGCTTCATAGCAGTGACTTACTTAACCACAGGTTGCAATATTTTAATAAGATTTCATACTACTACTACTGCCATAACTAGGTCATCTCGTTAGGTCCTTTTATGAGGGGTATTATAAATTACTGCACATCAATTTTACTTTATATTGAATTTGCTGAGGGGCTTGTGGTTAAGTAATAACAGCCGCACGGGCTGATCGATCAGGTTAAGCTACGCCTGCCGCGGTTGGTCCGTGGATGGGTGACCATCTTTACATATAAAAACGCCTCCGTGCCTCGGAAAGCACATTAAGCAGGGGGTCCCGACTGTCATTCGTAGATCTTTGGCAGCCGTTACGGATCTTCAGAAGCTAGAAAGCCTGACAACCAGTCTTACCCTGTAACTGGGTTGTGGACTTGTGGAGGTCAGATAGGCAGTCGCTTCATGTAGAATACTGGTATTCAGCAGCATCAAAATAAAATCATGGGGCGAAGCGTAACCTGAGTAAATATGAAAAAAGCATTTATATTATATTGATATGAGCGGTTGACTATTGATAGAAATTTCACGCGCCCCACGATTTTATTTTTTTGTCTGATCAATGCCCTAGATTGATGAGGAAAGTGGTGTGATGACTGGTACCTAGGACCTACCAAATTATTTTTTAGCTTTTAGTATATTATCTGCGTCATTAAAAACGTTTTTAAACTTAATTTTTTTTTTACTTATTTTTTTTTCTTATGTATTTGGACTTTTGGTTTTGGTGTTGCCAGTACTAAGATTAGGGCACTTATCGCAGTTCAGTAATACCATTTTTTATCAGGCTCTCGAAGCTTTGATAACAAAAGCTCTGCTGTTTATTTTGTGCTATATCACCTGTAATATATTTTATATGAAACGTATAGATATAGGGGAAATTCAAGGTTTACTAAGAATTTTGACACCATTTTCCGTGAAGTAGGTTAAGGAAAAAAAAATTACAATTATTTGCGATGAGAAAGAAAATTACACTGAAAAGCTGCTACTGATCATGAAGTCCTGTTTACAAGTTTTTCGGGTTTTAATCAATATTAGACTTGTCTTCTTTTAGAGAGAAGGCTAGAGCTATAAGACAAGCCATTAAAATTGTTTTGTATCCTTATAAATTGTTTTACGAAAACAATATCATAACCAAACAAAAAGCCACACACTGTTAATGTCCACGTCGGTCGATCCTTTGCGGATCTTATCTATAAAAAAGTAACTTTATTATTGTACTTGTTACAGGTAAGCAACACTGCAATATGGTATTGTGTACAAAGAGTCTAGAATTCGGTAACATCTCCCTGCCTCACACATTCTGTCTTTCCATTATTGGTAAGTGCTTAAATAATCAAACAATTACTAACGCTTGAAAATGAATATATTTTCTCTGTAATAAAAAGTCAATTCTTTCAAATTCATTTATTGTTTCTCACAGGTGAAATATCAGTTCTTATGATTATTATAAAGGATCGCTGTAACATGATATGTATTATAAGGTGTACAATATTTAATGCTGGTCCCATATTTATTTAACATTAAAATCATTCTTAAGATGTTGGTACTTATCATTATCTGGTAGGTACACAGCTCTTTACTAGCGCTGCTGGACGATATTGACGTCATAAGTTTTGCGTCACACACTAGGATGACGCGCTCGTGCTACCTCTGGAACAAAACACGCGAATTAAAAACATCGATATGATTATACGGGGATTACCGATTACTAACCACTCAATATAAATCTCAAAATGTGTGCTATGCAACTATTATTGTCAACTTCAACTGCCCTGCAATTATATGGTTCGGGCCATAGTGATCAAAACATATTCAAGTTCCGAAGAACTATGGTCCGCTATGGAACCAAACTTTAACCACTCATCATCAGTCGAGCCGTACCAGAACCATACGCTAAGCCTATGCCAAAATAATTAAATCATAATACTAACATTCAGTCCGGTTTCATAAGACATTTGTGTTATATTAAGTCGACTTTTACGCAGCGCAATATATTCGCTTTCATTTCAATATTCAAATTTGCTTGTATTTTAAAAGGAACTACAACACGGCTAATAGATACCTAGATCACACGTCGCCAACCTACAATAAACAACCAACCAACAATGTTATATTCAGTCGCGGTGAATGACTCGTAACTTAACTATATCTGTCTACTATAAAATTTATTTATTTAGATTTCTGTGGGTATAATCATAAACTTTTACGAATTAAGCGCACAAGACGAACATGACAAGGAACAATATAGTCTAAAGCGTAATTATTCGAAGCAATTATTAAAATATCAAAGAAAACTATTACCGCACGTGAGATTCGAACCCACGGCGCACGCAGGACGCGCTTACTCAAATATGATAACCGCTAAGCTCTCATGCCATATACCGTACTGGTTGAATTTATAAAATACAATCAGATGCAAACGAATGTGTGTGTCTCTATAGTAGAGAAATTATTAAAAGAAGGTCGTAAGTAAAACCAAAGTGGCAATCTATTGCTTTGTAATATTGCTATATACTCCACAAACGACCGAGACCGTACCTAGCAGCAGTGCGCCCACATCTCGCCAGCTATGTTTAAGTCCCATGTTGAAGGGGGCGAGCCTATAAACCGGGCACGAAGCCAGACTGAGAAATTCCTGATGGAAACACCTAATAACACTTTACTCGACCTGGGAATCGAACCCAGCTCGTTATGCTCATCAGTAGCGCTTGCGACCACTAGATCAAACATCTTCGAGCGTCGGGCCGTGCAGCTGTTTTTATTTATATTTAGCCAATTTTATATGATGTTGAAATGTGTACTTGCTACGTTTACTGTGATTTCGAACCTGTAAGCCGGTTCTTCTCGGTACGGGTGTCTTAAACCTCTTAAGTTTAGAAAAATATATAAAAAATATTTCAGTCGTTACCCCGCCTTTTCATAGAGCTGGTCTTGGAAGTTGAATATATCTCGCTGTGCTGCCGTCATGTTGATGTTGTTGTATATGAGCACGGGCTCCTTGAGCAGCTGGTAGTTGAGCTGCTTCTCATTCAGTGCTGGCCATTCCGATTGATTGTCACAAAGCGGGTGGCTGGAAGACATCACATTTATTAAAGAAATGAATATAGAATGATATCACGAAATTATACATTTTCATCAGGACTGCCTATGGCTTCCACCACCAAAACTCTCACCTGCATCGCATAAAGTTGACGAAAAACGTTGTCATCCAGTACTTCATGAGGTCGTCCCTGCTTCTAGGCGGAAAAGACTTTTCGTTCAGGTCCATTAAAGAATTGACTCGCAACACAAATGTCTGATCCTCAAGGTGGGCCCCCCCTCCTTCGTACTGCAGCATCTTACCAAACTTTACAGCATTAAAGTCGCTGTCGAAATCAAACAGGTACATGTAGAGTGGCGCCGCTCCTAGCGAAGCTCTCCACTCCGCCAGCTTGAACGCAGGGTAGGCGAAGAATGAGTTCGTACAGTAGTTGATATACTTCTCCACTGTTGCATTTCCTTCGAAATATTTATCAATCGTCATCTCTGACAGACTGAGCGCCTCGCTTTCAGACACAGAATAAGTTATATTTGGTGGTAGAATTGCTACAGGATTTTCCTCTATAAGCTCAAGTATGTTCAAATATTCAAGTCTTCGCTTAAAGGATTCGCACTCAATGCTTGAAACACCCATGATAATCGGAATGTTCTCCGCTCGGCCACGCTTTACGAGGTTTGCTGGATAATCATCCAGGATGCGCGTGACTCCTGGACGCTCTGGTTCAACGACAGGAACGAAGGACACTATACCAGACTTTAATTGTACGATCCTGTTGACTTCCATGATCTTTTCAAGAGGTATATGTATGAGTTGTTCGTGGATTTCGTCGGCGTCCGTAGAGTTTATGCCTAGGTATTGCAGCAACATGGTCGCGACAGATTGAGCGTAGGCAGGCGAGACCGTGTAGAAACCACCGTTACCTACACCGCTCATCAATATCAATCTGAAACAACAATAAAAAATTGATATATTGGCGTGCTGGCCAATAGATACATATACAGGGTTATTTGTAAAACGCGTTATTTGTAATCGCGAAAAAAAAACCAGCTGTTCCCTACATTTTGACGAGATAGACATGTAGGGAACAGCTGATTTTTTTTTTCGCGATTTCAGGTTTGGTCCCATAGTAAAAGTTGTTCATAATGATGAGTACAATGGCCTCTTAAGAGGTTGCTGGTGTTTTACAAATAACCCTGTATATCAGGTCAAGTTTAGCAATACCTACCTTTTCATCAGTCCCACAGAGGCTTCAGATAGTGTGACTAGATGCGCGGCGACCGAGCCGCAGCTCTGTCCTCCCAGGGTGACGTTGTCAGGGTCTCCGCCGAAGGCCCGTGCGTTCCTCTGCACCCACTTGAGCAAGGTGATGGCGTCCCGGAGCCCGTTGTTACCAGGCACCGACGTAGAGTTCAGGGAGAGATAACCGAACACGTTGATTCTACAAAGTTGAATAAAAACGCTCATAAGTCAAGGTCACGATAAATACGCACGCAGATGTATATGAAAAGTATGGAAATAAATTATGCATATAACATCTTAATTAATATTCCATTTAAATTTTGGTCAATTATGTTTTTTAAATGTATTCCTAATTTAATTATGTATACAGAGCATGTATGCAACACTTTATAATGTGTAAGTGGAGTGTGTGGATTACACGATAATGTATACAAGTAAGTATACAAGTTTATAATGGTAAAGGATAATTGTAATGTATCTCGTTGGTAATCCTTAAATAAATAAAAATAGTTCTCAGATTAGTTGGTAAAAACCAGATGCAAGATTTCTCATACTTATACTAACCTGTAATTAAAAGTGATGACAATAACGCCTTTGCTGACTAAATATTCGGGTCCATGGATGTCTGAGTTACCCGAACCACTTTGGAACCCTCCGCCATGTATGAAAACAAGGATAGGAAGACCAGTTTTTTGGCATATGGCCTTTGACCCTTGGTCGTAGACATCGAGGGGAACGTGGACGTTGGCGAGGATACAAGACTCGCTCATGCCCACTGGCCTGCCCATGCGCTCATATAACTCGTCGTACTGCGGACATATGGGACCCTCTTCTGTGGCTAATAAAACATCGTCCCAGGGATCCAATGGTTGTAATTCCTGGAATGTATAAATGTTTTGGTAAAAAAAAAACACTGGTGCATAATTAATTTCCTCATAAGTGATATTAGTCGCGATACATTTAAGACAGTGTACCTTAAACCGTAGCTCTTTCAATGGCTGCTTCGCGTACGGTATACCCCTGAAGCTGGCGTACTTGACATTTTCCTCCGCGGTCCGGATACCCCCGCATACCCAGCCAGAGTCGATGCGCGTGAGCACGTCGCAGTGTAAATTAGTGAAGTGCTTATTCGCCGAGAACGTTGGTCTTTCTGGAAGTTTTACATTAACAATGCGAAGACCCCAAAATTGTACGGGAAATATAAATAAGAAGAAGAGAAGTTCCTCAAGGAAGAGTTCTGGCCGCAGGGTGTTATGTACCGCCTGTTTCGTGGCCGGCTACATGACACCAGTCAGCGAAACACGACGCAGACACTTCGTGTGTGTTAGTTTTTTTAGTGTAATGATAAAAGTGTATGTATTTATAGTATTTTTAAGTTATTTTATATTGTATGTGTTTATATGGGCCTTTATGCCTGAAATAAATAGATAAATAAATAAATAAAGACAGCTCTCAGATTTTAGTTGGGAAAAATATCTTGCATATAACTTGTTAATTGTTTTGACGAGACAAAAGCACGCTTGTATTTAAAAAAAAATATATCACATCTATTCAAAAAGAGCTAGTGTTTTCTTCATAAACAGGGACTGAAATAGCTCTTTAATCCCTAGGGACTAAAAGTGATTTGAATTTGAAATGTGGATATTGTTAGTAATAGTTCAAAACACCAAAGAGATCAATCACGAGCATTTTATGAACAAGTAACAGGCTGTATGATAAAGTAAAACGCGCGCGAGCTAAATTTTAAAAAAATGTTACGATGCACTTCCATAATTGTTCAAATATAATCATTAGCCTCTAATTGTTTCTGTGTATTGCTCCTAAGTATATGCTTGTAAATAAATAAACGTACTATTCTGATTCATAAGTTGCACTTATTTATTTCTTCATAATGGGTGATAAGAAGTAGAATGTCCACCTCGGGAGCAACATTATTTTAAGCTCGAGTGACGTACTTTGAATCCCTGGCTGCGCTCTGGCTTCAAAGAAACACTCTCGCCTTCAAAATAGTTGTTTGCTTCCTTGGCAAACAATCTACGATTTAGGGCCGGTTGTAATGATTACGTAATAGTTATTATTTGACGTTAGTCAACGCTTTTTTGGTTTGACGATAGTTAGCGCCATTTTTGACCGAGTGCGTCAAGTGGACGTGAAACAACTCGTCATTAGTATCCTAATAATGGGGAGACTGTCAAATATACAAAATATCACGACCTATTATAAACTGGAGCCTGTATTTCAGAATTTAGGACATTTTCAAATAGACACCTTTCTGGTAAAAAGCATGTCGTAACTTCATACATACTCGTAACACAAAAGTAAGTAAGTTACATAATGGAAGAGACATCAAAATTGGTTCATTAGTTTTTGAGAAAATCGCGGACATAAAAACATGCACACATACGGATCGAACGCAGAACCTCCTTTTTTGAAGTCGGTTAATAAGGTTTTTAAGAAGTAAACAGATGACGAAAATGCAATATTGCTGTAATGATCGATAGTTTAGTTCTCGAGTTCAGTACTAGATGGCGTTACAGGCTCGCCACAATAGTTTTAACCGATTTCCAAAAAGGAGGAGGTTATATGTTCGACTTTATGTATGTTTTTTTTTCTTTTTTTTATGTCTGTTCACTGATTTCTCCGTCAATTGTGGACCGATTTTCAAAATTCTTTTTTTATTTGAAAGGGTATGCTCCCGAGGTGGTGGTCCCATTATCACCAAATCGGAATCTGATGAGGGAATCTCATGGAAATCGAGGGAAACCTTCAAATTTTGTAGGCACATCTATTTGGGTATTTTTTATAGTAACTCGGGCATTTGCTCTCAGAAAGCACCACTCGGTGAAGTGGAACTGATGATGAAGACCACAAATGGCCATCGGAACTACTCAATAATAAATATTTCACGGTTTGCGATTCGATTAGGTACTTTATTGTGGTTACTAAGCACAATGCGTATCGTGAAGTGGAGCTGATGGTGACTTCTCAATCAGCTCCAGTTCTCCTGGTTCTTACAAGGAGAACTCCTCAACAATTAACGTCCCTGCATCGGGAAAAGCAATATTTTGTAAAAGGTGATGAGCAGTTGACAATAGGCTATTGTATCTTAGATAAGTTACAAACTGGCCCAATAAAAAGTGAAAAATAAAAAACTTTTTACAAAAAAAACAACCGACTTCCAAAAAAACACTACAAAGTGAAAAATAACTTTTATTTCGGAAGTCGGTGTCGTTGGTTCCGCAATTTCTTTTACTGACACCGACTTCCGAAATTAAAGTTATTTTTCACTTTGTAGTGTTTTTTTTGAAAGTCGGTTGTTTTTTTTTGTAAAAAAGTTTTTGATAACATATAATTAGACCGGAGTGATGTCAATGGCAGACGCGTAACTAACGGTTGCTCCGTAATTATTTGTATAATCTCTGTAAACGACGAATTAACAAAATCTTATTCATTGAGTTATTTAACTTGAAAGTTGTCACGAATAATTATTTAATTAAATTATGAAGTTAGGCATTTTTTGTTTTTCTAAACTACTCCCTAAAGGGTGGTTGGGAGGGTGTCAAAATTTGTATGGAAGAATTTTAACGCGCGGTCCGATTAATTTGAAACTCAGTATTAATACTTAAGACTAAAAATAAAAAATAACGTATTTTCGAAAATCTACCCCTTACGGGGTGAAAACATGTAGTTAATTTTACAGGGGAGGATTTTACTGCGTGACTTGATACCTCTAAAATTGGTATAAACAATCTTTTATCAATAATGGACACATCCCAAACGATTTTAAGAAATTCCACCCCTGTGGGGGTAAAAAGCGGGGATTCAGTTTATAAGAAAAACCTTAATTTTATTATTTGGTTAATAAACTTGGCAAGAATACTTACCTAAGCAAGTAATAAAGTTTATCATTATTAGTTTATCAAAACTACCCCTGAAAGGGGGTTTTGGGGTGTTAAAGTTTGTGTGGGAGAATTTTTACACGTGGTCCGATTAACTCGAAACTCATACTTTTGACAGAAAGAGTCATTAATAAGTATATGGGGTTTTCGAAAATACACCCCTGATGGAACATAAAGTGGTAATTCGATTTTTAAGGGGATTTTAGTCAGTGGCTTGATTAACTCAAAAAAAAAAAATTATAAATTTTGAACTTGAAACTTGGCACAAATACTTATATTAGTAAATTATAAAGTTGGTAATTTTTTGGAATTCTAGACTACCCTAAAGGGAGATTGGGGGTGTCTTTAGTATGGAATAATTTTAAGGCGCGGTTCAATTAACTCGAAACTCAGTATGTAAAACCAAAATAAATAATAAAGTGGTTCAGGGTTTTTCAATAATCTACCCATAACTGGGTGAAGAGGGATAGTCAATTTCACAGGAGAGTATTTTGTTGCTTGTAAAAATATCCTAGACGATTTTTCAAAATTCCACCCCTATGGGGATAAAAAGAGGGGATACAGTTTATATGAAAAATCTTATTCATTTGGTTAATCAACTTGAAACTTGGCAATATTTGGCTCAGTAAATAATAAAGATTGTCACTTTTAGTTTAAAAAAGGTGAGGATTGGGGGGTGACAAAGTTGATGGGTTAGAAAAATATTAACCCGCTGTCGGATTAACTCGGTAGCACTAAAACAAAAAATAAAATAAGTGTGTGTTTTAGGGTTTTTCAAAAATCGACTCCTACCGAGGTGGAAAAGGGTAATAAAGTTTAAGGGGTGGATTTTACTGCTTGCTTCCATTTACTCGAAAATGGGTATGGGTCTTTGAGTCAAGTTATGAACACAACCCAAACGATTCTTCAAAATTCCATCCTTGTGGATATGAAAAGCGGGGGAGACAGTTTATTTGAAATCTTTAATCTATAAACTTAAAAATTGGTCCGAATACTTATTTATCTAAATAAATGATTATGATCATAAACATACATTTTAAAATTTTTAGAAGAAAGTACAAATTTCACGCGGACTAAGTCGCGGACAGAAGCTAGTCTAATATATTTGTATATGTAAAATTCAAAGTCCTAACTGACTGATATATCAACGCACAGCCTAAACCGCTGGTCCTAGAGACATGAAATTTGGAGGGTGTGTTCTTTGTGAAGAGTTTTTTTGAAATTCAAAAAAATTCCACCCATAAGAGGGTGAATGGGGGGAGGGTGAAATATCACGCGGACGAAGTCGAGGGCAGAACCTAGTATTATCAATAATTAAATATTGAATTATATTATAGAATTAATAATTATTTAATAACACGACTTACCGCAACAGAAGCATGTTGTCAAAAAACAAATGAAAAAGTAAAAATGTCTTATCATTTTAATGGCGCTGTGAACATTAAATGATTGAGTGTTCCGGACCTTTATATATCTTGTCACGGTCATGTATGCATACATAAGAACCACTTCACATACCGCAGAAGCAAAGGAGAGGTTCATTACATTTTAGAATTTTTATTTTTATTTTATACAACATTAGTATATGCGAAACCCGAAAAACGTGTCTGGTATTTTTAATCGACTTCAAAAAAGGAGGTTCTGTTGAAAGGAGGTTCCCTTATGTATGTATGTTTGTATGTCCGCGATTTTCTCAAAAACTCATCAACCATCATTCATTAAAGTGATCTACATACTTTCAGGAAGGTTTTAGTATAAAAGTAATACATCAGGTAGGTAATTATTCTTATGTACGAAGTTATATGCATAAATGTACTGCATCTCTGGTATTTCTATGCGATTTTTTCCATTTACTTAGTTTAGATTGATGATGTTGTGTAAAACGAATTTGAGTTAGGTAGGTACTACATACAACTAAAAAGTGAACAGTAAAATTTTTTTGGAAGTCGGGTTGGATTTTGTATTTTTTTATTTTGTAAAAATGTTTTTTTTTTCCTGTAGGTATTGTAAATTAAAGTGGCATTTCGTGTCTGTCTGTATGACTGCGTTGTTCTTTTAAACTAGGCAACTGATTTTGATGCGGTTTTCACCATCATTTTAGGAATGTATTCTGGATTTTTTATGTTTATAATACATTAAGATCAAATTTACATTATAATAAAGAAAAATAATTCGGTAGGTCCTAGGTACCAGTCACCACACCACTTTCCTCATCAATCTAGCTAGGGCATTGATCAGACAAAAAAATAAAATCGTGGGGCGCGTGAAATTTCTATCAACAGTCAACTGCTCATATCATTATAACTGCTATTACTCAGGTTACGCTACGCTCCACGATTTTATTTTTTGTTTGATCAATGCCCTAGATTGATGAGGAAAGTGGTGCGATGACTGGTACCTAGGACCTACTGAATTATTTTTTAGCTTTTAGTACGTTACCTACATCATTATTTTCATTAAAACCGCTCAACTTAATTTTTTTTTTCAAGTTTTTAGTTTTTATTTAAGCTCTATGATCCGCCATGCTCTGTGTTCTACTTGTAAAGCCCTTTCATTTGATACCCATTGGTACCTATATTGAAACAAATATGAAATCTGGCATTTGTACCGGCGGCCATCTTAGATTTGAAATTTTTCGTAGTGTACACTATTCTACTAATCAAGCCCTTTCATTTGATACCCATAAGATAAGATAAGATAATTTTTATTTATTTTAAACAATGAGTATACACGAAAAATCAGCATACAAGTTGTTAAAAGTATTATTTAAAACAGCGTCGTCATGCTTGCCTTATACAATGGCATGACTATTATAATTTTGACTTACTTGTTTTGGCAAGTAGTCAAAACAAATAAGTCAAAATTATAATAGTCATTCAAAATATTTTTCATATAAAAATCATTGATGGTGTAATAAGCTCTTTCTTCCATATTGAGGGGCTTGTGAAAAAATATGTAATCCGCCATTTTGTAGCGGCGGCCCTCTTGGATTTACAATGATACAGATTAAATTAAATTGTATTGTTATCAAAGGTTTGTTCCAAATATCAGATTGATCTGCCAACAGGAAGGGGGTAAAATTTCAAATACTAAGTTTGACCCAAATCAATCTATGTATCTATATAAATAACTAGCAGCGCCCCGCGGTTTCACCCGCGTTAGTTTCGATCCCGTGGGAATATCGGGATAAAAAGTATCCTATGTGCTATTCCTGATTATAAACTATCTGTGTGCCAAATTTCATCCAAGTCTGTTCAGCCGTTTGTGCGTGATTGAGTAACAAACATCCAAACATCTTCACAAACTTTCACATTTATAATATTAATAGGATTACTTTAAGATTATTACTTAGTACGTACAGACGCCAGCACATCAAGCTTCCCAAAACTGTCAAATTTGTGGCAATTTTGTTCAAAATTAAATACTTGTGATGAATAACGTACCTATTTATTTGGATAAGGATTAATATCATGTTTATAAAAACACCTTCGAAAGTAATGCATTATTTTAGAACAAATTTGATTATCATAAAAAAGGCTATAGAGAGTCAACCTTATAACATAGACATATGCTGTCGGGGAATTTTTTTTTAGAACTTTTAAGGGGGAACAATTCCGTCATACATTATTTTTATGTAACTTTGACTGTTTACGCAGCGCATGCAACGGAAGCTCTCAAAAGGAATAATTTTTCCCGTTTTTGCAACATTTTTCATTGCTGCGACGCTCCTATTGGTCGTAACGTGATATTATATAGCCTATAGCATTCCCCGTGTACATGTACGGGTCAACCACCGTACACCCCGACATATGGAATATCTAACAGAAAAAGAATTTCTTAAATCGGTCTAGCAGTTTCGGAGCCTATTCATTACAAACAAACAAATCTTTCCTCTCTAATATTAGTGTAGAAATAGAAAAGTCCTGGCTGACTGACTCATCAACGCCCAGCCTGAACCTTTGGACCCAGAAAGCGGAAACACAGAGGTTCCCTTTATAATGTAGACAAGGAATAAGAAAGAATTTTTTGAAATTCAATCCCTGAGGGCGTTAAATAGGGGATAAAAGTTTGTATGGAAAATCCTATTCCTTGAGTTAAAAACTAGTAAAGGGAGGTGTCAAAATTTGTATGGAAAATTTTTAACGCGCGGTCCAATTAACCCGAAACTCAGTATCTATACTTAAGAACAAAAATAAAGAGTAATGTGCATCAGGGTTTTTCTAAAATCTATCCCTAACGGGGTGAAATTTTATAGGTGACGATTTTACTGCGTGGCTAGATTAACTCGAAAATTGTTATAAATTATCTTTCGAGTCAAGTTATGAACACATCCCAAACGTTTTTTCAAAATTCCTCCTCTGTGGGGGTGAAATGTGGGGAAACACTTTATTTGAAAAATCTTATTCATTTGGTTAATAAACTTGAAACTTGGAAAGATTACTTGCCTAAGTAAGTACTAAAGTTTATCATTTATGTTTTTCAAAACTAACCCTCAGATTATAAGTTTAGTGGTGTTAAAGTTTGTGTGGAAAATTTTAACACCCGGTTCGATTAACTCGATACTCAGTATTAATACTTTGACAGAAAATAAACAATAATAACTAATGGATCTTTCGAAAATAGACCCCTGACAGGGAAAAAAGTGGTCAAAGTAGTAGTGGCGTAGCTTGATTAACTCCAAAAAATGGTATAGGTAAATAAATTGAAGCTTGGCACAAATACTTATATAAGTAAATTATAGTTTATTATTTTATGTTCTTCTAAACTATAAAGGGAGATTGAAGATTGTATGGAAGAATTTTAACGCGCGTTCCAGTAATATAAACTCGAAACTCAGTATGTATAAATATTAAACTGTAACAGGGTTTTTCGAAAATCTAACCCTGACGGGGTGAACAGGGGTAGTCAATTTCACAGAGGAGTATTTTATTGCGTGTCTTGATTAACTGGAAAATTGATATAAATACTCTTTGAATCAAGTTATGGAAACATCCCAAACGTGTTTTGAAAATTTCGCTCCTATGGGGATAAAAACTGTGAAGGTGAAAAGGCGGGCTACAATTAATATGAAAAATCTTATTCCTTTGTTTAAGAAACTTGAAACTTTTCAACATTTATTTATTTATTAAAACTTTATGCACAAGTAAAAACTGCTACATTTGCCTCAGTAAATAATAAAAATTGTCACTTTTAGTTTCCAAAAATTCCCTAACAGAGAATTTAGAGGGTTACGAAGTTAATAGGTTAACAAAAAATATTTACCCGCTGTCTGATTAACTCGAAACTTGGTACTAATACTTACTTAAAATAAAAAAGTATGTGTTTTAGAGTTTTTCAAAAATCGACTCCTACCGGAGTGGAAAAGGGTAATAAAGTTTAAGGGAAGAAACTCTAACTTCCAACTCGGAAATAGGTATAAATAATCTTAAAAGCTTAAACGCTTTTTTAATAAAAACAAGCCCTGTCGTGATGAAAAGGGAGGAGAGTTTATTTGAAACATCTTAGGTAGTTTAACTAAAAAATTGGCTCCAATACTTATTTCTTTAAATAAAGTATAAAGATAGTAAACATTAATTTTCGAAATAACTAGTTTTCAAGGGGAGGTGGTGAGGGTGTTAAATTTATCTGAGGAAAGTACGAAACCCACGCGGACGAAGTCGCGGGCAAAGGCGAGTAAAAAAATAAATAACAGACAGGGCAAGCTAAATAAAACCGTTTAATAATAATCTAATATATATAATTCTCGTGTCACAGTGTTAGTTACCATACTCCTCCGAAACGACTGTACCGATTTGTATGAAATTTTGTCTGCATATCGGGTAGGTCTGAGAATCGGCTACTATATATTTTTTTTTTTTGCAAAACGACGTTTGCGGGGTCAGCTAGTAGAAATAAAAGGCTTACAAAAAGTGTCTACTTTTCTAGGCTGTACTGTGTCCCACGGTGTGAGTATGGCCCTAATAATGTCCTTTATTGCTCAGATCACCTTCAAAACGACTCCGGCTATTACTTTCTATTCGCCGCTTGGGCATAGAGTTTTTATAATATTAACATAGCCGTTAGAAATGTAAGCAGTCTATCATCACCTTTTCATTTTCTCCAATAATTTTTTTTGTAAATATTGTTCTGTATACTATTGGCTGTAGATACAGCTGTAGCAACTCTTGCTTCATTATACTGTTTGTCTGTTTCACTTAATTGGACAAAATGTTTCACTGCTGTACTGTGCGTTTCCATAGTCAGAATAGGTTCTTTTTTCTCGTGCGAGTCCGCCGGCTTGCTAGGTAAACTCCTTCCCATGCGGGCGGGCAGAAACTATAGAAAGCCAACTGCTACGATACTTAGCTATTCCTTTTGCTTCGTTTACCTTCATACATCTGCAGGTATATTCTCACTATGAAAACTTAGGTGAAGTGAGTTCTCATTCTACCTACTAATGCTAGGGACTGACATTATTAAGAGTAAACTAGTCGCGAGCTCGAACTCGCTGGTGGTCATGGCCAAAAAGCACACTGTCTCGCATGGCTTCGTGTCTGGCAGTGCTAGTATCAGTGATGAGCAGTAAGACGCTAGTCTACACAAACAAAGTCTAGTTCTTACGCACAGAAACACCGTTTCGAACTGATAGGCGCGTAAAAAGATTCGAAAAGTGCTTCGGAAAATCGAGTTTTATGAATAAACCACTGCATAAATCAATTACAAATAAAGTTTATTGATCTCTTCGATAACAGAGCTTTGTCGGTACGGACTTGGTTTTGAATATTTTACAGTTCTTTTATTACTTATTTACACCCAAAGTTACGTTAAAAATAGCAAGAAAAACAAATCTTTGTTGGCTCATAACTTTTTAATAGCTTTTTAATTTAATATTCTGTTTCCGTACAGACACAATTAATAATAAGTCAAATCGATATCATGTTTAACTTTGGATGCACAATGTCAAACAGTGGAGTAATATTCTCCCGAAATTTGTATAGAAAAAATATTGAAAAGTGGCACCTTAACAGCTCAATTCACCTAAGTTTTCGCGGTGTGTTGTTACAGATTACACCGGCTGGTCATCATACACGCACGCCGCACCGGTTGCGCGTTATGACTTTCTAGGGCGTCCTTTGTAGGGCGGTGCCTTTTGAATCTTGATAGTCGCCTTTGATTCGTCATTTCGACATGACCAAACCATTTTAGCATTGTTTTCACCAACAATTAAACAAGTAATTAAATATTTAAGGTTTATGTTCACCAAAATTTAAATCAACTGATTAAATATTTAATCAGTCATTATATTAAAAATTTGCTAGGAAATTTGACATTAACCAACTGTTTAAATACCTAACAGGTGGTTTGAATGTTGGTGAACTCAGGCCTAAGTAGTTAAAATTTATCCTTGAAAAATTGGACATATACCAACTGTTAAAATACCTTTCCGGTAGTTTGGATGTCGATGAACACAAAGCTAAGTTATACTCTTTAAAAATTTTTGTCACATGTCTACATCTTCTTTAAAACCGCACCGTTTCATTGCCTTGACACATCATTCCTCGTGGTGGCATTCCTGAATGATGTGACTTTCAATAATATTTAGCAAGTATTTGATATTTAATCAAAACACTCAAAGGTTAGGTTCATTAGGGAAAACGTGATTCGAATTTGCATTATTCAGATATTTCGAATCATGAAAGTTTGTAAAATTTTCATGAATTTTCCCAAATATTAGTCATCAAATCACAAAACTTTTTGAAGAGTGGGTACCGAACCTATTCATAAACAATCCTTCAGGTAATTATGTTGTTTTCAATATTTCATGCTCTATGATAATTTTTGTTAAGGTGTTTGTGTAGTAACACTTGTTCATACATTCTTTCGGGGTAAAAATCTCGATACATAAACGATGTTTGCAGAATAAAAGCACGTATGTATATTAAGTTGTTATGATTTATTATTGACGCATATCGTCTAAAACTTATAAAAAACAATATTTGTAGGATATCTAGGCCTGACAAAAAACGATAAATCTCTGGATGTGTGCACGCCGTGCACGGACGGAGGCACGCCCTCGACATTTCAAGAACCATCGAGAAGCAAAACAGTTTTTTTGCTAAGGTTATCAGTAACAGTTGATCTTGACCGGTAGATGGCGTTGTTTTTTAATTTGATGAGCCATACGCCCACAAACTTACTGCAATACTTTTAATTTGATGAGCCATACGCCCACAAACATACTGCAATACTTTTAATTTGATGAGCCATACGCCCACAAACCAGAAATGGTGCATGTTGTGTTACCCTATAAGTAATTGTTGGACTTATAAATGTATTATTCAGGAAAATATTCTTAAAATGTATTGTTTAAACAATTGTTGGCTAACCTAATTAAATAAATAAATAATAAACATACTGCAGTACTTTTAATCACTCGGCTTTAGGCCTGAGAGTGAGAGTCCTTCTCCTTAAAAGCCTGAGTTCGTTGGACAGCTGAGCAGAGAGCAGGCGAAAGAACGCTAAGATAATGTACAAAAAATGCTATCATTTTCAAAACAGCCTTCACTAAGCATACCTGGAGGCTTTCATTTAGGTAGCAAGTTTTTGTTTACATTTTTAATTTTTGCTTGAGTACGTATTGTTTTTATTGTATTTGTGGGTATATTGGCGTGGCAATCTAACATATGGCAAATAATTTAATTTAATGTTCTGTGTTCTGTAACGTCAATAACTTTGCATACCTAGTATTGTATACAATTAAATATTTTCTAACTGAACAGACAGCTGTGCTGCTGGGGAGTTTGTTGCGCCACTTCTTCTCCCCAGCGAAAGCACTAGGGAGTGGTGAAGGGCGGGCGTTTTGGGGGGACTGTCTTTTGTAATTGAAGTTCGAAAAGTTCGAAAAGTGCTGATTCTCAGCCTAGTTTGAATAAATGACTTTTAATTTTGATTTTGATACAGTAATAGGTATTTTTACCGACTTCACAAAAAGGAAGAGGTACTATGTTCGGATGATATACAATCATCCGAACATAGTACCTCCTCCGTTTTTTTTTATGTTTTTTCATCGAATACTCCGCCAATTGTCGACGGATTTTCAAAATTCTTTTTTTTTTTAAAGGGTATGCTCCCGAGGTGGTCCCATTGTCACCAAATTGGAATCTGATGAGGGAATCTCATGGAGATCGAGGGTAACCCTCAAATTTTGTAGGCACACCTATGGCGATTTGGGTATTTTTTATAGTAACTCGTGCATTTGCTCTCAGAAAGCACCATTCGGTAAAGTTGAATTGATGATGAAGACCACAGATGGCCATCGGAACTACTCAATAATAAATATTTCACGTTTTGCGATTCGATTAGGTACTTTAATGTGGTTGCTAAGCACAATGGACGCGGACGAAAAAGTGGAGCCGATAGTGACTTCTCAATCAGCTCCAGCAGTGCTATTCTGTAAAAATCTCACCGTGAAAACTAAGGTGAAGTGAGCTGTCATTCCACCTGATGTTAGAGGTTGCCTCCATTGATAGTTCACTTCACGCTCATTTCACCTATGTTATCACGGTGAGATTTTTACAGAATCGATAGACAGTTCTCCTGGTTCTTACAAGGAGAACTCCTCAACAGTTAACGTCCCTGCATCAGGAAAAGCAATATTTTGTAAAAGGTGGTGAGCAGTTGACATTAGGTAAGATAAGTTACAAACTGTCCCACTAAAAAGTGAAAAATAAAAAACTTTTTTTACAAAAGAAACTACCGACTTCCCAAAAACACTACAAAGTGAAAAATAACTTTAATTTCGGAAGTCGGTGTCGTTGGTTCCGCATTTTCTTTTTTTCACTTTGTAGTGTTTTTGGAAGTCGGTAGTTTCTTTTGTAAAAAAGTTTTTACTGGTTTACTGATAAGATTTGTTTATTAAGTTAGCCCAAAAATATATCCATTGATAAATGTGTTTTAATTACGGGCCATAAAGCTCTTTCATCTATTTTTATTTCGACTTCAGATTGAACACACGAATAAACACCATTACGCAAAAGTTTAAAATAGAAAACACAAGACTTCTTTAACTATCGAATAAGTAGGAGGTATCCTGCAGCCCTTGCTTCAGCAGGACAGCTGCGTAGTGGAATATTGTAGTAGCTATTCTATTAATAATTATAATTAAATTTTTCGTTTTTTTAAAATAATTTCTTTCAGCATTTTCATTCCAGAAACATTGAAGAAGAGCACCTATCCTGTCGGTGCGCGAAAGGTAACTGAAATTGAATCGCTTCGCTCTGTGTTGTTATAAACTTTATTCAACGACATGAGGGGCCCGTGACTAAATAATAACAGCCGCACAGGTCGATCGATCAGGTTAAGCTACGCTTGCCGCGGTTGGTCTGTGGATGGGTGACCATCTTTACATACCGAGACCGCTCCGTGCCTCGTAAAGCATGTTAAGCCGTTGGTCCCGGCTGTCATTCGTGGATCTTTGACAGTCGTTACGGGTAGTCAGAAGCCCGAAAGTCAGACAACCAGTCTTACCAAGGGGTATCGTAATACCCAGTAACTGGGTTGTGGAGGTCAGATAGGCAGTCGCTCCATGTAAAACACTGGTATTCAGCTGCATCCGGTTAGACTGGAAGCCGAACCCAACATAGTTGGGAAAAGGCTAGGCAGATGATGATTTGTTCAACGAAATCGGCGCACAACTAAAATAGCAAAGTTCAAACAATACAGAGACTAAACAAAGCAGAGTTAATCTGTCTATCCAACGGTTTTATATGCCTCACTTTATTTAGTTATTGATAGATCATATCAGTCCACCTGACAGGTGTACGATTTTATTAATGTGGGTGGTTGGTAGTTGAAGTTTACTAACAAACCAATTGATGTTTTCGAGTGAAATTTAATTTCATAAATGACCTGTTTGTTTTCTATTATTTAAATTAAATTTTATTCGAAAACATCGATCGGTTTCTTCAACTATACCTACTCGACGACCCTGCATACTTATGTCCTTTGCTGACTGTACACACGGCTACAAATCAAGTTATACATTTCCAGTTTTGTTTTCACGAAACTGTCAAATTTTGCAATCAACCTTGAACCTAATGCTTTAATGATAATGTTGAAAATCTATTAAAGATTATAGTAGCTTAATGTGCTCTCCAGTCTATAAAATTTTCTAAAATAAAAAAAAATGAGAATGGAACCTATTTAAGAGGGAAGCAGCCGATATTTTGCGATCCTCTAAATTCTTGTGAGTGACTATTTCATGAAATATCAATCAATAGGATTATATTATGTTCTTAGAGGGCGTCTTGATATTGTTAATCATTATAATTCTGTAAATATGACATACTTGTTACGGTCGCGAATCATATTTTGTTCAACATACAACCTGACACTGACTTGCAGGGTAACTGCGTAACACACTAACAGTAGGAATTGCTTTTATTTTGACAGTTGAACAACATTCATTGCGTTATTTACGTTGGTGAACAGACAAATTATTCGAACATATGAAGCAATGGATTATCAATATCCTTCACGCAATTAGGGTGCTGCAAATTGCAAAAAAACTTAAGAAAATTTGAATTTCGCGGGCTGCCGCAGCGCTTCTCCCCTTTGTGTTGTTTCTTTATTATCGCTATGAAAATTATAACGTCTTGATAGAAGGTTATTCATTTCATTACCTTCTCAAATATTAAGAGCCTGTACTACCTCAAATGGCTTAGCATGATCCTCCGTTATGTCGAAAATACTGCAGCATTAATTTTGAAATTAATATATAGTAAAGTTGAGGATTAATGTTAGGCCTTATGTTTGACGAAAACACGATTCCATAAAATTTTCTCTATAGAAAAAAAATCCAAAGTTACCTCCAAACCGAACAATAAACCGCTGGTATTAAAAAATACTTCAAATTAGATCATGAAACTTTGTATACTAACTGAACTAACTGTAAAGCAGGTCTTATGTTTTTTATTTTTTTTTAAATTACCATTATTTTCACCGTAAAAAGCAAATACCTAAACTATTGGCGCTGCCTGCCGCCTAGCACCGCACTCTGTCTCGCTCTCACTCAGTCCGCGAGCAGCGGTGCTGTTCTGTAAAAATCTCACCGTGACAACTTAGGTGAAGTGAGCTGTTACTCCACCTGATGTTAGGGATTCCCACCATTGATAGCTCACTTCACCTAAGTTATCACGGTGAGATTTTTACAGAATCGACCGGCAGTATCGTGCGAGCGAGATAAATAGTGAATTTTAGCTGAGGTAGTATAGGCTCTTAATTGTAATTGGTAAACAAACCTTATCATTGTACACACGGCTACAGATCAAGCTATACATTTCCAGTATAAACTGATCTCGCATTGTATAGGATTTCCTTACAATGAGAGGCCAGTGTAAACTGGAAATGTATAGCTTGATGTGTAGCCGTATTTACTAATCTGGGATATTGGAAAACGATTTCATAGACAATAATAAAATGTGTATCTTCTGACGCACATTTATTGTTGATGTGTTGTTGTGTGTTGTGTATTTTGGTAGTACGTAGATCAGTTGATAATGATAAGTCTTGCCGCATTGTTTTAGTAATTTAGTTTCTTAGGTAAATACGGACAGATTATTCTTATCTAGTAAAGGTGCGTGAACTTGTCGCATTATGTGAGTTAAGTAAAATTTCTTAATACGGGGTAATTAAGAATTTACTTTTGCAGTCTTAGAGCACACACAGCTTACCCATAAACAAAATAATCTATACAGGGTTATTGGATAAACACCAGCAACCTCTTAAGAGGTCATTGTACTCATCATTATGAACAACTTTTACTAATGGGACCAAACCTGAAATCGCGAAAAAAAATCAGCTGTTCTCTAGATTTTGACGAGTGATACGAACATAAATGTACGGAACAGATTATTAGGTGGAAAAAATCAACGAGCCCTGGAGGGAAACCACTTTAAATTCTTAAGATAGATCATTTTACCTAAAGGAAACATTCCTTAATTTTTTTAAAAGAAACAAACCTGCATTTCACTAGTCGAGACATGATTTCTCCAAAAAACATCAGTTCTTACACTCTTCTGTTGTACAAGATATCCATGAAATCAGCTGTTTTAGTATGTATACAAAGGCTTTAATCAACTACTAGAACTGTTCACTTTCAACAAGTAAAAGACTCGTTATAATTTTCTTATACCTAACTGTAACATCCAAAGACATTCTATGAAGTACAATATTTAATTTTAAATAGTTCAAGTGTCAATGTCTTTCTAGGTAATAATTTTCTTTCATGTTTACGTGTCCTTCATATCTATACTAATATTATAAAGCTGAAGAGTTTGTTTGTTTGTTTGAACGCGCTAATCTCAGGAACTACTGGTCCGATTTGAAAAACTCTTTCAGTGTTAGATAGCCCATTCATCGAGGAAGGCTATAGGCTATATATCATCACTAAAACTAATAGGAGCGGAGCACCAATGAAGAATGTTTCAAAATCGGGGGATTTTTTTCCTATTGAGAGCTTCCGCTGCGTGCGCTGCGTAAACGGTTAAAGTTTCGCAAAAATCATATATGACAGAATTGTTCCCCTTTAAAAGCTTTAAAAAAAAGTCCGCGACAGCATATGTCTATCTTTTAAGGTTAGCTCACTATAACCTCTTTTATGCTAACCAAATTTGTTCTAAAATAATGCATTATTTGCGAAGGTGTTTTTATAAACATGGTATTAATCCTTATCCAAATAAATACGTTATTCATCACATGTATTTAATTTTGAACAAAATTGCCTCTGACATCATTTGATTTCAATGTATATCTTAGGAGATATCATAGTTTTAAAATAATACTAATAATAAAGCTGAAGAGTTTGTTTGTTTGAAACACGGTTTGAAAGCTCTAAATCTCTGGAAGTATTGGTCGCATATACAGGGTGCATTTGATATCATGGGCATTATTTTAACCTAAGGTACTACTTATGATACTAATTGCATTAGGGCTACTATTACGCAAATCAAAAATATTATTAATGCAAGTATGGAAAACCTTAAAATGTAGTAAGTCATACAAAGTATCAAATTAGTTGCGCTTCTCGATAGCAAATGCGTAGGTACACTACGCCGTACGCGCGTCATTGGGCGTGAATTCTTTGACCCCGCCCGACTCACGTGACATTCGTAAGTTGCCAATGAATTGATTCATAATAAATTCCAATTTTCCCTTCGTACTTTGCCGGCTTAGGACGGTCAAAACTACGTCAACTAACATACATTAAAAAAAAACATTTACGTACCTAGCTTGTGGATTGTTTTGAAAAAACCTTATTTGTCGGTAAAGTGACAGAGGGTAAACGGGTGCTCTTCCACGAGCTTGTGCATGTGCTGGCACGTGAAAAGACGAAAAATCCAACAGGTTCTGAGTGGTTCTGGTGGAATGAGACCCCGTGAAGGAATAGGGTCGTTCGGGTAGCGCCGATGGAACATTTCACGAGTTCATACTAAATTTCTTGCGCGATCGTAAATTACAACCATTTGTGGGTATTGTTGGTTGGTGTACCTAGCCTGCACATTACGCGGTCGAGGCATCGTGTACACAAACACACACACAACACACAACTACTACACTAACACTTAATACACTGCAATCCAAGCACCGTATGCCCCGAGCGGCGAGTACGGCGATTACGTCACGGGATCAATAAATCAATTACGCGTCAATGCACCTGCGCAGTCGTTATGACACTGGTTCCGGGTTCGTGACTTCGTGTTGCGGCGGGAAGCATACCCCGCGCGGGGGTGATATTCGTATTTTTGCGAGTGAGGGAGTGGGACGGAGAGAGTTCAGGGAATCCCGCCGGACGGAATGTCTTGTAGCCCATTGTTATTATTACTTGTAAGGAAAAACCCGCGCGCGCGCAGGTGATGTTTGTTTACATTTCGCTTTGCGCTGTACTGCGCTTTAAGATTTTGATATTTCAACAATTATTGGCGTTAACGAAGTATTTTGTTTTAATTACTTTAAGTGTTTATTTGCAATAATAAGCCTTGTGCAATTTGACTTACTACATTTTTAAGGTTTTCCTTACTTGCATTAATAATATTTTTGATTTGCGTATTAATAGCCCTAATGCAATCAGTATCGTGAGTAGTGCCTTAGGTTAAAATAATGCCCATGACTTCGATTCCACCCTGTATAAAAATATTTTTGCGTTTGATAGCCCAGTTCTTGAGGAAGGCTATATTCTATTAAACTTGACGCTAGGACCCTTAGGAGTTGAGCAAAAAGAAAAAAGTCTGAAGTTTTCGCCAAGCGAAAACGAAGTAATAGCGCAGGCCGGCGACACGTTGCGACGGGGTGGGTCGGGGAAACAAAAAAAATTTACGCGGACGAAGTCGCGGGCAGAAGCTAGTATTAGAATAAAATTGATGATAAATTAAAATTAATGATAGTCATGATATTTTTTAATTCTAAGACCAAATGTTTATCAGAGAGATTTTATCCAGAACAATAAGCCCATCGATTAGTAGAATACAATAGCGAATGTTTATTTTTCGACCCCAACATAGTTGGAAAAGGCTAGGCAGACGATGATGATGATTTATGTTCAAAAGTACCTATTTGAATTAAATTATTTGACTTTGACTCTATTAATCATAATATGGTGTAATAAGACACGACAAAACCAAATTCAGATTCTGTCAGTAACGTGTTTTTGTAAAAATAAAATATACAATCTTAATTTCGTTTGAACATACAAATAATAGTACATTATGATACATGTGTGTGCTATGTCAACGCGTTTCATACGACGTTTATCAACACACTTGCGAGGAAAAAATTAGACTTGTATTGTTCATTATTAACTTGTATGGAAAATGGCGCGCTGGTTTTGTATTTCCGCGCGCCACGCTAGGGTTGCGCGCGCAGGTGTAAATAAAGGTCATAGAGGAAAATTTTTATAGGCACTGACAACAGACAAAACCGTTATACAGCCCATAAAAAAAAATCTAATAAACACAAAATAATGATTAGACTTTTCGTAGGGTTGTCGTATGTCAAATTGTAGTTTAGTTAGTATGGAATTAGAAAGTACTATTGGCATAGATAAATATACATTACTTCAGTGAGAATCTGCAATAATAGAACGCCAGTCAGTGTCTTTTCCGTTTGGTTCCGGAAGGGACCGCGGACAATTTAAGGTGAATGCGCAGTGGTAGACCGCGAAAATCATATTTTAATCAACGTACAACTTAATGCTGACCAGCAAATTGCAAAAAACGTAACAAAATTTGAATTTCGCGGGCTACCCTGGCGCTTTCGCCTTAATACGTTTGTTACCTACTTATGGCTCCCGCAGACAGGCGCGACGCGAATTACCCTACTTGTAGGATTTTTATGCACACGGATAGTTTATAACCTGGAGTTAACACATATTCATAATCACTTTTATTCCTAAATCTACCGATGGTCAAAATTATCCTTAATCCTTTCAGCTGTTTTTGCGCGAAAGCGTTATAAATAAACAATCAAACTTTTGCATTTATAATATTGTTAGTTGGGATAAATGTTTTTGGCTATTGAACAACCAGACTCAAATTATTTAGTGGGACCAATGGGAATCTATACTTATATTATAAAGATATTGCTAATCCATTGCATCATAATTATGTTCGAAAGATCTATTCAACAACGTACATAACGCAATGAATGTTGTTTAACTGTCAAATAAATAAATGAATGCCATTGCCTCAGTTAATATGTTATGCACTCACCCCGCTGCTTTCAGACCGCCTCTCGTGCAATACACGCTTCTGCATTCTGTTTTATGTAGCGAAAGAATAGTAACGCGAAATTCAAATTTTCTTACGTTTTTTGCAATTTGCAGGTCAGTTTCAGGTTGTATCTTGATCAAAATTTGATTCGCGACTATAACAGGTACGTATCTAAAGAATTATAATCATTAGAATCATTAATACATCTTCCTAACTTAGATTTGTACCACAAGAAAAAATCTCTTATGGAAAAGTGCTTGTGGTACAAATCTCACTTAGGAAGATGTATTAATGATATAATTCTTTAGATACGTACCTGTTATAGTCGCGAATCAAATTTTGATCAAGATACAACCTGATACTGACCTGTAAATTGCAAAAAACGTAATAAAATTTGAATTTCGCGGTCTACCACTACCCATTCACCTTAAGCTAAACATATACACGAATGACGTTTCAAGGCTCAATAAAGACCATTCAGGGGAGTTAATAACACTGTTTTTAATTTAACTCATTTGATTGGATTTGTAATTGGTATAGCGTGCGCCGCATCTCAAATAATTGACTCGTCTATAACAAACAACTGGTGCCGATTATGAAGTGTTAAACCAATAATTGTTTCGTTGCAAGAAAGTGATGGTGCTATTTAACGTGTACGTATAGAACCATCACCGACTCACCGTCACTTCATAGTATATTATATAGCGTGATCCGTTGAGCTGGATCAGTCATGGACAAATCTGAAACAATTCGGTAGAGTTGGTTCTAGGGAACCATCATCATCTCGCTAGCTTTTCCCCAACTATGTTGAGGTCGGCTTCCAGTCTAACCAAATGCAGCTGAGTACCTATATTTTACATGGAGCGACCGCATATCTGACCTCCACAACCCAGTTACTGGGTAATAGGAAATCCCTTAGTAAGACTGGTTGTCAGACTTTCGGGCTTTTGACAACCCGTAACGACGACCCAAGAATGACAGCCGGGACCAACGGCTTAACGTGCTTTCCGAGGCACGGAGGGGTCTCGCTATGTAAAGATGGTCACCCATCCACGGACCAACCGCGGCAAGCGTAACTTACCTGATCTATCGACCTGAACGGCTGTGATTACTTAGCCACAACCCCTGTAGGGAACCATGTCGTCGCATACAATATGTTAATAAAAAATATAACCAAATATTTTTTTAAAATCTTATGAGATACAATCACAATACATTATTTCAAATTTTCACTGAAGTATTTCGCTATCTACCGTAGCGGCGTAAAAGCGTCCACTGAAGAATTTCTGAAAGAAAATAAAATGTAACGTACTTATAGTATTTCATTGTAAGTGCTTCACCTAGGAAGGTTAGCTGTGTCATGTTCTGATCACCTGGCAATCTGGTCGATCCTGTCGTAGAACCTGATCATGTTTCGCTGGTACTTGGTTGGTGGTGTGTTGTCGTACACGGCAGGTTTGTAGATGTCCTGATAGTTCAAGAGTCTCGCGTGCACGGGTTCCCAGCCTGGCTCGCCGCAAGTTGGCTCACTGAAATCAATTCATATGATAACAATCATAATTTGCTGTGGTTCGAAAGCCCATACTTAACATTTGACACAATAATAATGGTCTTAAGGCTCCATGTTTAATCAAATACTTACTTGCATCGAATAAAATTGGCAAATAACTGAGTCATCCAATCTTTCATTCGATCGTCTCTGTTTCTTGGCGGGAACGACTTCTCGCTGCCGAAAATGGCATTTTCGCGGAAAATATAAGTCAAGTCTTCAACGTGAGTAGTGCCGTTGTACTGTAGGTTCAGAGCTGCCTTCAGTGGACTGAAGTCTGCCTCGTACGAGAACTGGTACAAGTAGACTGGTGCTGCGTTCATCTCGGCTCTCCACTGCGCGACCTTGAACGAAGGATACACGAAAAACACATCTCTGCATACATCTAAATATTCTTCTATGTTCAACTTTCCGTGGAAGTTCCGCTCAATCACTTTTATACCCAACTCGCGTGCTACATTAGGAGGCGTTGAAAACGGAATTCTGGCTGGCAAAATTAAAGAAGGATTCGCAGCGATCCTTTGCAAAAACTTTGCGTAAAGCAATCTTCTCCTAAAGAATTCACACTCGTCAGTTGTGAAGCCGATAACCATTGGATATTCGTTTCCTCGACCTCTTTCTATAAGTCTTAATGGATCATCGTCTATAATTCTCGTAATCCCTGGGTATTCAGCTTCCACTACAGGAAGAAAGGACACTAACCCACTTTCATATTGAAAGACGCTGTTAGCGTTGAGAATTTCTTCGAGTGGAGTATTAACTAGTTTGTCGTGGATGACGTCAGGATCTGTAGAATTAATGCCTAAAATTGAAAGGTATCTAGTGGCAGACATGCTGGCGTAAATCGGAGAGGTTGTGTAATACGTTTGTTCAGCCGTGCCACTCATCAAGATCACCCTGAAATAAAAAGGATAATACAAATGTTTGAAGTTAGTTGAAGCGCTGCAGAAGTTTCTTGAGCATTTTACCTTTTGAAAAGTCCCTTAACCGCATTAGACAAGGACAACAAATGTGCGCAGCATGCGCCGGCACTCTGCCCCGCTATTGTGACGTCATTGGGATCTCCGCCGAAGGCTCGCGCGTTCCTCTGCACCCAGCGCAGTAGCGTCACCTGGTCCCGGAGACCAGCGTTGCCGGGGATCTTGGGAGTGTTCAGCGAAAGAAAGCCAAAAACGTTGAGCCTGTTATTATTACTCGCTCTTAGATCATACTCACACATAGATCAGACTATCCCATCTGATGTAAATAATTTAACATTCAGGTGTTGGGTAATTTTATACAAGACAAAAATATTACCTGAAATTAAAAGTGATGACGATTATTCCTTTGCTGACGAGATACTCCGGCCCATGAAGATCGGTATCTCCTGATCCTGCTTGAAAGCCTCCTCCGTGAATGAACACAAAGATAGGAACTCCTTTCTTGGCTGCATTGTTGACGTAGCCTGTGTAGTATTCGTGATCATCACCTCTGTTCACTATGGGGAGAGCTTCCAAGGGCACGTGCACGTTGGCGTAAATACAGGATTCACTCATGCCCCTGTAGGGTTTGACCAGACGGTCGTAGAGCTCGTCATGCTGGGGACAAATGGGACCCTCCTCAGTGGCATCCAAGTAGTGCGGCCAGGGTCGCACCGGTTGCAGCTCCTGCAATGCACGGAAGTAGACTAAAACATCATGAAGCCGGTATATTAAGTGAAACAAGTGCCCAATTTACTTTCAATCTACGCATTATACATACACTTAAATCTCGCCCAAGTTTAAATACCTTGGATAACAGCTCGCTAAGTTAGATGTGATGATAAGCAGCGTACCTTGAACCGCAGCTCCCCCAGAGGCTGCTGGGCATACGGGATGCCTCTGAAGCTCGCGTACTGCACATCATACTCTCCTCGACTGAGCAGTCCGCACACCCATCCCGACTCTATGCGCGTGCGCACGTTGCATCTCAAGTCACTGGATGACGTTGCAAGTGTAGCTAAAAACGTGATTGCAACGAGTATTTTGGAACGAAGTTCTTTAACACCGCTTGCGGTAGGAGTTACTGGTAGAAATTTTTACATAACGCGTACACGATTTTTTTCAAAGTTGTAAAAAAAAGAAGCTGGCTCGCATTTTACAAGCGAGGCTTGCGTTTTTTATGAAAAAAAAAGGATATTTCTGTTTCGCGTAGCCGACTACATAAATATAGTCTGTTAACTATCAGTGTAATGTGTCAATATTATGTCAACCTACGACGTTTCCTTTTTTGTTCTATTCTGATTAATGAACTCTGAAGTGGTACCCAACAAAAGTTGAAAAACATGTGCGGTCGGGGGACACCCGTCGGACGCACACGCACAACATAGAGACACAGAGAGACAGAAAGTTGCAAGGTGGAGGCATAACGCTTTTTCCTTACGTGGAGATTTCCACTAGTCAACTCCTACTGCAAACCCCGTTAAGGAGCTGTGTCCCAAAAACTAAACACTCATCTACTGCTTCCGCATTAAGATTCACTGTTCACTCGGAAAAACTCATTCAGTATCGCCAGTGGCCGCCAAACTTACCACACCACAAACAATTGATGATCAGCACCGAACTGTAGCTCCTTATCATTTTGTGTTCAAATAACACACACTAAAACGCTTGATTCCTGCCAGCTACATATATAAATACTATGTGGCTATTAAGGCATAGAGTAGACTTGAATCCGTGTTACATTCTAGTTTTGCTTATAGTTTGTGAGTGTTAGTAGTATTATTAATTGTACCCCATAATTATTGTGTCTTTTATTTCTAGCGGCCCACCCTTGCTTCGCAGGATTTTTACGGCTTGATAAAACATGGAGTGTCTTTATTATGTAACTTTAATATGAATGTATAATCCACATAAACCTTCTGAAATAAATTCTTTAAAAATGATGGTGAAAACCGAAGTGTAAGTGTCTTTATTTGAATAAAATTGACATACATACTGGGTGAATATTATTTCCAGCCAGTATGGATAAGTTCTAAACTACAGGTCATAGAGAATAACGCTGAGAGGAACTGAACTTTTTTTAATGGGGTCAACTTTAAAGAAAATAAAAGTGACACAACAACTGGCCAAATGTGGTACTGTAGGTGCACCAGCCTGGGTTAGGCAGAGTGCACCTGGGTAGGAATAGGGATTACAAGAGTGATGTTATGTTTATTTTATAAAAGTGACATTAAAGAACATCACCCGTTCTGGGATTTTTTTTGGCGGACTTCAATAATAATTGCATATTTTTAAAGTACTTACACACTAAACATATAACTCATTATGTTTTACAAAGGCATCAAAGTCGAGAACAGTTTGATTCTGAGATATATTATACAAAGTGTTAAAAATTAACCTGACAAACTTTAAGTCCCGTGTTACAGAACTTCACTCAGTACTCAAGAATTACTTAAAACTAGTTTCAACCAATCAAATGGCTTGAATCTAGTTTTAAGTAATGCTTGAATATTGAAGGACGTTCTGTAATACGTGCCTAAGAGGTGCTTTTAAACCATCGAACTGAACAACTTTCACTATGGGACCAACTAGGTAAGTAGGTATTGAACTTTTGTATTACACAGCTGATTTTTTTTACAATTGCATGTTACAATCATATGTCTAAACTTGCTAGAAGTTATCAGTGTAAACTGTTCGAAGTGGCCACCATTTCATGCCCTGAGCACACCTGAACACACTATAGGTATACTTTCCGCCTTTTAAAGAGAACTGGCCATCACCAGCCCGGTAATTGGGTTAAGGAGGTCAAATGACAATCGCATGCTGCTTACTGTCGCGAATGTCTGGTGCAATGTGAAATGTCACCTTCACTAAGAGCTGCTCGCTTTTCCCTTGACCAAATTCTTTAATGTCATAATTATTATTTCATTTTGTATACGGTTTTGAATGACAGCTTCGTAACTTGTATTAGATTAATTTCTTCTAGTCCTTACATCAAGTATGAAATCATGTGATTGAATAAAAGCTGATTTTATTTCTCTCAACCAATCACAACACCTTACATCAGATTTGCTAGCAAAAGCTTAATCAGCATTTCAGAATCTCTAGTACACCAACAATATTTTGAAGTACAAAGGCTGGAACGCGCCTTAAACCTAATTGGTATTACGTACTTTGTAGAAGGGTACTGAATAATAATCTAACTAATAACCCCTTGTTCAGGATATAGATACTTGAGAGTTGGCAGAGCGTGTAAAAAACTGAAGTCAAGAATGAAACATTGCTTTCATGATTTATACCCGTCTGAAGGTACTTTGTCTATTAATCATCATAGGAATGTCAACTCTGAATCAATTCTTTACTAGGGGCCGATTCTACTAAAAAATTGTTCAAAAATCGCAATGGAACCACAGCTGAATCACGGCTATTAAGCGTTTTCATATTCTACTAATGAACAACGATTCAACTGCGGTTACGTTTTAGTTTAAACCAACGATCGATCGAAATAATTTCAAATTATATTCTGCTAACAAAATCGAACATGAGCGTGACGTTTAGTCAGATTCTACTGTTATTTTGACACTTGTTAGAATCGAATGGTCTAAATATAATTTTGTATTCGAAAATACTTTCCGTGACATGTATGTAACATTTTAGGTTCAACTTTTTTTTTCTGTGGTATTATTAAAACATACTATTTAACATGTTGGTAACACAGTTTACCCGCTGTGACGTTCCCGCTACCATTCAGTTGCGATTCAGCATAGGTTTAGTTTCCAGTTTGCATAGGAAATAGTAGAATGACTTTATAAGTAACTATCGAACGGCGATCGAAATCGAACTGTTATTAAAACACAATTGAACGTGTAACGTTGCAAATTAGTAGAATCGCCCCCCTGTTTTAACTAAATTCTTTTATAGATCTTCTTCAACGACTGCCTTGTTGGTGTAGTGGTCGCAAGCGCTACAGCTGACCATGAGGTCCTATGTTCGATTCCTAGATCAGGCAGTGCTATTGCGTTCTTCCATCTAGATTTTCTCAGTAGCAATCCAGAGTCTGTATTGTGTGCTGATGTGCGTGTTGTGTTGTGCCCGGCTGATGGCATTACACACGCCTCCTATTACATGGGACTTAAAATAGCTGGCGAAATGTGCGTGTAGGGTGGTTCACCTCTGGCCAGCCCTTCTGGGCTACAGAGCGTGGTGTCATGTGTTCTATAGATGTCAATATTACTTATACATTTCTCAGCATCCAATTAATAGTTGTATGCCAGGTGCTTTACGTAAGCGGACCAGTGGACCAAATTAACTTATTTGCTCTAGTTCTTCACTTCCGATCATCATAAAAAGTTTAAATTTTCAGTTCTTACATTCTTAATTATTACAAAACATCATAATTATGAGTTAATTAGCGATGCGGTTCCTCGTGTAGTAGAACTTGTCGTAGATGTCGTCCCACATGCGCTGCGTCTTGGAGTGCGGGTAGTCCCCCATCGTCAGCTCGGTGCCTATGTCCATCAGTCGGAAGCTGTCCGGACCCGTCACCTCCCACGTCACTTCATCGTCTTGAGACGGGTTTCTGAAACACAAGTTACGCTGTGTGAAGAACAAATATTTTCAGTTGGCGGGCGGTCAATGTTTTGCTGTTGTAAGTTAAATAGAAATTAGTCACTACGAATTCAACCGAATTCGATCTTCACTCACCAGGTGAGATACTGATCAAACGTAACCAATCAAAAATATTTTACAAAAGTTGACTCGAATACAAGTCATATCTCGGAAGATTCTGGTTACAAATATAAACCTACTTCTGAAAAAATCTTCGGTTTTAAGGTTCTATATCTTTCAATAACACTAAAACAACTTACAAGTGCTTAACAAAATTCGTCCAGAGCTTCACAAGACGTTTCTGCACATTTCCTTCTTCTCCTTCCATAGCCCCATCATAGAACAAGTAGGCCAGCTCATCCGAATGGGCAGCGCCCTTCTTCGGCACCCCAGGCTCTGACCTGACCCCGAGGTCACCAGAGTAGGAGAACTGGTAGTAGAACACCTGGGCTGTTGATGAGTGGTAACGAACGCTGCGGTGGATGTGGCTCGAGAAGTAGGCGTCCCTGTTTATGGTGAACAGATTTATGAAGAACTATTATACAGGGTGTCCCTGGAAGTATGGATCAAATCGAATAGGGGCGTGGGCAAGGTCATTTCCAAACTTTTTGATCCTGAGAATGAACTAGTGAAAAGAAATAAAAATTGTTTCGGACATCAAATAACATTTTCAATGCAATCAAAATTCAAAAAAAAAAATATTACACTGACGATGAACTGGAAAATTTATTCAATGATGAATAGGTTTTTTTTTATTATCCATTAATGTCCCACTGCTGGGCAAAGGCCTCCTTACTCTCTTTCCACCTCTCTCTGTCCTGGGCTGCCAAGTTGTTCATAATTATCAGTGCTTTAACTAAGTATCTTTAAAGGTTACTAAAAATGTTCCTACTGCTGTACCATGACCTAGATAGGTATAAGTTAGGTCTATTTTAGGAAATAAGTGTCTAGTTAATAGGGAATTGAATCCTCGATCTCCGATTTATGACTGTATTATTTGACTTTCTTACTGTTTGCTTTTAAAATTTTTATATATTATTTTTTGAAAAGGCTTATGTTTGTTGAGTTTCGATCATTATTGTAATTTGTTGGGATTTTTTCTAAGAAATTTCTTACGTATTAATAATGATATATAAAGCATTATTTATATTCATATTTTTTAAATGTATTTTATTTGCCCATTGTCTAAATACTGATAATTGGGTAATTTGGTGCCAATAATTGGCAACAAGTGTGCGTGTGCCAATAATTGGAAGTAGGTTCATTTTTCAATTGTAGTTTAAGTGCTATTTCATGTGTTGCAAAATACGATAAAAAATATTTTATTTTAAATATTAAACATTATCATTAAAAATACATTTTACATAAAAAGATATAATTGAAATTAGAGGACTTCTAAAAGTGCCGATAGTCGGGTATCTGCCCCTAAATAACTGTGCAAAAAAAAAAGGTTTTAACTTTACCTGTGATACCCTAACACAGAAGCAATAGTAATATTTTTCTTGAAATACATGTCCTCAATCAGTCTTGCAGTTTGTTTCCGTTCCCTCTCGTTCAGAAACTTTAAATCATCTGGTATTAAAAAACTCGCACCTCTCGACATTCTCCTGAGAACATTAGCTTCTCTTAAAATCGACACAAACACATAAGCTTCATTGTCGTTATATCCAATCATCATTGGAACTGAATTACCCTTCTTACTTGATAATAAATCGTATGGTGCTTCAAATAAGAGTCTTTCTTCTTTCTTCGAAGGGTTCTCAACGCACATCGCAAAAGGAAAATAGGGGACATTCAGTTTATTTGCCCTGGCTACCAAATCCTCAATTTTAGCATCAAGCAATGATAGAACGTTTTCATCGCCGAAATCACTCATGTTGCCCAGCGCCTTGGCTCGGTCTTCTGCGTCATAGTTAAAAGACCAAGGGCATAGAGCACTTCCACTCTGTAATATAGCTCCATGGTACAGCCCTTTGGCCATAGGAGACAGTACCACAGCCTCTACCATGGCCGCGCCGAAACTTTGTCCAGCAACCACTACTTTGGCTGAGTTTCCTTTAAAAGCGACGATGTTGTCGCTCACCCATCGTAAGGCTAGAACAACATCTTTCACGCCGGCATTGCCTGGTATTTCATCATCTCCCAAGCATAGGAATCCTAAAGGCCCCATTCTGAAAAAGTTTTGAAAATGTAGTCAAGATTTCGGGAGATCTTCGAACGAACAAAAATCTGACGTACCTATATCCAAATAATAAATGTACCTATGATAAACAATAACCACAATAATCCCCGCCCGTACCATCATCCCAGGGTCGTACGGCCCGCCCCCTCCCGCGACCCACACCAGCACAGGCCAGTTGCCTCCTCCTGCAGTGGGCGCGTGTACGTCCAGCTGTAAGCAGTCTTCAGCATTGGAGATCAACGAACAAGTCATCGATTTGGAATCTCTGGTTTCGGACCACAGTGGAGCGATACCAGCTCTCTGAAAGTTTTGATGAAATATCGTATTACTGTTAAGAATATTAACACTACTTAGCTTAAAGAAAATGTTCTGTTCCTCTATTATAGAAATGAGCACCCTTTTTTTTTGTGAATGGGAAATCATCAAATGACCCCCTCCCGCTCTGGGTGGAGCTGAAGGGAGTGTCAGACTCTTACTGACTAAAACCCACCCGTGTTCCTTCCTTAGCCCTTTATGTTCCGGGGCAGCGGTAACCCTTTCGGACAATCCCGCTGCCCCGGCAGGCTACGGCCTTTACGGGCCCCTTCCTTATATTGCTGACATCTCTTTGAGGCGCGCGTGGAACACGTACGCGCCGTCCGGCACGGGCCTGGTCCTGATCGGACGGAGAGTTACCCATTACTCTCCGCCCGCAGGCCCGCGCCTCTAAGGTGGCCGGGAGTCGTCACGCGGCTCCCGACGCCCGGAGCGTCTCCCGCGGCGGCAGAACAGAGCACCTTGCTGTTCCAATATTGCAATCGGTAATTATTGGTTCTTCTTTATCAAACCTTGACTAATGAGATACAGTAAATGTCCTTCGTGGCGCTTTCGTGAATCAGCGGGTCATGAAAGGTACCTAATTATCCGATCTAAGTAACACTCATACATGCTTATACAATTAATTTACAAGAACTAACCTTGAACCTGCCCATCGAGCCTGTAATATTGGCATAAGGTATCCCTGTGTAGGACACGTACCCATTCCTTGCCACTCCACGTACCGTCCCCTGGGCAATGCTGATCACATCCTGCCTGGTCATCATCATCATTTGTAATATCACCACCAATTTGTAAGGCAACATTTTTGAAGATACCAAAACGTTCAAAAAATAATCAAAGTTGTTTATCAATTTAATCTAAATTGATATTATAATATTAAATACCGTTTATACAAAAAATATGATTTAACTTGTGTTGTTCAATGTGTGAAAATCCACTGTACATTTGTGAAAACACTGGTCTGTCGCCACACGAGGCAGTGGGAAATCCCAGCATTTTCACACAATGTGAAAATGTTAGGTTATTTCAATTTTGTAATGTTACCGACTAACTGTATTATATTCAGTATCGTTTAGATCTCTCTCGTTTATCTGCACCGATGATTGAGGGTCTACAGTCGAGCCTACAGCATGCTGGCTATTTATTAACCTTGCTGCCTTGCCCGGTTCCGTTCACTTGTGCAAGACATCACGTCTGAGATGCCATGCTGATCTTGTTGAATAAATATGTTTTTCTAAAATAGGTTTAATCTCATTAGCATAAATGAAATTTAAGTTACGAAAAACTTAAACGGATATTGATGACATGCAGTTAGCAGTCATCGCTTTAAATTCTTATAACGGTTCCTCCTAAAGCATTATGAATTTTAGTGCATTTTGTACCAACCCTAAAAATCCCTAAACTTATCAATCTATTGAAATAAAAATACAATATCCAAGTCCGTCCACCGCAATTATTTAATTGGAACATTGAATCCAACGCCACACGGCACGCGACCACGCGGTCATTGGCATTGTACTCTCAGCGTCATTACATTAGAAAGTGAAGTATTTACAAACGCGTTGTGAACTAACAGTACAGTTGACTTAAATAATAATACGTTACATCAGTCGCTTCATTACGCATCGGAAGTACCTGGATCACGGGACAGGTATACTAAACTGACAATTCATGTTATACTGAACATATTGTCCAAAGTTATTGGGGAAACAGAAGTTGGTCTTACTGTACGAAAACTGAAACAAAATACTTTTTGTCTTAGTAACTTCGACAGTACAACAGGAAATCCTAATAAATCTTTAAAAAAACCGTAAATTGTTAGAAAGAACATCGTTGATTTGTGTAACTGTTCCTTAGAGTTACACAAATCAAATTCATTTTCAATAACTTAATTCCAATTAAGTATAATAGTTTGTTGTGCAGTTTAGAATTTCTGCCTCGTAATCTACAAACTTATTCTCTTTATTATTTTCAATCTACGTCGCCGTGAATCTCTTAGGGAACTATTTAAAAAGGTTAATATTATGACGGTACCTTGCCAATACATTTATGAAAATATTATGTATGTAAGAAAAAATCAACATCTTTTTAATAAAATAAGTGATAGACATAATTTTAATACTAGAAATAAAGATAAATCAGATCTACCTTTTTTCAGATTATCTAAAGTACAAACATCTTTTATGGGGTACTGTGTTAAATGCTACAACAAAATACCTTTTGATATATTACAATTAAATGAAAGAAAATTTAAAACTCATATTAAAAGTACACTTTGTAAACATGGATACTAATTAGAGGATTATATCCAAGATAACAATGTTTGGAAACATGCTGGTCCCTACTCCATAGGACAATCTAGAGTCTAGACAAAATCAAACTGGTTGCTAATTTAATTTATACATACACATTTTTTTTTAAATACATTGTTTTTTTACATTCTGTGACAAATGTAACTCACACACTTTTTAAAGTACTAGTAAAATTTTACAATCTTTGTAAATATGTGAACACCATGTATCTATCACATAATTGATTTACCAGTCTGTTAAACTTTTTAATTCTTTTTACCATTTTTGGTAGACTAAATTTTATTTTAGGTGCATCGTCTTCCCATATAATTATATAATGAATGTATACAAAAACTCGTAAAACAATTTTAAAAGAGTAACGGTGGAGTTTCTTGCCCATTCTTCTCCACACGAAAACTACATTTTGGAATATAATCAATTCTATTTTTTTAATTTTAATTTTTGACGTTCAAAAGTGCCTTTTCAAAGTCAAATCATTTATTTCAAATAGGCACTTCTATTTGAAATAAATGATTTGACTTTGACTTTACAAAAATTACTTAGACTAACTTAAAGTAAATATTTGCCGGCTGATTGTAAAAGCCTAGTTAAGTTTCATGCGATCAATTCTTCGGGCTCTAGAGAACTCAACCGTAGCTCTACAAAAAACATGAACCACAGATGATCTTCATTAGAGCTCAAATTTTATTAAAATTGCTTCGTAAAACAATACTAGGTCTAAAGACAATCTAGCTGTTACTAACAAATCCGTAAAACTAAAACAATTATTAAATCGTCGGTCAATACAAGACTACAACGTCAGTCAAACTGATTTCATTTCGAAGGTTTATTATTAGACACCATTTGAGAATTTATTATTGCAAACAACATTTACATCGAAAAAACCTTGACCGTACAATAGCACGCTTATTTTTTAAATATTAACTAATTGTTCCTAGGAAGGCAAAAAATTACATCAGTTACCGACTAGATTTGTGACATTAAACTTACTCTAAATAAATTAATGCTAAAGCAAAACCACATTCCGAATTATTGTTCCTGATATGACAATATTAAATGCACTCAGACCTTTTGGATCTGACACTTCCACTGCTCCACGAGGGCACTCACTGTCTATCAAATATTTACATCGAGCACAGTAACGTCAGTCTGTTTATATCAGTCCCTTAGTCCTGGCTAGTCAAGCTGTCAAAGAAGTCTATGACATCTTGTTGTCTCGCTGTGATGTCCTTGCTCTGGAACATCTTGGGAGACTCGATGTCTTCGAACCGGCTTCGGCCGTTGTCTGCTGGCCATATTGAGTGGTTGTCCTCGCAGATTGGTTTACTGGAACAGAAAGAATAGCAGTTTAGTGTTATGGCTATTGTTGAAATAATCACGTTTTAAACATACCCTTGAAAGCAGTTAATGAAAGAATTTCAATTTCCACTAGTACAGAGATACGGTTTCCGTGATTTTAAATTAAGAAAGAAGTATCTCATTAGTCTTCAAATTATTGAAAAATAATAAACTATTTTATCAATTACCTGCACGTCATGAAATTGACGATGAAGTCTGTCATCAAATTCTTCATGTTAATATCGTCAACAGTTGGTGGGATGGCCCCCTGTGCGTTGAGGACAGAGTTCACCTTAAACACGTACGTGAGGTCCTCAATATGGCCGACGCCCTCGTAATTGAGGTCCATCGCCTCCTTGATGACGTTGCTCTGGCCCTCATACGCAAACCGGTACAGGTAAACCGGAGCTCCGCCAGTTTCTGCTCGTTTCTGTGCCAGCTTCAATGCAGGATACTCGTACATGCCGTCCGAACAGGACTTCACGAAATTATCTACATTAATCGTACCGTTATAATATTTTCTATCGATTTTTTTCGTCAAATCCAACAGCAACTTTTGTGGGGTCATGAATATAATCTTGGGTGGTACAATAATAGCAGTATTCTCTTGGATCTTCTTGACTAAGTCAAACTGTTCGAGTCGGTTGCGGAAGGTCTCGCATTCAGCACTCGTGTATCCCGTAAGGAGTGGAATATTCTTGCCGCGTCCGTTTGCAACTAAGACTTCTGGGTCATCATCAATGATGGTCGTGACTCCAGGTAGTGGTGACTCCACGGTGGGCACGAAGGTAGTTAGGCCAATATTTTCTAGAAGGATTTTGTTGGCTTCGCTGAGTTTCTCTGCGGGTAACTCGATGAGCTGGCGATGTATGGCGTCGGGGTCAGTGGATTTGATGCCCAGGATGGTCAAGAGCTGCTTGGAGATTAACTCGGCGAAAGCTGGAGAGTAGCTGAAGAATGAAGAAACGGCTGTCCCACTCATTAGTATCGCTCTGAAATTAGAAAGTGGAAAATGAGCATAAAATTTTTAATTAATATTTTAATTATGTAATTTTCAATTAATTAATACTTATTATTTAAATATTTGTTACTTTAATTCTGCAATATTACTAAGATACAATTGCGAAGCGACGCCACCAATCACAACCTAGTTAAAAACGCGTTAGTAACTCGCATCATGAACGGACCGCCTTTGAAATACTAGTGCTGTGCCATTTTGGTTATTTATTGATGATTTGAGTTTGTAAGACGTTACTGTTGAGTAGCGTTTGTAGGAAGGACTTAAGACTCCATATTGACATATATCAGACACAGACAAATAATTTGACAGATGAAAGCATTGGATAAACCTACCTCCTAAATAGCCCTTCAGTAGCTTTCGACAACGTGAGTAAATGCGCGGCTGCAGCGCCGGCGCTCTGCCCCGCGATCGTGACATCATTGGGGTCTCCGCCGAAGCTCTTCGCGTTCGTCTGCACCCAGCGCAGCAGCGTCACCTGGTCCCGGAGACCAGCGTTGCCGGGGATCTGTGTCGTGTTCAGAGATAGGAAACCGAACACGTTCAACCTGGAACATTGATACAAGTCCGTTAATAATGGTTAACTGATGGTTTGTGATCTGACACTCGATGAATGATGACTGAATTGCAGTGTAGTACTGTAAATTGTAACCGATGTATTTGGTCTATGCTGCGGGAGTAATGAATTTGATAAACAGACGTTGTAAAGTGCAATTAAACTTACCTATAATTAAACGTGATAACGATGACTTTCTTTGTGACTAGATATTCTGGACCATGTAGATCTGCGTCACCAGATCCGTAGGCGAATGCTCCACCATGTATGAATACCAGGATCGGTAGTCCAGAAGACATGACTTCCTCTGGATACGGTGGTTGAAGCTCCCTAACCAGTCTGCGACCGTCCAGAGGGAGTGCCTCCATTGGCACGTGGATGTTGGCGTGGATGCAGGCCTCGCTCTGCACCTGGGGCTGGTGCATCATCCTCCCGTACAGCACATCTGTCTGGAGGCATATCGGACCTTCGTTTGTTGCGTCGAGAACGCCCCAATGTTCTGGAGGTTCGAGCTCCTGGAAAAGACAGATAATTCTATTAGCCCAAAGGAAACAGTCTAAAGCTGCGTTAAAACTACCTACTTAACTAAAGTACAGATCAATGTATTTTAAAGAAATAGTACAACCTCACTGCTGACATTCTGAACTAATCTCCCAGAATCCGCCATCATGAAAGCTAGTTTTGCAAACATAAATCTGTCATCTTGGTGATAAGGATTTGCTATTCTCACCTTAAACCTGAGCTCTCCTAAGGGCTGCTTAGCGTAGGGCACTCCTCGAAAGCTGGCGTACGATACGCCGTCCTCCGCGAAACGCACCGCGCCACAGACAACTCCCGCGTCTGTGTATGCAGGCACACCTACTCGGCATGGCGACTGCGGCGACGCAAGCGCTGTACATGCTGGAACGGAGAAAGAGGCTATTTAGTACGATTCGATTTAACGAAGTTCGCGAATCTTAATTTTGGGTCAAACATTTTTTCCATCGATACGCTAAAAAGAGGAACATGTCTGCCGCATGACAAATGCTGGACAAACTGTAGGCTCAGATTGCACAGACCTGATGCCCTGAGCCCGAGAGACGAGGTCGCAGCAGGACATGAAGGAGATGTTAAGAAGACCAGGATGGATTTCGTCAAAACTGGAAGAAGTAGCACGGGATCACGAGAAAGAGAAGGACAAAGACAAGGATTTGCCCAAGGATGGTAAACCAACTCAAATATTGAATTTAACCTTTTTAATAACAGATGAAGGTGTAAAAAAAACAACTACTTGTAATACCCAAAAAAATATCTTGGCAGCTGTCACATTCAATTTATAGAAGCTTGTACGATGGTCGTATACTCGCATTACTTATTACTTACATAATATTAATAAAGTGATACATATTTTTTTCTGTTGCTAGAACAACGCGGATACACGTGTATGTCATAAAAAATCTCGCAAAAACATTAAAAACTGACCTTTTTCAATATAATATAGCGGGCTATTTAAAAGCGATGACCTTAACAAGACAATTAAATTAAACTATAATAAAAACTGGCTGATAATGCGCGCTTATTTGGTCACGAGCATTTATACTCTTATATTTTAGGTACATGGTCATTAAATTACTCCGTACGCAAAATACGCGCATTGATGTGGAGTTGCGGACACCAGCCCGTATTACCTATTAAATTATTACTTTAGGTAAATGAGAGATTAGTATTTATATATTATTAAAGAATTAAACATTAAAAAAAAACTGTTAAAGCTAAATTGATAACAACGAATTTTAGATTGTATTCTATTTTTTAAAAATTTTATATAAGACTAGCTGACCCCGCAAACGTCGTTTTAAAAAAAAAAAATAGGGGTATGAAAAATAGATGTTGGCGGATTCTCAGACCTACCCGATATGCACACAAAATTTCATACAAATCGGTCCAGCCGTTTCGGAGGAGTATGATAACTAACACGGTGACACGAGAATTTTATATATTAGAAGATTAGATAAATATTTGGTCGTCACCTTAGCTTTATATACCGTCAACCGCCAAATATGCGGAAACGAACCTAATAGACCAAGTCTGCCCGGTCCGTTACCACATAATGTATGACGCGAGACCCTAAATCAACTACGTACTTGATATTCTCCACACAATAGTAACAGGTTCCACCATATTTGCAATACTTTAGTGTTGCAAATGAATAGAAATGGAAGTTTATATGTACTTGTGTGTCGGTAATATTGTCGTTGAACGGTATTGACAACACATGGTTTGCCTAAGACGTTTGGAGACTATGATGAGGTATTGCTGAATGAGGAAGAAGCGAAAGTGGCTGTGACCTGAACCAATACTGATTGCCAAATGTGATGTGGAAGTGTTTGAGACATTCAGACACCAAGTTGGCAGGTGGGCTCTAACCAAACATAAGCTAATCTTCGTAGGTGGTCATGATTTGAGCTAAAACTGCTAAATATAAGAGATTTCTCTTCTATAGATACTAAACACTGCCGAGGAATAAAAGTACGAACACATACTGTAAGATACATTGCATATTTGACCAATAGTGAACAGTATGATAAATAATACTTAGCTATTTGTTTTATTTTTAAACCTCAACACACGGCTACACATCAAGCTATACATAACCAGTATAAGCTGACTTCTGATTATACGAAAAACCTATACAATGCAAGGTCAGCTAAAACTGGAAATGTATAGCTTGATGTGTAGCCGTGTGAACAACTAAACAATTCAATAAAACAATTACTGGCAGGTGAAGTGGGAGTTTATTTAATTTTTTATTTGGCCAAAGTTTACTCAGTAACTAATTAAAACCGGCACTAGGTACACAACCCCATAGACACATTAATGGCGGAGCCGTGCGGAACGGCGTCAGGTTTTTGTCAGTCATAAAACCAGTCGCTATTAAATGGAAGGACCTTGTCAGTTGTTACGCGCACGTGTAACCGAATCTCATGTACACACGTTCGTGTCGCACTATGGTGACCTCCCAGGGGTCATCTGTACTCCTTGCTGATTGAACAATAGTATTTTTTTTTCATACCATCAATAAAATATTGTGCTAAATGATGAAGCCTATATTGCCCGTACCCAGATAGGTGCTTTAATTTGTCTAAATTATTTTCATCACCATTTCTCCACCTCTTAAAAGGGTGAAGGAAAACATCGTGAGGAAACCGGCATGTCCTAGAACCAAAATATCGCAGACGTGACATCTACCAACCCGCACTGGGACCGCGTGGTGGATTACGGCCCACTCCCTCTCACAGTGAGGAGGCCAGTGTCCCAGCAGTGGGAACATTAATTTTCCATTTAGTCTACGAGGTGACAGTTCGACTCTCTGAAATATGTTGAAATTTATAAAAAAATGTAACTAAAGCTCATAATACAGACAGATACACTACAGACAGACACAGACTAACAGTACAGACTAATGGCAGCAAGTTACAGGCATGTCTATTATTATTATTACTAGCGACCCGCCCCGGCTTCGCACGGGTGCAATGCTGATACTAAGTATAGGTACTATCGACTGTTTTTGTGCCTCACCCCCATAAGGGCGCTTTTCGCTTGCACGGGCCAGTGGCTACCAATGCAGGCGGAGACTGCATTGTTTTTGTCCACCAATAGCGCTTCAGCTACACATTGTAAAAAAAGGGTTCTAAACAAGTTATGAAAAAAAAAACAAAGCATTAAGCTGAGACACTCTTAGATTTTTGTAACAATGCAACATCTGGTATCCATAGTGTTCTTGATCATTGTTTGGCTTCTAACACTTGCAGCCGTGTGGAATGTCCCTGTCAGCCCTTGACCGTAAACTGGCCAGATGGCATAATTTGTCGTGAAGATCTTTCAAAAATACTACAACTTGCTTGACCTTTTTTTTTGTGGATGGGAATTTATCATCAAATGACCGCTTCAAACATTTCTACATTTCTACATATCTATTCATTGAAGCTTTGTTTTGTGGTTATTAAAATTGAAAATTACAGTGATTCGGATTTAGATATCGAAATAATACACGAGTTGAACGATATAAATAGTTATCATAGTAGACCACAAATGTCGTTAGATCAATTTTTTCCTCTCTTACAAAAGGCATATTTCTGAAAGGCGTCTTGTCTTTTTTCTTCACCTTCGAGGTAGTTGGGTTATTGTTTCAGACCTTTTTTTCTACTCATTTTATATTGGTTATTGTTACCGTTTTTTTTATGTTTACTTATGAAAGTAGGTAGTACTAACTAGGTAAGACACAAGATGTGAATGATGTTGAGAATCCAAAGTAAGTAAGTATTATTTTTGTTCCAAAATAACCGGCAGAAGAAAGTCATTAGCGTATGTATTTTATATGAATAATGTCTAATCTTTAATAAGTCTAGTATTTCTAATCCATATAAATATTAAGGAATAATGGTAATAAATAGAGTGTACAAAAATAAACACACTTTTAGATGTTTAAACAAAATTAAAAGTCATTTATTAAAACTAGGCTGAGAATCAGCACTTTCGAACGTCGAAATTACATAATTAGACAGACCCCCAAAACGCCCGCACTTCACCACTTCCTAGTGCTTTAGCTGGGAAGAAGAAGTGGCACAACAAACTCCCCAGCAGCACGCCTGTCTGTTCATTTAGAAAAACTTGATTCTATACAATAGTATGCAAATGCAAAATAATCAATTTACATTACGCAACACAAAAACATTAAAATAAATTATTTGCCATATTATGTTGGCTAGCACACGCCGACAACAAAAAAAGATATCAACAACAAAAAAACATCTATCATCTACTTACGTTTTAACGTTTAAGAAAAGGACCATTGTTCATTTTAGGGTCATCCTTCTTAGGCGACATTCTTCGTTCATTGGTCAAACAAAAACAATTGACTTTTACAACAAAGGCTCATCCTTCATTCATTGGTCAAACAAAAAAAAGGCGTTGAAAACTAAGATTTCATCGTGCAACCGAAAAACTTTTGCAAAGGGTGAGGCACAACGACCGCCAATTGTACTTCAAGAATGCCAGCACGCGCCCCGCCGCGGCCGGTACCGCAGCAACCGCTATGTCCCTGCATTTTAAATCTATAATATCTTCGAAAATATTCATTTAAATTACATGCTGTAAAGGGCCATATTTATCTATATTAAAAGCACAATGTATTTAAGGTACTTAGTTGGATAATGACTAATGCTATATTGCTTAAAATCGCTTCGTAAATAAGCCATTATTTCTCGTAAAAAGTAAAGGATAAAAAATGATTATTGTGGGTTATCCCTAAGAGATAGACATATACCATCGCCAACTTTTTTGTAGACCTTTTTAAGGTGTACAATACTGTAGTACATTATTTTGACCTATCTCGTAGGTTTCAGCCAGCGTTTGAAAAGTAAGCGCAAAAAAATGTGTTTATTTACGACATCACATTAGAAACCTCTAAAATTATCAATGTTTCTCTACTATACATGCATGCATGTATTATATATATAAACCTTCCTCTTGAATCACTCTATCTATTAAAAAAAACCGCATCAAAATCCGTTGCGTAGTTTTAAAGATCTAAGCGTACATAGGGACAGAGAAAGCGACTTTATTTTATATTATGTAGTGATAATAGACATGCCTGTAACTTGCTTCCATTAGTCTGTACTGATGGAAAACATACGAGATCAATAATTTTAATCAAAATTAAAAAAACGTTGTCAAATCAATTGGTTCTTGACAAAGGCCAAGATGTACCTACATCTAGATACGAGGGGCGGCTGAAAAATTTTGAGCCTAGCCTATTAATGAGTCACTATTGACTCTGGGAGCTCATCGTTAGTTGAGGGTACCCTTAGTAATATAAATGACAAGTTTAATGTAATTAGCATCATTACGTTTAAGTTATTGAACCGAACTAGCCGAGACAGGATTTGAAGAAATTGACCACCCACCCTACAGTCCAGACCTGGCCTCCAGCGATTATTTCCTCTTTTCCAATTTGAAAAAGGATCTCCGAGGACGGAGACTTTCCAGCGACGAGGAAATGAAGGAGGCCATAAATGAACATTTTGAAGCCAAAGTCGGTGAATATTTTTTGAACGGATTAAAAGCCCTTTTTAATAAATGAAAGAAGTGTATTGAAATAGAGGGAGATTACATTGAAAAATAATTTTTTTATACATTTTATACCTTAGGCTCAAAACTTTTCAGCCGGCCCTCGTATTAGGTACAAATATACCTGTATATACCTATATAGATATATTTGTACCTAATCATGTCTGTATGTTATGATTTATCACAAAATCGACGACAGGAGATAACTTCATGTTAGAGTAAACTAGTCGCGAGCTCGAACTCGCTGGTGGTCATGGCCACAACAAGCACGCTGTCTCGCCTGGCTTCGTGTCTGGCAATGCTAGTATCAGTGATGAGCAGTTAGACGCTAGTCTACACGAACAACGTATACTTCCCACGCACAGAAACATCGTTCCGAACTGATAGGCGCGTAAAAAAAATCTAAAAGTGCTTATTCTAAAAGGCTATAGGCTATATGTATAACATCAAGTTACGACCAATAGGAGCGGAGCATCAATGAAAGGTATTGCAAAAACGGGAAAAATAATTCCTTTTGAGGGCTTCCGTTGCGTATGCTGCGTAAACGGTTAAAGTTACGCAAAAATCATATATGTATGATATGACGGAATTGTTCCCCTTTAAAAGTTCTAAAAAAGTCTGCGACAGCATATCTATACTAATATTATAAAGCTGAAGAGTTTGTTTGTTTGTTTGTTTGTTTGAACGCGCTAATCTCAGGAACTACTGGTCCGATTTGAAAAACTCTTTCAGTGTTAGAGAGCCCATTCATCGAGGAAGGCTATAGGCTATATATCATCACGCTAAAACCAATAGGAGCGGAGCACCAATGAAGAATGTTTCAAAATCGGGGGATTTTTTTCCTATTGAGAGCTTCCGCTGCGTGCGCTGCGTAAACGGTTAAAGTTTCGCAAAAATCATATATGACAGAATTGTTACCCATTAAAAGCTTTAAAAAAAAGTCCGCGACAGCATATGTCTATCTTTTAAGGTTAGCTCACTATAACCTCTTTTATGCTAACCAAATTTGTTCTAAAATAATGCATTATTTGCGAAGGTGTTTTTATAAACATGGTATTATTCCTTATCCAAATAAATACGTTATTCATCACATGTATTTAAATTTGAACAAAATTGTCTCTGACATCATTTGATTTCAATGTATATCTTAGGAGATATCGTAGTTTTAAAATAATACTAATAATAAAGCTGAAGAGTTTGTTTGTTTGAAAGACGGTTTGAAAGCTCTAAATCTCTGGAAGTATTGGTCGCATATATAAAAATATTTTTGCGTTTGATAGCCCAGTTCTTGAGGAAGGCTATATTCTATTAAACTTGACGCTAGGACCCTTAGGAGTTGAGCAAAAAGAAAAAAAGTCTGAAGTTTTCGCCAAGCGAAAACGAAGTAATAGCGCAGGCCGGCGACACGTTGCGACGGGGTGGGTCGGGGAAACAAAAAAAATTTACGCGGACGAAGTCGCGGGCAGAAGCTAGTATAATATAAATCTAAGTTCCAACTAGACAATAAACCGAGTGTTTGCAAGGATTCTACTACTAAGTGTAGACTTCTCCTGGCTGTAGTAGTTGATTTGGAGTGCCATGACCCTGATCAAAATACGATGAATTCAAACATATTATCTTATAAAATTCTCGTGTCACAGTGTTAGTTACCATACTCCTCCGAAACGGCTGGACCGATTTGTATGAAATTTTGTGTGCATATCGGGTAGGTCTGAGAATCGGCTACTATCTATTTTTTTTTTTTGCAAAACGATAGCCTATGTCACTCTTCATCCCTTCAACTATCTCCACTTAAAAAAATCACGTCAATTCGTCGCTCCGTTTTGCCGTAAAAACCGGACAAACAAACAGACACACACACTTTCACATTTATAATATTAGTATGGATAATTGAATGGTATGTCCCTGACAGTTAGCATTCTTTTATCTTTGTTATATTTGAATATTTTTTTTTTCAATAATTCGATACGTTGTAATAATTCGTTACGGAGATTACGGAATACGTAGGTCGATAGGTACCGATTACATTTAAACAAAAAGGGGTCTTCAAACTAAGTAATTACATAAGGCTATATTCTATTAAACTTGACGCTAGGTCCCTTAGGAGTTGAGCAAAAAGAAAAAAAGTCTGAAGTTTTCGCCAAGCGAAAACGAAGTAATAGCGCAGGCCGGCAACACGTTGCGACGGGTTGGGTCGGGGAAACAAAAAAAATTTACGCGGACGAAGTCGCGGGCAGAAGCTAGTGTCTTATATTTTACGATTGACTCATTATAACCAATATACATCACCCATGTATTGTTTATTATATAAGATGTATTGTCATTCAGTTAAACATAAAACGATGGTGTAAATTAAATAAACACACAGTCAAAAGTCAGAAAACAACCCGCCCCTGATCGCTCCCGGCGCAAAGGTGCCCATAACACTCGCCGCATTGCCTCGCTGAATAGCGATGGCCAACCTCTGCACCAAGAACGACCCAGAGCGGGAGTCACCGGTTGCCGCCCTGAGCTTACGGCCCAATTCCCCCACGAAAACCTTCGCTGCCCTACTCCAACTACCCAGGGTCTCCACAGCTACCGGCACAAAATAGTAAGGCTGCTCCAAAGAAGCGTATTTGAGCCTTTTTACAGAGCAGGTGTCTTCAGCTGCGGCAGAGGCAGTGTGCATGGTGCGACTCAGGTGACTGGCAGCGACAGTGCTGACGCAAGTTGCGTCCCAAATCAGGCACTTCCCGTTCTTCCATGGCACTAAAGTCAACCCATCGGGCCTCTTACCATCGCACCTGCTAAGACCTGTAGGCTCAAGCACGCAGGGGACGTTTGCCGATATAAGGGCTCTTCGGACTATGTCATTCAGGGCATGGTGACGCGGGAACCTCCCTGTGCAACGCCGACAACTCAGTGCGTGATGGCCATCGGCCTCCACCATGGAACCGCAGGTGCATATGTGGGGTTCGCACACCTTACAGCCCAGGCGGAGAGCCACCGCCACACGCAAAGAGTCATCGTCCAGTAAAGTGCCCAGGTGAGGTGAAGGAATCGCCTGTAACCACGCCCCAGACTCAGGTTGCGAAACTGCTCGTAGTCTAGCCTTAACGACTCCTGACGCACCTTCTAACAACTGCTCTTGGAGCAGCCTCACCCCTATGTCATCCCACGCCCGCTGAACATGTGTTGCCTCGGGGATTGTTGCATCCTTGTTGAGGGTCAACCAAGCTGACACAGCATCCGACACAAAGGGCATGTTTCCCCCGTCACCATTAGTATTGAGTAATACAGTGACTAGGTTGGCAACCCCATGCGCAGACGCCAAGAAAGCCGGCAAACCCACATCCCGTGCGCAACGCACCCCGAGACCACCACATCGGATCGGCAGAGCCGCCTGTGTCCAATGGGGCCCATCTAGGGAGACATTGAGAACCGATTCCACCACCGATTTTAAGGCGTTGTCAAACGAGGAAACTTCCTCTGGACAGAGCCAAGTAGGGGTGGTCCGCAACAGATATGTTATTTTCGGAAGAGCGTAGCACATGCGCAGCAAGATAATCGCAACGTGCGCAGAAAGATCTTTAAGACGCTCGTGAGCAGAAAGAAGGAGCTGCTTTCGAGAAAAAATGGCTTCAGGAACTGCACTAAGAAAAATAGGGGATCCTAAAAGATTAAAATCGGAGCATGAAATTTCTCTGAGGCCAGGAAGAAAAGATTCAAAACGAGAAAAGTGTGTACGAGCCTCAGTACTACAGGGGAAGAATTCGCACTTCGCGGGATTCACCTCCAAACCCAGGTCTCTGAGGCGAGGGACTAAAGCTTCCAAGTCCTGATAAACGTCTTCCGGTCTGCCTCCGATAGTGCCATCGTCAAGGTACCACACGTTTAGGCCGGAATTCAGCTCAACAATCGCTTTATGAATAGCCAAACTGAAAACGAGTGGCCCGAGCGGGCCCCCTGCTGGGCTCCCACTTTTGAAAGAATAAGACTGTTGTCGAAGAAAAGATTAGAAGGCATCTTATAAACCTGGTGAAGGAAGGGATACAAAGACGGGATATTTTCCTTAACTTCGCTCAACAGAACGTCTCTTTCCAAAGTATTGAACGCGTTGCGAATATCGAGCTTCAGCACAATTGAGTCTTCGTTCTCCGGGTTCATCACAAATGTTCGCGTGGCGTGGATGGCAGCCTCGCATCCCAGGCGTGTGCCAAAACCCAACTGATTTGGCTGCAAGTATTTGGCCATATCCTCCTTGACTGCACGACAAGCCAATTTGGCAGTAAGGCGGCGGAAGACGCTGCCAACTGCAATTGGTCTTACTCCACCACCTTTTTTTGCCAGTGCAAAGAGTGATGCCCCGTACAGATACGGACAAATACGTGGGTCCAACCGACCACATAGCAAGAAATTTGCCAACCTGGTCAAACACCCTACCAAGCGCTTCCCATTTTCCCCTGCCGACATAGACGTCAACTCTTTGAGGTGCCCCGGCCGGATTCCGTCCAAACCCGCTGCTGATCCAGCATAAAAAGAACCAAGCGCCGATATCACGTCCTCCTCGGTGACTGACAATGCGGTAAGTGAAGGGTCAGGGTCTGGTGGAAAACTGAGAGGACGCGAAGGATCGGGATGCTTGAGTTTTAATGAAGCCAATGTGTCGGCATCCCCCTGAACGAACGAGTCGTCGGATATCAAAAGTCGAACTGCCCCTCTTAAATCGCCCTCAAATACCTTTGCTTCGATGCTATTTTTAATAGACCGGGACCCTGACCTCTGACCCGCATCCAATACGCTATCATGACACTGAACAGGTGACATTATGTTGGCTTTAACTTTAGATGTCACGTTACCAGGCAGCTCTTTTGCTGGGACTCTTAAAGCTGTGTACCCAAACGAAAGAAGAGCACTCCATTCATCTACCCCATTACTAGCAATACAAGAATCTATAATGTCGCAGAGTTTCCCTGCCGCCTGATTTCTGGCACCCTTAGGTATATGTCGGAGAACGGGGACACTTGCCTTGAAACCAGCTAGCCTATCCAAGGGGCCCTGGGCTGGCGAATGCGCTGGCGGCACCTGTACAGACGACGAGGTGTTAACTGCATCGACCGGCAAGGCCTGCGAAACAGCACCTGAACGCATTGCATGTATTCCATCAAACTCAAACTCAAAGCATTTATTTCAATTAAACCATTTACAGGCACTTTTGAATTGTCAAAATTAACTAGTCGGTCAGTTAGTCAGAAAGTTGAAGCTAGTTGCTCATTCCAAAACGTAGATCTCCATATACATCACCCCTGTATTCCATATACATCACCCCTGTATTCCATAAACATCACCCCTGTATTCCACATACATCACCCCTGTATTCCATAAACATCACCCCTGTATTCCATATACATCACCCCTGTATTCCATAAACATCACACCTGTATTCCATATACATCACCCCTGTATTCCATATACATCACCCCTGTATTCCCCTCAGGGTAAGGCAGAGGTCTATCTATAGAGAGAGGTATATTTCTCTAACGTTAAATAACACAATATTTATAGAATTCATGGATACGAGGAAATATTACAATAGCAATCTGAGAATATTTCAAGTTTCTAAGTGGATTATGCCAATCATAATAGGTACTGAACGTATTTAAATTCGTTTTGTACCAACGCAACGTACAGAGTTACAATAGACTAAGAAACCAGATTATTCTGGCTTTGTTTATTATCTAATGAAAACAGCAAAAAGTTAACTCGAGGTCTCTTATAATTTCTTGCAAATATATTCAAAACTACTTTAGTAAATTCCAATATGATTTCAATAAATTAACATAATCTACAAAACACAATATATATTATGTCTCTAAGTTACGTCGTCAAAACTGATGGGCTGGCGTGACGTAGCTCGTAGCCCGTCCGTAGCAACTCGCTACGACTGCTACGAGAGTTAGAAAAATACCGGTGAACGATAAATCTCTTTGTATAATGAGACTATTTTTAATTAATTTGTTGTCTTTGACATATCTCGGGAGAATGGGGTCCCGGACCTTTGGAAAGCGTACCAGGGGCCAACTCGCAGAGGCCCCTTAGACTATTTTAAATGATGAGGAGGCACCTACCGAGGATTATCCCTATATGCACTATACAAATGCCCTGCATGCAATGTATGTTGGTGCAGGACTATTGCAGAACATGGAAACAAAACTTATTGGACTATGAGCTTGGGAGGCTACAGTGGATTGGTTACCTAGAACTATGAAAGGACTATGTCCCATGCCTGAGCAATGTTATCTAATACACAGATAAATTCACAGAGGGCGACTTGCACACTCATATTCATTATGTTATCTTTATATTATTCGTTTATGTAACAATAGAGTCTTGTCACTTAATGTGCCAAAAAAACTTAGTTAAGTACCTATTTTGTATTTCATGATAAAGTCGCGACCCGCCCCTGCTTCGCACGCTACTTACTTACGACTTGAAAAATTATAACGATTTCTTTATTATAATGATGTCAGTTTAATGACTATGGACAAATTGGCTTCCAGTTTCATAATGGAATAATATCAGTAATAAATGATAAATGATTTATTTTCAGTACGTAGGTTTGTACAAACACTTTTACACGTCAATCTTATTTTTTTTTTAACTAGTTGCGATCGGCGTTTCCTATCTGACTATTCTGAGAAGAAAGGCCGAAACAAACTCAGAAGTCACAGTCTCTTCTAAAGTCCAGACATAATCTTGGTCAGATCATGTGAAGACCATGTAGATTGGTGTCTGCAATGGTCTTTTGAGGAAAGAACCACACAGATTGAGCGAACCTGTCCAGTCAGTGGACGCATTTGTCAAAAATCGTGCAGCTCAACTCATAACATAAGGAGCTCAACGATTTGACGAACAATACCAAAGACAGGACATTTAGGTAGGCCAATGTTTGTTCAACACATAAACCTTCCGGAATAAAATCTCTAAATGATGGTGAAAACCGCATAAAAATCCGTAAGTATAAGAAGACAGACACGAAAAGCGACTTTAATATATAACATGTAGGTGTAGCCGTGTGCGTGTTAAAACAAACGTTGTCAATTCAAAGAAAAAATGTTCTTTATAGTTTTTAGAAGCTTTTAAAGCAACATTATATCGCATTTATTTCATGCGCTACCTATTTATCAGGTATAGTTAATCGACATGTGGTTATAACGAGCAATAATGATTCCTTACAGTCGATAAGCTGACATACATCTTCCGCTAGTCCCTTTAAAATAATTCTATAACTATTCACCAAAGAAACCGTAATTTTAACACGTGTCACAACCACAAAAAGTTTTTCACATAATTTTTTTAAATTTAATAATATTTTCAGTGTAAGACACTTGCGCTTGCGTCGACCGGTGAGCGGTGACGTTGTAAAATACAAAGTTACAATTATTGTAAGATATCAATTTGTTTGGTTGCTTTTTCTGCTCTTTCTGGGTCAGCAGATGTCGGGGTGTCATTTGTTTTCCAAAATTGTAGTGGAATATTATCACGAACTTACAGGGTAGGGGAAACTGTACCGGGTGCGAAGTTCAATATATTACAAGCTCGTCAAAACGATTTGTCAAAACATGATTCAGTTTTATTTGTTTTCTGCTTTTGAGTGGATATTATAGTTTTCAAAACTTTTGTTAATATGTTGAAAACAATAGTATTTAATCAAAAATGAAACTCTATTTTAATGAAGATCACATAAAAACTTGTCAAAATCCACAAAACCAAAAACTAACAATACGAGTGCTGTAGAAAAACAGAAAATGTTTTTCAAACAGCGCCACTGAAAAATCACTCAACAAGAAAAAAACTTTAACACAAAATTTCAGTGTTGTCCAATCACTGCACCGCTATCTCGTGTGAACTCACCGTGCAAGGCGAAGGCGAGCGCGATCCAGTGCGTGGTCATGTCGGGTACGAGTCGCTCACCACACTGGCCCGGCCGCCGCGACCACCGCCGTATATATGCCACACTGCGTCCCGCACGCGCACACTCGCTCCACACCCACACCCACCCTATACTAGACAGTCCTAAAATTTATTACCTAATGGCCAGAACTAAAATTTTTAAATGAGAAACAGTTGAATTCATAACATTACAAGCTTTCAATTTGATGCTTACTTTACTGATCATAGCAACAGTGGAGAACTCATAACATGCTGTTTGTGCTGTAATAAGATTATTACATATTTCCATTGTTCATAGTGTAGTGTATTTACACGATTTCGAGATTTTCTTACGAGATCCTGGCCTGGCACGTGGAATAAGTTAAACAACTCATTCATAAGAAATGTTAGTTCACTATACATAATGGCCTTTTCACTCACAATTGTCGCCTAAAATCTTCAGATTTCAACTGCATTCATACCCAGGCGCTAGCAAAACGACCTATAATCAAAAATCGTCCTACGAGCAAATAGCCCTAAAAACAAAAGAACGGAATTGGTAGTACAGTCATTTTTCTAGTGTCATTTTGATTATAATGTCGGACTTTTAATTAGCTTCAATAAAATGATACTTCTTGCTGTCATTTCGTAAAAAAAATTGCCACACTATACAGGGTGTAATTTATTCCCTGTAGTTATCGTTATGCATTAAACATAACAGCTGGTATAGAGTCACTATACATAGTTTCAACTCAAAATAAAATACTCTAAGAATTGATACCAAATTTCCGGTTTCATTGGTTTCTTAAATTCAAATCATAACAAACGTGTCACCGCACTACGTAGGTCAATAACTTTTTAAGTTACTTGCTAATATCACGATAAATCTCTTCCGTAACTCTGCGCGCCTAGTACCGTAGCCTACTGCGCAGGCGCGAGGCGGTGTTCTTTGTCGGCGCCAACTGACGGAATATTCCGCCGCCGCCGCGCGCGCGCGCAATAAGCCATACGTACTTTACCGTGATGTAAAAATTAATGTGTAATTCTAATTATTGATTTACAGTTTACTCGTTATTAAGCTAGAAATTGCACGTAAAAACTGGAATAACAAAACTTACGTAAACAATCAAAACAAAGTTTAGGTAGGTACCTAGGTTAACTAGTTTCATCCCTTATTATTACTTTATACCGAGTAAACAGTAAAATCTTAAAGCTTTGCTTAATTTAGTAAATTGACTTACATTTTTAAAGATGGGGTTCGATGTGGTGACCTTGGTATTGTATGCACAAGGCCGCTCACTTGTTCATGGACACACATTACGTAGCATGTCTGGTGTTATTGTCCTGAAAGCGGCCTCAATCCGCACTTTAATTTGTATCACACTGCACTGCGTACACTACACACGCACATGGGTGCTGACCGTCGTTGCGCAGCGCTCGCCATAGGTACCTGATTACCTATGGTTAGAGGCACCAAGCCGATGTACCATCCGAGATCAAACTAAAACATGCTGACGAAGGCATCTATCGACGCTCAGCATCTGGTCTACCCTCAATAAAACGGTGACGGTACAGTTCTCGGGCAGCTCGCAAATTACTGATGCGCATAATTATCATAGGGATAAAAACGAATGTACTAGACGCAGGACAGACGTCGACTGACGGCGACGAGCAAAGCAATAACAATAATGCCCAAAATGAAACTCCTATTCCCTGCTATCCTGGTACCTAAAAGTCATTAGGTTTACACACACATCGATGTTACATTGTGTGTGTAGCGACGTAATCAGGGTTCTGTGAGCAAACGATATTCAATTCGGAAATAACAATTCCTGTTACTCATGCGCTTCTAGTACTTTTATTAATTTCTTTCGACAGTTACATGCAATTTTGCGACGTTCTTTATTTGAATTATAATAACAAAGACTAAACGTGCTCAAACTAATAAAACCTATGTACCACTCAAACAGCACCGACAGACCGTGAACTCCGATAATTCTTTCGGTTAGTCCTACACACAAAAATTATGCGTGCGTGGTATTATTTTGTAATAAAAAAAAAACGATTAACTTGTTGCTAATAGTTTACGTCTTATTTAGTAAAAAAATAACCTTATTTTAAAAATTATGAACGGAACCCACTGTGATTTTATTTGTACTAGGAGAAGAATAAGTTGCGAAGAGGTGAATTGAAATGATGTTTTGGGTTCAGTTGGACAAAAAAATGGTTTCTAAATCCTTTTTCTATTCTAAGTACTAATGGCAAATAATAATGTTTATTTAAGCAATTAATTCCCGGTAGGATGCACGTAAGGATTCGATTTTTATGATCAATTCAATGGTTGTACAAGCTGTCGATTTTTCGAAATCGTTTTAATGCGATCTTCAAGCAAATCGATTCAATAGTAACGTGAATCGAATCTCTTGGATCGTATGTGTAAATAAAGGCTCTTAATAGTTCAAGTTCATATTTGCCCAAAGCATTGTGCTGACAATCATAAACAGCGAATAGGTAGGTTTATCTATTTCAAACAAGATCAATTACATAAGTATGCCGACACTTTTTAACTTGTCCGAAGATTGAAACATATTAATCATCCATTTGAATTACGCCGGAAAGGTTATCAAATATTATTGACGTACCTACCTGACTGGCAACTGTAAATATGTCACAAAATAGAGGTGTGTTAAATGTTGTTTAAAATTTTTTAATTACGATTTTTGAATGAATTTTTAGAAGATCGATGTAAGAAGAGCACGAGATTCGATCTGTGAATCGAATGAAAAATCGATTTAAAGCAAAAAATCGTTCATCTTTATGGCCACCAAAATAAAAGGTTAGAAATAATGTTAGGAAATTTACAGGAATATTGTTTTTGAATTAGGTATTTACTGTGTTGTAGGTATGATGGAAAGGTGGGTGGCGGGTGGAAGATTACTACGAGGTAGATAATAATTATCTACAAAGTAATCTTCTACAAAAGGACAACTACGTAAAAAACGAACAAGTGTGTAAATGATACGTGACAATTCAAGCAGGTATCTAAATATTTCGTTAACTTTTGATACCTAGACCAATTAATTGTATTGTAGGTAGCTAGTTCACAAACATAATCAAAGTTTAGGAAAAGTCAGTACTTAATAATATTTTGTGAATAAAAAATAAACATGCGGAACCGTTTATTCAGAAATACCAGGAGTAGGAGGTTTATCTTTACTTACAAATAGGTCGGTGACACCGATCAGCTGTTTTAGTGCTAGTGATGTGTTTATTTCAATTTGAAAAGTTCGGTTTCTGGTATCAATGTATTAAAAAATCTCATAACTTCCGAACATGTAGCGATAGGATTAAAAAACCCTTCCTATATCGTTTGATATCATCCAAAGAAGCCGGGCCTTCTCTATACATATACCCATTTCGTTACACGTTGTATAAACGATGTTTGACGCAATGATACATCGTTTTAATTTAGGTATTTGAAATTGACCAATTTCGATTTAACCTTTGTATTAATCGGATAAAAATATATGTTCTAGTCAAAAAAAGTTCAAATGATCGTAAATACATAGTTTACTAAAGATCATTTTGTTTGATTTTTTACTCTAGAAATCATGTTTTTTAATAAATTAAAAGTTTTCATTAGGAATAACGTTTACTATAGGGTATTTGAATAGGTTTATTTGCAAAACACCAAAAACCCATAAATAAGAATATTTAAAAGAAATGTTTTATAAAATAATCTAATCCGATCACTGATGTAATGACAAAACAATAATTAAGCATTGCGCAATTTTTTTTATTGTAAACTTACCTATAATAACCTTAATTTCATTACAATTTTTTTGTCCTCTAATAACATTATCCTCTTTTATAAAATCAATATAACATTGATCGATTTTGAACTGAATATTATTTGAATGAATCGATTATTTTGTCACATCACTATTTAAATTTCGTTAAAAAAGTGACCACACATAAGGACCATTTCCTAACAGCAAAACAAGGGTCATGGACATCATCGTCATTCTCCTACCTTTATATCATTTTACTTGTGGTCGACGCAAAATGCGTTTTTCTTCCATCCTTCTCTATTACAGAGGGGCCATGGACACCGATCACAAATAACAACACACCATTTTAAAAAATCGCTGTATTTTCACTTAAACTTCGGACCTGAAAACTTCACCTGAATTAATGAAATTCAATAGATTTTTCATCTATCACCACTGAACTGCAGTTTCAGAAAGGTCACGCAAAAAGGTCACTGTTATTTCGTCTAACGTGACATGACAAAAGTATTGCCACCTGAGTCGCACACGTGTGCAAACTTTTAATGGCGCACCTCTATAAATACACCGCGCGTGTGCAGCTCGGCAGCTTGTTTAGCGTGCACGTGGAGCCTTCGGGAGCGTGGCTCTTTCACCCGCTGTATTTATTTGTATTCATTGAAGAAAGCATCCAATTGACGTGCGATAGATTTACTTATAGCTAGACCTGCTACTTTGGTGTTCACTCACGTTTTCGCTTAAGACTGTGCCGACCCTACAGTGGCGCCCTCATCGTTTGTTTGGTTATTTCATACAATTTAGAATGAAAATGCAGAAAATAAGCACGTTAAGTTGTGCTTCACAAGATTATACGTTAATATTATTATAAAAGGTAGTTTTATATTGTTTAGTTTCATTATAATCCTTAAAACGGATAAAAGTGGCCACTATATTCCGTTTTAAGGATTATGATAAAACTAAACAATATAAAACTACCGCTTCTAATAATATTAACGTATAATTTTGTGAAGCACAACTTAACGTGCTTGTTTTCTGCATTTTCATTCTAAATTGTATGAAATAACCAAACAAACGATGAGGGCGCCACTGTAGGGTCGGCACAGTCTTAAGATTTTCTTTCCGCGATTGTCCACTGTCTACATTATATTAGCTACATAGCTTGTGGCTTCTAAAGATCTTCTTACATAGCTCTAATCTTAAAAATATTCTGCTCTGACATTGAGAGATTTAACATGTAAGGGGTCGGGTCGATCGAAGGTTAAACTATGCTTGCAAAGGTCGGTCCGTAGATGGGTGACCATCCATTACACACTGAGACCCCTCCGAGCCTCGGGTAGCACGTTAAGCCGTTGGTCGCGGCTGTTATTATTGTCGTTACGGGTACTCAGAAGCCCAAACGTTTGACAACCAGTCTTTCCAAGGGATATCGTTTTGCCCAGTAACTGGGTTGTGGAGGTCAGATAGGCAGTCGCTCCACTTAAAGTACTGGTATTCAGCTGCATCCGGTTAGATTGGAAACCGACCCCAACTTAATCAGGAAAAGGAAGATTATAATGATAATCCTACTTATAATATTACAAAACAGCACTGCTAAGTAAAAATATTATGGCAATGGGACCTGTTATTTATAATAAAATACCTCATGGTTTTAAGGATTATTCTGTTCACATTTTTTAATCTAAGGTAACTGAGTTATTACTCATTAAACGACTTTTTAAATGATGTGACTTTATAGAAAATGTCTATTATTATACCTATTAAGTACATATTATTGCAAAATTAGCTAAATGACATGAAATAAAATGTTAGTTTCTTATAATTTCCTGACTCCGTTTTTTTTCTCTCATTATTAATTCTACTTGTATTGTTGACATTTATTTTTTCATAATTAATGTAACGATTTGTACGCCGCTGTAAGGTAAAATGTACTTGACATCTTTTATTATTTATCTTATAATGTAGGTAACATTTAGAGCAAATAAAATTCTGATTCTGATTTAAAACGCGAAAGTTTGTGAGGATGGATGGATGTTTGTTACTCTTTCACGCAAAAACTGCAAGACGGATTTGGATGAAATTTGTCACACAGATAGTTTATAACCAGTATTAACACATAGGATACTTTTTATCCCTATATTCCCACGGGATCGAAACTTATGCGGGTGAAACCGCGGGCCGCTGCTAGTTAACTAATAAAGAGTAAAGATAAAACTAACACATTTTAGTGACAACATTGATTATCACATAATTTAGCCCGTACACGTTCACTGCTCAACTGTGATGTGTCAATTAACGGTTTCATTCACACTGCTCAGGTAAACAAGGATACAGCGTGACCAGATTTAGCAGAATTCTGCGATTTTAGCAGAATTTGACCACCAATTTAGGGTTTAGCATATTATGTCGCAGATTAGAAAAAGTTGGCAGTTTCTAACAGAATCCAATAAACCCTTGTCAGAAATTTGGCAGAATTCAATTCGTCCTATTTTTCTTGTTGTACTGGCAGAATTCTGCTAAATCTGGTCACGCTGCAAGGATAATTATGTGTTCTGTTCTATGGTAATCTTACCTAAGTATAGCAATCAGCCTGAAATATGTGCACCGTACAGGATTTATTGTCTATTCATGTTTTTTTTTTACGTGCAAGTATTTACTGTAACTTATTGCCTATTTCCATGGCAATAGAAACGACGGCACAGGAGTGTTTAAACTGTAGTCAAATGCCTTTTGATTTACGTTTTCTATTGCATCATTGTTACTTTACTAGTATGTTTTGGTAAAAAGTTACGTAAATTATTGTTGGACAACTCAGAGAAACGGCAGTTTCAGGATAATATACTTTTATTATTTATTATATCAACATAAACAAAATCAAATCAGTTTATCACAAATTCGCATACAGTAAATTATAATATTTCCGGTACTATAACAATATTTTAAACTTTCAACGACCAACGGTCAACCAGGCCGAGGTTTCACTAATAGAACTTCTTGAGTCGGCTGTTGGCGATCGAATGGTCGAGTCTGAGCCGTCTCTTATACACTACTGTTAGTAGAAGTAGAAGGGCTATGGTGTTGCCAAATCGTAACAGTGTTGCTAGTTAAATGTACACAATGACTTATTCTAGTTAAAGTTTGGTGAAATGCGCCCTAAATGACTTTTTATTTTAATTTTGTTGTATTACGTCAAGTGAAGAGAGTAAGCAACAGTTTTTTAGTTATATTGATCGATCCAATCTAAGGCCCATGGTCCACAGCGCTCCTCAAAATAACTTGTTATAAACTTAAATCACCAGTTAGTATGTAGTTACTTTTGAGTAGCATCGTGCGTGACGGGCCTTAAGTGACCACATGGCAACTATTCCCTATGCCTGTAAATGTACCAAATATTAAGAGAGCCATATTAGACAGCTGTATGTCCTTCAGAGATGTGGTGCTGCGTAGCGATGGATGTGTGTTATATCAACCAACAATAGGATCGTTTGATTTTCGTAGCGTAGTTTGACTAAGCTTTGGTGGGAAGGTGTTCAACGAAGCTAAGTTTTTTTACATACGAGCAAAGCACATCTAACCCGCTCTGCTACACCACTTTCCTTTGGTGGAAAGGCAGCCCGAAGCTGGAAAAGTTACGTTAAAGCAGTTTCTACAAGTCCTCTCATCTCTTGGTCGCGTCGACTGGCGCCAAGATGTAGCCTGCCACATGACTACGTAACAAACATCCTTGTACAGACGCCAGCAGGTCAACTTACCCCAATCTGTCAAATTTCTTTGATAGATTTTCCACTTTAGTTCAAAGGAATAAGGTTCATATTCAATTGGGAAAATCTGACAGATTGGGGTAGCTTGATGAGCTGGCCTCTGTACATAATAATATGTTTTATTCCTATCGTGTCCAAATCAATTCTCACGCGCCTAAACTTGTCTTGTCAATAAACCGGTTGTTTAAAGTATTACATACACACATCAAAAGTGTCTAGGGATCAAGCATTTTTATGCGGATTTCTTGAGATTGAGATGTGGCTTTGTAATAAATTTATGATTTTATAAATTTATATGGATCCTTTTTGGTGCATTTCATAATTTGAATCAGGAACTGTGAATCAAATTCGAGTAAAAGATGAAAATCAGCTGTCAATATTTTCCCTATAAAAACATACAACGCATTGAAGACATTATTAGTGCTACTGTTTCCCTACTACTGATTAAAACCAACGTTATTATGGAGCGGCGACGTCATTTAAGCAGGGAAGAAATGCTCAGAGCCGTGGGAATGATAGAAGCTGGTTCCCGGCAACGTACTGTGGCTTTAGCTCTGAATACAAGTCAGAGTGTTATCAGTCGACTTTGGACACGTTACCGAAGCACTGGTACCGTGGCTGAGCGCCATGGAGGACGGTATCGCTGCACCACACGGAGACAAGACCGATACATTCAAATCTTAACTCGAAGAGCTCCAACAATAACCGCCATGATGTTAGCCGTGAGGCTTCATCACTCTTCAGGGAACTTAATTAGCGACCAAACAGTCAGAAACCGCTTGCATGAAGTGAACCTTCATTCCCGAAGACCGCTACGGGTACCACCTATAGCAATGCACAATCGTAGGATTCGATATCAATGGGCTCTTGAACACAGAAATTGGGCAGAAGAACAATGGCGTTTCGTGTGCTTTTCTGATGAGTCTCGTTTTGGTATGAGACCGGATACAAGACGTATACGACACTGGAGAACCCCTGGACGCCAACAGCGATTAAAATCCTGCCAGGAAGTCCATCCTTATAGTGGTGGAACCATCATGGTATGGGCGGGTATTTGGATCGGCGGAAGAACTGAGTTGATTTGGATCAGAGGCAACCTCAACGCTCAAATTTATGCTGAGACGATCGTATCAGACGTCATCGTTCCTCTACAAGTGCAAATCGGTCCCTTATTTCAGTTAATGCATGATAATGCACGACCGCACACCGCAAGAGTTGTAAGACAGACTCTCGCCGCAGCTAACATCAATGTCCTGCCCTGGCCTGCTCAGTCGCCAGACTTGAACCCGATTGAGCATGCATGGGATATGCTACAGAGAAGAGCTCTGCCGAATATGGAGGGTATCCAGTCGCAAGAAGACCTTTTTTTGTTGTTGCAACGAACATGGGCGGCCATTCCACAGCGTGATTTGGATGAACTCATTTTGAGTATGCCAAACCGATGTTCTTGTGTTGTTAGTGTTCGCGGTAGAAACACGGATTATTAATTGTTTAAGTTACCCAATAAAATTTTAGAGAAAACTGTTATTTCAGTCTTTTTTTCGAACTTTTGTGTTAGTGGTTCAAATGTCAAAAATCCCTTTATTAGGAAAATGGCAAATTTCTTTATTAATGCAAAGGTGACTTGGTTTATCGTTACTGTGACAAACGAAAACACTTTATTTGATGAATCCTTAAAGAAAATTTTAATTAATATCAATCAGGAGAAAAGTTATTGCAAAAATATATGTTGATCCCTAGACACTTTTGATGTGTGTATATTTTGTGCCTAGTCCTGAACTGGTTTCGCGAAAACACGTCAATGACTTACTAGTTAAGTCATAGACTTGTTTTCATAAATAAATTATTATTAGAACTAGTTTTGACTAGATCTTATAATATCCTGTTTATTGTGTTGTTATATTATTATTAAATTTAGCTTCTGCCCGCGACCACATATATTACCATATAAATCATTCCAGGCAAAATGTTCAATACCTACTGCTATAATAGCCTACCTTCGAAGCGCTATACGCTGCGAACGAAAATGTGCCTAACCTTACAAGCATAAAGTGAGTTTTACTTTGTAGCTGCGCGCCGCCGCATGGTTATTGTGAATTACCAGGGCTGCCTCTTTATATAAACATGTCAGTAGATATTTATGAAATAAAATAAAATACTTTTTAATGTTTTAGCAAGTTTCATTTGTTAAAAATACGTCTGAAATAAAGATACTTAAATAAAAATAAATCTTACAGGTGTTTTATTTTTATATAATGATTACCAGTGGTCGGAGTAGGCAGAGCGGTTTTTGCTACTTGCGACATGCGGACATAACATGGATATGCCAAATATTTCCCGGAATTCCGGGAATTCTCGGAATTAAAAAGACATTGTTTAAGTAGTTTTTATAGGAGTAGGTAGAGGTATTTTTTGTTATTTGCTACATGCGGACATAACATAGATATGCCAAGTATAATCCGAAAATCCCGGGAATTCTCGAAATTAAAAAAAACAACTATTTAAGTAGTTTCTTTTGTCAGTGCTTAATTGGAACGTTATATTTAAATGGATAATCCACTTTTATTTCAAAATCCCGGGATTTCAGAGGCATATCCATGTTAACATCAATGTTTGCGGTCATTCACCCCAAACAGCTCTACCTACTCCGACCACTGATGATTACATATTTTTTCCCTTGTCGAAATTCACGATTATATTTAAAAAACGATAGTAAAACAAATTAGATACTTACTTACATTTCTGTATCAGCAGGTAGACTGAAAAAGATAAGTTTTTATATTTTCTCTTGCTGGATCTACAATTCTACATCCATCAACTGCACATAATACATAAGAACCAGCCATATTATATGCATTTGAAAGTAAGTAGGTACGTCAGGTCGATCGAAACATAATGCGTAAGTACGCGCCTCGCGGCTGTCGGCAACCCAGACCCACTGACAAATAAGGCCGCTATCCCACTGGCGTTTTACGAGCGTCGGCGTCTGTCGAACGTCTGCGCAGCGTCAACGTTGCGCAGACGCGACGTTTCCTGACGTGTCCTAGCGTGATGTTAAATAGACTATAGCTTTCCTCAAGCATTGGGCTATCATATGCAAAAATATTTTTTCGAGCGGTAGTTCCAGAGATTAGCCGTTCAAACAAACTATTCAGCTTTATTATGAGTGTAGATGTTGTCAATAAAAGGTATGCTCACCACAATGAAAATAGTAAAAATGAAAATAAAAAACACTAAACAGGATCTCCATTATTTATTTATATATACTTTATTGTACAACAGAAAATACATAGGTACTAAAAAAATATTATTATTAATACCAAACATACAATGGGAGGCCTTATCGCCTCATTTGTTTATATTAGTCGAAGGAAGCTGATGCAAGCCTAAAATTTGATATCAAGTCAAATCTATCCACTTTACAAAACTTCAGGTTCTTGTTTTCGAAAATATATATATATATAAGGATTTTTCTTTTTCAGGTAAATGTTGTTGCTTTCCGTTTCGTAAGCTGCCCGCTGCACACACCTACAGACTACTAAGGTATTTCATATTACATTCTTTCACGACCTGCCCATATGTAGTGGCATAAAGAAAGTCTTCTATATAAGTTACACTTTCCTTTACATGAGTTTGAAAAAAGTTAGTCTTGGATGGGTAAATTTTAGCCATATCTTTAAAAAAAAAACCTAAAATAAAATGTTAAAAACACTTTGTACAAGTTCAGCTATGTCGTTGATGCTGATGCGATTAGTTTACCAAATGAAGTTGTTTAAAAATAGGCAACCACAAATTACAAGTCACAATGTGCTTATTTCTGCACTTAATTCAAATAAAAAATCGATTTCAAAATATAGAGAACATTGTATCTGCAACTAGAATCGATTTACAGTCACGAGGATAAATATATTAACACGGACAGCTCGGCAATAATCTGATTTCATGATTCATCCATTAATATCTGTCGTCAAGATAGCGGAATATATATGTACGTACGTGATCATTTGTGGATGGCATATACAAGTGGCATTTCAAATATGTGACATCGAAGGAACCCCAAAATGATCTAGACAAGTGACCCCAAAATATGTGATGCTGCATCGGTTTCAAAAATACGTCTCACCTCAAAATGAAACATATCGCACATGATTTGCGTTATACTGCCTACTCGGTTCAATTTAAAAGAATATAATCACAACGAGGGATCACATTCTCCTGAATCTAACTGAGTGAATCATGAAATCAGATAAATGGTTGCCGAGCTGTCCATAATAATATATTAATGCTCGTAACTATACCTTGTGAACAATCCGCTTATGACCTACCTTTTACAAGTTACAGAGATAAAGATAAAAACAATATCAATAAAAAAATAACCGCCATCATTCATTTCGTACTCAAAAACTAAAGTGACGGCCAGAAAAAAAAGTACTGTTTTGTTATGGGAAATGACCTCTTTAGTATTTTTGAAAATAATAATTTTTGGGTATAAAATGTTCACTTGAATGATGTCGTTTATAAACTAAAATCCAACTACGACAAAAACGCGTACCAAACAGGAATTAACAATACATTAACAAAATAACACCGATTTCGGTTTTCGTTTATGTAACCGGAGGCACATGTCGTAGTTGGGTTTTAGTGTATAACATTATTTTAATTTTAATTGTTGGAGTGTGGAATAAAGGATCATTGTGGGATTGTAAATGGAATTTGATACCAACCTAATTTGTTAAGCAGCCTTCATAACATCTTAAAAGGGTTTTATAGTGAAAACCAACATGAGTGAAATATGATTGTTTTATTCATATTTGGTATGAAAAGAAAGAAAGAAAGAAAAATGCGTTTATTGACATTACAGCAAAATAAATACACGTTAAAACTATAAAAACAGAAAACAAAGATAATAATGCCAAAAGGGCCTCAAGCTCAGCATATTGTCAGATGACAACACAAGATGTGCCACCTGACGCTGATTTTCAGCTGCAACCCACGAGTGCCATACGCTGGAATAACAAGTGGAAGTGTGTGTCCGTTAAAATAAATGAAGAGAATAAATAAAACGTGTTAATATGAAAAAAAAAATACAAAATTAAATAAAAATCTGTGACATACATGTATGTGAGTGTGTGTTTTATATTGTGATTAATGAAAAACTAAAATAAATAACCAACATGTGCGTACTACCTACATAAAAATTAAATAATAGAAAATACCTATTAGACAACATCGTGTGACTGCATTGTTCTTCTTCTACGAAACGGATTTTCATGTGATTAATAATGAATAATTACAGATAACCAATATACATATTTATTTTCAGAAAGTATCCCATAAGACCAAAGATACCAAACACGACATTTTCGGTAACACTTTACACCTGCTATAAACCGCCATCATATATTTTATGTGACGTCGTATAGCCTATAATTACCCACGCAACTAAACGACAATTCCAACGCTATCTCGGTTGTCATAATACGATGAAGTTATGAGAGAACAAGCCTTTTAAAATCATTACCTCCTTCGCCCGGTAAAAAACAAGAAGTACCTAATCAATTTTAAAATTACCTACCTGAAAAAACATATCGAGTAACTATCGGTCTGCACGTGTAAGATAGTGCAAGATGAGTAAGGAAAAATCCTTCAAAAAAAAAAATCCAGAAAAATCTGGATGACGCAATCGTGTCCTTAGCACAGATTGCTAAAGGATGTTGCTCAAAAAATCTGTCAGATAAAATTCAAAATTATCTGGTCTATTACATCTGATAGAGCTAGGTTTGTGACATAATTTTTGACTATCGTCAACAACATTGTTGTAAAATGACTGTCCACGTAAACCTCAACATAGCACGTATTTCGTATCGCCATGAATGTCAGACTAGTCGTATTTTATGTGAAGACACGTAATATTTTATTGCTGATTCAAGCATCAATTATTGAATCTGATAAAACACTTCTCAATGTGACCAGGCCCACAAAATAATTAAAACAATTTAAAATTGATTATGAAAGTTTTGATCTCAAGCTTTCGATGTGGTTGGCGTGAAAGCTTGGAACTTCAGTACAAGTATATTAAGCAAACTCGTTTGCTAAAATCTTCTAATCGCAAATGCCTTTTCTGTCGAGGCCTTTTCTAAAATTATGAAAATGAATGCAGTAAATTAAAGGGTAGGGGTAATTACCCTTTTAATTTACTGCAAGGGTGTGTTTTAGGTACAGTCCTGTAACTAATAAACACCCATTATTAATTATCCTTGACCTTTTTTAGTAATCAGTAACGCATAACCTTCTTGCGTACTACTTTAATACTCACAACTAATTATGTAGGAAAGCGAAAGTGAAATGATAAGATAATCTTTATTACTAATGGAACTGATTACAAATTGTGTGAAGTGTCAAACACCTGTGCTAGGTGGTTACCCAGTGATACAAGAGCCAGTGCCCTCTCCCGGAAGGAAATTGGAGACAAGCTTACAGAAGATCGTACTTTGTGAACATTTTAGGCACAACATAATCAAATTAATAATTACTTCTTGTGTATTATATATATAATCATATCAATATAAACAATCTGCATATACATCATAATCACGTAGTTGTAAAAATGAACTTTGTTACCTTGACCATCAACATTGACGCAAAACGCAGATACTACAGCAGCGCCCGAAACATTGATCGCACTCAAGTTATCAAAGTTATTTTGGTTAATCAATTATTAATTATTTGATCAATATCCTGGTCTTATTTGGTAATTTTAATAGACGTGTATCTTTTCATTTACATAAGTTATTTCTTCCACAATCCTCCAAATTGCGCCTATGTTTGTCTCGCTCACGAAAAGATTGAGAAGATAAAGAAACTATATATTTAGTGCACACGAAAGAAATTGCAACAACACACAAAAGAACGACCTTAAGTCCGTCTGTGTAAATTTTGTGCTAAGTGTATAAATAAATAAGGATTCAGAATAAACAATTTCAATTAATTGTTGTGGTTTGTGGTTAGTTGTATTTTAATTAATTGTCTTTGGTGGTCAGATAACATTTAATAGTACAATAATTATAAATAGGAAAACAAGAGAAAATGTCATTCATAAAATAACATTCGAGTCAGTGATTTTTTACAAAGTAAAAATGGTTTTTTACCAAGTTACCTACCGCATAGGTAAATATAAATACCCAACACAAACAACATAGAACAAGACAACGAAAACAATCGATGGTGACATGAATGAGTGCAATTCTGGCTCACAAAGCTTGCGGCTCCCGAAGCCTACATGAATGTTAAATTTTGTCAAAGACTACATAGTATAAAACAAAGTCGCTTTCTCTGTCCCTTTGAACGCTTAGATCTTTAAAACTGCGCAACGGATTTTGATGCGGATTTTTTTAATAGATAGAGTGATTTAAGAGGAAGGTTTATATATATATAATACATGCATGCATGTGATGTCGTAAATAAACGCATTTTTTTGCGCTTACTTTTCAAAACGCTGGCTGAACCCTACGAGATAGGTCAAAATAATGTACTACAGTATTGTACACCTTAAAAAGGTCTACAAAAAAGTTCCCGATGGTATATGTCTATCTCTTAGGGATAACCCACAATAATATTTTTTTATCCTTTACTTTTTACGAGAAATAATGGCTTATTTACGAAGCGATTTTAAGCAATACAGCATTAATCCTTATCCAATTAAATACCTTAAATATATTGTGCATTTAATATAGATAAATATGGCCCTTTACAGCATGTAATTTAAATGAATATTTTGGAAGATGTTACAGATTTAAAATGCAGGGACATAGCATAGCGGTTGCTGCGATACCGGCCGCGGCGGCGCGTGCTGGCATTCTTGAAATACCTGTACTTAGTATCAGTATTGCACCCGTGCGAAGCCGGGGCGGGTCGCTAGTAGATAATAAATTGTGTATAAACAAATTCTCCGATGATTATGGTGCCGGACTTCTTGCAGTTTCCAATACGTTTTCATACTCAACGATTTTCTTGCAGCTATCACTAAACTCTTACTATAGGCGTCTCAAAGACAGCTACAATAAACTTTCCAGATCTGAACTTGAAAGCCAGTTTCATGACCGAATTATGTTATTACTAGCTGCGCCCTGCGGTTTCACCCGCATAAGTTTCCATCCCGTGAGAATATCGGAATGAAAAGTATCCTATGTGTTATTCTGGTGTGTAAGCTATATTACTGTAAAGTTTCATCAAAATCGGTTCAGTAGTTTTTACGTGAAGGAGTAACAAACATCCATCCAGCCATCCTCACAAACTTTCACGTTTATAATATTAGTAGGAAGTAGGATAGTAGGATATTAGTAGGATTATTAAGGCGCGGTAGAAGTAGGAGAAGTAGTAGAAGCAAAAAGACGAACGAACGACAATAGCGCATCGCGGCAGCAAATGAGCTTCAAAATAGCGATGCGTTTGATGTTAGTTGAATCGAATGACCACCAAAATAAAAACCGTGAAGTTTTAATTAAATTAATAAATAAATGCACGAGTCAGTGGAATATTTTTTATGTATTTCATTAGTTGATTGTTCCTATATTATATATACTATCTATAATAATATTATAAAGAGGAAATATTTGTATGTATGTTTGTAACGAATTGGCTCAAAAATTACTGGACCGATTTTAAAAATTCTTTCACCATTTGAATGCTACATTATCACTGATTAATATAGACCTTCTTAATTGCAAGAAAAAATTAAAATGTTTAAAAAATAAATGTCCACCCGTGCGAAGCCGGGACAGGCCGCTAGTCATTACATAAAATACTAGCTGACCCCGCAAACGTCGTTTTGCAAAAAAAAAAATAGATAGTAGCCGATTCTCAGACCTACCCGATATGCACACAAAATTTCATACAAATCAGTCCAGCCGTTTCGGAGGAGTTTAACCACAAACACCGCGACACGAGAATCTTATATATTAGATCAGGAGTCGCCAAATGGCGGACCGCGGTCCGCATCCGGACCGCCGACCCATTTTGTGCAGACCGCGAGAACACAGCAACTTGCACTACAGATTTAATAAAAATGTATCCACCGCATAATCTTTCTTGACGTCTATTCGAAAACGGCCGGGTGAAGTAACGAGCTAAGGCTGATATGCCACTTATCCAATAACTTGGTCCAATGTGCATTTATGATCAAAGAAATTGGATGACTTCATCAAATGAGCTAGAAACACTCGACTTACTGATGAACATCTCCAGGATTTAATGTCAGCTTGCACCAATTTTACTACAAACTTCAGACAGATAGTCCGCAACAAAATGTCATTTTTCTCATTGATATGTAAAAAAATACCTTTGTTATCTATTTCCGTGATTACAATCGTTTAATAAATATTTTTTTTCTATAAAATGTTGTGTAGACCGCGATGGTCATTTCATTTCTTAAAACGGACCCCGAGCGAAACTAATTGGTGACCCCTGTATTAGATGATAGTTGACGCTCAAAATTTTGAGAATCATGTGACGAAAAATATATTTTTGAGCTCGTGTTTTACGATTTTTTTATCATGATACTATTTTATTTTTATGAAATATTTTTTAAAAGAAGTCTTTTTTGAACATTTGACAATACCCTCAATATTTTTTACTTTTTACTACTATAAATTTCGGGTTTCCTAGAACCTTGGCGCGGTTATATCATGACAGCCAACGAATAAAGAGGGTTTCTGACACCGTAATGTCAAAATTTGAGATAATGTGAGCATGAGATCAGCTCACCACAGCCTGCAAGACGCTTCGTGGCGATAATGGCGCGCCATTGCTGTGCTGGCTCTTTTCTTAGCACTAGACAATTACTGCCGCGCCAGAAAGTGCAGTGCCCCTGTGTCATACTGTTGCGCGTACTAAGTCCCCAGTACCTCGCACTCTTGGTTTTCTAATGAATGGACGAAGATTTTATTAGCATGTCAGAATTACTGAGAGAGGGTTTCATAAAAGTATTGTTAATTTTCATTATTTTTATCTGAATTTTATATTTTCTTTTCTATGTATAGGTGTCCTCTACCTTTAGTTATTATAATTGGTTTTTAACCGTGTTATTTAAAGTTAAATAAATAAATAAAACGTCGGTAAAAAATACGGATTTGCATCGCAACCGTCATATTGCGGCCGTTATGTAAAGATCTTAATTAAGCTTTTTTAGTTAGCCCTAAGCCACACCCCGGACACTCCGTACAACGCGCGCAAAATAATTACCTACTACTACTACATAGCCAAATGACGTCGGTACACGTGCAAATGTGTGCGTAAACTCTAGTAGGGTTGGTTGTCGTGCGGAGCGTAAAAAAAAGGCGGGAACGACGACGACGCGACTAGAAAGGACTAGTTTGATTGTTTATCTAATTAGTCGGGTTCGTAATGAAATAAAAATAATATTATAATAGTTAAGTAATAAATGTAAAACTTTTAACAATAACTTTAATTTCGGATGTCGGTGTCTTTGGATCTGTATTTTAGTTTATTGCCACTGACTTACGAAATTAAAGTTATTTTTCAGTTTGTATTTAGTGTTTTTTTGGAAGTCGGTTTTTTGTTTTGCTAAAAAGTTTTTATTTCTCGATTTTTAGTGGGTCTGTTTATAAAGTATCTAAGTTACTTCTTCAACTTGCTCATCGCCTTGTACAAAATATTGCTTTTCCCGATGCAGGGACGTTAATTGTTGAGAAGTTCGCATTGTGACGAGCATAAATTGTGCTTAGCAAACATATTAAAGTAATCGAATCGCAACTTGTGAAATACTTATTATTGAGTAGTCCCGGTGGCCATCTGTGGTCTTCATCATCAGTTCCACTTCACTAAATGTTGCTATCCCAGAGCAAATACCCATGCAAATAAGGTACTTAGCTAAATATTGCTTACACTAAAATATTTTCGTTTAAATGACCTACTTAACTATAAATAATCGGTTATTATATCGCATGGTATTAAAATGCGATATCTTACAAACATTTATGTAAATACAAATTCGGAAAAGCATCACAATATCGAACCATCGTGATTAAAACTCAGATAAAACTTTTAAATCGCAAAATTGTGTGCTCGTGTCAGCAGTACAGTGCTGCGGTTCTTTGTGAGCGCCCTGAGCTAGAGAACCGCCGATAATGCCGCGGGTGTGCGGGGTGAGGTGCGGTATCTGATGTCAGCGCGGGGTAGGGAGTGGCCATTCTGTACGAAGTACTATTAGGTATTCTGTGCCTAAGCTTTAGAGTGTAAAGCGTCATATCCCAGCACTACCTCAAATAGACTTCATCCAGTATTTTAGACGGAAAAAAGAACCAGATTTATTTTAACCTACACAGAATTAAAATTCATAAAAAGATAAATTTAATTGCTTGTCACTCACTCTCAATTAAGAAGTGAAAAAAAAACGTATTTCCATGTGAAAGATTACCAAAATGCGCAAAATCTATTTGATAAATCGTGAATATAAACAGACCAACATTCAACTCAAAACAAAAAAATTTGGAGTTGAAGTTCAAGTTCAAATTGCAATCTATATTATAAGTATACATATTCTATATATACATTATATAAAACCAAAGTCCTGACTGATATATCAACGCAGCCAGCCTAAACCGCTGGTTCTAGAGGCATGAAATTTGGAAGGTGCGTTCTTTGTGAAGAGTGGGTAGTGGGTATCCACTAAGAAAGGGCTTTTCGAAATTCCACCCCTAAGAGGGTGAATGGAGGGAGGGTGAAATTTGACGCGGACGAAGTCGCGGGCAGAAGCTAGTGTTTTATGTAAAGCTACTGTTGTCAAAGCTATAAGTTATCGTACGGTCAATGTAGAAGTCACTAAGTCAGCGCCAGTATTTCAGAGGTCTTACTGAAAGAGATAAAAGTTGGAGACAGCTACACGTGGCTATGATTCGCACGTGGATATCCTGACCTTGGCGCGAGGAGCCTGGCGCACAAGAGAGCACTTCTTTACTATCGCTGAACTAACGGAGATGAGAAATGTTTTTATGACCTACATATTATTTGTTCCGGGTTACCGTTTATGAATAATGCAATGGCTACATTAGGATACATGTTTCAGGGCAAGGTTACCTCATAAGCTGAAATATTCAACATGCCAACAAGTTCCAAGGATAAAAATTCAGATATCTTGTCTGAAAATTCAGTCCCGAAATTATAACTAGCTGACCCCGCAAACGTCGTTTAAAAAAAATAGATAGTAGCCGATTCTCAGACATATCCGAAATGCACACAAAATTTCATACAAATCGGTCCAACCGTTTCGGAGGAGTATGGTAACTAACACTGTGACACGAGAAGTTTATATATTAGAAGACTACGTACTAGGCTTTATAAAGATTACCCAAACAGGAGATATTTCCTAATGCAAAAGCTTATAAATCGCGTGTTAGTGTTTCCGTTGTGGAATCGATGTAGAACACCTCATCATTAGCATGTACACACGGCTACACATCAAGCTATACATTTCCAGTTTTAACTGACCTCGCATTGTATAGATTTTTCGTACAATCAGAAGTCAGCTTATACTGGTTATGTCTAGCTTGATGTGTAGCCGTGCGTACAACATAATATTTATGCCAACATCTACAGGTGAGGGATATGAAATAGTATCTTTTCTGATTCCTAATGTCCCGTATGAACATCTGTAGGCCAATTCTAGTAATTTAAAACGTTCAAAATCTAGTTGCAGTGTCATCTCGGCGACAAACAAATGTCAAAAACTTGTCAAAATGTAGGGAAATTTCAAGTATTTTTGACAGATTGAGACTGAGATCAGACTGTGAATGTTCTTAAAAATTACGAGAATTGCCCCTCTGATCTTATTATTATTTCTGAAACTTTTCCTCTCATAAAAATTAAACCCCAAAATAATAGGTATTCTACTATCATTTCAGTTTTCCTTATCTTCCGAATATTTTGCCAACAAACGATGCATTCATTACTTTTCGATAACCGATCAGACTAATTAAACGCAGCAAAAATATCCCACTTGTGTGAGATAACATGCACCGATATCGTATCGTGCCTCATGACCCGTGAGCAGCTGTTGCTATGCGGAAAAGAGTAATCTGATGTATCAGACTCGTGGCGCCATCACTATCGCTTCTGTACTTCGTAGACAGGGCGGCTCCAAAAAATATTCTCGAAACCATAATTCTCATTTTTCATCCATGATGGATGAAAAATGAGAATTATGGTTTCGAGAGAGATCTTTGCTATCTTACTAAAGTTGCCCAAAAATGTTCTTGACCTTCAGCAAGCAAGTAAAGTCGAAAGGTGGCCCTTGGAGACATCGACATGGTGCAGTTTGCAAAACTTGAGTTGGAATTTTATTGTTCCTTTAGGTAAATTTTTTTTTTTTTTTATTCAAATAAAAAAAATCTAACTGCTCAAATATTAGAGCAGTGGACTGAAAAAAATTTGGAAGGGTTTGCATTTCGGTGTTGCAGGATATTCATAGTCGACATTTATCACTTTACATCTCTTTCTCATATCAAGATATAAATGCACAGTTCATTTTTACTGAACTCAATAAGTTTGATTGGAACTAATGAAGTCATTGCTAACCATTTCTGGCGGAGACGTCTGGTCGCATATGAATGGTGCCCGTAATACGTCATGTAGTTTGGTTACTAGGGATATCATGAGAGTAATGGCTGCGGGCGGAGAGTAATGGGTAACTCTCCGTCCGATCAGGACCAGGCCCGTGCCGGACGGCGCGTACGTGTTCCACGCGCGCCTCAAAGAGATGTCAGCAATAACGAAGGGGCCCGTAAGGGCCGAAGCCTGCCGGGGCAGCGGGATTGTCCGAAAGGGCTACCCCGGAACATAAAGGGCTAAGGAAGGAACACGGGTGGGTTTTAGTCAGTAAGAGTCTGACACTCCCTTCTGCTCCACCCAGAGCGGGAGGGGGGTGTCATTTGATGATTTCCCATCCACAAAAAAAAAAAGGGATATCATGTGTTCAGCAGCGATCGTGGCGTAATGTATTAAGCTAATCGAACTCCTAGTAATCTCACTATATCGCACTTAATGCCAATAATAGCTTATCAGCAGGTCAGAAGTCACAACTTAATTAAGGTAAATATCGAAAAATGCATTAATCAGATATGTGACCTTTGTCACGTGTCTGGCGATATGCTCCGGCGCATAGATTACGGCGGAGAGCTTGGTGTTGGAATCTGTTTGATTTTGAGTCTAAATTGTTTACGAACCTGATTTAGTCCGCGCAATCCTAGACATAATAATATGCTCATTCTTAGCCTAAAGGAACTCTTGCCCTGCGGGGTAATTACGTAACACCAGTATCAATGGCTTTCATGTTGACAGTTCAATATCATTCATTGCGTTTACGTTGTTAAGGGTCTCTATCAATTTCGCAGTGCAAAAACAGAAAATCAGTTTTTTTTAGCGCAATTTTCTCAACAACCTTCAAGTTATCTAGTTTCTTTTTTTAAATACACAGTTATTTATCACCTATTTATCTAGTAAGTCTACGAATTTAACTTTCAGTACACGAACGATCGAATTTAAGTTTTTATGGCATTATTTAGATATTTTTCTACAATTAAATAAGTAGTCAAAATAAAAATATAAACATTGATTTTGGTAGATAAATACCTCAAATTTTAAAATATTTAACACTTTATTATTATTTTCAATAAATTCTTGCGCGTAGACAACGATTTTGCACATGATTTTATTGGGTTTTTTCAGCGTGATCAACATTTTTTTACAAGTACTAAATCATTAAACTTAAAAAACAAAATTGTACACTTACTAATATAATATATGCCCAGTATTATTTTTTTTTTCAGATTGTTATTTGCTGCCAGTAAGTTATGAAAGCAATTGAAAAACATGCTGTTTCGTGCTTACGTAAAAACATGTGTTAGATTTTTATTTTTTGTAATTTATATTAAGTAGTTATCAAAATTTTAATTTGTACACTTACTAGATAAATAGTTGATAAATAACTGTGTATTTTCAAAAAACTAGTTAACTTAAGGTTATTGAGAAATTTGCGCTAAAAAAACTTGAATTTTCTGTTTTTAGACCGCATAATTGATAGGGACCCTTAAAGGTGCAGATACATTTTTGAAACATATGAAGCAAAGCATTCGCAATATCTTTCAAAATAATTCAGATCGGTAGTGTGTTACGCAATTAGGCTGCAGGAAGGAGAGTTTTTGACTTTTTACTTTTGGTGTCAGAGTTGATGCTGATGATACATAGGATATTTATGAAAGAGGTATCTTTACGGCCCTTAAAATAATTTCTATCTGAAACTATCTTTATTGTCAACGCATGATCTGACAACGCGAAAACCTTAGTGCAACCGTTAAAGGAAGGTTATCTGATAGTTGGACACGTGGTACTGACTCCCGAGCGTGACGCATCATAAGGGTCGCGAACTAGTCCAAGCAGGCAGAACTCAAACTCAAACTCAAACTCAAAGCATTTATTTCAAATAAACCAATTATAGGCACTTTTGAATTGTCAAGGGTCGGTCAGTCAGAAAGATGCAGCTAGTTGCCCATTCCAAAGCGTAGATCCCTGTGGAGAAGAACGGGCAAGAAACTCCACGGACACTCTTTTAAATCATCAAATTGTTACAAAAATCTTGATTACATCATTCATGTTGAAATTATACATGTGAGAACGATGCAGAAAGACGTGCACGTTAAAGGCGTCCGTACTAAAAAGAACAATTCATAAATTAAAATAAGCCGTGGCGGCTAAGAGATGACCAGTCCCTACTGACGGCGCCCGTTCACGAACATGACGTATGGATCAGCACCATTCAGCTCAACCATTTTGAAGGGAACCCAATGATCCAACACACACGCCACCATCAGCGAGACATTTGAGTGAGCATGACATACTCTCAGCTGCCAGGGCACATTCAAGTCAATTAAAGACGTACCCAGTAAATGGTAGCTTTATAGTTTAGGTACATAGTGCTCACACGTGTGCTATGCAATTATACAATACTAAGAGATTGAATTTATACAATGCAAAGATAGTTTTTCAATCTTCAGCAGCTCCAACTATAATTTCGAATGCTAATTAATTAGTTTATGCGCCCTTGTGGAGCAGGACCAGCGTTCAGCCAAGCATTTTTGTCAGCGATGTAATCCCCCAACTTATAATATGCTTGGCTGCATAGTGTGCGTTTTATGCAAGATTTGAATTTCGTTTCATTGAGTTGGAGTATGTGGGGGGGTATTTTATTGTAACATTTTAAACAGTACCCCATGAAGGATGAGTCTACTTTAGCCAATCTGAAACCTGGTTGAACTAATTGGTCCCTATTTCTAGTCCCGTAGGTGTGTCTTTCACCTCTTTTACTGAAAAGATTTAAATTTTTCCTTACGTACATGATGTTTTCATAGATGTATTGACAAGGTACTGTCATGATATTAATGTCTTTAAACAGTTCCCTTAGAGAATCGCGCCTGCGGAGGCCATATATTGCTCTGATGGCTCTTTTCTGCAGAATAAAAATAGACTCGATATCTGCAGCCCGTCCCCATAATAAAATACCGTAAGACATGATACTATGAAAGTAACTGAAATAGACTAGCCTCGCGGTATCTACATTAGTAAATTGACGGATTTTTCTTACAGCATATGCTGCTGAACTAAGCCGTCCTGCAAGAGATGTTAAATGAGGACCCCATTGCAGCCTTGAGTCGAGCGTGATCCCCAGGAAAACAGTTTTATCGACGAATTCTAGTATCTCTTTATTCAATACTATGTCACAATCACTACTTTTAACATTCGGTAAAGAAAATCGTATGCATTTAGTTTTTTTCCCATTTAATACTAAATTATTAGCAGTGAACCAATTATGCACTTGCAGTAGGGCGTTATTTACGTCGTCAAGATTTGGAGCACGTCTACTTATCTTAAAAATTAATGAAGTATCGTCAGCAAATAACACCATTTGTGGTTGTTTTTTAATAAATGGGGTAAATCATTAATATATACTAAAAAGAGGAAAGGACCTAATATCGAGCCTTGTGGAACACCCATTTCTACTTTTAGACCAAGTGAATTGACACCATTTATTTGCACTTTTTGTTGTCTATCATTTAAATACGATTTTACTAAACTGAGCGCAAGTTTACCTAATCCGTAATGCTTAAGTTTTAAGAGCAAGGTGTCATGGTTAACGCAGTCAAATGCCTTAGAGAGGTCACAAAAGATTCCTATGGCATCTTGGGCCTCCTCCCACGCTGTAAATATGTGTGTTAATAAGGTGACACCGGCGTCAGTCGTACAACGTCCTTTGGTGAAACCATATTGCTGATCGTGTAAGATTTTGTTTTTGTTGAAATGATTAAGCATTTGATTGAGCATTACCTTTTCGAATACCTTGCTGAATACCGGCAACACGGATACTGGTCTATAATTATTAGTGTCTTTACTGTCCCCAGATTTAAAAAGTGGAATAACCTTACTGTATTTCATTAAATCTGGGAAGACTCCTTGATCTACACACATATTAAATATTAAAGCTAAGTATGGTGCTACAGTCTCGATTATGGATGTACAAACTTTAATAGACATTCCCCATAGATCTTCGGTCAATTTAATTTTGATTTGTCGAAATGCTTTAATAACTATCATGGGGTTTATATGTTTAAATTTAAATTCAACCGGGCAGCTTGGAACGTTAGCTCTTAATAAATCAATTGATACGTCGGATGAGGAATTTAAAGCTTCCGTCGTTTTTAATGGTATATTAGTAAAGAAATTTACAAATTCTTGAGCTACTTCTAAGTTAGAGCTTATGGCACCACGTGAAGTCTCCAATGTGTAATCAGTGTTCCGTTTTTTATTCCTACTAGTTTCGTTATTTATGATTTTCCAAACTGTTTTTATTTTATTTTCTGCTGATTTATTTGTATTTAGACCAAGGAAAGTCGTAATCGACAAACTTACCGCCAGCAATGCTCGGATTAGTGACTTCATTACAGTTCCCACTTTCCCAGTGACAATATGTAGTGGATCGTCGTAGCGGGATGCGCTCGTTCTCCACTGGCCAGACGAGTACCTACTCTGAGCAAGGCCTCCGTGAAGTACTTAGTTTATGCTCTAAATTATGTTCATTCACATTCATTTAGTAGTTCACTTTGAAATCCCCAGCATAGATGTTATAGAAATTAAAAATTATTTTCTTATGATTACATACAATAATTCATATTGGTGGAAATAATCTTATTAAACATACAGTGTGATAGAACTTAGTAATATTTGATGTAACGGCACATCCCATCATTAGATAAAAAGCATGTTTCATTTAAAAACTCCTAATCACTGTAAATGTTAAATGTTGAGTACACATCACGGTGTTATTAACTATAGATAACAGTTTCCCTGGTCTTTGTGTTGTTTGTTTCTCATGTTAACTTTATCAGTTAAATTGAACCAACACACATGTAATCTTACTGTCTCTTTAGTCATAAAACAATTCACATGTTGTTTGTTTATTATACTTACTAACTGCAGACCTAATAAATAGAAGGTCATGAATAGCAGTCACCCAACACATAGCTAGGTTCCTTATCCTATAAACATAATAGTCAAATATTACTGGTCTATGTACTTAAAACATATCATGTTTTTGTTGTTGGGCAGATTTATAAAATTATGCAAACACATTTCTATACTATAATAATATTATAAAGGGGAAAGATTTGTATGTATGTTTGTAACAAATCGGCTCAAAAAGTACTGGACCGATTTAAAAAATTCTTTCAATATAGGCATTTTATTTTCTTTTTTTTTCCACCCGTGCAAAGCCGGGACGGGCCGCTAGTTTTTTTTTATAAAACACTAGCTGACCCCGCAAACATCGTTTTGCAGACACAACATGCTGCGGATGTTATCATATACGAATTCTTTCGATGGTGGGAATTGATTTCGTCTCGAATTATCGATCTATAGGCGCTGTGAATGCGCAAGCGCGTGTGCTGCCGTGCGGTCCTTAATTTAGAGTTCCAATATTTAAAAAAAGGGTCATATATCGTATCTAATGTGTCCTACTTACTCGACATAAAGGGAACCATTCCTCATAATTATCTTTTTGTAAAATTCCACTATTTCAAATAAACTATTGGGACTGTACCAACTGCACATTCCCTACCTACTGCTAGGTACCTGCCTTTTTGCCCGACTGCACGTCGGTAAAGAAAGATTCTTTTTTTATTATGACTCGTAAAATTGATTCCGATATCCTATTTACAAAATGAACAATTTCATTTTTAATTAAAAAGTTTCCTCATATTAATCTATACATATAATAAATCTGTAGAAAAGTCATTTTTGTACATTGAAGAAATTGAAACAAAAAATAGCCAGCGTGTGAAAAGATAAGTAACAGAACCCATTTCCATCATTTTTGAAATTTTTGTCTGTTTGTCTGTTTGTCTGTTTGTTTGTGCGCACATCACGTAAAATCTACGAATTCAATGCTGACAATGTTTATATACAAAAATTATACGCAACTTGAGGTTTAACTTAGTTTTTGTTTCATCGAAATCGGTTCACTCTATCAAAAGATATGATTAATTTAGTGAGTTCAAGAAGTAAAATATTACGTTACGCAATTAAGTATAGTACTTGCAACGACATCTTAAGACTAAAAATAGAACTAATGTTGATAGTTGAAATCTAAATCCGATAGATGGCGTTGTGCAAATGACGTCATTTTCTGAATCGCGGTGTTAAGATTTTCCGCGCGAGGATGACGTCCACCGTGTTTACTAGGCAAATTGGGTTTCGTTAGGTGTCTTAAAAGTTCTTGCGTGTGTCGTAAAAGTTCTTTGGTTGCTTGGTTTATCGATTTTCTAAATTGGTCGAAAAAAAAGTATTTGCTTATCTTATTGGTTTCGTTTGGTCAACTTTGGTCATTGGTTTGAAGTACGAAGTAAAGATTGTATTTGATTTAGTTCGTAGTTTGAATCCAATAGTGCCAATCGTTATACAGTAAGTTAGTGTTGCCAATTCGTTGAGTCACGACCACGAACAGACGATACGTTGTCACACTAGACTGTTCGACGCACCGTTCTTTTAAGTTTGTAGGCTATTCAGTCATAAGTGTTGTTAGTTTTGTTTATTGCTTTAATTTTCCTTGAAAATGCCTCAAAGAAAAAAAACTAACCTTTCGCTGCGTAGCCGAAATGCGAAAAGGATGAGACTTTGTAGGTCTCAGGAATCGGAAGAAGATCGTGAAGCACGGTTATCTGCTAACCGAGAGCACATCGCTCTTTCACGTGAATCGGAAACGTTCACCGAAAGGGAGTCACGTTTAAGTTCACAAAGAACACGGACCGCGACTTTGCGGTCTCAAGAGAGTATCCAGGAACGCGAAGACCGGCTGTCTGCTGATCGGGAGCGCCACTCTCTCTCACGTGAGTCAGAGACATTCACAGAAAGGGAGTCGCGCTTAAGTTCGCAAAGAACTCGGACCGCGACTTTGCGTTCTCAAGAGAATATCCAGGAACGCGAAGTTCGGCTGTCTGCTGATCGGGAGCGCCAGTCTCTCTCACGCGAGTCAGAGACTTTCACAGAAAGGGAGTCGCGCTTAAGTTCGCAAAGAACTCGGACCGCGACTTTGCGTTCTCAAGAGAATATCCAGGAACGCGAAGTTCGGCTGTCTGCTGATCGGGAGCGCCAGTCTCTCTCACGCGAGTCAGAGACTTTCACAGAAAGGGAGTCGCGCTTAAGTTCGCAAAGAACTCGGACCGCGACTTTGCGTTCTCAAGAGAGTATCGAGGAACGCCAAGCACGTCTGTCATCTGACCGAGAGCGACACGCTCTCTCGCGCGAGTCTGAATCTCTCTCCCAAAGAGAAGAACGATTACAAATAGCTAGACATAACTATGTAGGTGTACAAAGAAACAATGAAAGTTATCTTGCATCTGAAAGGGAAAGAATAGATGAACTAAGACGAGCAGAAACAGCAGAACAACGTCAATCTCGCCTAGAAATAGAACGAGCTCGATACCATATGAATAGAGAAACAAATAGCGGAGCTGATGAGTCCATGGAAAATGACGATGCAAATATTTTATTACCTTGGGACAATAGGGAAAAATCAGGGTTCACATATTCGTCTAGAATTAATTATGCTGGCTTTACTTTCGTGGGTGACATGAGAGAAATTTGTAATTTTTGTCATGCTTTGAAATGGAGGAAAGAGACAGATGGAATGTGCTGCTCAAATGGAAAAATTGTTCTTCCAAATTTCCAAGATCCACCACACTTACTTAAAAGTCTCCTGAATGGCGATCATCCCCAGTCGAACCGTTTTTTGGATAATATTCGTTTATATAACAGTGCTTTCCAAATGACTTCCTTTGGGGCAAAACAAATAACGGAAGGACCGTTCATGCCAACCTTCAAAGTACAAGGTCAAGTTTATCACCTTATTGGATCTTTGCTGCCAGAAAATGAACCCAAATTTCTCCAAATTTATTTTGTATCCGATTACACGCAACAGCTCAATGTTAGAAATCACAATTTTCCCCAGCTCAATGCTGAGCTTTTGGGTCAACTTCAAGAATTGCTGCATCACGTTAACCAGTACGTTCGTGAATTCAAAGCTGCATTGGAGTCAATTCCACAAGGCAGCAATGATTTCAAAATTGTTATAAGTGCCGATAGACGTCCTGTGGGTGAACACCGTGGAAGACACAATGCACCCGTCGCAGATGAAGTTGCAGTTGTTTTAGTCGACCAGGAGTGTGAGAGACGTGATATCGTGTTGCGTACACGCGACGATCGCCTTCAACGCATTTTGGAAACCCACCGAGCTTACGACGCCCTGCAATATCCACTAATTTATTGTCATGGTGAAGATGGGTACAATTTTGGGCTGTACCAAGTGAACCCTACTACGAGAGTCACTAATTATCAAAAAAAAATATCTGCTCAACAATACTATTCCTACCTTTTACAAATAAGGCAAAACAGTTTCGTATATTTGCAACGATTTCGTGGTTTGTTCAGCCAATTTATTGTGGACATGTACGCAAAAATAGAAACTGAACGTTTAGTGTATATTCGCACTAACCAGCGACGGTTACGCGCTGAAGAATACGTGCACTTGCGGGACGCCATGCAATCAGATAATAACGTCGAAAACTTGGGTCGATTGGTTATTTTGCCATCCAGTTTCACAGGCGGTCCGCGGTATATGCAGGAACGAACGCAAGATGCTTTTTGTTACGTCCGTAAATACGGCCGGCCGGACCTTTTTATAACATTTACAACAAATCCAAAGTGGACGGAGATTTGCCAGGCACTTCTCACAGGACAGGCGTCATACGACAGACATGACATTATTGCTAGGATTTTTCATTTAAAACTCAAAGTCTTGATTAATCTACTTACAAAGGAGAAAGTTTTCGGTTCAACTCTTTGTTTTATGTATAGCGTCGAGTGGCAAAAGCGTGGTTTACCCCACGCGCACATTCTTCTGTGGCTGGAAGAAAAAATTCGTCCCGATGCTATAGACAGTGTCATAAGTGCAGAATTTCCGGACTATAATGCAGATCCGATTTTGCATGACATAGTAAAAACACATATGGTTCACGGGCCATGTGGCCTCTTAAACAGGGAATCACCGTGCATGAAAGATGGTCAATGCTCAAAAAAATACCCCAGAGCACTGAAAGAACTAACTATGGCTGGGGAAAATGGGTATCCGCAATACCGGCGAAGATCACCGTCACAAGGTGGTTTCACAGCTACTGTCAGATTCCGTGGACAAGAAATAATTCTAAATAATAGTTGGGTGGTACCGTATTCTCCAGTTTTGTCAAACGCTTTTCAAGCACACATTAATGTTGAAATTTGTAATAGCGTCGAATCTATAAAATATATATGTAAATATGTTAATAAAGGTAGTGATCAAGCCATGATAGCACTAAGAAATAACAACCAATTTGATGAAGTGACAAGGTATCAATCTGGCCGATACATAAGCTCTTCGGAGGCAGTTTGGCGCATTTTGAGTTTCCCTATTCATGAAAGGTATCCGCCAGTCATCCATCTTGACGTGCACCTGGAAGGCGGGCAGCGAGTTTACTTTCAGCCAGAAAATGTGGCAGAAAGAATGAACAACCCAAGACAAACCACCTTGCTCGCATTCTTTCGCCTTTGCGAAAGAGACAATTTCGCTAAGTCTCTGTTGTACAATGAAGTGCCACATTATTATACTTATAACAAGCAGCAAGGTGTTTTTAATCGCAGGAGACGTGGAACTGCTGTAGAAGGCGAGTCCGGCATTTTTAAAGAACACGTGATTGGAAGAGTATACACGGTGCACCCAAATAATGCAGAGTGTTATTATTTACGCCTTCTTCTTCACACAGTGCGAGGACCTACTTCTTTTGCTGAGCTCCGCAAAGTGGACGATATAGAATATCCCACATTTCAAGCTGCTTGCCGCGCACGGCATTTATTAGATGGCGATCAGCATTGGGATGATGCTTTAGCCGAAGCATGCGTCAGTGATAGTCCACATCGTTTGCGCCATTTATTTGCCATTTTGTTGACATTTTGTGGCCTATCGGACGCTGGGCAGTTGTGGCAAAAATATAAAGACGCGTTTGCCGAAGATTTTTTGAGACAGCAAAATATAAATAGTGAAACTTCTGACCAAGTACGTGAAAGCTGCCATAATAGGGCTTTGCTGGCTATACAAGATATAGTTACAAGTATAGGAGGGAACCCCCTCAGTCAATACGGCTTGCCGACACCGACAGTTGGTGGGGAACGAATTAATAGGGAGTATACATCTGAAATAAATTACAACCCCGAAGAGTTAGCAGAAATATTGCGAAATGGCTGTTCAAATTTGACGTCAGAACAACGTCAAATCTTTGATAGAGTATGCTGTAGTGTAGAACATTCATTAGGAGAAATGCTGTTTTTAGATGCACCTGGTGGAACAGGTAAAACTTTCCTCACTAAAGTTATCTTGGCTCAAATAAGGAGCCAAAACAAAATTGCCCTTGCCGTCGCTTCCTCAGGAATAGCTGCCACTTTATTACCAGGAGGAAAAACTGCACATACAACATTTAAAATACCAATCGACTTGGACCGCACAGAAAACCCTGTTTGCAACGTGTCTCGCAATAGTGATAAAGCAAGGGTTTTACGCGATTGCGCCCTTATCGTTTGGGACGAGTGTACGATGGCAAATCGTAAAGCTGTGGAAGCTGTAGATAGAACGTTGCGAGATATAAGACAAAATGACCGACCGATGGGAGGCTTAACGGTGCTATTCTGTGGAGACTTCAGGCAGACACTCCCTATAATACCCAGAGGAACGAGGGCCTATGAAATAGGTGCCTGTTTAAAGAGCTCTATTTTATGGCGTAGTGTCATATTAACTAATTTGAGCTTTAATATGCGAGCATATTTGGGAGGTGACGCAAACGCGCAGGTTTTCTCAAATTTACTACTTCAAATTGGTAACGGCACATACCCGACTCAAGAAGGAGGTAAAGTAACTTTAGTCGAAAGCCTGTGTTCTTCTGTTGCCTCACAGCAGGAACTCATTTCCTCTGTATACGGAGATCCATCAGAGATCTCGAACCATGACGCTGCTTGGCTATGCCAACGAGCTATTTTGGCACCTCGCAACGACCAAGCAGCAGCAATAAATTCTCAAATATTGGTACATGTTTCTGGAGAAAGTAGGGAATATTTATCTATTAACACGGTTTTAGAAGAAGGAGATGCCACCCACTATCCAGTAGAGTTTTTAGACTCTCTAAATACACCAGGTCTTCCAGCACACAAAATTTATTTAAAAGTCGGAGTACCAATCATTCTACTCAGAAATTTAAGCCCACCAAAACTATGCAATGGAACTCGGTTGAGAGTAACAAATCTCCAACGAAATGTCATCGAAGCCGAAATCTTAACAGGTTGCGGCTCCGGTGATGTTGTTTTCATTCCCAGGATACCCATTATCCCCAATAATTTTCCGTTTACTTTCAAACGTGTGCAATTTCCTGTAAGCCTCTGTTACGCTATGACTATTAATAAAGCCCAAGGCCAGACGTTATCCGTTGCGGGTGTAGACCTTACTTTTGATTGTTTTTCACACGGCCAACTCTATGTTTCTCTATCACGTGTTAGCAACCCAAACAACCTTCTTGTATATGCTCTGGGTAATTCCACCGCTAACATAGTATATAGAGAAGCATTAACGTAATCAACTATACCAAAGTCAGGACTCTTATCTAAATCATCAAAAAGGTGATATACTCTTATCTAAACGACGTTGTTTTGTTCTCGACAACCACGCGAACGAAGTCGCGGGCACAGCTAGTATTAATATAAAGGGAATGCTCTGGCTGTCCGTTGTAAGATGCTGGCCCGCAGGTTTGCACGGTGTACGAATTCAATTAAAATCACGCTTTTTAAGGGGATTACAGCACCTAAACGTAAAAAACGCAAGTATTAGAAGCTATAAAAGTATATTATGATCGATTACAGTAAACAAAATCAGAAAAATATATGATATTCTTCAGGATATATGCTAGGTAGATAGTGTGTTAAAAACATAATACAACTAATTTGATACGATAGTAAAAAAACCATGAAGATACCTCTAAAAACTTTCTTTTTACAATAAAAACCGTACTAATATACACACAATAATTCTGATTTTTTGTCAGATTATTCTACAAGCAACATACTAAAGCACTAGTGTTTTATTTTTTTAGTCCAAACAATAGATTTTTTGTTAATAGATAATTGCTTCATATTGTGCAATAAATTACCAGCGTTGTGTCATCTCGCTTCTCTTTTTCTTTTCTATGCAGTCCGACAGTGACCACGCTTTGGTCCCCTTAAGGCCGCTGCCTGGAATTTCGTGGGCAGCGGGGCGGCAGCGGCGGCGACGCGGGAGTGGCAGGATCTTATGCGTACATTTAAATGGACCGGTTCTCGAAAACAGCTGCGCGGGAGCGGGCAAGGCGGTCAAGGCAATCGGCGACCACCCGCGCCGCGCCGCAGCCGCCCCGCTGCCCGCAAAATTCCAGGCAGCGGCCTTAAGCATATTGTCAATCTTTTTACACCTGCAGGCTGTGGCTGTGGGTCAGTTTTTCGCAGCGCGCATACAGCGACCTGCGAGCTGCGTGTCCAATATAGTAATGCACTCAGGGTACTGTTGGGGCTGCCGTGGCGTTGCAGTGCGTCAGGCATGTTTGCTGAGGTTGTCCTTGGATGTACTTCCATAGTGCGAACAGGGATAATCGTCGGTTGGTGCCTCACTTCATTAAAAACGTTTAACGGGCCTCTGCGAGTTGGCTTCGGCCCCTCGTACACCTTCCAAAGATCCAGGACCCCAGACGTAAAAATAATAATAATATTAAGATTTGTTAACCATTATTTGTTTTTTGTACATAAATAACAAACAAAAAATATGGGTGGAATAAACGCTATTTGCTTTACTCAAAATGAAACAAATATTTATTTTTATTAAGTTTTTATTCAATTTCGGAAGAGCTTTCTGGCTGAGGAGAAGCTGATCATACCTATTAACAGCGTCCGCTAGTAACACAATATCGCCTATTTTTAGCGATGCACGTGTGTAACAGGGATGATAAATAGATTATTTAGAAGATAATAATAGTACAGAGTTTGAAAACAAGCTTTAAAAATCCCCTGACCCCCTGAAAACAAGACAAAATGTAACTACCGAGAAAAAACAGGAAGTTGACGAGAATTAACAGAATGTAACTGTGAGGCCCTTTGTACACGACACAATTTCTTTACGGTGCGGCGCATAAAAATGTGTTTATCAACAACTGTAGGAATATTGATTTTATGTTCAGCTGCTGATATTACGGGCTTAAAAGCGTATTACGTATTTCCTAAGTTAATGGAATATACACGCTCAGCAGATATCTAGAGAAAAACAGGCGAATCTCGTTAATAGCTCAAACAATAGTTATCTCGGCACGTGTATGGAACGTATCGAATCATAACAACTTACTTGAAGGATACACGAGCTGGTGACGCCGCCATGTTAGATATCGCATCGGCCTGGTTTATTACACGAACTTACCAAACGGGATAAGGACTCGTAGGATTTAAAGTTTCAGGTGTCAACTGCCTAGGGGGCGCGTTTAATTGACGCGAAAACTTTCAGGCCTCAACTCTCGAAAGTGTTCCCGTGTTAAACTGTTGCAACCTGAACAAATCTAAGATCGTAAGTTCTAGTCCCATCCCGAAACATAGGTGACGACGTGAAACAGTTCTAACACAAAGTGAAGAAGTGACCATTTTTATTCAAAAACAAATGCTGAAAGAACTGACATCGGGCTGAAAATAATGTTGAGTCTAAAAATCATCCAACATTCACTGTAATAAGCGCTCGATTTGATCACCACGCAGAAGCAATATTTTTGTAAATGCAGGTGTATAATGAATTCCAGATTTTGACGGTATTAACTGAACGATTGCGACACAGGAGTTGTTCCACAACTGCCCGTTTTCCTCCTTCTGTCTACCCCGGCCGGTTTTATAGTCGTTTGTCCATCTAGCTGCCCACATAGAGCCCTCCTCAAAATGTTTGGGCGCTTTCCCCAAGTGAATATTGTTGTGCAACGCTGATGGAAAGTTAACTGCAACCCAGTGCACCACCTTATCAAGTTATCACTGCTAATAATAACTGAATTGTTGAAGTAACTCTGTTGTCTTGGTCCCGTGATCCCGCAAGGCTGGGTCAGTGTGTTTCGCGGTTAGCAGCGCCCGCGCAGCTATCAGCCGCGACTCGTGGTGCTATATAGATAAGAAGACAAACAAAGTGATTCATTATCAATCAATCGTGTTGTGAATACTATCTGTATTGTTTCACTGTTGCCATGCATTCGCGAGAGCATCAGACACTTTATAGCACTTTGTTTACTGGAGTGAAGTTACAATGTAAGTGTAATTTTCTGACCTTTACGAACTAAAACTAACTGTTACCGTCATTTTAGTTTTCATTTAATGATTTTTGCCAGTAAAGAGATATCCGAAAGGGGACTGGTCCCCTTAAAAAGCGTTTTTTTTTTCTTTTTTTTTATAACCCTATCATATTTTCCTAAATTACGTAGATCTCAAGGCAAAGAAAGAATAATGCGTTTATTCGCATTTCGCATTAGAACGAAAAACCTAACTCAAGTATGAGCTGCGTTTTGGTAACACACAGGCCAATTTCTAAAATGAAGACGTAAATATTGCTTCAGCAAATAATTATGTACATTTTCAGTTAGCGAACAGTAATAGTGCCTAATCAAATTTAATGCAAGTTCTCGATCCGCACGTGTCTCTTTGTTTCCACACAACACAGATACAGAGCCCCTTCACGTCATACACTTTCACAGCATTGTTACTACCTAGTCAATTCTATTTTCAAAATGGGGATACAGTACGATGCTGAGCTTTTGAAAAGACGAGTTCAATCTTGAGTCCAACAATTGTGCACCTGGAAACTGGAAAGCTGCCACGCTTAAATGGAATTGGGCTGGACACATCTGCCGCATGTCAGACGATCAGTGGGCCAAACTTACGACCCAGTAGTAGCGGAGTCCCGTTAAGCGGGACAGGACCAGACGGAGATGGCGGGATGAGCTGGACTCCTTCCATAAAGATTAGTCCTTGGCAGCTCTGGACAGGGAGGGGTGGAAAGAGAGTAGGGAGGTCAGCAGTGGGACATTAACGGCTAATAATAATAATTCTTTTTCTATTTTGTAAACCTTCAAGATCTTCGTCCGGAGACGATGGAGGTCAGGATTTCTAGGCAGAAAATTACTCTCCCATTGTGGTACTACTAACCATCAGAGAGCTTTCAACACTACCAGAGAGCTTTCTTCAAACAATAAATTAAATATTTTAAAATGCAATTTTGTGACTGCTAAAACCAATTCTGCCCGGTCAACAGACAAACACGAAACAATAACAAAAATAGCGCCACCGTCAGCCGATGACGTGTTGACATGCGCGGGATTCAAACTCGTGTTTATGCGGTCCTGGGTCACCCGAGACGTGACGCATGCAATTGTATAACAATGTGTAATTGTATCTGTACAAAATAATAATCAGGAGTGTGCAGTGAAAGTTAACAATACTAAGATAAGCGTGCTGTCTCTTACAAATGAATCGGAATCGAGGCTAGATATTATTATGGTTTTGTTAATATGCCACGACGGTCACAAGTGGCCCATTCCTTTGCATCTTAAAATATTACCGCAGCATTGACTTATGCACTGATAATAATGTATCAAAGAATCAGACCTAGAGCTTTAGCTCTTGCTATAGCTGTAGGTGTGCTCGTAAGTGTAACAAACGTGTGCGGTCGGGGACCCCCCTCAGCAGGCTTAGCATGACGCATTCTATTTCTACGTAGAATAGACACACAGCTCTTTCTATACAAAGTGACATTTCGTTTCTCCACTTTTGACATCGCACCGTAGAAATCCTTCTGCAATCTGTCATTTATAACGATCTTTGTCTGGGTCTTTTATATGTAGTCTATTTTAGAAGAAAGTTTTATATCCCAACTGTCAAAATGACGCTGACGACTGATAGTTGTAAGGAGATTTTAAACTTTCTACACGACGGCCACAAAGTATATACGGTTATCTACAAAATCATGATATAACTACAATATTTTTTGTTCCAAAACACGGTACTTCGACACTGAGAACAATTGTTGTAGTTGTCTTTATATACGTGATTTATTATCAGTAAAAAAACGAATAAAAATCCTATGACAAAACAGAATTCTGAGTCGAATTATGTAAAAGAGTATGTATTTCGTAAAAAGTGCAGTTAACTCTTTCTACTTTGCTGCCGTCGTACTGTCTACACGGAATGTCATCTTTGTCTACTCTTCCGTCGACAAAACGGTGCTCATGCTAAGCCTGCTGGAACGAAGTTCCTTACGCGATATTCGCACGCACACACACTCGTAAACAAACGTGTGTGGTCGGGGACCCCCGTCAGGAACGAAGTTCCTTACGCGATACTCGCACGCACACACACTCGTAAACAAACGTGTGTGGTCGGGGACCCCCGTCAGGAACGAAGTTCCTTACGCGATACTCGCACGCACACACACTCGTAAACAAACGTGTGTGGTCGGGGACCCCCGTCAGGAACGAAGTTCCTTACGCGATACTCGCACGCACACACACTCGTAAACAAACGTGTCCGTTCGGGGACCCCCGTCAGGAACGAAGTTCCTTACGCGATACTCGCACGCACACACACTCGTAAACAAACGTGTCCGGTCGGGGACCCCCGTCAGGAACAAAGTTCCTTACGCGATATTCGCACGCACACACACTCGTAAACAAACGTGTCTGGTCGGGGACCCCCGTCAGGAACGAAGTTCCTTAGGCGATACTCGCACGCACACACACTCGTAAACAAACGTGTCCGGTCGGAGACCCCCGTCAGGAACGAAGTTCCTTACGCGACACTAGCACGCACACACACTCGTAAACAAACGTGTGCGGTCGGGGACCCCCGTCAGGAACGAAGTTCCTTACGCGACACTAGCACGCACACACACTCGTAAACAAACGTGTCCGGTCGGAGACCCCCGTCAGGAACGAAGTTCCTTACGCGACACTAGCACGCACACACACTCGTAAACAAACGTGTGCAGTCGGGGACCCCCGTCAGGAACGAAGTTCCTTACGCGATACTCGTACGTATACACACTCGAAAGAAACAGAGACACAGAGAAAGTGTGAATTTAATACGTGTTTTTAATACAGAGCCATGTAGTATAAGCTTTTTTAAAAGCTCTAATAAACTTGGCGCCATCTTGGATTTTCATGTTAACCTCACTATCGATCATCGATTTTAGCAACCTCGAACAGCATGAAAACGAACGATACCCATGATGATAAATTTAAAAATGTTAGCAACCCCATCTTGGATTTTCATTTGGACCTCACTATTAGCACCCTCTAACTAAAACCACAAAAAACTATAAAGAGAAAGAAAGTCGCATGGAGCCATAACGCTTTTTCGTTCTATTCATACCAGAAAGAACTCCAAAAGTTTGCATAATTAATTACATCAATGAAATTAAGTTGATAATTGCAGTTCCACTGCAGAGCAATTTACTCTTGTCATATCGTCATTCGTCAAGGTTTGACAAACGTACTGCCACAGGAACAATACTCAAACACCGATCCGAACATTTACAAAAAAGATGAAAAAACTTGCTACAAGATTGCCTTTTTGCTTTCCCTCCACTTCCTTGATCATAGACTGCTCCTACGGACATGTAATACCTTACTTTCTCAAATCTCCAGGTTCCCTAGGTCAGTGCTAATACTATTATGAGGATATGGTGCTGAGCTGCATGTTTGTAAACCGACACTTAAGAGTTTTTTACGACTCGTCGGTAACTCCTTATCTACTTATCTAGTTCAGGGCTGATGCCACGTGTATGACCAGTCTGGAGCGAAAGTACTGCCTGCATATAAATCTGGGTATGCACAGCATATAGGGGCACGGTCATGAAAACATTTACGGTTTACGTATGTGACCATAATATACACGGGGTATAGTGTACGAGTATTATAGGGGATTATCTAAGAGACAACTGATTGAATTCGCCGAAACACATTCTAACAACAACAACTGTTTTCAAATGTGCACTTACGCTATCTACGAATCTCCGTAACTCACATTTTTAAGAAAAAATGTAGCACAATTCCTATAATACAACAAGGATTTCTTTTAAACGTTATCTTAAGTAGGTGGAAGCATGGAAGTAAATCATCTGCTCTTGTACTGGCCTCCCTACGTATATGAGAATAGATCATGCCTGTAAACTATAAAGCCTGATAAACACGGTGCGATTTAAACGTACCGTGTTTATCTTCTTCTATATATAGACTTATAATAAATCTGTAGAGAGGTCAATTCTGTACATGAAATATATTTCCAAAATAACTATCAGCGGGTGATTAGTGATCGATACTGACGCCAAAAATGCAATCAGTAAAATTTTTGTCTGTCTGTCTGTCTGTCTGTCTGTCTCTCTGTATGTTCGTTATAGAAACAAAAACCACTCGACGGATTTCAACGAAACTTGGTACAATTGTTCTTCATACTCCTGGGCAGGTTATAGTATACTTTTCATCACGCTACGATCAATAGGAGCAGAGCAGTGAAGGGAAATGTTGGGGAAACAGGAGAACTTACTCCATTTTTTAAGCTTTCGTCGCGTGTGCAGCCTTAATGGTTAAAGCTACACAGAAATCATGTATGACGGAAATGTTCTTCTTAAAATTATATAAAAAATATTCCACGACAGCAAATGTCTATCTTTTATGGTTGACTCACAATAACACGTGTAACTCCCGATAGCTTAGCAGTTCGGAGCTTTCTGATTATATTTATCTACCCTTACGTTTATAACACTCTCACTCATCCCTAATTAAAAAATGATAACATTATTACATAAGTAATAAAAAAAGAATCATAGAAATTGGTACAGAAACACCAAAGTTATACATGAGATACGCTAATAAGCCATCGCGCGTGAATACTGAATCATGCTATAAGGATTATTTTTGTGTAACGGTCGCCGCGCCCGCTATTGTCTTGAAAAACGCGTTGAATGAGAAATACGCGTTCTCAAGAATCGGCAGAGGAAAGAGCACATCGGTTAAACTCTATGAGAGTTAGTGCCTCAATTTCCGGAAGTCATTATTCCACGCGGACGAAGTCGCTGGCAAAAGCTAGTCAGCAATAATATTACAACTATAAAAGTTGCACCGTCTAACTAAACAGTGTTCAGGTGGTGCAACTGCGTTGACGATCCAAATCAGTTCTTGCTTAATTCTATTGTATGCCACATGCAGGCAAGAAAGTTGCATGGTGATAATGGGTCTTTAGCAAAGTGATACAAGCTGGCTGGCCAGTCAGCGCCGGCGAACATTTACATAAGTATCACCAGATGTTAGTATCACCAATCGTAGAGGCTGTTAAAAACGTGTCGCTAATATCATCATTATCATCTGCCTGCCTTTTCCCAAGTATGTCGGGGTCGGCTTCCAGTCTAATCGGATGCAGCTGAATACCAGTGTTTTACATGGAGCGACTGCCTATCTGACCTCCACAATCCAGTTACTGGGTAATACGATACCCCTTGACCGTAAGACTGGTTGTCAGTCTTTCGGGCTTCTGAATACCCGTAACGACTGTCAAAGATCCACGAATGACAGCCGGTACCAACGGCTTAACGTGCTTTCCGAGGCACGGAGAGGTCTCGGTATGTAAGATGGTCACCCATCCACAGACCAACCGCGGCAAGCGTAGCTTAACCTGATCGATCGCTAAACGTGTCGCTCATAATGAGAGTGAATCTACCGGATAGGAAAGAGCAAAGGTATCCGATATGCAGAGCTAATCTGTATTATTTAACCTCCTCACATTGCAGTAAATACTTACGATCAAGGCTGCCTCAGTTTAGGTAGCGTAACCCTTCTCAATTAGCAGGCATTAACGAGCTCATTAGTCGTTAATTAAATGATTACTATATGAGTAGGACAGAGTTTAGAGTAAACATTCTGGCTTGAAATCTATTTGTAGATACTAAATATTTACAATAATGCAAGGGCCAGAATCCCACTGTAATCCCACAATAATTAAAGCGTTTACTAAAAATGCATCTGCCTAGTAGCATTATGTTGAGCACCTAAACTTAGACACACAAACGATTACAGTAAACCATACTCGAATCACCACAACACATGTTGGTATAGCTCTCGTAATATACATAGTATTACATAGTATCAGTAGTACAATATCTCATATTGCACCCCTGACCAGACGAAGCCGAATAAATGAAGCCACAGTTGATCATGTTACATCATTACTTCGCGATAAAGTAACGTGCGGTAGACACGACAGTAACAGGAATTGCACTTAAGCATTGTACCGACACTTCGAAGGGATTGGGTATTGCATTTCCTAAGAACTTTGAAGGTATTAGTTACGAAATGCACCGCAATTATGTAACTAGAATGAATTAGTTTAAACCGTGAGATATATCCCTTTTTAGGGTCCGTAGTCAACAAGGAACCCTTATAGTTTCGCCATGTCCGTCTGTCTGTCTGTCTGTCTGTCCGTGGTTTAGCTCAAAAACTATTGGTACTAGAAAGTTTTAATTTGGCATGAGTATACCTACCTACACGTTAATGACGCCGAAAAAGTGGTAATATAAAATTTAAAAAAAACCCATTATTTAAGCCCTAAATAATGTTTTTTTTTTTTAATTTTATTACCCTAAATTTTAGGATACTTCCCCTACATGTAAAGTGGGTATGATAATTTTTTTTTTGTCCTCCCCATAGTGTGGGATATCGTTGGATAGGTCTTTCAAAAATATTAGGGGTTTGGAAGACCGTTTTTTGATTAAGTAAACCGTTCGTGACCTTAACACGTCAAATTCACTTAGTGTCAATTTAATGAACACCATCCTGACTGTACCAGTTACCTTCCTTCCAGTAATGCTACCATCATTGTCGTCTGCCTAGGCCTTGTCCCAACTATGTTGGGGTCGGCTTCCAGTCTAACCGGATGCAGCAAAATACCAGTATTTCACATGGAGCGACTGCCTATCTGACCTCCACAACCCAATTACTGGATAATACGATACCCCTTGGTAAGACTGGTTGTCAGACATTAGCGCCGATTTCCTTGTTCACAAACTAAACTAAATTTAAGTTCAGTGCATCTTTTTCTTTCTATTTCATTAAGAAAAGGACAGGACTAAACTAACATTTATCTTCTGTCCTTTTATTTTATGAAAAATAAAAAGAAAAATATGCATTGAACTATATTTTAGTTTGTGAACAAGGGAATCGGCGCCAATACCATGGGTAGGTACATAAATAGCATGTCAAATATAACTATCAGCTTTTCAGTGAACCGTAATCGGAGCAGATAATAAATATTCAGCGAGAAAATGGAAATATTAGCGGGTACTATTTTCATTTTTTTCAATTCAATATCGTTATGGTGATCATAGGTTTGTACATAATACAGGTTTTAAATAATTAAATAGATCAGCTATGTCCCGCCCTTTGGGCATACAATAGTCATGTAGGAATATAGGTAAATTATTTAACAAATTATTAATATTTTACATAAAAACTAAAAGATAAAACCAAACAAAAGGTACAGATAATATAATTATCACAATGTATGCGACTGTCCCTTTAAATTAATTTTGAAAGAATTTCATCACCGGAACGTAGACGATTTTTGGTTACGGTCGAATGGCCCGCGGTCCATTCGCTTTGGGCCGTCCCGTTCAGACTAAATACCTACCCGATCAAGAGTATTAACAGGCTGCTGAACACATAATGACTGAGGGGGATTATATTGGAGCAGTGATTTGTCCAATAAGAAGTCTTTTAGAGTAGTAGCACTTATCTACTAACAGATCATGGAGACTCTTTTTAAATGTCTTCATTTCCGTAATTATTCTGATAGGCCCCGGAATATTATTAAAGATGCGTGTAGCCATACAAAAGATACTTTCATGCATAAGATGTGTCTTACTAGCTAATTTACGCAATTTCTCTTTGCGTCGTATACGCATGTAGTAATTATACGTGTCGATATAGTTTCTTACAAACACTGCGACCTCAAAAATGTAGACACACCGCAGTGTAAAGTACGTTTATCTTTTTAAAAATTGGCTTATTGGCAAGAGATAATCCCTGATCGCCACGGACTCTGATCCCTAACCGATGAAATATTGTTTTGTCCACCAAATGATCACGTGTGTTATAAACAGTAATATGTTGCATTTATGTTAAACAATAACAAAAGTTCGTCTATTTTAATTTGTATTTGTTTAAGTAATGTTTGTCATCATTTGATTAGCAGTAAAACTTAATATACATTAGTGTATAATTTCAGCTCATTCAATTAAACGTTTCCTTTCTGGCTGGGAAATAAAAGAAGCCTCACAAAACTCACGTAGCCGACGTCTACGTCTATTCTAACGCCGCCCGGCCCGTGTGCGTATATTTCGAACCAATACAAACTTAAATGAAACTAGGAAAAAGGTTACGGGTGTCTAAATACAAGGATCTCTTAATAAACTGCTACAAATAAGCCCGTTTTCACTATCTCTGCGGTACCTAAATAAATGCCTAAACAAACTCGCGCTGTTGGATTGTTTAAGGCATTTAGTTATACAATTACAATAAAGGCATCATCATCATCTGTCTGCCTGTGTGCTATGTTACTTGTGTTCGGCGCAACACAATCAGAATAATGGCATAAACCTTAAATAACCACCAACCATAAGTTTACACACACTTTCAAGTTGTGCTAAACCGTACCTTGCTCCATTACTGCGGCGACGCGACGCAATAATGGAGCAACGGTCTACGAACATGCTAGCCTGCAATATCTACGAAGTGTCGTAGCAATTTCGTAGATCCTTAAGTGTGTGGAGAAATGATATCTGAAACAAATGTTTTAGCATCCATCTATCTAATAATTTGTGGAGTACCTTCTGAAGAATCCGTCGTTTCGCTGTTTATGGTATAAGTCTTAAATGACTATCCTAATAAAACTTGATTAAAAGGATGTGCTGATCCGATTGATATACGCATCTAAAAGTATGATAAATAACTAAACAAAAGTTATCTAGTTTGACCCGCGTCCTATCTATAAATCATTTTGATTTAGAACAAGTAATGTGCACTGAAACGCAATCATATATTTATCAGATGCAACAACGACACAATTCGTCCGCACAAGGTCAGTGCGCAGGCGCAGAATGTCCAGTACACCCAAAATAAATAATGCATTAAAAATATTTTCGTAATGATAAGGTGAGGTTATAATAAGGAAAGTGACTTGTTTTATTAACGTGTTGCGATGTCACTGTTGAACAACAGGTGATAAACTTTCGTACAAATATCTGCCCTTCACCATCTTCTCAAGAACTTGTATCTCCCCAATTTATAATTTAATCACACTTTAAGATAACGTTCTATGAGATATCGAAATTTTTGGGATAACCAAAATCATCATCTGCTTAGCTTTTTCCTATGTTGGGGTCGGCTTCCAGTCTAACTGGATGCAGCTGAATACCAGTACTTTACATGGAGCGACTGCCTATCTGACCTCCACAACCCACTTATTGTGTAATACGATACCCCTTGGTAAGCCTGGTTGTCAGACTTTCGGGCTTCTGACTTTCAAAGATCTACGAATGACAGCCGGGAACAAAAGCTTAACGTGCTTTCTGAGGCACGGACGGGTCTTGGTATGACCAAAATAATAAATAACAATTTCAAAAAATAATAAGTACCTATAAAAAAAAATCGTTATTAGCGTAAATAAGGTACAGAAAGTTGACAACATAAATAAAATAGATCTCTTATTCTGCCTTTAACTTCGGCGTGCAAATATCATAGTCATAGTATCGTTTAAATTAAATTAATTATTATTGATTTAAAGTAGTAATAGTAGTAGATTTTTTCATAGATTTTTTTTGTCATTGTTCCTCTGAACCAAAACACCTGCCATCTAATCTCTTCACCACCCTTGGTTGACTGGTAGAGATTGCCTAAGCCAGTCAACCAAGCCTTAGGCCCTAAGGCATTAAGCCCGCCTTTGTAACTTTTTGTGCAAAAAGTTTAAATATATAACCAAACTAGCGGCCCGTTCCGGCTTCGCACGGGTGGAAAAAAAATATCTATATTAATCAATGATAATGTAGCATTCAAATGGTGAAAGAATTTTTAAAATCGGTCCAGTACTCTTTGAGCCAATTCGTTACAAACATATAACCAAATTATGAAATTTAGCCTAAAGAAACCTGTCTTTAAAATATGAATACAACCCCGGGGTCAGAACGTCCCTGAGATGGTGCAGTAATATTGTCTAAAGACCAATTGTATAACTTAAAATTGATAAATAGATAAATATGTATTTCCAAGAGCTATTCAACCGATCTTAAAATCCCCATGCATTTTTCCATCCTATCTCTCTCTTTTATTTTTATTTCTTTGCATATTTTCTATTGATTCTTGCCATTCTAACAGCATTGTGTTGTCGGCAGCGGAGCGGTGAGGCGGCGGCATGGAGGACGACGTGACGTTCCTGTTCCAGCTGGGCGTGGTGCGCGACGCGGTGGCGGCGCCCGCGCATTTGCTCACACTGGCGCACCTCAAGGACCTCGCCGTCAAGTTCGTGCACGATAAGGTAAAGGTCAAATGGTCCTGCAATCTAATTTCGTAACACACATCTCAATCTGAATCATTTTGAAGGAAGTAGTAACATTTTAGTTCAACACACAACAGCCGTTTCGAAGATTAGCCAGAACAAACAGACAGACAATTTTCTTTTTGTTATACGAATCTTATAAACATTCCTAAGCCTTTTGGAAAAATGCTATTATTTTGACATTACAAACAGACATTTAAATTTTATTTATTTGTATGGATGAAATGTTTGAATTTGAGTAAAAATACAGTCCTCTTCACCGTATCCGGCGACTGCGACCCTGACATTTCTTTTTCCTTTCGTAAGCTCTCTGGTGACTTCACTAGAGGGCTTAAGTATATCTATAATGATATTATAAAGAGGAAAGGTTTGTATGTATGTTTGTAACGAATTGGCTCAAAAAGTACTGGACCGATTTTAAAAATTCTTTCACCATTTGAATGCTACATTATCACTCATTATATAGGCTTTTTTTTCCACCCGTGCGAAGCCGGGACGGGCCGCTAGTCCGTTATAAAGCATCACCGAGCGCGGCACGATGGCATCAGTGCAAAAAAACAATATCTGAGCCCAACATTAGATTCGGACCTATAAACCATTACCTACTTCATTTGCTAATAATCGGTCTATATTAATAACTGCTAACACCTGCACAGATCCCCGACAACGGCCTGAACCGTCTATCGGACCGCATCCTGCTGTTCCGGCACGACTACTGCTCGCCCAACGTGCTGCAGCTGATCAACTCCGCCTCTGACGTCACTGACGAGACGCTCGTCGAGATCGTGCTCACCGCCAACCGTGAGTATGGATGTCAGTACGGAGGAGACTCATCATTTCAATGGAATGCATTAACATTTTAGCCATCGATGATGGCACTCTGTCGATAGGCAATTTAAACAATGTAAGTTTTTCTAGACTTGGTGTTTAAGTGAAAGGTGAAATGCGATTAGCAAGTAAGCAGTTACTGTGAAATGTTAGGGCATCAGCATTATTTAGTTCCATCTTCTATTGCTAAAATTATAGAATGAATGAATGATCTCAATATTTACTAGAACGTAGGTGGCGTCCTATTTAGCATTTTACATACTCAAGTTATCCGTCTTTATAATAAATTGTTTGTAGACGACTTGAGTAAGTATGTCTGTAGTCTACAAAATGTTTTGAAATAAATAAATAGACACCAACCTTAATAACTGAGATCATTCAGATCGTACATGCCCAGTTTCCAACCTGTACCATTATACCTACAATACACAATGACATTGTTCTAGCCTTGCTATGCGACGGCGGCGCGGAGGCTGCGCCGGCGCCGCGGCCGCACGCGCTGTCCGTGCACTCGTACAAGGCGCCCACTTTCTGCGACTTCTGCGGGGAGATGCTGTTCGGACTAGTGAGGCAGGGACTCAAGTGTGAAGGTAAGAAGACTATATGAATTGTACATACATGCTTTACTCTGCAACATTTCAGTTTCAACTAAGTGAACTCCCACTATCGGATGATAACAAATTGAAAATGAACTCCGCTAAAAAAAGAAATATTGTGACTAAATTCTATCAATATACCGAAGAATAAAAGAATCGATAATCTCAGTTTTGAAGATCTCAACATCTATCTAAAAATTTTGGATAAGGCGGTTACCCCACACTGCACAGGGCCGTAAATCCACGCGAGATGAACGGGATTAGCTAAGGAATTGATGTGGTTTCGGTAAGGAATCGTGAAGTAGTCGTAGTGAATTAGGGCCCTAGACACCGCTCCGGTGTACGGTGCTGCGGTTAAGATACCCAGTTCAGTGTGCCAACCGCCTAATGAAGATCCAATTTCTGACCTATTTTTGTACATCTTTATGTGAATTTGAGCTCTCATCAATTGCTTCCAGGATGCGGCCTAAACTACCACAAGCGGTGCGCTGTGAAGGTCCCGTCAAACTGCAGCTCGCCCGTGACGGGCGCGGGCGCACGCAGCCCGGCGCACAGCCACGCCTCGCACGACGACGCCTCGTCGCTGGTAAGGCGCCTCGCCAGGCTCGTCACTGATAAAGACAACTAGACCCACACGTGGAGCAGTTATGAGGAGTTGCGTAGGCAGGGAACGGGGAGGAATCTCTGGTGAACCAACTTCGTAGGGGCATTCCCGTAATTTAAGAACGTTCGCATTTTAATCTGTCAAAACACAGAGAGACATTTATTGTCGCTAAAATGAGATTGCGACTTGATTTGAGCGTTTTTTTAGTACGAGAATTGGCCTTCTAGATGTTTTTATGCATATTGGCTAGGGATCGATGATAATAAAATCAAACTTTTTCCAGTTCTTAAAATCATATTTAAATTTTAATGTTTACCTAGTTATGTAGGAATAACGGTTAGAAACGGAGGGGGGAAATCTTTGAAAGAAAGTTTATCAAAACTGGTTAAATGCAATCTCTTACAATATACAATTTCGCATTTATTAATTGTTACAACTTACAATGTACTTATTATTACTCAAATTCTGATTAAACTTACAGATTGAATTCTTTAAACCAATTAGATTTATGATTCTATGAGTAGTCACAACTACTGCACATATGAAATACTTGCAGTATTAAATACAAAAAATTGAATTTTAAAATCAATTAAGTATTGTAATAATAATAAGTGTCAAATGGATGTGTCAAAAGTATTACTTAAATATATTTTATATGTGTTTATTATATTATAGTCATAGGTTATAAGCATAACTATGCTCACAACTATTTTAAATAACGCTTATATACACAAGAGAGTAACATTAGTTTTGTAGATCTGACTTTAGTGTTTGTTATACTATATCCAGTTAACTTGTCACAGTTATCTGTATGTTTTGATATTATTAGTTAGACATAAGAAGGAGATAGACAGACATTCCAGCAAGAAGTCACTATTGTTGTTATTTAAATTGAATTATTTACAATGAGGATACTGTTTTTACGTCGCCAAATGTTTTGTATACAATTTTAGATACGATTAAATTCATTCTATGATAATTATGTTAAAATAATACAAATTAATGTAATTATTGTTTTAATACTTAATTTGTCTTGTAGATTTTTCACACGGTTCAAGCTGTACAAAAAAAAAATAGAATCAATTTGCATTTTTAAATACATAAATGTTATTAAAATAATTATTGATGTTAGGAATATTCTATTTTTAAATACATAAATGTTATAACAATTTATTAATGATGTTAGGAATATTCTATTTTTAAATACATAAATGTTATAACAATTTATTAATGATGTTAGGAATATTCTATTTTTAAATACATAAATGTTATTACAATTTATTAATGATGTTAGGAATATTCTATTTTTCCTGCTGCTTTTTATAAGCTTTACTAGCAAATCCATTAAGTTCAAGAAGTTGATTTTATTCTCTCTATGAACATGAGAGAACATTTACGCAGTTTTAGTTAGTAAGTAACTTATGTTGAGTATTTTATATCCGTCCATTTTCTTTACTTTGTAGTAGGTACTAAAAGTATTTAGTTTTTATACAACCATTGTATACTATTTACTTTATTTTGTATAAAACTAACAAGAATCGGGTGGTGGGTAGCATTTGTGGAAAGATATATATTTGTTTTAAATAAATGACTTATTATGAATTACTTCGTTTTATTTTCAATTCCCATGTTACCCATCATCCAATTCGAAAATTGACAAATTATGACCAAGTCTTGGGCAAACCAGTTCGGTCCAAAATACACAGGCGATTAGCAGATTCTTTAACATTGAACTTAAAAAAATGTGAGAATTTTCATATAAAGTAGAAGTCGAGGTCTTGTAAGCTCGCCCAAAGTAATGCGTATGCGTTTTTATGCCGTCAAGCAGTATTGATCTGCTATTAAATAATAATACTGGCAATTAATTACAATTATAACAAATCAAGTTAAACGAGAGGATATTGCCTCTCACAGAGAGGAAGCCTGTATCCCAACAGTGGGACTGATTACTAGAGGACAAGAGTGGTTAAGGCACGTGGTTGTGGGTTAAAGTCCAGGCAAGTACCAATAGGGTTCAATTCATATGTACTTTGTGAGTTTATCTTGGAGTTTACTGACGTCGTGAAGGAAAACATCGTGAGGAAATCTTGACGTGTAGTTACATGGACAGATGGGACGAGCGTGTTGTCAATAAGGACACATACTTCGAGAACCATTCGCTCTATCACCCTGCAACTCTTTTGAAGAATCAATATCTAAATATTTTATTTCAAATAAGCCTACAAGGGCACTTATGAAACGTCAGCAGCTAGGTGCACGGTTCCAATTGGTCGTTTCCTATGGAGAAGAACCAGCAAGAAACTCCACGGTTACTCTTTTAAAAATAATTGGCTTTTACAATGTTTTCTAATTACAGTAGGTATGGGAGGACAGCATAGGCCTGTCAACAAGTACCAAGTACTTGATAAAATAAAAAATGGTCTACAGATCTAAAATCTGCAGGGCCTACAAAGTCCTCACATTTACAAAATCAAAATCTCAATATAATTAAACTAAAGAATAAAATTAAACTCTTAGCCGTGTTCCTTCCGATGCAAATAATAATATGTAATTCATTTATTTATTAGTCATCAGAGGTCCATGGGTTAGTTATAGAACACTTATAATTTATGTTAGTAAAACAGTCATTGAATAGAGAAAAATAATAAAATAGTCTTGGGCCGTAACTCCGTCGCCGTGCCCGGCGCGGCGGGCTATCAGATGTGCTCGGTTCTACCGTACACCAATTTCTATACGGAAGTCTGAAATCGTCAACCCGTCTGGAGCAAGCTTGCCTATCGATGCGCATGCCTTCTCTGTATGAGAAGAGGCCTTTCCCCTGCAGTAGGAAAATAATAAACTGATATACTTAATTATTGAGAGAGAATAAAAAAAAAATTACAATAATTAAGTATTATTATTAATAATACTAATACTTATTATTGTAATTTTTTTTCGGTGTCACAGTAAACTGACACTACACTCGTTATTAAAAAGTATACGTGATTTAAATTTTCCACTAGAGCATTTGTACACTCAGTACATAAAGGCCGCCACGCATCAATGTGTCATCGGCGTCGTAACACTAGTGTTGGGCAATGATAATAATCCGGTTAATATCATTTGGCTAATAATCGATTAAAAGCAGTTAGTAGCCGTTAATAGCAATTATGGATGATAACCCTTTTTTTTTTTTTTGTGGATGGGAAATCATCCAATGACCCCTCCCGCTCTGGGTGGAGCAGAAGGGAGTGTCAGACTCTTACTGACTAAAACCCACCCGTGTTCCTTCCTTAGCCCTTTGTGTTCCGGGGTAGCGGTAACCCTTTCGGACAATCCCGCTGGGGATGATAACCCTGCTGTTAATGTTATTTTAGTGATTGAAAATTTCCCTTCATAGTTTTCAAGCTTAGAACTGTCAGATTAGACTTCCTTTTCATCATCTTTCTATGTAGTAAATAAATGTGCAATTTAAAACTAATCTGGCCCATTAAAAAAAATTCAATCAGCTATTTATATTGATTTTTGCTAATTACATTTTTATGTACTTAGATTTATTGAAATTCTGAATCAGTCATTTATTTGGGTTTTTTTGGGATTTTTTATTTTCGCTTTTAGTTGTTTTTTTTTTTTTTTTTTGTTTGTTGCTCAAAACAAAAAAATACATCAGCTTGAGTACTAAAGGTCCTTTCCGTAGCTGCTGACGCGTAAGGAGCTGATAAAATAGCAACTGCAATTTTATGAAGCTTAGTAGAACTGCAAATACCCTTCCACCAGCTAAGGGCGTCTGTTTCTTTGACTTGAGACCAAATAAAGCGATTCTTCCAAAAGTTATCTTTTGCTTTGTAATGGGCGGGGGTGCGGGGATGCATATTACCTACTAACCGCTCGGGTATTTTCCATTGTTTATAATTTACCTACGTCGTATTCACAGAAAAGAGCTAATGGTGCCGATTCTCTTGTACACCGAACTAAACAAAATAAACTATCACTAAAATTCCTTACTTTTGGCTATGAGAATCTTAAAGCTATTCTGCATTAAAATATGTCTAAATTTAAAAATAATTTTGACACAACCAAATCGAATTTGACAATCGCGACTCCACGTGGTAAGTAGGTACTTTTTTTTTTGTTTGGCTTCGCACGGTTTGTGCATTCAGCCAAAAAGTAGGTACTTATTTGCCCTCATCATCATCATCTGATAAGCCTTTTCCAAACTATGTTGGGGTCGGCTTCCAGTCTAACCGGATGCAGCTGAATACCAGTGTTTTACATGGAGCGACTGCCTATCTGACCTTCACAACCTAGTTACTGGGTAATACGATACCCCTTGGTAAGACTGGTTGTCAGACTTTCGGGCTGCTGACTACCCGTAACGACTGTCAAAGACCCATGAATGACAGCCGGGACCAACGGCATAATGTGCTTTCCGAGACACGGAGGGGTTTTTTTTTTTTTTGAGGGTGGGAAATTATCAAATAACTTCTCCCGCTCTGGGCGGCGCGGGAGGGCGTGTCAGACTTTTACTGACTAAAACCCACTTTCTGAGACACGGAGGGGTCTCGGTATGTAAAGATGGTCACCCATCCACAGACCAACTGCGGCAAGCTTAGCTTAACCTGATCGATCGACCTGTGCGGCTGTTATTATTTAGCCACGGTCCCCTCCCCGTGTTTTATTTTGAGCCGTAGGTGCGCAGTGGGGCAACCTTGACCTCTTTTTTATGGAATTTTTCACTTTTGTATGAAAACTATGAAATATTATTACCAACGTGTTGAGTTTTAGGGGTTTACAGGTTCTATAAAGGGGGTCGAAATTTTCATTATTTTTGCGATAGAACACACCGTTTTCGAGATATAAGCAAAAGAAAACAAAAAACCAGTACTGTTTTTGCATCTGAAGTCGAGGTGTTGATGTAAATTTTATTCATGCCAACTAATTTTATTCCACACCTTTTTAGTCGCGATTAAAAATACTGAGATTTAGTTAATCCAGTGCAATCTTAGTGCTGTCAATCTAAAATTTAGTTAATTTGTGTCACTTTAGTTAATTTCAGAATGGGAAATCGTCGTTTGACAGGAATAAACTAAATTTTGGTGATTTTTAGTATAGTTTAGACGCATTTGTGACAAGAGAATCGGCTCCAATAAGTAATTTACTCATTGTACCTTACATTTTTACGTATCAGTTACAATTTATTTGTAGGTATACATACACCTACATATTTAGCTCGCTTTGTTAAATCAAGTAATTAATTAGGTAGATGGTTAAATCACAAAGCGATGCGTCAATAGTAATTATGGTTTATAAAGTATTGGACCTCTAAATTAACAAAACTGAATTTCCCGAAAAATGTGTATTTATTTTATTATTAATACTTTTTCACATACAAAAAGTGAAAATAAATAAAAATAATAACAATACATTGAATCACACTGCGTACACGCACCCAATTTATGTTCACACCCACAGATTTTACAATAAAACGAAAAAAAGCATTTATTTTTTTAACAAAACATTAATAGCAGGGTTATCATCCATTGCAAGGCTATTAATGGACACTTATGGATTATAATCGCTAATAACTCAAAGCATCCGGCTATTTACCCAACACTACGTAACACAGTATTTTGTCCATGCCACAATGCAATTAATTTTGAAAGGAGCACGAATTTTGCAACGTCGCATCGCTTCTGAATGTCAGCCCTAATTCCCCTGCAACGTTGGCCCCTACAGATGGGCAAGCACTCCCGCTCACCGTCGCGCACGGGGTCGCTGGGCGGCTGGAGCGCGGCCAGCGTGGCCAGCGCGGCCAGCGCGACCAGCGCGGCCAGCGCGGCCTCGCAGGCGGGCGCGGCCATCCCGCACACGTTCGAGGTGCACTCCTACACGCGCCCCACGGTGTGCCGCCACTGCAAGAAGCTGCTGCGCGGCCTCTTCAAGCAGGGCTTCCAATGCAAGGACTGCCACTATAATGCGCATCGCAAGTGTATTCCTTTCATACCGAAGGACTGTAATGGAGAGATTCGGGATCAACATAGTGAGTATTGCTATTTTAAACTCTTTGTTGTTCAAACTCGAATATCAACGAAACAAACGTTTGTTAGTTACAAATGATTGATTCTTTGATATTAAAGATTGAAACTAATGTCAAAACGAAATTACTTATATATTATATATGGACATATTTATTTTGGTAAATTATGCAACTTACGTTGTTTATCTATCAGACCTGACAAAGCGCAGTGATTAATTTTTCAATGTCAAACAAATATCAACATTGTGTTTTTTTTTAATAAAATCATGATCACTTTACCGTATCCAATTTGGTGCTGTATTGGACTAGTGGAAGTTTCACAAAATAGAATATCACAAATAGATTTCCGCAGGCATATAATATGACAATATGTTTAGACTACGTAGCTGCAGTTACTTGTTAAATTTTTTCATTGAAACCACACAGAATCACTTAGCTTAGAACTGTCAAGTAAGATATTATGACACGTCAATACCAGGCGAGTACCAGGACAGCAGCGGCGGCAGCGAGCTGTCGGAGGCGGCGCGCCTGCCGGACGACGAGTCCGACGACGGCGGCGCCGAGGCCGCCGACAGCGCCGCCGGGGACCACGGACAGGTACGCGAGCCGGCTTGCCGGAACTTGACCGCGACTATAGTCGGACTTTTAATTACCTGCAGTAAAATGACAGCTCATATGTTACCATTTTTTAACGAAATTTAAATAGTGATGTGACAAAATAATCGATTCATTCAAGTAACATCCAGTTCACAATCGATCCATGTTAAAATAAGTTTACAAAAAAACATTGAGCAATGCACAATTACTGTTTTGTCATCACATCAGTGATCGGATTGGATTTATAAAAAGCATGCATATTAGAATAACAAACAACATATCTTTTAAATAACAAACACAAACATATCTTTTAAATATTATTATTTTTGAGGTTTTTGGTGTTTTGCAAATAATCCTGTATATTAAACGTTATTTTATTCCTAATGAAAACTTAATTTTATTTAAAAAAATATATCTCAGATCGAGCTTTAGGAATTTTAGAGTAATAATTAACAAAATTATTTTTAGTAGACTATGTATTTACGCTGATTTGAAACTACAACATATGTTTGTATCCGATCAATACAAAGAATATTTGATTGTTCACAGTTAAATAAAAATTGGACAATTTCGAATATCTAACATTAATACGATTAAAACGATGTTTCACTGCGTTTTAATCACATCATTAGCAGAGATAGTGTGGCAACAATTTTTAACGAAATGACAGTAAGAAGTGTCATTTTACTGCAGCTAATTAAAAGTCGGACTATAGTAGCTTTACGATAAAACGGCGACCTCAAAAATTACAAGACAATAAAGATAACTAAGGGCTCTTTCAATTTAGACGTTCGTGTCGGAATGCTGCGGCGCCGTAGCGGTGCGCTTGTCGTTCTGCAAACGTCTAGTCGATTTCCATACAACGTATGCACCAAACGCGCAGTGCGGCGCCGGTGTCGCGCACGCACGACAGCAGGACGGCAACGTTGCAAATTCTAACTGCAATAAATTGTGTGGAAAAAATCGACTAGCCGTTCGCAATACGACAACCGCACCGCTGAAAGAGCCCTAAGTATAATATTAATCCGCCTGGACCTTTTTCAAATATTATGTTGGGGTCGGCTTCAGTCCAATCGGATACAGCTCAATACCAGTATTTCACATGGAGCGACTGCTTATCTGACCTCTACAACCCAGTTACTGGGTAATACGATACCCCTTGGTAAGACTGGTTGTCAGAGTTTTGGGCTTCTGGTGATTCAATACTTCTGTAATAAACTAATGATCCTCAGTGTAGTTGATTTACGTTTATTTCGTACCATTAAGGCTGGTTTTCCTTGTTAAATTGATACTACTGACATGCAATTGACCGTGCAATCGATATTTTAAATGTCTCTGTGGCTCTAGTACTTTATCGGAGTTACAAAAGCGATATTTTTTTTTACCGATATACACATGTATGTCATGTATATAAATAGATACACATATTGTAACAAAAGTATCGATATCGATAGGTTACTAGTACATTTATCGATATTTTTCTACTCAATGTAGTCAAGGTACCATGTACCTAATGTTGCCCCGCAGGTGGAGCTCCGTCGTCGCGACGACGAGCCGCAGCGCGACACACTGCCGGAGCGCTCGGCCAGCCGCCCCAGCAGGTGAGACGCGCTCCTGTCTATACAACCGTGTGTGGTGGTGGGCCTGTACGCTTTCTTTTACTCTGTGACGTCTCTACTATCGCATATACTTGTTTATGTGTCCGATTTTTAGTGTGAGCAGCTTTATGGGATACGCTTTGTGTTAGTCTGTGGCGTTTCTGCTGTGAAAGTATCTTGTGTGTTGGACTAAAGAAAGATCTAAAAGGTGCACCTAAATTGCGGTTGTCGACACCGATGTTAGTATTTCTGAAAATTTGGTACGAATATCTGAAGGCCAATAAATTCTCTTAATTTAAAACGTTCAAAATCTAGTCACAGTCTCATCTCGGCGACAAACAATTGTCAATAACTTGTCAAAATGTAGGGAAATTTGAGGTATTTTTGACAGATTGAGACTGAGATCAGACTGTGAACGTTCTTAAAATTACGAGAATTGCCCCTCAGGGATTTGTGCCCGGTTGATCAAAATCAAAAGTAATTTGTTCAAACTATTTAGGCTGAGAAACAGCATTTTTCGAACGTCAAGATTACAAAAGATAGTCCCCCGGCACGCCCGTCCTTTACCACTTCCTAGTGCTTTCGCTGGGGAGAAAAAGCGACGCAACAAACTCCCCAGCAGCACAGCTGTCTGGTCAGTTATAAAATACCTGATGGCAATAGGCTCGCCCCAAATTACATAACTTAAACGTAACTGTGCATTTTTTTCAACTACGCCATAGTATTTTTTTTTATTAAATAAACGATATTATTATTATTTTTATTTATATATTTGTTTTCCTCGGCCTAGCCGGATAGCTGATGACACGGGCCTAAGCCAAGTGTTCATCAGTGGGGTTAAGTGTTGGAGTAATATGAGATACTGCGTGGTTGTCCGCAGTAGGCTGTATGTTAGCCGAAACTATATTTGTGTGGGAGTACTGGAGCAAGTTATCAGACTCACATTGGAGGAATTTTCTTATATTATTATGACTCGTAAAATGTGAGTGTACCATAACTCCTACAAAACATAACTGGTGAAATGAGGGTGTGCCATAACTCCTAAATCTCTGCCTAACCAATCGGGGATTACTGGAATTATGGTGTGTTGTGTTATGATGTCTCCGATCGACCGCAGTCTAGATGCACCCCAAATTATGAATGAAAATTTAAAAAATATATGGCAGTACACGAGTATCTCGTATATATACTGCCGTCATACGGTGAAAAGCCGTAACTAACATTTTTATCAAAAATTAATACACCAAACTCCAAGAAAACAACTTGCCAAGAAATTGTGTACCTTTGTATACAACGTGTAATGTTAAATGCGCAAAATCTCATACACCCCAATTAGAGCATTGAGTTAAAAGCATAATACAATGACCAAAACTATTTTTTAAAGCTATTTTTATTAAGAAAATCGTGTTGATCCTAGCATTAGTTTATGCATTCAAAATTGAGTCTTATTGACTTAAAATAAGACTTAATTTTCTTTGGCTCAATCGGCGGATAGTGGCCCCGATTCTGTTGTTCACAAACTAAACTAAATTTAAGTTCAGTGCATCTTTTTCTTTCTATTTCATTATGAAAAGGACAGAAGATAAATATTAGTTTAGTCCTGTCAAATTAGTCAGCGCCTGACATAAATTGACGTATTTTTAGTAGCCAATTTTTTAATCGCGTCTAAACTTGTCTATGGATTATGATATATGAGAAACTATAAATTTATTATTACTTTAGGAGGCAGGGTTTCCACCATTCCAGACAGCTTTTGTACAACCAATTGTTTTTATAACCTACATTTACTACTTATTGTAACAAAGGTATTTAGTATCAATAAAGTTATTATTATTTTTTGATTTTACCTATCTCGGGACCATGGGGCGGGACCCCGTCCTTTGGAAGGCGTACGAGGGGCCGAAGCCAACTCGCAGAGGCCCCTTAGGAAATTTGAATGAAATGTGGCACCAACCGACGATTATCTCTGTATGCACTATGAAAGTGGATAACCCTCGGCTGGTGTAGGACTATTGCAGGGTATGGTAAAATAAAAATTGGACTATGGGTTTGGGTAGCTAAGGTGGACTGGTTAAGTGGTTACCAAGAACTATGGAAGAACTATGACCCCTGCCTGATCAATGTTTTATATATACACGGATAAAATGGCAGGGGGTGACTTGGACACTCTATGATGGGCCCCCGGAAACGGTCGCTAGCACATAGTGACGTAGCGACAAGGGGGCAACATGTTCTGAGGTGCTTATGAGGAGTAAAGAGGTATTCCACGGCTATCAGGACAATCCTGGAAGTACGGTCAAGATCCCTACCAGCATCTTACTGGAATACATACTTCCTCCGAGCAAGTTTGCATCTCCGCTCAAGCCGGCCAATAAAGACAAGAATGAGGTTGGAGCTCTGTTCCTCGTCATTGTTCACTCCAGCCAGCCAATAAAGGCAAGCCAGAGGTGAGGAACAAGACTTCTCCCGGGAGATAGGGTCCGTGGGGTCGCTACTGCCCAACAGCTCGCCACATGCTGCCCTGCGGGTGTCTGTATCTCTCTTGGTCTGTCTCCTCACCTTAGACCTGTTCCGGCAAAGTAAACTCTTCCGGCACAGGTCTAGAGTTCGGAGCGCGCTAGCCCCACCACGACGTCAACGTAGAGATACCTTAAAAGTGAGTGTGAGAGAGAGGTATCTTAAAAGTGAGTATATGACGATACATGGTATATTAAATAATTATTTAACGACTTATCAAGAGTGAAGTGAAGTCCATGAACAGTGTTTTAAACTACACTTCAGACAAAACTGTCATTTACTCAAAATACACTTTGAGGTAATTACGGCTATTCGCCTTATGACGGCAGTATAGGTGTTAGTCATACTAAAGAATCAATCAAAATTCCTTATTATAAAATTCTTTGTTGGATTTCCTACTTTGATTTTCGCTGCTTTCTGCTCTTGTGTCTAATAAAGCTTTTGTATTTTGTCCAAGGTTGAACCTAAAATGGTTTTAAGTGTTATTTTCGATTTACCTGTTAGATACGAAAATGACTAAAAATACCGCTTTACTCACACAAACTAGACACCTCTAAACGCTTTATATTGTCCTTGTTTTATTTCTAATGTCGATGAAGTGAGAAGGAAGCACACTAATACACCTAATATTTAATGATTTCACAAGTTCTTCAACCTTTATTTTCAAGCAATATAAATATTTACATTTACATAATATATAAGCCAACAAACTTAAAATAATAATAATATGTACATGTATTGTAGGTATAATAAAAAAGGAGAGGAAAGAATCACAGGGTATCTATAAATTCGTCCGCATCCAAGATGTTTGTAGATAAAAGTGTAGGCAACACTAAACACCTAAGTGAAACCGACTGTGGGCGGTCGCTCTCTTTCTGAATCCATACATAAGACAAAGAAAACATATATCACTGTCTCGTTCTTAAGTGCGTATTTAGAAAGAAAGTGTCAGCCCACAGTCGGTTTCACTTAGGTATTTATAGCGTTGCCTCCATTTTTATCTACAAGCTTCTTGGTCCACATCGCAGTGAACAAGAAAATTGTCCACAGGGCTGGCAGCATTGCCACGTTGTAGTGCGATGTGATTGTTTGAACAAAAAATAAGCCAGCTTATCTATTTAATAGGGTACCCGTCGTTGGTGATTTTGACAAGTGAATACCCAGCGCGATGTTCACGTGTCAAAATCACCAACGAAAGCGACCAATCAGCGACAAGTCAAAAAAATTAGCTCCGTCTCGCGATGAAGTTTTCAGCAAGGAACTATGTCAGCTGGGTAAAAGTAACAAACTTATGATATAAAATAAGTACGAAACTTAAATGACCAGCAATACAATGGTCATAACTGATGCCCAAGTTTCCTGGAACGCACGTTAACGTGCACAGACGCGCGACGTAAGTATGTGAACAGTATACGACATGTACTCATTACTCTGAGCGCGCGGAGGGACCCGCGATTTATTTATTTATCGTTACACTGGAACGCCATACAGAATATACACCAATGGAGCAAAAAAAAATTTCATGTGGTGTTTTACATCCATCCTGTGCGCTGTTAACTAGCGGCGATGGATCACGCGCGCTCACGCAGCGTCAAGACATTTCTCCATAACCCCATCACTCCGTCCATATTGCGCACATTCTTTGTGAATTTTTGAAGCTGTCTTGAATTTTTCAAAATAAACACATTGAAATTGAAAAAAAAAAATGGGAAATTTTGAGGTGTCATCTTGCCTGGCAGGTTGATGGGTTGTATAGTAGACAAAAGGAAGCCCAGGCATGCGCTTTAAAAACCTTTCTTGATTTTTGTCCTTTAGAACTTAGCCACACATAAAAATGGTCTTGAAAATAGCAACTTAATAATTTAAAAGAATCACCCAAATCCCGGAAGTCTGAAGCTCATTTTTTCTACAGATGTGTAGCGATTGATTGTCAAAACCAGATAATTTCTAGAAAGAAAAGATCCGATAATTTATAATCGACTAACTTCTGCCCGCGACTTCGTCCGCGTTTTTGCATCATCCGCGTTACATTCCATTCCGCCCACGCTATTACTTCATTTTCGCTTAGCATTATTTCGATTTTTCTGCTTTTTGCTCGGCTTCCTCAGGCTATAACCTTCCTCATAAAAAGGGCTATCAGATGCAAAAAAAAACAAATCCGTCTTGAAGCCCTAGAGATTAGCTCGTTCAAACAAACAAACTCTTCGGCTTTATTATTAGTATAGACATAGATATAATTTTCATTTGAGACTTATACAAATTCATAATATAGTACCATAAAACTGGTGACTGGCAATTAGTGACCGATACCTAAACACGTGATTGTACTCATTATAACAAACAACTTTTACTATGGGATCAAACCTGAATTCGCGAATAAAAAATCTGCCGTTCAGTACAGTCAACAGCAAAAGTAGATGATGAAAATCAGAAATTCAATACTAATTAACGAACGGGGTTCGCGTCAGAACTGTGTGGCGTCGAAGTAGTAAATTTTTGGTGTAATTTACAATCACATAACGACACTTCGACGCCACACAGTTCTGACGCGAACTCCGTTCATTAGTATTAAATTTCTGATATTCATCATCTACTTTTGCTGTTGACTGTACCTACATTTTGACCAGTTAGGCGAACATAAATGACTGAACAGCAGATTTTTTTTTTCACAATTTCAGGTTTGGTCCCATAGTAAAAGTTGTTTGTTATCGTGTGTACAAGCACGTGTTTAAGTATCGGTCACTAATTATCAGTCACCGTAAATAAATATTGTACGCACATACAAAACATGAAAAACGAAAAAACAGAATCCTGAAAGAGATCGTAACCCACCACCACACATAGCCCGCCCTCGACGCCCCCCCCACCCCCCGGCCTAGTAGATCTGACTCGTCCGCACGTTACAGCTCGTCCTCCTCGCCCAGCGCCAACATCCCGCTCATGCGCATCGTGCAGTCCGTCAAGCACACCAAGAAACGGGAGGGGCAGTGGCTCAAGGAGGGCTGGCTCGTGCACTTCACTAACAAGGATAAAACTGTAAGTATTGCCGACACGCAGCGTCGCGGTGTCCTAGATTTAGGAATATCGGTGTCAGTACAGGCACATGAAGCAATTCAGCTTTGACGCTGACATGGCAACACATCTGTGATGCCTCTGTTATTACTGATGTTCATAGTTGCCGTAGACTTGTTTTCCATCCAAAAATATTTGAAAAAAAAAAACATTATTATATATTTGGGTAAACTTCATTACTCAGACACAAAACGACTTCTAGAATTACTTCAATAATGATGTAGTTATTAAATTGGTTTAATTGTATTTAGTAGCTACTATAATATTAAGTAGGATAGTATTATTTCAGAAAGTAACTAAATATGGACAAATAATCAGCTGATTGCTTAGTATGGGGATGGCCTGAAACACAGGTTTTTTTTTATTAACCTAGCTCAGGCAGGTCGCCACAAGTTATAATGACAGTACCAACTCACCTTTCATAGATAATTAAAAACGTGTAAATTAAACAAGCTTTTATCTAAGAGTATTTCAGCCAATCCGTTAAGAACTTGATACTACTAAGTATTTATAAGTTTTTGTAAATGTATTACTTTGTAAAAGGACCTAAATAAATGTATTATTTACTTATTTTATTTATTTATTATTATTATATGATGGGTGTTGTCGCGTAAAAGATAGAAAAAGAAAAATAAAGTGTTTTTTTGTTTTGCAGTTAAAACGTCATTACTGGCGTTTGGACAGCAAGTCCATCACGCTATTCACTTCGGAGCAAGGCAGCAAGTACTACAAGGAGATCCCGCTCAACGAGATCCTCGCCATCGACACCGCGAGACAGCCGCATACAGGCACAGGTAGGTCAAATTACTTGATAGAGTGTAACTAGATTTCGGTCGATCGACATCAAACAGTCAGTGTTAATCGCCTCACATTGCGAAATTGTATTGTAGCGGAATATCATCCTCTCAGATAAATACAGCACATAGGGTATTTAACAATTATTTTGTTCAAACTAGTTTTTTATATGCACCCGCTATGTAATAATTTTTGCAACAGATTTTGTATATAAGGATCCGATTTTTCGAAATATATTCCATTCCACACTCAACCTGCATTTGCGTCTCATTTTCATTACCTGCGTATCTAACAGTATAAAGTAAACAAAAAAATCTTTATCCTTAAGACCAAAAACATAAAAGGCATCTCATACGTTCATGTTTATATACAGAGTATTTAACTACCTCGTTGGTGTAGCGGTCGCAAGCGTTACTACTGAGCATGAGATCCTGGGTTTGATTCCCAAGTCAGAAAAAAAGTTATTGGGGTTTCCATCAGAAACTTCTCACTAGCAGCCCACAACTTGGATTCATGCCCGATTGATGGCAATAGGCTCGGTGTTTTATAAGTGTTATGTTATTTTACCCCAAAACTAGGTGTATCTTCCTGTGACTGTCTACGATGGTCGATCTAGGTAACATACACCACTGCATCGATCTTGAAGGTCGATGGCAGTGACCACAATTTTGTTGCACCATTATATACATTTTCTTTCACGTAATTTTTTGTATGTTATAAACTATAAACAGTGGTTGGAGTAGGTAGAGCTGTTTTTGCTACTTGCGGCATGCGGACATAACATGGATATGCCAAATATTTCCCGGAATCCCGGGAATTCTCGGAATTAAAAAAACATTGTTTAAGTAGTTTTTATAGGAGTAGGTAGAGGTATTTTTGTTATTTGCTACATGCGGACATAACATAGATATGGCAAGTATTTTCGAAAATCCCGGAATTCTCGAAATAAAAAAAACAACTATTTAAGTGGTTTCTTTTGTCAGTGCTTAATTATAACGTTATATTTAAATGGATAATCCATTTTTATTTCAAAATCCCGGGTTTTTACAGGCATATCCATGTTAACATCAATGTTTGCGGTCATTCACCCCAAACAGCTCTACCTACTCCGACCACTGGTTATAAACATACAATCATCTGTATACAAAGAAGCAGAAATACCAAAAATAATTTAATTTAATGAGTACATTAGAGGTTGATACAGAATAGTAAAAGCTGATGACAGGAAGCATTATGATTATAACTAGGTGCGATGATACCTTATGACTGTGATCGTCATCTTTTGACCATTTATACAGAAATAAGCAGTGTCCGACCGAAAGACGATTTTCAGCCGAAACCGGCTCCTCTCTCTAGTTTCGGCTGAAGCTGGAACTTATAAAACTAAGAAAAAGTTAATTAAACGACATTGGCCCCGATTCAGTTGTTCACAAACTAAACTAAAGTTCAGTGCATCTTTTTCTTTCTATTTCACTAAGAAAAGGACAGAAGCTAAATATTAGTTTAGTCCTGTGAAATTAGATAATCCATAGACAAGTTTAGACGTGATTAAAAAATTGGCTACTAAAAATACGTCAATTTACGTCAGGCGCCGACTAATATTGGACAGGACTAAACTAATATTTATCTTCTGTCCTTTTCATAATGAAATAGAAAGAAAAAGATGCACTGAAGTTAAATTTAGTTTAGTTTGTGAACAACAGAATCGGGGCAATTATTATATTTTCTGAGACCTGTCGTTTTTCGTGTGATTTTGTTAATATGACCGAACGAACAGTCACTAAGATGCATAGAATCTGCTGTTGCCCTTAGAACTTGTATCTATTTTCCAAAAAGTGAATAAATTCGTACTCTCTGACACTAAAAGCAGCATGATAAGAAACTAAATGACTTCTATTTATAAGTCAACACTTATTTTTTGGTGTTTTGTACAAAAAAAAGGATGAAAACGGGACCTCATTGCTAAGTCCACGCTGTCTGTCAACAGCCCACAAACGCCATATGCCAGTTTTGGTCGGGCCGAACCGAAACTGCGGCCCAAACCTGATTGTTTGGCCGAAATCGAAACCACCGAACCTTCGGTCGATCAAGGGCCGGCGAAGGGCCTACCAACATAAAATATTCCTAATTGCGAAAAGTAGCCTTTATAGGGAAATCATTAACTTTATGTTACTTATACCAGATGCTCGCCGCGACAAGGCGATTCCTTGCAAAAATTGTAAAGCACAATTTCGAAAGGGTCAAATAAATGGAAGCTGCTGTTACCCTCGACGGGATGGAGACGGTATAGGTATGCCTTTGGGGTAAGAGGGCGTCTGTGTGCGTTTGTGTGTACGTCTGTTACCGTTTGCCCCCAAAACTACTGGACCGATTGATATTTATCATGCGACGACATCAACGTCCAGTTGAAGTTACTTGTTGTGCAATATTAACAATTTGTTACACAAAACTTGGTTTCTTTTAACAAAAATGTGATCTTTTTCATAAGCTTTACGATTTAATGCACACAAGCTTTGGTCGAGTTACAAATTAAATATTACCTTTCGTTTTTTTATTGTCTTAAATTTTCATGTTGTTTTTTGTGTTTGTTTCTCTTCTTTTCTTTGTTTAAACATGCTGTTAAATGTCGTATGATGTTGCAGACGTGATGCACTGCTTCGAGGTGCGCACGGCTAACGTGGACTACCTGGTGGGCGTGGAGGAGGCCTGGGCGGGCGGAGCACCCCCGCCGCCCGACTCCGGCCTGGGGGCCTACCTGGCGCGCTCGTGGGAGACAGCCGTGCGGCAGGCCCTCATGCCGGTCACACATCACTCGGGTAAGGAACACGCTCCCAACGTGCCTACCTGGCGCGCTCGTGGGAGACAGCCGTGCGGCAGGCCCTCATGCCGGTCACACATCACTCGGGTAAGGAACACGCTCCCAACGTGCCTACCTGGCGCGCTCGTGGGAGACAGCCGTGCGGCAGGCCCTCATGCCGGTCACACATCACTCGGGTAAGGAACACGCTCCCAACGTGCCTACCTGGCGCGCTCGTGGGAGACAGCCGTGCGGCAGGCCCTCATGCCGGTCACACATCACTCGGGTAAGGAACACGCTCCCAACGTGCCTACCTGGCGCGCTCGTGGGAGACAGCCGTGCGGCAGGCCCTCATGCCGGTCACACATCACTCGGGTAAGGAACACGCTCCCAACGTGCCTACCTGGCGCGCTCGTGGGAGACAGCCGTGCGGCAGGCCCTCATGCCGGTCACACATCACTCGGGTAAGGAACACGCTCCCAACGTGCCTACCTGGCGCGCTCGTGGGAGACAGCCTGCAGGATAAAATAAAAAAATAAATTTTAATAAGAAATTACTAAGGCATGAATTAATTCGAGACAAAAAAATACGACCGTTTTAGAAGCGTTTTCAGTGTCTTGCTGATGTGCTTACATGGGATCGGCCCGCATGCGTTTTACAGCGTTCGTGTAAAACGTATGGATGCGGGTTTCGCATTTTATTTTGTTTCATGATTTTTTTTCACGCATCCAAGCCAAACCTGTTACGTAAGCAAATCCGGATGCATACCTAATATGTTAATTTAATTATCCTACATGTTTCGTTCCTCTCACTAGCGGAGGCTCGCGGCTGTGCAGTAGCGGAAGCAGAAGGCGAAGGCAGCACAGAAGAGAGGGTGACGGACATGGCGCAGCTGTACCAGATCTATCCTGACGAGGTGCTGGGCTCGGGCCAGTTCGGCATCGTGTATGGAGGCCTGCACAGAAGGTCCAAGAGACCCGTGGCCATCAAGGTATGTCTTACAGTCTCTTCTGAATAGAAGAAAATGTATGGAAAAATCTGCTAGCCTAGGTTTTACCTTCGTTTGTGACATGTTACTAGATTCATACCCGACTTCGACGAATCCCAAAAGAAGGATACTATTTTTTACAAAGATATTTTTTTTTAATATTCCTAAGTCCTAACATTAAACAAAGTTTCCCTTAATCGGAATACGCGCAAAGTTTGCGCAGATCTCTCACCCATTCACACACACTATCACTCCGTATCTAGATAAACTTCATATATTCCATTCCTCCCCTCCCCAGGTGATAGACAAGCTCCGTTTCCCGACGAAGCAAGAAGCCCAGCTGAAGAACGAAGTCGCCATCCTTCAGAACCTTTCGCACCCCGGCGTGGTGAACCTCGAGAGGATGTTCGAGACACCTGAAAGGATCTTTGTCGTGATGGAGAAGCTCAAGGGAGATATGTTGGAGATGATCTTATCTCATGAAAATGGAAGGCTGACTGAGAGGATTACTAAGTTTTTGGTTGCTCAGGTATGGTTAAAATTACGTTATTATGGGTTGGACTGCACTTTTAGGGACCCAAGGACGAAAACAGCCCACGCCGTATTTATTTATTTATTTAATACATCAAGCACATAAATGCACAGAGGCGGACTTAATGCCATAGGCATTTTCTACCAGTCAACCTTTTGGTCATGCAGAGACAAACAGTAGTAGGTCATGAAAATTGAGGAATAAATATTTCCGTATGTGTCCTTTTAGCCGTAAAAGGTAGGCAGATAAACTTCAAAGAATACGTGTTATTATGGACGGACCTTAAGGCGCCGTCCTATTGTCATCGCTCGCGCGATGATGCGATGCGATTTCATCATGCGATGAAACCGCTCGTGCGATAAGAAATCGTGTGTCCTGTTTTGGAGCGATGCGATCATTCGATCACACTCGAAATGGCTCTTACTCGTAACAGAGATGCACAGTTTTTTTCTATCGGGCAATATTTCTTTAATCGTAAATAGCATTAAAAAAAAATAAAACGTGGACCACATAATATACTCTATATAAAAAGAAATCAGCGCGGTGAATTTCACAATCAGTATTGCGACGTACGGAAAAAAGTAGAACATTTTTACGAATATTTGTCTACGTCAACAGAAACATTTGATTTGATCGCATGACTGCGCAACCGGACATTCAGTAGATATCAGTATGTTTGAACGCACGGTCACGCGGTCATTTTCGTCGGAAGCACGCACCAACGCACGAGCGATGACTAGTGCAACGGCGCTTAAGTGAGCGAGTGCAACTCGCACTTGGCCGGTTCTTTTTCATAGCTTGCACAGTTAATCAAACTAAAAGTTGACATCTCCCTGCCAGGCGGGTCACGTTTTCTTCTTCTATTCTCCCGTGTCTACCGTCACGCTATCATTCACTCTCCCTTCTCTATCACATCTCTCCTCACACAATCCATCAATCTTTTCTTCGGCATTCCTCTCCCTCTACATCCATCAACATGTATATTAATCAATATTTTAGTTACGTGCGTTTCCTCCTTCCTCATCACATGCCCATACAAAGTCAAACGACTTTCTTTCAAGTTTTCTCTCACTGGCGCCACTGTCAAACTTCCCCTTATATGTACACTCATTTCTCTATAGAGAAGAACGGGCCAGAAACTCCATGGACACTCTTTTTAATCAAAATATTAGTCTCATCAGTTGTCTTTCATGTTAATGAATTACGTTAAACAATTGATGACACACTCCTCAAGTAATATTCAACAATTCGCCTCACAATCCTCCAAAAATACAATCCTTTTAACAAAATTCCTACACCTCAGATCCTGGTGGCCTTGAAACACCTGCACGAGAAGAACATCGTGCACTGCGACCTGAAGCCGGAGAACGTGCTACTGTCCACGGATGAGGAGTTCCCGCAGGTCAAGCTGTGCGACTTCGGCTTCGCGAGGATCATTGGAGAGAAGTCATTCAGACGGTCCGTCGTCGGCACGCCCGCGTATCTTGGTGAGTTTAGTGAAGCTTTGGTAGAATAAGTTCATTGAGGAACTATGACATTTTCGAACTGCATCAACGGAAAAGATATTATACAATCGTTTTATTCGTAAGATGCAGCGTTAGCCGCAAATGTTGCACAACGCTCAGCATTCTCATAGCATGTCACTTGCACAAAGTACAATAGCAACAATTTCTAAAAAAAAATTCTCTTTTCGTTATACTCATATCTATTAGCCATTAGCCACTCTGAAATCTTTGCGATGATATCCTGTTAATTTTTTGGTGGTTTGCTGATTCAACTGTGAAAATTACTTTTGTTATGAACAGTGATCGGAATAGGTAGAGCTATTTAGGTTCATTGACCGCAAACATTGATGTTAATATGGATATTCCACGGGATTCCGACTGATACTACGGGATTTTATTGAATTTCATTCTTTTTGTCAATATGTATAAAAATGGTTTATGTAAGCCAATAAGCGCATGAGCAACGTTGTAAATTTTACGTCAACAGCACGCTATAAAACTTTTTGCCAAGCGCGCGACGTTACCGCTTTGTTGAGACGTGTAATGTCGCCGCATTATGGAAACAAAAGAAAACAATACCGGGGTGTTTCTGTCGCTAGAGTGACGCACCTGTTTTTGTCTCTTTCTGCGCCACTAGAATTCAATTCTTTACTAACAGTAAATTGTTGTCTCACTCGATTACTTCGGTTCTTAGAGTGCGCTTGTTTGCTTCCTGTTGTGTTTTGTTGTGTGGTGAAGATCTTCTGACCCTGGCTTATTTACTGGATTCTGGAACTTTCTTGCTACTACGACTTTGGCTAGCATTAACGGACTCTGATTTGACCTTATTGGATTGAACGTTTGGAGTTATTTTATTGGATACTTTGATTTGGTAAGTTCTATTTTTTAAGTAAAATATTGAATAAAACGAATGTATTAATCATATTAAATTAATTGTTTGGGCTTAGCGAAAAGCTTGTCCTAAGTCGAACCAATAAAAAACATTTTAAATACAAAAAGTAAAGTAGGTACAGTGTTATTCGCACAAAACGCAAAAGCTTTTCTTGTTAGCTAAACTTTATTAATACTAATGTATTCCAATTATTATATTATTAAAAGTATGTCACGCACGTGTTTTTCAAAATTAACTTAGAAACTTATTAATCGCGACTAAAAAGGTGTGGAATAAAATTATTTGACATGAACTAAAATTCGCACCAACACCTCGACTTCAGGTGCAAAACAGTACTGTATCTTTTTTCTTTTCTTTTGCTTATATCTCGAAAACGGTGTGTCCTATCGCAAAAATAATGAAAATTTCGACCCCCTTTTAGGATACCCGTAAATCCCTAAAACTCAACACGTTGGTAATAATTTTTCATATTTTCCATACAAAAGTGAAAAATTCCATAAAAAAGACCTCGAGGCTGCCCCACTGCGCACCTTCGGCTCAAAAAAAAAAGCACGGGGTAGGGCAAATAAGTACCTACTTTTTGGCTGAATGCACAAACCATGCGAAGCCAAACAAAAAAAAAAGTACCTACTTACCACGTGGAATCGCGATTGTAAAAATCGATTTGTTTGTGTCAAAATTATTTTTAGCTTTAACCATACTTGGCACTTTGTGTGTTAAGATTCGTGTAAATACATGTGTAAGGGTTAGCGTACATTCCTTTTAAAAACCAAATCCCGGGACTCGGGGAATATCCATATTATTCTAACCTTTGGCAAGTACATAAAACAGCTCTACCTATTCCGATCTCTGGTTATGAAAAACCGTGTTCTTTCCTAGCCCCGGAAGTCCTTCGCAACAAAGGCTACAATCGTTCTCTGGACATGTGGTCGGTAGGCGTCATCATCTACGTGTCGCTGTCCGGCACCTTCCCCTTCAACGAGGATGAAGATATCAACGAGCAGATACAGAACGCCGCCTTCATGTATCCGCCCTCGCCCTGGAGGGAGATCTCCGCAGAGGGTAAGTTGTGTCGGTTGTAGGTGTGTCCGAGCACGAGCACATCAATGGACGTCGTCAGTCTGATTCATTCTGTGTTACGCAATAGGGAATATACGTGGCTTTTTTTTCACTTACCTAATTGAAATTCATGACCGTAAAATTGTGAATTGAATAGCAAAAAATAAAATAACAATTGTTCTGTTTTTTGAATTATTTCTTTGTCTGTACAGCGATCGACCTAATCAACAACTTGCTACAAGTGAAGCAGCGCAAGCGCCTGTCGGTGGACAAGTCGGTGGCGCACGCGTGGCTGCAGACGCGCACCGCCTGGCTCGACCTGCGCGCACTGGAGGCGCGCGTGGGCTCGCGCTACCTCACGCACGACAGCGACGACGCGCGCTGGCAGCAGCGCTGACTGTGAGTACGTAGGGACTGCACTGTGCACGTCATCACTGGAGGCGCGCGTGGGCTCGCGCTACCTCACGCACGACAGCGACGACGCGCGCTGGCAGCAGCGCTGACTGTGAGTACGTAGGGACTGCACTGTGCACGTCATCACTGGAGGCGCGCGTGGGCTCGCGCTACCTCACGCACGACAGCGACGACGCGCGCTGGCAGCAGCGCTGACTGTGAGTACGTAGGGACTGCACTGTGCACGTCCACCATGCTGGACGTTCCATTTCACCAGAAACATTACGTTAGTAACATCGCGCGTTTTATTGTTATTTCTGTCTTTTGTGATCACTGTACCTAGTTTTTGTGATATAGTGATCACCCACACAAGGCTTAGTTTCATAAATAAACTCATTTGGGTAAACCGCGGTCGGGCTTGCCGTACCACGGCACGGGCCAGTGCAAGGGTAAATGCAAGGAGTTACACCTGAAACTTTAACCGACAATTTAAAAGATCCCCTCTAATACACCTTAACTAATAAAAAAAATCAAAAGTAATTTATTCAAATACTGCTATATTGTGCTGTGCCCGACAGATCCATAATGATCTCATTAAATTTTAAATTACCACTTATGAACATAATATGCAAATTGGAATGTAAACAATGATTAAATATTGAGTAATATCGATGTCCGTGTAGCAGGCCGGCCGCCCGGCCTGTGGAGGCGCCTCGCTCGGGGCGGCTGCGCGTGCGCTGCGCTCGCCTGCGGTGGAAGAAGCTATTCATCCGCGTCAGGTACACCTTCAAGCCCTCACACTGACACCACCTCATCGTAACTCCTCAGCAACGCAGCTTGGTGATATCATCAGACTTCATTTAAATTCTAGCATGACAGAATGGAACGCTTGTGACAGACTTTAAATTAAACCCGATAAAGTGTCATGACCACTTACAAAAAGTGTCCCGGCGAATGTTATCTACATCCAGTGAGTGAAGGGGATTAGGAGACATTTCAGCATTTTACAATAACGTCTTGCCGGTAGTTGAAGAAAATATGAATCGAATAAATAAGACGATATAATAATTCACAAAGATGTATTTTTTTATCATAATAGCGATATGGTTTTATAAAGAAGCTTACAAAAATGTAATGACAATCAAATAGACCTGACGATAGGTGAACTGTAGCATGTTGTAGTTAACGTATTTATATTTTAAAGATGAGATGTGTGCACTTTACAAGGAGAGGTTAACGTTATTTCTGTATGTTCGACAAACTTAGTTCTGTCACAAAATGTACCACATTGTGGTACCACAATGGTTGTCTAATAACTGCATTCCTACATACAGGTTGTCCGCCGGTGGATTTTATACTTAAAAAAGCAAAATGAAATAAAAATATAAAGAAAAACAAAGTTATTTATTTATAATCTTACAAAATAATAATGCGAATTTTAGTTTTTAGATTTTTCAAACCTAAAATCCACTCAAATGGCGTCCTTCTAGCCGCAAACATTCTTGCAATCTTTCTTTCATTCTGGTCTGGACTGATAGCCGCAATCTCGCGTCGGATATTTTCTTGCAGGGCCTTTATTGTTGATGGCGAATTACTGTAGACGCGAGATTTGAGATCCCCATAGGAAAAAGTCGCAAGGGGTCAGATTAGGTGATCTAGGTGGTCAGGCTATGTCGCCAAAGCGACTTACCAATTTTCCGGGAAAAAGTTGTCTAAGTTTAGTCATTCATCATCAGCCCCTGGCGGTGAGTGCCGCAGCCCCATCCTGCTGCAAGCGGGTTCTGTTATTGTAGCTAGAATGACGGTGCAGCTCCGGTATAAAAAAGTTGTCCAGCATCGCGCAGTATCGTTGTGCGTTAACGGACTCCGTTTTAGCTAGTTAGTCGCCTCTGCCGTAAAAATATCGTGCAATTATGCCGTTTCCTGAACTGGCGCACCAAATTGTGATCTTCGGGCTGTGGAGAGGTGCCATTTCCTGAACTGGCGCACCAAATTGTGATCTTCGGGCTGTGGAGAGGCTTTTCATGAATTTCTTTTGGATTGCTTGCGCATATTCTGTTTATTAACGTATCCTCTGATGTGAAAATGCGCCTCGTCACTGAAAAAGATGTTACATAACCGCGTAGGCGTAGAAAATCGTTCCAGAACGACTCTAGCATAATTCTGCCTCTTTATAAAGTCATCTTTCAACTGTTAGATAATTTGTAGCTTATATGAATGGAACTTCAATTTTTTTTTTTAATAATTTTGTGAACTGATGTCTTTGTCAAACCCGTTGATGCTGCAATCTTTCGGACGGACTTACGCGGAATTGTCAAAATTTCCCTTCTCATAAGTTCTGCGTTGTCAGGAGTAGTAACAGACGTTGAAGGTCCAGGCCGAGGCTCATTTCGACTGATCCAGTTTCTCTAAACTTCTGTACCCACGTCCGTATCAATTGGTTTAACGGACATCCTTTAATCGTCGGATAGCAAAGTTAGAACAAAACCGACGCCTCGCCACATTGATCGAATTATTGTTCGCAAAATACGCCTCAACCGCAAAAGCGCGGTGCGCTCCCGTCCAGTGCCGGCTACTAAACAACCCGCCACACTCCCGCGCCGAATTACACCCGCTCCCTCCGCTGACGCTGTACTAGTCGCCGTGTTCTCTGCAAAGTGTAAAATCTGCCGGCGGACACCCTGTATTAAAATTATTTTTATTGTTTTAGACATTTTTTTTTTTATTTATTAGTGCGGAGGATTTTCTTACGTAATGTAGTTTAATTTAAAAATATTAACATTTTGCGTTTATATGTTGTGAACAAATATTATTTTAAGTTAATTATTTTTAAGTGTTACGTGGAGAGGGTTATTGCCCAATATGTTGATTTCACAAATAGATATGGTAGAGAACTTTACTGACTGCAGTCGATCGATTACTTTCCTGCGGTAACAATGTTAATACTTTTGTAACACTACGTAAGTCACAAATCAATAAGTACCTGCTACGAACTCAGCCTTTATTTTAAATAAAATAAAACCCTAAACGTTATCTTATTTACGCAAATTGTGTTTGTATTCAGTCCGTTACTTAAAAATCATCAAATTCGTAACAATTGAATAGATATTTTTGCTGTATTAAAGTAGCTAAGTATAATAAATTTCTAATAGACGTAACTCAGGCTGAACTCACAGCTAACTACAATGAGTTCAACTGTTTCTAACTCACTTCTTAATCTTAAGTGAACTCCTAGTCTATAAGAAATTAAACTCTATCGTCTAACTTAATTTATAAAATAAAACACTGTTAGAACATTGATTTTGTAGAATCTACTAAGATATTCGCTATCTGGCCGCTAGATTGTATCTCTAACTGTATTTCGAACACAAGAAATTTAAAAACGGAAACCTTTTTTTAAATATTACATCGTATTTTTTTCCCGCAAACAAACCTTGCGTTGATCGGAACTTTATAGGGTTACTGACAAAAATACGGTGTAGGTACGATTCGTACAAGAATATCCAATAATATACGTGATGTATTGTCACTTTAGTGTATCACGCTCGTATAGATCCCGTGTAGTGTGAGCCTATGACATGGCGGCCTAAATGTTATACTCTACTTTAAATTAATTTAAATACCGTCGATACGATGGTCACACGAGGACTTGTAGAGACTTTATTTTTTGTTAATGTTAGGGTGTGGTGTGGTCGAAAAAGAGATTGATACACGATACAATCGGTATAAATCTTAATTCTATTTTATCAACCCGAGTGACAAAACTGCAGTAGTGCCAACATTTTACATTTGTACCACACACATTGTATTTTGTAAATATATACCATTTTTATGAGATATGTAAGGAATGTTACATCAAATATTTTAATATAACTTATAAATGCATTTTAATATTGTAATGGCAGTCTTCCCCATTTTGTTACTTAATTTACAGATTATATTATCAACTAGCTTCTGTCCGCGACTTCGTCCGCGTAAATTTTTTTTGTTTCCCCGACCCACCCCGTCGCAACGTGTCGCCGGCCTGCGCTATTACTTCGTTTTCGCTTGGCGAAAACTTCAGACTTTTTTTCTTTTTGCTCAACTCCTAAGGAGCCTAGCGTCAAGTTTAATAGAATATAGCCTTCCTCAAGAACTGGGCTATCAAACGCAAAAATATTTTTATATATGCGACCAATACTTCCAGAGATTTAGAGCTTTCAAACCGTGTTTCAAACAAACAAACTCTTCAGCTTTATTATTAGTATTATTTTAAAACTATGATATCTCCTAAAATATACATTGAAATCAAATGATGTCAGAGGCAATTTTGTTCAAAATTAAATACATGTGATGAATAACGTATTTATTTGGATAAGGATTAATACCATGTTTATAAAAACGCCTTCGCAAATAATGCATTATTTTAGAACAAATTTGGTTAGCATAAAAGAGGTTATAGTGAGCTAACCTTAAAAGATAGACATATGCTGTCGCGGACTTTTTTTTAAAGCTTTTAAAGGGGAACAATTCTGTCATATATGATTTTTGCGAAACTTTAACCGTTTACGCAGCGCACGCAGCGGAAGCTCTCAACAGGACAAAAATACCCCAATTTTGAAACATTCTTCATTGGTGCTCCGCTCCTATTGGATTTAGCGTGATGATATATAGCCTATAGCCTTTCTCGATGAATGGGCTATCTAACACTGAAAGAGTTTTTCAAATCGGACCAGTAGTTCCTGAGATTAGCGCGTTCAAACAAACAAACAAACAAACTCTTCAGCTTTATAATATTAGTATAGATAAGTACAGTACAGTCAATGCAAAACACATTTTAAAATAATAACGCTGATATCGCTCCACTTCATTTTTTCGAAATTTAATTCCAATAGTATTATAACAACACGATATCGGTAGTTTAACGCTCTCATCACATCTCTATTTTAAGAATATTTAATCGTAACGCAAATATATCGATAAATATAGAATTGGATAGGAGCGATCATCAGCATTATACGTAGTAGGTAGGTACATAAATTGAGTCTTAAATTAAATATATGTCCTGAAGAATAAAAGTGACAAGACATGTGTCACACAATTTTGTCGAGTTACACGCAAGATCTGCCAGATTCCATGACTTGTGTCTTGCCGCTGAGGTGCGTGGTACTGTGGTAGATACGATAGAGAGCGGGGGGTAATGCTAGAGATACGTGACAATCAGGGACCTAAGCTAAGCTTATACATCGTGATCTGTGTGTGTATCTATATGTCACAGTTATTGTACTGTTCTTGTGTCGAGCCGTCATTCCAAGAGAGAAGCGAACTGGGGCGGTCTGAGTGGGTTTAGGCTTTATTGTTACTTCTTTTAGGATTAAGTACTAAAAGTTACGTGAGCCCTAAGACCGTTGCTACATCACTGACTCATTCTGTCATATTTGATATTTGTTGTATGGTTTAGTTGTAAATAAAATTCCTAGGGTGACTCTCTGTGCTATTTTTTTTAAATACACAGAAATATAATGAAAAAACTAAAAAAATGGCCTAATAACCCTCAAGACATGTCCCCCGGTCGCATATTAAATTGAAGCTGTGATTTTATACATTTATTTTTTTATTTTTATACACTTTACATTTTGCAATACAAGCTTCCATTTTCTGTGATCTCTTTACGGCGTTACGTTACTCGCAACTAGCTCATGAAATATTATTTATAATCAAATAATAATTATACATTATAATATCTAGGTGTATGTAGGTATATGTTGTATGTGTAATGGTTAATGTGCTAATCTTTGTCGTTCATCTATATTAGTATTTTTAATTATGCAAACTTGCGAATTTCCTGGCGTATTTTTGAAGCATATTGACATTTACTCCATATGAATGTATATTTTGAAATACATAGGTACGTCTCTTTATACGCAAGTTTGTATACAAATCTACATATACATTTCCTCGTCAATTCTGGCCTGTTACTAAGTGCTGATTGTTTTACTCAAGTGTTTCATTGTGAAAGCAAATACAAACGCTTACTGTATTAGTATTATTATTGTCGTGTCTATTATTTATTTGGGAGTCCGTTATTTTGAAATGCTTCAATCAAAATTGGTCCAATGATTGTCACCACAGCAGACAATAAGTTTACAAAATATATATTAGTTTGTTATTTGAAAATTGACAATTACAAATTATGAACTGCTTCCTAATTATGTTTCCTTAAACTTAAAAGTAATAGTTTCAAAACAACGGGCAAACTAAATAAATACCGATGTATATTTTATTTTATATTCTTGACTCAAATGTATGCTATGTTATAAATATGATGAATTTTGGACCAAACCCAAGTTCGTAATCCTATAATGTAAAGTTGTAACATATTAATATATCATCCAAATGTATGCAGCATCCAAATGTGTTAGGACGAATTTTAATAGCGGTAAAAAGAGAATAAAAGTTTGACCCCTAATAAGAAAAGCATAAAATCTTGCAATTTTGTGACAAGTAAAACAATTCTAGGACTGATTTTAATAATAGAAATGCTTCGTAAATACCTGTGACCCCAGAGCCGCTTTCATGTCGATAGAATCCAGACCAGAGGACACTATACCCCGGGTTTGTGTCACTCTATGAATAAATCTAAGCAGTGTAGGGCTTCCGAAAATGATAGTGGTCTAGCTAATTATCACACTTAGCAATTTACTATCCAATAACTGCGTGAAAATTAAATATCTTTTGGGGGTACTTATTTTGTTATAAGTTCAACTAACACATTTGGTCGCATCGGTGACAAATATAACTTTAGTACCTAACAAGTGTCAAAGTGAATGATGATCGATATATGTAATGGTTTAAGTACACAATGGACTTCCCAGGCCTCATTTTGACAGAGTCACATGGGAATTACATGAATTCTACATTTTAAGGGAAGTACCTGATCCCACAAAGACTGGCAGATTAATACAATTCGGACCTTGGGTGACTGGCACTAAATTAATAAAAATGAATAGGTATGACTATTTAAAAAAAAAGATAAAATTCCACCATGGATGCCCATGGACTGGCCACCCTATAAAATATTGACCAGCCTGAACCATTGTGTTCTCGAACTTAAACCATGGCAATCATGACGTGTTATGAGTACACCTAAGTGAGTGCTTGTTTGATGCTAGGAGGGGTGGTGTGTTGTGCTCGCCAGCTAAGAGCATGCAGTGTGGTAGCATTATGCTGGTCAAAGGGTCGGATATCACTACGAAGATGAAACTGTTTGTAAAAATTTGGCACGATAAATCTATTTATAAACGTTGCTTAAAGTTAAGAGACGTTCAAACGTCAAAAATGTATGGTTAAACAGTAGCTAATGTTTCTTTCTTTTTGCTAAAAAAAACTTTGCCCCACACTAGGAATTTCTCTTCTGTATTGTGGGTGTGTTTACAAATATTTAAACTCACATACACAAACAGTACACAGCTACAGACAGTACAGTAGCTAATCATTACAGTCTGAAAAATGCAACTGAATTCTTCCTACGATAAGCAGTTGATATCTTCTTATGAAATGACTTCAAAATATGGAAAAAGTTTTATTTTTGACGCACATGAATATAGCATTTGCTCAGCCTTTCTGGTAGACCTAAGTCTAACATGACACAACAAGCATCGGGTTAGTTACATGTATTAATAGACTAAGTCACGTTTGAACAATATCACGATCAGATCTTGAATTCACATAATTGTAAGCTGAGTGCGGTCAGTCGCTGATCCATACAAAATAATGTCGTGATGTGAACATGTATGTTGCATGTTGTACTCGGGGTAGTGACGAAACGCATTACGGAAAAGGAATTTATTTTACCTGTAAAGTTTAAATATGGTGAGCACAACCTTGTTGGCTCCGATATGTTGATGTTTTAGCATAAGAGATTAATATTGTGACAGATCGATTTACAAAATGTGTTATTATTAATTATTTAAATAATAAATGCCGTTTTGAACATAATTATTTAGTTTTTATTAACCTTCGGTAGATATAGTATTCCAAATATTTATTACAGACGTGAACTTTATGTACAGACGCCAGCACATCAAGCTACCCCAATCTGTCAGATTTTCCCAATTAAATATGAACCTTATTCCTTTGTGCTAAAGTTGAAAATCTATCAAAGAAATTTGACAGATTGGGGTAGATTGACCTGCTGGCGTCTGTACCTTTATGCTGTTAAAACTAAATCTCTACAATAATAGATACTTTTTATCTGTCGCACCTTTCCTGAGTCAGTTCTGCACTGTGCACTGATGGCTGGGTTATGACAAACATAACCCAGCCATCAGTGCTAATGAGTCATTCGGCTTTAAGCTGCTAGTGGAATCTATATACATGATATCCCTGGAAGTATGGATCAAATCGAATAGGGGCGTGAGCAAGATCATTTCCAAACTTTTTAACCCTGAAAATGTCGGTGAACTTATTTACGGTTCAAAAGTTATGACCAATTTTTGTTTTGTTTCATCAAAAAAGCCGTTCCATATAAAATGTTTGAGAAAATGAATTAATATAATTTTTTTCGTGAAATTTCCAATGTTTTAATAGTTATTCTGCTATTCGGGGCGGAGGCAAATCCAACAAACCAGAGATCATAAAAATCGGTCCCGTGGTTCTTGAGTTATAAATGTGTAACTAACCCGACTTTCTACTCGTATTATACATAGAAATAAATATCCTCTCTAAATATACGGTCAAGAGCGAGTCGGACTCGCGCACCGAGGGTTCCGTCATGTTTTTAATTTTTTATCGGCGAGGCCTATATTCGTCAGAGAATTTTAACACTGCGGTGTAGAATATTTCAGTTTTAGGTAAGCGCCATCTCTTGACCGATAGTGAAACTAATGTAATTTTTGATGATTTCTGAAAAAGTATGCTATTTAAAGACATCGTTTTATTTTTCCTGTAATCTTTACATAAACTTCTATTACATAGAATAATTTCAGATTTTTCTCTTTGCAAACTTCGGAGATAAGGGGGGAGAGTGGTATCTTTTTTACATTATTCATCAAAAGTCGAAAACTATGCTGCCAAAAGAAAACATGTTTGAGAATGTGCAAACTGCGCTCTTTCTTAAGATATCCACATAGCCTAGTAGCCCCACTTCGATTTTTTCAGACACCCTTTCAGTCCTTGTTGCAAAAAAAATATATATATTTCTTTCTTATTTGCAAAATAGTTGATCAAACGTCGTCTAAAACTATTCCCAATTTCAAGTTGATAACATTAGTCTGTGACAGACGGACAGACAGACAGTCAGACTGAGTCTCACCATAAGGGTTCCGTTTTACCATTTTGGTACGGAACCATAATGAACAAAAATATAATCTGTCACCCAGTTACACAGAATCAGCCACGGGTGACAACGCTAGTAGGTACTAGTAGCAAGATCAAAAATGTTCTCAAGCTCATGACAATGAGGTGGACAAACTTCACGGCTCGGTTGATGAGTGACTCGCAGACCAAGCGCGTGGAGCGGATAATAGCTGCGTTAGCGCGTTGTTACAAACATTTCGCGTTAGATATAATATTTTCTAGGCGAGTACGTATTTGAGCGACTTTTTATAATAATGAGTTCTGAAAAAGCGTGAGATTTTTAGGTACCTATCAAGGTCCTAATAATCCCTTAGCAGGTATGTTTTGTTTGTAGAATTGATTACTGCAACGCTTATGGGTTATTTTGAGAAGTTATTTAATATCATAATTTCAAGATGCCTTTACCTACGCTACGAATTTCATATTTTATCCATCGAGTTCTCTGAATATACAAAATATTAGGTATCTTAAAAAGTTTTCTCGTATAGCACCCCTGACCTAACAGTAACACACGAAGCGAAGCGCGACACACGTCACACGACGCTTCACAACCAGACAAACATCTCAACAGTCACACACGACAATGACACGCCTACTAACATTGCTCTTTATAGCCCAAGTAAAAGCAGAGTGGGTCGAGATCTCACAGCAGCACTATAGGAAGCCCATCAGGACACACAGCCCCTTCACCACGCTAGACAAAGTCATAGACGTCGAGGATACCACTAAACCCTGGACCTACAACAACCACAGTGCTACTGAGTACAACTGGAACAAAGACCGTGCAAGATTACCAAGCATCGGGAATGTGAATCGTGTGCAACACATTGATAGTACTGTAAAAACAACTGAAAGAATTAAACTAGAAGAAGTTGATCTCGATTTAAATGTTGATTTTAGAGATTATGAACTTAGACCAAACTACGGCCCAACGAGAGCAACAATAGAATTACAAGACAAACAAAAAGGTACGATAGAAAGAGTTCCGAATGTAGGCAATATTAAACGTGTTCAGTTGAATAATAGCCCCGTCAAATCACCCACCAATTATAGGGGAGACAAAGAAAAATATTCGAACAATCTACATGATCACGATAATGATGGAGCAAATGACTTTAAACATAAAAAGGATACTGAAGTATTTAGACGAATTTATGTACATAAAGTGAAAAATCCTCATGGAACTGAAAGAACAGCCACATTTCCACCAGATAATGATGAAGATTCATCATTTACCGAAGAAATAACTTTTGATACAGAAAGGTCCAAACAGGAATTCAAGAACCATACTACTGTAAGAGATTTTTACTCGACGAAACCAACTTTTATTACTGAATCTGAAGATTTCACCAAGTACGACACTCAGCGGAACAGGTTTTATAAGATCACTAACAGTAAATCTTCCGAAGTGACTGACTCAATTAACGTCTATACTACAGAAGTTATTGAAACTGATGAATACATAGTAACTAAAACCCCTAAACTTACTAAATCTACAACAGCAAAAGCTAATAGAAGCAATGTTCATAAAAACATAAATGATTTCAAAGCTGAATCACACGAAAATAAGGTTCAAGTGTCTAGAAACAACGAAAAACTAACAAATCCAATGGCCAATGATCAAAACGCGAAACGAAAACAAAATAACGATCAACCAAAGCAAGATCACGCATACCAAAAAGAAACCAAGGACAAAAACGATGAAGTACCACCCATCACCAAAGCGGCGAAAAATAAAATGAAAACAATGGAGAATGTGATCAAATTCATGAGAGTAGTCGCGGACACAATATCCAAGAACTCTCGCAGGAGTTTTGGCGGTAAGATGCAGTACTTACACGAGCTGAAGGAGTCCATACTGGCAAATATTGGTAAGTGAACTCAGTAATTAGCTACTGTGATGATATTGTAGTGATGAATGTAGACCCAATATCACCTTGCTTGGCATTAATTTTTAACAGATTTTTCACCTTGACCTGTACCTATCTATCTATGTAAAGGAAACCTTCAACGCAATTTTCACCAACTTTAAGAGTCCGATTAAATTGAAAATTTGTACAAGTATCAAGGACCGGTGACAATAACAATAATTTTCAATATAATCACACCAAAGGCCTACCCAAATTCCAAGGCATAATGATCATTCCATTTGGCCTCTTCCCATCGTCACGTGCCAAGCCATTGGGTTCTAAAACAGCTGGCACCCCGCTGACAAGAGCACGACGGATGATGTCGTAAATGCTGGCGTGCCGTGCCATCCGACCAGCACTCTTGCTGCAGGATAGGCCATGGTGTGTCCGAGGCAGTCGACTGCTTCACAGTGTAGCGAGCCGGAATGTGCCATAGTGTTGTGCCATAGTGTTGGGTGACGGTAGCGTCTGAAGCCAGAATGCCAGATGCCCGACAAGCACTTGCAGCACCGGTTTTTTTTTTATTGTAGTTGTTTATTAAGAGCGGCAATGATGATATGTCCTTGATTTAGAAAATGTTCTATAGAATCTAGTTGGTTTGCGTTTCTCTTGCAGTTGCACCAGTTTCATTGCCAAGGCTATAGTTTTCCTCTAAGTCCCCGCGACCGCCTAAAGACTGTTACCGTTAGGGCTCTTTCAATTTAGACGCTTCGTGTCGGGCTGCTACGGCGCCGCAACGGTGCGGTTGTCGTACTGCGAACGGCTAGTCGATTTTTTTCCTAAAACGTATGCACCAAGCGCGCAGTGCGGCGCCGGTGCCGCACACGCACGACAGCAGGACGGAAATGTTGCAAATTCTAACTGCAATAATTGTATGGAAAAAAACGACTAGCCGTTTGCAGTACGACAACCGCACCGCAGCGGCGCCGCAGTAGTCCAACACGAAACGTCTAAATTGAAAGAGCCCTTACAAATTCTTTGTCAATCTCAATAACCATGATACAATAAGCAAGGGTGATGATATTGGTAGTGTAAGCATTACCACTGGTGTGTGATTGACTTGTTACGTTTAAATGCATGACTGTCATATTCCAGAGGAGCGCATAGATACAACATGGCCGGACGACGACAGCGCCGGCGCGCGGCGTCACTCGCGGTCTGCGCAAGCGTCGGCCCGCGGTCACGGTCATGTGCAGTTCCCCTCATCAGAGAGTGCGCTCATGACCATATCCTTCCTTACCTTCGCTGTTTTCCTCATCAAACTGGTGCTGGTACGTGTGGCTATGATAAATAATAAAAAAATGATTGATTCAGGACTACCTCAGACACCTTAAGATAGTGCATTTTATTAAGACTGCGCCGACCGCACAGTGGCGCCCTCATCGTTTGTTTGGTTATTTCATCCAATTTATAATGAAAATGCATAAAATAAGCACGTTAAGTTGTGCTTCACATGATTACACGTTAATATTATTAGAAGCGTTAGTTTTATATTGTTTAGTTTTATCATAATCCTTAAAACGGAATATAGTGGCCACTGTTATCCGTTTTAAGGATTATAATAAAACTAAACAATATAAAACTACCGTTTCTAATAATATTAACGTATAATCTTGTGAAGCACAACTTAACGTGCTTATTTTCTGCATTTTCATTCTAAATTGTATGAAATAACCAAACAAACGATGAGGGCGCCACTGTACGGTCGGCACAGTCTTAACTGTGTGTGCCCGTCATAAGTAGGCCAATTCTGCTAATTTAAAACGTTCAAAATTTAGTCGCAGTCTCATCTCGGCGACAAGCAAATGTCAAAAACTTGTCAAAATGTAGGGAAATTTGAAGTATTTTTGACAGATTGAGACTGAGATCAGACTGTGAACGTTCTTAAAAATTACGAGAATTGCCCCTTAGGTGTTGAGATAAAAAATTAAAAAAGATACAGCTAAAAGAAAGACCAAGACAAGATACAGGTAAAGACCTTACTAGCCTCGTCTTTTTATCTTCATCCAATTCATTCTGAACCTTTACTTGTTTGCACGTTAAGTATAGCATAATCAGCCTTTTAATGTTCCGACTGGTGGGACACAGGGCTCCTCGGTGCTGGTTGGCAGATGTCACGTCTTCCAATTTTTGGATCTAGGACATGCCGGTTTCCTTACGACGTTTTCCTTCATCGTTTTGAGAGCAGTGGTGATGAAATAATTCACACAAAAAAAAACCGGCTTCCAAAAAAAACACTACAAAGTGAAAAATAACTATAATTTCGGAAGTCGGTGTCTTTGGATCTGTATTTTAGTTTACCGCCACCGACTTCCGAAATTAAAGTTATTTTTCACTTTGTAGTGTTTTTTTTTGGAAGTCGGTTTTTTTTTTTTTGAAAAGTTTTTATTTCTCTCTTTTTAGTGGCTCTGTTTATAATGTATCTAAGTTACAATAGCCTAATGTCAACTTGCTCATCGCCTTTTACAAAATATTGCTTTTCCCGATGCAGGGACGTTAATTGTTGAGGAGTTCTCCTGGTACTCCACCATCAGCTCCATTTCACCATACGCATTGTGACGAGCATAAATTGCGTAGCAACCATATTAAAGTAATCGAATCGAACCCGTGAAATACCTATTGTTGAATAGTTCCGGTGGCCATCTATGGTCTTCTTCATCAGTTCCACTTCACCAAATGGTGCTTTCCGAGAGCAAAGGCACGAGTTACTATAAATAATACCCAAAACGCTATAGGTGTGCCTATAATATTCGAAGAGTTCCTTCGATTTCTCCAGGATCCCATCATCAGAACTGGATTTTGATAAAAATGGACGAATCTGGAAGTATATCCTTATAAATAAAAATAGAATTTTCCAAATCGGTCTATATATGACGACGTACTGAGGGTAACAAACATTTTTTAAAAATACAACTGAATTGATAACCTCCTCCTTTTTTGAAGTCGGTTAATAATAAAGCCTGTCAGGGTTCGAACTTAAAACTCGTAAGTGGCGACCATTTCCACTGGGCAACCACTGCTCCACTGCACGTTAAGAAGGAATTAAACTTTTAGTTGTTATTTTATTTTAAAACTGTAGGATTATTACGGGGATACCCTCCTTATGAGCTCTTATGAGTCAAAAACGATGTCTAATTTGAAAGAATTAATAACGTATTATTTGCAGCAAGTGATCCAGACCTACAAACAAAAAGCGATGGTGGTGGCGCCGCTGATGGTATCCTCCGGACGTAACGTCTTCACACATCATGGACATCATTGATGAAAACACTACTTTGGTTGTTATTAAATGTTATAAAAAATATTGACGTTTCTTTTTTATTTTTGACTCTTTCTTATTTTTACCAATAACTATAATTGGTAAAAAATAAGAAATTTAAAAAATTAATAATTATTATTATTAATTAGAAATTATAATATTCTAATTATTATAATTTCTAATTAATAATAATAATTATTCATTTTTTATTTGTACGCCGTTGACGGCAAGACAGCGTTAATTTTATTAATATTGACATCTGTATTTTTTGTTTACCTATGTTCTACAAATAAAAATAATTTGAATTTGAATTCTTTTATTGTATTCCTAATTCTATAGATGGATCTAAATATTATGTAGATTACCTACATGATACCCTTGTTGTGTATACAGGGTGCAATTGAATTCATGGGCATTATTTTAACCTAAGGCACTACTTATGATACTAATTGCATTAGGGCTACTATTACGCAAATCAAAAATATTATTAATGCAAGTATGGAAAACCTTAAAATGTAGTAAGTCATAGAAAGTATCAAACACTTTGCGCTTCTCGATAGCAAATGCGTAGGTACATTACGCCGTACGCGTCATTGGGCGTGAATTCTTTGACCCCGCCCGACTCATGTGACATTCGTAAGTTGCCAATGAATTGATTCATAATAAATTCCAACTTTCCCTTCGTACTTTGCCGGCTTAGGACGGTCAAAACTACGTCAACTAACATACATTAAAAAAAACATTTACGTACCTAGCTTGTGGATTGTTTTGAAAAAACCTTATTTGTCGGTAAAGTGACAGAGGGTAAACGGGTGCTCTTCCACGGGCTTGTGCATGTGCTGGCACGTGAAAAGACGAAAAATCCAACAGGTTCTTAGTGGTTCTGGTGGAATGAGACCCCGTGAAAGAATAGGGCCGTTTGGGTTGCGGCGATGGAACATTTCACGAGTTCATACAAACATTTGTGGGTATTGTTGGTTGGTGTACCTAGCCTGCACATTACGCGGTCGAGGCATCGTGTACACAAACACACAAATACTACACTAACACTTAATACACTGCAATCCAAGCACCGTATGACGCGAGCGGCGAGTACGGCGATTACGTCACGGGATCAATAAATCAATTACGCGTCAATGCACCTGCGCAGTCGTTATGACACTGGTTCCGGGTTCGTGTTGCGGCGGGAAGCATACCCCGCGCGGGGGTGATATTCGTATTTTTGCGAGTGAGGGAGTGGGACGGAGAGATTTCAGGGAATCCCGCCGGACGGAATGTCTTGTAGCCCATTGTTATTATTACTTGTAAGGAAAAACCCGCGCGCGCGCAGGTGATGTTTGTTTACATTTCGCTTTGCGCTGTACTGCGCTTTAAGATTTTGATATTTCAACATTTATTGGCGTTAACGAAGTATTTTGTTTTAATTACTTTAAGTGTTTATTTGCAATAATAAGCCTTGTGCAATTTGACTTACTACATTGTTAAGGTTTTCCTTAATTGCATTAATAATATTTTTGATTTGCGTATTAATAGCCCTAATGCAATCAGTATCATGAGTAGTGCCTTAGGTTAAAATAATGCCCATGAATTCAATTGCACCCTGTATAAAATATTAGCACGGAAAATAAATAAAAACAAGTTCTTTTTGTAAATTCCCGCTATTGTAAAGAGTGAATAAATGACGAACAGACGAAGCTTAAGACTGTGCCGACCCTACAGTGGCGCCCTCATCGTTTGTTTGGTTATTTCATCCAATTTATAATGAAAATGCATAAAATAAGCACGTTAAGTTGTGCTTCACATGATTACACGTTAATATTATTAGAAGCGTTAGTTTTATATTGTTTAGTTTTATCATAATCCTTAAAACGGAATATAGTGGCCACTGTTATCCGTTTTAAGGATTATAATAAAACTAAACAATATAAAACTACCGTTTCTAATAATATTAACGTATAATCTTGTGAAGCACAACTTAACGTGCTTATTTTCTGCATTTTCATTCTAAATTGTATGAAATAACCAAACAAACGATGAGGGCGCCACTGTACGGTCGGCACAGTCTTAACTGTGTGTGCCCGTCATAAGTAGGCCAATTCTGCTAATTTAAAACGTTCAAAATTTAGTCGCAGTCTCATCTCGGCGACAAGCAAATGTCAAAAACTTGTCAAAATGTAGGGAAATTTGAAGTATTTTTGACAGATTGAGACTGAGATCAGACTGTGAACGTTCTTAAAAATTACGAGAATTGCCCCTTAGGTGTTGAGATAAAAAAATAAAAAAGATACAGCTAAAAGAAAGACCAAGACAAGATACAGGTAAAGACCTTACTAGCCTCGTCTTTTTATCTTCATCCAATTCATTCTGAACCTTTACTTGTTTGCACGTTAAGTATAGCATAATCAGCCTTTTAATGTTCCGACTGGTGGGACACAGGGCTCCTCGGTGCTGGTTGGCAGATGTCACGTCTTCCAATTTTTGGATCTAGGACATGCCGGTTTCCTTTCGGCGTTTTCCTTCATCGTTTTGAGAACAGTGGTGATGAAATAATTCACACAAAAAAAAACCGACTTCCAAAAAAAACACTACAAAGTGAAAAATAACTATAATTTCGGAAGTCGGTGTCTTTGGATCTGTATTTTAGTTTACCGCCACCGACTTCCGAAATTAAAGTTATTTTTCACTTTGTAGTATTTTTTTTTTTAAGTCGGTTTTTTTTTGTTAAAAGTTTTTATTTCTCGCTTTTTAGTGGCTCTGTTTATAATGTATCTAAGTTACAATAGCCTAATGTCAACTTGCTCATCGCCTTTTACAAAATATTGCTTTTCCCGATGCAGGGACGTTAATTGTTGAGGAGTTCTCCTGGTACTCCACCATCAGCTCCATTTCACCATTCGCATTGTGACGAGCATAAATTGCGTAGCAACCATATTAAAGTAATCGAATCGAACCCGTGAAATACCTATTATTGAATAGTTCCGGTGGCCATCTATGGTCTTCTTCATCAGTTCCACTTCACCAAATGGTGCTTTCCGAGAGCAAAGGCACGAGTTACTATAAATAATACCCAAATCGCTATAGGTGTGCCTATAATATTCGAAGAGTTCCTTCGATTTCTCCAGGATCCCATCATCAGAACTGGATTTTGATAAAAATGGATGAATCTGGAAGTATATCCTTATAAACAAAAATATAATTTTCCAAATCGGTCTATAAATGACGGCGTAGTGAGGTAACAAACATTTTAAAAAATACAACTGAATTGATAACCTTTTTTGAAGTCGGTTAAAAATAAAGCCTGTCAGGGTTCGAACTTACAACTCGTAAGTGGCGACCATTTCCACTGGGCAACCACTGCTCCACTGCACGTTAAGAAGGAATTAAACTTTTAGTTGTTATTTTATTTTAAGACTGTAGGATTATTACGGGGATACCCTCCTTATGAGTCAAAAATGATGTCTAATTTGATAGAATTAATAACATATTATTTGCAGCAAGTGATCCAGACCTACAAACAAAAAGCGATGGTGGTGGCGCCGCTGATGGTATCCTCTGGACGTAACGTGTTCACACGTCATGGACATCATTGATGAAAACACTAGGTACTTTGGTTGTTATTAAACATTATAAAAAATATTGACCTTTCTTTTTTATTTTTGACTCTTATTTTTCACCAATTATTAATTAGAAATTATAATTAAATAATTAGAATATTTGTACGCCGTTGACGGCAAGACAGCGTTAATTTTATTAATATTGACATCTGTATTTTTTGTTTACCTATGTTATACAAATAATTTGAATTTGAATTCTTTTAATGTATTCCTAATTCTCTATAAATGGATCTAAATATTATGTAGATTACCTACATACCCTTGTTGTGTATATAAAATATTAGCACGGAAAATAAATTATAACAACAAGTTCTTTTTGTAAGTTCCCGCTATTGTAAAGAGTGAATAAATGACGAACAGACGAAGCATAGGTAGCTTACGAGTGAGAGTAGCACAGAGTACAAAGAGAGTATAAAACTGACAGTGATGCAGTTTAGAAAGAAAGACGTATTATTTTATGATCCATTAATTTAAGGATCATAAAATAATACGTCTTTCCTAAATAAATTACATAAACAGGGTGAATAAAAAATCGTAGATCAAAGAAAACAGAAGGATAGTTGGGGTTATTTGCAGTAAAATAAAAATACAAAAAAAAAACTATTTTAAAAACTATTTTTCTTTAGAATCTCACTGTAAACACTCAAATTGTCATAACTTTGATCAAGTTAGGACCACAGAGATTTTTTTTACTGCAAATAACCCCAACTGTCGCCCTGTTTCGTTTGATCCACGACTTTTTGCACAACCTGAATAGTGCACCCCCCAAAGACAAAATGATTGTGCTATCAATTTAAATCTTTTTTTTTTTAATAATTTTTATTCATGACCATAGATACTAGTCTTTCAGTCGCATACATAGATGTAATATTACAATATTTAGAGGTATGTACTAAAATAATGCATATTTTCCACTTATTAATAATACATATTATCCACTTTCCTTTCGGGTTGGGTGAATACATCTCAATGATATCATCGTTTTCAAATTAAATTACAATTAACGAACATAAAACAGATTACAGAATGAATTAAATTTTTTCTACCGTACTACAAATATACATAATGAATGACGTATTTATTTTGTTATGGATAACAAAATAAATACGTTTTGTTATGGATTAAATATCCGATTATTCTAAGTGTATTGCGTGATAGGTGGGACAGCCCCACGGTGGCTCACTGGCTATGGCTGCACACGTAGGTGTCAGTCGTTTCAATTTTGTGTTTTTTTTTTTAATCCTAGTGTTATGGATGGCTGTAATTATTGAAATTTCAACAAATATCAAAACAGAATTAAAAAATATTGATATTTGTTGAAATTACAGCCAAATTCGTGAAGCAAGGTACAGACATTTTAAAAATCAACTTTTTTTTTTTCGAAGACCCTTAATTAATCGATTGTTTTTTTTTTTTGAATTAAAATAATCGATTTTATGAATAATCGATTTTTTCCTTATTTTTTTATAGATTAAATTAAACACATGAAATATCACTCTTGTCACAGCATTCACAGCTCAGTTTTTAATCTAATCAACAAGATAAACAATTAAATTTCACACAAAGAGTTTTTTCTTCATTTCTTCTTTCGCAGGAAGAAATTTCAGGTAAATGTAGTGTAGTAGTAGCTCGCAAAATTCAAATTTCCTTTGATCTAAAGTTAACAAATCCAACCTACAGAGATGTAATAATGATTGTTATAGTTAAAATAGTTAGTGGCGCGCTTCGCAGCACTTTGCGGCTTCGCGCTCCTGAGTTCCTGACTAAAAAGCTGTGTAAAAAAAATCGGCAGTGAATTATAAAATTGATTTCTTATTAATCGATTTTTTGTAATATTTAAATCGATTTATATTGAAAAAATAATCGATTTTTTGTATAATCGAATATTTTTTCACATCCCTCTGTTCATTCATGGAGTCATACCCTGTCATACTGTCATATTACACTAATATTATATGGAGTCACGGAAGAGTTTGTAATTTCTGTGTTATAAAATAAATAAATAACAATGAGTAATAAAAATGAACCAATACTTTTACTGCCGAACCAGTCTCCGGCCATCGCGCAGAAGATGAGCATCCTGGTACCGCTGCTCAACTCGCCCACAAACCTTAGTAGTGAGTAACATAAATCTTGTGTTCTTCAGTTGTTTGTATTCTATTAGAATATTTTCGGAGGACAGTGTCGCGTCATTAGTTTCACTTTCACATCCTAAAAAGCTGCATTAGAAACGGAGCCGCTAATGAACACCATTGCAGGCAGACGCATTTGTTAAATTTCTTGTTTTATCATAAAATATATCGTAAGGCACTCGGCCGTACTGTAGCTTCCCATTAGTGAAAGAATATTTCGGAATCGGATCAGTAGTTCCTTAGATTACCTTTTCATAAAAATTATATTAATATAGACTAGTCATGCAACCCTTGGGTCAGGTCATCTTAGGGGCCAACTTATTTTCAATGGAAAGTATATTGTTTTGTTTTCAATCTACAACTCAAGACCATCCTCTATTTGGCTTGTTGGCATGGTAGTAATTAGCTGTTCTTTGCTGTGAAGTAGGAATGGGATTGTTGTGTGTAACAATGTCAAAATAGATAGTTATTACTAAGTAGGTAGGAAATCTGCTCCATTTCTTGATACCAATTAATAATAACATTATTTGCAGATGTCCGAGACTTCTCCAATGTGTGTCGGACATGTGCCACCATCACAGAGTTTGTTATGCCCATATTTAGTGGAGAAGGGCTGCAGAACAACTTAGCTGATAAAATAAAGAGACACCTACCAATACAGGTGAGTATAATTTGTGTAATAAATCTTAGGCCATTATTTAAAGCTAGTTAAAGACATTTCATTGGTTGAAACTAGTTTTAAGTAATGCTTGAGTCTGAAAAAACACATAATTGTGTTAACCATTATTTAAGAACCAAGCTATGCAATTGTTTTATTTTGAAGACATGTATATTATATAAGGCTAAGCGACTGTGATAGTTTACATATCTTTAAGTACTAATAATGAAGATAAAGAGTTTTTTGAATGCACTAATCTCTGGAAATACCAGTCAGAATTGATAAATTCTTTATGCACTTGATAACCCAATTCTTGAGGAAGGCTATAGGCATATTATCTATACTAATATTATAAAGAGGAAAGATTTGTATGTATGTTTGTAACAAATTGGCTCAAAAAGTACTGGACCAATTTTAAAAATTCTTTCACCATTTGAATGCTACATTATCACTGATTAATATAGGCTATTTTAATTGCAAGAAAAAAAAATGTTTAAAAAATAAATGTCCACCCGTGCGAAGCCGGGACAGGCAGCTAGTATTATATATTTCACATTGCGCTAGGATTCATATGAGCAGAGCAAAAATAAAAATTGTAAGAAAGACAGCTAAGCGAGTAATAGAATGGGCAGGTGATGTGTTGCGACGTGATGGGTCGTCAGGGGAATAAGGAGTATCATGCGGAAGAAGTTGCGGGCAGAGACTAGTTAGAGTATGAGGCTTTTAAATACATTGTATGTGTATCTTTTATGTCTTTTCTTTTTAATTTTTTTTTATTTGTAATGTGCGTTTAGTTTGTGCAGAATAACCAATTTTTCTTTCTTTCTTTCTTTTATATAAATTATTACTGGTTCCCTTATTTTGTAATATTCTTGTTTGTGTGTGCAATAAAGAGTATTCCATCGATCTATGTTTCTTATACATTAAATCCATATATCACACCAGGTACAGGAGAACGACGAGCTACCACTGGTGGTGTGCTACCAGTGTTCAAGCACCCTGCTGGCATGGCATGAGCTGGTGAAGTGTTCCATACAGGCTGATGCAGCCCTGCGTGCAAAGATTTCCAGCCTACGGGTATTTGTTGTTTTTAGATATTTATTTATAAAATTAGTCACAAATAACACGAGTTGATCGATTGGGTTAAGCTACGCTTGTCGCGGTCGGTCCGTGGATGAGTGACCATCTTTACATTTCGAGATCCCTCTGTTCTTCGGAAAACACGTTTTATTTCATTATTTATCTACAGTAAAGAATCAAAACTGCTTAAGCACGATAAGGATCCTATTGCTGTGAACACTCCGTACATGCCGTACCTACATTTGAGTGTATAAGTGATGTATCAACACAGAACGCACACCTCAGATTTCGAACACTGGCTGGCGTCGAAAAAAACATACCGTCACTTTTTCACACAGTGTACGTAATTACGTATGACCTTGGTTGGTTCATACGAATGCTAAAATTCACATCATAGCATAGCCGATATGGGGTAGCGTATCGTATTGGATTTGTAAACGCGTAGTCTGGGTTCCAATCTCGAGATGAGACTTTTATTTTTAACTTTTCAACAATAATCTATCGTTTTTTTTTTATTATTCGAAAGATTAATAAACGAGAATAATAATATAATAATTATTTTATTATTATATTTTTATGTTGAACAATTTTCACTATGATGCCAACTCTTGATACCAACTCTGAAATCACGAAAAAAAATCAGTTGTTTAATACAAAAGTTCAATACCTACTTGACCAATATGTATGAAACAGCTGATTTTTTTTTATCCATAGATCAGCACCATTCAGCTCAACCATTTTGAAGGGAACCTAATGATCCAACACACACGCCACCATCAGCGAGACATATGAGTGAGCATGACATACTCTCAGCCGCCAGGGCACATTCAAGTCAGTGAAAGACGTACCCAGTAAATGTTAGCTTTATAGTTTAGGTACATAGTGCTCAGACGTGTGCTATGCAATTAAAACTAGCTAGTCAGAAGTAAAAACAGTACTATATTGTATATGCAGGCACACGATTAATACACACAATACACATAGACATGACTTAGATAAATCAGTTATAAGTACTTCAAATTACGCACTAAAACACTAACTTTATGGCATATACTAACTAACACTATTTGGAGCGCGGTAGTAGACGGAGACTGGAGATGTTTATTCATAAGTCATTCAGGTTCTTAACAAGAGAGAGGTTCTCGATAAATAAACATGCCAAAGAAAATATTGCAAAGGCTAAGAGAGTCAAAGGAGCATCATTGGCTACCGCTCCAAACTAAGTGTCGACGTCAAACTGTTACTCATTCAAGCAAGCTTACTACCAGTGATAGAATACGGAGTGATACAACTGCTACCGAGATACAGCAAAACAAACCTGCTCAAGCTTGAGAGGCAGTATAAAACGATTTTGAAGAGTGCTGCACGGTTATACAAACGCACTGACACCGATCTACTTTGGGAAATACTACAAGACCAGTGGAATAAATAAATAAAATGAAACACGTACCTTTTTGTAAAATGAGATTTGTTTAAGTGTCATGCTATTTTAAAACTATAAAAATAAATTAATTCTGATTCTTTAGTATCTGCAAGTAAGGATTTAAGTATTCGCTTTTCGGAAGATTAATAAAAGCTCTAAGGACAAATCATACGTTTCAGCGATTACTTCGAGGCTGCATCGCGTTATGGCGAATCGTTTCGTTCGAGTATGGTTTAAAATTTCGTGTTCTAACGGTCCTGAATAGTTTGGCGAAGAGATAAAGTAGCTAGGTATATCGAGCTTCCGGAAAGCAAATAAACCGCTGATTGCTGATGTTAAAAATTATGCGGTGTTTAGAATTGAATCAAGCATCTCAAAAATGACTAAATCGCTGATCACAAAAGTTATAGTAGCAAATCTGCTAGCGCGCTTATTTAAGTGAGGGCTCATTTTTCAATCTTCATTTTGAATTTTTGACAGTTTTTCACACAAAATCTGGCAAAAGTATTTCTTTGGATAAAAGAAATCTAATGATAATTGCAAAATCAGCCCTCAATGAAATTATTTGTAACAAATCTACGAAAAGCGCCGGTCTTAGAAAATAATTAAGTACTTTAACTTTTTCTTAACTTCATAAATTTCGGTTTCGAAGACGAGGTGTCGAAGATTCGATTACGGTTTCGGCTGAAAATCATGTTTCGGTCGGACACTAGCTATTATATGAAATAGTGAAATACAATGTTTTACCCTTATAAGCATTTTTACCTAATAAAAAGTAATGTAATACTAATATTATGAGTATACTTTGACCGTGTTATTGTGGACACGTTGTTACAATTAATGAATCATTTATCAAGACGTCAGCAAGATTAGATTTATTCCATCTCAACTTAACACATGTATTAGCAAGCAAGTGCTCGTACAAATGTATTGAATAATCTTGCGTCAGTTTAGATGATGTGTAAAAGTAGCAGTGTCAATAGACTTTGTCGTCGCTGACCGTTCTTAAGACTGAAGTAGGTATCAGTGGCGAAGGTACCATACAACTCATTCCCGCCGGCTTCCCTTCGAAAATTCAGAACACAACCACTATATATAGTCAATTCATCATTGAAATATAATGAAACGGTTTATTTTCTTGCTCCGGCTTACCTCTGTCATAAATTCATCCTTCGCCAGTGGTAGGTATTTACAATATTTCATAAACTTTGCAATAATTAAGGCTTTTTTATGTTTCAGAAAACAAATGCACCTAACGTTACCGTTAAATCAAGTTCAAGTATAGAAGAGGAAGCACAGAGCAAGTGAGTATATGTCATTACCTTAGTATTGTTGGTTCTACAGAATTTGCCACATATATTCGAATTTCAGGTTGTTTTACACAAGTGTCAGAAATGCCCTCAATGACTTTCATATTGATCTGGATGAAGATGGTACGGACGTAGAGTTTGTTTGCCAAAAGTGTGTGGAGAAGCCAGCATTGACCACTGTGCACAGCCTCGCTGAACATATCCGACACGACCACTTTCCGGACACACTCGACTATACTGTTAAAATATTCATCACTAACTTCATAACGTTCGAACAAGTGCTAGTGGAGGATTCTGACAGAGAAACACAATCAGACACTAAAGAGAAGTCCCAAATAGTTCTGCCCAGTCTACGCTGTCCGTTCTGCGCGAGTGTATTCTCTTCGGCTACGCGGCTCGTGTACCATCTCAACAAACACGTGGAGGTGAGCATGGCGGCCGGCGCTAAGTGCTGCGACCTCGTCTACAGCGACAAGAAACACTTCGTGCAACACTTGCAAGAAGCACACGTCAACAGGACAGCCGACGAGCCAGTGCCAGTGTGCGTCAGCTGTGGCTTCACCGCAAACCATGGCGAAGAAATGAGACAGCATTATAAAGACGCGCACAACGATGTGAAAATTGCGAAAGAGAAAAAAGTAGATAGTCCAAACAACCAGAAGTACATCCCAGCGGTGTGCCCAGAGTGTAACAAGACGTTCTCCAACAAGTACAACATGTTCGCGCACATGCGCAGTCACACGCACACTGCGGTCTACCCGTGCGACAAGTGCACCCGGACCTACCGCAACCAGGGCAATCTTACCCATCACAAGAGGCTTGCGCACCAAGGAATACTCAACTTCATATGCGTCGAGTGCGGGGAAGCGTTCCCCAGTCGGTCAGAGCGCGACATACACGCGCGCATACACTCGGGAGAGACGCCCTACAAATGCCCACACTGCGGCAAGTCGTACCGCGCCAAGAACACGCTCACACGACACCTCGAGATACACGCAGACATACGCAAATACGATTGCAAGATTTGCACCAAAAAGTTCCGGAAGAAAAGCCATCTGGATTACCACGTAAAGACGCACATGAAGTAACAACGGGCATTATTTGTTGCAGGAGCCCCTGCGACTTGCCCGAGGATCCCCGCAGTGCCTCCTCTGAGCTGTCCGATGACGAGCCGCTGGCCACATTCGCTACCAAAAAGCCCGCGAAACTCTATACCAACTTCTACAGAGCACTCGTGAACTTCAGAGATCATTTTGTTAATGATCAGCATCATGAGGATTATCTTGACTTCACTGACTCGAGTGTGTCTGACGCTGAAGAGAATGACGTGGACAGGTTCGACGACCTGACGCATTGCAACATGAGGCGAGACAGATTGGACGAGGAGACGAGGCTAGAGCTGAGAGAAGTGCAGAACAAAATCGACAACAAGACGTACTACACGTGTAAGATCTGCAGCAAGAACCTGAGCTCTGCGCACACGTACCTGTTCCACAAGCGCATCCACACGGGCGAGCGGCCGTGCGTGTGCCACGTGTGCGGCAAGCAGTTCCGCGCGCCCAACGGACTGCAGCGGCACCTCACGGAGACGCACGAGCGCGTGCGCCGGTACAACTGCTCGCTCTGTACCAAGAACTTTGCCAACTCACAGAATCTCAAGCAACACTTACGGATACACACCGGAGAGAAGCCTTTCGTGTGTTCTCACTGCGGGAAGAGATTCACTCAGAGTGGTTCGTTACACGTGCATCTGAAGACACACAGTGAACACTTTCCTTATGAGTGCGCGGAGTGCGGGGCTAAATTCAGACTGCGGTCGGGGCTGGTGCGGCACAAACTGAAGCACACGGGCGAGCGGCCGCACATGTGCGCGACGTGCGGCAAGGGCTTCCGGCAGAGACACGAGCTTACGACGCACAGCCTCGCGCACAGCGGCGTCGCGCCGCACGCCTGCGCCGCCTGCCCGCGCGCCTTCCGCCAGCGCCGCGCTCTGCGGCACCACGTGCGGCGCGTGCACGACGCGGAGCCTCCCGACATCGCCTACAACGTCACGCACTACTAGATCTTACCATAATATACGTTACGAACTTATATGACAATATCATTACACCGGTCCCATCCTTTCCCTTTCCAGAACGATAATGCCAGAAGAAAGCGCCGAAGAAGACAACAAAACTAAAGTCGAAATTATCGAGAAACCGGAGTTTACAATAACCGAGAATGGAAAGCGATACGCGAAGTGTGGCGTGTGTCACAAGAGTGTGTCCATGGGGGGGTGGACGCGGCACACGCGTGCGCACCGCGGCGAGAGGCGCCACAGCTGCCACACGTGCGGGCTCGCCTTCAACGACAGCGGCAACCTGGCGCGCCACACGCGGGCTATACACTCCAATCAACGACCACACGCCTGCCGCACGTGCCCCAAAACATTCTCACGGAAATCTCACCTGGAAGACCACGTAAAGTCTCATTCAGAGACCAGGACATTCGTGTGTGATATATGCGGGAAGGGATCCAAATCAAGCGCAGCACTACGCATGCACGCGCGCACGCACGATGCGTGCCGGTTCCCGTGCGTGCAGTGTGGCGCACGGTTCAAGCGGCGCGGCGAGCTGAACGCGCACGTGTCTGTGCATACTGGGGAGAAGGCACATGTCTGCCACTGCGGGAAATCTTTCCGATTGCGAAGCCAGCTGACAGCACATACTAGAGTGCATCAAAAAACACGGGAGCAGGAAACGAAAGAGCCAACCAATGCTAGCAACATACTAGGGTTATGTGAAAACGAAATTCAATGATTTTCGTGTCAAAATTGGTAATGAGTTAGGGCAGCGTTTAATTAAACGGACACGCCATATTATCAGGGGCGTAGCTACCGCCGGATCCGCCGTACCGATACATACGGTGCCCCCGAGCTACAGAGGCCTACCGACGCGACGTGTGTTAACAAAAAAATCGAAAAGTAAATAAAATCCAAAACATCAAATTCTTAATTATCAATAAGAACCCTGTAATGAGTGATATTCACACCCAATGAAAATATGAAAATTAACGTTGTTTGTTTATGGCTTCAAAGCTACAGGCTCGGTCCAATTCTTAACCTCACACATTCATTTACTAAAAGCACACATAAAACCTATCTATAGCTCAAATATTGAGGTCGCTTCGCTCGCTCTTGCATTCCCTCAGTAACATCACAACGACAGCTTAATCTAGCATCCCAGACCCCCCTAGGCTGCTAAAATTTTCGAGATCGCTTCGCTCGCTCTTGCATTCTCTTAGTAAAAAAAACCACAATGCCAGCTTAAACCGATACCCGAGGTAAGATGCTCCAATTTTCCAGCTCACTTCGCTCGGTCATGCATTCTCTTAGTAAGATCATAATGACACCTGCTTTACCTTTCAAGCCAGTATGCTATTTTATTTATTTTTTTAAAACAATAACCTCCTTTAGAGCTTCGCCGCAGTCATGTGAAAAGGAAATTTTGATACAAGGCACCTTTAGGACTAGCTACGCCACTGCATATTATTATGTGGCAGACTGATACCTGAACGATTATTAAACTAAGAACATAAGTATTAATAAACAAAATGGTGGTCATTGACTTGAGTGAAGGAGAATTGGCAATCTGAACTTTACGAGAGTAAAAGAATGAAGAGAAATATAAATCCACTTTAAGACGCTCTCGAAATAAGACAGATTACTAGAGAAGGCAAGCAGCTGAGGCAAACGAAGATTATTATAATTATGACGCTTTATAAGGTCTATCGTAGTTGAAGATGCAAAAGGCTCGCAGAACCCTCGAAACAACAAAATCAACACAAAAGGTATATTTTCAAAACTATCCTCTTAACTTTTTAAAAATAGTTCATTTTAGTTCAACTGGCATATCCATAAGCTGTAATAGAGCACTTTGTTGCAGGTTGAAGCCCGAACTGTCTCGTCCGCAGCCGCAGCAATACCGCACATGCGTGTACTGCGCGAGCACGCATCCCGTCGCCTCCTACCGGAAGCACCTCGTCGTCGAGCACTCTCACCGGCTGTTCCACTGCGAGGAGTGTGACACCTTCGTCGACAGGAAGGATTTCGTCGTGCACATGTCCTTCCACGCCCTACACTACACCGCAAAGGGCATTAACCGAAAGAAATTTAAGAAGAAGGAAGATACTGTCAGGCAGATTCCCAGCACAGTGCCTCCAGCCCGCGCTCCACAGTGTCCACCGAAAACCCAAAGTCCACAGTGCGCATCGACAGCCGAAAATTCACAGTGCTTACCGATAACCCAAAGTCCACAGTGCGCACCGACAGCCGAAAATTCACAGTGCTTACCGATAACACAAAGTCCACAGTGCGCACCGACAGCCGAAAATTCACAGTGCGCACCGACAGCCGAAAATTCACAGTGCTTACTGATAACCCAAAGTCCACAGTGCGCACCGACAGCCGAAAATTCACAGTGCGCACCGACAGCCGAAAATTCACAGTGCTTACTGATAACCCAAAGTCCACAGTGCGCACCGAAAACCGAAAATCCACAGTGCTCACCGAAAACCGAAAGTCTACAGTGCGCACCGAAAACCGAAAGTCCACAGTGCGCACCGAAAAGCGAACGTAAACTAAGCATTAAAACAGATATAAATCCCCCAGAGGTGGTTAAAACCAAAACGAGTGACCAAGAGAATGAGTTCTCAGATCACAGTGACATGGACGGCTTCGAACCTCTACCTGAGTCAGTGTTCGAAGCTATCGAAGACTCACAAGACGGCCAGCATTTAGTAGATAGTACCACTCACACGTCTGAGAATCAGCCACACAGTGACGAGTCCAAAATATCTTCACAACCCGAAAACAATAATTTAAGTACTCCTGCTCCGAGTTTGGAAAAAAATTATAAATTTAATAATTGTTCAGTAGTTATAAAGCCATTCAATATAAATAATTGTGCCCAAATGAATATCGCAATTAAAAATAGTGAAATAAACAACGATCCAGCCAATAAAACTCCCCCAGGAACTACTGACGCTAGTACTAGTGGTAATCACCCGACTGACGAAAAGGAGAAGAGGAACCAGAAGATACGAAAGTGTCCCTTTTGTTCTAAAGAATGCAGAGCATCGTCCAGCTACTTCTACCACCTGAAATACGTCCACAAAGAAAGCAAGGAACACGAATGCGAAGTGTGCGGCAGAAAGTTCAACACCAGATCCTGTTTGACACAACACATGGCCATACACACCGCACAGTACGAGTTCGAATGCCAACTTTGTCAGAAACAGTTCAAGACTAAAGCGAGCCTTTACATTCACGAGCAGACGCACAGCGGTAAGAAGTCGTGGTCGTGCAGCCAATGCGAAACGTCGTTCAGATGGAAGACGCAGCTGCAGAGGCACATGAAAAGACACGCGGCGGAGAAGGGGCACGTCTGTGACACGTGCGGGCGCGGGTTCAGTGTGCGGAGCGATCTGCTGCGGCACGCTCGCACGCACACCGCAGGGAATTTCACCTGTGATAAATGTGGACAGAAATTCGCTCAGCTGCGGTATTTGAAAGTGCACACTACGAAGCAACACTGGACCAATGTTACGAAGGGATCTAAGTAAGAGCTGCTACACACTAGCAGCAGCCGCCCCGGCCCTGCCCGCGAGCTTCCGGCGCACATTGTGTAAATCCAGCGGGGGATCAATTCGATTTAAAAAAAAAACACCAAAAACATAAACTCACGTCTGCAGGTATGTTATTTTATTTACAACAAAGTCAGTTATTTATATTGTATATAGAGATATAGAATAAATTGCACCCTACCCTCAACGCTCAAAACTGTTGTTGTTTCTTGTGTGTAACCTACCTTCTTCCGATTTGTTTATTTTGTACTGGTTATGCTAAAAACGATGTATGTTAAGTCGAAGTTTTATTGTAATGTTAGTTTTAAGATACATTTTCGTTTTTATCTACGCTTGCTGGCAGATAACATTGTTATAAACCTATTTATGTTTTCTCTATAAGTGAATTGTAATTCTTTTGAGATAACAGTAGAGTATGTAAGGATCGTAGCAGGTAGCATTCTGTAGTCTCTCCCCCTCCGTATCAAAAAGTCCTAAAAGAAAATGGTCATAATAAGAAAACGACACTTACCTCGTTTTGTTATTTAAGTCTGATACGGAGCGAACAAGGCGTGAGTTTGTGTGTGTTCATGTGTGTCTAAGTCAATCAACATTTCTTGCAGTTTTTGAGATGTCTTTACCAATAAATTGGATGATGTCATTGGCAAATCTTAAATTGTTTAGGCGTTCACAATCAATGTTTAAGTCATGGTCGGTCCAAACAAACTGTCTGAAAATCTTTCAGCACTGTTGTGAATAGTTTTGATGAGGTCCCCAAGTCGTACAGAGGCCAGCACATCAAGCTACCCCAATCTGTCAGATTTTCCCAATTTAATATGAACCTTAATCCTTTGTGCTAAAGTTGAAAATCTATCAAAGAAATTTGACAGTTTGGGGTAGGTTGACCTGCTGGCGGTCTGTACATCCATTCCTATGTAAATGCTCTCTCCTTCCTTTTCTAGTTTTACTGTTGCAGTACCTACTGCCTGTGCATGTTATATATTATTCTTATCTATTATTCTTCGACTCCTTGCTTTTTCAAGTCGTTCCAAAGTCGAAGGCTTTAGTAGTAGTCCACAAAGCAACAATAATGTGGTAGATCGTATTCTTGTTTCACGACATGTACAACCGATGTCTATAGAGTACTTTCTTCTGAAGCCCGCCTGTTCTCTGGGTTGGTTTTCGTCTATTACTTTTGTGATGCGACTCGAGATTCACCTCTACTAAGAATTTATTATTTAAGATTTTTTTTTTATTGCCTTCTTCACTCCCCCTGGATGGATTGGATGATGTTCTTCAAGTTTTTAGTCTGTGACTGTCTGCCTTTTCTCATCGTGGAAATATTTGTTTTATTTTTGTTATTTTCAGCCTTACTTCTTTAGATTTACTTTCAATGCCAATAAGCCCCTTTCTTCCTGTAACTTTAGTGTTTCTTCTGATATTGTTTGCTGCCACAGCTCATGTATTGTGTATATTCTGACAAAACATATGCAAATAATTGGTAAATATAGTTAGGTACTTATTTATTTTACATAACAACCATTGTATTATATATTTTGCTGACTGCATATTGAGTGTAGCTCAAAGAAAGACTTTGAAGACGTAAGTTACATTACTCATTTTTGGTATACTGTAAACTTGCGTAATATAGGTTTAAATATTCAATATATTTATTGCATTCTACAATGTGAACTTAGGTACACCTACTTCTTTTACTTTAACCATACTATTTTAGTATCATTTAGGTATATGCTCCATTATAAGAATTACATTTATATTCATGTCTACCTCCAAGGCTCCAACCATATTAAAATAGAGTAGGTACAACATAAGGTTCGACCGGTCAAACATTTCATAGTCTTTACGTATGTTTTCAAGTAGTAGGCATATAGTTAATAAGCTTCCAACTTTCCAAGATAGAATAAAAACGATATATAATCTTGATTCCTTTATTTGTATCTTAGTGGTAAATATAAAACTATTTAGTACAATAACATTACACAAACAACAATAATACGAATACATTAGTACTGTAGAGTGTAGACAATCATGTTTTTACATATTTTTCAGTTTATTTTATTTATTTACATTCAGATTCATGACTTGTTTTTGTAACGGTTGTAAAAAACACCTTCGCAATTGCAATAAATTCCATTATTGATGTGCTAAAGTTGTTAATCTGTACCAAAATGTAATTATGTATCCGGAAATAAATGAAAGCCAAAACTTTCCGTAAAGAATAATAATAATAACGAATAAAAGACGATAATACTTGTATGATAAATCTTATCCCAGATTTAAATATTAAATAAAGAACTATTTCATAGTTTGTGGACATGTCTAAAAGCATTAGTTTGTACAAAATAACTGAAAACTAAGTTACTATCACATAGTTAATTATAACGATAATTATTTTTCTATACATCGTCTTCAGCCCAGCAACCAACTTTGATGGGGTGACTAACAAATACTTTCCATAAATAAAATTGTATATATTAAAATGTCATTTGGCTTAAGTAAAGGGTGTCAAGCGGGAATTTTTCAACTTTAAATTATCGTTACTCATTTATTAGCGGGGCTAGAGGCGCGGGAGGGGTAGCGTTTGTTGCGTCATCTTTGCGGATTTGTTAGTTACCATGAGACATTGGTCGGGAGCGCACCGTGCGTTTGCGGTTGAGCAATATTTATAGTATGGTGGATTGTTGGGTCAAGCGCGTCGTACTTTCTGTTTAACACTCAAATAATTTGAGTAAATTAACAATTTATAATTTAAAAAATTAACTAGTCGGACTTTTAATAATTATATTTGCAGTTAAATGACGCTTCATAATGCCATTTTGTTAAAAAATGTTGCCACACTATCTCTGCTAGTAATGTGATTGAAATGCAATGAAACATCCGTTTTGAGGCCAGGAAATTCGAAATTGACCAATTTAATTTATTTAAACGTAACCAATCAAATATTATTTCTAGTGATCGGATAAAAATATATGTTGTAGTTTCAAATCAGCGTAAACACATAGTCTACTAAAGATAAGTTTGTTTCAAATTGTACTATAAAACTCCTACATAATTATATACATCTAAGAAATCAATATTTTAAATAAATTAAAGTTTTCATTACGAATAACGTTTACTATAAAGTGTTATTTGCAAAACACCAAAAACCTCAAAAAGAAGAATTATTATCTGTACACCACCAAGTGGTAGGACACGAGAGATCTTAATACACTTGACTCACCTATTGTTACATTTGTTCTCAAATAAATTAATTGAAATGAATAAAAGAATATTTAAAAGAAATGTTGATTGGAATTAATGCTTTATATAAATCCAATCCGATCACTGATGTGATGAAAAAACAATAATTAGGCATTGCTCAATGTTTTTGTTGTAAACTCATACTATCCTGAATGTCATTACACATATTATCCTCTATTAATAAATTATTCTCTTTTATAAAATCAACTTAACATGGATCGATTTTGAACTGAATGTTACTCGATCGATTCTTTTGTCACATCACTATTAAAATTTCGTTAAAAAGCGGTAACATCATCATCGGTCATTTTACTGCACCTAATTAAAAGTCCGACCAGACCATAGTTAGGTTGGTAATGCGTGCTGGTGTCCGCAACTCCCATATCTAATCGAACTTTACGTTTCACAAAAACAACATAAACAGGAAAGTCAAACCCATTTCCCCCCCTATAATAATTTTGTAACTCAAGTGACGTTTTCCTGTTCTTTATAATTTTACGAGGTTTTTTACTGGAATATCAACTGAAATCAAAACTTTACTATTTTCATTTAACATTTTGCCCTGCCTGTACCACATAACAATAAAATTTAACACGACTTACTCAACTAAAGGCAAGTAATATTACCTCATTTCTAATACATAACAATCAGTTCATTTTCATCAGCCTCTGACTTTAATCCTGGTTTAACTTGGCTCAAAGGAATTTGAATTTGAAAACTTGTCAAATTCTCTTTTGTACAAAACTTCTTACGTTTACTGAAGAAACGAAAAGAAAAAAAAAGGCAAAGGAATGTCAATAATGCTAGAGTTTGACAAATTGTCAACTTCAAATTCTCAATTCTGAAACCGGGTGTTATTCCTTTTAAACAGGGTGCCAGGGACATCGGCGATTCAGCACATGATCTAGAGCCCGTAGCGTAGAATTTTCTGTCGGTTATTAAAAAAAGAAATTGTTGTTTCATACAAAAGTGCAATACCTACGCGGTCAAAATGTATGGAACATTAACTTTTTTTTTAATATCTGGCAAATAATTTATACACTGTCTAGGATCATTTGTACACTGTCTGGAATCATTTGCTAAATTCATGGTTGTAGGTTGCGGTTGAGCGTCGATGTACAGAGGCCAGCACATCAACCCCAATCTGTAAAATTTTCCCAATTGAATATGAACCTTATTCATTTGTAGTAAAGTTGAAAATCTATCAAAGAAATTTGACAGATTGGGGTAGCTTGATGTGCGGGCCTCTGTACAGACAAATTATAAATGTACAAATTACATTAGACAAGATTCCGCTACAGAATCAGGATAAGATTGGCCAAATAATCTCGCATAGCTTATCTGACGCTCATATATAAAATTTTTACTATAAAATAATTTATTAATTAATTACTAATAAAATTTAATTTAATTTAGCCATAATTTAGTTACACATATTGTACAATCACCTGCACTTCCAATGTAAAAGTTTGACTACGTCAGCGACCTTATTTCGTAGTACCAAAGGGCCAAGTGTTAGGCTGAGGCTACAGCAGGCAGCGATTTGCGATGTGACTGGAAGTGAAACGAGTAAAACATGATATGGCTACATTATAAGCGAAATTCCGGCGTTATATAGGGTGACTGGTAATTAGTGACCGATACCTAAACACGTGCTTGTACTCATGATAACAAACAACTTTTACTATGGGACCACACCTGAAATTGTGAAATAAAATCTGCTGTTCAGTCATTTATGTTCGCCTAACTGGTCAAAATGTAGGTACTGAACAGCAGATTTTTTTTCGCGAATTCAGGTTTGGTCCCATAGTAAAAGTTGTTTGTTATCATGAGTACAATCACGTGTTTAGGTATCGGTCACTAATTACCAGTCACCCTATATATTCGACGATGATGGCTCATATGTTGATGTAGCCGATGCCGTGATTACATGTCATTCAGGCTGGCTGGACAAATCTTCAAAATAGCTCGCATTTAACTAGGTCAATAGTGCATTTTATGTGACGGCTAAACACCCTTATTTCAGAATTTGTGACGCTACAGAATCTTAGATAATCGATCGAAAACGTGTCCAGCCATCTTGAAAAACCACTTTTCGCTGGTCTCTCAATCTCGGTAACGGAAGTGATTTTGACGACTTTTTGCATATCAACGGGCGTCACATAAATTTGTGATAGGAATCGAGCTAAAAGTTTTGTGATACGAACAGCGGTTTAGTAGAAAAATGCAAAAATCTGTGTCCAGCCATCTTGAATTTACGTATAAAACTTTTGGCTGGCACTTCTGAATCTCAATAACGGGAGCGTTTTCGAATATGGTTCCTTTACTAACATTTAGTGACGCAATTTGTGACAGTAATAACGTTCGATTTATGGCGTCACATGTAAGGATTTACGAGAAATCAGTAAAAACTTACATGTCCAAATAACCTGCGTTCAAGCTGGCTGGACACATGATCTCCGCTGCCTGATGATTTACGGCCTTCGAAATATATTCAAATTTTTGTGACGGGGACGATAATGATTTACTGAATTTGTGACGGAGAAACTTTGAGTAGTTTCAAAGATATTGATCATTTAAATTTTCCCATACAAACACTGCAGTAGGGTTACCAATATTGTAGGTTTTATGTAGGACTAAGTATATTTTAAGGTGTTTTCTTTAATGGACGAAAATCCGTGTTTTGGTGATAGTAGTTGACAGAAATATAATCATTACAACAATCAGTAATACAACTTGTTAAGTTAGTATAATCCCCAAATGTGAAAATTTCATGAAATAGTCATTCTTGGGGATTACTTTGGTCTTAGAGAGTTGTGTTGATGAATTTATAGATTATAATTCTGTAAATACATATTTGTTACGGCCGCGAATCATATTTTAATCAACGTACAACTTAATACTGTTTTTCATGATAAGTACATAGGTAGGTATTGGTGCCGATTCTCTTGTCACAAATGCGTCTAAACTAGACTACAAATCACCAAAATTTAGTTTATCCCTGTCAAATGATGATTTCCCATTCTGAAATTAACTAAAGTGACACAACTTAACTAAATTTTAGTTTGACAGCACTAAGATTGCGCTGAGTTAATAGTTTAGAGAAAATAGTAATTTTGCTATTCTGAATTTGAGGTTTTTCACCTAAAATTTAGATTCTCTAACTAAGGCCCGATTCTGTTGTTCACAAACTAAACTAAATTTAAGTTCAGTGCATCTTTTTCGTTCTATTTCTTTAAGAAAAGGACAGAAGATAAATATTAGTTTAGTCCTGTCAAATTACTCCGCGCCTGACGTAAATTGACGTATTTTTAGTAGCCTATTTTTAAATCTTGTCTAACTTGTCTATGGATTATCTAATTTGACAGGATTAAACTAATATTTTATCTTCTGTCCTTTTCGTAATGAAATAGAAAGAAAAAGAAGCACTGAACTTAAATTTAGTTTAGTTTGTGAACAACAGAATCGGGGCCTAAATCTGACTATTTTTAATCGCGACTTAAAAGGTGTGGAATAAATTAGTTGGCATGAGCTAAAATTCACACCAACATCTCGACTTCGGATGCAAAAACAGTACTGTTTTTTGATTTTCTTTTCTTTTGCTTATATCTCGAAAACGGTGTGTCCTATCGCAAAAATAATGAAAATTTCGACCCCCTTTTAGAAATCCGCATACCCTTAAAACTCAACACGTTGGTAATAATGTTTCATATTTTCCCTATAAAAGTGAAAAATTCCATAAAAAGGAGGTCGAGGTTGCCCCACTATGCCCCTTCGACTCAAAAAAAACACGGGGAGGGGCCCGTTGCTAAATAATAACAGCCGCACAGGTCGATCGATCAGGTTAAGCTACGCTTGCCGCGGTTGGTCTGTGGATGGGTGACCAACTTTACATACCGAGACCCCTCCGTGCCTCGGAAAGCATCCTGGCTGTCATTCGTGTATCTTTGACAGCCGTTACGGGTAGTCAGAAGCCCGAAAGTCTGACAACCAGTCTTACCAAGGGGTATCGTATTACCCAGTAACTGGGTTGTGGAGGTCAGATAGGCAGTCGCTCCATGTAAAACACTGGTATTCAGCTGCATCCGGTTAGACTGGAAGCCGACCTCAACATAGTTGGGAAAAGGCTAGGCAGATGATGATGATGAGGGCAAATGAGTATCTACTTTTTGGCTGAATGCACAAACCGTGCGAAGCCAAACAAACAAAAAAAATACCTACTTACCACGTGGAGTCGCGATTGTCAAATTCGATTTGGTTGTGTCAAAATTATTTTTAAATTTAGAGATATTTTAATGCAGAATAGCTCTAAGATTCTCATAGCCAAAAGTAAGTAATTTTAGTCATAGTTTAGTTCGGTGTACAAGAGAATTGACATCATTGTGTCAGGATAACTAATGCTCGAAGGTATTTAAATGAAAAAGTATATATCGGCATAATTATATAAAATAAGTATCGGACAGACATAATAAAAATAAAAAATAAAACCAGATGGAATCGACACTTTCTATCTCAATACCATTGAGACTTTATTTATGTAAAAAATATGGTCACCTCACAATATTAATGGATGTTTGTATGGGAAAATTTAAATGATCAATATCTTCGAAACTACTCAAAGTTTCTCCGTCACAAATTCAGTAAATCATTATCGTCCCCGTCACAAAAATTTGAATATATTTCGAAGGCCGTAGATCATCAGGCAGCGGAGATACATGTGTCCAGCCAGCTTGAACGCAGGTTATTTGGACATGTAAGTTTTTACTGATTTCTCGTAAACCCTTACATGTGACGCCATAAATCGAACGTTATTACTGTCACAAATTGCGTCACTAAATGTTAGTAAAGGAACCATATTCGAAAACGCTCCCGTTATTGAGATTCAGAAGTGCCAGCCAAAAGTTTTATACGTAAATTCAAGATGGCTGGACACAGATTTTTGCATTTTTCTACAAAACCGCTGTTCGTATCACAAAACTTTTAGCTCGATGCCTGTCACAAATTTATGTGACGCCCGTAGATATGCAAAAAGTCGTCAAAATCACTTCCGTTACCGAGATTGAGAGACCAGCGAAAAGTGGTTTTTCAAGATGGCTGGACACGTTTTCGATCGATTATCTAAGATTCTGTAGCGTCACAAATTCTGAAATAAGGGTGTTTAGCCGTCACATAAAATGCACTATTGACCTAGTTAAATGCGAGCTATTTTGAAGATTTGTCCAGCCAACCTGAATGACATGTGATTACAGTAATGTTGTTCCTATCGCATAAACAAATCAAAGATCGCTAGTAATATTTGATGTACGGTGTAGCCATATATGTGAGCATTAATTTACTTGTTTTAATCGCTCATGTGTCGCAGGTCGCGTCGCGGCCTAATGTAGCCTCAGCCTTACTACTGACGTGCGAGCGACATACGATACTCAATGCTAAGATAAATGACACCTCCTTAACATATAACAGCCAATTTCTTCATACATACTCTTGTGACAGCGATGTTAATGTGCGATGTCGATGGGTGGCGTGGAGCGTCCGTCTTGCGTGGTGGGCGAGCCGCTCTCGTTCACCAGCCGCTGTCGCTCGCGGTACATCGAGACCTGGATGTTCTCGAGCTGGTGGTACCGGCACACCTTGATGGTCGAGAACACTGCCAGGCCGACCCACGTCGCGAACGCTGCCCATGTACCGAACTGGTAGACGAAAACATGATTTTTATAACAAGCCTAAAAATACATTTATACCTATGTGTGTAGGTATTTGTTTGTTCCTATAGTCGCCTGCGGGACTACTTCGCGATGGATACAAGATATGTGCTGAGGAAGTTGCTTCTCATCATTTCCTTATAGGTACACAGGTTGTGATCTATTCCAACATTATTTGATGAAAATGTAAACAAATCGATCAGAAAACGTACCCGTGGACGCAAATGTGTAGTGCCAATTACAAATTGAGTACTTTGATTTGATTGTTTAAATCACCTTATAAAAATGTCTTTAATTGGACAATTGAGATTAAATTTTACCCGACTACGGCGAAGCAAAAAGGAGGGTTATGATTTTGACCGGTATGTATGTATGTATATATGTTCATCTGTTCCCTCATCACTACATAGTATAAAACAAAGTCACTTTCTCTGTCCCTTTGAATGCTTAAATCTTTAAACTACGCAACGGATTTTGATGCGGTTTTTTTTTATAGATAGATTTATTGAAGAGGAAGGTTTATATGTAGTGTATTTAGTATCAGCATTGCACCCGTGCGAAGCCGGGGCGGGTCGCTAGTAACTTCTAAATTCCTTATCATAATTTGACAAATAAGGTATCGTTGGAAGCATCTTGATCGTCCGCTGGTTATAGGCTATATGACGTCACATTAAAGTGAATATGTTGCCCTATAGCGAAATAAATATGATTACCTAAAAAAAAAATTTTATCATGCCGTGTTGGGTATCAAATGAAAGGGCTTAATTAGCACATTTCCGAAATATATATTGTCAGCTGTTGCTCAAGGCTTTGCTTGCATACACCCGATAATTAGGAATAATTTCTATAAAATCACGCCTCAGATTTGAGGCAAACATATTTAAGTACCTATGTATAAGTTTGGTATATTACCTAGGTATACATGTAAAATAATAAAACCTAAACAAAAAAAAAATTAAGCGGCTCTGCAAATACTTTATCATCAAATTTAAATGAAAAATAAGTTCAAAAACTAAAACTCGACTACCTACTGAAAAATCTCGCTCTAAAAAGTATGAAAAAAAAGTTTAAAAACTAAAACCCGACTACTGAAGGATGAAACAAGAAAGTAACTTTAAACTTTATACGAGTATAACCTCTATATTCGTCGATGTTATTCAAGCAATATTTGTAAGAAAACTGGTGAGATTATAAAGTTGAAACTTTTTAAATACTCACAGATGAATATGTTAGATATTAATTCCTTTTAATGTTTGATTACGTAAGAATTTAATCTGAACAGGGTTTGTGTACACTTTCATCAGATACTTTTGGAACACACTATAGGGTGGTTCTGCGTTCAATATTGCTTTACAGGAAAACTCTCTATCGCCAGATAACTTTTACCTGAAAACCGCAATTATTTTCCCTCGGATAAAAATTCGGTGAAGATTGAAAAATCGGGCCCTAAGGCGCTGGGCTGACGATGTACAGACGCCAGCAGGTCAACCTACCCCAATCTGTCAAATTTCTTTGATAGATTTTCAACCTTAGAACAAAGGAATAAGGTTCATATTCAATTGGGAAAATCTGACAGATTGGGGTAGCTTGATGTGCTGGCCTCTGTACAAGTATTTGTCTGCGAAGATAGAACGTATGGAAATCGATGCAATAACGCACATTGAGGAAAACTGCGCCGTCGTCGTCGCTTCGCCGCGCCGATGCTTGTCGGATGATGTCTCGCGTGCTCGCGTTTATTCACGGAGAAAATGTCTGCCGTCTGTGGAGCGCCTAAATTCTAAAGCGCCAGAACAGCCCGCGAAGTTTTTTGCAATAAAAACATCACGATCAACCTAATACTGACCACCACTAATCAAAATTAATATGATTCGCGACTGTAAAAAGTATTTACGAAAACTTTCACGGGCTACTTTAGCGCATCCCTCCTAATGTTACATTATTCTGGGTTAAACAGATATGGTTTTGTTACCTGTGATGTGCCGATCTCCATGTAGAAGCCGCTGGTGGTGATGTTGTCACGCTTGTCTATGTTCTGGCCAGCCGCGTCTTCACAACTGACAATAAAACAATCATTTATTTGCTATCTAACAAAACATCACGACTATTTTTCTCGAAGGTTTCGGGCATCATAATCAGCCTATAATGTTCCCACTGTTGGGACAGGCCTCCTCTATGTGAGAAGGAGTGGGGAAGTTTACCTTTACCACACCCATATTTCACCAGTTATGTTTAAGGGCCTATACTACCTCAAATGGCTTAGCATGATCCTCCGTTATGTCGAAAATACTGCAGCATTAATTTTGAAATAAATATATGGTAAAGTTGAGGATTAATGTTAGGTCTTATGTTAGACGAAAACACGATTTCATAAAATTTTCTCGATGGAAAAAAATTCCAAAGTTACCTCCAAACCGAACAATAAACCGCTGGTATTCAAAAAATACTTCAAATTAGATCATGAACCTTTGTATACTAACCGAACTAACTATAAAGCAGGTCTTATGTTATTTACTTTTTTTTAATTACCATTATTTTCACCGTAAAAAGTAAATACCTAAACTATTGGCGCTGCCTGCCACCTAGCACCACACTCTGTCTCGCTCTCACTCAGTCCGCGAGCAGTATCGTGCGAGCGAGATAAAGAGTGAATTTTAGCTGAGGTAGTGTAGGCTCTTAAGTCTCATGATTGTAATGTAACCGGGCACAAATCCAGACTCTAAGGGCGCGTTCCCACTATGTCGTGACGACGGATTGTCGTATCTTCGTGGCTTGTGTATTTAAATGGACGGACGACAGTTAATCGTGCCGTCCTATATGTGAACACCTCCATTTAAATAACCGCCTACGTCGGATTAATCCGACAAATATTTTCGTGTCCATCTCGCCAGGGTCGTATATTTACGACCAAATACCAAAGCTCGTTTACTCTGTTTTTTATTAATTACGCTGCATTCTATCAGGTTACATATTTGAAAAACAAAAAAAAAATCAAATCACTGTGCCGGGCGCTGGGGACACGACAACTGATATAAAGTCGGGCGGTTAAAGGGTTAAAAGACACGATAATCTGTCGTCACGACATGGTGGGAACGCACCCTAAGCTGCTACTGAGAAATTCCAGATGGAAAAACCCAATAACTCTTTGCCCGATCTGGAAATCGAACCCAGGACCTCATGCTCTATAGTAGGGTCGCGACCACTAGACCAACTGATAGGTGATGAACAGAGATCAGGGTAGGTCGAGTATATCTATCTAAGTTTCAACTTCAAGGAAGTAAATAACATAAAGAGTCGATAATAACTCCTCTAAAACCCCGTCACGATGTTTTCATCCCGAGATTTAAGAAATTACAAATTGGCCGTGGTTCTGTTGTTCAAAAACTAAACTAAATTTAAGTTCAGTGCATCTTTTTCTTTCTATTTCAATATGAAAAGGACAAAAGATAAATATTAGTTTAGTCCTGTCAAATTAGTCAGAGCCTGACGTAAATTTATGTATTTTTAGTGGCCAATTTGCTAATCACGTCTAAACTTGTCTATGGATTATCTAATTTGACAGGACTAAACTAATATTTATCTTTTGTCCTTTTCATAATTAAATAGAAAGAAAAAGATGCACTGAACTTAAATTTAGTTTAGTTTGTGAGCAAAGGAATCGGGGCCATTGTCTCACTTTGAATCCATTCGTAACAAAAAAAATCTTATTCCTTTTCAAGCGGTCCCTGTAAAGAACCGATTACCTATTTCGATTTCTGGTCATGGTACATTAAAAGACTGTCATACTAGGTTATTTTTTTTTGTTGTTCACCTGGGGAACCTCTCGACGATGTTCTGGCACCAGGTCATGAAGCCGAGGGTGACAATGATGGCGGCGGAAACGGCCAGCCCGCACAGCATCATGCAGCCCACGGCCTCCAGGAAAGCAGACAGGAACGAGCTGTCCAGACCCTTGTACATGAACATCGAGAGCCTGAGGACAAATTAACAACAAAATCAAAGCCTTTCTTTAAATTAAACCATCTGTGAACTATCAAGAAGTCGGTAACTTGGTAATATGAAGCTAGCTGTCCATTCCAAATCGTAGCAGGTACCTAACTATAGAGAAGAACGGGCAAGAGACTCCAATGGACGCTCTTTTTGACCGATCTCAAAAAAGGAGGAGGTTTCTCAATTCTGTAGTATTTTTTGTTTGTTACCTCAGTACGCCGTCATTTATAGACGATTTGGAAAATTATTTTTTTATTTAAAAGGATATACTTCCAGATTTTTTGACAAAATCCAGTTCTGATGATGGGAACCTGGAGAAATCGAAGTAACTCTTGAAATATTATAGGCAAACCTATAGCGATTTGGGTATTATTTATAGTAACTCGTGCATTTGCTCTCGGAAAGCACCATTTGGTGAAATGGAACTGATGATGAAGACCACAGATGGCCACTGGAACTACTCAATAATAAGTATTTCACGGATTGCGATTCGATTACTTTAATATGGTTGCTAACAATGTATGCTCGTCACAATGTGAATGGTGAAATGGAGCTGATGGTGGAGTACCAAGACAACTCCTCAACAATTAACGTCCCTGCATCGGGAAAAGCAATATTTTGTAAAAGGCGATGAGCAGGTTGATATTAGGCTATTGTTACTTAAATACATTATAAACAGACCCACTAAAAAGCGAGAAATAAAAACTTTTTAACAAAAAAATACCGACTTCTAGAAAAACACTACAAACTGAAAAATAACTTTAATTTCGGAAGTCGGTGGCAATAAACTAAAATACAGATCCAAAGACACGGACTTCCGAAATTAAAGTTATTTTTCAGTTTGTAGTGTTTTTTTAGAGGTAGTTTTTTTTTTTTTGTTAAAAAGTTTTTAAATCAAAAGTATTGTTACATGAAGATAGGCTAGAACAATTATTTACATGGTTATATTTACATACACCCAGCTCCATCAGCTCGACTGTCTGAACATATCCACATTTGTTACTATCTGCGGCAACATGCCTGGAGTAGTCGTGAATTATCCTTATTTTAACAGATTACAGTTTATTATTTTATGTAATTTTATTGTATGAAATTACCAAATGTATATGATAAATAACTTGCAACATGTATATATGCTGTTCTTTACTAAATAAATAAACTTGAATGATAAAAATATGAGATAGGGACTGATAGTGTTCTCTATGCACAGACAGATGGGATAATGTCAACACTTGTTTGACTCATGGAGTACAAAAAAAAAAAGAACATACATAGTCATTCAGCAGATCTTATATTGTAAGACCCCAAATTTTAAACAGTCTTATTTAAAAAAATACAATGTTGGTAATGGCTATTTCGACCGTAGCAATTAACATTGTCGTATCTACATTTTTGCGATTATGTAGATCCGACAATGTTAATTGCTACGGTCGATTTATAGATAAGAGAATACATGCCTGTTGGACATATCGCTCACCTAGCAGTATAATGACACATCTAGTTTTTTCGCTTTTTTGTAAATGTGCCATTATACTGCTAGGTGAGCGATATATTCCCTATAGATAGTGCAATCCACGAAGACCACTAAATATAAATTAAAATAAATTCCACTAGTGTTTTAGTTTTTTCGATACACACTTATTACCCACTAATAATAATTAGTGTGTATCAACAAAACTAAAACACTAGCGGAATGTTGCAGACTTGTGCTATAAGCATTAGGAAAAAGAGTTGGGCGCGTCTTTGTGGATTGCACTATCTATACCATGATAAACCAATCCATAGTACTTGATAATAGGTTTTTCTTGAGTGCATATAAAGAGCCTCCACTTGTGTCAATATTATAGCATGTCGAGCACACCCATGGCACTTGGCAGTGAGACCCTGACAACCTTTCTGCTCCTATCAGCGGGTAGTTGTGTAACACGCTAATTGTAGCAATGGCTTGCATTATGACTGTTCAAACCACAGATAGACCTAGATAACGCAAGTATCACGATCTGTATGAACACCAAGCGTGCCATTTTTTTGACTACCTACTATGACGTCACAAGCTCTCTTTCTCACTCACGCTCACACAGCCAGCAGTACGCAGGACTGAGCGCGAAAGTGGCAGCTTACGATTTTTGAACGTAAGTTGGTGCGATTTTTGGCACGCGAAGTAGTTACTCTTGCGTTATCTAGGTGTATCTATATCTGTAGTTCAAACAAAATTCATTGCATTACTTACATTGTTAAGCATAAATTCATTGTTTCATACATTTAAACAACGAATTAGCAATATCCTTCAAAATGATTCAGATTATGATTGAGAGTGTGTTACACAATTATAGTGCAGGTCTCTTTTAAGAAACCATATCACCTTACTTAGTGAGACAAAGCTTGTTGTCCGGTTTACCAACAGCAGAACAGTTTTGCTAGTATTTAAACCCTTCAATAACAGCTGGAATCACCATACCTGTAGATCTGAATGCTGCACACCAAGAACATGAGTACTCCAACCACAATGACATAGTCGCAGTAAGCACGGTGTGCCCAGTGGACGGAGAGCTGACCATCTTGGTCCCATTGACCTTGAGAGAAGAGCAAGCAGTGACCCCTGAAATAAATTAAACTTTATGAAAACTACAATACTGGTTTCTTTAAAAATATTATTACTACAGTTTGTTGTCACATTCAAAGCACATAATGTACAGGTACGTACAAACTCTGATATTATTTAATGTAAGATTTAGGTTTTTCATTTTTCAATTGATACTTTATTCTGTTAAGATCAATTTTTAAAATCTGTCAGAAATCAACCATTTATAGTGAAGTGCACCATCATTAATCACATCATTGCTTACCATCAAAAAATTAATATTAATAACTAATAATTATTAATAATTGTGGTCATTTGTTTGACCACAATTATTAATAATTATCTTAATAATTATCTTATTAAAAGTCTGCTGTATCACTAAAATACCTAGCCTTTATTATAGTGGGGCAGATACAATGCACAAAATTAAAACCTACTATTTGGCAGTTAAAATAATTAACCACAAAGGACTATAAACACAGTGTTGTTCTTGAATACAATGAAAATCTCAGAAAATAATAAGTTATATAAAATCTATTCTCAAATCTGAATAATCTGATTAACGTTATTGTGATGATGTTAAGGAAACCAACTAAGATAATTTTAATAATATTCGTCTATAGACAATTTTTGGTAATTTATATCAAATACAGCCCAAAACAGATATTTTTAACTGTAGTTAGAACTTGACCTATGTTTTCTTTTTTTAATAAGAATAATCAGTGTATTATGTTCAGCTTACATGAATTCATCCTGGTGCATGCTCATCGGCACTATGATACATAGCGACAGTATCAGCCCGATCACATAGCCTGCTATTTGACTCAGGAGCAACACGTTCGTCAAAGCCATCACGTTAGCTAATGCACTCACAGATTTTGCACAATAAGATAATTTTACGACTTATTTTCAAGAGGCTGAACAGTTTGGATCTGATAATCTGATTGTATTTGAGGAAAACACAAAACAAAGCTGACATTCAAGACCTTCGCACAAATTGAAATGACATTTGACATTAATTAAGTAGTGATGTGATGATGATGAACCAATGAACCCAATTCGATTATAAATCTGCTGCGTGCGTGCGTGCGGAACCGGTCGAAGTGGTGATGCCTACGTCCGTTGCATTAGTCGTCTTTCGCAATGATGAAATGATGACGATCGATTGGATTTAAATAACAGCATGAAATATCACAAAACATGCTATGCAAGATTTCATTCTGACAAGTTGAAACTGTAACAACTATTACACTGAAATGAATACGTTTTTGTTTGTTTCATTCAACTCACGTAGATACTTTGTTTTTTTTTTGTTTTCTCTGTATCTATCAGTTTATAAAAAATTAAACAAGAGATTGTAATTAAAAGAAAGAAGAGAAAAGCCGACCCCAACATAGTTGAGAAAAGGCTAGGCAGATGATGATGATAAAACATGAGCTGTCCGAGCTATTAGTCCGACTTTTGGGAGCCACAAATAAAATTATTATTAGAAGTCATCCCACTTCGTAAAGAAACGTAAAAACAGAATTCTGTCATGGCTGTCAAAATGAAATGTCAAATTGCGACAACTTGGACGTTGGTGATGTGTTTCAATCAGTAGAATCAGGAATAAATCGTGTTAATTGAACAATTTACTATGTCATTGCCTTCCCATTAGACTGATACTGAACTAAAATAATGAATTTCAACGCTTCCAGAAACGGTAAGAGGTTTTTTCAGCGTAAACAACATTGTCACCTGTTACCGACATGCTCGGGCTGTATCTAACAATTGCTCGTAAAGTTCTCATTACATTCAAGTAAACTGATCACACTATATCCTTCGTAACACCTTCTACACATTGATCTTCTCAGGTGACCTAAAGTCTTGCTAAAAACTGTTGTTGAGTAACAGCAGTCCTTATTTAGTCAATTAGCTCTAACTATGTACACAGTTATAGTTCTTGTAACTTACTAACAGCTCAGCCTTAATCTTTCCCTGAGCCAACATATAAAGCATTTAAAATAATAGTATTTCACAATGTATGTTTGCAGTGGGTCAGGCGGGCGGGATTCGCAAGGCGAAGCGCGTAAGTGATGTAGCGGCGATGGGGGTGCCGTCGCCTAGCCCCGCCTTCAGTCCGCCACCTCCAGCATACACTCCTGGGTACCAACCCGCAGGACCCCCGCCTCCGTACCAAGAAGGAATCCAATTAGACACCTCACAGGACTTTGGTGCTCCTGCTGCACCAACTGGAAGTAAGTTTGTTACTATTATAAACCAGTACAAATTCTGAAATATTTAAAATTGCTGTAATGGAATTTTTTGCAATTAAACGCACAGCTGTTTCAGTCTGTTATAAGTGATTGATGTTTGCATCTTTTGAACTTGAGTTTACCAATGTCAATAATTATTAGTGTTTTAGTTAAGTTTGCCATCATTTCAATATTTGCACTAACAGCTTTACCTTAACTTTTACATACACATTCTTAGGATAATAATAATCTTTTTTTTTTAAACTAAACAGTGAAGATGGTTTTATGAGAATATTTTGTGTTTCAGATTTTGGTTACATGGGTGGATTCCCGCAGTCTCCAATGCCAAACGCAGCACAACTTGGTTCAATGCTACACCAGCCTATTGTACAGGTAACTTGCATGTTTTAATAAAAGTAGAATCAACCTGTCTTGAGCAGAATTTCAAAAAGCATGAAGTCAAGTCAAGTTTTGGCAAAAAGTAGGTGTTTGATATGTGAAATGGATTTGAAATGAAGAAAAGTGTCTTTGCCTCAGTATCAAATGTCATTATGAAAGATTTGTTACATTATTCTGCTGCCAAAGGTTGCAAACAAAAACCATAAACCAGAAAGATATTTAACACCAGATTAAATTAGAGGTCAACTCAGTTTATGCAGAGACCATTATTTTGATGTAGTAAGAATTCACCGTCATCTTCCTCAAAACTACAGCAACAATGACACATCTTACATTCATTCACTGACAGATGATGCACAGTCAAAACCGCTGGGTCAACTAGCTTGGAATATTGTTCAAAGTGAGAAAGTCAGCTCTAAGAAAATATTTTTGAAAATTCATCCCGTAAAGGTGTTAAATAGGTGATGAAATTTCGTCATTTTTTCCGACGGGAAATCCTATCGAGGATACAGCTTGTACAATACTCCCTAACCCTCTTCCCCATTAGTCTATTAGCCTCCCACTCCCCTCGCAGGACATGGCGCTGCAGTACGGCAACCAGTTGGCGGCGCAGAGCCGCGAGGTGGTTCAGCGCGAGCTCAACAAGTACGTGCCCGTGTCGCGCCTGCGGTACTACTTCGCGGTCGACACGAGATACGTGCTGCGGAAGTTACTTCTCATCATGTTCCCTTATACACATGCGGTTAGTACTAGACTGGTAATAGTTTATTAAGTTTAATTATTCATTGGATACAATGTTTCACAACACAACAACGAATAACGGAAATTATAAGAAGAGCGAATTCACAAAGAATGCATTGTTTGTAAAAAGTTACAAAATGTAAAAGTTGTATTAAGAGTTAAAAGTTTACACTATCACAGTAGGTTCTCTGTAATGACAGAGGTAATAGGGCAGGGATGGCGACCCAATGGCACGCGAAAAAATAACTTGGACACGGCATCAATTTATTTAGAAAGATAGGTACCTCCGTCACATTAAAAAACGTGTAAATGTGAGTGCTATCGTTGCCGCGTATTTTATGCAAGGAAAAATGTGATCTTAATATACAGGGTTACTTTTCAATGATCAGCCAAATTTAAGGGTGTGGTAGATCAAACTGAACAACTTTCTCCATGGGACCAATATCGTAATCGCGAAAAATTTATCAACTGTCCCATAGAAAACTTCATACCTACTCGACCTAAACGTATGGGACGGCTGAGTTTTTATTCGAGATTACGATGTTGATCCCATGGAGAAAGTTGTTTAGTTTGATGGTCTGGTCTATACCACACCCTTAAATTTAGCTGGTCATTGAAAAGTAACCCTGTATATTATTTGGTATTATTAGTAAACAAATCACTTTTAAAAGTTGCTAATTGTGAACATGTTAGTGCTTGTGACTGTACGTACGACCCGGCGAAGATGATTCACCGCCTCATTCCTTAAGTATTTGCCGACATAAACTGTTTATTTCCAGGAGTGGATGGTGAAATACGACCAGGACACACCGGTGCAGCCTCGGTACGACATCAACGCGCCGGACCTCTACATACCCTCCATGGGCTACGTCACTTATGTGCTGCTATGTGGCTTCATGCTAGGTAAGTGATGGTCACCGACGTAGCCCGTAGAATTGCCAAACTTAAGTGGCAGTGGGCAGGCGTGACCACGTTACTCCGTGGGCGTGACATTGCTCACAGAACAGATGGCCGATGAGGCCGAAAGGTACTGGAGTGACGATCGCGTACCAGAAGACGTAGCGTTGGAAGGCCTCCCACAAGATGGAGCAATGACCATGTGAAGGCTGCAGGAATCGTATCGTAACACAGGAACGGTCGATGTGGCGACGCTTGGGGGAAGCCTTATATCCAGCAGTGGACGTGTTTCGTCTGAAATGATGATAATGATTTACAGGATGTCCTGAGATCCATGTTTTATTTATTTTATTTATTTATTATTACCACTTACATTTGTTTAACAGGTAGGAACCCAATACAACAATCTAGTCACAATTTCCACACTCGTGTAGCACCCATAACCAATTTGATACCACCACCAACAAAAATGAACTGTTTTTAGGTTTATTTTGACTGACAGGGTTCAAATTTATACCAGTCGATTTTCGTGTCGACACAATTCATACAGAGGGACAATAAGTTAAGTGTCACCATCCGGAATTCCGCCAAAGAGCAAGTAAAGATATCCAATCGCAGAGAGACGCTGTTGAGTATCTTTATTGCCCGCCGCACCGGTGCAAACTTTAACAAGTTTGTACGGACCACCGGAACTTTAAACAGTCTCTCTCTCGGCCCCTGTCGCAGCCTACTGTTCGGAACGAGCAATCCAAAAGATTCCAGTATTTGCAGATTATTCAACATACCACGGAAAACCATAAAAACATATTTAACCAGTGCAAAATTGCGCCTTACTTCCGACTTATAGTAACCAACCATCCCTATATATCGTCGACCGTAGGTTCAATTGAGGTAAGGGACAAGATACCCAATGTCCCTTACCTCAATTGAACCTACGGTCGACGATATGTTGCCACTCTTCTGTGCCCAGAAGAGTGACAACAAAAAATCTGTATTTCACAATAATATATCTGAAGTTGTTTATTAATTAATATCATTATTTTACTAAAATTGTTATCACCACAGGAAATATTTGCTAGATAAAGGCCCCGATTCTGCTGTTCACAAACTAAACTAAATTTAAGTTCAGTGCATCTTTTTCTTTCTATTTCATTAAGAGGACAGAAGATAAATATTAGTTTAGTCCTGTCAAATTAGTCAGCGCCTGACGTAAATTGACGTATTTTTAGTAGCCAATTTTTTAATCACGTCTAATCTTGTCTATGGATTATCTAATTTGACAGGACTAAACCAATATTTATCTTCTGTCCTTTTCATAATGAAATAGAAAGAAAAAGATGCTCTGAACTTAAATTTAATTTAGTTTGTGAACAACAGAATCGGGACCAATGTGTGTGTGTGTAATTTAAGTGCAGTAAGTTAAGTGTGTGGGTAGCGGTAGCTCGGTAGTCGGAGCAATAGCATGGTACGCCAGAGCTTGCGGGGTTCGATAACCCGCTCGTGACTTGTTATTGAAATGAAAATATGGCTATTACGTTATAATAAACATTATGTATGTGGTAAATGATTTTGATAACTAAGTAATAAATCTTTTCTTATTGTCTTCACACGTAACTTTTTTGGTGCCGACTACATAATATAGGAGCTGTGGTGACCCAGTAGAAATGGCCATGATTTACGAGTTGTAGGTCGTAGGTTCGAACCTGCCGATCGATTCTGTAAAAATCTCACCGTGATAACTTAGGTGAAGTGAGCGTAAAGTGACCTATCAATAGGGGCAATCACTAACATCAAGTGGAATGACAGCTCACTTCACCTAAGTTTTCACGTTGATATTTTTACAGAATAGCACTGCTGGACTGGCACTTTAAAATGTGTAAATTATGACAAAACGGTGAGACAATGTTTTCCACATTGTGAGGAAGTTGGCATGTCCTTGAACCAAAAATTCGAAGACATGTGACATCTACCAACCCGCACTGGGCCCGCGTGGTGGATTACGGCCCACTCCCTCTCACAGAGAGGACTGTCTCTCAGCAGTGGGAACATTATCGGCTGAATATACTTATACAGGGTTATTTGTAAAACACCAACAACCTCTTAAGAGGTCATTGTACTCATCATTATGAACAACTTTTACTATGGGACCAAACCTTAAATCGCGCAAAAAAAATCAGCTGTTCCCTACATTTATGTTCGTGTAACTCGTCAAAATATAGGGAACAGCTGATTTTTGAAGTGAAACTTCTTTACGCACGCTTGACTTGGGGAGTAAGCTGGCGAACGCGTGACGTAAGCGTTACGAAAAGTGTGATCGGGCAAGGCGAACGGAAGTTAAGTGGGGGATATAAGCAAGAGACAGCAGTGCGCGCGCACATTTTCTTTCTCTCTTCCTCTCATAGCCAAATACGTTCCGTATATCTAAGCACACTGCAGGCTTATTGTCTGTATCACAGTGTAGGAGCAAGAGAGAGCAGTGCGCGCGCACATTTTCTTTCTCTCTTTCTCTTATAGCTAGTAAATGAAATATACATACAGATGGAGCGAAAGAAGTTTCACTTCAGTCGTGTGGTCATAAGCACACTCGTTTTTTTTTTCGCGATTTCAGGTTTGGTCCCATAGTAAAAGTTGTTCATAATGATGAGTACAATGACCTCTTAAGAGGTTGCTGGTGTTTTACAGATAACCCTGTATATTATAACGGGTGTAAGCACAATGTTTTGCGTGTGTTACATTGTGCTGTTTACCAGCGATATTATGTTATTTGGCGCAGCCGTGAGGCACAGGTTCTTACTTTACACTTTTTATTGTTTGTTCCAGGTCTCCAACACCGCTTCTCCCCTGAACAGATAGGCATGCAGGCCTCCTCAGCGCTCGCCTACATCATCTTCGAGATGATAATGTACCTGGTGACGCTGTACGTGACCAACACCAGCACTCACCTGAAGACCCTGGACCTGCTGGCCTTCTCGGGGTATAAGTACATCATCATGATCGGCAGCCTCTTAGCCGGTCTGATGCTGGGCAAGACGGGGTACTACTGCAGTCTTGTATATACTAGCTTTGCGCTGTCTTATTTTTTGGTGAGTTGTTTTTTTTATATGCTTTAGCGTAAGCATAACATCATAAATGTAGATAGAAATAGGTCACAATGGAGAAATATACTTGACCAGGCTCACGCGTGGCTGTAACGTCTCAGATAGTGATAGCCTGATATGTTATAAGGCCCAGTCAATATGGGCGCCCCTATTGCCTTCAATTGCACTAACATCCAGACTCTGGACTGCTACTGAGAATGTAAAAACAGTGCCCCAACTGGGGTCGGACCCAGGACCCCATGCGCAGCAGTATAGCGACCACTAAACCAACGAGGCCGTCGTTACGTTGTGTTTTATATATGACTAAAATATTATCGAGATCAGTCATTTATTCAGAGCATCACCACAAAACACAAGAGCATAGTAAGTTATATGGGATACTCTAAATATAAATTAAAAAATACATACCTATAGCCAATGCTATTATAAGTGTAAAAATGTGCCTATAGCGCTACAAGTTTCTTCAGGCGCGTGGCCAATATCGGAACTAACGCCGCCATTTTTTTTTTAATACAATTCACAAAACATCCTAACATCCTACTAATATATCTACTACTATCCTACTTCCTACTATCCTACTAATATGTATTATAAATGCGAAAGTTTGTGAGGATGGATGGATGGATGTTTGTTACTCTTTCACGCAAAAACTACTGAACGGATTTTGATGAAACTTTACAGTAATATAGTTTATACATCAGAATAACACATAGAATACTTTTTATGCCGATATTCCCACGGGACCAAAACTTACGCGGGTGAAACCGCGGGCGCAGCTAGTTTGCCCATAAGTCAGAGACAAATGTTTACCAACAGTGCTCCCAGTCACAGTTAGTTGAGCGCCATAAGATCCTCGTAGCAGTGTATACAATTTTCTGAGGATTAATCTACTTTGACATAATTATAAACAATTTTCATCAATCTTTTTCAGGTAAAAACACTGCGACTACAGCTCCTGTCAGGCTCGCATGCACCAGAGCAACAACAAGCCGCATACGGCTACACTCCAGGCTACTCACCCAACCCTTACGCAGAGAACTGGAACAAGCCATCCGCAGGCGGCACCAAGCGAAGAGTCTACTTCCTCCTGTTCGTGGCCATCACGCAGCCGCTGCTGTCGTGGTGGCTCACGTACCAGCTGGTGCCGTCCGCTGCGCCGGCGCCTGCGTAGCAGCGACCTCTAGCGGACACCTAGATGCTTAGCCGTCGGCGCGGGATCTCACTGTTCCTTGTAAATGTTGAATGAATTTTAACGTTTATTGCTTTTTATTCAGTGCTAAGAGGGCTTATAGACTGTACGAGTATTGAATATCCTGGGGGCACAAATAAATTATTATGATTAATTTTGATTTGAATCCAGTTTTGTCTCTTTCCGGGCTAAAACTATTGGCAATACATTTTGCGTCCACTTCCCAGTGCCACCTTACATCTTACAAAAATCATGTCTCATCTCTTTTGATCTAATTTAATAAGATAACATTACGGAACAGTTGGAGCCCGCTGCTGTGTAAGTAATGCTGATACATCGTGTTACAATCGTCACGCATTTACTTCCATTCGACTCGACTCAGGAACGAACCTGTGACCCTATGTGTCAGCATCTAGTCTGAAACAAATTGTGAGAGTTGTGTAAATACAAATATTATATTGGTTTTTTTATAACTGCTTGTTAGATTTGTAACATTTTCTACCTTTCAACTCGTAACGTTTAGATGTGAAAGCCTTTAAAAAGTTTAAATATTTTACGAAGCATCGACAATAATAAGTGAACATGCAAAAAATATTCTCTCAATATTAAACCTATTTTGTATGTATGATATAAAGTTTTAAAGTCTAAAACAAAAGATTTAAATTATGTTTAAATAAAAATGAATCTTATTTCTTCTACTATATGATTCATGTTAGGAATCTCTAGATAATATATTTACGAGGGATAGAAAATCATCATCATCATCTGCCTAGCCTTTTCCCAACTATGTTGGGGTCGGCTTCCAGTCTAACCGGATGCAGCTGAATACCAGTGTTTTACATCTGACCTCCAAAATCCAGTTATTTGGTAATACGATACCCCTTGGTAAGACTGGTTGTCAGACTTTCGGGCTTCTAACAACCCGTAACGACTGTCAATCCACGAATGACAGCCGGGACCAACGGCTTAACGTGCTTTCCGAGGCACGGAGGGATAGAAAATGTTACAAGAAATTAAGTGTTTAAGAATGTCTACACACCAAACCCGCTGCGGCCTGACCCGTCCGGCTCATTCTAAAATAAAGTTATCGATTTGCAACGTTCTGCACGCGTAGCGTGACCACCACAGAAACGGGTTTTGTCGATAAACGAATATACAAAATGACAGATTGTCTATTCTAGAGTCTGGCACACGAAAGTTGAGCCTGAAAAAACGCGGCAAATTAAAAAAAACTACGTGTGGTATCACTGATGCTACTAGGAATAAATTGTTTTGATACTTATCGACAAAAATTAATATTTATGGCATACTTTAATTTGTCACATTACTTTTATCCCATGAATATATAACGGTGGATATATTTTCTATACAAAAGCTGCCAAATTTAATTGTATGCAGATTTATTACATTCCATAGCAATCATAACTTTTATAACAATATAATTTTTTACTATAAATCAATGTTCATAACAAGGTGGAGGAGGTTCAAGTTTGAAGATAGAAATAAAAATAAAAGGTAACTTACTTAAATACAAATATATTTTATGTGTCATATCCAAAATCAGAATCTAAGAATTCAATTTCTAATGAGGCATCCGAATCACTGCTATCATCACATACATTTATGATGAACTGATCTATTATTTCAACAGTAATTTTGTCTCGGTATTTGTAAGCATTTTTTACATGGATAACATGATCAGTATTTTTTTTTCCAATCTTCTGGAGTAACACACTCAAAGCATTCTCTTATAATTCTTTCCACTTCGACTGATGGTAAATTTATATTTCTATTTGCAATTTTGCGTTTCACAAGACTCCAAATGAGCTCTATAGCATTTAGGTCACAGTGGTAAGGAGGCAAACGGAGTACCTCATGTACCTCATTCATTTTATTTCTTAAAGCATTTATGTCGAAGCTATCCAAATTTGATACCGTAGGCTTATGGGGCCGCTTTTTCCCAGAGGTACTAAAAACGATATCATTCACTCGTCCTTCCTTTTTAATTATTGTTTTAAGTTGCAACGCAACTCCGGAGAAAGAAAACAATTTCATTTCATTTCAGCCTCGATTTCCAAATTGTCTGCAAATAAACATTTATTACATTATGCATAAGTATAAAGTAAACATGACAATTTGAAAAAAAATATGTTATGTATCAAAACTATATCAGGTAAACTAACCTATAAAGTTCATTACCGCAAGTAAACATTGTTGTTTTTTGTCGTATGGATCACGCGACTTCTGTTATTTTTCTTCAAATTTATTCACCATAGTGTACAGTAGCCGTCGCACGTCACTTTTCAATGGTTTATTCATTATCGAAATAACTATTAACAAAATCAATGCAACAAACAAATACAATAGCCTGATAAACCTAACATTTCACAGGTCGGATGATATTTATTTGAAAGTTTTAGAATGTTGCCATGTAAAAAGTTTCAATTAAATCCCAGGCTCAACTTTCGTGTGCCAGACTCTATCTGTCATTTGATCATTTTGTCTATTCTTCCGTCGACAAAACCCGTTTCTATCGTGTTCATGTTACGCCTGCTGAAGCCTAACCCGCCGGCACCGGCAGGCTTGGTTGTATAGACACCTTATCCTGCGATTCGATGGAATTACATACAAAGTGACCAGAATAACTTGACGTTCCATGGTGATTCTACTTGTACAATATCAAATCATTATCAGGTTTCCTTTTCCACAGGATCTCAAGATATAATGGTCAACCCGTAACATACCTTCCGCCCTTAGAGCATTAAACCAACCGGAGACGCAACGAGCACTAATATCTATGCGAATAAGTCTGTCACTTTCATCGCGGGGGACGAGGCAACGCACACAAATAGTGATAACACACTAATGCATTTTCGATCGCGTTGTTACTCACGCACACGAAAAAATTATCGGGCACAAGCATAAACTATACGCACACATGTACTAACTCACACAGAGACGCCCTGTCAGGATATGGGATGACGTCATTTTTGTGTAAGCGATGAAAGTGCTTGACACTATCGATATTTTGCTGTCGATGAGTTCAGCCAATAGTTGTGATAAAAAAGGCTCTTCTTTATTTAATTGTTTTTTCATATTTACTTATCAAATTGATCTTCAATGCGGATCAATTCTTTTTAAATAGGTAACATAGGATTTAGATTTTAAAGTTAGTCTATAAGGATTCATTGCCACGGTACAAGAACTGCCGGTCGATTCTGTAAAAATCTCACCATGAAAACTTAGGTGAAGTGAGTTTGTTTTATTTAGGAATTGACACTATTGACAGCTCACTCCACGCTCACTTCACCTGAGTTTTCACGGTAAGATTTTCACAGAATATCATCGCTGCCTCGATGGTCTAGTGTTCGCAAGGATGAATGCTGAACACGACTTTCTGAGTTCAATACCCGGGTCGGGCAGTGTTATTGGTTTTCTTATTAGGAATTTCTCAGTAGCAGCACGGAGTCTCTTGATATTAGATTGTATTCTAGAACATGAAGCTTCAAAATGCTGTGAGCAAATTGTACTAGTACGTTTAGGAGTCCACGAAACATGATTTGCTCAAGCCCAAATCCAAACATCCCGAGTCATTGCATCTTGTGGAAATCTGAAAAATTAATAGAATAACACAGGGACTGAATTACCCAAAAATAAAGGTACCTTTAAATTTGGGTATGACGTCATACCGTTAAATAACGATAACCGAAATATAAAGATATCGTTATTTTTTAAAGTAGCCGTATTTTAAGGTACGAAATTCATACCGGTATATTTCAGTAGAAGTAACATAACCTTTTTAATAATATCAGTACCAATACCTTAACCTTTTTAAATAAGGATATCTGACCAAGATTATGTCTGGACTTTAAAAGAGACTGTGACCTCTGAGTTTGTTTCGGCCTTTCTTCTCAGAGTAATCAGTTAGGAAACGCCAACCTCATCTCGTTTAAAAAAAATATGATTGACGTGTAAAAGTGTTTGTACAAACCTACTTACAGAAAAATAAAATCATTTATCATTAATTCAAGGGTTTCTTTGACACACCGGCTCGCCACTCTGTCTGTTTCTGTCGTTAGCGATTGTTAAATCAATCCATGTCCTTCACGCGCTAACTGCCTACCACTAGTACAACAAACATAAGGTCAAGTTGCAGCAAGTTGTTGTAGACACCCCCGTGCACCCGCGCCGCGCCGTCACCATGTTTTTCGGTACCGAAATCGTATAACGGTTAAATAACAATTTATCCTAACCTTTATTTATATGGGTACCGGTATAGCTCAACATCTATTTTGAATCGGTACCGTTATATTTTTGAGGTATCTTAACCTTTAACCGTAACCGCTTTCAGTCCCTGGAATAACATACTCATAAAGTCGATATCGATATTTGTTTCTATGCTGTCACAGCCCTCATTTTGCTACAGTGTGGCCTGTTTTTAAATATAAAAATTGCGTATTTTCGGGATAACTTGACCCGTAAATATTTTATAGTAATGAAGAATAACGATATGAGAAAATTGTAAGAGATTTGTGGAACATAAGTTTGATATCATTAATCAATTATTTGATAATAAATAGCAATTTTTTAAAGGCTTTAGTAAAAAAATCTTATAAAGTAACAAAATAAGTTGTAAACAGTAATAAGAATAACAAATGCGAAATAGAAGTTTGAAATAATTGCCAATATTTATAAATTACAACTTTAAAAATTACACTAAATTAGGTCTTGTACAATTTAGTGGCAACATTCATTGACCGACAATATTTTTTGGTTTTTTGCAAATTTATTGCATTTTATGTTATTATTACGACAAAATAATACTTATAGATGGAAAGTAAGGATCCTTTTGTTTACTAGATGTTTCCGATTTATTTTTACACGAAAAAACACTGCAATTCGGCATTTTTCTCTTACGTTCGTTGCGCGCTAGTGTGAATTGCTGAATGACGTGGAACGCGCGGCAACTAGTTTTATATGACTGATATGACCGGCGGTCTCGTACCTTTGGCAGCGGGGAACGCCTGACAATGGCGTCTCCGGTTGGTTTAATGCTCTAAGCTTCCGCCTGACCGGGCTATTACCACGGTGTGACAATATTCCAACGTCTTTAGTACCTGGCCATAAATATCACATCGACTATTAGAAAAAGTTCGACTTTGTAAGACGTCGTCTTTGTCACTCATAAAAAGAAAGAAAGAAATATATTTTATTTGGGACTCGCACAGGAAATACAGACAATATAAATTCAGCATTTAAAATATGCCGACCGCACAGACTTCATCGTTTGTTTGGTTATTTGATACAGTTTTTTTTTTTTCATTTAGTTTTATTATATACTTAAAACGGAATATAGTGGCCACTGTTATCCGTTTTAAGGATTATAATAAAACTAAACAATATAAAACTACCGTTTCTAATAATAATAACGTATACTCTTGTGAAGCACAACTTAACGTGCTTATTTTCTGCATTTTCATTCTAAATTGTATGAAATAACCAAACAAACGATGAGGGCGCCACTGTGCGGTCGACATAGTCTTAACAATAAAAATAAAAAAGGACCCGTGCGATGCCAAAAAGGCATAATGGTGCAGCCGTTGTGCTGGTATGCTGAAAGTGCCCATACCTACCTATGTGGCCATTTGTATCTAAAGCTCGTCGTGTGTTATTTACGTCCGGGTAGCGAGCTACCGGAATGTTATGTTAGTAAATAAGAGACGTAGCTGCCTGCTTACCTAGAGACGTATACAACGTGTAACGTTAAATGCGCAAAACCTCATACACCCAAATTAGAGCATTGAGTTAAAAGCATAATACAATGACCAAACTAATTTTTTTTTAATACTAACGATTTTTATTAAGAAAATCTTGTTGATCCTAGCATTAGTTTATGCATTCAAAATTGAGTCTTATTGCCTTAAAATAAGACTTAATTTTCTTTGGCTCAATCGGCGGATAGCATGGCTAAATACATTTTTTTTAAACCTATATTAAAAATTACTGAAATCGATTCAGTAGTCAATTATGAACAAACTATTTTCAGATTTTGCGCATTTAACGTTACACGTTGTAAGGGATCAAGATATTTGTATTGTTGTGCCAATATTATATTTATTAATATAACCTGGCAGGAGCATGTGTGGACCTGTCAGTAATGAACAAGAGAGGCAGACAACACGAAAAAAGTATTAACAACATCATTATTCCAATACGAAAACGGGATGATGCTATTGGCCGTGTATAGCTCCGTCTCTCTCTCTCTCTGTCAATGGAAAAATGGTGACATTAATACGTCATAGAAAAGCCCCTGTGGCCCTGTACTTAGCTAGTAACAGGAAAGTGAAGACAGAGAATATATCCATGCATATTATATACAAAATATTTCTTACAAACTTATGATAAATTATTCAAGCAGTTTTTTTTTACAAAATAATGTCTTTGCTATTGTCAACTAGGTATGTACCAAGCTACGTTTAATACTTATAAATATCCATAACTACCTGTTAATCTCTTAAGATATTACTTTATAAAAGTGCTTATAATGATGAAACTTATAATTTATACAGGGTGTTAGTTTGAATGACAGACATACTTAAAATATGAAAAAAAACAGGTTCCCTACACGATCGAAATGTAGGGGCCAGCAGGTTTCTTTTTTCTTATTTCAGACCTGGTCCCAATGCAAAGATGTTCATTTTCACGAGTGTAGCTCCATTCAAACTTTATGGCGATTCAGAACATGAGGCGAGTCACTGCGCAGTAACAAATTCACGTATCAGAGGGGGTGAGGAGTAAGGCACTGCGCAATGAGTAGCGCACTTCAGAGCCGCCATAAAGTTTGAATCGGGCTGTACTACACGCTCCCATAAAGTATGTCGCTCGTTTAACTTAACACCCTGTATAAATGTCCTCTACATGGCGAACGAGAACTATTCCTTACAGCTGAGCTGTACGCGTGCAATGAGCATGTACCCATTTTGTACTAATTCAATGCAATATTAAAGGCTAGTTTTATATTGAACGTGGTTTATTTTTTACCTTCAGGATGTTATTTACACCTATATTTGAATTCATAATCTGAAATTATTAAATTATAAAGTTTTGGAACAACAAGTAGTAGGGGCCGCCTTATTAGTACTCAGTACATAATTCGAGCTTTTATGAGCTCAGAAATATAGATAGGTACAGTCAGTAACAAAAATCGATTAACACTTCAGTTTTTTTAATCTCAGTTATTGAGCAAAATATAAACACTTCAGTTTTTTTTTTTTTATCTCAGTTGTTGAGCAAAATATTTGTTCTAAATTGCATTGTACTTCTGCTGCAATTTTGAACAAATCTTTTGCTCAATAACTGAGATTAAAAAAACTGAAGTGTTAATCAACTTTTGTTGCTGACCGTACCCAAAAACTATTTCTTGTGCAATCTTAACATCGTTGGGTTATAAATATTGGCCCCGATTCTGTTGTTCACAAACTAAACTAAATTTTAGTTCAGTGCATCTTTTTCTTTCTATTTCATTATGAAAAGGACAGAAGATAAATATTAGTTTAGTCCTGTTAAATTAGTCAGCGCCTGACGTAAATTAACGTATTTTTAGCTGCCAATTTTTTAATCTCGTCTAATTTGTCTATGGATTATCTAATTTGACAGGACTTTTTTCGTAGTGAAATAGAAATAAAAAGAGATGCACTGAACTTAAATTTAGTTTAGTTTGTGAACAACAGAATCAGGGCCATTATCTAGAAACTGACACATTATTGTAGAGGTCGGTAGGGGCGGCAAAATTTGAATAGCCTACTGGCGGCAAATGTGTAAATCCGCCACTGGTCCAATGATTTTATTACAAATGATCAATCAAAAATCAACTTACCATACATAAGACTATGGAAGATCATCATCTGCCTAGCCTTTTCCCATAGAGATCGGCTTTCAGTCTAACCGGATGCAGCTATGCTTTTAACCAGTATTTTACATGGAGCGACTGCTTATCTGACCTCCACAACCCAGTTACTGGGTAATACGATACCCCTTGGTGAGACCATTTGTCAGTCTTTCGGACTTCTGACGACCCTTAACGACTGTTACTGATCCACGAATCAATCACACCGGAACCAACGGCTTAACGTGCTTTCCGAAGCACGGAGGGGTCTTGGGTATGTAAAGATGGTCACCCATCCATGGACCAACCGCGGCAAGCGTGGCTTAACCTGATCGACCGACCCGTGCGGCTGTTATTACTTAGCCACAAACCCCTCATAAGAATATGGACGATATTTGAATAAATCTGGGGGCACGGGAGTGCCCCCGCCAAGACGAGCCAAGCGAAGCGCAAGGGCACTACCTACCTTTTCTCGAAGCACTTCGCCGTATTTATGAACCTTCTTAACTTGGGTTTGGATTATACCCGATAAACAAAATTTTCGGGGTATGATGTCAGTGGTTGACTTATTAAACCTATAAAGTTTCAATTGCATAGCTCTTATACTTTAGATTTTATTGATATCTAAAATACCCCGATTTCGTCACTGATTCACTGACTCACTGATGATCATCAAAACACTTAGGGTATTTCCTGAAGTTCTAGAAAGCTGAAATTTGGTATGTAAGCTAGTGATAGTACCTACACAAACAACAAAAAAATCTTAAAACTTGAAACTTTTACCCCCCAACCCTTTAAACTAGGGGGTGAAAATTTGTATGAGACTTCCGTAAATTTTGATGCTACAGGTCTGAAAATTTATATAAGTAGGGGGTCCTTGTTATAAATAATAAGATATGTATTTCAGGATTTTTAGTAAACCATCCCCTACCCTTTAAATCAAGGAATGACTTGTTTCGGAAAAATGAACAACAGAAAAAATGAAATCCCACAAAAACATTTCATGTTAAATGTTGCCAAGACGAGACCATGTAGCTTGCACTGTCAAAAAGTAATCAGATCTCATGTAGAGCCAAGCTAACTCTACACACCCTAACTCTACAAGGTCTAACTTCGCAAACTACACCTTAGGCAAAATATATGGCTTGGCCATTTCGCTACATTCACATGAGTGTAAGGTGAAAAACTGTCATACTGTTAGACAATGGTTCTTGTAGTAACGAAACGGCCAAGACATATATTTTGACTAAGGTCTAGTTTGCGAAGTTAGGCCTTGTAGAGTTAGAAGCTTGGCTCTACATGAGATCTGATTACTTTTTGACAGTGCGAGCTACATGGTCTCGTCTTGGCAACATTTAATATGAAATATTTTTGTGGGATAGGTACTTACTGAAATGTAAATTATCTAAATGATTACAAAAGTATACCTAACAAAAAACTTTTTAACAATAAAAAAAAACCGACTTCCATAAAAAAACACTACAAAGCGAAAAATAACTTTAATTTCGGAAGTCGGTGTCTTTGGATCTGCATTTTAGTTTATTGCCACCGACTTCCGAAATTAAAGTTATTTTTCACTTTGTAGTGTTTTTTATGGAAGTCGGTTTTTTTTTTTTGTTAAAAAGTTTTTATTTCTCGCTTTTTAGTGGGACTGTTTATAATGCATCAAGCTCATCGCCTTTTACAAAATATTACTTTTCCCGATACAGGGTCGTTAATTGTTGAGGAGTTCTCCTGGTACTCCACCATCAGCTCCATTTCACCATTCGCATTGTGACGAGCATAAATTGCTTAGCAACCATATTAAAGTAATCGAATCGCAACCTGTGAAATACTTATTATTTAGTAGTCCCGGTGGCCATCTGTGGTCTTCATCATCAGTTTTACTTCACTAAATTTTGCTTTCCGAAAGCAAATGCACGAGTTACTTTAAATAATACCCGAATCGCTACAGGTGTGCCTATAATATTTGAAGAGTCCCTTCGATTCCTCCAGGATCCCGCTGATAATCCTGGCAGCATCAGGCCAGACTTATGTCAACATTGCATTGAACTTAAAATTTTGTCCTGTTTAAAATGAGCCCAAACACGACTACGGTGCTGTAATTTCAAGGTTTGTACTTTTTCTGATGCTCCTGGCTTCAGCATCAAGTCTCTATGTACTTCGGTGTTTCTCATTAACAGTACGTTTATCCACACATCGAGCCCTTTTCAATGAGCCTAAACACGATATATGTGCTGTTAGTTGTCGAGGAGTTAGGTGGTACTCTGCAGACTATCCTGACTGCAGCATCAGGTCATGACTTGATGATCATGAGACCAAATGTGGCAAATGCCCTATCAAACATCAAAACAATTTACTAAAACTGTCCTTGTCTGTTCGAGTAACTTCTTACTGTTAAGGAGTTGTACCTTCCATCATCAGCTCAGCTACCTGAGATGGTGACAACCATACACAAATACACAAGATACTTCATAAAATATGCGAAAAACAATAAGTGAGCCTATAGGGGAGACTGAGGACACTTGATCCTTACGGGAGACTAGGTACCTACAGTGGACTTCCAGAGCTTCTGTGAACACTACATAATATTAGAGTAGCAACATTTGTAGTCTACGGTAAGTTCTAACTTTATAAAGTTGTTAATCCATTCAAATTTGACAGTTGAACAGATGGCGGATGATTATGTGTTTCGTGTTGAAGGAAAATATTTTTCGTAAGTATTTATTTTGATTAAATAATTGGTTATTAAACTTATTTGGGTAAGTATCACTTTTAAACTAGTCACTATATATGTGTTTATACGCCTGTGTCATAGAAAAGTGTTAATAGTAGTAGGTTTTTTTACAATAGTTTTTTATAACCTCGTCATAGCTAGGGTACACATGGTACACTTTCTTATGGGAGATATGATCCCGCCGGATCAAGTGTCCCCTAATGTTTATTTTTTAGTAATTTAAGGATTCCTAGAGATTCCTGGGTATGCCTAGAGTATATAAAACAAAAGAAGGTGCAAAAAAAAAGAATACCGATCGACAAGGAAATCTTGGAGTTGGCTGTTACGTCAGAGGATGAAGAATTACCGCCATCGCCAGAATCATTTTTAAGTGCGTTTGATGAATGTGGATATAACATTAAATTCGCTAAAATAATTAATGATAAAATGTTCAAGTGGCCTGTTAACGAGGATATTTGTTCAATTGCTGAATGTCAAGTAGTGAAAAAACTACCAGTTCCAAAAGTGAAATCATCATGTAAGAGAGTCATTAGTTTTGAGTTTCCAAAATTATTAAGAATATTATAAAATTATTAGAAAATTTAATATTAAGAAATAAAAAGTGAAAATATAACATTAAGAAAAAAAATAACTTTAATATTATTTTCACCAAAGGTATTTTGTTTTGTTGTGCTAAACGCAAAATTTATTTTATGATTTCTCATTAATTTAGTTCAACCAGAAGATTCTGTGATAATAAGAACATTAAGTGATGTTTGCTGAAAACTTAGGTATATGTGATTTACTAAAACAGTGGATACGTTGTTGTTATTTCTAGTTTTCCTACTATGCTAATAAATCGATGTTAAAAAAAATAACATAGGTTTTTTCATTTTCTTCTATATTGGTATCATATCACCCTAAATGTGGGAGACTTGTTCCCCCCAGGATCAAGTGTTCCAGAGGGGGGGGATCAAGTCAGACATATATATGGGACACATGATATCATTCCCTATACGAAGTTTTCATGGGCTGGTTACTAAATTTATATAACGATATCATTAGCAATTATACTTAGCATAGCCAATGAAATTCCACGTATTTCAGTACCAAGATATTTCAAATCAAATCAATATTTACGAAATAATGGCAAAAAAACAAAAGGGGGGATCAAGTATCCTCAGTCTCCCCTAATATTTGAGGGTTGCCCTCGATTTCTCTAAGATCCCATCATCAGATCCTAACTTGGTGACAATGGGACCACCTCAGAAATATCTACTTTTGAACAAAAAAAGAATTTTGAAAATCCGTCGACAATTGGCGGAGTATTCGATGAACAAACATACAAAAAAAAAAAAACACAAACATCCGAACATAGTACCTCCTCCTTTTTGTGAAGTCGGTAAAAATATACTGAACTAGCTCCCCCCGTGAAGGGAACAGAGCGCTCACCAGCTGTGGGCGGGCGGAGACTCTGCATCAGCGGGGGGGCCCAGGTGCGGAGTTTATTCCGCACCATTTTGTAAGGGCGCTCCCATGGATCTCTGTTCAGAGTCTCCACCATGTCCTCGCGGAACTAAGCCCCTTTACATCGCCTTAGTAAAGTACGTAGTAGTAGTAAGGATAGCACAGCTGGTAATAATTGTATTAGTAACAAACATAACGCGCTCGCTACATTCGCTGGTGGGTCAGCACAACGAGGTCGCGGGCCGCGCATTACACGCGATCATTAACAACAATAACAACCATACGTTGCGTTGCGTACACCTGCGATTTATACCTACCGCACAAGAAGTTACCAAAAGGAAAATTCATACATTCACATTCAATACTCTTAGAGTCTTAAATTGCCGCTTGCAATGGTGCTTGTGCAATGTATGATTCCGGTGCCTGAAACTGGTCACAAGTCGTATGGGGATGACCGAAGGCCCATATGACCAAGTCATGGCATGTTCTTTACGCCATGGATCGAAGCATAACCACTTCAGTTCATTATTTAGTCGTTAGGTCAAAGTAACCATCTAAATTCTTTGTAAAGTACCTAATTCAATGATATCGTGTCATCAAGGTTTTTCAAATAATCCCCAGAACACAACCATTAACAGAAATTGGTTTGATTGCGATAATTTGGCAACTCAGCCCACGGCATGGTTCGTGACTCGTTCAAACTTGGCTGACACGCACGGAGCTGCGTGCCACTCCAGTCTGAGGTGAAGGCGTGGCAGCTGCCGGCAATCACCACGAGGTTACCTTGTCTGTAATAGCTTACGGAATGCTCACACAATAAAGTAAGTAATTGAGATTTTATTGCTTTAGCTAAGTTTTTTTGAGGCACCTTAATTTTTACTGTCGTTAAAGTTTTCTAGATATCGTAAGTATCTATCTGACTATCTTTAATACCTACAGGTGAGTGACAAAAGCCTGTTTTATTGACAAAGGCACCTTATGAATGCCTAGTGTTAGTGAAATGTAATGCTCCTTGGACCTTGCATTAGTGTAGGTAGTTCTAGACAAATCGAAATGGGAGATTGTACTCATCATTATGAACAATAACTCACTATGAGACCAAACCTGAAATCGCGAAAAAAAAATCAGCTGTTCCCTACATTTATGTTCGCATGTGTCGTCAAAATGTAGGGAACAGCTGATTTTTTGTTCGCGATTGCAGCTAAGTATGTTCCCTTTGTAAAATTTGTTCTTATTTATAAACAACAACAAAACAACGATAAACAACGATTTTGTATGAAGTCCGTTCAGCTTTCCGCGGCTGAAAGGATGCGTACGCATCTCATACAAAATCGTTGTTTTCTATGGACAAAAGCTGAACAGAGCTGAATAAGTGTGAGTAGTCCCTAATTTGGTATGGACCGTGCTCCTTCGTCTTTAAAATAACTTTTTTTCGTACTTGTTAACGAACTTTCTCTTTTGAGGAAGACAAAAAATATTGGTATTTTGTATAATGTAGGAAAGTACAATACGGCCGATTTATCTTGGCGAGTCTGAACTTCGCGCAGAAGGCTGCGCAGTAAGATTTTTTTGGAACCAAATGGTGACATGAGGCGAGTGTGAGTGAGAGAACATTCGCGAAAGTTTTTACTGCCTATGTTCAGACTTGCCAAGGTATTTCGGCCGTAGTGTACAGAGTTATATTGAATCGTGTCTTTTTTTTTGGGTGGGAAATTATCAAATGGTTTCTCTCGCTCTGGGCGGAGCGGGAGGGCGTATCAGATTTTTACTGACTAAAACTCACCCATGTTCCTTCAGTTGACTGTGGCAGGGGCCACAGTATCTCTTTCGAACAGCCCGCGACCCTGGCAGGCATCGGCCCTAGCGAACCCCATCACTTAGTGCTGACATCTCTTTGAGGCGCGCGTGGAGGACAACGCGCCGTCGACCCGGGCCTGGTCCTTACCGGACGGCGAGCTACCCATTGCTCACCGTCCGAAAGCCCGCGACTACGGTGGCCGGGCTGTCGACTCCCGACGCCTAGGGCGTCTCCTGCGGCGACTAGGCGCGTGAGGGCGCAAAGAATGCCTCTCCTTCACGCGTTCCGCCCCTTCCTTCGCAAGCATTACCGCTTCGCAGAAGGAGGTGACGGCTTCCCATGCGCTCTCGCTCCGTACCATGGCTTGGACCAGGACCGGACGCGAGAGATCGCCGCCGTCGATCGCCGCCGTCTGTAGGCGGCGGTGCTCCGCCCAAGCCGGGCAGACCTCCACCGTATGCTCCACCTCGTCCTCCGGTCGATCCACACAATGGTGACACCCGGGCGTTTCCTCCAGTCTTATGTAACGGAACATATTGAATCGTGTCTAAGTACAGTATCTACACATACGGAAAAAAGGAATGCAGAAACTACAGAACGCCGCGCGCCGCACCGGTAGGATAACAAAAATAAAACAAAAATAACAGATCATAATTTGTTGGTAAAGTTATTATATTTCAGTAGAAATATTCATAGCTTGAAGTTCTGCCTAATCTGTAGATAACAAAGCATGAGCGTAAAATATCAAGGTAGGGTAGGTTAGGTAGGTACCTGTGCTGTGGGAGGCAGTCGCCTCCATCTGCGAAGCAGTCATACTAGCGAAGGAGGTGGCGGGACGGTTGAGGGAGAGAGCCTCACGTCCCAGCCGCCGCGGGAGACGCTTCGGGCGTCGGGAGCCGCGTGACGACTCCCGGCCACCGTATAGGCGCGGGCCTGCGGGCAGAGAGTAACTAATGGGTAACTCACCGTCCCGATCAGGACCAACCTGGTCCTGATCAGACGGTGAGTTACCGACCAGGCCCGTGCCGGACGGCGCGTACGTGTTCCACGCGCGCCTCAAAGAAATGTCAGCAGTAGGGAAGGGGCCCGTAAGGGCCGAAGCCTGCCGGGGCAGTGGGATTGTCCGAAAGGGTTACCGCTGCCCCGGAACATAGTCAGTAAGAGTCTGACACTTCCTTCTGCTCCACCCAGAGCGGGCGGGCTCATTTGATGATTTCCCATCCAGAAAAAAAGGGTAGGTGCCTACCTACTTAGATACTATGTACACACGGCTACACATCAAGCTATACATTTCCAGTTTTAGCTGACCTCGCATTGTATAGGTTTTTCGTACAATCGGAAGTTGGCTTATACTGGTTATGTATAGCTTGATGTGTAGCCGTGCGTACTCTGTATCTTTATGATTATTTTTTCTACAGTAGGTAGGTACTCATTCAATTGAATTTATTTACTTTCCTGCTAGACTAGATTAAACAGAGAAACAATTAACTTTAGTTCATGATTTTAGGTAAGAGATGGCGCTAGGTTTACCCGCATTGCGCTACCTAGGAACTATGCGGCAAAAAATGATATAAGACGGACTTCGAACTCAAAATAAAATACTATCACGTTAACTACCTACGTTTGTCCATAAATTCACATTCTAAGATAAAAAGTAATAATAATAACAAAAATATTTAGTTAGTGACGTAATTTACGAGTATCCATATACGTTTTATGGGCGAATTTTCAAAAAAGGTTTCAGTTTGTAGGTTAATCCAGCTTCTGAAAGTTTCCCATTCCTATATGACCTAAAAGTCTCTTGATCTAGTTGCTGAAATGAGACAGAAATACTTACCTTGGTCCTTGACCTAGATTTGAGCTATTTTGCTAGGTCCATAAAAGGCGCTACTTTTGAAATGTTAAAAGAAATTAAAAGGTAAAAACCTAAATAAACAGAATACTTTAAATGGAGTGTAATTAGTATCCCTTGAAAAATGTCGTAAATTATTGTCGGTTATTTTATTGCAAATCATTAAAAAATACTAAACTGCACCTTAGTTATCAAGAAAAAGTTAGGGTTTAAAAAAAATGTTTTACAAAAGCTTGTGTAACATAGGCTTTTATAAAGGAAAGAAGAAAAGAACCGATATTTTACTTGCACTTAGTATTTATTTTTTTTTTTTGAAAGCCGCGCACCTCTTTCATCTTCTAACAGTAATGAAGTTCATAGCGAATGCTGATTGGTTCCTGAATGACCTTGGCGCATTATGTATATATAGTGTTGTGCAGCTTAGATAAATAAAATGTATCGTTAAAAATGACACACCTTACATTCTACACGCACAAAGAAACCGATAGAGATATAAACATGGCAGTAAGGTTAGTTATTTTTAGTAACGCCATTTACAATAACTAAAGCTTTTTCATAAAATATAACAGCAACTTTTATTTGGAAAAAGTGGTTTTTGAAAAATGTACCATCTAATCAAATGAGTCCAACTTCAATAAAATATATTATTATGATACAGCGGGGTAATTGCGTGACACACTATTAATAGCTGACTTTCATTTTGACAGTTTAACAACATTAATTGCGTTATTTACGTTGTTGATCAGACAAACTTTTCGAACATGTGGAGCAATGGATTAGCAATATCCTTCAAAATGATTCAGATTGAGATTGATACTGTGTTACGAAATTAGGGTGCAGGACAGTATTGCATTAAATTTTGCCTTAAAAGTTTTTTTACATGATTGGTGTCTTATCGATTACGTTCGATAAATACCTGCGCACATCACTAACACAATCAGCTGGTTACTGTCATAATACAGTGCGGCCAACATAACGGCGTGATACTCGCGACTAGTTTCACGTTGGCCGTGCGCCACAAACAGCCGCAGTATCGACAAACGTTCACAAAACGTTTAGACGTAACAACCATAGTGTCACTTCTCTTCTTATTTCATTAACTACACCATTCAAAACTTCAATTTTCCTTCGTTTCTAGTTGTTTAAGTGTTAAGTGTTACCATTATTATGTTTAAATAATGCATAGTGCCGCATAATCGTACATATTTTGAAGCAATTACGTAATGGGAATTATGCTAGACAAGTTTAAAGTTTTGCCCTGAAATTCAACATGGCCGCTGACACAGGGATGGATACTTGCCCCAGTCCGGAAATCACGGACTCGAGGAAACGGCCGCTCGACGGCGACTCGGAGAATGGAGATGTAAAGAGATCACACTTTAGCTCGGGTGAGTAGCGCATTATTTACCTGCACACTATACATAGATAAGTAGTTATCTTTACTTCATTGCGTACTTGGTAAGGCGGCATAACATTGACACAGCGAACTTGTGGTCGATTCAGCCGCACGCAGCTGGACTCCAACTAGATTCTTATCAGTATACACTGTTATCATTTTGACCTATTTTTCTGTGATTGTGAGGTCATAATGTATCGAATTATTAAACTTTAAAAAAGTATAGTGAGATAAAATATACTGTATAATGCCACTTTATTGCTGTAATAGAACGAGTATAATTCCGTTGATAAGTTAAAGAAATAAAGGCACAAATTATCTGAGTAATTTCGCCGTACGTGTGATAAGACAGGGGGACGGCCGGGCCGGCCTCCACATGTGTGTAGTATGAATTTATGCAATGTTAAAAGATAGTCGTTGTTTTTTAGTGCAAGACTTGGTGACCGCGTTGCCTCTGGCCAACGGCCATGGCAATATAACGTCTCATTTCGGTGAGTCGACAGTCCACGCATAATGTTCCCTCATCGGCTTTGTGGTTGTTGCGGCGCGCATGCCTCACGCGCGCACTCTCTCGCGCTCATCACCTCTGCTGATGTCCACCGCCTTCATGAACACGATCACTTCACTTCACCTATAATAGATTTCCTAACCATTCATATAAGAATCTTATTAGTCACCAATAAAACCAACCGATAGACCTATTCTGTAGCTACTCTCACTAGATTTTTAATAGATAGTTATAAAGGCCACGCCAATTTGATTAGACCTCGAATGTTAAAGTAGACCCTAGAGGCCATTCCAATGTTGAGCAATGCAAATCATTGCCTAATCAACTAATAATGTTAATATTTTTTGCATAAAAGAGAGAGATGCAAAAAATAATTAATATTAATAAATCATGCTTGTATTATTGTGCAAAATCATTAATCTTAAGAATTTAAAAAAAGTTTGGTCAAACATCTATGTATTTACATTAAATATAATAATGTAAGCTTGTCAATTTTCTTAGATATTGGCTTCTCATCAATTGAAATTGCTCATAAATGTGATTATAAAGTAATAATGTGTGATAAGTAGTATAACACATCAGCAGAGTGTGAGCGGGCAGGGTAGGTGTTAGCGTTTATCGTTAAATTGTCCATCGTGCACAGTATACATCGCCTCGTTGTTGTGAGCCATGTCGTACTTAGCCTCACACCGATCCACCCATGGCTTAGTCGTTGCATCGTTGGTGTGAACATCCACTTCAATGTACAGAATCTCTACCATTTATTATTTTGGTGTATTCTTCTCATTCTTCTTCTTTCACAAAAGTGTTTATTTTTTCGCTTTGATTTTTATTGGCTTAAATGAAAACTAACAATTGGAACAATAATTAACGTTATTTATTTTGCATTATCAGATCATTAAAAATTGAAATACCACAAGTAATATAGATTGGCACTGTATCACCATCATAAAAAAAATCTAATTAGCTTAAGTTTATGATTATACTTGCTATCTGGAACAGCAAGGCTGTAAGTTGTTTATCACTGACTTGATCACTGCAATAAATGTGATCTACTGCTGCCTTGAGCATCTGTAATCTATTGGACAGTAGAATGTTGTTGTGTTCATTATAATAAGTATAGCAATTTTTTTTTTATTTAGGAATGTTGTTCTGCTGGCATGCAGAACAGCACAGAGATGAAATGCCGAAAAAAATCCCTCTCTTGTTATCGCAAGATATTCCGTCTTTCAGGGAGATTATCAGAACATTCGGACACTGACGGACGCAAAAACATTCCGATTTTCCATTCCATAGTATTAGTTGTTACCAGTTTGTAGAAAGGGATATCATTTGGACCCTTATTCCTTAATTACGAGCGGCGGTATTGCCCAGGTCAGCAAGCCCGGCCCATTGTGCCACCCGACGAGTTTTCAAGAGCTGTTTAACCCCTGAAATATACGACGGATTATATTGAAAATCTTCCGCACTCAAACCTACGCGGAAATGCGACTCGATGCGATATAGCCAAATTACGATATCATGCACTGACTGATAAAATATATGTCATGTTATTAACCACACTACTTTCTAGGATATTATGTTCTTTATAAAATATCACGATAAAACAGGCATCAATATTGACTACATATTTGTGGGTAAATATTACGGAACTTCCCTAAATTTTTGCCGAATTAGTTCTGGCAGTCTCATCAGTAATTTTCGATAGCCAATCTATTCGGCCTTCGATATACACTAGATTTTACAAAGGAATTCTTTATGAATTATCCAAAGAATTACGTAAGCAGAAACCTATTGCTACAAACGTAAATTAAAAGCAATAAGTTTAGTAACTATGTGAAGGTCTTGCTGACACCAGATTAATGACAGGCAAGGTCATTACCGGTACTGACTGCACATTCTGCCTCGCTATATGATTCTAAGTTGAATGGCTTTGTGTTAGAGTCCATTGTCTATCGTGGGGCGCTTGATTGGACTGAAGGTTGGCAGCAATTTGTCAAGTGTTGTCTCTTGGGTTACGTGTCAAATGTTTACGCAGTGTAAAATGTTGGTTTAGATCGTGTAGACTAGTTACTTGAACTAAATGCTTTGGTAGGACGATGTTGTGGTTTCATACACTCCATTTGATTGGTTCAGCACAGAGTGATAGAGGTTTGGCTAGTCTTTTTGAACACTATTCTGTTTCTACGTATTTCAGTTTTTAAAGCAAGTTGAATGCGCAGTGCAAAATCCCATTTGCCTGATAAAATTGTTTTATTTGAGTAAACAATAAACTAAAATTGAGTGCGCAGTCCATCCCGTACACAAGCACCTTTAATCAGCACGCTTTTAATGTGCGGTAATGATTCCATTAATTAATTTTATGAAATTAATGCGCTCGCCACAACGCACATAATTACCGCACTTCCCGCGGACGATTCGTCGGCAGCAGCCGAGGTAACCACACATACTAAATGTCAAGGGAATTGTAACCTTTTTGGTTGCACAATTAATCACTACACGGTTAGATAGCCGTAGTCGTAATGATTTGACAAGAAAATTTTATTATTTTTTTATTATTAGCCGACCAGAATAACTAACGATTAGACAGACAGGCGTATTTAATATTTGTCCAAATGTTGTCAGAAATTGTTTACTCACTTTTTCAATTATGACGAAACCGTTTTGGTCTGACTTACCGAAACATTAATAATTAAATTAGGGAGTCATCACACTTATTCAGCTCTGTTCAGCGTTTGTCCATAGAAAACAACGATTTTGTATGAGATGCGTACGAGTCCGTTCAGCCGCGGAAAGCTGAACGGACTTCATACAAAATCGTTGTTTTCTATGGACAAACGCTGAACAGAGCTGAATAAGTATGATTAGTCCCTTATACGGTCTGTTTCTAGGTATAATTCTACATTCCCGTAATGTTTAAGGACCACGAACCATATCCGCTACGTGGGTGTTCAAAAGTGGAGTCCGCACCCTAGGGACACCATAACATTTGACCCAGGTCAAAACAACCCTTAAAAACAAGTATTTCCATAGAGAGAAAAGTATACTTAAGTATTTTAAATAAAATGTTGGTTTAATTAATCGAAGTTTTGTGTTGGCGGTCTTCCCTTGGCCCTCCAAATACCCCTGAGTTTTCTTATTAAAAACCTATCTTAAGTTTTTGTTAATGTTCTTGAAGACATTTTCTTTAGGACTCTCGTTAATTTCGTAAATGGAATCGCTAAAAATTTGTTTTATCATTAACAGCAGTTTGGCTTGCGTGTTATTTATTCTTCCGCAAAAATTGACGATGTCGTGATGTGCTTAACTGCCAACTTTGACTAAAGTATACTTTTGAAGTTTTTATATTCATTTTATCGCGCCTTTTACGATACTCTCGCAAACTTTGTTAAGGCCCTCAATGGCAAACCAACCCAGGAATCGTGTAGACCAAAAAGTTATATTTAAATCCAAACGCACAAAACATTCGTATTTCCGGACTATGAACATCTACATCCGGATCGGGTCCGGCAGGATAAAACCGCATGTATCCGAATTCCGAACGGTTGTGGCTAAAATTTCGTTTCCGGTAACCGATGACCTATCTCATTTTCTAGATCTAGGAAGCACCTAACAACTTGATGATGTCGAATGTTCAGCGTACCTTTCAACCGAGAGAGTGTGTTGGTAACAAAGCAGCGTCAACACAAACCTAACTGCCAATAACATTAAACCGGGCGTTTAACGACGTATGATTAACACAAAAGCCCGTATCATAAGTTCGTAACTACGTGTAAACAGGCCGCTGTAAAGAGGTATTGTGTCACAATAAACACCAGCGTACAAATTGCGAGCTAAAACAAATGTTTTGGTTCGCAATTTGTACGCTGCCTGGTCCTTCAGTCACTTCAGCGGTTATCTCGGGGGAGTCGTGGGCGAGGACCTTGGAAAAGAAAGGTTTATTGTTTGTAATTCTACCTTCAGATGTTGAATTCTTACTTAGTTTTGAGAGTATTTAATGGGCGTAGTCCTAAATTCATGAAAATCATTGTGATGTTAAAATTAATTTGATGTTTTGCGGTGGTAAAATTAAGTCTATATTTGGCGCAAATCGACCAAAAGACAGACACCAACTTCTAACTCCACGTCCACACTCCTCGAGCCTACCTATCTATATAATTAGGTCCAATAATATTTGTGTTTGCACAGGCTTCTCCTCGAATTCAACCATGTCAATATTCGCATCTTTCCGATCCAATGGGTAACTCTCCGTCCGATCAGGACCAGGCCCGTGCCGGACGGCGCGTACGTGTTCCACGCGCGCCTCAAAGAGATGTCAGCATAAGGAAGGGGCCCGCAAGGGCCGAAGCCTGCCGGGGCAGCGGGATTGTCCGAAAGGGTTACCGCTACCCCGGAACACAAAGGGCTAAGGAAGGAACACGGGTGGGTTTTAGTCAGTAAGAGTCTGACACTCCCTTCTGCCCCACCCAGAGCGGGAGGGGTCATTGGATGATTTCCCATCCACAAAAAAAAAAAATGGTATCATTCCGATCGCAACGGAAACACCTCCAGCTATACATACGTACATATTTGTGGGCAATGTATCATTTACTTGGAATGTTTTACGCAGAAGATTTGTGGCCTGAGGCTCCGAGCCTGTCGCCAGCCCCACAAAATGCTTGTTGATCCAATCATAAATATTTAAAATAAAGAAGAATATCATTTTGCTATTCTCCTGTCCATGTTTATTCGTATTTTCTTTATATTACAAGTACATGTACCGACTTGTCGTTTCTTGTCCAATTATCGTATGGAGAATTTTCCGAAATATTTGCGCAGCGTTCCATTTTCTTTCGTTGTTAAAACATACTGGGCAGTGTTGTTTATAACGGAATACAGTTTCGGGTACTATTACTCTTTTATCCATCCAACAAATTCAATAAATCCGAAACCGTTTACGATGTGTTTGTTAGATTTTCCCAAAGTACGAAGACTCATCTGTATTTCTATTTCGGAGTGAATATAATAATTTATTCACGTAGTAAATGTCTTGTTCTAAGCTGGATAAAGGAATAGTTTCGCTAAACAAATACAGCATGTATTCTCAAAGGATTGTGCCCAGGGATCACAAAAAGACCGCGACTGGGATATGTTCAAAACAAAAGCGTCCTTTGTATCTCATTTTTATTAAAAATAACTTAAAGCTAGCGCCGCTCTATGAGCGTAAACATTCAACAACACATTTAACTATAATTAATTTTACAACATTATCTAAGGAAAGTTTACGGGAGAAAACCTCACACAATTTTGAAAATTATTTGACTTACTCAGCCCAGTAGTAAAATGGCCTTGCCTAACAACAGCTAAATTATAAATGATATATGGCCACATAGACGCTTCCTAAACATAACAGTTACATTATATTTATCAATACGATCCAAACTGTGATAACGAGCTCTCATATTATTCTACAATTTGCCGATAAGCATTCTGATAACGCTATCTTATCTGCGACCAAGTATATCTTTAAGACCTGTAAATTGATTGGTAATTACGATCGCCTAGTTTTAGTTTAAAAGCATGAAGAAATTGGTTCTCCCATCAGAATTTTCCGTTGTAAGTCCCCCTGTAAGAAAGTATCACCCCCCTGATCATGACGCAATTGGGAATAGCACTGTATCCTAACCTATCAGGGACATGAACGCCCGGTTCGCTTTTAAAATCCTACCTTTTAGATCAGTAAGGGGCAATTTTGTGCGTGTCTGAATCTGAATGCTTATTATATTTTAAAATGCTCCTTTGCGACGCAAAAGGTTTCAATTCGATCTCGACCTGTTTAGCATTCTGAGCGTCGGTTGTTGTTAGTATTCATGCTATTAAAGCTGAGAGCAGGTATACTTCGACGGATTTGTATTTTGTGTCTAGAAATTTCGAATTTGATGCAAAATATTGTTGTTCTGGAGCTCTAAATTTTGTGGGGCAGTTGGTCGATAGGATTTGGTTTAGCTGTCGGATAAACCGGTTACGTATTAAACTAAAATTGTGCGTACTTACGTAGGAAAAAATCAAGGCGCATAAATCCGATTTATAGATTGTTGATACTGAATAAAATAAATCTCAATTTTGGGCTCGAATCACTAGAGCGATAGTTTCTTGGTCGTCGTATAAAAACTAGTTGTATTTATACTAGCAAAATACATTCAACAATTAAATTCCTTAGTACAATACATATCTAATATAGCAATAATCGTAACATTCAGTTTGTTTATCATAACAATGTTTTATCCCTACCCACACAATCAATCGAAATTCAACCGAGTGTTAATATTTTATGAACTCGCTTTTCGACGTAAGAATAATAATCTAAAGTTTTTATTTTATCGGGAGCGTTTATCAGTGGTAATAGATGCGCATTACCAATGGAATTGTCACAATAGCCATGCGCAGGCGCAATCGCTAACTGAATGACAATAAGCGACCATTTTGATTTGTTCCCATTAGTTGTTCGTATAGATTTATTGTAATTGAAACACTCGTGTACTTTTGTGATATGAATTGACTCTGATTGTGTTCATATTGCAATTTTGCTGTCATAAGGAACTTACGGCACGCCAATGGCTACTTGCGTCCGTAGAAAAACGACACGGTCCTATGATTTCCAGCTAAGTCGTGTAAACTCTATCAAATTACAAGAGGCTATAGCTCCCCCCTATATGTATATGTAAACACCTACGTTTCACAAATAAACTGATTGATTGATTGATTGAACGACAGTTACCTTTGATTACTTCTTGTAGTCCTATGATTATCAATAAAGTCATAAAATTAACGACTTCGTAATCTTTCATGTAAGCTGTTAAAGTCTATAATTAGTGGCAGATTTAACAGTCACAAGCGACAAATAAAAAAAAAACACAATACGTAGCCAGAAAACGTGAATAGAAAAACGAATATAAAAACTTTGTCAACTCATCAAGCCAGTCATACCATTGAAATAATATCGACGGAGCATTCGGAAACAAAAAGTAACAAATTACCCCCACGCGTACTGAACTCAATTGTGACTCTCATTGACCTATTAATACAAGCAACAGAAATAGCACACGACAGCTGGCAAAGTGTTACGTGTAGCTGATGACAGGACTTCGAGAACCACGACATTGAACCGTCGTAGGTAACCGTGGCGGTTCTAGCAAGATTTCTTCTGCGTAACAAATGTATTGTGAACTGTCAAAGTGTTCGGCACTCACTAGAAAGAAACCACTTTTCAGTCACGTCCGACCATCGGACGCATCCATTAGTCTTTCTAAAGCAACTAATGCATTCTCAGATCGACTGTTACAGAGTTAAGGCCAGGATATTCGAGCGCAGTAGGCATTTAGCGTTACCCCCCTCCTCGCGTGGCAAGTCCCGCGAACGCGTAGTTCAAATGAACTCGCTGACCCCGCTGTTCAAAAATTTTGCGTCACAGTTTAAAATTGTAACAGTAGGAACAGTTAACTTTGTTTTACGGAATTCATGTTAATATTTCGAGTGTTTAGTTTTTAGGGAAATATAAGTATACTTATCAACATAAATCACTTTATTACCTACCAACAATTGTTTCTTTTTTAATTGTTACCTCTTTTCTTTCATGACTGTTACAGCGCTTCCTTACGATCCAGTTTTTAGAATGTTTGTCTGATAATAAACTACTAGAAGGATTTTGACAGGAGTTTATATTCCGTAGCTTTAGTTTTCACCTACCACATGTATGTTTTATAACTAATTTATAATCCACGCGTACGAAGTCGCGGGCATAAGCTAGTTATTTATTATTAGTTACATACTTACTTACTTACTTTGGATTAAATAAATTCTGATAAAACTCATTACAATATAATACACAGGACAATAAATTATTTATTAGAAATAAGAAATACTTTTTAAAATATATAATAATAACTTAATAATTTACTCAAAAAATAATAAAAAATCATAAATATTAATCGCGAGCGTGCTTGGACCTGGTTGCTGCAAATCAGCGGGGTAATTGCGTAACACACTATTAGTAGCAATGGGTTTCATTTTGACAGATCAACAACGTTCATTGCGTGTTTTACATTGTTGAGCAGACACATTTTTCGAACATATGAAGCAATGGATTAGCAATATGCTTCAAAATTATTCAAATTGAGATCGATAGTGTGTTTCGCAATTAGGGTGCTGGTTGAGGCAGAGAGTGTGTACTGGATGCGCATTTATCTGGTTGCTCATTTTCCTTGTCTTGCTTACTTTTTCTTGCAGTTTTCGCAAAATAAAATTTATGTCGACAATTCTGCGTCCTGAAACGGGTTGAAAGTCATCTTCCTTGTTTTCCACTTCAACAGTAAAATCATATGAATCATGACTGTCACTGAAACAATAAAAAGAAAAAAGTTGCTTTTTATTTGACTCAAGATATTACAATCAAAACTAAAACTAACCAAAGTCGTTAAGTCGAGTGGTAAGTCAGGAGGTAACAGATATCTACATACATTCTAGTCACTATTTTGTATAAAAGTACAACAACATCAACAACCTTGCATTATTATTATAATTTGTAGAGTAGACTTGAGTTGATGCATTAGGTAAGTACATGTCTACCTACCTATTGCGCCTGAGCGAGAAGCAAATACTGAATAAAAAGTCGGTGACGTTGGTTCCGCATTTTCTTTTATTGAGACCGACTTCCGAAATTAAAGTTATTTTTCATTTTGTAGTGTTTTGTTGGAAGTCGGTTGTTTTTGTAAAAAAGTTTTTATTTTTCATTTTTTAGTAGTCCAGTTTGTAACTAATCTAAGTTATAATAGCCTAATGTCAACTGCTCATCACCTTTTACAAAATATTGCTTTTCCCGATGCAGGAACGTTAATTGTTGAGGAGTTCTCCTTATAAGAACTGGAGCTGATTGAGAAGTCACCATCAGCTCCATTGTGCTTAACAACCACATTAAAGTACCTAATCGAATCGCAACCCGTGAAATATTTACTATGGAGTAGTTCCGATGGCCATCTGTGGTCTTCATCATCAGTTCCACTTCACCTAATGGTGCTTTCTGAAAGCAAATGCACGAGCTACTATAAAAAATACCTACCCAAATCGCTATAGGTGTGCCTACAAAATTTGAGGGTTTCCCTCGATTTCCATAGGATTCCCTCATCAGATTCCGATTTGGTGACAATGGGACCAACTCGGGAGCATACTCTTTCAAATAAAAAAAGAATTTTGAAAATCGGTCCACAGTTGACGGAGAATCAGTGAACAGAACATACATAAAAAAAAAACATACATAAAGTCGAACATAATAACCTCCTCCTTTTTGAAAGTCGGGTAAAAAATCGAATTGTAGATTAGGTACTTACTGTTCGCCTGTGCATTTTTTTTGTAAATACCCCTTTACATCTTGGTATCGATGAACTGCAAAGATAAAAAGTTTTATTAGCAAAAATTATCTTTGTTGTAGTTGTGCTACTGTTTTGTCCATAAAAACTAAAATATCAACTATACTCCATTTACAATAAGACATTTCAACAAACCTTTTTTACCGTCTGTTCAATCGATTTTGACTTCTATTCCGTAGGCATAAGGATGTCATTAAAAGCAGTAAACAGTTATTATTGTAAGCACTTTTTTGCTTTTAATGCCATCCTTATGCCTACTTAATAGAAGTCAAAATCGTTTGAACAAGCTGTAAAAAAAGGTTTGTTTAAATGTGTAATCTTATTGTGAATGGAGTAGTAGTTTATATTTACTTTGATATTAGTATAATTGTAAATTTATGGTACCTAGTTACCTACCTGCTACTGTCTGCTAGTACTGTGACGAAAGCAAGTAGGTAAGTACATAATTACCTATACAACTACAATATTGCTCTGTCGCGTCGTTTTTTAAAAGTAGGTAGGTATAAATACGTAGAAAAATAATAATCAATCTTACCTTTTTTTTTTAAGCTTCCGCAGTTCAATCCTGGATATTTTTTTCTTTCTTCTGTTTTTATTCCCCATAATTTAATCTTAAATACCACTATATTTTACAACATAAACTAACATCTTGTTTAATTATTAATACTAGAACTTAAAAACAATATTTACAGGCTTATTTTTAAAACTAATATACAAACACGGAAATAACAATAATATAACGTATATTTCGATCGATTAGCGGAGGAACGCGGCGAGCCAGTAAAAGCGACACAGGTCCTGCCTCGGAGACGCCTAGCCGGCTACTAAAGCGAAGCGCGCGGGCCGCTTTGATAAATTATATCTTGTCAAAACAATAAAAAACTGTTTTGAAAAAAAATAGCCATAGAATATTCTTCTAAACATCATTGCCTATTTTTTGACATATTTTTTTAGAGTAAAACTTTGGTCTACTTCAAGTACGACTTGAAAAACGATAAAAAACTTCCCTATTTTCGATTTGTTTGCGATTTTTTATGATCGAGTGAAGTTGTAAATATCGTGTTTTGAACCATAGAATAATCAAGAATGTTTATTGAACTACAACATATATTTTTATCAGATCAAAACAAAGAATATTTGATTGTTTAATGTTGAATCAAAATAGGTCGATTCTGAGACTCCTGGCCTTAATATAGTGATACGCTCAGTTGCGCAGCGGTTACTCATTCCAATGTCATCGGTCCGAAGGTGTTCGTGCGGCAACACAACCTATGCGGTAATATTCTACCGGCTTCGGCATGACATTGTAACGAGTTTCTCAGCTCGAATCTCCGGCTCCCACGTGTAGAGGTAGACTCTTGTAACGTTTTGAAGTGTAGGAAATATTCTTCAAACTAATCCCTAGATCGAGTTCATCGTGTCAATCGAACAATATTTAGTTACACAAAGTAGAACGGCGATAGGACTCGGCATACGTCTCGATGCTTGTAAATAAGGATACGGTGGTCATAAACATTTACCGCGACGATATTTCGTGTAGATATGGTCCCCGGCCAGGAATTTATACTCCGTCCTTTCCGGTGGGCGTCGTGTTCGGTGACTAGGGGTTTATATCAAGCAAGATCTAACAGTACTTATACAACGTGTAACGTTAAATGCGCAAAACCTCATACACCCCAATTAGAGCATTGAGTTAAAAGCATAATACAATGACCAAAACTTATTTTTTTTATTAATAAAATAGTGTTGATCCCACCATTACTTTATGCATTCAAAATTGAGTCTTATTGCCTTAAAATAAGACTTAATTTCCTTTGGCTCAATCGGCGGATAGGATGGCAAAATGCATAATTTTTGAAAAAAAAAAACCTAGGTATACTTACAAAAAATTATTGAAATCGATTCAGCAGTCAATTATGAACAAACTATTTTCAGGTTTTGCGCATTTAACGTTAGACGTTGTTATAATACAGCGAATAAGCGAAAATCTAATGTTTCTTTGAGATTGAAAGTGAGAGCGTCAAAACGTCAGCTTGTAAATGTCTCATCATTGATGAATTCTAATACTTATTCGTACGACACGAATATCTTGTCGAATGCAAAAAATAATGCCAAATAGCTTCTAGTACCAATGTACTCTGTACATTAGTACATTGCACAGTAGTTCTGATCATCGGGTTGATAAGTCAACCCGTAACTGTCGTGTAGCTATAAAAGTTACAGTTGCAGTTGTAATCGTCCGTAACTTGTGGAATAGTGCCTGGGAACTTTTCTATTTCGATATTGCGAGGACGTAGGTACGTTCTTTTCCTTAAGAACGAGCTATATTACGGATGAAGATTCTTCGCTTTTCTTGTATTTTACTGCCTTGTCTATGACCGATTTCGTATCAGTCAAAGTTGCGTTAGTTCATATGATTTCATTGACTAGTTTCATGGTTTCGCAAAGGACCTATATTCGGACCTCTGCTGCCTTAAAAGAATCTAAACATTCGGAATTAATTAAAACTAATATTTTCAAAGTGGCTTCTTGGCAATCTTGGTATTACAAACGCTTCATTTTCATGAAAATTCACGAAGAGTGGTGTTTTTCTCGGCCAGGGACACGTGTCTTAAATCTGTAGTCTTCGCGATAGGTACTTGTCATCGCCAATCGTCTTGTCGAACGTCTGTAACACTTGTATTGGCGTCACACCCACGTTAATCCATAACAATATGACTAAAAAACAAACGAATTCCAAAAATGACACTGCAAAGTGAAAAATAACTTTAATTTCAGAAGTCGGTGTCTTTGGGTTTCGCATTTTCGTTGTTTGCCACCGACTTCCAAAAGTAAAGTTATTTTTCACTTTTAAGTTGTACTAACCCTACACAAATTCGTCTAACACTATGCTATGTAAATATCAGTGACAGGAAGTTATTGTAACATCATCAGCATAGGTAAATTAAGTGGCAGAAATACCTATTATTGAAGCTAACTCAAAAACTATCCAAGCAAAGTTATAAAACCAAACTACTGAACCAATTTTGATAAAATTTCTATGGCATAAATCTGAAAGTATATAATTTTGCAAATCGGCTTTTATATAGCTGAGTTCTGAGGTAACAAACATAATATATATATTCATCCGAATTGATAACCTCCTCCTCTTTTTGAAGTCGGTTAAAAATAGGCAGTGTCGCAAACAACCGTACCGCGTTGACCCAAGAGCAAGTAACCTATTTGATATACTTTATCTTATCAATCGGCACTGTAATTGCGCTCTCTGGCCAAAAATATGTCTTATATTTGTTTTACGATATATATTCGCTTATTTCCTATTAATTGCGGATAAATAAATGCTTGTGTACTTAATGATTTTGGTCCTAATACCCGTATGAGGAAAGAAAGAGCAGTTACTAAGCCAAACGAAAGAATTAGGGTCTATGAGGAAAAACTTTTCAATTTACCTCGTGAGGCTTAGAAACCTGATTATCCTCTTCATGATAAAGAAAAAAAATTATGTTTAAATTATATATATAAGATATGCTGAATAAAAAAATATTTTGTATATAATTTTTTATTTCTTTGTAAATAATTTCCAGTATTATTCAAATAATTGTTTGATCTTCAGCATAGATTCCACGACGCAGAGAAAATAATCTTTTGATGATGGATAATGCAGCAATAAAACTAGCGTTCTCGATTTATAGCAAGTATCAGAAACAAGTACACAATCATTAGCACGATATAATGTTATCGAACACAATAAGTGTTTATTAGAGCCGTTTGGATGCGCGGGCGCGCTAGGCACTTTCGTTTTTATCCAAGTGTACGTACACGCTTACGCAACTCTTGCACTATGACTTAGAGGCCTACATTCTTTATTTTGGGAGACTTTCACTGACAGACGGTGTAAAGTTTCTAATTGAAGAGTTAAAGCGGAGGCTTTGTTTTAAGGGCGAACTGAAATCGGATGCTCCGTTGTTTTTGTTTCAAGTTTATTCAGTTATTTTAGCAAGTTGCCAGAACTCCCGGGCACTCCAGGCTTAGCGTTCTCATTTTTAGACTCTTGAAAATAGATCTTACTTTTGCCAGGATGATCTCAGTTTTGGCCAGATCCGCCCTTTGTAGATAAATGCGACTTAGTGACATACGTACTTACGTAAAGCAAAGAAATAAAAAGCAAATAGGTTTGCTCGCTCGGGTTTATTCGAGTATCATCGAACGATTGAATTCGTTGGATCATCCTCGCAAACATGTAAGTACATTCCTTGTGTTTGCTTTGATCTTGTTGATTAAACTGTATGCGGATAACATTCATCATAGGCTGTAATGTCTTTGTTGCGCTATGATTTGAATCAATACCGTGCATAGTCCAATCATGTTGGAAGTCTGAAACTCCCTCCACGCTCAGTGGCCTTGTGTATCAATAATTGAACGGTTAGTGCAGCACATGTCGATTGCACGCCATTGTGTCGCGTGCGAGCCGCCCCACGCCCGTGCCACGCTTTATGTTGTGAAATCCTGAACAGCTATCACGGAAAGTGCATTAAGTCACCCGTGTCACGAAACTGTACTGATTCCGATCAGCTATGTGACTCAGATTCGGGCGAAAGATTTGATACATGAACAACTCTATGCGGACGATTCAAGACTAAGTTACGTCACGGAAATCGATGCAGATGCCGCCAGTGCCCGGTACTGGCACCTCTCCCAAGTTTTTTGTAGTTTTGACAGCCTAGTTCAGCTTCCGACGAAATCTGTCCAGGAAAGTTTACCCCATTCACCCCATTGCGCACATGCTACGTAGTTTGCAAAAAAACTTTTTCACAAAAAGAACTACCGACTTCCAAAAAACACTACAAAGTGAAAAATAACTTTAATTTCGGAAGTCGGTGTCGTTGGTTTCGCATTTTCTTTTATTGACACCGACTTCCGAAATTAAAGTTATTTTTCACTTTGTAGTGTTTTTTGGAAGTCGCTAGTTTTTTTTTTGTAAAAAAGTTTTTTATTTTTCACTTTTTAGTGGGCCAGTTTGTAACTTATCTAAGTTACAATAGCCTAATGTCCACTGCTCATCACCTTTTACAAAATATTACTTTTCCCGATGCAGGGACGTTAATTGTTGAGGAGTTCTCCTTGTAAGAACCAGGAGAACTGGAGCTGATTGAGAAGTCACCATCAGCTCCACTTCACGATACACATTGTGCTTAGCAACCACAATAAAGTACCTAATCGAATCGCAAACCGTGAAATATTTACTATTGAGTAGTTCCGATGGCCATCTGTGGTCTTCATCATCAGTTCCACTTGACCGAATGGTGCTTTCTGAGAGCAAATGCACAAGTTACTATAAAAAATACCCAAATCGCTATAGGTGTGCCTACAAAATTTGAGGGTTTCCCTCGATTTCCATGGGATTCCCTCATCTGATTCCGATTTGGTGACAATGGGGCCACCTCGGGAGCATACCCTTTCAAACAAAAAAAGAATTTTGAAAATCCGTCGACAATTGGCGGAGTATTCGATGAAAAAAACATACAATCATCCGAACATAGTACCTCCTCCTTTTTGTGAAGTCGGTAAAATGGTAGAAGCTCACCCAGCAAATATTTCTTTGTAGATATCGTTCATGCTACTTTTTAAGTTCAAACAACTCTTCAGATATAATAAAAACTCTCATTCAAACATGACATTCAGCGTTTGAGCGACCTCAATACTAAACTGTAAACTTATATACATATTTGTGAACAGAAAAATAAATTCGTTTTACGCTACGATTAGAATGAGAATTAGGACGTGAATCGCATTTTATTAATTTATTACAATTGTATTAAAATATCTTTACTCCAGAAGGTACAAAGAATTTTTCAGATTTTGCGCCTAATGGCCATGTCGAAGTGACGTGAAATATGGTTGAATAAAATGGTAGTAAACAAGTTATGGTTTTTAAAGTGATGGAACAAAAGGCACGTCCACGGCTGTTGACGCTATTGTGCTGACGGTACACTTGTGTACCGAGTTTGAGCTCACTTTGTTGAATTTCTACAGTTTCGAAATAAATGTTGCTGAAAATGTTGTTTGTGTCGAGAGAATTTTTGATGGATCTGAAAGTTTAAGATTCCTGCCATTCGCAGCGATAGCTTAAAATAACAATTTTTGTTTCGCAATGTTGGAAGCGTGCTCGATCAAATCTCACAAATGAAACACGTCCCAAAAAATCGTTGACGCAACATGACACGAGCATCCTCTCTCATATATCTCAACTGGTGTCCGTGTGCACTTTACCACGGAATCAAACTGTAAGCCTTTGACAAGCACTGAAGTAGGTCACAGCTAGTGGATGGAAGCACCCACTAGAGGCACACCGCTATTTTGTGCCCGGTTTATTGCGAAGAAATTCAATAAAAAAATACAATATTTTCTACAACTATAGGTGCCCCATTAACTAGTTCTTAGAGACAATTAATGGTTTTGCGGTCGCTGTACTTCATTCTTGAATAAGATTCAAGGTTTAAGCTTAGCCCAACACGTGATTTAAATAGATACGAAGCGTTAAAATTGTTTTACATAACTCGTCACGGTGTAAAATTTTGTAGTTAAGCGAGATACTGGTAGAGTAGTACCAAGTCATGGTACCTCTTCTGTCTCATGTTTGATATAAAACGAGATAATCGTCACTTATCTAACAAAATTGGATGCTCATCTCCAATTTAGTTACAACGTCTAAAAAATACCTGAATGAATGTCCCCAATGGTGCTCGCTAAAAACTTTCCTTTGAAGATTTTATTGATTCAGAAACCAAGACGAAAAATAACTATGTGATAGAAGTGGAGACTTATGCAAAGCGCATAGCAAATACGTCAATGCGGGATAATCGCTAGCCAAACCGCCATATTTGAATGCCGACGAGCGAGCATCTGTGAAAAGCGTTGATGAAGCTAAAGAGCTTGTCAAGAGCTTCTGGAGTGCGACTTTTTATCTGGGACAAGCGCCAAAGGAAGTGCGCCCTCGCCAACGGATAAATGTACGAGCGTTTCTCTATAAAAATACCCTGGATTCCGCCAACCGTAAAGTGTAATTGAATATGTAATTAATGAAATAAAAGAGAAATGAGATACACGAAATGAATTATCCTCATTTTATTATTTTAACAGTGTAAAGAGTGATGTTGTATGTGTGTCTATAAAATACGAGTTGCGATTCCTTGTGAGAAACTTTAAAATTGTATCTTAGGTGTTCCTTATCACAGTTTAACAAAGTTTTATTGTTAGTGTTTATTTGGGACGTTGATAAATTGTTCCGTTGATTAATTTTATTGGCACAATGTGGGATATCGCGAAGAGCTTCCGTATGTGGCGCCAGTCCTATCATCATAGTCCAATTTGGTTGAGTGCTATCCTAATCAGAAGTGAGATTGGCTATTTGAACACAATATTAACCGATATGGGCGTAGACCTTAACGAGGTTAACATTTGATCTGACGTCATTCGTGAACCCTTCAACTCTGAAACCTATTAGGGCGTCTTGATTCCAAACAGGTTCCATTTTTCATACAGGGCTTCTTTTTTCGGATTTAATTTTTCGCGATTCTTTTTATTTATTTTTTATTTAGCCTTTATTGTCCCACTATCAGGAAAAGGCCTCCCCCAAGTCCTTCCAGGAACTCTTTTCCAGCGCAAGCTCGAACCAGCCCTCGCGGTACGCGTCCAGATCAACTCCCCTCCGGGCTCTGCGCCGGAGCATTGCGCTCTGCTTCTGAGCCGAACTCGGCCGGCACCGTCCACAATTCTTTAAGATGTCAATTCTGCTCTCTTTAGTTAAATTTATATCTCATTTCTTATCGGCTTGTTGCTAGAATCATTTCTCGTATCTATGTGTTGCTTCGTCGTGTAATAATATCTAGTTTATTTTAATTAAAAGATAACTTGAAAAACAGGCATCTTTAATTTAAGCTATGTTTTTCGAAAATCGAAACTCATTCGGATGTCCACAGATTAGAAGTAATGATCGAAATGAATTCCACTAATAACGTTAAACTATCATCATTAATCATGTAGTCGCGTTCATTAAAGTCTGCCAACATACCTCTATTACATTGAGATTCTTGCTAAGGCTGCTCAAGTCGTAAATTTCGATGTCAATCCATATAACATGTGAGTATAACAGGGTATTGTAAATTGTTTCGTCTTAACAACGCTGTGACAAATGCTGGGTGCTCCACACCTTCATGCATTGGCTGTGCAATCTTGTCCAATCATGTTTTACGATATTGCTATTATCTGTTTGTTTGCATTTCACTATTTGCCTCTACATATAGAGAGATGTCTGAATCGCGTTTGATTTATTCATCTTCTTGATCTACGGTTTTGTGAGCTGTGCCATCAGATGGCGATTTTATCCGTAGTATCCACGGGTAGCTTTAAACAATAGATGTTTTTTCAGTCGAGCGCAAAATTGGCTAGTCAAAATATAATATACTTAATGTATATCTACACGCTACCAAATTGGGAAACTGTAATGGTAGTGTATGTATGTAATAATTAATAATAAAACGCAATTCAATTAGGTTTAAACGTTTGTTCTCAATCAAAATGAAAAATCTTTTAAATTAGGTACTTACATGTAAGTAAAATCAAAACAAACCTTTTTATAACGAGATTATTAACTGAATGTAATACTCAAATATAACAAAAAAAATTATATATAAATCTTAAAACTTTGTTCATATTTTTGTATTATCCATTAATGTCCCACTGCAGGGCAAAGGCCTCACTCCTCTTTTGCTACCTCTCTCTGTCCAGAGCTGCCAACTTAACAGACGGTTTGCCCCAATAAAAGAGGTGCCGTTATCCGACAGGATTTTTCGTGGTACACCTCGAAGAGCCATAAACCGATGTAAGCAGGAGATGGCGGAGTCTGCAGAAAGGCTTGCTACAAACTCTAGGTGCACTGCTCGCGTTGTCAAACATGTAAACAGTACCACCCATCGCTTCGCTCTCTCTCTACGACGACCAAACAGGGCCAAAGTAGTCTAAACCAACGTTGGCCGACTGTAACAATCAAGTCTTACATCAGGCAATTCGCTTGTGGCTGGCGTTTGGGGTATGTACTGCTTTTCCTGTCAAACTTCCGGACCTCACTACGGCATCTCAAAATTCAGTAACGTTGATTTAGCTCATTGCAGAGAGTAAGTAAAAATAAGTGAATAAAAAGTAAATGCAAATTCATTATTTAATTTTAAATATTCATTCATTAATTGAATAAAAATAAAAGGTTCGGCTTTATTCCGTGACTGGACTAATAATGAAATTGGGCAGTGGGTCCAGTCGACCTATTCAAAATGTGATTGGGTTGAGTGATCCCGCGGGTCCAGTTGACCAAAGACTTGAAGTAGTAACTAACGAGACAATTGTCAGGGTGAATGATTTATTACTGGCGCACACAGCATCTCCAAAAAAAAATGACACCAATGAAAAGCTTGTGAGGTTTTGGTGTCTGTCAGAAACGCAATATCAATTCAGACGTGAGTTCGAATCCAAGCATGCTCTGCATCAGTCTATAGGAAAAATGAGCAGAAGAAAATAATAATATAGGTAAGTCCCTATTTAAATCAGAAGTGCGGAGACGTTACGTCACGTAACGTTGAACATGAATTTCTCGAGCGACGTATTATACATTCTGATATAGATGTTTCAGTTTGTCGAGAAGACAGGTGTAACTTTTGTTAGAAAATTGGGCATGAAGTTGCGACATTTGTGCCCAATTCTGGTCCTCACGCCCATAAATATGGCTTCTTCTATATAATTCACATAATAGAAAGCTAACGACCGTAAAAAGTCCTCCAGTCCCATTTCTACGAATTTGCGGCAGACGTCGATAAGTTTTATAAATGAGGCATAATGGTTTTCCAATTTTATATTTTTCCAGTTAAAGGGACTCTCGGGCGTCTCGGGAAGGGACGCGTCTGTTTTTCAAAGCTGCCTTTATACAGCACGTCTGCGTTATTGACAGCTGTATCCGAGCCGGGACCCCCTCCCTCTTGCGTCATTTCCGTTCGTGTTCTACGTACTTTCGGTATTTGCATTACTTCGGTTAGTGTCCTGAATTTTGCCGGCCATTCCAGCATTGTGCCAAATAGCTGCTGTTCCATAGCAAAGGGTTTGTTTAGACAACCCGAAACTTCGCATAATTCCACCGAGTTCTGAAATAGCTGTTGTTCTGTTTACATTGTATAATTCAGCGTATCAGATTGTTCACGTTTCTAATTATTTAAGAGCTCGTTACGAGGAAATGTCAACTAAAGTAAGCTCGGATGAGCAATGTGCAAAAACCCACATAATTATTTTCAATAGGGGTAGTAGGTAATAAGACCTCCGAAAAAAAAATATGTTTACTGCTTTATACATAGGTACACTAATTTTCCGACAACTTATATGCGAATACAAATAAAGAAACGAAACATATAAACTGTGGCGCTTGTTAAACTATTGTGACATTATAAAAATACTTTTTTAAGTGATGCCATAGATACTCCTAAGAAATATTAAAATGTGCTTGTAATCAATATCATTCATTACTTATGAATATCATTATATACTTAAGAGGGGCCCGTGGCTAAATAAAAAACAGCCACACATGTCGATCAGTCAGGTTAAGCTACGCTTGCCGCGGTTGGTCTGTGGATGGGTGACCATCTTTACATACCAAGACCCCTCCGTGCCTCGGAAAGCACGTTAAGCCCTTGGTCCCGGCTGTCATTCGTAGATCTTTGACAGTCGTTACGGGTAGTCGGAAGCCCGAAAATCTGACAACCAGTCTTACCAGGGGTATCGTATTATCCAGTAACTGGGTTGTGGTCTGTGGAGGTCAGGTAGATAGGCAGTCGCTCCATGTATAATACTGGTATTCAGATGCATCCGGTTAGACTGGAAGCCGACCCCAACATAGTTGGGAAAAGCCTAAGCAGATGATGATCATTCATTACTTACACCTCCTTACCTGCCACCCTAATCAATTAATAATATACCTAGGTAAAGGTATTTGTATTATCATTCGCTCGCTCTTGCATTCTATCTCGACGGAGGCCCGCTACGCGGAGCTCCTATTCCTGTGTTGGTAACCAAACCCCTAACCTCGGGGTGCCCTTCGCTCGCAGGATGCAAGACCTGTGGGGCTCCTATTTATGTGTAAAGGGTTTGAAGTAACCTAACCATACCTAACCTCGGAATGCCCTTCGCTCGCTCTTGCATCCTACGTCGCCTATCGACCGACCGCAACCATGGAACCGATGTCACACGAAGCGCCCGCGCGGGCCCACCGGTAGGTAGTATTATCATTAAAATTGAGAGTTAAAAACTTATTCTCTAACCAATAGTAGAAATTAAGCTGGTTTCTATAGTGCTTAAGAAAACTATTATTTTAGCAGAACATAATATGTATATGTTTTCGGAAACTTAGTATTTTTTTATTTTTCGTAGAATTTTAATTTGAGTAAGCTCATGTTTGTTTGTTAAATACAACATTTTTTTCGGTAATTCATTTTAACACAGCTTAGTTAGTATTGCATTCAACTTCAAATCGTTGAAGTCAATCTGTTTTTCGGAAGCTTTATTATTTCCTTTTCAATAGATTACTCTAACCTCAATATATTCATATTTTGTTTGTTGTGGTAAGTAGGTTGGATAAATTTCATGCATAATGTATGCTTGATGCGCAAGCGGGCTATCGTTGTGTCGTCATGGGCCTTTTTTAGATAGCCGCAGATAACCTCAGAGCCCCGCGGGACGGACACCGCCGAGTGATCGGATCACGCGTGATTTATTAGAGCCATGCGCGGCCATTTTGCTAAAATGCGGTAAAAATAAATACAGTCCGTACTTACTCCCGCTTTAGATAAACTTTAAGGAAGATTAAAATGTTTGGGAAAGTTGTGCAGCCAAGTTGATCCGGGAATTTATAAAGCTTATTTCTTTGTTGCTGATTATTACGCTAAGAGTTGCCGCAATGTCTTAAAAGCTTTAAAAAATGTTCTGAAAAACATTCTCCTTGTAATAATCACTAATTACTTGGATGTTGGGAATTTTTTTTCAGCTATATGCTGTGTAGAGGTATGATGAGAGAGACAAAGTCGCCATTAATCTCGGCTGCAGCTCCAGATCAAAGCACAAAGATGAAACGCCAGCAGCTTTGTGCAAACCGAGTACCTTCTGGAATGGGAACACGTCGAGAACCATATTTATATAATGTAGGTGCTCGATGTTACTTTAATCTTGAGCCAGTTATGCGCATTTTTTATGGTTTCCTTTAATATTTTAGATTGTTCACTCAAAGTATATGACTCTCAATAGGCTCAATAGGGAAAGCATTCTAGAAATCTAGCTGCGTAGCTGCATTCGCAGATATACTTTGTTTCGATTTTAGACTGGCTAAACAAAAAATACAAACACATCAGTAGGCCAATTCTCGTAATTTAAAACGTTAAAATATAGTCGCAGTCTCATCTCGGCGACAAACAAATGTCAAAAACCTGTCAAAATGTAGGGAAATTTGAAGTATTTTTGACAGATTGAGACTGAGATCAGACTGTGAACGTTCTTAAAAATTACGAGAATTGCCCCTCTGTTTTCACATACAAAATTATAAATATTAAAAAGCTTACAGACTCCTTCGAAGCCTTCAAAATTAGTGCTTACCGCTTTAGAAAAGTGTGCAGGAGTAACAAAATTTGAATACACATTACACAGCAAATTCGATCTTGGCTGGTGACCTGACAAAAGATTCCTATCTATTCGGCCTACATTCACCCACTGGTGGGTAAAGGCCTCTCATGCCTTCCGCCCTCTTTCAGGCCTTGTGTCCGGTCTTTAAAAAAAGAACAAAAAAAAAACCGGGACGCCACTGACACAGATTTCATTGCAGAGTTTAGAATATTAAAGCGGCAGTTAACAGGCGATGAATGGCAGCTTGACGTCAAAGTGGATTGCTACTTGTTAGTATCGATTGGTCGTCAATGTCGCCGGGTGCTCGGTTATAACAATCGGCTCAAGACAGCAATGCTCTTCTGTTGCGACTGTTGCAAGAACTGCAGCTAATTGATTGACGAGATCTGATTGCTAGCTTTCCATGCAGTAAATTGACGGGTTTATATGCTGCTTTGTAATGTGATTTCTCTTAAACGCTTTTACATGATCTACCATAGTTAAAGTAAGTGGTCTGTTCAAATCTTCGAATGATGAGACTCCGGTGCATTTAGCTACAGTAGCTTCTTAATGATCAGTTCTAATATTCAACGCGGATCTTAGCAATAAATCTAGAGAACAAAACAAACCTATAATGTGTACGTCAGTTTTTGCAAACATAAAAATACCTACAAATTTTCAATTTATGTTACGTCTAAAACCTTGACGTTTAAATAATTAGCAATTTGAACACAAAGCAGAGAATATGACCAGTTAGAGCTTGGAGATATCCAAATTTAAGTTGTGTTAACTATTGTGGTCAGTGGCTCGCAACAAATTCTCATTACGTATCACTGACGAACAAATGAATAGCCTGTTTCAACATTACATTATCTTTATGCAAACCACTACGTGATTTCAGACAAATTAAGTTTCCACGGGCCCATGTCATGTGATGATTCGTAGCTTGATTTTCGCAACCAAGAAAAGTAAGTAGGTACTGTCATTCTTGATGTAACAGCATCAAGAATGACAGTACCTACTTACTTTTAGGCCAATTAGGAATCCTCTCTACTCGTCAGATTTCGTTAGACGTAACATCGGTTACATGATCATGTATAGCGAAAGCAATATAAATTCGTGTCGAAAAGCTTGCATCGCCAAACTTTTTAGAGGCTTAGCATTGCCAAATGCGGCGCTTGGCAACGTGTGTCCGTAAGGTCGCGACCTAGAACACGGTAGAGGTGCGGCAGCGGTGCGGCAAACTCACCTATTTATAATCCTCTGATTTCTATGACGACCGACACGAACAACTTTCTAAGGAAGACAGCTGTTAAAAAATAATTGATGCTAAAAATGAGAACACGAACGAACACGAGCGTGCTCCTTTGTCAAAGAGCGAGCTGACTCCCGAATTCGGGCCTATTATTATTTCGAAACGGAAAAGTCTTTAGTTAGGTACCTCCCGAAAATTACAAAGGCTTGTAATCTTTGGTAAGTCGACATTATTGGAATGAAGAGAATGCCGAATTGAGTGCGAAATTAATCTTGGCGTAACCCTGTCGAAATAATTCGTCAGTGGTCAGCCCGGTCTAGATTATCAGCTTCCGAGGCGGTCGGATAAGCCTCAGATCTCCATTGTTAATGTGGGGTAGGAAGAATAGGCCTTTTTGCCTGCCCTCCCTCCTCCGTTATTCAGATAATGACGAGATTGTACATAGAAATCTTTCTCTCGGAAAAATTCTTTGCTATTGTCCATGTCTCTTACGTGAATGGATGCAGCTCGTAGATGAAAAATATTCCAAGTATTGTTTTAATTTAAATAATGAGAAATTATAATGACCTCCTCTCGTAGCTGTAGATCTCTGGTATCGCAATTTTCTCGAATTAATTAATGAAGCTTTTCCTGTTGTGCAGAAATGAAATAAAGCAATTTGTTTTAGAGTCAACCTAAAATTAATTGGATTTTTTGTTAAGATGAAAATCCTTAACTCCGTACCTACCCTTTGTTGTTCAATAAATGTATGTCACCAAAAACAGTTGGTTGTAGCAGTAACATAATAAAAGAATAGCCAATTATCGCCCATGATACATAAAATAATGATGACGCAGAGAAAGCACTTTAATAAATTCATCACTGCGGCGTTTGGCTACGTCATGAAGATCTATAAATCAATGACAACCCTTTTTATAGCTCACGATATTTGCAAAGAATATGATTTGCATCGCTCGCGTTCTAAATCGTTTTAGAAAATGTTTCTCTAGAAAAATATATTATCATTGTTCTTGTCGTTGAGAACGTCTTTCCTTAGTATTTTCTCTTTTAAAAGAATATTGGATGGCAGACACTATATTATCTTTCTATCTCAGAATCTTGTCGTCCTCCGTAACGTTATTTTTATCGGGACGGTTTTTCATAGACACTCCTCACTATTCATTTGGAGGTACTTATTTTTTGGATATTTTCAAGAAGTTCACCTATTTTGGTTAAGCGGTTTGTGAAATCTACCTACTAAATTTTAAGGTGAGCTATGTTTTAAATTGCAGTTTTAAACGAAGAACTATATGCAATTTAGATAAAGCTCAGATTTAACAATATTTAATGCGCAGAATACCACGAACCGACCAACACTCCCGCAAAGTTGTGAAAATTTTACTCGAATATATTTAACCGCCTGTTTTCCTGGGACTCGTTAAAAAATAACTTGTGTTTTTACTGGCGTGGACAGACTAGCTAATTGATTGAAGGAAAAATAGTAGCTGGAGTGTTGTCGCTCATATCTTGCGGTCCTAGATGTGGCAGGTGAACTGCCATGCTCCATTTGAAATGAGGTCAAATGAGACGCGCCGTCAGACGGTGGGATGCCACTCAATTGAAACATATTGAATGTAGGTGGCACACTAGTTTCTTCACATTGTTATGCACAACGGTGCTTCGTAATACACCTGATTTATGATTCTTAACAAAAGCCATGAGGTGTCCTTCAAGGTCTACTTTAAAATTAAGTTATTGCGTTAAAAAAATTCAATCATAACGCCATTTTCTTTAGAGATTAGAGTGTTTCAGTGCCTTACACATTGGCTAAGTAACTTTCTAAGTGGAACGTGCCCAGCGGTTTGGTGCGTAATTATTAAATGAACTATAGAAACAAACAAGTGAAATTTGTCGTGTACTTCGTTTGTGCTTCTGCCAACTTTGTCCGTTCTCTTTCTCAAATTCAACTTGTTCATCCCTCTGGGAAATATCAAAACTTCAAAACTTTCTGGTCTACACTTGATATCTTTCTTCAAAATGTTTCATGTACGGGTCTCGATTTCACCACAATCCCATTATTACTTGGATGAGTTTTCTAAGTAGGGATCATTTTATTTCTATCATCAATCATTTAGGCTTCTTCTTCGTCGTATTGTCCATCTGTGTTAGCTCTAGCATTCATCAGCGAAATAAATTGCATGTTAATAACTATACAATTAAAAGCTGTACTATTTGCCTTCAAATTAAAAGCATTAAAGCAAACACATCTAACACTGACACATTGAAACTCACATAGCGTGCCAAAACAAACTTGCGTAATTAATTCGTCACCAAACACGCTTATGTTGGTGCTAATTAATATAATAATAATTTATTTTTGATGTTGGCTATTGAATCTTCATACACCGTCATTGCGACTGACATTAGCACAGGTCCTGCAGGTGTGGTTTACAATACATACATAATAATGCACATCACACTGATTCATACGATAGCTATATCGGAACTGGTGCTCCAAAGTTCGAATTTCTCACGCTTTTGATCACCAGCCTCTACGCTGAAAAATTTTACATATAAATTGGGATTTCATGGTCGAAATTAAGCTGCAATATCCACACAATCCCATGAAACCTCATTTAAATGTAGCCGAATGAATCTGAGCACAGTGTTTTGTTGTTTAGTTGTTATCCTCGGTCCATTTATTGGACTCCTTTTCAACGAAACTAGTCAATTTATTGAACCCTTTGCACATTTAGTCACGGTTGTATTTTCTTGATTACCTATGGAAATCCCTGGTTAATTTATATTGGAAGCCGGGAGAATATTGTTGAAACCAATTAGAATAATCTGGCGTTACGCCTAATCATCAAAGGGGTGTGGGCTGTAAAGCCATCGTATTGATTTATTACCAATTACCAATTGTATCTAAGTTTAATGTAATTTGGAAGCTGTAGTTTGGAGCACACGGTCCGAATTTCGACATTATTAGCTATCTCTCTTAGGCAAACATTTGCTCTCACCAGATAGTTTATTTTTAATGAAAATCATTTCGTATTTTTCTCTAATTATTTCTTCTACATAAACAATCTCAACAAACGTTTTTGAGTTGTACCAATACTAGAGCTTTCTAAATTAGATTTTCTTTCTTCGCTTATTTATTTTTTCGTAACGAAACACAGTGCTCAGTTTCTGATATTAACTTTGAGCTCTTCTCATTATGCTACTTATGGTCTGCAGCCGTGGAGCCGACATACCACTTCAAGGTGCTGGTGCCGTCCATGGTGGCCGGCGCCATCATCGGCAAGGGTGGCGAGACCATCGCCCAGCTGCAGAAGGACACTGGCGCCAGGGTCAAGATGTCCAAGTCCCATGACTTCTATCCTGGTAAGTGGTTTTTTATTATTCTAAAATAATTTATGCAAATTACATTACAATTATGTAGATATATAGAGAAATTGCTAAAAACCGACAAGGCCATGTGATTGAGAAATGTTAAAAAAAAATCTGAACAACACGTACATGACAAGAAAAAAGAATAAATCCGCCAACTTTCACATAATTTTCCATTTACGGCGATCCCCTAAACCTTATTTCCAATCACCAGTCGTTGGAGTGCAATAAAATTATCCCACAACAGTTTTCAAACGGCGGCAATCACGCTAACAAGGTTTGATAACATCTTGAGATCCATTCAGCTTATATCATGCGAGATTTTGGTTTCAAATGGTTTAGGTGTGTCAAGGCCTCGAGACGTGTGATCAGATTTACACAACAGAGAATTGTAATAATTAGAAGTGATTCTAGTAAGTGTAAATAGACAAATAGTTAATGCATATTCTATGGTAGATTCTAGCTTGAGAAATGTAAATTGTATGGACTGTGAAGGGATTGTTCTTTGTGTAAGGTGTAAAATCAATCGAGAAAAGATCCGATAGGATTCTTTATCAATTAGTATTATAAACAATAATTATAGTCGTAGCTTATCCTCATCATGCAACAGAACCTGGAACCAAGCAGAAAAATAAAATACAGATTTGAAACAATAGAACGGATCCTTTGCCTCTCGATTTTCAACAAAACATCTGCACACACGAGCTTTACTACAAAACGTAACATAGAAATAATAATGCGCAGTACGACACAGTACGCTTCATTAGAATGTAGGTCACAATGTCAGATTCGATTTCCGAGCCATTGCCTCGCAGCGATGCACATAGTCAAGCAGCTCTGATTGGACATATCGCCTTGCTCCGCGCTAATATTGTCATTCATGTGATTTTTTTATTGTATGGATAAAAATGGATTCTAATAAGGAAATAGTAGAGAGAAAATATTGCACCAGTATTTGCCAAAAGGAGTGAATCCGTTATGATGTGATGGGAACCTTGCACCATTTATCAAGCTGAAACATTTTAAACCTTGGACAATTTATTCAGCTGCGAATAGTGCGAATGCACGTCTTTAAAATAATGTATCATTCTCCACTATCAAATTCGCTGTCTCTATACTCGTTATTAAAACCATCTTCTTGATTTTCCCAGTATAAAGACAAAAGAAAATAGAAAACTCAAACAAAAAAAATAACTTAAATGTTAACAGAGCCTAGCCCTACTACACAAATGAATAAGATTCTCCTTGCTTCAGCTGATCAATAAACTAAATATAACCACTTATATTAAAGTTTATTTAGTGTGGGTAGGTTACCATTATAGTATTTATTGCATAAAGTAACGCCCATGCGCGCAGGCTACATATTATCGCACATTATATTATATTTTACAACGTCAGATTACGTCACTCGCTACTATTTCCGAGGCATTGTGTCACAGATTTAATTATTTATTGTTATTACTTGTGCCAAAGTAAATATTGTTCGTATTATATAATTTTAATTATACACCTAAACTTATACACCTTTTTACATATGTACCAATCAGATAAATATGATAGTTATGCGATTATTAAATCAATTAATGTTACCTCCAATCACCTGAAACACAGGATTAAGTACCTAGTTCAGGCACAAATCATGAGTGAACTTGACATAGATTTAAGAAAAACTGTACTTAACGTTAGTTCTTTTAGTTTTTAATAAATTTTATTATTATTTAACGCCAGAGAAATTTCTGCGTTAGCGACTACCTGTCAATTTTACACTGTCGATTTGTTTCATAATATTGTGGTACGAACTACGAACCCAAAGGAAACGACTGTGAATATACTTCTGACTCAAGCTCATATCCACATAGTCAATAAAGCACCTATTGTTTTGTTTACATATATTTCTATTTCTGGCTCACTAAGTATTTAGCTTTCTTCACCGCATTGTAGTCCTTGAACATTGATTTGCACATTAGGGTCAGCGCAGACAGAGAGGAGCGCAGCGGAGAGGATTTTATTAAGGCACTCGAAAATCAACTTTAAAATTATTGAAATAAAGTGCATATATGCTTGAACTTGACAAAAAATGCTCGCGCGTCCCCGAGGATACGCGGGAAAGGACGCGCGCGTTTATTTCAATAATTTCGAAGTTGATTTTCGAGTGCCTTAATAAAATCCTCTCCGCTGGGCTCCTTTCTGTCTGTGCTGACCCTTAGTCGGTATAGCGCAGTTTTTGCTCGTTGCTCCTTAATTTGTTTATGGGCATATACCATTACAGTACCTACCGACGTTGTGATACTTGTGATATACTCGTGCTTGTAATACAATTTTAACTTTCAATTATTGCTCCAGAACACAGAATGAGAATCATAAAATGACATGATGGTCATGTAAAGTAGAAAGTGTAGATGACATACTGGCATCCTGACAATTTTCATTACATTTTTAAAACAAACTATATTAGTATACATATCACAAATGCCATAATTCTGACGAAACAAGTCGCGGGGGCATCCTATTTATACAAAATACATTATCAACAAAATAGTCGAGTAAAAAATAGCAATGACCAGCGCACGCGCAATGAATGACATTAATTGTCCTGACCGTGTGCACGTCCTGTGCCAAATTGGTTGATGTAGTTTTGTCAAAAATTTGGCTTAACCGGTTAACTCCACTCATTTGCTGATTGGGTCTTCTGGAAATAAACGGTAAACACATATTAATGGATGCTGCGGCGTTTTTAATTGTAGAACAGTGTGTATTGGTTTAATAATTGGCAAAAACATCCATGTGAATTATTTGGAGCACAAGTAATATTCTTCTCTTCAACGGGAACCACATCGACCTGGTTGTAAGCCTTCGCTTGATCGAGCTATATCCTTCTGTCCAGTACTATTCCTATTTAATCCTAGACCGACGTTATGTTTTTATTAAATTTTACTATATCTACTAGAAATTTACGATTGAAATGCTCTACGATCTCATCTTGTTTCATATTTTATGATAGAAACTGACATTGTTAGTTAAGAGTTATAGAACACTAAGATGTTTCGGTCATCAAATATCCATTATCAACTCTATTTATTGACACTAACCATTAACTGAGTGAACAAAAGTCTACAAGTATACATAAAGTGTAAGGATTGATATCTCCTATTTACTTTGATGTTGTGAATTATGTCAATGTTGAAACGATGTGCTCTACGTTGGTTCACGCCCAGCTATAACAGTGCTCGCTAGGCGCGGATAGAATATAGACTAAACAAGCCACCAATCTGTTAGTAACTGTATTAGTGCTGCAGAAGTGGGGACACTGATATTGTGTCATATAATTTATTGGTGGAACGTTAAGAAGATTTATTGAGTTGAAGCTTGTTTTTATGACTGGTAGGGATTGTCCTGTATCAGGCTTCTTTTGCTTTTCTTGTGTGTTGCAATTTTATTACACGGGTTACTGCTCCGTCTAGGGCACCTTAGCCGGACATACTTTTGTACCGTCACTCATTAATTCGCTAAAAAATAAGAAGCAGCCCGAACTTTCGCAGTGTATCCGGTAAAAAAGTAAGATGTTTGTTGTTCCTTCGTCGCATTAATTTCGACCTAAATGGCGCAATGGTGTACGTCTGCTCCGTGTTGTGAATTTTATTCCCGCATCAGATTTTTTTATGATCCTACAGAGTACAGATGTACATTCCGTGTGTGCATGTTTGTGTATGTGATTTGTGCTCGTAACGACTCTCACGAGTCACGACACGAGATAATCCTACTGTGGGCTATGTGAAGCGTTTATGTTGGTATTAATGCCACGGTTACTCAACCCTTAGGAGTTAGTAGGACGTATCTCGAACAATAAACAAATAATTCATGACGTAAGATTAGTTAGAAGAAGAGACCACGAATTTACTATATACGAATTATTGCTGTTCTTCTCTGTACGAGATCCGTAGATTATATGTCTGATAAAGGTTAATGCGAAAAGAAGTAAGGGACTGTCATCAACATTCCATTCACAATGATTTCACCAACTTTTCGTTGAAAATGCTTCGTCCGAATCTAAGTACAGACTGTGTACTATTTCATTCTAAAATCTCAACCCTTAAGAAGTATGTTTGATTCTAATCTCAACCAATTTATTTCTAAACAGTGCAAAACTCAGACCTTCAAAAGTTGACACACCTTTTCCTTGCTCAAGACACGTTATTAACTGTAAAATAAATTAATAATTAACTCGGCCTGGCCTTGACCGACGCTAAAAGCGTGTGTAGTCTGCTGAGCTTGGAAAAAACAAGCACGACTGTGGTTAGACCTGGTGCATATCGGCGGTGTTGGCGTGACTAGCACTCGTTTTGTTTGTAGTTTTATTTATACACTAGGGCACTCTGCTCATGTGAGTGATGTATGATGGCCAGCCATCGACGATGTGAGTACGCCAACCTGAGGTCTTTCTTGGCTACGGAAAGAGGTGGCCCAGTTTGGAGAAGTAGCTTCAAAATGTGCCATGTCGTTGTCTATCATGGGTGCTGAAAGAAATTAAAAAATGCGGTAATTGGTATAAGGACAATAAACACCAAGAAAGAATAAGAAATGCATGGAATAAGCAAAGAAGTAGCAGTTATGTGAATTTTCATTAATAATCTAAGCATCTAGAGTCTAGACTGTCCAGTTTTGTAAAGCTCAGATTGCTCCGTTCGGACCCGGGAAGTCACCATGCCGCGGCAAGCGAACAACAACATGCAGGAAAAACATTTGAACAAATATTATCGTATACCTAGTCGTTCATTATTGAGATAAAACTCCGCTATTCAAGATTGACGGTGGTGTAGCCTTGACTACTGCGATGTCATCGATGCGTCACCTTGAGGCTGGGAGCTTCGCAACAGGTTCTTCATTAGCGATGCTTAGATTAAAGATCGTGCTAATACTTTGTCATTAAGACACATCGAAGGATTTCATTATGTCAAGTTTTAAATGATATACAGACTATAAAATATTCGCAAAAGGAGTACATGATCCTAGAAAGACATTCATCTTGGATTGCTTTGAGATGATGGCTGATCCTATATGGAGTCAGTTTTATTGCGAGTCAAGTCTTTTTGTTTTGGGCAGATCCAAATGTAGCGATATCGTCAATTGAACCTATTCACTTTCACGCGTTGACCGTGGTTTGAGCGTCCGTGGTTGGCCATGGGGCCAGAGACCGAAAGTGTCAGAGTAGAATCCGTACCAGTTGAGCTTCGTATTTATTTATGCTCAAAATAACTCCGCAACGTTTGTGTCCAGTTTTCAAATTCCAGTCCTTTAGTTGCGGGTCGTTGTTGACCTTTCAGACCATTTGAGAGTATACAAAGAGAAATATTTTCCTTCATACAGCATTCGTATGTAAAACGAAGATTAAAACGTTATTTGTATGAGGTCGGGTAAAAGCTGAAATGTTTGAAACAATCCTGACCAGTATTGTTGCTGACATTTCGTTTGCTACTCTTCTCACGTCCAACTCTCGAACCGTGTTTTTATTTAACAAAATAACTTCATAAAGTATTTTTACGGAAAAGGGAGAGTAAGTAGAGACGGCCAGTTTAGTGTCAATCACTGTGATAAATTATTCTTGTCTCATTTTAGCCCTACACTACAAGACAGCTGCAAAACCAGCCATTTCAAATAGATGTCTGAAATCGTCCGCTGTCATCGTTCAGTTTAAAAGACATAAAGGCAACATTCCGTTTTGGTAGAACTTAATAGCAAAGGGATACCTTCAAGTAACCCGTGAATACAAACAATGTGTCCCACGAGAATTAACTTAGCTTTGAAAAGCTATTTATATTCAAAACACTGCAAGTGCAAATCCAATTCAACAAATGCCATGTTTTCTTGCCCGACTTAATCGTTTTGTCACAAATAATCCTCAGCTGGCCTTGCAGCTAGTTAAGACTGACGTTACAGTAACTGCAGTTATAACCGGCGACTATGTAACTAATGGCCGCGCAGGCGCACAGTATAACGCTGAAAGGGAAATTAACATTGATTGAAAAAGGCGTTGGTTGAGTGTAGTAATAGATAAAACCTGTTCTGTTTGAACCTGTGTTTCTGTACAAAGAACCAAAGTTTCTTCATCTTTCTTTTAATTCTCATTAAAAAGCGTATTCGTCCATATGCGAAACTTATCACGATAAGAAGTTTTGTTATTGCGATAATTTATTTCACTGTCGTCGGTTTCACCTTTGACTGACCTGATGCTATCTTTAGCATTATACTGCAAGTTTCTTTCATCTCTACTTTTTGGACATTCTATTTTTATAATAATTATTTCTTCATAATTTACCAGAGGCTCTGTTCACAATTTCTTAAAACATATTCATATTCATATATTTATTTGCATTCCATAATGTAGTATAGGTGTTACAATGGCTTAAAGCTAAGGTACAATTATGGACCCTGTAGGGCACAGCAAGAACGAAAAAATATTAAAATCTAGGACACAAATTAACAATAAAATTTAAAATATGTTATCAATAACATAATCCGCCTATCGATCATAAAAGTAAATGTTAGCACAAGTTTTGACATTTAAACTATTCTTTATTCAAAACCCAATGAGTAAGCACACTCATCATCACTTTACATTTCTCTGCCTTATCATAAACGGCATAAGGATGATAATCGTTTGTGTTTTCAACTAGTTTTAATACAAGAATCGCACACATTGTATAAGTGGTAGGTTTTTGTGTAATTTAATCGAAATGTATTCGCATGTCGATTGGGTTGCGTCACAGTTGTCGCGAGCATTCCACGTCCTTGAACAATCTTATGTTCTTCCCTCTAACTTTCACTACTGAAGATAAGTCTGCTTTATTACCATATCTTTTCGTACTTTATTCTATATTCTTTTCAAATATTTTCATTCTCTTTTCTTTATTTTCCGTCTTTATTTCTTTCAATAATCTAGTCTATGTCAGTGATCATTAAAATTTTTTTTAGACCGGAAAATTACTGGAGTGTGCGATTCTTTGCACCGCAATATTTTTACCCAGTGTTTGAAAATTATACAAAGAATACTGCCAATGTAATACTAATAGACGAACAAGTAAAACATTATTAACATTTCCGTTTTTACTCGTGTTACTTGAAAAGCCACTTCGAATTTTGATGTAACATTAACCTAATTAGGCATGCAAAATAATACAGAATATTATGTTGGTGCTTTAACCGTTCTTCATTTAAAGTATTATGTAAGTGAAGCTAAAGCAATCTAAGTAATGTTTACGGAACATTTGACTCCAATACATGACACATGTAGTTGCGTCATCATTACATTTAACCAACAAGGCGTGAGAATTATCGAAGCCTCGACCGACATCAATTAAGCATTATAAATTTATAAGTTTACAACAGAAAAACATTTACATATAAACCTATTTTGTATATTAATTGGGCACGAACCAGTGTCAAAATCTTATTGAGTTACTCGTGTAAAGGCTCCTTCAAACAGGCGCGAATCGCGAGCGGTGCCTTTGTGTCGCGTGCGATTCGCGTCGCGTGTCGCGCCTGTTTGCAAGAGCCTTAGAAGACTGCTCCGATTCCAATTAATATGATCCAATTCGATTCTGTATCATAAAGTTGATCCAGAACACGCAATATTCCGTCATATTCACCTCCGAAATTGTAATTTTACGACATCAAAGAAAATCGTCGACATATCCGTGGTCTATAAAATTAAGATTTTGTGTCCGTATGTGATCGTCAAAATTCGGATTTGATACGATCGATCCAATGCGGATCGGACTCATCTCCAGAGATCACCGCATTATTACTCCGATTCGTACAAACATTTGCTTCGACGTAACTGTGCTTCAAATTATGTTAGCCATTAAGTAGATGGCTGCGGACTTAAGTCATTACGGACTCCCATGGGGATTACGGGATTTCAGACATCTTTATCAAGCTCTGTGGTTTTTAAGAGGAAGAAAGGTATGTGTTGAATGTTACACTAGGAACGGAACGTTATTACTGTGGCTTTCTGAAATTTTATGGCACTTCTGAGCTTGACCAGCCTGTTTCAAAGTCGACCTATTTGGATGACATCATACATAGTTCAGCAGTCAGGTAATTTGCTAAGTGAAATATGGCTCATACTATGACAAAATTCTAATAAGAGTATATAAATATTAACAATGCTGTGCTCATAGTGTACCTGTGGTTTATCTCGCGACCAAATCGTAAGAGTGATTGAGGAAAACAGTGCAAATATTTGCATTGGGCCGCCCGACAGTCCCTGCATGAAAGGGCAGGAAATATGAATATATTTCCGGCCTAATTATTCTTGTGTATTTCCTTTCCAATCTGCAAGACTTATTACTACTATCAGTAAACACACAACAATTTCCTTAACCTAAAACACGACAAGTGTCCTAAATATATAATTTCATCACTCAACCGTCATGCAGGAGCTCATCCAATTTGTATAATCCGTTTGAACCCCCTCTCTTACGGACCACGAATAATGACGATGAGCTCCAACTCACATGGCGCTAACGAAGACGCAGTACGAAACTTAATTTAGTAAGTAATAGTGCAGAAATGTAATATGCGAGGTCCATTCTAAATACTGCAATATCTTCCAATGAAGAGTCAAGGCGAGGCGTACCTAACCCTGATGTCACCGTTGCTAAAATAAAAGTGAATACATACCTGCTAACTGTAATAGAACACGTTTTACCTAATGTCGCTGCTTCTTTCCATAAACATGACAATCAAGATATAAATCAAATTAAACTTATTTTAATGAATAAAACTTATTTTATTGGGGACTAGCGACCCGCCCCGGCTTCGCACGGGTGCAATACTGATACTAAGTACAGGTACTTATTTCAAGAATGCCAGCACGCGCCGCCGCGGCCGGTACCGCAGCAACCGCTATGTCCCTGCATTTTAAATCTGTAATATCTTCGAAAATATTCATTTAAATTACATGCTGTAAAGGGCCATATTTATCTATATTAAATGCACATTGGATAAGGATTAATGCTGTATTGCTTAAAATCGCTTCGTAAATAAGCCATTATTTCTCGTAAAACGTAAAGGAAAAAAATGGTTATTGTGGGTTATCCCTAAGAGATAGACATATACCATCGCGGACTTTTTTGTAGACCTTTTTAAGGTGTACAATACTGTAGTACATTATTTTGACCTATCTCGTAGGGTTCAGCCAGCATTTGAAAAGTAAGCGCAAAAAAATGTGTTTATTTACGACATCACATGCATGCGTGTATTATATATATAAACCTTCCTCTTGAAACACTCTAAAATTTAAAAAAACCGCATCAAAATCCGTTGCGTAGTTTTAAAGATCTAAGCGTTCAAAGGGACAGAGAAATCGACTTTGTTTTATACTATGTAGTGATAAAGGCCGAGGTGAGAACATGCGCATTAGCAAAGTTCTGTTGATTAATATCAAATTTATCAACCTATTGCATAATGCGACAATCATCACCAGTTCCATTTGTCTAGTGACCTGGGGTGGGGCCCAAGTCTGCTATTTTTATAAATTCGTCATTCCAACACGATCCCTTGTAATTTTGCTAAAAGTTCGTAATCTGCTAAATTCATAATGGTCGATCATTGGTCGGTCAATGGTCTGAGAAAAACTACTAAATTTCATGCTAGATTTCATTTAATATATATTTTTACATATTACGTATTAGTTTTTGGAATCTGAAGTAGTAAGAAGTTCATAAATAGCAATAAACATTACATTTATTCATTTGTCATTAAATTCATTATGTACGAGATTACTATTTTATGCCATTTCTTTCAATGGAGTGTCAGTGGTTGACCATTGGAAAGTCATAATGACGCCGTTATATTAGTAGATTACCAAACTTCAACAATTATGAAATCAATGATAGACCATTCTGATACTATTGTAATAGCAGACTTGAGGCCTAGTAATCATAGCAGAAACAAATAACTTATTCCACTTCATTGCTTCATTATCAGTTGTAATATCACCAAGATTGATGCACATCTCACAGTGTGCCTCACAATTATCATTAATTACATAACTACAACAGGTTTTTCCGTCAGTCCTCGCCTGTAATGACATTAGAACTCGTTCGAACAATAAAGGTTAATTACAAATTAATGTTGCCTCCTGAACTCGACGATATGTTTGTTCCATTGTTCAGTCGTCGTAAAAACTAGATGGTTTACATAAAAAAGCATTTTTTAATACTATTATTCTGTTTCGTTTGTGTAACGTAGGCTACAGAGCCATCAGTGTTACATAAAAGCGACATTGGATCTGATATCTTTTGTCATGCTTGGTTGGAATGAAAATGTAATCATGCATGACAATAAGGGATTATCCTCGGCCCCATATTTAACGGTGCTGGACGATTCTGGCCTTAAATGGTAGGTAAAAGGGTTGTAGTCAGTAGTGACCACAGCCAGAATAAATTGTACCGAAAGCTTATCACCCGAAGGACGAACACTATCACTGACCTCAGTCAGTCAATCTTCTTTAAAAATTTTTAGAAGATTGGGAATATAAAACTAGTCGGATCTCTCCATTTTGTATTCGCTTTGGTTGCAGAGTTTCATGTCTTTTTCACATTCCGTTCGGATGTTTCTGATTCAATAGGAAGTTATGAAAACTGGGTAAGTAATTTAAACGTAGGTAGGTAATTCTATAAATAATTTGTATTGTTTATTATTATTCGTGCAGGTATGTAAAAGCGAGGGTGAAAAGCTTCGGCGGGATAACAGCTAAAGGGGAAACTAAAATTTGACATCTTGTAATTTTTTTCTCTAGAAAATGATTTATTGATATATACTTTATTGTACACCACAAAAATACAAAAAGTAAAGATACATCAAACACTACAAAATATACAATGGGCGGCCTTATCGCTTTCTGCGATCTCTTCCAGGCAACCTTAAGATGGACAGTGATTTTCCTGGACATAAAATGGGGCTGTCGTTGGTGCAAATATTATGTATACAATAAACTAAAATATATACACACACAGTTATACACAGTTATATACATATCCAAAATTATAGATACATACACACTAAAAATATAAGCAACGAAAATAATGATTTCAGCAAAATTTATTTTATAAACTTATAATAATATTAACTGGTTCAAATAAACAAACGCTAAAAATATAATATAACAAGCGTTGTATTATACATTTCTTTTTATGTGATCGTCGACGCTCACGCCAATGTTACGCTAGTCCGTTTCACGATTAATAAATGCACTCTACTACAGATAAACTATCTATAACTACTATAAATCATATTTATTTTAATGACAGACGTCCGGTCATCCGGTGGTGACAAATTACGACGATGAGGTTCACTTGTTGGTCACATTGTAAATGTCTCCGGCTTCCTTGATCATCATTTTGCTCACAATATCTCAGAAGCAAGGTTTCAGCGCCACTGTCTTTATTATTTAAATTGACAGATAAATGTCACAAACATTACAACATTCAAACTTTCAGTCATGTGACACACTAATAAAAATATTTAAATTGGTATTTACCGAATCACCTTGACCGACCACATTCAAATGAGCTGTAAAAAAAAAACTAAAATGTTCAAAGCTTGTGCGACTGAGTTCGTCATTCGTCAACGGGCTTGTCATTCGCACGTCGAAGAAATATTAGAATATAGAACTGCAAGTTGGCTGCTGGCTTACTTCTCGAGACCTTGACCCAAAAATAACAAAACATTCGTCTTGACACCGTGACATCGAAGTCTAGAATAGTTTTTGTTCACGAATGTATGAGAGCTATTGTTCTGCTGCGGAAATCACTTTCAGTTTTACCTACTAGGCGCGCACGAAGCCGGGGCGGTTATGGAACAACGTCAGAGCGTGACGCGAACCACTCCGTCACATATTCATGACATTTTTCAGCTGTGTGTACCAAAGCTATGCAAATTAAAAGACAATATTTGCAGCCGATATTCAGACCAGCAATGAATTCGGATTCGTTGCCTTGATCTCTTTTTTTTTAAGCATAGGAATGAATATGGGATCGTTTCTCATTTAATTGAGTTATACAGTATTCTGCTTTGAATAGCTATGTTCTTTTAAACAGGTTTATTGTATATGACGAGGATTATAAAACACTATCAGCGTGCTATGTGCTGCCATCTGTTAACTGACTTAGAAATAACAGAACTTAACAAGTTTCTTACATTAGCAGGAAATATTAACATAACCAGCTCCCTCAAAAAATAAAATGTTATAAATAAATTATAACAAAAACGAAAATTCCTCGGTGAAATACTAGTTCATAGCTACGACGTTTGACATTGCTCACGGTAAATATGAAAATAAAAAAGTGTTCTGAATAGCTGACCTAAATAATATGAGCGTTACAAATGATTTTTATCAATCCATTTCATATTCGAGTGTTTCGTAACGGAGTGTGTAACACGCGGAATATCTTCGCGAAGTACTACAATAACTCAATAGCATGTATAATTGGATAATAGTGATAATCTTTATGAGCGCGGCCTTGCGCTGACCGTGCCGGCAACCCGGCCGAGTGCGATGACAACGGGGCGCGCACAGCGCGATGCAACTACACAACATTACAATTTAGCAGAACTGCACCAAACAAATGTTTGCGCCAAATGCGGCGACAGATTTTAATACTGCTCACATTTTGTGCCAACGCATTACCAACCTACCTATTTCTAACTCGGTACAATTTTTTGGCCCACTGTTCTCAATTATCATAGCATTGGACTAATACCAAGTGATAATGACATGTTTTAAACGATAATAAGCTTTAAAGTTTTATGGTTAGAATTTAGAATGGTTTGTGTTAGCTACCAATGCTACCAAGGTCAAGGGAGTTACCCAATAAGACCGGTTGTGTATGACACTGTCTGTTCGTTGCATAATTTCCCGCGGCTTGTGTTCACGACACCAAAGATGTCTCGACATACTCGTTTCTATAATTCTTTACGTATCAATAAAACCTTTTTACAAGCGAGTCTGCTTTTAGTTTTCCCATTCGAACGTGGCGGATTTGACGCAAGTTATGCTAAGGTCCAGGTTTATCTGCGAGTGAATAAATATATTATGTTAATTAGTAACTGTGTTTGACAAGTATAAAAACGTAGTAAAAAAATTATTTGTAATGTAGCACAGTAGCCGATGCCTCATAGAAACGGCCTTGGATACAACAGTTATTATTTTATGGCATCAGTCGATAACGTTGCACTTTGTTCTTATCGATTGAAAATCTAGGTACCAGTATTTTTATTTAGCTCTGTAGCTCCTGAAATTGTTTAGCGCTTTGGAAATATTTCGTCACCCACTTCTACAGCGTTAGGCTGTGTCCCCAGTAGGCAAACTGTTAGCGGCCGACTGAGTTTGTGGCGTATCGGTTTAGTACGCCCTTCCATATATTTGAAATGGAGTGTAGTTTGCTAGTTTTGCGTTCACTTTACTCACTCAGTCGGCTGCTAACAGTTTGCCTACTGGGGACACAGCCTAATCTCAAAACAAAATGTGTCTAGCAGTGAGCCGTTCCAGAAGATTTTACCGAAAGTGATCTCACTTCCGTCTGAATCTTGTTAGTCTACCTTATCCAAAGCGTACAGTGAGCAAGCCCTGGGCTTCGAAAAATAGAATAGGTTGACGAAAGCTTACAGATCATTATTTAGACAAACATTTACAACAAATCGTAAAATAAGATGTTACTACCATTAATAATACACGATGTATCCAACGTTGTGATTTACAACAACGAGCCTACTAGACTCTTGCAGAGGGCAGGCGCAGCCCGTGCCCATTAGTGCAAGTTATGTCCTGGTGATAAATAATGGAGGAGATTCTAACCCAAGTGGAAGTTAAGGGCCATATCTATAAGGAAATATAAAACTCATCGAGAAACGATTAGTATTATTCCAATGTCGGGAAAATTATGCCTCCGTCAAGGCGCTCGAAACAGGAAAATATAAATGTTAATTTGGCCGTATATCGGAGTTTAAAGACGCTATCGAGGTAATTAACTAATTCCAGCAACATTCGCTAATAATAATCTAAGCTAACAATACCTAAGATTTGATTGCATTTATGGTTATTATTGTATTCTCTAAATGTCATGAGCATGAGACTTTGGAGTCGCATCCCGGAATGGGCAAGAATTTGGTCAAGTCATTTAACATTTCGGAGATCAAAGGCTCCAATTGTTCCCAACGTTTTATTTTTAGAAGTATACAAACAAAGTCCATTAAATCTAATGATTCAATAAAATTTTATTCTTTAAACGACAGAAAATTGCAGCACGTTGGTCAAATTAAATTGCAACAAGCTACGTCATTGATATTCTAAGCAAGTTGTAGTAATAGAAACACGCGTCTACACGGCAGGTGTAACGTAAGCGTTGCATCACCAGGAGGAACAAATTAGCTCATCACCCAGAAATATTGAGAAACACGCCTGTAATGTTACTTGTATTGCGATGTGGCTGATACGATTAATTAATCAGCAACATTCATGAAATCATTTGATAATTCCTTTGTTGAGGAAATACCAAAATAGCGTAAAGGAAATCAAATGCTTGCTTGAGTTCCCACTCTTTTAGGCATGTAATAACCACTTAGGATGACTCTGAAGATCGCTAAACATTCTTAAACAAAGAATAAGTTTTAAACTCAAAAGCATTTATCTCTATCATTAATTCACAGGGAAACATTAGTAACAAACATCATTAATCTTCCATCGAACTTAGCAAAATGAAGTCTTGATAAAATCACAATAAAACTTTGGCACAAATAACGCGTGACGGTGGCCTATTCATTTGGGCACAAAGCTGGCCAGCCCGGCCGCGCGATCAATAATGCCGAAACACCGGGTACCGTTCCCCATAACCCTCCAGCGCTGATAGGCGGCCTCTAAACCTTGATTAGCTTCAACCTCCACAAAAGGGATTTAGAAAATTGGAATCTGAACTGTAATTGTACGACTAGGAGCTCCTTGAAGCAATTGATAATGTATGTATTTTATTTAAGTCACATTTTCCCTTATATGGTTCAGTATAATTCCGAATGGAAATAGATTGTTTTCGCCAAGGCGTGTGGCGAATAGTCGCGATTTATATTCAGAACAAAGAAAAGACGGTGATAGCCCTGCAGCCGTCAATAATAATTTTGTTTAAGTACTTCATTTAACTTTAACTCGTTAGCATAATTCGCAAATACATTAAAAGTACGGATAAATAGAAGATTTAATTAAAAATGCTTCTTCAATAAAATAAATTACATCACATCAACATTCTTTTCAATTAATGTCAAAATTTCCTCTGCAAATGAAGTGTACCAGTTTTAATGGGCTCATATAACTCACTGCACCACCGGTACCGCACCGAGGCGTATCTCGAATTCTCGATAGTCTGCCAGATTCTGGCTGGCGTTTGATCGCTATTCGTCATTTTTGGGACTATTTATAAATTGGAGGTAAGTGCTCTATTTGTGGAAAGCGCAGTTTCATAAACGTCCATGAAATGATTGTTTAAAGATTCTTATGGATGTGCAAATTCGTCTTCCTTACGGGATACACTTCAAAGACTGGAATCTGACTGGTGGTAGAAAATGAATTCCAATTCCTAACTTGCTAAATGCAGTCCCGAATTCAAGGGAAGTCCTGAATACTTGCTGCATGCATTAAAAATTACATCGAGCGGAACATATTCAGAAGATTTGTATAATCAAATATGCTTTCACAGAATTAATATTTAAAGTTGATCTCGTAATTGCAAAAACAATCCAAGTAAAATACGAATTTTTAATGTCAAAATATTCGTATTTTACTTGGATTGTTTTTGATAATCGAAAATATAGACCTTGACAAGCAGTTTGATTTACTTAACTCATTTTCGGTCATGTTGTGGGTTGGATCCTTTTTGCATAACTACGTCCAATTATTTGCAGCTTTCGCTTGGATTCAAATGAATGGTATATTTTCATCGCAATCATCAACATTACGTTATTTATCTATAAGAGTGTTGTCACTTTTACCGGTATTTGAACACATATAGATACATTCTTTTTTCTGTTTAGATGCGAATTCATTTTAACTAAATAAAAAAATGTGGGTTGGGAATGTCCATGAATTTTAGAATTAAACTTATGCGTTGATAATGCTGTTTGCTCAAGAATGCCTCTGAAAGGAAAACTACGAACCTTTGAGATAAAACAAAATTTTCTTAGGCGGATAAAGCAGCGTAATTATTAACACTTATCTTTCCTTGTAGCCCTTGCGAACAGTAAGACCAGAAAATAACCGCTTGTTTTATTTCAGTTCGCAGTAGCGCTAACAAGAACAATCATTAGATAGCAAACAATATGATTCTGTTTATACGGCTTTCCGTGAATCTGTACTAAACAAAGCATTTGAACATGGTCTTGTTGGAGCAGCAATTTCCATATCTCTTATTTCTAAAAGGACTTCAATAACCTGGTTTATTTGTCTCTTGTCAACAGGCACAACAGAGAGAGCATGCCTCATTACCGGCTCCGTCGATGGCATCATGGTGGTCCTGGACTTCATCATGGACAAGATCAAGGAGAAGCCAGAGCTCGTCAAACCCTTCCCAGAAGGCGTCGACACGAAGATGCCTCAGGATAGGGATAAGCAGGTATGACTTTTATTAACACTTTTACGGTTAAAAATTTTAGAAGGCGAATACGGGGGGGGGGTATGTTGTAATAAATCGAAACTAAATTGTAAGGCAGTTTCAAGCTACGAGGAAATACCGACAGGAAAGTAGTATAAGCCAACGTGCGACATTAAGCATCTTTTTACGATCGTGAAGAGTTCAAACTCCGGCAAACTTTTACAGTAAGTGTTTGCTTGTGTGCGTGCCTCCCCAGCAAAACTTTGCTAGGTTGAGAAAGAGATATGAAAAACTGTTTTAGACATTTCGGAACCTGCAACCTTTTACATAACGACGCCGAATGTAAAAGCAGACATTCTTACAACGAAACATTAAGGGTAATTTGGAGTATTCTAATGTATGGACCTTTTTACCGTGCATAAATTAGCCAGTTTCCGTCCTGTTTTTCGACTTAGATAACCCCCGAATCATGTTTGATAACGTCTCGACACGTAAGCAAAAACTGGGGTATCTTCGGTCTTCAATCATCGCATTAAACCTGTCATGGCGTCCGCATACGGAACGGGAGTGGCGCATACATAAAATTGTAAGCAACGGCACGGTACGAAACAAATGGCCGCCATTTAGACGAAACCCCTAAATAAGTGTAATGTTCGGCTCGTCTCGTATATCGTGCCGTTATTTGATACGGATTTTAGATTTAGGAAGTGTGGAATATGTGGAGGGCTCTGATTTTATTCGTCTCTTTTTTATGGAATAAATTATCCATTAAAGCTTCAATTTTATACTGCTCTTGCTTCTATTGGCTCCGTATAAATGTGAACTTTTAGCAGTAGTTTTTTTTCGCAAATACCTACTCCATTTACCCCCCTGAATTTTAACGGCTCCTAATTGTGCTAAAATTCACCATATAATGTAAAGGGTTATAAACATTTTGTATTACAGGAAACATAAAGTACACAGCGTAAAAAAACAGCCGAACAATTGTACTGAAATGTAACAATTATGTACTTATACCCATTCCTGAGTACTGCGCCTTGAATGCTCGCGCCGCGCTGTGCCAAAACTGTTATATGTATTTACATATTTGTTCAGCCTCTTCGTTACATTGTTGTGTATACTATACTATGTGAAGCATACTATGTATGTCAGGGTGGTAGATCCGAGCCAGAAATTCAGTTTCTTTGTACTACTGCGGGTAGCTGCGTTCTTCGCTGTGCTAGAGTTACATATCGATGACTTGAGAATTCTCGTACTAGTTCTTCCAACTTGGATTCCTTCATGTATCAAATGGTATTTCACTATAAAACATAAAGTAGGGACAGGCAGCACTGGATTTTCGTTAGTTTGTTGAAAAACTGTGATGAACCGATCACCAATCAGTTTTGAATCTGGTTATGGCAATTTTTCTCGACAATCGTTCACATGAAGTGCATATTCAGCATTCGACTCAGTGTGCTTTACATTATCGTTAATTATTAACTTCTTAACAACTAGTACATAAACATCTTCACTAAAACAATATTCTTTGCTATTCTGCTACAAACTGCCACTATAAAACAATTTGTTTCAAGTGAAACAGTTAATTCATTGTGGGGAAACTTCCTCAGAACCGTTTAAGCCAGCGGTGCTCAACTTACAGGGCAGCCCGGCTCGTCTGTGCGGCAAGCACAGCTTTTCACTCTTGAAATTTGAAGTCATTAACGCTACTATCTGTTGAGAGGGTGCTTCTTCTGCTCGTTTAATATTATAAATTTTATTGCAAGTATCTTTTGAAAGCAGAATCTGCGATGAGAATTCAGAAGAGGTGAAGCTGGCTTTAGAACAGTCATGTAAAATTAAAAACATGTACAAAACAAACTCTAAAGTATGTGTATGAAATGGAGCATCAAGCGTACATTTGGAAATTTAGAAAAGAAAGCCCTTTTTACGTCTTACTTTTTATGGTTTTTAAATTTTATGTGCGCCACCAAAAATAGTTGAATGTTTCTGTTACCGATGAAGTGTAATGTGGTCTACATTCCAAGAACACGATATTGATTAACTCATAATAGACGCCTATTAAAAATTTATACCATTTTTCTTCATGTTGTTTCCCGCGATGGTGTGAACGATTTTAAACGGCATCAACGCTGGCATATTAAATTAGCGCCGACCGAGGGCGCGCCACGTGCTCGGAACACGTGCCTGGCTTACTGATCACAGTGATCACAGTGATCAATAAATCATAATTGTATAACGAGGAAACATTGTTTTGTAAACGTTTTTTATAGAAATTGTTTTTGCGGTATATATCAACCTCTTGTGAACGTGCACGCCATTAATAAAGCATGTAATATCTAAATAATTGGGCATATGTATTTGTGTCACGTAAAATATTAATACTTATCTGAATAAATATTGGTAGATGTAACATAGATACTAGGTACATATGGTAATACTAAAAGGTTCGCGATCTCTGATCTAGGTCGATTCGATGCGAGAGCTACACCAAATATTCGGATAGTGTGGTCCGATGGCTGGTTATTTTCAATTAACGTGCGGCCGAAACAAAGGCTGGTCGAAATTGACTCCGAACTTCTGTAATATCGTGACCGACATCCGAAAATACAGCCGAAATTCAATATTCCTTACATTTCAATTTGACACTTTGAGACTATTATCCTTTTAGAGCTGCATAAGGATCTTTTGGCGCGTGACGTGAAATCGGAAAAACACCGCCATCTTGTTTTTAGGGTTCCGTACCCAAAGGGTGCTAACGGAACCCTATTACTAAGCCTCCGCTGTCCGTCCATCCGTCCTATCAGCGGGCTGTATCTCGTGAAATAGGTAGACAATTGAAATTTTCTTTTGCCGCTATAACAACAAATTTTATAATAAATATTCAACTAAAGAAAAGTAGGTAAGTAAGTATATTCTCCTAGTATGTGTTTAGTTTTTTAAGTGAATTGTTTATGATTTTATGTTTTTTTTTTTTGTCTCCTTTATTCTTTCACACGCTGTCTACATTTCTATTTATTGTCCTATCGCAGGTATGCTGGAAGAGATTTCTTAAGAAATAAGCATCACCTTTATACCTATTTTTCTGTTCTGTTTTTTTCTTGTCTGTTTATATATGTGTGGATGTGTACATAAATGGTAAAATAAATAAATAAATAAAGGGGTCTCCATACAAGAAACTTGATTTTTCGGCGTTTTTTTGCCATGGTGTACGTAAACCTTCGCACTAGGCCGGTTTTTTACGACATTTCAAAAAACAATTTCAACAACAACGTCGGTCGAGCGCCAAAAAATCTTTAAGTATATTATAGTTGTAGAGATTATATCTCCTAGTAGTAGATATCAAGCAAAATAAACAATGTTTTAATGTTGGGTAGTACAGTAATGTCATGTGGCGAACATAAAATGAGTTTATGTTAGTGAAGCTTATCAACACAGCCGGCACTGTTGCATTAGATAAAATTAACAGTCGCCTTTTTACTACATATTGTGTGCTTCATCAATTTATTTACGGACTTTATTAGGACTGCATCAACTCAAACTGTTGCAGTTCCAGAACCATTAGTATAATACTAATGGTTCTGGAACTGCAACAGTTTGAGTTGATGCATGCATTATAGATGGACATTATTTTCTATCAAGATGCACCTCTATCGCTCCATGGGTCTTACATACAGGGTGCAATTGAAATCATGGGCATTATTTTAACCTAAGGTACTACTTATGATACTAATTGCATTAGGGCTACTATTACGCAAATCAAAAATATTATTAATGCAAGTATGGAAAACCTTAAAATGTAGTAAGTCATACAAAGTATCAAATTAGTTGCGCTTCTCGATAGCAAATGCGTAGGTACACTACGCCGTACGCGCGTCATTGGGCGTGAATTCTTTGACCCCGCCCGACTCACGTGACATTCGTAAGTTGTCAATGAATTGATTCATAATAAATTCCAATTTTCCCTTCGTACTTTGCCGGCTTAGGACGGTCAAAACTACGTCAAATAACATACATTAAAAAAAAACATTTACGTACCTAGCTTGTGGATTGTTTTGAAAAAACCTTATTTGTCGGTAAAGTGACAGAGGGTAAACGGGTGCTCTTCCACGAGCTTGTGCATGTGCTGGCACGTGAAAAGACGAAAAATCCAACAGGTTCTGAGTGGTTCTGGTGGAATGAGACCCCGTGAAGGAATAGGGTCGTTCGGGTAGCGCCGATGGAACATTTCACGAGTTCATACTAAATTTCTTGTGCGAACGTAAATTACAACCATTTGTGGGTATTGTTGGTTGGTGTACCTAGCCTGCACATTACGCGGTCGAGGCATCGTGTACACAAACACACACACAACACACAACTACTACATTAACACTTAATACACTGCAATCCAAGCACCGTATGACGCGGGCGGCGAGTACGGCGATTACGTCACGGGATCAATAAATCAATTACGCGTCAATGCACCTGCGCAGTCGTTATGACACTGGTTCCGGGTTCAGTGATGTGCCGTTCCCGGGAATTTTGGAAACTTTGGGAATATTCCCGTAAACGTGCCCGGCAATATTCCCAAAACTGGAAATTTAGGGGAATATTGATGATAATGTACTTTAGTGTTTTTTATTATATGCTAGCCAATTAATTAGGTAAATTTGCGTACTATCGTGGTTACGTCGATAGTTGATTATACATATTAAGTTGAAAATTTCCAAAGTTTCCAATATTTACGGGAATATTCCCTGTAAATTTACAATTTTCCCGTAAATATTCCCGTAGTAAAAAAATCACAAAGCATCAGAAATTATGTTTTATAAAACATTTTTAATCAAATTGGTTTATTAACACAATTTTACAATCAGATTCTGAGAGTTGTAAACTTTTTAATAAAGTTAACAATTTTAATAAACCACGGGATCAACACACTTTTATATTTGTTTAAAATTAACAAGTATCTGTCTCTAAAGGCTAAATATACTCGTACTAGCTGTTGCCCGCGACTTTGTCCGCGTGGGTTTCGTACTTTCCTCAAATAAATTTAACACCCTCTCCACCTTCCCTATTACTAAAATTATTGCTTACGATCTTTATACTACTTATATTTAGAGAAATAAGTATTCGGACCATTTTTTTAGTTAAACTACTGATGTTTCAAATAAACTGTCCTCCCTTTTCATCACGACAGGGCTTGTTTCTAATAAAAAAGCGTTTGCTACGTTTCCATTCTTATGACTTAAGAGTAAACTAGTTGCGAGCTCGAACTCGCTGGTGGTCATGGTCAAAAAGCACGCTGTCTCGCCTGGCTTCGTGTCCGACAGCGCTAATATCAGTGATGAGCAGTTAGACGCTAGTCTACACGAACAACGTCTAGTTTTCACGCACAGAAACACCGTGCCGAACTGATAGACGCGTAAAAAGATTTGAAAAGTGCTTCGGAAAATCGAGTTTTATGAAAAAACCACTGCATAAATCAATTACATATAACTGAGCTTTGTCGGTACGGACTTGGTTTTGAAGATTTTACAGTTCTTTTATTACTTATTGACACCCAAAGTTACGATATCACGTTTAACTTTGTATGCACAATGTCAAACAGTGGAGTAATATTCTCCCGAAATTTGTATAGAAAAAATATCGAAAAGTGGCACCTTAAGGGCCAATACTACCTCAAATGGCTTAAGCATGATCCTCCGTTATGTCGAAAATACTGCAGCATTAATTTTGAAATAAATATATGGTAAAGTTGAGGATTAATGTAATAGGCCTTATGTTTGACGAAAACACGATTCCATAAAATTTTCTCGATAGGAAAAAATCCAAAGTTACCTCCAAACCGAACAATAAACCGCTGGTATTAAAAAAATACTTTAAATTAGATCATGAAACTTTGTATACTAACTGAAGCTTGTTTTACAAGGGGTGGGGGCGATCGCTATGCCGTGGCGCAAGCTAGTGCAGGTACAAACATGTAACGACATGTTTAGCTGTGGTAATAGGAGTATAAATATCGCGTAATGTTAGTTGCACATGTGTAATTATACAGTATATACGAAAAATGTATTAAATACATATTTGGAAACTTTGGGAATACTTACGGGAATATTGGGAATATTGCGTAAATTTACAATGGGAAAGTTCCCGTAAATTTTCAATATTTCCAGCGGCACATCACTATCCGGGTTCGTGACTTCGTGTTGCGGCGGGAAGCATACCCCGCGCGGGGGTGATATTCGTATTTTTGCGAGTGAGGGAGTGGGACGGAGAGAGTTCAGGGAATCCCGCCGGACGGAATGTCTTGTAGCCCATTGTTATTATTACTTGTAAGGAAAAACCCGCGCGCGCGCAGGTGATGTTTGTTTACATTTCGCTTTGCGCTGTACTGCGCTTTAAGATTTTGATATTTCAACAATTATTGGCGTTAACGAAGTATTTTGTTTTAATTACTTTAAGTGTTTATTTGCAATAATAAGCCTTGTGCAATTTGACTTACTACATTTTTAAGGTTTTCCTTACTTGCATTAATAATATTTTTGATTTGCGTATTAATAGCCCTAATGCAATCAGTATCGTGAGTAGTGCCTTAGGTTAAAATAATGCCCATGACTTCGATTCCACCCTGTATAACTGGCGACATATGGGTGAACTATAGATGCACCTCTGCTTACCCCTTCAAGGAATAGGTACAGGGCTTAAGCACCTCTATCGGGCTCCCACATCCAGTCTACTTTCAGCACAAGTTTTCAGATTATCTGACCTGTCATTTTCTGTTTCATTTGTTTTTCAACTGACTGTTCTCTTAGCGCATTGGTCTCCTCCATAGTCTTCCAAACTCTGTGTTGTCTTTTCTGAAATATCTCTCATGAACATATCTAAGTAGTTGCGTTAGTTTTTCTTAGCACTTTATTACATGTGACGTGTTCGATCTTCTTAAATCGGACGATTTTTTGGCTCCATGCGCCTTTCTGAAAATCCTTGCATTGAGCATTCCTGCCTAAATCACTATGCTGATACTATGGCGCGGCAGTCGGGATGATCAGCATAATAATGTCTGTACGTTTCAATTTGTACATAATTTGTATTTTGCCTTAAAGGGAAGGCATCATTTTACGCTACGGTGCGGTACCTCTGACGCTATTCCAACGAAAGGGAAAAGCCTTTCAGATACGCGCTCGCTCCAATATAATAATATCGTATTGTATCGGTAACGACGGAAAACGACGAGGGAAATTTTATTTGAACGAGGTTAGGTTGAGAGCTATATCAACACTTTATTTTAAGTAGAAATAATATTTCTCATCTTCGAAAAGTGCTCCACTTTTACGTAAAATAACAAGATTCAGTAGAGTTGTAATCAGTGAACACATAACCATTAATGTTTCTGTTCCATTTAGCGCGCGTCAGTGATAGTGCCAATAGAAAGTGATTACGCGCAGTGGCGTGCCTAGGGGTCAAAATTAGGGCAAGCCCACAAAATTTCAACATATAAAAAAAAACTGAGGAATTGGCTGATTTACTTCTTGTTAATGGTTGTTAGTAGTACTAACATCATTATTATAATATTAGTAAGAAGACCTTTAAAATACGAAGAGTACATAATTATTTCAAGCATCAGTACGTAATTGCCATAAGCGCCATCTATATCAATGAATGTGCATAGCCACAGCGCATAATTCATAATTCGCACCAGATGACCTCACGCAATAATAAAGGAATTCAATTTTTATAGTCGATTGAAAATGTTAACATGAGATAATCATAATACCCTATAACATATAAACATAATCATGATGAGAACGTCTTCGACACTTACGAGCATGAAATCTAATAGGATTGTTTATTTTTCAGTCGTTTACCAAAACTACGAATGCCACACAAACAACATTATTGCCTAAACAAATTTTGGCTTTTCATGACACCAGCTATCTAATCTGTTTTGTTAAAACAATCGTATGAGTAGGTAGGTACCTACCTATTTTGATTTAATCTGGAATCTGTCTTCTTGACTGACAAAAATACTTGTTTTTATTTCCGAGAAGTACTTACAGTAATTTAGGATTGGTTACGGTGAAGTAAAGAGTTACATAATGAAATAAAACTCAATGTATTTACATACCTTTTCGATGATAGTTTCCGATTTCACACGATAAAAGAACACTATATTCATTAACCATTTTCAAAATCATAGGGAATGACATCGACACATCAATAATTTTAAATTTAAATTATAAAACTACTTAATTCTCAAAATATTCAAAACTTCAAAACAATAACAAATGCGGCATCGCGCCATGCGATGGCCATGCGTGCATTCCTTTCGCAACTCACTTAACACTTTACGCGGGTCAACGCGGCGGCTATGCATTTGCGCGAACTTCATGCCTCTCAAAAGCCGGGCTTTTATTTTCATAGAAATTGTGCAAAAGTACTTACCAATACATCAACAAATGTAAACGTTTCTATAGCAATTTGTAGGCGAAAACTGCCAGACAGAGAAAGGTAAGGCAAGCCAGATAAGAAGCCCTATTAGTGTGTGAGCGAGATGGCGCTTTTGAACGCATTGTATAGCGTTTAGAGGCGAAATTGGCGCGTTTGGCAGCAAATCGCATAGGTACTTTTATTCTATAATTCTATGAATGATTGCAACCTACCTAGCTCAGTGCGCGCGGCTGATAAAGTTCGGATTTCGAAATTTTATCATTCTTATAAATGTTTGAGTTCAAGTTCATTGACTGGTGCTTTTTTAATATATTTTTTATTTTATAGATTGAAACGTACTTAAACGTTCGTTGTTGTGAATTATGATTTTATAGGGAAAGCCGGGCTTTTTGGCTTCTATGAAGGTACCGCCACTGATTACGCGCAGTAATTTGATGTGAGAACATTATCCTGTGTTCGCAGCAGGTTAGCCAAATGAAAATCAAATTGTGATTGTAAGCAGGAACCGTTAGGCTTCCATATCAGACGATTTGCATGCAAATGGCCGCCCGCAGTTAAGGGCCAGCTTTATATTCATAGAGAAGAGTATTTATCTTTATTTATTGAGGGAGACCACTTTTGTGCTGGACGTTTTCAGAAGAAAGTGATGCCGCGACCGCTATTCAGTATAAATATATAGTTTCATTCTTTAGTGTTACTTCCCCGATATTTTTCGGTTAGCCGCAGAAAAGGGAAAAGTTGGTTTACAAAGGCTTCTCTATGAAACGAATACCTATCGAATGACCCTTACAGACTTCCCTAGAAACGGAATTTCAGTGGGCAGTTGGGCACGTGTGCAGGTCAGCTGCGTCACGCTTTGCGTTAACCTTTCAGAACAATCCGTTTCAATCTCGGAAGTGGGTGGACAGCTTAGAGTTAAATCCATAAGTTCATAACATGCTAAATATGGCCCTTATTTTAGTAAACTTCAAAGCATCGTTCATAGAACTAATATTGCCGTAATCTAAAGCTTGGTGGTATGCATGCTGGAGATCTCAGTGTGTTGTAACTGACGCACATCTGCTTCCAACCTTGCTCCACCGACCGTTTGGTACAGGTAAACATTGTCAGCTCATCATTTCTGTATTGAGGCTATCTGCATATCCACCATTCGATTGTTTAGATTGCATTTCGAGTGTAGACTGCTTCTGTGTTCAAACAAAATTGATTAACCATCCCCCAACTGTGCACAACACTATATTTTGTATTTCATTCGTAAACATAATTATGTCTAAAATGTAAGACCAGCAAAAACAATTTGCTCGATTAAGAATAAAGATCAAGCATCTAACTTAGCCATTTTCTTAACTTCTGACGTTTCAAGCTAGAAATTGTAAGACAAACTTATTCTATTATTCAGTGTAATCTGTGAAATACCTGTTAAGTTTGAACACTTGGAGGGTGTATAGAGGTCAGAGTTCGCCTCAATATAACAATTTGGAAGCATCGCGTGAAAACACTTTCGCGGACGGAATCGCATCCATCACAAGTGATTTATTATTACTGTTGTTATATTGTCGTTATTATCGGAGTGGAGGTAACTGTGCGAGAATTTCGTTCATTTTGATCGTCATGGGAAAATTACGCTTTCAAAGCTAACCTTTGAAAGCGTGTTGTATCAAAACTTTGGCAGCAGGGCGTCGCCCATTACTGCGATCGTTATCGACATGTATTAACCCATCTTTGTTCCCAGCTAACAAGAGCTGATTTTAATGATCTTGTTTCACAATAAAAAATAACCTTCTCTTTTTGTTACAAAAGGGAGCAAACAAAATCCGCTCGATTTAATTCTTCGACAACCTTTCCCTACATTCAGTAGAGCTACTTAATGATAATGTAAATAGAACGTTACGTGTTATCTATATTAGCTTATCAGTGGTGTACATAACTGTGCTCTTTATAATATATAACGAACATGTGTCGATGTATCTAACTGCTAATCAATACTACCCACTTGAGACTTATTAGCGTGGAAATTAGAAAGGGACAGAGATACTATCAAAGGTTAAAGTTCAATATTTTACATTTCATATATGCTAGCTGCTAATGATAACTTAAACTAGGAATTTTAGATTCTAATCTATTTAAATACCTTTTAAGGTATATGAAACGTTTCTAGTCGTCAAAAAAACACACCATTAAAAATTTGAAGTACTCACAATTAAAATGCCATCACAGAACCACAGTTAGAACGTACGTCACAAAATGAAGTTTGAATTATGAAGTAATCTATGTGCGGTCGTGAAACCACTAAATGCATATTTATATTATGCATGAGCTTCCGTTCTGCTTGCGGGATAGAAAAAACATAAATCACGTAAGGCTTGCAAGGGACACGTACAAATGGACCGTACACTGTACCTATGTGTCGTAGGTCGATGCGATCGAACGATGATTTATCGTATTGTTAGGGTCAGCGCAGACAGAGAGGAGCGCAGCGGAGAGGATTATATTAAGGCACTCGAAAATCAACTTTAAAATCATTGAAATAAAGTGCTTAAATGCTTGAACCTGACAAAAAATGCTCGCGCGTCCTCGAGGATACGCGGGAAGGCATGCGCGCGTTTATTTCAATAATTTTAAAGTTGATTTTCGAGTGCCTTATTAAAATCCTCTCCGCTGCGCTCCTTTCTGTCTGCGCTGACCCTTAATTGAGCCGGTTCTATCTGCGGTCTGAAATGGAGGTGTACAGAAAAATGATGTTGCTAAAAGAAGTGATGTCATTATTACATAACTACCTACTGACAAAACATTCGCTTCCGAAAAAGGCATATTGATCCTAGTCCTAGTTCAAGCTTTTAGTCCCTTATTAGTAATAGTAGTCAGTTGGCTAGCTCCTCATAGGCGACAGTTTCGACACTTCCAGATACCGTGTCAACCTAGAGAATACTGGTTAGGAAGGAGCACAGCTATTTTGCCATCTTTCGAGCTCAAACCTTCATAAAACTGATCATAAAACTGTTGCACTTAATCTGCAGTACATTGTAACTGCACCGAAGTACATTAGAACTAGCGATACAAGCTAAGTGCTCGTCGCAAGGTCAAACGCAGGCGAATCACGTTCCGACACTATTGGAGCACGTAATCTATTAATGCGCCGCGATAAACACCTCGGTGTGTGTCTGAATCTATGCTGATCAACAATTACATGTTGTTAGACCCTTGAGATATCCATAATATTGTCCTGAACAATTTCTCCAGCAGTTCCCAGGATCTTATGAAGGTATTCGAAGACGTAAGGCCTCTAAATACGTTGCGAGTTGTCGCATAATTACTTGGGTGGGGCTTATAACTCCATGTAATGCTTCCAGGGTCGGCCAAACGTATGGTTCTCTATGAAAAGGTGTTACGGTGAATGCGTAGTGGTAGACCGCAAAATTAAAATTTTCTTACGTTTTTTCAATTTGAACGTCAGTGTCAGGTTATATCTTGATCAAAATATGATTCGCGACTATAATAGATATTTATTTACAGAATTATAATTCTGTAAATAGATATCTATTATAGTCACTTTTCCATAAGAGATGTGTTTTTATCGTACCTACAAATCTAACTTAGAAAGATGTATTAATGATTCTAATGATTATAATTCTGTAAATACGTACCTGTTATAGACGCGAATCAAATTTTGATCAAGATACAACCTGACACTGACCTGAAAATTGCAAAAAACGTAAGAAAAATTGAATTTCGCGGTGTACAATTGCGCAATCACCTTAGGTTGCCTGTTTGTTGCTTGTAATAAAATCCTCGCTTTCGATGTCCAAGATATTTCAATTAGAGTGCAGAAACATCTCTAATTTTTGTTACTGTATCATCAATTCATCATATCAGCCCGAAAAACGTTTTTAAAATTGTGGGCTAGTCTCACATCAGTAAATTTTTGCCACATCGTATTCAACCATTAATTAGGAACTGGTCAGTACACAATACACTCCACTGGTCAATTAATACCCTGAAAAAAAGTAAAATCAATAGTTAGAACCATTAAAAGACACATTACACCATAAAGTTATGCAATAAAGTTTATTTCTGAACGGTTATCTTCTCGGCCGATTAGTCAGCGGAACAGTGCTCGATATCGCCATTCAGTGCCGAATGTGACCGAACACGTGCGGTGACGTGCGGACGTGCAGGGTCATAGATCAATAGCGTGCGGAGAAAGGTATGAGTGTCTGGCTGCCTGCTGGCGCCGAACACAAAGAACAACAAAGACAGTATCCCAGCAATGCAACCGCAGTTGAGTGCTGTGACTATACTTCCCTATATCGTCTGAGTGTAGCTACTCTTCGGCTTTTTGGCGATGCGATGCGGGAGAACTCTGCGGTGGTTACATCATTTGTGGGAGGGTCCTGCTGTGGGCACTGCGGATGTTAACTTTAAAGTAATTGCGACCCCAATCTCGTCAAAATGTTAGAGCGAAAATATTTCTCCCTTACAGAATAACGAATGTATTTGATAGACACTATGTAAAGCTGTAAATAGACGATTTCAAAACTTGTTCGCAATCATTTTGCAGGCACAGTTGAGCAGAAGATCAAGGAATATTCGGTTGCTAAAGACGGCCTAGCCTAGACCTAATTAAATCTATTACCATAAAGATGCATAGTTAAAGTGTCGCTTTACTTCGTGCTGGCTGCCGTGCGTCTGCACCATTATACATGAGATGTGAGATGTGTGTCGCAAGACTATTAATTAACGACTAACAGCCGTAACTACCAGTACGAGAATATCTAAGGAGGTATTATATCAGTGTGTTAATTTATTACCGTAATTCTACTAACCAATAAATGAATAAACGTTCAGGTAAACGTGATGCTAGTTACAGCTATAGAGTCGGAGATTGCACGTAACAACACTCGCGATTTTTATACTTACTGGACATTTTCGACGAAGAATTTCTTATATTCGTAAATGTCAAGCAAATTCATTTGCTCTCGGAAATCTAAACAAGCAATTAATAAGTTAGCACTTGTAGGTCTGCCAATCGGAGTAATTGAGTAGGGCGTATCTTTGAACGTGGTGCTTGCCGTTCATTTTCGTATTCTCTTTGTTATGCTCCAACAATTTTGATAATTAATTGAATGAGTATGGTATTAGGTATACACTTTAATAGGTACCAGACAGACTGTGGTAACAATGCCATTAAAAACCAATCGGTTTCCAATCTTTCAACCTTAAAATGTGAATGTCATTTGATGGTCGAACTGCTAAATAATTCATAAACAACAATTATGAATGCCATATTAAATTCAACAATACTAATATTAGATATTCCCGCGACAACGGCGGATCCTTCAAAATTAATTAATTTCTTATCAATATTGCCTATTTACGTAAATACCATTTAACATAAAACCAAGTTTACTGTGTATTTAACTTTTATTCGCCCTTTGTTCTACCGTACCTTTCATTTAAGTCCATAAAAGCGAAACTGTTCAGCTTTAAGGCCTACATAAAATGGAATTTAAACGCCAGTCCGTGGCTTTGGTTTTATTCTAGCTCGTTTGGATCGTCGTAGGAAACTAACGTAATTAATGATTTCTTTTAGAAATAGCTTAGATTAGCCAGCGGGGATCCTAGAGTGCTGTAGCACACTAACTACATTAACTTTTTGCCTCTACCTTAAGTTTCTACGCCATCTAGTAACCTTCCATTTTATAGGTTTCTTTCTATCTACGCATATAAATTCACGCAAAAAGCTTGTATCGTTGGGTCAATTCGCGGGTTCCACTCACGGTCAACCAACATTATAACCACAGCAATCACGTCTTCTCATTCGCCTCTTAACATTTCCATTACCACAGCCACGTCTTCTTTCCAGGTGAAGATCCTGGTGCCGAACTCGACGGCCGGCATGATCATCGGCAAGGGAGGCAACTACATCAAGCAGATCAAGGAACAGAGCGGCAGCTACGTACAGATCTCGCAGAAGGCCAAGGAGCTGTCGCTGCAGGAGAGGTGCATCACTGTGGTCGGTGAGTATCGAGGTACCAGTAACCACCATCATCATTATCAGACCCAAAACTCCATGACAGGCTTTACACAACTGCAGCGACTGATCCCACATCATCATAATCAGCTTGGAAAGGTTTGGTGATCGCCGCGTTCTGTTATTAGCAGGCAGGAGGAGAGGACGTTACTGCCTATCCTTTGACTCCATACAAGTCGCCTTGAACAACTTTAACGACGAAGGGTACCTTTAATTATTGTAATTAAGTGGGTTCTCTACCCAAGTGAAAATAGGTGCTCAATTAATTAAATATTAATAGACTGCGGGTGGATATCTGGGATCACGGCGAGCCTCATTAGATAAGCTGCCCCTTAAAGCGTTCATTTGCAATTCACCGAATTATCCTATCTTTATTATTCACAGATAAGTGTTGTACCTTCAGCGTCTCGGTACCCCACTCTAGGGCTTTCATTTGAATTGAAGGGATTATTATTTAGGCGCTTCCCCACTCGCAATCCTATTTATAGTATTATGGGAGTACAATAACTGTCTCGGGACACGTTGAGCAGCCGTTCTCTGTTATGACACGGAGAGCTGTGCCAGTGACAGGCGTTACAGACAGTGATAAGCCCGGAAGTTTCACTCCGGGTCCCACTTTACAATATCGTTTCTTCCCTTGTAATTTGGTTGCGCAACTTCAGATGACATTTGCTTTGCACTTCATATTAATAATACCTCTATATGTCTTGCTTTTAATGAAATGTTTAAGATAAAATAGTTAACAGAATTGAGTATTCCGTTTCCACATCAACCTGCTTTAACACACTACTTTGTCGATCTTCCATCTTTTGTCATTATAAAACACGCATTAGCTTGGCTTAACCTAATCCTATCTAGTTTATCACTTTTCCACTCTTAGTAAATCATTCTAAATTGCCTCTGAATGTCCTATCTGCCTAAGACATAAAATAGTCGATGAAATAATAGTTCCTGACCGAAGATTAACTATAAATATAAATTCAACGCTATAGCTTCATGCTGGCCTAGTAAACCTGATTCTTATCTTCAATGTTAAGGTTGTTTTTAGATTGGCTTATTAGCCAAGCAAATCTGCATTGTCGAACAAATAGGCCTCCTGTTAGACCGATACAAGAAAAATCTAGATAGAATACTGCTCAAATTCCAACTAAGTGCGATCATCTAAATCGCGTTCAAAAGCTGCCAGCGTCATCATTGATGGCACTCACAGCTCTTGAACGCGGTTTAGATGCGCTCTGTTTGATTGTAGAAATTCGCCCTTAGTTTTTAGGTAGAGTTTAAAGAGTTTCTGTACTCACAACAGAGTTTTTAAGACTATCATTTTATGAAGGTCCGTAATTTAAAGCAAGTTGTCCATAGTTGATTTCTTCAGATTACAAAAAAAGGACTTCCTTCCTCTTCTTCTCGAAACTTTACGATATAATAGGGGCGTAATTTCCAGTCCAATTTTGGTATTTTTTCGCTGATAGCAACTGCAGTCAGTTGTGGATGTGTTTAACTGCTTCATTGGACTTCGCGCGCAATAGGTGCCCAGCCAAATGTCCGCAGTTGCGACACGTAACATCATCGATCAATAAAGGTCACGTTTTCTCTTCAGAAGGGAGACACGAGGATTATCTCCTTGAATTACCTTTTTTAGCGGAAGACGTGGGTGGTTCCCCCTTTCAAAGATATTTACTATAACTTTTCCGGGCATTAATTGCCATCTGCTATACATATTATAAATGTAAGCCGCTTGTCGACTGTGTGATCGCGTTGTTCTTCTAAACTACGCAACGGGTTGCGATGTTGTTTCCACCATTATTTAGAGAATTTATTCCGAAAGGTTTATGTGTATAATAAATTAATATTAAACTATGATATAATAAAGTAAACTCGACGTTTTATCAAGTCGTAAAAACCGTGCGAAGTGGCGGGTCGCTAGTTTTCCAACAAGATATGGCAGGATATATATGAATTTATAGTGTTTATAATGATCCTTAACGTTTGCTAAACAAATGAGAAAGTATTCATAAAAATAGTCGTAGGTTTTAAAACCGTTATGTTAACCACGGATAGTGTCGCAATTGTCTGCCAAATGTGTCCGCGGAGTGAGAGGATGTATCGGTTTACATAACCCCGTCTAGTCTACGCTTTACGGATCAGTGGTTTTGCTTTTTAAAAGCTTTGTCTATGATTGTAACTTGACACTTTCATGACACGTTACGAAAAACTTTTGAAAAGGAAGAACTGATTTTGAAACGAGTTGCTATAATAAAATTAATTGGTCAACCTTTGACCACTTTATTCTTCAAATTATTTTTTCATAATACAGACTATTACATCACAAAAAACGTTTCATCTACATTTTAATGTAGGTAAAGGGCGAACGCATAGAAATCCGATAGTTTTTTGGGTAGTGCCCTTCATATGCGCGAGGTCACTTTGAGGCCCTAATTATATTGGGTTATATCGTCGTTATTATATGCAGTATCGTTTTTGTTACCAACATCATTATTTACATATTATTGTACGCTTCAAACCTTGTATTGACTCGTATTTTGATATCGTTTTGTTTACTGACTGTTAAAAGTGTAAATTTTCTCATCGGCAACATTAGTCTCGAACCGCGACTTTCGTCCGCGTGGAAGTTAATTAAGTACCTACTTATACCATAAAACATATCCTATGGCAATAGTGTAGCTTTTTACCAGTGAAAGAAGTTTTGTAATCGGATTAGTACTTCAAGAGATACTTCTTACAAACAAACAAACAATTCTACCTCAGAACCGGCGAAGATTTGAAAGCCAACATTTAATACACTGTCATGCCATAAGACGAAGTACTATTAGGTATTCTGTGCCATAAGTACAACGAAGTAGAGGACCTCTTTATAATATTAGAGTTAAGATTCTCTTTATGTGAATATAGATTAATATGGATGAGCCAGTGGGCGCATATCAAGAATAACTAAAAGAACACAAAAGATGCTGAATGTCAATAGGTGGACAGATTGCAACGAAAAAAATCTTTAGAATGATAATAATCGTGTATAATAGAAAATCTAATATACATATTTCGTCCTCAAGCATTTTTCAATCATCCAACAAGTCATGTTTACCGATAAAACTCCTCGATATTTGGTGATATTTTATAATACTTGAATAAACGGCTGACTAGCTGAAAGCCAGATTATCTGATATTGGATTTGCGGCATCCATATCGCTGCGGTTCGGATGCGGCAGGAAATTGTGCCGGATTGCGCCGGATAGGTAACTGTGCGGTTAACGGGTTAGCCGTTACCGCCGCGGGCACTGAATTTGTATCCGATAAGATGAAACGTAAACTGGGAGAAATATGTGTGTAGCTACTGCAGATTTATCGACGCTGATAGCGTTTTTTAAGCGGAGGAATTTTTGTTTTGGTAGCATTTTTTAAAATTTATTCAAAATTATTTTGTTGGAAATACCTACTACCTACCAAATTGAAGGTTGTAAGTTGTAATGTATCTGTAAATGACAAGACAAGAGACCTCCTTAAATGTACTTTTAAGATGGCTGATGGAACTGAAAAAATCTAATTAGTCCGTCAGTTAGATTATCAAAAAATATTTGTCCCGTATTTTTTCTTTTGTTACGTAAACAAAAATTGACGAAGATATGACGCTTTAAAAATTCTCAATACGTCACACCTTGGTATAATTTTTAGTGCGTTCTGACGTCACGAGCCCCCACTCCCGAGTTTTGATGCGTTTTATCTTTGTCAATATTCATTGATTTACGAAAACAAAAATACGTGTCCTAATGGACACGTGTTTTTGTGTGAAAATCTATTTAGTCCGTCAGTTAGAGAATTGGAAAGTAATCTTTCCAATTCTCTAACTGACGGACTAAATAGATTTTCAATGAATTGATGGTGGAAACCAGCCTATAATGTTAGAGCTGATAGAAATCTTATTTTTTGACGTGAAATTCTAGTTGGTCCAAAGTCATCAGTATTCAATTAGCAACCAAGATTCAACGGTTAAAGTAATTTATATAATCGAATGTATTGCCATAAATACGCGCTATTCAACCGGCAGGTACAGACAGTGCTAGAGGTCAAATCACAACGTGTGGTGACAATGACTAATGACATATTCCGATGTTTATCCAAGGTTATATATAACTACTACTATGTGTACCATATGTTCTATTTGCCGATGTTTAAACATGTTAAATTTGTGAAAATTACATGATATTTTGATCTACCACTGTAGCTGCTGATCGTGGAGTTCGATTTTCGAGTTCGATACCCAGGTCGAGTTTCATTTTGTTATGAATTTTTCAGTAGAAGCCCGGGGTGTGGATTTGTACCTAGTTGAGGGAGATACCGATAGGCCCGCCATCTCTTACTTGGGACTTAAACATAACTGGTGGAATGTGGGTGTACCCTACACATCTTCCTACATAAAGTCAGGGAAATTCATTGTTCAGCAAATTGTCTACCAACTTAAATTGTCCATAGAATCAAATCACAAATGTCATTCTCTGACAGTGGTATGAAATGTCTATAACATGGTAAATAGATAGATTTGACTGACTGTATTTAAATGAATTTAAGAATGTGATAGCTACTTAGCTAGCTATGAGTGTATGGCGGGGTGAGAACAGGGACATTAGTAAAAACAATGCGTGAAATAGTGCAGAACTTGCGCGCTGCTGGCCGGCTGCCCGGCTGCGCCATGCTATACTTATAGCGTATTTATATCGGGTTATATATGGGGTATGAGCGACGCGTATAACAGCTTATGTGCAGTCACTTGCCTTTAATAGATATGGAAGATTACAACAATTTCGTCGAAAACGTGATAAAAATATTGGAGACCAAGATGTTTTAATTCTAAATTATCTCACGGGTACATGTTATCGGGGCAAAAAGGAGCCTATGTTCTTCCCTAGAATGTCACGTTCAGTAGATGGGACGTGGTTATGGTGACGTGGTGATCGTCAGTGGTTTAGGCATGAAAAGGTTACCTTTTAGGTACTGACAAAGTTACTTTCGATTTTATAATATTAGCATGGGTGACAAATAAAACAATGCTACCTAGCTGAGCCATTTATTTAAAGTCTTAAAACAAAGAGCAAGATTTCCTGAAATATCTTTCCCTATCTAAATGCAACAATGCCATGGATAATTTATATCTAGTCCATTGAAGTACTCACTAATGATATTATTCTCCTTGCAGGCGAGAAAGAGAACAACAAGAAGGCCTGCCTGATGATCCTACAGAAGGTCGTGGACGACCCTCAGTCCGGCTCCTGCCCGAACGTGTCGTACGCCGACGTGGCCGGCCCGGTGGCCAACTACAACCCGACCGGCTCGCCGTACGCCGTGCCCACCACAGAGGTGAAAGAGGTGACCTCTCGTACACGCTCCTTTGTCGTGACCTGTGGCGCTGAGCTTGCGGGGGTGCTCCGCAGACGGTTCAAGGGCTGGTGTGGAACTGGCTCTTGAACGATGAGTAGGGTTTTGAAGATCGATGTCTAGTTTGCTGTTGTTAGTGTGTAGTGTAGTAGTTTCGGAGGCAAGGCTCATAAAGGTTCGCGCATGCAGGCACTAGGTTTGGAAAATAAATTCAATTAATTCCCTTGAACTTAATGATAACTGTACAGGGAATTTTAAAAATAAAATTTTCTAAGAAATTCATTCACAGATCATTCATTTGATATCACAATCAAATCTGTGAAATTGTTTTATGAACTAAAATAACCAAGGCTAATAAGGATAGTTAACTTTTTTATCACATTTTGGAACTGTTAGTTATTTAAATTTCTCTCAGTCGCCTCTTGCAATAAGAAGAGAGACAATCTCTTATCTGAAACTACTATAATACCACAACAAACTCCATTACTTTAATGATTGGCTCGCAAATGTTCGTGACCGCTACGAGGCCGGAGGGCCCCCCGTACGTGTGCGGCACGTGAGCGTGTGCCAGTGGTCGCTCCGCCGACCGACCCGCTCCACACGCCGCACCGCGCTCCATGCACTAGCCCACAGCCACTGCCCCGCCCACTAGCCTGCTAGTTGCTTGTTTACTAGCTACCATTCTACTCGGTGAACGAAGCACAAGCAATGCGAAACGATTTCAGCTTATTCGTTAGCTAATTTTATGATGATGACTTAAAAAAGCGAAAAAAAAAATAAGCTTTTACAGTATTGTCCAAATCCTGTCAGTGCAATTACTTTAATATGGCTTCATAAAAACATGTGGTGGGCTACTGTATGGAGTAGCTGTACTCTGTGACACTAACCGCTTACACGATGTGTGCACTAGTACAGACGCTAGACGCCAGCACATTAAGCTACCCGAAACTGTCAAATTTTCCCAATCAACTTTGAACTTTATATCTTAGCGATAAAGTTGAAAATCTGTTAACGAATTTTGACAGATTGTAGTAACTTATGTGCTGGCATCTGTACACTATACTAACTCGTACCTACACTTTTTGGAGGTGCTCGGTGAAGAAAAAAATATGTTTTCACCATACCTTACTAATACGAAGATATATTTTTGTTGTGAGAATTTTAATTGAACACTTAAAGGAAAATGCTTTCAAATATAGGGCCCCCTGTACCAAACAAAAATTCCGCTGTCACAACCAAACCTAGTGTATTTGGAGGAGAATTTAATGCCCTTCCTTAATTGCTAACTATTTTTTACATGGATTTTTGTTTGTTTGCCATTTATCCACTTAATGTTTTGAGATTACGTTCGAGAAAATGATGAATGAACGCTATCGCTAAGGATTATCACACAAAGTCTATGTCATGGAAAAGCACCTGAACGTTTTCGTTAATAAGGATTTTAATTATATTTAAATAGTTCAGATGAAACCAAAATTTTAGGTAACGTCATCCGTGAAAAACTGTTGTTTTTGATGTCCGAAATCCGGGAATCTTTTTTTCATACCAAAAACGTAAATAATAAATAGGAGTAATTCTATGAATATTTGGTTGTGACCCGCTCCCTCGCAATTTGGTACGGTCCCATGGCATTCTCCTTTTCGATGAAAAATAATTAAATTCTTTATGGGGTTTTTAGTGTTTCTTTTGGGTTGGACTATACAATTTATACGGAAAACATAAATGTATATTATAGTTTATATACGGTGACTGATAATTAGTGACCGATACTTAAACACGTGCTTGTACTGATGATAACAAACAACTTTTACTATGGGACCAAACCTGAAATTGTGAAAAAAAAATCTGCTGTTCAATTTATGTTCGCCTAACTGGTCAAATGTATGTACTGAACAGCAGATTTTTTTTTCGTGTTTAGGTATCGGTCACTAATTACCAGTCACCCTATATATTTGTAATTGTTCGAAAACCAGTGTTAAGCACGATGGTCACTTGCAAGTTCTCATCCACATCACAGTGTGTCTTTATGTTCATTTAAGCAAAAAAGCTTGCCAGTTACCGCTGTGGATAAGGCTGGCTATCTACCAGTGTTATGTGGAGAAAATGGGGAAAAAACTAGCAGTAAGATTGATTTGTATTTTCCTCGTTTTTTTGCCTAGCATTTGAAATTGATTTTGGGTGTAACTAGACTACGGATGATCAGTGACATTGTGATGATACACAAGGTTTTATTTAATTATTTGGCGAAATTGTTCGATTTTTTTTCTATTTTATTTCGGTTATGATAAGCCAAAAAAGTATGTTTTTTTTTTTAACTTTGTGAAGTTTTATTAATGAATTTAATTTGAATTTGTATAATGTAACCTCTTTTAAAGCGATCAGTATGGACTGGTCGACGTCGATCGACTGTAGTTTAGTTACACCGTAAGGCCCACTTGCACCACAAATCGCTCGGCACATATAAAGCTAGACGAATTTAAAACATAGTTCTGTTACTGTCAATCGTTTGAAGATGACAGAGATTATGTTTTAAATATGTTTAGCGTTAAACGCATTTAGTGATTTATGTTGAAAAGTGGGTCTCACGTTCAGTTCCTGGAACAAAAATTATCGCTAAATTAATGTGAAGTTGTCAAGCGAATGAATGAATTATCAACAGCATCACTCGGGCTTGCGTTTAATTTTGACGCGTCGATAATTTTCATTCCGGAAATGGGTTTTAAGTCCCGTATTACAGAACGTCACTCAATACTCAAGCATTGCAGCCCGATTCAAACTTTATGGCGGCTCGGAACATGAGGCGAGTCGCTGCGCAGTAACAAATTCACGTGTCAGCGGGGGTGAGGGGTGAGGTATTGCGTAGCGAGTAGCGCACTTCAGAGCCGCCATGATGTTTGAATCGGGCTGTACAGTCAACAGCAAAAGTAGATGATGAAAATCAGAAATTCAATACTAATTAATGAACGGAGTTCGCGTCAGAACTGTGTGGCGTCGAAGTAGTAAATGTTTGGTATAATTTACAAACACATAATGTCTCTTCGACGCCACACAGTTCTGACGCGAACTCCGTTCATTAGTATTGAATTTCTGATTTTCATCATCTACTTTTGCTGTTGACTGTACTTAAAAATAGATTCAAGCCATTTGATGGGTTGAAACTAGTTTGTAATAGGGCACTAAGCCCCGGCCACGTGTGTGACGCAGCGCGTGTAGTGACGCCGGCGCCTCGTGCAGGGCATGGACATGTTACAGAGCCACGCGCTGGGCGGCGGCGGCGTGCTGGTGAACGGCGGCGGCGCCGGCCCGCTGGCCGCGCTGGCGCTGAGCCTGAGCCTGGCGCCGCCCGGCAGCGCGCCGCCCGCGCCCCTCTCGCAGCACACGCTCGACCACATCAAGGTGCGCCCGCTCCACGACACCCACTCTAATATCGACACCTCCATGCGATAATCGTAACTCACTTGTGCGCTGCTAGGCGGCAGGCAGCGCCAATAGTTTAGGTATTTGCTTTTTACGGTGAAAATAATGGTAATTTAAAAAAAGTAAATAACATAAGACCTGCTTTATAGTTACTTCGATTAGTATACAAAGTTTCATGATCTAATTTGAAGTATTTTTTGAATACCAGCGGTTTATTGTTCGGTTTAGAGGTAACTTTGGATTTTTTTTCTATCGAGAAAATTTTATGAAATCGTGTTTTCGTCTAACATAAGGCCTAACATTAATCCTCAACTTTATCATATATTTATTTCAAAATTAATGCTGCAGTATTTTCGACATAACGGAGGATCATTCTAAGCTATTTGAGGTAGTATAGGCCCTTAAAGTTTGAAAAATTATAGCAAACTCAAAACACCCCGTACAATTTTTGAAGCTGGCTCTATTTAATATAGTTTAGGCGGACTATACATAGGTATGGTTGAGTTGTAAAAGAAAAATTGTTTTCATGACTTACGTGAAAAACAAAACAGTGAAATGACATGGACAAACATTGTACAACTGAGTTACAATTTAGTTTTTTTGTAATTTAATTTATTTTTGTGGTCAGATAATTGTAACTCCAAGGTGTTAAGTTACATAATTTAGAAACGAAAGGGAATAGAATTACAATGATAGTACAGAAAAAATGCATTTTTTTTACATAACAATGCCGTTGTAACTCAATTTTTGGAAAAAAGTGAGTTACGATGTTATTGCATGGAGGTGTCGATAATTATATTCCATTAGCCCCGATTCTGTTATTCACAAACTCAATTAAATTTAAGTTCAGTGCATCTTTTTCTTTATATTTCATTAAGAAAAGGACAGAAGATAAATATTAGTTTAGTCCTGTCAGATAATCCATAGACAAGTTTAGACGTGATTAAAAATATGGCTTCTAAAAATACGTCAATTTACGTCAGGCGCTGACTAATTTGACAGGATTAAACTAATATTTATCTTCTGTCCTTTTCTTAATGAAATAGAAAGAAAAGGATGCACTGAACTTAAATTTAGTTTAGTTTGTGAACCACAGAATCGGGACTATTACATACTCTAATAGTACTATTTAGATTATTACTTATACCCCAATGATCGGCCACCTTGTGGACTTATTTTAAAATGATGATATCTGCCTAAGATATTCCTATGTAATCAAATGATTTCAAGAGCAATTTTGTTCAAAATTAAATATTTGTAATGAATTACGTAGTTATTTTGATAAGGATTAATATATTGTTTATAAAAACAACTACACAAATAATTAATTATTTTATAATAAGTTTGATGACAGTTATAGTGGAGTCAACTTAAAAAGATAGACATACGCTGTCACAGCCTACATGATTCTTTCTTCATACATGATTCTTGCGTACCTACCGTTTTCTTAGCGTATGCAACGGAAGCTCTCAAAAGGAATAATTGTTCCCATTTTTGCAACATTTTTCATTGATGCTCTGTTCTTATTGGTCGTAGGGTGATGTTATACAGCCATCTTCGATTAATGGACTACCCAAAACAAAAAAAAAAATTTAAATTCGAACCAATAGTTCCTGAGATTAGCGTTTTCAACCAAACAAACTCTTCAGCTATAATATTAGTATAGATTAAACAAATATGAATTTTTTAGGCTCATTAGCACCACTAATCAGTTAATGCTAAATACATTTAAAACACCAAGTCCAATCTGTTCGTTGTTAAATTCAAATGATTGATATAAATAGAACGGTGATTTAAATTCGTTTAAAGTTAAACTTAGTCAGTGAATAGTGATGGAAAAGGGACCTAGTAATTGAATTTGGTAGGTATTAAGATTATGTTTCCGAAATCACAAATTATGAGTGCAGTTTGTTAGTTGTGAAGACTTTTGTTACTCAATCATACAAAAAAGTCTAAACCAACGGATTTGATTATACACAGATCATCATGTTCTGAATAAGACATAGGATATTATTCATGCGAGATAACGAAATCTGTTCTCGTATGGGCACAAAAATAAATAAATAAAAATGTGTATTTCAATTACAATAGGCGTTTAAATACATATTTTTTTGGAGATCACCTTTTAAGCAAGGAATTGCTTGTATTAGGAGTCTCCGCATTTCCATTTATCAGTAATTACTATGCAATTGAAATGATGACAAAGTAAACATGCAAGACTAAAATAAAAATAAACATAAAAGCGGAAGGTTAGCAATGAAACCAGCACAGTAGAAGTAAGTGTTGTTCGTGGGCAGGCGGCGCTGCGGCAGGCGGGCTACAGCGAGGCGGCGCTGAGCGAGGTGGGCGCGGCGCTGGCGCTGCTGGTGAAGCACGGCGTGCTGGGCCTGGCGCTGCCCGCCGCGCTGCCCGCGCCGCCGCTGTCGGCCGCCTACTTCCCGCTGCCCGCGCAGGACCCGCCCGCCGTGTTCGGGCCCATCGGGCAGGTCCCGCTCGGTATGTACTCAGGTTCGGACACACTTAGTACCTACGTAGCCTAATGTATCTTGCGGCGGGTTCCACCGGCGTGCCTGGACGCTGTCGCCGTCAGTGTCAGTTATGAAACTCCTCTTTGTTGTGCCGATCGCGTTCAGTTTCATCGGTGAAATTCGCTCTTAGTGGCTGCTGGAATGAGGCTCGTTTCAGAATGCGTTTACAAAATAAATTGATAAACATTGAGAAAATACTTTAAAGCGCATAAGCGTTGCTCTAAAATAACCCTCAGACCACAGCACCGTGACTGCGGTACGCGTAGCGTACAGTACTGCACTGTATAGATGAAAATGTACTCTTATACTATAAGAAACACACAAAATGTTACTGTTACGAAACACGCACCGCAGTTGCTACCTTACAAGCTAACATGCCAACAACGTATAAGTAATTAAAAAACGATGTTTTAAAATTCCTGCCGTACTTTCTGTACGACAGCACAAGTCCCTTTAAAATAACTTTTATTTAACTTTCATACAATCAAATCAATTAAAAAATAAATACCAAATCTTTCTTTTTTGTAAAATTTCTTGAAATAAAGATGCTTACTCCACAATAAATAAATATTACAACAAAAGATAATTCCCTAGTTATTCAAATGTAAAAAACTACAGTTCCTAAATTAGACCAAACATTATAAAATAATAAATAAAATCTGCCATACAGTTGGCAACCTCTCCACGATTTAATATTACAATATGTATCTTGATAACACCAGTCATTATGTAACACAATTATAATCGTACTACCTAATTAGCTCACTCTAACTAGACCTTGAAAATAACTACTTGTTTACGGAAAAAACAATAATTTTGTACTATATTTGTTACTGGTTTTATCAATGAATTATATTCTGTTGAGAATATTTTCATTGTTTTTCCAAAAAAATATCTAAAATTGCTTAAAATATAGAGTAAAAAAATGCTTTCCATCTCTCTCTTGTAACCGTCTATGCATCCTCAATATACTATTGATGATAAAATAAATATTCTCTACAGAAAACTTGTATAATATGACTTTTTGATTTTGAACTTAATAATGACAGAAATATACTGAAATCCGGAAATTCTCATTGTTTCCCAAAAATGACGCAATTACCACAATTTCAGCATAGTTCTACCCAAAATTCCTTCTTGAATATTTTGAACAGTATAGTTGAACCAAACGTTTTCCCAAAATTGTGTTCTGTCCGGGCCGGCGCTCGCCCCGCCTAGCGCAGATGACGGATCATGGTGCTCCGGCTATGGTACCATACCTCACACGCTTCCAAATTCTAAATTTCACAACGCTTGTCATTCTGTCTTGGTATCTGATTGGCTGTCGTGACGATAATAACTTTCAATTATGCTTTTGTTCTCACTCTGCCGTGTTTTATTTCAAATGAGAAGTTCAAATCGTTTTTTTTTTATTTTTGTTCTGTTGTTGTCTGGTTCCAAAACGATATTAAATCAAAAAGGGTTGTTTAGACGAAACCTAGCTTGATTGAGCGCATTACAACTGCATGTGATCCAAATTGAGTACTGAGGTGTCCGCATTCCGGGTGAGACACACTTTGTCCCGGAACATAGGTGTCTAATTCACAGACGTTTTTCAGGTGTGGATGTGATTTCAGATTACACACAGCAAATGATGTGGGCCTATAAGTGTTACCAAAAAGACTAAAACATATCAGGCATCTAGTAAAATCCAGTGGGGCGTGAATATAATGACTTTTGAAACGAAACACGGTTATTTACTAAGACAAGACTATGTATACTATATCGTTATAATTGCATGCTTAGATATTTTTTATGGTGTTTCAAGTGTTGTATTGCTGATCCAAATAACACAATTGGCTTACAGTTTTATTTTTTGTTTATTTAATATCTATCTAAAGTTTTTTCCAAATTCTTGACCATCGCTTTACCATACCATTCTGTCGGCAATACATAACATGAGCTTGTGTCATGGACGGACCTTATATTCGCATCATAAGACCCAACATTCATTGACCAGATTATGGAAATGGGTACCGAAGTTTTAAAGTTGATTAAAACTACAATTAGTCAATTGTATAAATACATTGTTGACTGGATTTTCTCATTGTGATTATTCAATAACAGTGGATTTTGACTATTATTTCAACATTTTTGACACTTTTTCAAACCAAGTCCGGTCCATGACCCAAATAATAGAAAGAACAACTTTAGAGTAAAATGTTCTAAATTAGAACAAAATTCTGTAAACTGAAATGTATTTATATAAATTACTCTCTGTAAAAAGATTATTACACAATTTTATATAATATTTTTATTTTGGATCGTATTATAGTTTTGTCTAGACCTAGCGAAATTGTAAAAAAAAAAAGAATGTAAGTAAAGTTAAGTTTTTTCTATGAAACACCAAAAAATATGGTAATCGGTAAAGTTGTTCTTTTGTGTTGTATCATGTATCTTCTGTCCGCGACAGCGCCCCGAGCGGCTGCTCGTCGCACGTCACAAGCCGCACCGCGCTCAGTAGTCGCTGTCACAACACTATCCGATGCATGACAGTACACTCACTTAGTCATAATTCTTAGAACTGTAATATTTCAGCGTGTACAATATTTTGTTTCTATAGGAGATATTTTTTTTCCATTCACAAGTCATTTCTTTGTGCATTTTTGCGGTTTGCACTGTTGAATTTCGTACACTTTACGTACCTATCTTTGTATGTATCTTTTAGCCAAGAGCTAGTCATTCTGTCATCAATACGATGAAGATAGTCTAAAGATAAAGTTAAGTTTTATTATTAATGGCCCCGATTCTGTTGTTCACAAACTAAATTAAATTTAAGTTCAGTGCATCTTTTTCTTTCTATTTCATTATGAAAAGGACAGAAGATAAATATTAGTCTAATCCTGTCAAATTAGATAATCCATAGACAAGTTTAGACGTGATTAAAAAATTGGCTACTAAAATTAGGTCAATTTACGTCAGGCGTTGACTAATTTGACAGGACTAAACTAATATTTATCTTCTGTCCTTTTCGTAATGAAATAGAAAGAAAAAGATGCACTGAAATTAAATTTTGTTTAGTTTGTGAACAACAGAATCGGGGCCAATATCCTCAATAATATGATACCAATTGTTTTATCTAAAATCCTGATATTCACAGAGTTAAAAATCTTTAAATTGCTAAAATATCAGCCAATTTGGTTAATTGCTGGAAAAAGAAGAATATAATTTGTATTTTATAGTTTAATAAGAAGCAATGCACGCTGAAATATGAAGTCCCTTATTTTGAGTATAATTTTAGAGCTAGTAAACTAAATCACAGTCGGTAGTAACTAGAAACTGAAGGATAAGAAGCCACAGACGTCGCGTTGAGTCCGTAGGCGCGTGCGGGCGCTGTCGCAGGTAGTGTCGCTGACGCGTGCGGGCTCCGCAACAGCGCGAAACGTTCTAATGTAAGGTCGTCGGGCGAGTGACGGACGTGACGTATGACGGACGTGACGTATGACGGCCCGCAGGCGGCGCGCGCGGCGGCTCCTTAGAGCGTTTCGCGGAGGTTGCATTCGAGGCGCTTCGCCCCCCAGCCGTGGCGCCCATCTCGCTGTCGGCCGGCGTGGGCGGCGTGGGCGGCGTGGGAGGCGTGGGCGGCGTGGCCGGCTTCCCGTCGGCCTCGCTGCTGCCGCTGTCCAAGAGCCCCACGCCCGCCGACGCGGGAGCGAAGGACTCCAAGAATGTGGAGATCGCCGAGGTCATCGTCGGGGCCATACTAGGTCAGTAGCTCGTGTATTTCACTTTTACGTACTCACACACACACACACACCATCATACTACCATACTTTTACAGACATCAAAAATATGTAAAAGTAAGATAGTATGTAAAATATTAGTCTCTCAATAAGGGTTCAATTAAATTATCTGGCAAAACTTCATAGAGGTGTAGAGAAAAAGGTTATCGAGAAAAACGAATTTCTAAACTCATAATTTTAAGGAACTACACTACCAGCAGCAGCAGTCGTTGACCATAACCGGCTACAGTAAGTTGAAATTATACCCATCACCTCGGAGAAGTTTCGCCAGCTAATTTAATTTAACCCTATATAACATCCTTGAAAATTCATTTCATTGTGGAAGTCCCGGTAAAATACTACCCCCATTAAAAAAAAATACGTGTTACCCACTGAAATTGTCCGCTGACGTGTGCCCCGTCACCGCAGGCCCCGGCGGGCGCAGCCTGGTGGAGATCCAGCAGATGTCGGGCGCCAACATCCAGATCTCCAAGAAGGGCACGTTCGCGCCGGGCACCCGCAACCGCATCGTCACCATCACGGGCACGCCCACGGCCATCTCCAACGCGCAGTACCTCATCGAGCAGAAGATCCAGGAGGAGGAGCTGAAGCGCACGCGCCACAACGCCATCTCCGGCCTCATGCAGTAACACGCCTCGCCCGGTACGCGCCGCCCGTACCGCCTGCTCTATCTCGTTCTAGCGTAGTATCTAGTTCTAGTCAAACACTGTTGGATCACAGATCGCGTTACTGCGTCGTCACCGTTAACATTGGCGCGAGTTACCTGACTCTAGTTAAGAAGTTTTGTTTTGTTTTAACTGACGGAGGATTTAATTTATGCAGCTCTCGATATGCGTCGCGGGCAGCCGGGACTGTGCGCGCCGCGACGCATATCGACACATAGTTACCTATTTACAATAATACAATTTTATGTATATTGATTTTATGCATGTAACATAGTGTTGACGTGGCGGGGATGTGCCCGCTGTGAGCCAGTGGCTCGGGAAGACAAATTAATGTTCTACTGCTGACTATTTCAGTTCAACGCGACACTGGATTGATAAGTACAATACTAGCGAGCACGCCCGGCGTCGCTCCCCGCCACACTATATTTTACGTTCTTATCGTGATGACAAGTAATTATTTTGTTCTGCCTAGCAGACGGTTATTGTTGATTAAGATATAATAATGAAATATTGTGATATCTCCTATCACGGAAATTCCTATTCCATACACATATTATTTTTGTATGTCATTCACCACAGCATACATTTTTTTTTTATTTACAAAGTTGATTTCATTGTAAATGTTACCATTGATAAGTTATTTTTCTTTAGTTTATTAGGATTAGTGATGTGGTTATTTGATAAATCTATCGACACAGTTACGTCTCGCTGGGAGATGTTATCGATACCCTTCGCAGCACTACGGGAATTTAGGAGCTAAATCCTACCAAAGTTGTTTTATTTACTGACATAATTTATATGACAAGCATCGACTTGGTTACGGCCCTTGTACTGTACGTTCAAACCAAAACAAGCCAGAGTGTGGTAGTATGGAAGAATTTGTCTGATTATGGCTTGAGATAACATGCATGCTGATGACAAGTTCATAATCAGAAGTACCATATTCTGGCTTGTTCCGGTTTGAATTACTTATAAAGCTGGGATGCCTGTTCTTGCAATAGAGTTTCGTGTAATTCGTTAACAAGATGAGGGTAGTCGTCAAGCCGGTGCGCCGCAAGTACAAGACCCGAACGTTTCACTGCACGCCATTTCACTTAGTTCAAGTGTCACCCTTGTTTAATATCTTCGTATCTGGCTAGCAGAGTTTTTCATTCCTGATTTTCTCTCGGTAAAGATCTTTATTTTTTTATACATTTATAAACAAAATAATAATTATCTAATCGTTTAATTTTTTTTTTTATTAGGAATGTTTCATAGTTATTCATTTGTCGTCGGTCTAAATTTGTCTTACGATATAAGTACAATTTAAATAATAATAAAATGCATGTCCAGAATAGTAGATGAAAAATAATAAAAAAAAATATTTTAAACATTTTAAATGCAGATTTCTATATATTGAGATGACAATATAAATGATATAATCTTATTTACAGTTACTATATGATTGAATATTTTATTTTTTGCGCCGTCGTTTAACCAAGACGTTCTTTTAGTGTCTGTTAGTGTCCGCACGCCGACGACTTTTGGTCGCACGACTCAGTCTCATCGGCGTTTGCGCAGCCTGTGGTCGCGCAGAAACTGATCAAGGTACTAGTTCAAATAGTTCAATTATAACAAGAAAATTTATCCTTTTCGAAGAACTTTGTTTCGTCTAGAAGTCGTGTGCGTGCGCTGTATGTTAGATTTACATAATATTATAAACTGTGATTGTTTTCGTCGACATTGTCAAGGTACTACGTGTCAGTCTCCACTTAGTGTAGAAGCCGTTCGGTGCTTCGCCGGAGGGTAGTTATAAGTTGTGTTCGTTGACCTCAGAAGTGCCATCGTTCTACAGGATTGGTGAGGTGAGCCTCTTCACATGTTCAGTGTTCATACACGTGCGGTGCGTTGCGTTTGATTGTGACTTGTTACAGCTGGGGATCCTTGATATAATGTAGTAGCTTTCACGAACATCTCAAGCCGCCGACAACTTACAATCAAATGTTACAACTACCCGCTATAAAACTATTTTCGTGTACATCTTCGGTTCCGCGTTGGGCGCCAACGCGTATTCCGGTTACAACAAGTACGTGCAATACTAATGGGTGATAACTTGTTACGAAGGCGGTGACTACTATCAAATGTGAATAAACGTATGAAGTACAAAAGAAAACGTAATCATAATAAAAATATAATAATTTGAAATCGGCTTAATGATGAAAGTTAATGTACGATAGTGTTTAAGAAATCGGAATTGAGAGACAATTTCTCAACTAATTCATTCACAATTACGCGATTATAAATAATAAAATAAAAAGTATATAAATATATTTAACTAATTAATTATTAAGGAAGTGAGCACGCTCGATTCGCCATAACCTCGTACTTCCGTGAAAAGTGAAAAATAGTAGTGATTATAACGTTGCAGTTGTTGTAAGTTTTCTCCGGGCGAGGCCCCGCCCGCGCCCGAGCGGGTGGCTGGCCGGCGACATCTCGATACAAGTTGTGGATATTGTTAACTGATCTATTACATATATACGTGTGTTATGTAGTTAACATTGCGCAGTGTAGTGTGGCATTACAGTAGCTAGTTAATATATATTCAATCTTTAAAGTGTATAGGTAACGCTGTTGGATAAATTTCCGGTGTTTTTCGAATTTTTCTCATCTAAACTATGTATATTGGGGGTAGGTACAGATATCGTCTTGTGTCAATTAATAAAATGTCTGTTTGTGCGTTCGCGGTGGCTAAAATATGGAAATAATTAAAGAACTGACTGGATACTTCGAAGTAAAATGACACGTACGTTTCGGACTATGCATAATATAATCGAGTAGAATTGATTGAACTGATTTTTAAGAAATGGATTTGGAAATGTTCGTGTGTTTAGGTAACGGTAGTAATACGGTATGGGGAGTAGTGATGCGTGATGTAAGGAGTGTACTGAGTGTAGTGATCGCGAACACACAAGCGACGGTCGTGTCGGCCACAGCCTGAACGCGTATCGCCTGTCACGTCGATTTAACAAGCTCAATTTTATCGGAACTAAATCTCGATTAGTCGGTACGTATAAGTCAAATGCGTCAATTAAAAGAAATGAATGGTTTCCAAAGAAAGATATAATTTCGCGGTTCGGGCGAGCTCTGGGGGTAGACATAGTTTCCGTCTCGTTTCTTCACTCTCTCTCTCTCTTTCTAAGTTACTTGCCTCTATTGTTGCTCGGGGCGGTGTCGCCGTGTGTCGGACACATTCCGGCTACAGTTAAGTGTTTCTTGTAGAGGGCGGTAGTGTGCGCGTGTCGTGACACTGCGCACCACGACGCGGTCTTTCGTTTTCATGTTTCGAAGGAAGTAAGACGTCTGTTGAGACAGTCACTGTCCTCGTGCATTCATAATTTGTCTGTATCCTCGCTGGCTGTACAAAGCGCGTCTTATCTCGACACATCGCGACCGCCGCGCCGACATTATAATAGTTATCAATGGAATTCTAGTTAGTTATAATTAACATATTTAAAAATCAATATAATGGGTAAAATTAGATAATTTTTAAATTAAAATTACTGGGAAATGTTAATGTTGTTATACTGAAGTTGTTACAATATTTGAGAGTATATTAACGTGAGTACAGAATAATAATTTTAGTGCGGTAATCATTATCTGGATGAAGTTTATCGCGTGGAAGATAATAAATAGTGCAACGTCGTCCCGATACTTGTAATAGTGCATGGCGGTAGACTCACTCTGCCGCCACTGTCCACCGCTCCGGACTGTTCTGTGATACTGAGTGCACGCATCACCGCACGCTTGTAGCACACCCGCACCCGCGCCCGCACCCGCACCCGCACCCCGCACCCGCCCGCACACGGACCGAGCGCTGTGTCTGTTACAGGTTGTGTCAAATTATATAGAGCTCAGTTCAGTAGAGTAGAAGTACTGCAGCGGGACCACGCGCCCGGCAGTCCCGGCACCCGCGTACCACTCCCGCACTCTATGATCATTATGTAATGCTGTTACGATTAAGGAATTTCAATGTTGTAGGATAAGGTAGCTAGTTGTCATTGTTCGGATCTAACGGAGAGGTTTCAGTTGGCACGACGCCGGCTCCTGCGCCCGGTGGCCGCGCATCTCATCCTCCCATTTTAATTTTAATAGCTAAATGTTGTTGAATTTGTTGATAGAGTGGTTTATTGTAATTACTATAGGTAGTTTAGTGGGTATACACGCGAAGGTGGCAGCCGTTGGGTGCGCTAGGCTAGAGTAAGGTTCGATACTGTGTTTAGGAAAATGGCTGTGCGTTCAAGTCGAACTCAACATTAAGACATCACCATAACGCTTGTTTCTGATGGGCGCGAATCGCACACGACGCTCGCGCGCTCGCCGCTCGGCGTTCGCTGCCGGCGCTCGCCACTCGGAGCTCGCTCTCGGAGTTCGCTCTCGGAGTTCGCTCTCGGCGCTCGCCGCTCGGATTTCGCTCTCGGCACTCACCGCTCGGAGCTCGCTCTCGGCGCTCGCCGCTCGTTGCCGACGGCTCGGCGCGCGCTCCACTCACTATCTGTATATAATTGCATAACATTTTTCATTTACGTTATTCTCCTTGCTCATTGTCATCAATTTATTAAAGACTGAGGAATCAACTCGCGCATATTGACATCGTCACGAACGCGTCCCAAACGGTAGGGATTAATTGTAATATATAATTGTTTATTAATCATTAAAATAAAAATTTCGCTCGGTTTCATGTGGGCTCGCTCGCCAGGGCGCAGTCGTGTGCGATTCCCGCAGTACACTCGCGGTGTTTAACGTTTTGATTGTTACACGTCAGTTTTATTGTTAACGCCCAAGTTGAAGATTCCCATAGCTGGCCGCTACTGCGAGTGTAGGTGCGGCGCCAGTCACGCCCGCGTGTCGGCACCGCGCCGGCCTCTCGGCCTCCCGGCGTCTCGGCCTCTCGGCCTCTCGGCCTCTCGAGCGCCGATCAGTCGTTGTCTCATCAACCTTTACACATGTTGAGATTGATATGTTATACTAATTCTATTGAATTATAACTTGTTGCGTATTATAAGTATGTATAGAGCGAGCTCCGGCTCCGTACGTTATGTGTAAATGTCATACGTTGATAACATTTGTTGCTGTACAGTTCAGTGATGGAATTTTTATTTTTTATTATTAATATTTTTTGTTAACTTGGTTTACGATAAACGGGTCTGCAATGTTATGTAACGAGAATATAATTTTAAATTAAGTTTGAATTTAAAAAACAATGTTGAATAATAAATATGTTTTGAATTTAAAATTCACTATATTTTAGTCAATGTTTATTATTGTTTAGTTAGTTGTACTGTCAGATTGATTTTCTAATGAAGTGTTATTTTGCAATGTTGTAAATGATAAGAGGTAAAAATGGAAGGTTACAATGTCTTAGTGTTTAAAAGCTCGAAACCAATTGAAAGGTACCTTGAACATTGTCTATATTATATTAACATTAATAAATGCAAAAACTAAATGTGTCGTTTAATTTACTATGCAACCTCTAACCGACTATATTATTATACTGGCTCTATTCGACTGAAGCGATTTGTCGCGAGACTGTGCCGAAACACCTGTATAGGTGCAATATACAGACACTCCTTTGTACCAAGTCCAGTTCCTTTCACTATCTGCAATAAAATTAGGTAATTACCCAATAGTGGTCTAGCCTAGACTTTTAGCATTCTTGGCATAAGCTAGACTACTATGGCAAAGACCAAACTAGGTACCTATATGAACGTATCGGTCTTAGTGCCAGACCTATAAGTTCACTCATACACCACGCCTGTATTTTTTTTTAAACCGTTGCCCCACACTAGGAATTACTCCTGTATCGTGGGAGCGTTTACTAAACATTTAAACTCACATACACAAACAGCCAGACCCGGAACAATACTTGTAGGTCATAAAAATATTTGTTCCGTGCGGGAATCGAGCCCGCGACACGCAGCGCAGTAGACAATCACTTATCTACTGCGCCAACCGTGCCGCTAAATTATCCGTATACACTTATTCCGAATATATGAAGGGTATGGGAGGTGCTCCTAAAGTATGTGTGTTTAAGTTACATGTAATAGGGAGGTGCTCCTAAAGTATGTGTGTTTAAGTTACATATAATAGGAGCGAGCCTATTGCAATCAATCGGGAACAAATCCCGACTCCGCTCCGGACTGCTACTAAGAAATTCCAGAAAAATCCAATAATACTGCCCGGTCCGGGAATCGAACCCAGGACAGGGACCATTATGCTCTCAGCAGTAGCGTTTGCGATCACTATACCAACGAGACTAGACCGATACGTTTTTATTATTCAATTCAAAAAAAGCGTGATACTAGTAAAGGCAGTGAGCACCTGTCATTTTTTCGTCAGCCTACAGGCTGAGAATTTTTAGAACTGAAAACTTATCGAGGATATATAACTGGGAATCGAACCCAAGTTCTCCAGTATTTAATTTGACTGATATTTGATATGTTATTCTGTGTATGTTTGCAGGAAATGCGGGTAAATATGTCCAACAAAACAAGTTGTATGTTGGTTATCATTTTTATTATCAAAAATGTCACTTGCATACATATTAGAAAGTTTACGCAAAAATGAGATTTCGTACAAAAATACGAAGAAATGGACGGAATTCCTTATTTCAGATCACACAATAACTAAGTAAAAACTTAAATATAAACAATTTAAATAAAATACAATAATAAAAAGAATTTACTAAATATTTCAAAACAATAGCTGCCAGTTACAAAGTGTGGGTTGCACTGGGTACATTATACCAATACGAAGGTACAGACGCACATCAAGCTACTATAATCTGTCAAATTTCTTTAATAGGTTTTCAACTTTATCGCTAAAGCATAAAGTTCAAAGTTGATTGGAAAAATTTAACAGTGTCGGGTAGCTTGATGTGCTGGCGTCTGTACATTCAAATAATTTATTTCCGCAGATACTGGCAGAGGTATTAATGTTTTAATGAAATAGAGTGGAAATGCCGTATATTTGGGTGAACTCGGCATTTTAAGAATTAGCTGCAATACATTTTTACGAGATATTTAAAAAAAATACGTGCAATTGCGCAGTGCTGTGCCTTTTACGCTTCAGCTTGCCACTTGTGCGCAAGCGCATGGAAATTTATAGCACGTATCTGTTTGCTTTCGCCTCGCAACGATCGAGCGTTTTCCGCTTTATCCGTCATTGCGATTGATTTTTAAATTCAAAGATGTTTACTCGATAGGTATTATATTAGTAGTGGGCAGATATTTAAATTCATTTATCATATCAAAAAAGAAAAAAATATGAGATTCTTCCTTCAATAAAACGAAATATAAGGTAGAACTTAACACTGAAATGGTTCCGCAGGCTTTTTTTTCCAAAGGAAGAGGTTACATTTGACTGTCTGTTTATTCAGCTGCATCCGATTACTGGAAGTCGACCCCAACTTAGTTGGATAAAGGCTAGGCAGATGGTGATGAACTAACAGATCACGAAAATAAATTGCTTGACTTATATACACTTATTTTACCTAAATTATTTAAACCTACATAAAGTTATGTTCATTTTATTTTCTAAACTACATTTGAACTGGCCGAAGAAAGTATATCTAATCGTCGCCGTCGTTGCGCGCTAAATTAGAAACAATAAAAACCACGCGAATCTTGTTGATTATCGATTTCATTTATCGCTTAATTCGCCATAATTTTTACAAGCATTCACGCTAAATATTAATTAGGTATCTGAGAATTTATTAAACTTTTCACTGAGATAAAATACATACAGACGCTTAGTGTCTAAACACACTATGCCGAAGTTACGCGACCGAAGTTCAGCACAATTACGCCTGCAATGCTATTTGAATTAATGACGACACAATATTCCGAAATTACGTCGCGTCATAGCGTACAGCCTAACTTCGGTCGGCGTAAGTTCAGCGGCAACTTATTCTGTGAGCACACATTATACGCGACCGATGTTCGGTTCGATTGTCGACGAAGATCCGGGGGCGGGGAGTTGCGGAACTTAATTTCTGCCGCGTAAGTTCGGCACTTATGGTGTGTCATATCAGCCGAATACGTCGGAACGTAAAATCAGCCGCCGAACTTCGGTCGCGTAACTTCGGCATAGTGTGTTTACACACTTAGATAAAAGTAAACTACCCTAAATTTATGTAAGTACTTCAGCATTCTATGTACCTCGATTCGTCCAGTTCAGTGTAGTTTTATTGGAGCTTTGAAATGTTCGAAAGCTTCGTCCAAAAATTGTGCACGAGTTTCAATCAATAAGATTGTTACCCACATGAGTAAGTAATGAATTGGTTATTCGTACTAAAGATCCATCCACCATCAGTTGGGACAGCTACACAATCATTCCAAACCTCCTTGATGATGCTTCTCTTATACACTATTGAAGTCTTCCATACTAGCTTAGTTACAACTAATATATAAAAGTCTATGTTCACGAGAAAGGTAACAGGTGTTGAGGACAGTCACTCACCTATGTATAGCGTCGACAATAATGTGCTATTATATAAAATCTACATAGTTATTGTTATAGTTGGTTAGTAAGCGCAAACTGGCGAAGTAATACTTTATTGTATATGTAAGTTAATAAGTTAAAAATGTTATTCTTACTTTACATTTTCTACTTTGAGAAAAGCTACGGAAAAATAAATTCGTAGAAATGCATTCACAATAATCAGATCAATACAATAGGTACTGTGCCACAAAATTATAGGTTAACATCTAATTTACCTAACTTAGTTGTCTTTTGTTTCAAGAGCTTTAGCTGTATAGAATCAGCCATTCACCGAGAGCCAATGGTGCTTATTATACGAGTCGTGAGCGGTCGACCGCGCGTGATCATTTGTTCCGCGTGACTACAACCGCTAGTCGCCCCGATCGAGAACGAATAGAGAAGAAACAATACTTATACATATTAATAAAGAGTTTGAAAAGGATATGACTTATTATATGTTTCTCAATTCCTATATGATAAAATATTGCGATTTTTATCTAAATACCATTGCCGTTGACTTCGCCTCTAACATCCGAGTATCAAATATAACTCTTTGGATCCTAATAAAACTATATTTTGGTTAGTTTCCTAAATACTATGAGACGATTTCGTACTGCGGTACATGCGGCTCGAAATCGAAACCATTGTAATGAGTAAAGCTTAAACTCCTGCAGCCAGGAGCTTCGGCGAATGGCTTCAGTTCCTGAACCATGCTGGGGAACGCTGGTCTCTCGTCCGGGTCCACCTGCCAGCACTGCAGACACAGCTGGAACAGCTCGTCGCCCACGTAGGAGGGCTGCGACGGCCGCATGCCACGCAGGATGCGAGCCGCGACGTCTTTATTTGCGCTATGGAAGTAAGGAGTAGCGCCTATCGTCAGCGCCTCCCACATGAGGACACCAAACGACCAAACATCAGCCTTAGGGTTGAACCTCGTCTGTCGTAACATCTCGTGGGAAGTCCATCTGGTGTAATCTGGGGTTTCATGCAAGGGTCTCATGTGGGCCAAACCAAAACCGGACACTTTCGCGACGCCGTTGTCTGCGAGCGCGATGTTACGACAACTCAGGCGTTTGTGTAAAATTTTCTTACTGTGCAAGTATTCCATGCCTCGAGCAACATCAACCAAGTACTGAAGCAATCTGTTTTCAGGAATAAGACAGAATTTGTTATTTTGAAGATCCCTGTGTCTGCTCTGAAGAAGCAAATCTTTCAAGCTATGTTTATTATCTTCTAGTACCACAAATAAGGTTGTATTAGTTTCACAGAAGCCTATCAGCGAGATCACATTCTCATGTTCACTGGACTTGATGAGCTGGTCCAGTTCCTGCAGCATCTGTTTCTTATCGGGTCTCTCCAGCTCTCTGTCAGCCACCACTTGCACGAGCCCTGGAGTCTGTGCCCCATGCTGTTGTACTTTGCCTCTAGTAAACTTGCCGTAACTGCCAACACCAACTATGCAGGAAATATCAATGTCTATGAGGTTTCTTGGTATGTTCCATAGCTTTCTTTTTAAGTTGCTGTAATAATCTACTCTTTCATCTTCTTCTTGAAGGAAACTTGAGTTCTCAATCTCCATGCATGGTTCACTCATACTCAAAGGCATGGACTGGGAGCCTCTCTGTGATCTCACTATATGTATCCTCTTTCGTAGGATGATGAGCAGCCCTACTCCAACCAGCAGCAGCACCACACTGATAGCTATGGCTGCTCCTAGTGCTATCACCATCGGGGAATACTCTTCAGGCTCATTTATATTTAAAATTATTTTCTTAGCTGACTCTGCATACCTGATTCTTTTAACATGATTTTTTTCACTTAAAACTCCTAATGACACATCTATATCATTGGTTAATGGCAGAGGAGCATTGTAGAATCCATTGTAAGTACTTCTGTCTCCAATTATGAAATCATGTGCAATGTCATCAGGGTCTAACTCAGCGGTGATGTAGTAGGGGAGGCCATTATGATTGGCATATGAGTAGTTCCCAAGGGTAGCTACAATAAACCCTTGCTGGTATAACTCAATAGAGACTACAATCCTGTACATGGACACAGGGCCATTCACATTCTTAGCTTTAGGGATATGCACCACCATCCGGTCTCCTTTCCTCTCTCTAATCTCTATGTCAGGTGGGCTAGGGTCTGGAGTACCTATTACTGTTTCAACTGTAGTTGTGATATTAGGCCCTTCAAAACCAGCATTGACTGCAACCACTCCTATCTGGTACTTAGAACCTGGTTGCAGGTTCAATAGTTCAGTATAAAAGGTTTTATTTGATACTCTCCATTCAAGATCTATCAAAACAGCGTCAGTGTAGGTCTCAACAACAATGGCTCTTATTACATAATCAGTTATAGATGTGAATGCATTGGGGGCGGTCCAGCGCACCCTCACTGTTGTCTCAGTTATGTTAGTAATGTTGATGGATGCTGGCGGGCCTGGGGAGAAAACATCCGTGTCGTACACACTTGCGGCGTTCTCTCCGCCGCATTTTTGACTGTCATTCTTAGGGCATTGAGTACCGCAAGAATCTTGAGGCAGTTGAAACTTTCCGGGTGCGTTACCGCAGAAGCACGTCGACTCGTTACCTATGATAGCGTATTTGTAGTACACTTGCTCGCAGGCCGACAAACAGACGTCCACGGATTGCCCAGTGTGAGTGTTCAGCACATTTTCTACCATCAGCTTGTAGCAGCCGATGTAGTCGCCTCGATCGCCGCTGCAGCCCCACGAGCACCACAATAACAACATAAATATGTAACACTGTCTCTCCATTGTGTTCCAATGTGTAGTTGACTCATTCAAGCCCACTTGACTTTTGTAAACGCCCGAAACACAAATTCCTTTATTACAACACCCGTTTATGGAACTGGAAATTCACAGTTGCAGAGTATTTATAGAACATGACGTACATCACTGTGTATCACTGGAACTTAACAATTAGATTAACTTATGAAAAAATCGCACTATTGTACCGCGTTGCTTGTTGGTTCGTTGAGGCGTTGAGGGTTCGTTATTATTTTGACAGCTATTATGACAGGTGTTGCTACTGTAATTATATCATTGTACTCTGTGGTTGGTACTCATTTGCTACTGAAGATAATGAAATTATTTTCTTTTTTCTTGAATTTCTCATTTTCTACGAAGAACCAATTTTTCAAATATTTTATATTTCCAGTATGCACGACATGGCCAATTTATAAAATTACCAAATCTAAACTAAAACGCGGTGAATGGGAAGTGGTAGACCGCGAAATTCAAATTTTATTACGTTTTTTGCAATTTGCAGGTCAGTGTCAGCTTGTATCTTGATCAAAATTTGATTCGCGACTATAACAGGTACGTATCTAAAGAATTATAATCTTAAGAATCATTAATACATCTTCCTAACTCAGATTTGTATCACAAGAAGAAATCTCTCATGGAAAAGTGTTTGTGGTACAAATCTCACTTAGGAAGATGTATTAATGATTCTAATGACTATAATTTTGTGAATAAGTACCTGTTATAGTCGCGAATCATATTTTGATCAAGATAAAACCTGACACTGACCAGCTAATTGCAAAAAACGTAAGAAAATTTGAATTTCGCGGTAATCACTGCGCAATCACCTTACTAAATGTTAACATACTTTATTGAGCTGATAACACTAATCGCCGAATAGTGTAGTCCAAAACCAGAGTAAAAACTTTTACATTTTCATCTTTACATTTTCTTCATTTCGAGTCGATGGTACTCTAAAAAGGATGGGGACTTTCTAATGAATATCCATACCATGCAATCACTACCAAAATTGCTACCAAACACTCCACTCCATAGACTACTACTACAAATTAAAGAACTGTACCGTTTCTGTCAAGTTCGTCAATGAATGACGTCAACGTCAAAGTTTGAAATTTTGTAAACGTTAAACGGCCGAAAGCGAATAGAATTTGTTAATGTAATGTAAACAGTGTGGATAAACATTAAAAGTACTGTATTACGCAAACGATTTACTAAACATGTCTACCAGATCCGGGAAACGTAAGTTTTGTCAAATAATGGTTTCACTGTATTCAATTTTGTCTAATTGTACGAGACGCCTTGAAGTAACTGAGTTTTATGGCGTATTTCAGGGATTCACACTTCTTTGCTTGAAGATACAGCCACGACCGAGCAAGAACCGGCTGTGAAGAGTGAAAAGAAAACTCGGAGCAAGCGAGTGAAAGAGAACTTGGACCACCTAAGCGTCTCAATATTTAAAAACAAGAAACGTAACAATTATGTGAGTTACCCTACTGACGATGAATTACTCAGAGATACTGCGACTAAAAAGGAAGGTGAGACGAAGCCAAATCGAGCTTTACGCAAAAATGCTCTCAAAGAACATAACCCTGTTGAAAATAGTGACAAAGTAGAGTCACAGACTGAAGCGAAAAGTATTATTAGAAAGTCGCGTCGCTTTAAGAGAGGTGAGGAGACTGAGGACCACGAAAATGTACCAGCTGAGGTCACAGAAGTACCAAAATCAAAGAAAAGTAAGAAAAAGAAGAAACTAGAGGCAGTAACTGACATTCCTCCTGAAGAAGCACCTGCTAAGAAGTCCAAAAAGAAGAAGAGAGGGAAAAGAACAAGTTCCATGATTGTTGAAGATGTCCCACAGAATAATAATTCTAAAAGTGGTATACTCAATAGAAGTGCGACATCTGCTGATTCATTCCATAGCGCTGCAGGCAGCCCTTTAAAAAATGAAGACTTTAAAGACGAAGTTAATAACACATTGGAGAAAACTGAAGAAATTTACAAACCTTCTAAAACTAACAAAAAGAATAACAAAAAAAATACTAACAACAATACTTTTGACAAAAAGGATAAATCAGTCAATATGGAAATTGATAAAGTTGATGAAAATAAAACTAATAACAAAATTACTAAAAAAAGAAAACCTGCTTCTGAAGAGAGAGAGAAGAGAGCTTCAGAAAAATGTTTTGTCTCAGTGTCCAGAGACAATCTTGAAAAAGGTCTTGAAGATATTTTAAATGTGTCCCATTTGTCTAACGGAGAACCAAGGAGAAGGAAATCTAACACAAGAGATGCCACATTTGATAAAAGTAATATTTCAACAAATCTTGAGAAAGATGTGCAAAGTAATTTAAATGTTTCTAATGTCAACAGTGGACAAGTAAAGAGAAGAAAATCAAATATAAAAGAAATGGCAGTATCCCTGCCAGAAAATTTGTTGGAGGATGTAGATGATCTTATTAATAATGATATGTTTGACATGAAATGGAGAAGAAATTCTGTCCTAAAAGATGTTACTTTTGACAAAAGTAATGCATCTACTTCAAAAGAAATAGTAGATAACAATGCAGATTTGGATGTTTTCAATATTTCTAACAAACAACTTAAATCTAGAAGATCTACGATAAAAGACAGCACATTTGATAAAAGTAATGCATCAATTGCAAAAGAAGTTGTTGATGACAACGTGAATGTTTCCAATATTTCTGACAATCACCATAAACCTAGAAGATCTACGATAAAAGACAGCACATTTGATAAAAGTAATGCATCAATTATAAAAGAAGGTCTAGTTGTGGAAATTGATTTAAATGTTTCTAAAAAGCATTCAACCAGAAAATCTATTTCAAAAAATTCTACATTTGACAAAAGCAATGCTTCCATAACAAATGTTAACAACATTGTAAAAGATTCAACTTTTGATAAACAAGAAAGTGTACTGAACACAACATTTGAAACAGAGAATGATAAAGAAACCATAGAAGATTATACCTTTAACAAAAGTAATAGTAAACATCTAGATGGAACTTATGAAAAAGATACATCAGCTTCTAAAAGAAAGAAAAAGAAATCCAGTGTGAACACAACTTATGATAAGATGGACAAAGTTGAAGAAACAACATTTGAGAAAGACACATCCAACTCTTTTGATGTTTTCAAAAAAGGTGCAATATCCAGAAAATCAAGTATCAGAGATGCATCTTTTGATAAAAGTAACTTTTTCATTGCCAGTCTAACTAAGGAAGACTTTGAAAAAGATAACAATATCATATCCAGTTCTGCTACAAAGAGAAAGTCTATCAGACATACTTTTGATAAAAATGATACTATTTCAGAGAATGCTGTCAATACAACATATGAGAAAACAGAAAGTACTGATAATAATGAACTGAAAAGAAAGTCGCCCAGACTATCCAAGACACCTGACATTCAGACCGTACTAAATACAACATTTGAGAAAGAAATCACTAACGAGCGAAAAGAAAATCTCATTTCTAGTTCAAAGTCTTCCCTAATCAGTTCAGACAACAGCACTGTTGTGGATAAGTCCGATATCTCCCGCATCAGCATAACAAGTGACGATACCTCAGAGCACCTCGAGAACATAGTCAATACTACTCCATTACTCATAGAGAGCAGTATTGATGAATCTCACATATCTATCAACAAACCAGAGAGTCCAAAACCACAAACTCCTTTAAAAAGAGAAGGGACTTTTACCAAAGACGTTCCAGAAGTGCCAACTGACACTGAATTAGGGACTCCAACCAAACGTAAATCAGTCCCAACAGCAGGTTGCACTCCATACCATGTTACAAAGAGTTCTCACAAAAAGAGTATGATGAACGTGACTCGGTCGCTAGAGAAGGGTGTCCATGCTATGGTGGACCCAACTCCGAGACTGACCAGGGTGATGTTCTGCAGCCCGGTTGACAACCCGGCCATGTTCACACAGGAGAAGAGGAAAATAATTAAGTCCAATCTCAAGGGGTCTAACAAGAGTTTCATTTTTGATGAGAATGGTGAGTTTTTGTTTATTTTACTGTAGTTTTTGCCCGTGGCTTCACACGCGTGAAGCTCAGGTTATCCCTTGGGGACGAAAGGTGAAAAGTATCCTGTGTCTTAAGCTAGGGCATGGTCTACCTGTGTGTCAAATTTCATTGAAATATTCAGCCCTTTAAATGTGAAAAGGTGCTCACCGCACAGTTATTTTACCATATAAAATACTAGTATGGATAACAAGCATCACACTTATATTCCCCAGATTGGTTTGACAGAGGTGAAGTAAAAAAATTATGTTTAAATCTGCCATGTGATAGGAAATATTTCTGTGGTTGACCCATTTTTTTTTAGTCTACATTTTGTCCCACTGCTGGGCAATCCGTCCAAACCTAGGGAAGTGAGGTACAAGACAGGGGTCTTGTGCAATCTCTAGCCATGTTGGCCCTGCAAATGTTGCCATAATTATCGTCGCACCACCTTCGCCGTGGTCTACCTCGACAGCGATGTCCTCCCTCAGGCGTCCAGTGATTGACGATCTTTGTCCATCGCTCCAGGTGCATTCGTGAGACGTGTCTGGCCCACTCCTTCAGCCTGGCTGTTTTTTCTCCAACATCCGCTAGTTGAGTTACAGAGCGCAGCGTGACGTTTTTAACTAGATCTGTACGTTTAGCACCTATTATGCTGCACTCCATTGCCCGTTAGCAAATCTTGAGTTTGACCCATTAATAAATGTAATAATACATAATAGATCAACCACAGAAAAATCACCTTAATGTTCTCTTCTGATTTTATGTGATCAGGAATCAGGATGGCCAACAGAATCCTTTAGAATTTTTTTATGTAAATATGCAAATCCATTTTCAAAACAAGGAGCCAATTTGGGCTGTTTTTCCTTATGGCTATGAGGGACATCTATACCTTGTACCTATCAGTATGAAGAGGTTAAAAAGCTAATTAAGTTGTATTATTGCATATTCTTTACTGGGGAAAAAATATACTGGCGCACTGTTTCATTTGAAAATTAACCTTATTGACTATGAAATTAATGTGCATATTTTATAAGGGACTGTTAACAAGCGTTTAATACAAATACGAAAGATTTTTATTTTCTTTCTTTCTTTTCCAAATAATATACAGATTATCTGTTTCGTTGCATGAACTTTATAAGAATATAAGGTTCATTTTTTAATGAAACGGTACTATACTTAGCCTAAATAAAGTCAAATTTCGCTGTATAGATCTCTGCCGGATTATGCTTAATAGATCTCAGCCATATAAATAGTCCTCCAGACAGAATTTCGGCCATAGAGACCAATCTCAGAGGAGACTAAAAAACCAATAAATGATTTGATTTGATTTGATTTGATTTGACTAGCCAAGTGCTAGCTTATAGTGCACAAGATACAGGTGCTTCTCTTGCCCCACTCTCATAGTCCGAGGGACGGCAATCCGACTCGACCGGAGAGAGACAGCTAGGGAGACCGCTGCGGGTGCTGGGGAGTCTCAGCCTCATAACGTACTTACAAGCACACAATCTCGTTGCAGCTTCAGTGTCGCGCCCAGGCCGCAAGCGCTCCTACACCCAGAACGATGCGGACGACTCCCGCGTCAAGCGCACACGACTCACCGAAGACCTGCAGCATTCGGTGGACCGCCTGTCCAGACCCAGGACTGCTAGTGCTACAGGTATTGACGAAAGCTCCAAGGTAGCCTGCAAAATTCATATTTCCTTACATTTATTGCAATTTGCAGGTCAGTATCGGGTTGTAATTTATGTTGAACAAAGTATGATTCGCGGCCGTAACAAATATAATTATGTATTTACAGCAGTAGCGAAGGGTGAATTTATAACAGAGGTAAGACGGAGCAAAAAAAAAGTCAATAAAACGTTTCATTATATTTCAATTATGATTTTACTATAGAGTGGTTGTGTTTTAAATTTTCGAAGGGAAAAGAAGAAGAAGGGGAAGCCGGCGGGAATCGAATTGTATGGTACCTTCGCCACTGATTTACAGAATCATAAATCATCAATGCAACTCTCTGAAATTGTATTTCACGGGCTATCGTACCGCATTCCCCATAAAGGCGCAATTCAATTGCCACTGTTCTATTGCGCCTTTAAGAGCCTACACTACCTCAGCTAAAATTCACTCTTTATCTCGCTCGCACGATACTGCTCGCGGACTGAGTGAGAGCGAGACAGAGTGCGGTGCTAGGCGGCAGGCAGCGCCAATAGTTTAGGTATTTGCTTTTTACGGTGAAAATAATGGTAATTAAAAAAAAGTTAGTAACATAAGACCTGCTTTATAGTTAGTTCGGTTAGTATACAAAGTTTGATGATCTAATTTGAAGTATTTTTTGAATACCAGCGGTTTATTGTTCGGTTTGGAGGTAACTTTGGATTTTTTTTCTATCGAGAAAATTTTATGAGATCGTGTTTTCGTCTAACATAAGACCTAACATTAATCCTCAACTTTACCATATATTTATTTCAAAATTAATGCTGCAGTATTTTCGACATAATGGAGGATCATGCTAAGCAATTTGAGGTAGTATAGGCCCTTAAGGCGGAACACAAAAGTATAATGCGCATTAGCTTAGCGTGCCTGAGGCCGCAGGCACAGTGGAAGATCTAGCATACAAATACTTACTATATTTCGTAAAAGACGCAGCTAAGAAATTTCCTGTGCAGCAATCAGGTAATGCTGACTCTAGCTATGTAGGTCTCTATTTGCCGTAACGCATTATTCTTTGTAGAGCGACAGAGCAAATTAACTGTTTTTAATGCAATACTCTTTCCCTGAAAATTGCAACGAATTCTGGGATTAACCCCCGAATGCTTAAACGACAGTTTTTGACTGACTGCAGCGGAGCCCAAAAGGAGGGTAATGTTTTTAAAATAATTTATGACGCTTCGCTACAATACACCTTTCAAAGTGATAGGTCCTATACAACCGCTGCCTTCTGCGGTATGCCTGGTAATTACAGTCACGTTATTGGACCAGCAACATACCTTTATTACTATGGGGATTATCAAACAATAATAATGTCCATTGTGGCGATAACAATGTGGTACTTTAAATATGTAGGTAGTTCGACGCGCCTTGCGGTTAAACGTATATAACGATAAAACTAGAAAATTAGTCGGTAGCAAAGTGATGTGTTCGTTTCTTAATGATTTTCTATTAATAGGTATGAGGAATGTAAATAATAACAGCCGCACGGGTCAATCGATCAGGTTAAGCTACGCGTGCCGCGGTTGATCCGTGGATGGATGACCATCTTCACATATCGAGAAGACCCCTCCGAGCCTCGGAAAGCACGTTAAGCTGTTGATCCCGGCTGTCATTCGTGGATCTTTGACAGTCGTTACGGGTCGTCAGAAGCCCGAAATTCTAACAACCAGTCTTACCAAGGGGTATCGTGTTACCCAATAACTGGGTTGTGGAAGTCGGATAGACAGTCATTCCACGTAAAATACTGGTATTCAGCTACATCCGATTAAAAGCCGACCCCGATTGTTGGGAAAAGGCTAGGCAGATGATGAGGTAGAGCCCCTTTAGGCCTTCACACTAGCGTTTGTCCAACGTAAGCGTCGCCCCGCCAACGCGACGTCTCTGCTGGGGGGCACATGAGTACGCTGCGTTAGCGTCGCGTTACTGCGGTATCATGTACATTCCTGATCGCAAATATTAAACTGTTTTTTTTTTTACTAAATTAAATATAGGTACCTACTCACCTTAAAGTAATAACAAGTCTTTCTTCAGCCGATACACAAGACCTCAAATGTGTATCATAATATGATACATCACTTTGTATTTATTGCAACAATTCATCGAATATAGGTTTCGCCATTCGAAAGTAAGAATAAAAATGTTTTGAATATTTTTAAGTGTTTTCAATAAAGCACAAAATAACACTCACATAGCATTTACTTGACCGCACAATCCATCCAATGTATTGTTCCATATCCTTTTATTTTCTAGTTTTCGAACTAATTTTCTTTTTAAAAGCAAAGCCATCAATAGAGTTTCCTCTTCGGAATCCATTTTTTTAATGATAATGCCGAAACGACAACGAAATTATGTGACGTCTGCGCCGCGCTAGCGCAGCGTTCAATTACGGAAACGCCGTGACAAGGCGATGCATGCGTCGTCGCGGCGTCTGCACTGCGCATACGTTTATCGAAGGCCTATGCTGGACAAACGCTAGTGTGCACGGGCTCGTATGAGGAAGCTTCGAAACTTTGGTTCGTTATAATTTGTGGTAAGCGCCTGCATTAATTCGACAAGCAAGAGTTTCGTTTAGGACAGACTTTCCTCTCCGTGTTTGTGTCGGTTTGACGGACTCCTTTAAAGTATGTGTGTATGTGTATGTTTTTGGCTTATTCACATGCATAATACACCTTGACAGTGGTCTAAGGTTTTCCCGACACGTTTCTTGTGTTGTGTTTCTTAACAATGGATATCGAAAGTTCGAAATTTAGTGGTCGTCCGGCCTCATAGCATAGACACAACGTAACCCAAACGACACTTGGTGCCTGATAGTGGAGTGAGGAGCTCCAACTCCTGATTATTTTTACAATGTATTTTTTTTTTAATATATTTTTATCTCATGCGTTTGTCAGCTAGACTATTTTTTTTTTAAATATATTTTTATCTTATGCGTTTGTCAGCTAGACTATTTTTTTTAAAATATATTTTTATCTCATGCGTTTGTCAGCTAGACTATTTTTTTTTTAATATATTTTTATCTCATGCGTTTGTCAGCTAGACTATTTTTCTGCCTTCTAAATTCGTAATAGCGTTTATCTCCTAATTTTATGCCTTCATTCTATGTACTGGGCTAAATTATAACAGCCGCACAGGCCGATCGATCAGGTTAAGCTACGCTTGCAGCGGTTGGTCTATGTATGGGTGACCATATTTACATACCGAGACCCCTCCGTGTCTTGGTAAGCACGTTAAGCCGTTGGTCCCGGCTGTCATTCGTGGATCTTTGACAGTCGTTACGGGTAGTCAGAGGCCCGAAAGTCTGACAACCAGTCTTACCAAGGGGTATCGTATTACCCAGTAACTGGGTTGTGGTGGTCAGATAGGCAGTCGCTCCATGTAAAACACTGGTATTCAGCTGCATCCGGTTAGACTGGAAGCCGACCCCAACATAGTTGGGAAAAGGCTAGGCAGATGATGATGATGATTCTATGTACCTACTGGAAAAGGTTGTATGCCACAAACCATGCAGATCATAATCTCAACAGTACCCATTCCTTCCGTATACATTTACAACTGATAATATTATAAAATAATATACAAAAAATACCAATAACATCATTGCCTAGCTCGCACACCGCTGCAGCGTCATGTAGTTCGATTAGTCACATCAGATAACAAGTAGATATTCCGCTACGTGTTCTGTTATCACTCGCCACCTCGCCACCTCGCCACCTTCGCTACTTAGTCGATAACGGCTGTAATTACCCTGTTTTATTGTTACAACTATATTTCAATGTTTTATGGGTGTAGAAATAATTTCCGGCCCTGAATTAGAATAAGTTGGTTTTCCAGGAAACGTATTTTTTGTTGTTGTTAAGTAATCCTCTTCGATTTGGGTTTCCACAATCGGGCTTACTTTATTGTTTCTGGATTTTTAAGCTCAATATAGTTGCTGCGTACAATCTTAACATCAAGGCTTTGAAGGTTGTCGTCAGAGATGATTAAATAATAATTATGAATGTTGAAATAATTCATTGATATAAAAAGTAATAGGGCACAACTGCAGTCTGCATGACCTCCATTTGCTTTGTGAAAACCGAATGTGAAAACTTACTGTTTGCCCAGTATGAGTCACCTAACCGCCATACGAAATACTTATCGAAATTTCAAAATGGTTAAAGAACATTCGTCACTGACTCATGACATTGAACAATATAAACTTTCAAGTCATTTCACATTTTTACATACTCATTAAACCAACTGAAACTTTATAGGTAAACTCGCAGTAACCACCCCAAAGAAGCCGCCGACCCCATCCAAGCCGAAGTCTGAAGGCAAGGCGCCCCGCACAAAGCTGCCGAACTTCGCCGCCCTGCACCAGAAGCAATTTGACAAGATGGAGTCGCTGGACGAGTGCCAGGAGAGGAGGGCCAAGCGAGCCAAGCAGCTGCTGACGCCTACTGCACCCCCTGGATTGTTGGAGAGGATCAGTCCTAAGAGTAAGGAAATATTTTTTTTTTTGCTCCTCTGGGTATCTAAAGCATAATGAACCCATTATCTGGAGTACTGACATTTTAATTATTTTTCCTATTTTAATCCTTAGCGCTCATAATTCAACGGGTCTCAAAGTCTTTTGCGGTAAAGAGCGCGGTAGAAGAGTCCAGAAAGACTTTGAGCGATCGAATTATGAATGCTGAGGGTATTAAAATAAGATTTAAAATAATTCCATCTATACTAATATTAGAAAGAGGAAAGATTTGTATGTATGTTTGTAACGAATTGGCTCAAAAAGTACTGGACCGATTTTAAAAATTCTTTCACCATTTGAATGCTACATTATCACTGATTAATATAGGCTTTTTTAATTGCAAGAAAAAAAAATGTCCACCCGTGCGAAGCCGGGACAGGCCGCTAGTCCTACTATCCTACTAATATTATAAACGCGAAAGTTTGTGAGGATGGATGGATGTTTGTTACTCTTTCACGCAAAAACTACTGAACGGATTCGGATGAAATTTGGCCTATACATAGTTTATAACCAGGAATAACACATAGGATACTTTTTATACCGATATTTCCACGGGATCGCAACTAACGCGGATGAAACCGCGGGGCGCTGCTAGTCTTATATAATTCTTTGCCGTGCTGTCCTGTCGCTGACATGGAAAGGCAGCAAGCATACTGCGATCACCTGCATCTGCCAGCCCGTAAACATACCTTAGCAATTTTGCATACAAATTAGTGATGTTGTTATCAGCATACTTGGTTGTATGTGGTTTGTTTCGCAATCGTTCACATATTTTCTACTAGCTGCGCCCCGCGGTTTCACCCGCGTAAGTTTCGATCCCGTGGGAATATCGGGATAAAAAGTATCCTATGTGTTATTCTGATGTATAAGCTATATTACTGTACAGTTTCATCAAAATCCGTTCAGTAGTTTTTGCGTGAAAGAGTAACAAACATCCATCCATCCATCCTCACAAACTTTCGCATTTATAATATTAGTAGGATACAATTCCTTGCTTTTCGTTTTTGAAGCCCAATTCATTGACCAAAACTTTAACATTGGAAGGTAGTTTTGACTACTAATAGAACAACTAACATTTCACTTAATATACTAAGTGTTAAAAAATTAACCCGAAAAACTTTAAGAGGTGCTTTAGAACCGCGAACTGAACAACTTTCACTATGAGACTAACTCTGAAATCACAAAAAAAAAAAAAAATCAGCAGTTTAATACATTTTGGTCAAGCAGGTATTGTAACTTTTGTAATAAAAGCAGATTTTTTTTCGTGATTTCAGAGTTGGTCCCATAGTGAAAGATGTTCAGTTCGATGGTCTAAAGCACCTCTCAAAGTTTGTAGGGTTATTTTTTTAACACCTTATATAATGCTGGATAGATGGAAGTCGAGTGAGTAATTCCAATTCATAATACTTACTTTACATTATCATATTGATTACCAATCGGCGCGTCACAGGTTACAATCGAGATACCGATTGTACGGGCTCCCTAGAAGCGTATCTTATCACCGGCCGAACATGTGGGTAGGCACAGTCGACACATGTTTCGTATCTGTCTACGTATTTTGGAAGGAAAAACACAACAGTATTATATCAGGGTTTTCAGTGAAGTTGGATTGGAGTGAGTCACCGAAACAGTTTACGTCATGTAAGTAGAATGGTTGTCGTAATGGTCCAGAGCCTCTCATGCACGAGGTTGTGGGTCCGGGGAAGTACCAATGTGACTTTTTCAATTCCTAAGTACTTTCAGAGTTTATCTTGGACATTAGGTACTAACATCGGTGAAGGAAAGACATCGTGAGGAAACCTGCCGGGCTATTCTGTGTAAATACTATACGTAGGTGAAGTGAGCTGCCTTTCATCCTGATGCTAAAGAGTGACACTATTGACAGCTCACTTTAAGCTCACTTCACCTAACTTTTCACGGTGAGGTTTTTACTGAATATATCGGCTGGACTTCATTAATTCATTCATTCAATCATTTATTTATTCATAACAATTTACATTGTGTTGAAAATTATATTAAAAAAATAAATAATTAAATATAAAATAATTACCAAATGCAGAAACAATACCAAATACAATGTAAAATAATTTTATCACATAAAATATAAAAGCCTAGCCATTAGAATTGATGTGAAAAGAGTTCAAGGGTCAATTCATATTAAAAAAAAAGTCAACAAATTAACATAATGTCAAAATAATAACTTGTGTAAGTAATGTAAGTCTAAAATCGCCAACACGTCATGAGCGACTGGCTATCAATGTTCGAGCTTTCTCAGTGTGAGACCAGAAGAGGCTTTTGCTCTGCAGTGGGACAGTAATAGGCTGGTATTATTAGGTAAGTAATACGGGTTGGTGTCTGCAACTCCACGGCAATGCGCGTATTTTCTGTACGGGTGGAAAAATCGATTATTCGATCCACCGCAGCTCCTCAAGGAACGCCAGCAACGCCTTGATGTTACTGACCGTCTCACGTAGGGTACCTGGGTTACCGAAGTACTTTGCCCTGTATGTGGCGACCATCGGGCAGTTTAGTAGCACATGTGCGGCTGTCTTGTCGTCCTCCATGCAGGCCCTGCACAGCGGACTCTCTGTTACTCCTGTGACAAAGAGGTGTTTATTAAATGACCCGTGGTAGTTAAAGCTGCAGTAACTGTATGCAGCTTTTGTTTAGTTAGACGGAGAACCTGTTTCGTGTGGCGGCCGTTGGCGTTGGTATTAATAAGTATAAAAGTAGTAGGTCAGTTTCACGAGTTCACGTCTTTAGGAACTTTTTTTAACGACACCATTGTTCTTTTACAATAAAATTTATAAGCTAATAAAGTAACCTGTAGAGTTCAGATACTAACTCAAACAGAAAGACGTTACGGTCACACACGCGTGTAATATCATCCCTCACTTGATACGGACGTCGCGGGAGCCGACATCCGGTGAAGTTGATTAATTAAGTGCGCGAGCCGATCATCTGTAGCTTCGTGTAAGCAAGTTTGATGCAAACAAAGGTTTCAAATACGTGTGTTTTGTTTGAAGAACAGTTTTACATAACATCACGTCTGTAATGCCAGGAGGGGGGCTAGGCAGAGGTGTACACTCACATTTCATTAGTTACGTTAAAGTCCCATTTAACAGGGGGGCGAACCTATTGCCATACACAGCAAAAATCCAGGCTCCGGGCAGTTACTGAGAAATTCCTGATGGAAAAATCGAACCCAGGACCTCTTGATCAGCAGTAGCACGGCGTCCACTAGACCAACGAGCCAGTCAGGAAAATTAAATGAATTTAATTTAACTTTTTAATTTTGGACTATTTGCTGACTGATGATATCAAAAGTCAAAATTAGGAAGAATTTGTCTTCATATGTCTATATAACCTGGAGTACCTAATACATAAATATTAAATTAATATATGTATAATTATTATTTCAATACATAAATATTAGGCCATTAGTTATCAATAGATAATCAACATCCTAAATTGTGACATAAGGTCATCAAACATTTTGCAAAGAGCAGTGTTCAGCGACAATGTATTGATGATCATCGTAATCAGCCGCTGGAAAGATAACGTAACATATAATGTTTTTTCGAGCACAATAATTATTTTGTTTTGTAATTTTTCAAAAAAAAATGTTTTGTACCACATAAACATTCGAAATAATGCGTTACTAATAACTCTAGATAACCTCGGGAGTAATAATCATAATGATTTCATGTTGTAATCCAAAAATATAATATAATACACAGAACTCATGGGAACAGGTCAATTATTCGAACGATGACCTAATGTACCCAAACACACATATATAATAATTATAATAGTTATTGTAAGAGCCCGTTCACACGTACCAAAACCACACCATATACGTAGCGACAAAATGTGGGCAACCAGTGGTTACGTTCGAATAGTGTCGCTGCAACTTCTTACATAGTTGCGTTGTCGCTAGTAGTTGCGATGTGGTGACAGACAGATCGTTGTGTTTGCGATGTGGCCGGCGCCGCCACTGCGCGGTCTCTCGCTGGTGGTTGCGTTGAGGCTGCGACGTAGCCTTGATCAGCGATACGCAATAGCCCTGTGGTCAGTATCGCTCATACGGTGATTTTGACGGTCAAACGGGCTCCGTGTGATTAAACTATTCATTCTCATACAAATTAGCGCCCGTCCACTAGTTGTCGTTGAGGTAGATGTGATCGGGCCCCAATACTGTTAAGCCTTAACAGAAAACCTGCGAATGCGTCGCAGTTCATTGGCACACAATGACGCGACGCGCAAAACTATATACTTAACTAGCTGTGCCCCGCGGTTTCACCCGCGTAAGTTTCGATCCCGTGGGAATATCGGCATGAAAAGCATCCTATGTTTTAATCCTGGTTATAAAGTATCTGTGTGCCAAATTTCATCCAAATCCGTTCAGTAGTTTTTGCGTGAAAGAGTAACAAACATCCATCCATCCTCACAAACTTTCGCATTTATAATATTAGTAGGAAGTAGGATATTAGTAGGATAGTAGGAAGTAGGATATGCTCTAGCTACACATCATATACTCAATATTGAGTACACACGGCTACACATCAATACTTTTTCAGTTTACACTGACCTCTCATTGTAAGGAAATCCTATACAATGCGAGATCAGCTTATACTGGAAATGTATAGCTTGATCTGTAGCCGTGCGTACCTATATGACTATAAAACAAACTATAAACAGGAAACTATACAATCTGTAACGGAAAAGGTATATACATACAAAGGGCACGCCTTCTTTGGATGATATCAAACGATATAGGAAGGGTTTTTTAATCCTATCGCTACATGTTCGGAAGTTATGAGATTTTTTAATACATTGATACCAGAAACCGAACTTTTCAAATTGAAATAAACACATCACTAGCACTAAAACAGCTGATCGGTGTCAACGAACTATTTGTAAGTAAAGATAAACCTCCTACTCCTGGTATTTCTGAATAAACGGTTCCGCATGTTTATTTTTTATTCACAAAATATTATTACTGACTTTTCCAAAACTTTGATTATGTTTGTGAACTAGCTACCTACAATACAATTAATTGGTCTAGGTATCAAAAGTTAACGAAATATTTAGATACCTGCTTGAATTGTCACGTATCATTTACACACTTGTTGGTTTTTTACGTGGTTGTCCTTTTGTAGATAATTATTATCTACCTCGTAGTAATCTTCCACCCGCTACCCACCTTTCCATCATACCTACAATACAGTAAATACCTAATTCAAAAACAATATTCCTGTAAATTTCCTAACATTATTTCTAACCTTTTATTTTGGTGGCCATAAAGATGAACGATTTTTTGCTTTAATTCGATTTTTCATTCGATTCACAGATCGAATCCCGTGCTCTTCTTACATCGATCTTCTAAAAATTCATTCAAAAATCGTAATTAAAAAATTTTAAACAACATTTAACACACCTCTGTTTTGTGACATATTTACAGTTGCCAGTCAGGTAGGTACGTCAATAATATTTGATAACCTTTCCAGCGTAATTCAATTACTTTAATTCAGATGGATGACTAATATGTTTCAATCTTCGGACAAGTTAAAAAGTGTCGGCATACTTATGTAATTGATCTTGTTTGAAATAGATAAACCTACCTATTCGCTGTTTATGATTGTCAGCACAATGCTTTGGGCAAATATGAACTTGAACTATTAAGAGCCTTTATTTACACATACGATCCAAGAGATTCGATTCACGTTACTATTGAATCGATTTGCTTGAAGATCGCATTAAAACGATTTTTTCGAAAAATCGACAGCTTGTACAACCATTGAATTGATCATAAAAATCGAATCCTTACGTGCATCCTACCGGCAATTAATTGCTTAAATAAACATTATTATTTGCCATTAGTACTTAGAATAGGAAAAGGATTTAGAAACCATTTTTTTGTCCAACTGAACCCAAAACATCATTTCAATTCACCTCTTCGCAACTTATTCTTCTCCTAGTACAAATAAAATCACAGTGGGTTCCGTTCATAATTTTTAAAATAAGGTTATTTTTTTACTAAATAAGACGTAAATTATTAGCAACAAGTTAATCGTTTTTTTTTATTACAAAATAATACCACGCACTCATAATTTTTGTGTGTAGAACTAACCGAAAGAATTATCGGAGTTCACGGTCTGTCGGTGCTGTTTGAGTGGTACATAGGTTTTATTAGTTTGAGCACGTTTAGTCTTTGTTATTATAATTCAAATAAGAAACTGTCGCAAAATTGCATCTAACTGTCGAAAGAAATTAATAAAAGTACTAGAAGCGCATGAGTAACAGGAATTGTTATTTCCGAATTGAATATCGTTTGCTCACAGAACCCTGATTACGTCGTTACACACACAATGTAACATCGATGTGTGTGTAAACCTGGGTTTTAGGGTACGTGAACCAATTACAGTCCGTGTAGTTTCAATTACTCCTGGTAAATACAATTTTTATTTCAGACTTATAACGAGATAACGCGAACCCATATTATGATCTTTAATGGATTGAAATGAATGATTTTCCGGAGTTTTGGGAATTTCCGGGATTGCGGGAATATTCTAACGAGATAACCCGGAATGCAAGGGCAACTGAAGGAACAGGGTGGTATTTAGTCAGTAAGAGTCTAACACTTCCTTCAGCCTTCCGCCCCACCCAGGGCGGCAGCTGAGTCATTGATGATTTTCCCACCCAAAAAAAAAAAATGAATGATTTTTCAATTTTGAATTCGTAATTAGTTTGCTCGGTTGTGTTAGATTTACTTAAAAGTTTAACGGAGTTTAGTTGAAATTATTATTAGTATGTAAAATAATCTTGAATAATATTTTTAACAGTAGTGGACACTAATAGGGACAGCTACCCTATAGGTATCAAATTTAACGAAATAATATTTACGTACCAGGATAGCAGGGAATAGGAGCTTCATTTTTGTTATTGCTTTGCTCGTCGCCGTCAGTCGACATCTGTCCTGCGTCTAGTACACTCGTTTTTATCCCTATGATAATTATGCGCATCAGTAATTTGCGAGTTGGCCGAGAACTGTACCGGCGCCGTTTTATTGAGAGTAGACCAGATGCTGAGCGTCGATAGATGCCTTCGTCGGCATGTTTTAGTTTGATCTCGGATGGTACATCGGCTTGGTGCCTCTAACCATAGGTAATCAGGTACCTATGGCGAGTGCTGAGCAACGACGGTCAGCACCCATAGTGCGTGTGTAGTGTACGCAGTGCAGTGTGATACAAATTAAAGTGCGGATTGAGGCCGCTTTCAGGACAATAACACCAGACATGCTACGTAATGTGTGTCCATGAACAAGTGAGCGGCCTTGTGCATACAATACCAAGGTCACCACATCGAACCCCATCTTTAAAAATGTAAGTCAATTTACTAAATTAAGCAAAGCTTTAAGATTTTACTGTTTACTCGGTATAAAGTAATAATAAGGGATGAAACTAGTTAACCTAGGTACCTTCCTAAACTTTGTTACGATTGTATACGTAAGTTTTGTTATTCCAGTTTTTACGTGCAATTTCTGGCTTAATATTAACGAGTAAACTGTAAATCAATAATTAGAATTACACATTAATTTTTACATCACGGTAAAGTACGTATGGCTTATTGCGCGCGCGCGCGGCGGCGGCGGAATATTCCGTCAGTTGGCGCCGACAAACACCGCCTGCGCTGCAGTAGGCTACGGTACTAGGCGCGCAGAGTTACGGAAGAGATTTATCGTGATATTGGCAAGTAACTTAAAAAGTTATTGACCTACGTAGTGCGGTGACACGTTTGTTATGATTTGAATTTAAGAAACCAATGAAACCGAAAATTTGGTATCAATTCTTAGAGTATTTTATTTTGAGTTGAAACTATGTATAGTGACTCTATACCAGCTGTTATCCTTAATGCTTCAGGATAACTACTGGGTTTAAATTACACCCTGTATACTCTACTAGCGACCCGCCCCGGCTTCGCACGGGTGCAATGCAATTTAATAAATTTAATGAAATAATTAATCATTTTAATTTAATGTTTTTTTTTTTTACTTGCCGCCAGCACCTGCCGCCGATACCGCAGCAACCGCTATGTCCCTGCATTTTAAATCTGTAATATCTTTGAAAATATTAATTTAAATAACATGCTGTAAAGGGCCATATTGACCTATATTAAATGCACAATGTATTTACGGTACTTAATTGGATAAGGATTAATGCTGTATTGCTTAAAATCCCTTCGTAAATTAGCCATAATTTCTCGTAAAAAGTAAAGGAAAAAAAATGGTTATTGTGGGTTATCCCTAAGAGATAGACATATACCATCGCGGAATTTTTTGTAGACCTTTTTAAGGTTTACAATACTGTAGTACATTATTTTGATGTATCTCATTGGGTTCAGCCAGCGTTTGCAATGTAAGCGCAAAAAAAAGGGTTTATTTACGACATCACATTAGAAACCTCTAAAATTATCAGTGTTTCTCTACTATATTATACATGTATTATTATACCATATAAACCTTCCTCTTGAATCACTTTATCTATTAAAAAAAAACGCATCAAAATCCGTTGCGTAGTTTTAAAGATTTAAGCATACATGGGGACAGAGAAAGCGACTTTGTTTTATACTATGTAGTGATACTGCTACCACTAAGTAACTTTATACTGTAGTTGGTGGTATAGTTGGTTTTTTTTTGGTAATGCATACTAGAAGTGCCAAAAAGTCTGTCGTTGTCCTTTTAAATTTACTGAGATGAAATCAATATCGATCCTTGATGCCATAAATAGATAACGCTTATCTGTGATATCGCAAGCGTGAGTCATCACGCTCTCTCAATAAGTGAATAGCAATCATAACATCTCTCTTTACAATCTTAACCTAAATACCAGTGACTGTAATCCAAATGTACCTACCAGAGAATACTGAGTTAAATTCACACTGAAACTAAGTAGCTTGTAAGATGTTGCGTTTATCTGCGTGTACACACGGTAACACATCAAGCTATACATTTCCAGTTTTAGCTGACCTCGCATCATATAAGTTTTTCGTACAATCAGAAGTCAGCTTATACTGGTTATGTATAGCTTGATGTGTAGCCGGGCGTACACTGTCACGTTTACCCAAGCACATCATAAAAACCGGTCAAGTACGAATCGGACTCGTGTACCGAGGGTTCCGTACAAATTTGTAGGTTTTCGGATTTTTACCTTTACTTGTGCTACATCGCTACATGACATTGCTTCTTGCCAAATATCATGATTCTAGGTTAACGGGAAGTACCCTATATGTTTTGATGTCCTTGCGAGTGTCAAAATATGCGGCATAGGTAAACGGAACATAAAAGCAGGTATCCTTTGATTGCGTTGTCTTAAAAGTTTAATTTTTTCACTGCTTCAAGGGATTGCAGCCTTGAGTATTCGATATTAATTTCAACTTGATAACTCCACGCGTTCCTGAGAAAAAGGGTCTTTACAAAAAAATATTCGAGAAACCTTTTCAGAATTTCATATGAATATAATAATTGATAATAGTGAATATTCTTTAAATTTTACTCCATTTCCGATTAAAATATTTTCTCATTAAGAAAAAACTGAAGTTGTGGTTCATTACTGACCATACAAAATAAAGCTTGATAGTAAGAAAATAACGTGTTTCCCCGGGTTCCATTACCCTGAAATATAATCCTAGGTAGGCCATTGGTGTCATTACCTATGCAATGTTATGTGGAAGTCGTATCCTGTGGCCTAGGACACGAGGCGGATGCTCCGCGCAGCTAATATAGGTCATAATTATATGCTTCAGTTTCAGGTCACATCTAGAATAGCTGTGCCAGCCCAGCATTTACTTTTTAATATTTCAGAATGAGAAGTATTTTCCAGACTCCCAAACTATTTAGCTATTCATCAGAATCATTTGATAGTTAAACCTTAAAAACTTGCTGGACGAACAGCAAGAGTCCTGCATTTATTATTTTAACACCCAAAAAATCTAATATTCGTCTTTTAATTTGCAGATAACACAGAATCACCAAAAAAGAGCAAAGAGTTAGCTAAACCCAAAGAGAAAACAGACACCCCTACAAAAAAGTTACCCACCCTGGAGTCTTTACGACCAGGGTTCACCAGATTTGGGTTCAAGTTGAACCTAGACGTGAACCCGTTCAGCATTCCGAGCAAGACGGCAGAGAAACCGAAAGAAAAACCTGTTGCGAAACCCAATGGAATAGTTCCTAGGCAGGGATTATTGCCATCTCTGGCTGGTGCCACGTCTGCAAGGCGAGAAGTAGCCAAGCTTACGGTCATGAGAGAAAAGTCGTTCACAGACAGACGAAATGTGAAGAGAAATGAAAATAGAACCGTTATCAAAGGCGTCAGAACTAACAGAAGGTTCGAATTGCAGATGCAGATGAGGAATATAGACTAATTCGGATGGTTGTAGACGTGTAGAATAGTTCCCATAACAGGAAGGTGAGTTAATAGTATATGACGATACGTGGGACTGAAATAAGAGTCCATTATTGCACGGCGTGAAGTTAGCTCAACGCCGTGCATTAATATACTACTTAAAGCACACGTATCGTATACTATTTTATAGCTCGTGTGACCTAAGCCCGCACTGAAGTCACGGTTTTCTGTATAAAAATGGACTACATAAGTCACAGAAAGCATGACTTAAGTGCGGGCTTAGATCACATTGCTAATGATATTATGATCGAATTAAAACCTTATTTTACGGGGCGACAACAATAAAATTATGTTTAAGTTAGTTTTAGCTCACTGTGACGAAATTGCTAATTTTCATGTTAAAATATGGTTATTTTTGCGTGTTTTATCTAAATTGATAATACGAAATTAATTAATATTTCGTATTAGGTTCGTGTTTAGTTTTGCATAAACTTCTGTTTTGATAAGTGGCCATAGTTTTTCACACGGTGCCATATTTACTAATCTCTATTTTTATACAAATATTTCACAACTTCTTTCTTTAAAGATTAACCCTTCACTTTGCCCCCCCGGGCGCAAAGCGGCGCGTTGAAAACCTGCAAGATGTTTGTAGTGCGTGGGTCGGTACTCGGGGTAGCTACTCATTTGATGACGTCTTCTCTACGCCTACGCACTCCATAGCGACCATTTATTAATTCGTGCCGCTTTGCCAAGTAAGACGAACTTAACAGTATTAACAACAGAGCCTTTAATTTTGACTATTAATTATAACTGTAGAGAATATGATGTTATTACTAAAACTTTTCATAAGCATGCGAGATAGTGCCATCGTAATCATGTATTGATATTGTGTTCTATATTTATCTAACAGATTAAACGATTACATTTTATGTGTTGTGGTTTTATTGATAAACGCTCAGTCCGCAACCCGTGTGACAATCTATATAGGTACGGTGGTTGTTATTCGATCTGCGTGTTTCTGGGCTTTCCTATTCACAAAGTTATTTTACCATGACCCATCATGTTTTTTAAGTCGCTTAGTGGACTATAATATTTTAATGTTTCTTAAATCAAGCAAAATAGTTCATAAGTCCGTTTCCAACCTAAAGTGCTACAACAAGGAACACAAAACGCCTGAATGACTGTAGACATTTACGAACATTATTTTTGTAAAATTGACACCGAAATTGTATTCACAAAACAAGATGGCGGCGTTAGTTACAATTTTGGCCACGCACCAAAAGTACAGACGCCAGCACATCAAACTACCCGAAACTCAAATAAATTTTCGAAAAAATAAATCTAACTTGGACCTTGCTTTAGCGATAAAGTAGAAAATCTTATATAGAAATTTGAAAAATTGTAGTAGCTTGATGTGCTGGCGTCTGACCAATCGCGGTGCAAAATCATTATCATGTCAATTTTTTTTTATTGCTTCACGGGCCCGCTCTTGACTCGATCACGCCTAATTTATTTCGTCGAATGATTTAGCAATCTGCAATATTAGTGGCACTGTCAGAATTATTGTGAACTTCCTACAGCAGATGACGGGCGCCACAATTAGTGACCGACCGAAGGTTCTGTATCGGCCAAAAAATTAGGTTTCGGTTTTAATAGAATACGAATAACTGACATATGGGACTGAAGTTTTTTTTTTTATTGCTAGTTTAGTGTAAAGAATAATAAAGCAACTTATCTACTACACAAAAATCGCAAACACAAATAAATTACAGGCAAAACACAAAAAAAAAAACGAGTGTGCTTATGACCACACGACTGAAGTGAAACTTCTTTCGCTCCATCTGTATGTATATTTCATTTACTAGCTATAAGAGAAAGAGAGAAAGAAAATGTGCGCGCGCACTGCTCTCTCTTGCTCCTACACTGTGATATAGACAATAAGCCTGCAGTGTGCTTAGATATACGGAACGTATTTGGCTATGAGAGGAAGAGAGAAAGAAAATGTGCGCGCGCACTGCTGTCTCTTGCTTATATCCCCCACTTAACTTCCGTTCGCCTTGCCCGATCATACTTTTCGTAACGCTTACGTCACGCGTTCGCCAGCTTACTCCCCAAGTCAAGCGTGCGTAAAGAAGTTTCACTTCAAAAAATTGATCAATAGAAAAAAAAAACATTTTTTTTTAAACTTTAAATTCCAATAGGTATCAGTGGCGAAGGTACCATAAAACTCGATTCCCGCCGGCTTCCCTTCGAAAATTCAAAACACAATCACTCTATAGTCAATTCATCATTCAAATATACCGTAAAACCGTACAACTTTGCCCGGATTTTTTAATCCACTTTAAATATTTTTTTAAATAATAATACTTTTAATTGGTGATTGTGCTACATCATTCATAAATGCAATGTTCTTTGCATAGAATATACGATACTTCAAGATAATGAATGTTTATGTGTTAAAATCCTCAATTTGGACAGCGGGCCAAATATATAGTAATTTTTACAAGTTTGCCCATTTTGCAGAAACTTCCGTATCTGCAGTATTTTTTACCTTATGAACAAAATGTTTAAGGATCATTTTAGAAAAATAGTTAATCTATCATAGGACCTTAGTGCCGCTAAACGTATAAGCATTCATATTACCTGTCAAATTTGAGTGGGCAAAGTAGCAACAATTTTTTTGTAATTTTTCATTCAAATAAAACGATTATCTAGGGTTGTCACTTTTTATTGTTAATCAGCACGGGGTACGCAGGTACGTTACGATCACGTAGCTCGCTCTTAAACATTAATCTAAAAATATTTGAACAATTATAAAATTAGCAATATTTTAAAGCAAATGCTTACTAGCTTTAAAACAAACAATACAAGAATAATTATAAACTCTTTATATAAATAATAGAAATATTGACTTTATAGACTCACACAAGTGAAATAAATCTATATTTAAGATAAAGTTTTTAAAAACCAACAATATAAATTAACAGCAACTGTTAGCATAGGTACCTACGTAAAAAGAACATTTTTTTAGGCTCATTAAAAATAAATAAAATATGACTTAATTTCATTTTTCCAGCAGTATGTAGTTGTACCTACTATAGATGTGATACAAAACAGACACCTGTAACACCACCTTTCGTCTGTCCTCCAGCTGGTTTCAAGTGATTTTTTTTAACTTTGTTCAATATCGTCCGTCGTGGAAGTCCGAACCTCTTTTCTGCCTCCCGACTTGACATCCTGTTATTTTCTACCATGTCAACTGCTAACTCTAACATTTCCTCTGAATAATTTCTGTATGCTCGCGATCCTAATACTTATTCTTCTCTTTTTTCTTGTGTTTTTAGGCTTAGTATTTTTCATCCTGAAATCATTGAGAGAAAAATGACCTCAGCGAAATTAACAAATACGCTTAACCAGAATAAAGTTATTGAGATAACATGATGCGAGACATAGTATACTGCTCAGCACCTTCGAGAGATAGCATAATAGTACTTATTTCTCAGACCCTTTAGTAACACTCTAACGAGTTTAATCGAGATCTGTCTGTATACAAAAATACAACTAAAGAAATCAACAAACAAAAAAAAAAAAATATTTAGAGAAATTAACTTGCTTCTCATTTTTAGTCAATTGTTTTGCAAATAGTTCCAATGTAGGTAATTTTTGCAACAAAATTTTCATTTTCAACACATGTATTGATTAATTATTATTAATTAAAAAATTTATCTATCAGCATTACTTAGCATTACCGAAATGAATGTAGAAGAAAGTACCTACTTATCTCAGATCTAATTTAACATTGAGGTGACAACCCTAACGATAATATTTTGGTGGGCAAAGTCGTAACAATTGCTTTACAAAAACTAATTTGACATTGCCCACCATTCTAATTTCGAATTTAAGAGATATTTCGCGTTGGATATTCGATCGTTCATGTGTATTTATTACAAACAAACAGTGGTAAAAAACTTACTTACCTGCTGTAATTAGAAATCGAGTTTTACAGAAAGTTTTTCACTCGATTTTTGGCCCGCGAAACGCACCACTAACTTCGATACAGTTTGACAGCTGACTGAAGTGACATTAGGAAACATCAGTTACGTAGTGTTGCCAGAGACATATTTAAATTTATTCCATAGATTAAATAATAGACGCAACTAAAAAATGTTGCCGGTTTTTTTAATATTTGTGAAAAGTACCTTGCTGGGCAAAGTCAGATTAGTTGGGCAATCTTGTAAGGTTTTACGGTAATGAAACGGTTTCTTGATTTTTTTTTCTTGCTCCGGCTTACCTCTGTCATAAATTCACCCTTCACCACTGATAGGCATTGATATATATGTTACACTAGATTAGCAATTACCGCACCAAGGCGTTGCCACTAGGCTGATGGCTACAGCCATCAGCGTAGCTAACGTCAGCTCAGTGCTCTAGGAGTATATGTGTTCTGTGGCTCTGTGTGACGCCAACCGAAGTCAACCGAGTGACATGCGACATAAAATATCGCGAAAGAGTGCGATTCAAGATCACAAAAACATAATAAATTAACCGGAATTACTTTCCACACGTAAATTAATTGTCTCTGTGTTTATATCAACGTAAAAACGCAATATAATGTAGAATTTTGTAAATTGGGTTCAGTGTTACCACTAAAAACTTAGTTTTAGTTTCCCACATTAGTGGGAGTTTTTAATTTATGGAATAAGTGATTTTAAATATTTTTTAATAGTAACAACGTAGCAGGGTGCCTAAAGATGCAGCACGCCGTGAAAAATGGGTGGAAATAATCCGATTGCTGAGAAAAGAGACTGACTGGCTACCTACTAAATCATTCAATTTCATTAATAATAAAGAAAAAATATTCAAAAAGAAAATGTCTTAGTTATTTTCATTATTTATAAACTTCTATTACACATCCATCATGAAATACATAATTCAAATATTTTAAAAATAATTTAACTTAACCTAAAACGCTTTTTATTGCTTAAAATGTTGGGTAAAATTTCGCATGGGTAGGCAACCCCATCCCGTCATTTCATGTTTATATTGTGGTCTTTGTCTAATCTAAGCGACCGCGACGGTAGTATTCTTACGACGCGTGTAAGTGAGACAGATATATGTTTACTTTTAAATGTTTAGTGGTTTCAAAGCTACGTCGTCGCGTTTATAAAGTGGCTACACTTTTTTGACACATTTTATTGAGGTTTGCTTCTCTAGTTATACAAAGTTGATACGACAGATGGGCTTTCCTTTAAACTGCCTATACTAGGTATCATTATCAAGCTATCTACCAAAAATCAATTAAATTGAAACAGTAGTTTAGTCGCAAATGATTTTTTAAGTTTTTGCACCGTTTGAACACGATGTATTTTTCCTAACAGCTGATTATGTCTATAGGCATAGGTCATGCACCTTAAAACGATAAATCTACGATACGTTGTTGCCGCTCTTAGGCAAGTCATAAACCAATACGTAGTACATAAGAGAGTGACAATCCTATTGGCAAAACATCACGTGCGTAAAAGAAATAGAAATAGGTCAGTGTGTTGCTATTGTATCTTAGATCCTTGCGACACAAAATACCGAAAGTACAGAAGTCCACGCTCGGCGGTCCCGCTATGGTTGTAAACTTTGGCTTATGCACAAAAAACTATCGTGGTAGTGGCACTCGCATCTAGTTGTTTGATTTATTGATGAGAAACGAAAAAACCAATAATAACTAAAATATTTTAATTTTAATGTTATTGTTACATTACAAATTTGTCACAAAGTGCTACAAAGTCATGTTCGCTTTTATTTTACGGCGCGGGACCGGGGGCCGGGGCGCTTACCTACCTACCTAACTACTGTGTTACGTCAATACAAACCATCGAAATACAAGCAAATACCTACTTACCTCTCTGAAACAACTGGTAGATTAAAAAACGACAATTCACCGTTTAATGTTGAATTTAAACAACCGTCCACTGAACAGTTATAATTTTTTTTTATTGCTCCATTTTTGCACTTCATAGACGCATGTCTGAAGCGGATGGCACTTGCGCTCGCACTAGTCCCAACCAGTCCGAGATATCGTGTCCGTGAGCGGTGTCTATGTGTGCGTTGCTCGAGCGCACTTTGTATGTAGTTTGACTTCTGTACTCTCTGTATTTTGTGCTTGCGATCAGTAAGTGGGGCTTCCAAAAAACTTGTTTTTTCAGTGCGCCGACGCTACCCTTCCGGAACGTAGGTACGTACGCGGAAGCTCCTGCGCCCTTATTGTTTAGTCGAACTTGTGCGCTGACAATAATTGTGAATTTGTTTTGTTATTGTGATAGGACACTAAATAAGTTTAAGACAGTATTCCTTTTTTTTATTGTGACAGGACACGTAACTTGGGATTATTATTATTTAGTGTTAGTGTTTTTTTTTTGTAATTGACTGTTTTTATTGTGATAGTTAAACTTTGGTTGTGTGTGTGTATAATTAAAGTGTTCAAAAATACCTCGTGTAACTGACACGGCGTCAGAATACACTGACATGATTTTAATCTACGGCGAATGCCGTGGAAACGCAACGTTAGCTCTACGAACTTACAGAGAAAGGTATGGTGATAGCCGCAATTGCCCTAGGAATGCCCGCACCATACAGTTGGCAGTACAAAGATTACGGGTCAAACGTATAGTGCTGTAACAGGAGGGAGTGCCACCGCGGTAAATGCCCGCTGCTTGGGACGAAAGAATTTTAGACAATATTTCCCGCAGCCCGACGAGTCTCCACAGAGCCGCCCGGCAGTTTAGATGTTGCCATAGAACTATCCACATGGTTCTAAAACGTAAAAAACGCAAACCTTCTAAATATCGGAAGGTGCAAACCTTTTTATCGAGAGACTTGCCGATCAGCAACAGTTACTGCCAATGGCTACTAAATAAAACATCCGAAGACCGTCATTTCTTAACTAATTTAATATGGACCGATGAGAGTACTTTTACTCGGACCGGCGCATCTGGAATCGGCAAAATCTCCGGTACTGCAGTTTGGAAAATCCACAGTGTGTTTCGAGTTACTGCCCGCGCGCGACGTTGGACGTTGCCACTTTGTATAGTTATCCAAGGTCAGTCACCAGGCCCAAGTTTTTATGAAGTTTGGGTTTCTCCTTTATTTACAAAGGGTGGTTGCGTTTTACTCTGATTTGTAAGCTATTTAGTTTGTTTGAAACAAAAAAATTCTCATTTATGGTGCTTTTTATTTTTATACCATATCGAATTAATACTAAACACGTATAGTATACGTAGTGTAATTTAATGCCCCTCTGTCGTATCAACTCTGTATAGCTCAATGCTGATAGGTATCTAGAAAATGGTTAAGTTTGGGGTGCGGTGTTTCATAGTCAAATCAATCAGGAATGATGGAAACTGCAACCTCATAAAGGATCTAGGTTGACTTAACCTGTAGCCCTGTATTATACAACGTGTAACGGTAAATGTGTAAAACCTCATACACCCCAATTAGAGCATTGAGTTAAAAGCAAAATACAATGAACAAAACTATTTTTTTTTAAGCCAACTATTTTTATTAAGAAAATCGTGTTGATCCTAGCATTGCTTTATGCATTCAAAATTGTTATCTTATTGCCTTAAAATAAAACTTAATTTTCTTTCGCTCAATCGGCGACGGCGGATAGTATGGCAAAATACATAATTTAAAAAAAAACCTATATTAAAAGTTACTGAAATCGATTCAGTTATGAACAAACTATTTTCAGGTTTTGCGCATTTAACGTTAGGTACACGTTGTATATTGCGGTTTGACAGTTTTTGTATAGAAAGTATGTCAAACTGTAATTAGTTATCTGACTATTCAAAAATCAGCCCTTTAGGCCGAAACTACCGACCGAAACTTAACTAACTTAAGTAACTTATTAAGTTACTTGATTTATCAAGTAACATTTTCTTAATAAATTTCGGTTTCGGCTGAATATCGTATTTCGGTACATACATATAATACATCACAATCGTACAGTAAAAATATTCATCTCCGCGATGTTGTGACACCCGATGAGAATTAAGTTACCTAGATTATTGCACACCTAGGTACCTACTACCTAAGTGCCTATTGTAATCCTAGAGTCAGCCTAGCCTATTACGTTAAAAATAGAGCTAGACTCTTGTGGGAAAATGTTACAAAATAAATTAAAACAGCGGTACTTGTATATAATATCATTGAGCGGTACTTATAATTTAGCAGTTAGAATTTCTGACTAGCCCTATATTCGATCTAAAAATCTTAATCGATAGATACTGTTTCGTGGGTAGTTTTCAAAAATGTTTGTCATTGAAGCCGCGAATCCAAAGTTGCTCCAAATGTGTAATAATAAGCTGGCTTTTCAAAGCTTACTATCAATCCTACACGTGCAGCCTGTGGGTCAACTTTTCTCAGCGGGCATGTACAGCGACCTACGCGTTTTATAATGAAAGTACTGCTGCTACGTGGCGTTGTAGTGCGTCAGGGATGTTTGCGGAAATAATATTAATGGTTTTGCTTCCATTATTAGGAATAGATGTGTATCCCTGATGAGATGACGTATGTTCGCGGTAGCTCATGGGTAGCTCCAACAGTATTCTTTACGTGTATTCGCAGATCGGTGGGATTCCCTGAAGTTGCAGAGGTGGATGCAGCTCTAGCCTGAATTTTAATCGAATTATTACTAAGTACCTACTAGTGTCTGAAATAAAAGTTTTCTATTCTAATTTATTCTATAATTTGTTTTATCTAACCCAGTACTGGGATAAAAATTAAATTTTAGGTAAAACAAGGAAAATAAAGCCAGGAATTAACCTGGGGCTGATAGTTTCTGTTAGACATGATGCCTAAATAGTAATTACGACAAAAAAAGTATTGAATTACCTGTTTGTGTTACGCAACTGGACGTAGTAAGGTAGTAGTCTGCCTACACTCATGGGACCGCGCACCGCGTCACCCGCTTATCAACCATTGTTATTTACTAATTGATTCAATCCTCCTATTGTTATGCAGGGTATTCATTGGCATTGCCCTGTGATCTTATCGCTAAAATGTGGTGTTGTGTGATTGCAAGCAACGAGGACACGAGACGGATTGAAAAAAAGTGAAGCAGCTGTTGATATCGATCCTTTATTAATTAGCAGATTTTTTTACCTTCAAAAATGTACAATGTTATTTTTGAAGTGCGGAATTGCCGTATTATTTCAAATCGCTGCAACTCCTGAAAGCCGGAACCAGTGGTGACTATCAGGAAAATGCCGAGGTAATGGAGCTCGACGAGCCCCGGAAAAACTATTTTACTTTTTTGGAATGAATCGGGAAAGAACAGCGGATGAAGGAGCAAATAAAAGTGCTTATCACTTAATTCACACATTTTTGTTTTTAAGAAGACTATGCCGACCGCACAGTGGCGCCCTCATCGTTTGTTTGGTTATTTCATACAATTTAGAATGGAAATGCAGAAATTAAGCACGTTAAGTTGTGCTTCACAAGATTATACATTAATATTATTAGAAACGGTAGTTTTATATTGTTTAGTTTTAATAAAATCCTTAAAACGGATAAAAGTGGCCACTATATTAACGTATAATCTTGTGAAGCACAACTTAACGTGCTTATTTTCTGAATTTTCATTCTAAATTGTAAACAAACGATGAGGGCGCCACTGTGCGGTCGGCATAGTCTTAACGCAAACTGCGCAATTTTACGTTTTTATTCTCTCAAATAAATATGCAAATACCTACATAGGTAGTTGATTTTTTTCCCCTTGGTCATACCAAAAATACAGGGAATTAATAAAAGAAACAAAGTGATGACTACAATCAGATTTATTTAATGTTCTCAACATAGAAGCACAGCATGGTATTACGGAGCACACCTGTCCACACGTCACACGACGAGTGTCTTCACGTGGCGTCGCCGCACACTGTTCTTATTATGATAAATATACTTTACATTTATTACACAGTCATTACGCAGGCAGGAACTTAAAAAATTGTCTATGGTAAAGAAATAATTTATGATTATTCAATGATGAATGAATGCCTCTTGTAAGCATTGCTTGCAAGGCATTATTAAAGTTGCTAAGTAGATACGAGCTTTACAACATAAAACTTATCATATTCGATTTTATTTTATTTACATAATTTTATTTCATGTACCTACCTCATTCTTAATTTAACCAATTAATATATCAATGTGTCATTGTTATAACAGCTGTAACAATAAACAAAGGCCAGCTACATTCTGCCACAGGTCCACCTACGTAATGACTGAACAATTTTCTTTTAAAATCACCCCTTGTGCACTTTACAATCTCACTTATTGGAAATCAAACAATCACAATAAACACTTGTACTGTTATTCTATTAAAATACAATTTAAATACATTGTTAGGGAAAATAAATATCTCACTCTAGTGGAAATGCTTAGCTTTCATTGTACAGTATATAAAATATTTGTTTTTCCATTCGTCTATCGTTGCGTTACCTACCTTTACTGTGGGTTGCGGCAGGTACAAACAACTGCCTCTTTAAATAAGTTATATCAAGTAACAATTAACTTATCAAACCGTACTTTCATCTTAATGTTGGTTTATTGCTCTAAGATCTTAATGCGAGTAGACACACGTGGAACTAATTAGTACTAACGGCTAAGTTTACCGGCACTCTTTTATTTGTCAATTCCAAACAAATAAACGAATGAATTAACTCAGAGAGGAGAAACTCCCCCGTTGGGATGTTCTCACTTACTTAGTGAATTAAAAACCTGCTCAATCTTTATGATCACCCAAAACGAATTATCCAAATTACTGAGGATTATATAGGAATATTCTACGGTAGGTATGTATATTCCCAGGATATTTATACTACATAAGTATAACGAAATGACTTTTTAACATAAGTTGAACGCGCAGTTGTGACCCGCGAAATTATTTTTTTCTTAATTTTCAGGTCAGTGTCAGGTTGCATCTTGATCGAAATATGTTTCGCGACCATAACAGGTACGTATTTACATAACTATAATCATTAGAATCATTAATACAATTCTTTCTAAGTTACATTTGTTCCATAACCCTTTGGGTGAATTGGGCATTGGCATTATTCGAAGTACAGACGCACATCAAGCTACCCCAAACTGTCAAATTTCTTTGATAGATTTTCAACTTTACTAAAAAGGAATAAGGTTCATATTCAATTAGGAAATTACAGATTGGGGTAGCTTGATGTGCTGGCCTCTGTACCCAAAGACAAAACGCGGGTTTATATTATTATAGAGTACCTAAGATACAATACAAAGCTGTAATAGCACCCAGCCAGGCTTTTGTCTACGAATACATGAATACCAAAACAACAGGTACACACGGCTCCACATCAAGCTATATATTTCCAGTTTTAGCTGATCTCGCATTGTATAGGTTTTGCGTGAACGATCTGAAGTCACCAGTCACCTTATACTGGTGGTGGTAACCGTGCGTACCTACCTATTTATTCCGCGAATCACATTTTCTAGGTACGACACGAGTTCAGGAGGTCTGGTACCTAAGTAATGACATAAAACCATACGAATACAATTAAAATCACATTTACAATAGGTAGGTAACAAAAAATTAAAAGATACCTACTCATAAAATCTTACTTTCGCTTTACCAATCACTTGGCGCTAAAACCCGCCATCTTAAAACAATTTTGACGGGTCAACGTTCTCGCGTGTCGTTACAAAATATTTTTCAAATATAATTATCTAACAGCTCAACCTTGAACTTTTACTGCTGTGGTTTTGCTGACTCCGTAGCTTGGGGCTGCCAAGTTCAATACTTTCCAAATTAGTGACTGTCGTATGTAATTCAAGGGTAAACACAATTAAGTTAGGTACCATTATTGAATTTTATGAATAGGTAACTTGTACATGTTCGTCGTCAAGGATTTTTGAAATATATTCAAATTACACATCAGCCATTTAACATTTATTAGTTTTCTTCAGGACGGTAGACTGCAGTGGCCATTCAGATTTAGAAAATGCGTCCATGTAATTTGAATCATGAAAAGGAACTGTCGAAATATGAGCAATTGCCATCTGCCCGCTGCCCCAAATTGGACTGAGATTTTGACATTCTAGGACTAAAGTTAGGCCGATTGTAAGACTCTCCGTAACGATAGTCGTAGACAGGTAGGTACATTATTTTTTGTTAAGCAGAGAAACTGTATCAAACTTCGGTTTAGTGGAACTTTGAAAAGAAAGGTGTGGGTAGGTAAAGCAAAATTGGTAGACCCAGAGTTTTTCAAAGACAGATTCTTTAAAAAATACTAGGAGTCTGTTAACAATAACGAAAAAACGCCAGGGGGGTTCGTCGAGCACCTATTGATATGGAATCATTGGACTGTGTAGAGTTAAGGGCCATCTTATACGGTTCGTCTCAAAATCTTATGAGTTCTTTTCTAGAGTCGAAACACGTGAAATACAGGACACTCAGAAATGCTTGCTTAAACCTTATCGTTCCTACGCCTTAACATATAAATATTTGTGCATATTCAGTGTTAAACAGGAAGAGGATGCAAGTTTTTCGTGCTTTGAAAAGACAATATGACCTCATGCACCCTCAGACGTTTTGCGTTTCGCGAACCAAAGGCGTAATAACTTTCTCATTTGCATGCGCTAAAGTAGGCGATGGAAAGTGTTTTATTACGTCGCATTGTCGGCAATACTGCCATCAAATCGATACGTTATAAAGAAACTAAAGTTTCAGTAGGTCAGCACTGCACCCTAATTGCGTAACGCACGATCAATCATAATCTGAATCATTTTGAAACAGGTTGCTAATCCATTGCCTCATAAGTTCAAAATATGTGTCTGCTCAACAACGTAAATAACGCAATGAATGTTGTTGAACTGTCAAAATGAAACAGATTGTCATTGATCGTGTGTTACGCAATTAAGGTGCTGGTTGTGAAAAAACTGCATAATTTATACTTTCACAGCTTAAAAAAAATTGTCACTTTTAAACTACTCCCGTTCTTTATTTTTTTATTTATACCCGATTCCCGAACCATTGTTGATTGAATTTAACTGTGAAAACCAAAACGTTGCCAATGTAGAAAATGCATTGTTGGTAGAATTTCCTTTCAGCAGAGGCTCCGATAAAAAATTAAAATAAAATTGTGGACGTGGGCATTTCAAAGCTGGGATTTAAGCGTCTATTTGTTTACACAACAAAGATGTTAGTGTGGATATCTAATTAAAGGTCGCAGTTGACGGTTAGACCGTTTAATTTAAACAAATAGGTATACCCTATAGCCACAAGAATTGTCATGACGCACACTATGGCTCAGAGTATGTTAAAAAAAGTGAGAATAGAATCGCGGTATCTGGGGGCACAGTAGTGCCCCCGCCAAGACGAGACAATCGAAGCGCAAGGGCAGTACCCCAGTACTAACTTCACAAACTCTTACATCTTAGTCAAAATATGTGGCTTGGCCGTTTCGCTACCATCACTTGGGCATAAGGTGAAAAAATTATTCACTGTTCATTACTTTTCTGATAAACAATAGTTCTTACAGTAACAAAACGGCCAAACCTCATATTTTGACAAAAGTGTAGAGTTAGAAGCTTGGCTCTACATGAGATCTGATTACTTTTTGACAGTGCGAGCCAGGTCTCGTCTTGGCAACATTTTACATGAAAATGTTTTTGGTGGGATTACTATCTATATCACACGTTTCACATCCTACACATGATTTCAATGTATCTCATCAATTTAGTTTTATTTATGTTGTAGACTCAATCGATGTTGACAACATTGGAATTTGTACCTATTCGTATTTGTTCTATTTGTATTTCTGGATTGTAGATTATTAATATTGCCTCGATGGAGATAATAATAATCTTTCCAAAAAGATAAAATAATGATAGCGACAAAAACTCTTCAGAGCGAAATGAGTCGATTCTTTTGTGTTCCGTTCATTACAGCTCTTGCCAAACTCCACCTGAGCCCGTAAATGAGTCTAAAAAGAAGTATAGGAATTCCCGGAATAAAATTTTTCTGAGCATTGTACCCTCTTAAGGGAAAAACACTCGTACAAACTGTACAAAGACACGTTATAGTAAAACGCGCGCGTCATATTATAGCTAATATGACGTCACAGAAATATTTGCTGAGTGACCAACTCTCGTGCCGTGTCACGTTAAAGGTCACACGGACGATATTATGCAAAATGCAGCGTGTAGCTCGCTTTGAAGAGTTAATAATTGCTAACAGAGTCGCTTATTATGTTTATGAGTTTCTCCCCAGGTTTTCTGCATTTAATGCAGCTAATAGCTTCAAGATACGATTTATGCCCAATAAATCTGACATGATGTAGACAGGTACCTAACAGTTTTAGTACAGTTTTGCCTTACATCTCATCCTCCTAGAAATCTACTTTTAGTAAACGACTAGATTAAAGCCTGTGACGCTTATTGATTGATCTCAAAGTTGAATTCAACGCTGGCTGCGACGATGACGTAATTTGTCATAACAATTTATATATGAACGCTTCAATCCGTTAAAATCGTTCTAAAACAAATAACTACGAAGTTAAGTAATTTAACAAAAATATTCTACCCCATTAGCTTTCTATTGAACGCTAGGCTTCACACGAAACTAAGCTACTGAAATAATGACAGCCAACTCGATATTTTCAAGGCACGTATAAACAGCTTGGCTGTCGCTGAAAGCTGTAAAATCGGACCGGCTAGTATTGTCTGAATCTAGCTTTGTAAAACCTGCCAGGCTATTCCGCTACATAATAAATCGGCTGATCTCTATACGACATCAAACAATACTTTATTGGCCCTGCATTATTTCTCATAAAAGGGGGAAGACATTCAGTGATTTTCAAAAATAGGTAATAACATTTTGCATTTAAACCGAACGCGTTATAGGTAACTGCCAACGCAACCCACAGTAATGGCATATAAGGTCATCGGTTGCCCATTTTTGTGCCTCAATGGAGTTAATTGACCATATCATACAGTCCACCTTTATGATATTGAAATGGCTACGTATAATAATACTTCCTATTATTTATAGATTATTACACTAGGTTCACTACAGTTTGGCATTTCATAAAAAAGAAACAAATAGGTAAAAAACTAAGCATTTTAAGTATACCTTAGTTAGAGCAAAAGAAAACTTCAGTAAAACTAAAACTAAAATACGATTGTGAAACCTACCTATTACCTAGGTACATATAATGTTTTTTTTTTGTCATCCACAACTTTTGTTTTATAAATTACATCTTGAAAGTAATCTAGTTGTAAAAGTTAATCTGCACACGATATCTTTGCGACGATAGTGAAAAATATTAAATATTCCTTCAATAAGTTTGCTGAATCTAAACTTGGTCGAGTTATCCAAACGTTATAGATAAGAAGATGAGTCTTAGATGAGATGAGATAAGAACCAGATTAGTTGGAAAATACGGTTTTATTTACAGGGATTTCTCTCCAAAACGTCGCGCGTCGAGGCGCTAGAAAAGCAAAGGAAATATAGTTTATTTAAAATTACCATTAATTTGTCGTTCTGACGTAAAATGATGCGACACTGCTCATAACATAGCGCAGAGGGACAGTTTGCGAAACATTGCGGAATTTATGACGTTGAAAATCTTTTTATTTTCTGTTCAAGGTAGAATTTGTCGTCGTAAAAGGCTTTAGAATATGTATATTATCCAGTTATCTGTGCAGTGGCGAGAATATCGGCTTGCACAGTTCAAGGTCGCACGGATAATGTATGGCAACATCGTGTTACTAAGGTCGTGGCCGTCGGGAAAGTGTGGCGGTGCAAGTTCGCTACGAGTTTCGAATCGCGTGGCTTGCGGCTTCAGATGCTATCAAGGCACACGCCAATTCGATTTTTTATTTAATAAAGTATTTTTCTTTTGTTGTGTAGCATCGTATGTCACTGTCTTCTAATATATAAAACTAGCTGACCCCGCAAATGTTGTTTTGCAAAAAAAAAAAATAGATAGTAGCCGATTCTCAGACCTACTGAATATGCACAAAATTTCATACAAATCGGTCCAGCTACTATCTGTTTTTTTTCTTGCAAAACGACGTTTGCGGGGTCAGCTAGTGTTCTATATTATAGCTTTTTAATATTTGTCGTTGAAAAAATAATGAGAAGCGCTAATATCAATTTCAAATATCGAACGTAGGGCGCGGCTGCAGAAGACGGGAGGATGGAGAGTCGATTATTTTTTCATTTATGAGACCTGCCTTTTCCAATAGTAAAATGTTTGGAAGTGCTCATCGATAACTTTTTTTTAATATATTTCTGAATATCGTCGCAAACAAAGTCGAGTGTAAAAATAATTTTAAAAAAAACATTGTTGTAGTTAAAGATACAAGTTTTTGCTGTATTGGAAGCCAGGGTAGCTTTCAGTTGAAGGTCGGTTTCATAGATATGTGCAACATTATACTCAATAACAAAAATACTTTCAGTGATCAAAGTAGAGCTTTGGAGTAAGCGGCCGAGTTCTTAAGAGACAAACAAATGAGCATCGAAAATTCTCGATTAGGTAATAGAGCAATGACACAATGTGACTGTCTCCCAATTTGACCACAGACTCAGTTCTAAAGCCAATAACAAACTCTAGGAGTAGATAGATATGTACGCAGCCCCGATAGTTGAGCTCGGCTGGCGCATCAAGTGGGCTTGTTAGGATTAATCTAGAAGAATTTCCAATCTTTGTTGCCTACGCAGTCGTCTGCCGCTCGGTCCAAACCCCTACTAGTATTATATATACATTTAATATTAAAAATAATTCTACATACATTTATCTCACTATATTACAGTTCAATATAAATTAATTTACGCTCAGGCACCTAATTAGCTATATTAGGATCTTAGCTACAGTAGAGCACAAGAAGATGAATTAATGTGGTGTTCACTCATTTGTGAGAATACGAACGTGTTTGTTGAGCCGTTTGTCCAGATGTCACAATTGTTTAATTAAACCTAATTTAGTACATTCACAAATAAGTACGCACCTTTTGTTAAACAACTCTTAACATTACACGGATTTTTTTTTTCAACACAATTAAAATGTGAATGTTTTCAACACTTATTCTAAAGGAAACAGAGTTATCTTACATATATTTTATTTACACAAAAATAATACACATTTCCTTGTTTATAGCTTTTGTAAGCTCACCCTGCATTTAGGGACAGCACAAGCAGTTTTTTCTATTGGGCACTTTATCGAGGCTACTAAATAACATGGCAAGCGAATTTTGCTTAAAACACAAGAAAATTTATTACATAACAACGATAAATATGCACCGTTAGCCATGTCCGATAGTATAAATAATTGATCGTTCATATGTCATCCATCACCTTGTTGAACTTGAAGTAGAATGATAGGTATACTCATTTATTCACTTGCACTTCACGCTGGCTGTAGCTTATGCTTACAAATAATTCACACATTCCTCTCACAAACAGGTTTCCAATGTCAATGTCATGAGAATTACCCGTTGATCGTAATAGATAGAACTAGATTTTTAAGGAAGTCGATATAAAATGTATGTTCCTTTAGTGTCAATGCAAAGACATTTAGATTCCTAACAGTCATCGTAAAAAAGCTAATTTCACAAATATTAAAAAATAAGTATAAGTAAGTAGTAGAAGCTTAAAACAACACACAAATTGGGCTTAGGATACTTAATTCGTAAAATAGGAAAAAAAACTAAACTAAAATATTCAACCTTCTTTAGATCACACATATGACAAGTACTCATCTATAAAGAGAAGCTCCAAGGAGGTCAATACGTTCGAAAATAAACAAGAAAGAGAACCATCAAAATAACGTGAAACAGTATAGATTAAAATAACAGACAAAGCGGAGCTTACATCACACAAAACATCGAATCATTCGACGATTCAGAGAACGTTTTATAAAAAAAAAATTACGAAGCGACGCTGTATTAATCAAACCTTGTTTTTTATTGAAATTAAGACCCGTCTCAAGACCGCTGGCTAGTTTGCATAATATTACAATGTAGAAGGCTTCAAATGATACGCGAGATAGTTTTAGGCCCACCAAAATATTTATAGGCAATTATAGGGCCAGTTCGGCCAGTTATGTATGAGGTAGGTCAAAAAAGGACGCTCACCTATGCCTAAATATTAGGTACTGTTAACTTTTATATACTTATATGAAAATCAAATAAATCCTTTATGCAAACAAAATGTTTCAAATAAGATGTCTTGAAATCTGTAGACATAAATCTTTGCCTACCATTAATTACAGGGTTGGAATACTTGTAATGTGATCCCTTTATCCTGATTGATCATAAATCGTTATTTCTATTGAGAGGACGGGTTACTTTAGTATCGGCTTGTGACAAATTAACTTGCAGCTTGAAATAAATGTTTATTTCGGAAGCGAGATAGACTTGAGACTTTTGACTAAAATGAAGCTGCGAGTAAGATAAAACATCATTAGCATCCTGAAAAATGGTTACAATGGTTTTTTTAGTACGGTGGCCAGCACATCAAGCTACCCCAATCTGTCAGATTTTCCCAATTGAATATGAACTTTAGTCCTTTGTGGTAAAGTTGAAAATCTATCAAATAATTTTGACAGATTGGGGTAGGTTGACCTGCTGGCGTCTGTACATCCATTACGTTTAGGACCGTTGGAAGTTGGAACCATAATTAATTTTGCAGTTTGCAACATTGGGAACCATTATAAGCTTCATGCGCTATTTTTATATTTTTTACGCTGCAATTCTGCAAGGCGTCTAGAGAGAATCCGGATTTGCTTCTCAACCGGTTTCATTCGTTGTATTTGACTTTTATTTTTGCTGAGAAATTCAGACCTTATGAGTACGAGCCATCCTTGAGGGTATTTGAGGGGGTTAGGCTAAATAAAGGTTAACCTGTAGAAATAATTTATTTATGATTTAAAAAACGACAAACTGCATGCTTTCAAGAAGTGGACCAAGAGTGGTCAAGGGTTCACGGAGACTTTTCTATTCAAGGTCCTCGTTTAGACATAAATTATCTTATGTGCAAGGCTCCAAAGGGCTTTGGCTAGAGGAAGACTCGATGTTCTGATACAAAGCAGCACCCTAATTGCGTAACACACTATTACTCTCAATTTGAATCATTTTGAAGCGTATTGCTATTCCATTGCTCCATATGTTCGAAAAAGTTTTTGCTCAACAACGTAAATAATGCAATGAATGTTGTTGAACTGTCAAAATGAAACCCATTGCTACTGATAGTGTGTTACGCAATTACCCTGCTGGTTTCGGAGTGTAACAATAACCACAGTTGGGTAACATGAACTGAATAAAAACAGTCATCAAAAAGCATTTCGGAAATTTATCGAAAAATCCAATAAAAATAGAGAATAAAATACCAATATCTTTAAGAGTTTGAAAAACTAACGTGAACATGTCGACAATGGCCCCGATTCTGTTGGTCACAAACTAAACTAAATTTAAGTTCAGTGCATCTTTTTCTTTCTATTTCATTACGAAAAGGACAGAAGATAAATATTAGTTTAGTCCTGTCAAATTAGTGAGCGCCTGACGTAAATTGACGTATTTTTAGTAGCCAATTTTTTTATCTCGTCTAATTTGTCTATGGTTTATCTAATTTGACAGAACTAAACTAATATATTATCTTCTGTCCTTTTCGTAATGAAATAGAAAGAAAAAGGTGCACTGAACTTAAATTTAGTATAGTTTGTGAACAACAGAATCGGGGCCAGTCCCAACTTTTGTAATTGTTTGATTTTAATGAACGTTAAAAAAGTATAAAACTGTAATCAAGCTTTATGATCCTACGTTTTATGCATTCAGGAATCGGCATATAGGTACTATTGGTATTATTTGTCACGTGGTCGGCATTTCGATACATCACTATGACCTCGATGCAACCCCAGGCGCTCTGGTAATTACCCTGTGATGTCATCCGGGCAGGCTTAGTCCGGACTGCCATTACGCCAACGCCACATAATTTCATTTAGCCAAACGATATAATTTAAGCACTTTGGCTTACAATAACACTGACGTAGCAACAGCATGTTGATAAAAAAACAGATTAAAGTGTTTTGTGTTGAATCTGGGTCGACCTTTCTTTGATCTAAGCTAACTTTCAGCCAGTTTTTTATTTAATTAAGTTAAAAGGGTCCGTATAGCGCTACCGTTATTTTGGCGCGTGGCCAAAAGCGGAACTAACGCCGCCATGTTGTTTTTTGAATACCTGTTATAGTCGCGAATCAAATTTTGATAAAGATACAACCTGACACCGACCTGAAAATTTCAAATAAGGTGCGAAAATTTGAATTTCGCGGTCTACCACTGCGCAATCACCATAAAGAGACATTGATGAATAAATGTGTCACAAGCCAACGATTGGGCCGATCGTGCCTCTCTATCGCTTGTTCCGCGCTCTCGCTTGCACGCTCAGGCTCAGTCGGAACGTGACACTTTTTCGTGCGTGCAGCCGGTGTTCATCGATTTATAAGACGTTATCACGTCAATAATGTCAGATTAACAAGTAAAACTACAACAGTAAATTGATTTGTTGTATGACATAATACACGTGTAAGTTTTACAATTATTTTATTTAATTTAATAATATTCAGATAACATTGTGCAGTAGTACCGTACCTACGTCATAAGTTCAGTGCATCTTTTTCTTTCTATTTCATTAGGAAAAGAACAGAAGATAAATATTAGTTTAGTCCTGTCAAATTAGTCCGCGCCTGACGTAAATTGACGTATTTTTAGTAGCCATTTTTTTAATCTCGTCTAACTTGTCTATGGATTATCTAATTTGACAGGACTAAACTAATATTTTATCTTCTGTCATTTTCCTAATTAAATAGAAAGAAAAAGATGCACTGAACTTAAATTTTGTTTATTTTGTGAACAACAGAATCGGGGCCAATGTCAATTATTGTTTCCTTGAATAAATTGTGTTCATTTCCTGTTTGTTTGGGGCTTAAAAGCAAATATCATTTAAAACAGCTGTAATTCCCAAGATTGGTGTTTCACCCGTTTATACTAATAATAAAATGAATAATAGGTACTTTGTAATAATGTCATAACCGGCTACAATATATCTCACGCGTGAAGTCATTTTAAATTAATTCTTGGCCTGTAATTACCGTCCTTGAAAAGTTTCCGATCAATGCCGAAGATTTTTCATATAAACTGTATCCCCGCTTTTCACCCCCACAGGGAGAAATTTTTAAAAATCGTTGGGATTTGTTCATAACTTGACTCAAAGATTATTTGAGTTAATCATGTCAATTAATGGAATCGATTCAGTTATTTATTCTGAACAAACTATATTCAGGTTACGCATACGAGTATACTAAAAATAATGTTTTTTATAGTGGTTTAAAGTTGCAATTTTAGGGATGCGGTGCGGATGTCCGATGAGATGATTGGTGGATAAAACCACTTTAGTACAAAATTACTTTCAATAGTTGTCAATGAGAGGCACAGTTTGAATACGTGGAAATCGTGGAATACAAAGATTCACTACTTATTGTTTAAATAAAGATTGTTGCTAAAGCGTCTTTAAAATAAATACACGTTTGCATTAGGAAATGTAGGCAAAGAGGCAAACAATGTGGTTATCAGTTACACTTGAGGTAATTTGTAGGTAGCTGCGAAGTTATCACACGTTTATTTCTGCAACCATTGTAGTAATTAGTGAGCTTGTAAACGAACCGATATCGATAAATGGTATACCGAATCTAATCCTATTGACGATAATGTAACATAGGCTGTCAAAACTAGGAATTCATCGTTACTTTGTTTTGTAGTTACTGAAAATTCGATAAGGAGGATATTTAGCTACGGTAGCTCGGTTATAAGTTATAACGATACGACTCGTTCTTTAAACTTTAATGAATATTTATCAAAAGATGGCGGTTTTGCTAGCACACTTAAATAGCATGGCTGTCAAGAATTCAATCACATGTGACGGTCGTTTGAGACTTGGATGGAAGAAGGAAACTTGTTGAGCCGATCTCAAGTAACATGGAAGTAAACGACGATGATGACGATCGTTGAGACTTGACGTTTTTACCACAAGTAAAGACAGCGCGCACGCTGCAAGGATCAGACAAGTCAACATTTTCAAAAAACCGCTACCTACGATACAATTATTGCAAATGGCACCGCTTGAATCAGCATCCTAATTGCGCAAAGCACGATCAATCATAATTTGAATCATTTTGAAACAGATTGCTAATACATTTCATTTCATCTATCCATGTTCGAAAAAGTCTGCTCAACAATACTACATCATGCAATTCATGTTTTAGAACTGTCAAAATGAAACCGATCGTGATTGATCGTGTGTTACGCAATTAGGGTGCAGGGCCAGGGACAACAAGACTTTTACCTTTTAAATGGCGCTACAGTAGCCAACTGGCCAACACCTAAAGCGTTTAAAATTTTACAGAGCTTTTCCACATGTTCTGATTATTTACGAGCACAGTAGGCTGGTAAAGTGATAAATTCTTAAACGCGCTTCGACGTTATTTCGTTTAACAACTTTTATATAAGGCTTTGGCTTTTTACTGACACGGAAAAGTCGCACAGTAATAATGCAGAGGTTAATTTTTCCACTAGCAACGCACGTCCCACCATGAAATCATTATGAACATTCTAATAAGCACAAGGTTGAGACGTGGGACGTTGAGACGTGGACAATCCGAGCAAGAGAAAGACAGAGGATAGATGCATTCGAAATGTGGTGCTGGAGGCGGATGATTCGAATACCATGGACAGCCAAACGCATAGATGTGTTTATCCGTTCCCAACTCGCTGTCAAGACCCGATTGTCTACAATATGCCTACAGCGTATTCTGACCTATTTCGGCCACATAATGCGAAAGAGAGAGCAGCCTTGAAAAGCTGGTTATTGTTGGCAATACCGAAGGAAAAAGAGCACGAGGCCGGTCGCCAACACGATGGTCTGACCAAGTAAAAGAAGCTACGTCCTCAAGCAATTTTCAGCAGGTGGTGACGACAACTTTGGACTGGAGTAGATGGAGGCAGATTGTCCGCTTAAAAGGGTCCAGTCACAGATAACGCAAGTATCACGATCTGTATGAAAACCAAGCGTGCCTTTTTTTGACTACCCTATATGACGCCACAAGCGCTCTTTCTCACCCACGCTCACCCAGCCAGCAGTACACAGGACTGAGCGCGAAAGTGGCGGCTTACGATTTTTGAACATAACTCGTAAGTTGGTGCGATTTTTGGCACGCGAAGTATCTATGGAAATATCTATGGGTCCAGTGACCACGATTCTCAGTAATGAGGGACCGATTGAAGAAAAAGAACCAGCACAATTTTTCATGAAAAAAGCAATATTTCTACCATAAGCTGGCAAGAATTGCTATTTGTTACGTCCTCATACGAAATACCAAATTGTTTGTGTCAGTCAGACTCAGTAAAGAAAATGATTTGCTTGCGTTCCGCGTCGCGACTATCATTCACGGTCAAGTTGACAGGTGGTACTACTTGTCCCCATTCTCAGGACGACATTAGACATTATAATGTACTCTGTGCATTAGACTTTGATATGAACCAGTTTACTGAGGAAACTACCAATGCAAGGTTTTTATAACTATGCTGAGGTTGGTACCTTAGAAGTTCTACAGTGTCTATTGTCTACAAGCAGTTGCAATGTCTAGGGATTTATTACAAACATATTGACATGGTATAATGGCCATTTCTAAAGTTCAGTGATAGGATTTTTCGTAAATAAAATAATAATATTTTTGTTATGTTCAGTCTGTAGAAGATTGCAACAGTGCAATGTAGGCAATAAGGATATATTTAGATGTTCTGTAATCTGCAGGGTAATTGCGTAACACACTATCAGTAGCAATCGGTTTCATTTTGACAGTTCAACAACATTCATTGCGTTATTTACGTTGTTGAGTAGACACACTTTTCGAACGTGTAAGGAGCAATGGATTAGCAATAAGCTTCAAAATGATTCAAATTGAGAGTAATAGTGTGTTACGCAATTAGGGTGCTGTTCCAAATTCGTTGCTATTTAGGTAAGAATAGAAAATAGGTTAAGTAATTCAGTTTGGGAGGCAAATGGCGGCGCAATTATTTAAAAATCCATCGTTTTGTTAGATATCTTTCTTCTCATTATATTATTGGTTTTCCTTTTAGTATAAGTAAAATTAGTTTTATCTTACTTAACCACGGTCTCGACGAAATTTCGGAAAGTTATTATGTCAAAAGGCGACTTTTTCGTTCAAGTGGTAAATTTTTCTAGAAATATACGGATTTCTAGGAAAATGTATCACTTGAACGAAAAGGTCGCCTACTCTTGCTTAGAAATCTTTAAGGAACAGAAATTTCCAAACACTTTATAGAAGTACATAAGCACTTATTTATTTATTTTTAGCAACGATACTATATGCATCGCTGCTATCAAAAAATAATCGGCAGGATGTAAGCAAAATTATTTTCAACGTTCACCGTAATGTTGTCAATGCTGCCGCTGTCATGGCCGCCCAAGTTATTGTATCGATAAAATTAAGTGCGCAGTGGTAGATCGCGAAATTCAAATTTTCTTACGTTTTTTGCAATTTGCAGGTCAGTTTCAGGTTGTATCTTGATCAAAATTTGATTCGCGATTATTTATAACAGGTACGCACGGCTACACATCAAGCTATATACAATAAGCTGACTTCTGATTGTACGAAAAACCTATACAATGCAAGGTCAGCTTAAAATGGAAATGTATAGCTTGATGTATTTACAGAATTATAATCATAAGAAAAATTAATACATCTTTTTAAGTGAGATTTGTGCTATAAACACCTTTCCCTAGGAGATTTCTTCTTGTGGTACAAATCTAACTTAGGAAGACGTATTAATGATTCTAATGATTATAATTCTGTGAATAAGTACCTGTTATAGTCGCGAATCATATTTATGATCAAGATACAACCTGACACTGACCTGCAAATTGCGAAATTCAAATTTTCTTACGTTTTTTGCAATTTGCAGGTCAGTATCAGGTTGTATCTTGATCAAAATTTGATTCGCGACTATAACAGGTACTTCTTTTTAATCATAGTCATTGGAATCATTAATAGATCTTCCTATGTTAGAAGTTAGTTAAGAAGAAATCTCTTATGGTACAAATCTCATTTAGAAAGATGCATTGGCCGCGGTGACCGTATTCTAGCCAGTTACAATGTCAAGTTCAACAAAAAAAAGTGGCCGTTTATGTGCTCGGTGCTACAAACGATTTCGTAACTGAACCTGAACGATAAACGCAAACAAACAAGCCTCCACATTACCATTTTTCTGCATCGAAAAATGTTTTGCAGTAATAGACAATTTTTAAAATCTAGATCCTCTCTAGAACTGACGATCAAGGCCGTATTGAACGCGGAAGAAAAAAAAAACTAGACAAACAACTACACATAGCAAGTTAATAACTAATATATAAGCAACAATGAGACACTTAAAATTGCAGGCATTTTATTTTAGGCCCGAATCATCTTAAAATGTCATTATATAAACGGTACGGTAGTATTCTCTATTTAAATGGCAGTGTGACATATGTTTTTTTTTTTTTTCTTGTTACATAGCAGAGCCAAGCTACTTGTAGTAAGTGAAGTGGCAACTTCTTTGAATTTATTTTGATGTTAATGACAAACTTGTTATTAATTATCTATCAGTTTAATTAATGTTCTCAGAAAATAAAGCGGCAATACACCACAAGGTTACTCTACATTGTCTGTGTTTGCGCATAATGGAGCGGAAAAATTTATACAAAGAGCATAATCATATAGTCAACATGATGAAAAAATTAATGGTTGTATTACTCTGCTCCAATTACCTAATAATATGAAGGGCCATTGAATAATCACGAGAATTAATGAGTCGTGGTTAAGTCACAGTAACTTGTAACTGAGACAGTGAATTAATAAAGAGGCGCAATCCACTCAGCGTTATTCCCACAAGGATAGCGCATCAAGCGTGGCATTAGAACAAAGCTGTAGAAATAAGAATACAAAGAAGTAAACGATAATAGTCTATGAATGACACCTCATGAATACGATGAAGGCTGATACAGATGTCCTTTGGAGTGTTACTTCAAACGTTCAATGAATTGGCACGAGTTCTATGAAGACTCGTAAGTAATACTCGGCAAAATGGATGACCTCAGTAACTTATCAAAGAACAAATCATAAACTTCGTTAGTTTTATAGAGCTTAGTCTTGGAAGAAGCAAGAAAGAAAAATTCGAGTTCAATTCAATTTCATTCTCGAATAACCGTGGAAATACTAAGTTCTGACCAGCAAGTTGGCACAGTTTTTTGTTTTTTTATGAAGGTAATGGCGAGTAAGCAAGCGTATTGGATACAGTCTTGAAAGCATTGTAGGTATAGTTTCTTTGTAAACGAATTCCATTCGTTTCACAGACTCATACAGTGGGAAACACAGACATATTGTTTTGTTACTAGACATTTATTCAAGGAGGTTAAATATCAAAGACTTCGTATTTTCGTCTCTTGAATATTTTTGGAATAAAGTGATTTACTATGATAGGAAAAATAACTCCATAGATCCGATGGAAGCCATTTTTTTTCACCAAAAGTCATGGGGTGATATCGGGTAGTTACAGGTAATTGAGACAAAATCTTTCTATCAATACCGTGTTTTTTGACGATTAAATTAACGATTACGTACCATAAAACAAACATCAACGATCGAATGTTACTACAATCCAGCGCCATTGAACGTTCTTTGGCCTTCGCTTAAGGGCCTATACTACCTCAAATGGCTTAGCATGATCCTCCGTTATGTCGAAAATACTGCAGCATTAATTTTGAAATACATATATGGTAAAGTTGAGGATTAATGCTAGGTCTTACGTTAGACGAAAACACGATTTCATAAAATTTTCTCGATAGAAAAAAATTCCAAAGTTACCTCCAAACTGAATAATAAACCGCTGGTATTCAAAAAATACTTCAATTTAGATCATGAAACTTTGTATATTAACCGAACTAACTATAAAGCAGGTCGTATGTTATTTACTTTTTTTTAATTACCATTATTTTTACCGTAAAAAGCAAATACCTAAACTATTGGCGCTGCCTGCCGCCTAGCACCGCACTCTGTCTCGCTCTCACTCAGTCCGCAAGCAGTATCGTGCGAGCGAGATAAAGAGTGAATTTTAGCTGAGGCAGTGTAGGCTCTTAACCGGCCAAGTTAACTAACGGTGAAGATCCCTATTTGTTGGGGCTCGTTGGATTTGTCTGTGGTCTAAAAGCCCTATTGGTCTAGAAGCCCTATTATTGAACGAGATAAGATTGGCAAAAGCTCTACTAAGACAGTCGCATAATGACCCCGATTCTGTTGTTCACAAACTAAACTAAATTTAAGATCAGTGCATCTTGTTCTTTCTATTTTTCATTAAGAAAAGGACAGAAGATAAATATTAGTTTAGTCCTGTCAAATTAGTCAGCGCCTGACGTATATTGACGTATTTTTAATAGCAAACTTTTTAATCACGTCTAAACTTGTCTATGGATTATCTAATTTGACAGGACTAAACTAATATTTATCTTCTGTCCTTTTCTTAATGAAATAGAAAGAACAAGATGCACTGAACTTAAATTTAGTTTAGTTTGTGAACAACAGAATCGGGGCCATTAACTAGTGTCAACTATCAACTGCACATTTGTGCCCGGTTGATGTTGATAGGCTCGCTTTTTATTACATCATGGGGCTTAAACATAACTAAGGTCTGCGTAACCCTTCGAGGAATACAGGAGTGATGTTATGCATACATTTCATAACTTCAGCTGCAGTCAAAGATGACTGAAGATGGAAAATTATCATATAGGTATGACGACCACTCTAAGAGGTTTCTACTGTTATTATAGGGGGCAAGTTTTATCTGTAGGTAATTCGAGATGAGTTTATTTATCAAGTTTTAAATCGAGATTCGTGCTAAACGTTCTTTCGAATACGTCTCCAAAATAAATGACGATTCTGCCAAAGTCAAGGTTGGATTGAACAAAAGTGAATCTGAGTGTGAGTTATAATGACGTACAGACGCCAGCAGGTCAACCTACCCCAATCTGTCAAATTACTTTGATAGATTTTCAACTTTATCGCAAAGGAATAAGGTTCATATTCACTTGGGAAAATCTGACAGATTGGGGTAGCTTGATGTACTGGCCTCTGTACCTATTTAGAAGCTGTCATCATAGCGGTAACTTGTCGTGCCGTGCTGGTAGGGAGGGAAACGTGACACCGAACGTAATCACACTGAAATATTTGTTTAATTTTGTAATAAAAGATAACACGATAATGTATAGGTACAAATAACGCTGCTGTAATTACTGTTACGAAAATACACCTCCTCGTGTGTACCTATGAATTTAGATTTTGAAGCATCTTACTAATATTATAAATGAGAAAGATTGTGTTTGAATGTTTGTTACTTAATCACGCAAAAACGGCTGAACGGATTTAGATGATAATAATAGCCTCCCCGACCGATTTCAGTCACGGTGGTCAACCTCAACGGAGATTAGCCAGGTACGCAGGAGATATTATAGTGCACAAGTGTGCGCGCAGACACAGAAGCACTCCCTCTTCCCTCACTCTCATATTCCGATGGGACAGCAATCCGACACGATCGGAGAGCGTGCTTTCCGAGGCACGGGGGTATCACACCGCCAACTTCCAAACTCCGGGCTGTTACTAAGAAATTCCTAATGGAAAAACTCAATAACACCTTGCCCGACCCGGGAATCGAACCCAGGACCAGAGATTAACATATAAATTATTATGTCAAATTGTTTTTAACCCAATACTACATTCCCGTAAGATAATTTCCACGCGGTAGAAGCCTACCTATAGGTTAATAGATGCACAAGTTATTCATTTTCTGCCTGTGAGAAAATAGGTTTATAGGTTAGACCTACGTGTTAATATGACCTATGAGTATCACAGATACGTGTGGATGTCAAGATAGTTTGTTTATTATGCACCCGTGGTCATCCACATTGTACAGACGCCAGCAAATCAAGCTACCCGAACCTGTCAAATTTTCCCAATCAACTTTGAACCTTATAGTTTAGTGATAAAGTTGATAATCTATTAAAGAAATTTGACCGTGTGTAGTAGCTTGATGTGCTGGCGTCTGTACCTAGCACTAGCGTAGCATGACACACACATTGCTCTAATAGATTGCTATTTCGTTTGTTTTGTTATTGGGAAATACTGGAAGCAAAATTCTTTCCAAAACATATTGGGAATGATGGCAGTTTGTATACGTGTTTTTGAAACGCAAGTGAGCGTCTAAAGAGGCTTATATTCGACATAAATTGCGCAAAAAATTACGTTACAAAGTACAAACGTAGTAGAACCAACAGGAACTTCATTCTGCAATAACGATGACAACACTGTCAATTGTCATCGCAGTGCGAAACTGACGACCTTTCACGTAACGCTAACCTCTTTGTATACATTGGGGCACTCAGTACCTACAGAAACAGTTTAATTATGAGGCTGCGGTTCCACTGAACCGGAGCTGCCATGCTATTCTCTAAGGATACAGCCTTGCGGGCAGCGCTGTCGCAGCGGTGAAAACAATAGTTTCAGCGCTGCGACAGCGCTGCCCGCAACGCTGTATCCTTAGAGAATAGCTCCCCTGGGCGGAGCGGAGCGGAGACGTGCAGGAATCGTCCAATCACAGACGAGACGAGTGACACTATGAGCATTTCAACCATTGTGATTGGTCGATTCCTGCACGTCTCCGCTCCGCTCCGCGCGCTCCGCTTCAGTGGAACCGCAGCCTTATAGTGGTTATATCAAAATGTATTTTATGAATAACAGTGAACTCGTATCGTCTTAATTAATTTACCATTTAAAAACGCAACAACTAATGATTAAGATCATTTAAGATTCATCAAAATGGTTTTTCTTATTGATTTGACATTAATGAGAATATGACGAGTCTGAAATTACAGAGTCATTTTTTTTTTACCTCAGTTCAATAAATTACTCGATTTCTTCGGGCGGTGCCACGTAATTCCGTTGCGGTAAGCTGTAGATTAGATGCCAGCTACTTATTTTTTATGCAACGGCAAAACAGAAACGATGAGAGTTATTAGTTATAGGGTCCCTGAAACGATCAAGTGGAACTGTCATTTTTTACGTGATTGATACACAATGCATATGTTATGGGCCAAGTGATTAATGCGGGCAGTATTCATAATGCCCGGGCAGTATGAATAATGCCCAGCCATATCGCGCCAAGTGATTAATCACAATCTAAACTCACCTATTTATCACATTGCCCGGGCATTATGAATATGGCTACATGATGATCGGGCAATGTGATTAGTTTTTTTAATTTGAAATTGTTAAGTTTTCTAGCGCCGGAAACTATTATACCTAGTAGTATTTCAAATTTCAATTTAATTCGCATAATAAGTGATACTAACATAGTTATTAAGTTTTATTTACTAACAAAGTTGTTACTATATTATTATGTATACTTAGGTTAAGGTATGTATCTATCGGTCTTTGTTACCTGAAAATAAATGGTTTATTATTATTATAATACTAAACGACGTCAGGGGCACCCCGAGGTTCGGTTTGGTTAGGTTCCTTTAAACCCTGCAGACATAAATAGGAGCCCCGCGTAGCGGGGCTCCGTCGACCTAACGTAAAAATCGCTGTACGCTGCGAAAATAAATTGTAGTGTGTTTAGTGATATTTTGAGTTGAATATTTTGCTGTGCAATCAGTAATTTTGATAGGAATTCGGAATCTTATTGCATAGAAAAAGGATATTTTCTGATTTGCGTTTAAATACTACCCTTACTCTACCCGATAATTGATTTCAATACTTGTAATGCTCGGTCTATCTAACTAAGTATTCATTTGAAAGTATTAAACATGCTTTACATCACTCTGCCCAATAGGCACTGGGCATTATTCATAATGCCCGGGCAATGTGATAAATTGATTGGTTATAATCACATTGCCCGCTCTTATTGGGCATTATGAATAATGCCCGATTAATCACTTACACTACAAAATGCAATTCCAGCGATTGCACACAAAATATTGACAATTGCAATTAATCGTTTCGGGGACCCTCAAATTAACGTTATTTACTCCAGTTGGATTAAATAGGATGACTAATTATTTACTTTTGCGTAATCGATGACATGCCTACTATGACGCCACCCTACGCCAGTGCGACGCGACGTAGGCAGAGGCAGTAAGCCTTTGTAGCAGCAAATACAGAGCAAAGACAAGATAACTATTCAATACATGAGGTTAGAATTGAGACAAGCTGGCAGCGCCAATAATACTAACAAAGGTCTTAGTTTAATGGAAATTTTCATTCAGCCTATTGAAGTAGGTAATAACTAATAAGAAATACAGTCCGTCGTCAGATGGTTCGTGGTAGGCTGTATAAAAGTGTTCTGCTCTCTTTTTTGTGATATTTAAACAAATGAAAAAACTTACGTGGTATTCCTTTGATAAAATTATTAAAATCTTTTGTACATTCGTTGTAATATAGTACAGGAGTTAAGGCCTAGACCAGAATTCATTGACATAATTTATTATAATTACCGAAAGATAATTTGCATATAAAAAACTACACTACAAGGAAATAAAGGTTCCTAATCCATTGGGAAAATTTGACAGATTGGGGTAACTTGATGTGCTGGCCTCTGTACAAGGGAAAGTGTATTGCAAGATTGAAAATCGCTTTACTTCATACTGGTAAAGTGAAAATATCGGATTAAAGTCGCAAAACCAGTTAGTTCTGTTGACATATTTACCTACCATTGAACAAGGCTTCAAGGGCAGAAAAATGCTGAACAGAAGCAAATAATATGTTCATTGGGAGCCAGTATGCACTAAAAAGATTTAAATCATACTTGAATATTGTTAAATGGCGTGGCAAACTCTTGGGTAAGTCATACTTCAAAAATCTTGACTCATCTAGGATATCGTCATACTTGCCATGTATGACGACGGTCTTGGTTGTGTACGAAAATCTATGACTGAGCTTATGGCATCCTGCATCCGTTACTGGCAGGCAGATAAGGTGCAGCGCAGACGGCACACTTTTTGTGCGATCGAGTCTTCGGCGCACAAAAAGTCTGCATGGCGCGTAAAAAGTCGGTCGCGGATTTTTCACAGACTCAATGCACACGACGCACATCTTCGATCATTCTGTCGGCAGAGCTGTCTGTCTTTTTAAATGTCTATCATGATATTCTGCCTTAGAAGTATCATAGTGTCCCGAAGTCCCCGAATTACAGGGATTTTTTGTGCGCCGGACTTTTTGCGTGTCGTGTGCGTTACTGCATATAATTGCATAGGTTCTATTTTCACAGACTAAAAAGTGCGTCACGGATAGTCTGTCGTCTGCGCTGCACCTAAATTGACAAATCTTAGGTTAAGCGCTATGTAATTGTGAAAATATATTGAAAAAACAAGATGGCGGCGTTAGTTCCGATTTTGGCCACGCGCTAAATTATCCTTGTACAGAGGCCAGCACATCAAGCTACCCCAATCTGTCAGATTTTCCCAATTGATTAATAACCTTATTCCTTTGTGCTAAAGTTGAAAATCTATCAAAGAAATTTGACAGATTGGGGTAGGTTGACCTGCTGGCGTCTGTACCTAGCGGTTTTCCTTAAGGTGAATGCGAAGTGGTAGACCGCGAAATTCAAATTTTCTTACGTTTTTTACAATTTGCAGGTCAGTGTCAGGTTGTATCTTGATCAAAATTTGATTCGCGACTATAACAGGTACGTATTTACAGAATTATAATCATTAGAAACATCCATACTTCATTAAAAAAAAAAAACATCTTTATAAGTGAGATTTGTACCATAAACACTTTTCCCTAGGAGATTTCTTCTTGTGGTACAAATCTAACTTAGGAAGATGTATTAATGATTCTAATGACTATAATTCTGTGAATAAGTACCTGTTATAGTCGCGAATCATATTTTGATCAAGATACAACCTGACACTGACCTGCAAATTGCAAAAAATGTAAGAAAATTTGAATTTCGCGGTAATGACTGCGCAATCACCTTAAATGTGTTGAGATCATTATTATACTTAGGTGCTCAAAAATGCCTGCCATTTCGATAGGATGCCAGCAGGCTTGACCGATGATGACTATAACCATTTTCTTAAAAACGTTAACCTTCAAAAGGAATAATAATTATTCATTTGTTGACAATTTTTTTAATTATTAACAAAATTGTTTACAATCAGGCGGGCAATTAATTACGAAGCATCTCGTTTCCTCTCTAATGACGCTCGCAAATTGATGTAACCGTAGAAGAATCGGAGTTACAGCAAATAATATTTAAAGCCACGATAAACGGGTTTTTTTTTTAATGAAGTCTTGTGACGTTATTCTTATCAGGCTGATTATCAGAGCATTTCTTAGATATTTTCGATTGAATAAACCTATTGTTTTAACATTTCATAATACCTAGTCTATAAACTTTCTATAACGAAACTAATTTGGGAATCATAGCAATAGAATTGGTACGTAAGTAACTCCAACAGAGAGTTGTCCACTGTTTGGATAAATACTATAGACTTGAAATTGCCAGAACTGTTAATTTCACACTGAAGGGAAAAGGTTGGCTGGTACTCTGGTAGTAGCTGGATGAGAGTTGCTGAGAATCAAGCTGGATGTCGTGCAGTTGGAGAGGCCACCAACAGTGGACTATAGGCCTATGAGATGTTAGATAGTTGGATGAGAGCTAAAAAGGAAGACAGGCAATCTCTTTACATCGAGCGTACCGTAAAGTAAATGTAACTTTTGTAGATCGCATGTCCTAGTTTTCATGAAGCGCTTGTTCAGTTTTCAAGCATGAAATTCTGACTTAGGATTCGTTCCCCGGACTGCTTGGACAGAAGCTCGCAGTTTTTAAATGCCTGGGTTTTTGCAATAATCTTGTTTCATATTTCCATTCAGTAGTCCTTATAGTCTTCGATTCTTCTACAATTCGTGGTTGGTGTACCTCTTCGCAAATTTCATGCCTAAATACGAGGAATTGTGTAAGTACGGACGCCAGCACATCAAGCTACCCGAAACTGTCCCATCAACTTTGAACCTTATGATGTAGCGATAAAGCTGAAAATCTATTAAAGAAATTTGACAGATTGTAGTAGCTTGAAGTGCTGGCGTCTGTACATTCATTTTAACTTTTTCCTTTATCGTAAGATATAAAGTAGATAACGAAAAATATGCGGAAAATTCTGATTGTAAAACGATTAGATAGAAAATGAACTCATTTTAATGTGTGGATCTCAAGTTTGTAGCGCATTTTCGTTCTTTGTAATAAAAAGTAAAATTCCACGTAATCTTCATCAATAAATAAATTGAATAATCGGATATCGACTATTACAGATTGAGAACTCATTTTCGCAAGCAATCTACATACTTATTATCAAAATATTGACATTAATTATTAATTGATTATGAATGATTAGACTGGAAAACAAGTAGGTAAGTATCTTGTTTTGTTCCTAAAGTAGCCATCAACATAACTCAGTGTTTATAACTTTTACTGGAATTTAGGAAGTGCCTACTACCACTTACCAAATGTAATGATAAAATCTAGCGACTCACTCGACCGTATCATAGGTCGTACGTATCGACAAAAGCATCAACTTTCAATGTCGCCGGAGACACTGTAAAAGTGTAAAACTTCCGTTAACTGCAATCAAATAGGTCTTGTTTTACAGAAACAAGTGCCGGCACATTAGTCACTGGCTGATAACAAGCTTATCAGTTGCGCTACCTCAGGCATCGCGTTGGCGGTAAAAATCAATAATTGATGTATTTGCTACACCTTACATTAAAAAAAAAGTGCGCTTGCACGATGACGAGACCATAAAGAAAAGAATACGATATGTCAGCGACTTATCGTTGCTTCCACCTTTAGGTTCCCCGCCATCGTAAACCAGACAGCGAAAGGGTTGTCGACCTAGTAAAAAGGCTATTATTGATGATATCCTGTCACAGCATAATATATACATCCACATTTTAACCCCTGGCTTTTGTGTTTGCGTTTGGTATAAACCCACTATTTCATGCAAAACCTGACTTCAAATAATCCGTTAGATATCGCAAGCAGGATAAGTATTTACGTACCTGCCTATATGTGATGATTACTGTGACTGATCGCAAACTGTAGTTAAATCAATTGTCACATTAGCATACAAACGCAATTCAGAGGTTCTCAGGGATACTACCATCAAGGTCCGAAGAAGTCGCCAAAACAGCAAAACAGCAGGAAGTGAAGCTCAGGAAGACAGGACCGAAACACGGCGGGAAGGCAGACAGGGCATACACAGCAGGAGATACAAAAGGCTGAAAAGAAAGAGAGAGTCCTACTCTACAGTGAGGCTAAACTACATAGAATTTATAGTCAACTTCTAGTACGTCTAACTAAAATTCTGTCCATTTTACTACCCAAAAATGAGCGTGCTAAAGAAGAGCTAAAAGGAGCAGGATAAACGGAGGTAGTTTAAAGCTTTAAGAGCCACATCTAAATTAATATTATTATAGCATATCCAACTCATTTCAGACAACATTTAACTTCGTTAGTAAGTTATAATTAGTTCCAGTCTAGACAAGACCATCCACTTGTCTAATAAATTTACTATTCTGGCCTGACCTTCAGTTACCTGGTTTTGGTGGTCCATTATGGTACTCGTAATTAAAAATCTAACTGTTATCACAGAATAACTAATAGTGCTGTTATTCATTTGGTATATCGTGTTTTTTTATGTGACTATGACCATTTAACTCATTTAAATACTAGATTTACTTATAGAAGACGTGGTAGCATACTCGCTTTATATATTTAAAATAGATGCAATAATTTTGGCTGACGATGACACTACTAAGTTCACCATCAAACGACTTTTGGCTGTTGGAGATTTTGATCATTTATTCAACAGCCGATCGATTCTGTAAAAATCTCACCGTGAAAAGTTAGGTTGAAGTGAGCTTAGAGTGAGCTGTCAAGAGTATCAATCCCTAGCATCAGAATGACACTGACAGCTCACTTCACCCAAGTTTTCACGGTGAGATGGTTACAGAATTGCACTGCAGTATAGGATATTTTGTTATGAAGACTCTTCTCATAAAAAAATCCAGAATAATCAAAGCAGCGACGGAGCTTATTGCTCTCTACAACCGAAGTTTATTTTAAAACTTTACAAAGTTGCTTCATAATAATCTAGAAAGTAATAAATATTCCAGCTTTAACAGTGCTATATTTTACTCGATTTTTTATCCAAAATTATTGGAAAGATGACCCCGTTTTTTGTAGTGACGGTACGGGTTCGTCAAAGATTGTTTTACTCCTGATTTTATACTGCTATTTATTTGTAGAATGAAGATAGGACACAGATAATAAGAGGTACCTAGTAGAAATAACAATAGTATGATGGCATCAGTTTCTCTCAAGGAAATGGCAAGTGAATACTGCCAATTTAACATAGTCAGTAACTGATGAAACCCGCCTCCATTGACACAAGCTCGTGAACAATGCCAGTGATTCATACGTGTTCATACCGTGTGCAACAAACCTGCATACCTACAGAGTTAAAACAATAGAGTGCGCGCGCGCCGGTGAATTCAATCGGTCACGTTTAGCTGGATTGATTCAGGAAATAAATCATTATGATTATTATTTTAAAGTATTTCGTGCAACTGCACGTTCGGGTTGAATTATTTTGTTTTTAGGTTTTAGAACAGTGCACTGTGCACGTGGGTTGGATTACGTTTGAGGATGTGTTCAGACAAGTAGATAAAGTTGTTGAACTACGAAGCCAAAGCTGTTCATTAACAAATTAGCACTTTTAATATGGAGCAAAATATATTTATTTAGACGAGGTTAAATCTTGATAAAATATGGAGAATTTCATGTTGAATTCTAAGAATTTCCTTCGCCTGGACAAGCAATGTTAATGTATTTTAATGTTATTAGAGATATTATCTGGCATAGTTGAGTTCTGTGACTAGTGTATAAAAAGTTTAAAAAAACGATGTTATTTTATATTGTTTCATATTAAGCATTTTATAAAAACCTTGAGGTTCTGCACAACTTACGGAAGTACCTACTTCAAAACTGCCAAGAAATGGCGGACGAAATTAAGAAAGTAGAATTGTTTTCCGAAATAGAAAAACAATCTACTAGAAATGCTTCGAATATCGGTAAAATTTAATTTAAATGCTAAGCATCATTCGAATAAATGCATTCACTCAAATGAAGCATCTGAGCAAAAAAACGAATTCAACAAAGAATGAATCAAGGTCTCCATGCTGTTGTGCAATTACGTAATAATTGCTAGCGTGGCGCTGAAGTGCGGTGTGGGAGGCTGTTCTGGCAGGCCACTGGCGAAATAATCTTGCCAACATAGGCAGATTCTGCCTGAAGAACGACTAGAAATATGAAAAATTTAATTTCGATTGAATTCAACGACGTTTCGCTGTTCAAACTTCACCCGCCAGTTTTTGACATTCTATTTTTTTCTCAAGTGGGTCCTCTATTGAATCAAGGCCTTGGGAGGAGGTTCGTTGTAAAAAAGATAACATAATAGAGGTTCTATGGCACTTCAGAGTACAATACAGCAAGGAAATTGCGAGGGACGAAAAGTGTTAAGAAATCTGGAATTTCAAGAGCTTTGTTGAACGCAAAAGGCTGATGAGATCATAAGTCTTTGTAGTTAGATTACCGCTATCTAGGTCACAAAAGATATTCAAACATTTTCAATCGCTAAAGGTACAGATCAAGTTAAAAACCCGAATAATTTGTATTTAATTTCGCTAAAGCGAAGGTTCTTGAGCGCAGAGTAAGATATGCATCAGTAAGTTTCGTGCAATCATATTGAGATTGGCAGCCATTGTAAGTTAAATACAAGTTTAGTTATGTAATCATTCAGTTAATTACTTAGGTAATGATTCGTCAAATCGGAAATACTAGTCAACTACAGACCTACATTTAGTGAGCGACTACATGACAAAAATTAGGTCCACTCTTGACTAACATGAATGAATGTAAGTATATTTGTGTGTGTGTGTGTGTGATAGTTTATTAAATTATGTCGCATGTGCAAAGTGCATCTCGACGGAGCATTGAGGGAAAATCGGGTGGCAATGACACCGCACCGATGGAACACGTCACGGAAAATAACACAGACAACTCCTTATCTCTACATTTATTTACCTGGGATCTAGAGTTCTAGACATTATTTTCCTTTGTCGTTCCACCGAGATTGAACATTTTGATTAAAACTCTGTTCGGTAACGTGAAAAATTCAGATACTATCTGCTCCAAATAATCTCCGAAATTACTTAGGATTATATTTTTTTATAGAAATAACATCTCGAATTTTCTCAGGGTGACCTTTTTCGTGGAATATAATAATGAACCGGAATCCTCTAGATTACGTCAAATCACGCTCTGATTGCGTTAAAATAAAGGACATTCAAATCAAACTAAAGGAATGTTATGAAGTGATGAAGATCAAATAAACATGTTGCTACTGAGCAATATAACCATGACAGAGGCTCAATCGATTGCGATTGGGTAACGGAGTAACATTTTTCAACGAATAACATTTAGTATTTTCTTTCAGTCATGTAGCTACGTGGAAATGATTATAAATCCGTCAAGTCATAATCCTACTAATATTATAAATGCGAAAGTTTGTATGTATGGATGTATGGATGTTTGTTACTCTTTCACGCGAAAACTACTGAACGGATTTTGATGAAACTTTACAGTAATATAGCTTATACATCAGAATAACACATAGGATACTTTTTATCCCGATATTCCCACGGGATCAAAACTTACGCGGGTGAAACCGCGGGGCGCAGCTAGTAACCAATAATTGGACCCGTAACACTGAATATGCCGCATAATTATACGCAGGATAAGCCCGTACTTCATAAAAAAAGCTCTGGTGGGTGGTCTTATGGATAGATATAAGATCTTTTTATCTTTTTTTCTAACATGTCTGGCGTTATCCAAGTTTCTTGCATCTAGCGTGTGCGTAAGAAAGCTTGCGTGACCCATATTCCCCAAATGTCAAAGAAGGCCAAAGAGGCTCGACAGATGGGCTAGCACAACTTTCGCGGTTTCGATCAAGAATTTTATTGCGTCTTCTAACTTTAATGCCTCTGATATTTGTTCTTGAAACTTTTTATCAATTCTTTTATATGTAGTACCAATCTACACGGTCGAAGTTTTTGGAAGAAGTGTCAAGGTACAGACGCCAGCAGGTCAACCTACCCGAATCTGTCAAATTTCTTTGATAGATTTTCAACTTTAGCTCAAAGGAATAAGGTTCATATTCAATTGGGAAAATCTGACAGATTGGGGTAGCTTGATGTGCTGGCCTCTGTACATACTTTTTATAGGTATTTGTGGACTCAACGGGGTCGATGTAACTTCAACCTAGTAAAGAAGTGGGGCCTACCTCAACGGAATGGCAGCAGGGTGTGGATGTGGAGCTGTGTCGCAAACTTTGCTCCACCTCCTTTTTGCCACCCTTTGTGCCCCAAAACATGCAGTCAAAGCGACTTCTACGCTGCTACGGCCGCTAGGTATTAGTAGACCAATCAACATTAGTTATTGATTCGTTAGCCGCCTCGACAGTTTTGTAAGCGGAAATATTTCGTTATGGTATGATATCCGGGCTGTGCACATCGTACTATGATCAACAATTAGCTCGTCTGCTAATGATCTACAGGGAAGCAATGAGTTCAACACACAATTAAATGCAATATTAACTTATCAAATGTACCTATTAAAAACAAGGATATTATTAGCATTATTTGAACAGGAAAATAATATTAAGTGTCGCATATTGTTTAGTTTAAGAACGCGCTGTACGGCTTCGAACAATCATTCTTTTTATATGACGTAAATCGTAATGTCAAAACTCTTTGGTTGGATGTAGAGATGTAGACGGTAGACCTATTGTTGTGTCTATTGCTCGTGAGTTTAAAAACGCAATCATTTTGACTTGTATGTTTTAATTAATTTCATGTAATTAGTCGCGATTTCAAGGTGTTTTTGAAGCTAATGTGTAATAAACTAGCAAACAATGCTATGAGTACATAGTCAGTGGCAGTTTAGAATTAGCAGTTAACTCAGTTGCTATCTATCTTCATAATAGGGTATTAGAAAAAATAATAGTTACCTATTGGGATAGAAAGGCTTTGTCTAAGTACCTTATAATAAGAGTTAATAATGAAAAAACTTAAAGCCAAGACGTCTACAACAACTAATTTGAAGGTCCACGTCGTTTTGTTTACGCGCCTAAACAAACACTTGCCCTATTACAGCAAGGTCAACGCACGAATTAGCGGAGCTGTTCATTAAAGAGGCTCAACAGTTAAGCTTCCTGAAAGGCACTTTGTCTTAACGAACCTTCGCCGGGAATGCTTGGATTGGTGAAAACAATAATTACTAATTATGGAATTGCCAAAGGAAAAAAACATGGAATTTTAAATTAAAATGATTGTCACACCATTGAGGACTATGCTTTTGAACTGCAAAAGGTACTGTTAAACCGTGATTACCGCAAACCAGTAAATAACGGGTTCAGGGTAGTAATGCGTGGTTACAGGTTGATAGTCTATTGTCTATGAAATTATATGAACAGTTTGTCTGAAATATAATTTGCCAGATTGCCTTGCAGATGTTCTAATGTAGGTAGGGTATAGGGTTATTAACTCAATGTAGGTAGGTATATATTCTGTTCAGATTAGGAAGTCTGAGAATCAGTAATTATCAGACGTCTTGTGAGTTGAATTGAGTAGAAAATAATTATAAAATTATTTTTAAGACAGTTCTAGGTACCTACATGATATTTAACAATCATTCTATTAGCTTTAATCTTTGGATTTAGTCATGTATCGCCGATCTTCAACGACGTCATTCTACAAAGTGACAAATGATTTGAAATGCTAAAACGAAACTGTATTTTCAGGTTATCATTTTGCTCTGAAATACGTTGACCCTAACCACTATGTGGGGGAATAAAAACCATAACCGAATTACTGTCAAATGTTACCAACTTTTATCGAATCTTTTATGTTCACGAAACAAAATATATTGTCAAACACTAGGTACATAAACGGGCGACTTCAGAATAGCATCGATTCAACTTTGTGAGATAGACATGTAAAAATGCGACGCGCGGCAATAAACCAGCAGTTATTTAATTTGTATCTAGGTAGCTTTATTAATTCTTATAGTACCTACCTATTGTGTTTATTTATAATGAGATCCCCTTCAGTTGATGAGTTTTAAGTTTCTATCCTTTAATTAGTTTTACTTATGGATAGTTAGGACTACTTAAGAAGCTATGAATTGACCGTCAACTGGCCACAAAGGCAGCCAGAGGACGCGCATGATACCTACCTATAATAAATATATATATCCTCATTTGAAACATTTCCAATTTACAGATTTTATCTAACCTTCCCTCCAGATGTTACTCTATTTATACATTTTACTTTTCTCATTTTATACAAAATATTTTCTTTTAGCTACGGACAAGCAACATCTTTGTAGATGATTATCATAATGTTTAGTATCAATTGGCTACTCATTATTTACTGAACTATTGACCTTATCTACAAGTGAAATATTATTATTATGAGGCAAGTTATGACAACATTAACATCCCCACGCAAGTGTTATGACTGTATATTGTGACTCAGTGACTCATAGGTAATATGAAATGTAGCACTAACCCGACCTATTGTGTGATGCTCCGCTCGGAACATGAAAACATAGTATTTAACAACGATTTCAGTGATTTTATTCAGACAAATATGTACACACCCCAACGGCGACTCCAAAACATATAAAAATATAATACAAAGCTTAAAAAACACGATGATTAAGCTGTATCGACGCGGGAATGTATCGGTGTCGTCGGCGTAACGTTAGGAATCACGGTCACTCACTCGAGTTAGCTTTGGTACCTCGTAAATGCACGGGTCGCTGTCGCAGACACAGCACTGAGTCAAACGCTGGCCGCGCGGCCGGCCTTCACCGCTAGCTAGAGCGCGGCAGACTCGGGCGCCATCAGCGGCGACAGCGGGCCCGCCACGCGCCGCCCGCGCTCCAGCTCGAAGCGCAGGTCGGGCGGCGTGCGCCGGCTGGCCGCGCCGTCCTCGGGCAAGAACGCCGCCACCAGCAGCGCGCAGATCACCAGCAGCGCGCCCAGCACGAAGGGCGGCCCGGGCACCATGCGCACGTACTTCTCCTGCTCGGGCTTCCCCGCGCCCGCGTGCTCCTCGTTTAGGTCCACGTGGAACAGGTAGAAAATCACGCCAAACATGGCGGGGCCCAGGCCGTTGCATAGCCCGCGCACGCCCGTCACCATACCCTGCACCACGCCCTGCCTGTCTGCCCGGCTGTTCACTGACACATAAGCACTGATTGCTGGATATGTGACCGAGCCCAGGGCAGCAAGCACTCCAGCAGCCCACATCATCCACGTACGGCTACCGAAGCCATACCACATGAGCTGCAGCATCTCAAACAGTAGTCCCATCATGATGGTGTGCTTAGCTCCGAGCGATCTCATCAAGAATCCGAGAACAACTTGTACACCAATACTGAGCACTCCTACAATTGCAATAAATATTGCCACTTGGACTACACCAAAGCCCATCACTAATTTCAAGTACACAAATATGCATGAATACTGTCCGGCCTCCGGTAAGTACGAGAGGAACACTGCCACACACAACATTAGCACTGTACGTTCTGCACCAACTTTCCTCAATGCTGCAAAGGGGTCAGCTTGCTCCCAACTGATAGCAGGGCCCCAGCCACTGGGTCTGACCTTCTCTGGGAGGCTCTCAGGCACTGCAACCATGATGAAGAATACGTCCAGAATAGCGACGGCAGTGGCGGCGGCGACCACGAGCGCCTCACCGTACAGATCCATCAGGTAGGCGCCCAGCGCGGGCGAGATAACCATGCTGGCCGCGAAGGTGGCGGACACGAGTCCGTAGGCGCGCGAGCGCTCCGCTTCCGTGGTAACGTCGGCCACGTACGCGAACACGATGGAGAACGTCACAGCGAACACTCCGCTGATGCTGATCATGGCGAAGAACCACCACGTGTTAATGGTCATCAGCGGGATGGGTGCACACGTAAAGAACACTGTCACCAGCAGGAAGAACTTGCGGCCCCACACGTCGGACAGCGCGCCGATCAGGGGCGCAGACAGGAACGACAGGATGCCCTTGATACCCATTATTAATCCGTTCATCAAAAACGTGTGATCCGGGAACGTAACGTTCAGCACCGAGATGATCGGCATTGTGAGCAGTCCCCACGCGAAGAATTCCAGGAATATCACGACCAGAGCGTGGAACACGGAGGGCTCGCCGATGCCAGACATTGTCATAATCCCGTCTTTCATAACAGTTTTTCTATTCCGTATCACCATTTCTACTTCGGTTTTTGTAGTTTTCGTGGGCGTCATTTAAGATTTATATGGTTTATTTTCCTACAGAACTACATAAATTAGAAACATTATGGAAACCTAAGCACTACATGAAGGAAAACTTGTTAAAAACGGGCAAGTAGTAGCAACGTCAAAAATCCACTGGAAAATTGAAAAACAATTCGATATTTGTGTTGCCATCGTAAAGTTTTAAAAGATTTCCAAATTCAAGTAAAAGGAGTCAGAAAATGCATTTTTCGTGAATAGAATTGAGAATACGATGAACATTAACGATATTAATATTTGGAATTATTAAGCGGGTTAAATATCAGTTTGTATGGAATTCTCGTAAATTAAAATCATTGGTAAGATTTGTCCGAAACATACCATACGAAAACCATAGAATTTCTAAGTTTCTCTTAATAAGTTTTTAATGAGGAGTGAAACAATTTAATTTTTTCTATCACCACCTTATTAGTTTTTATTTTTTTGTTTTCAGTATCTTAGCAAAAGCTACAGATGTGCGATTTATCAGGACTGGAATGTGGAACGCGCAATCAATATTGCTGCATAGACAATACCATAATGACATTTCATTTTTTATCTTCTGAGTTGTCAAAATTGAAAGAAAGAGGAGGCGTCGACGGCTACATTTTACAAATTTCTTAAAATTTTATAATTACAAAATGGTAAACATCTAAACTTATTCTGCTTTGTGGCTAATACAATCTTCTCTAGCAGACATTTCATTTGATATGTATTATTCACAGATTCGCTTCATACTGATCCAAAACCGTGCAGGTAAAACTAGATTAGCAAAATGGTACATGAACTTCGATGATGACGAGAAACAGAAGCTCATCGAGGAGGTGCATGCCGTAGTAACTGTCAGAGACGCTAAGCACACCAATTTCGTCGAGGTAAGCAGTTTAAAAAAGTATAAAAAAGACCTACAAGAGTAGTTATACCCTTCCATGAAGATATTATTCATACTTCATATTTTTACAGTTCAGGAACTTCAAAATAGTATACAGAAGGTACGCGGGACTGTACTTCTGCATATGCGTGGACGTGAATGACAACAACCTGTGCTATTTGGAAGCTATACACAATTTCGTAGAGGTCCTGAATGAATACTTCCACAATGTTTGTGAACTGGACCTGGTGTTCAACTTCTATAAGGTAAATAACCTACAGTAGTTAAAATGTTAACAAGATTACACTTTACAAAAGAATTGTGTTACATCCTGCTATATTATTAGTGACTAACCAAATATGAATGATCTATTAAAATTTTCACTGCCTACTTTTTTGAACATTGCCTAGTATTACCTAATCCAAATTAAAATAAAAACAACGGTCAGTGGGTTGTCTTAGGGGACAACACCTGTACAGGTATAAACATGACATGCTGGAACTACTCTTTTCTAATCATCATCTGCCTAGCCTTTTCCCAACTATGCTGGGGTCGGCTTCCAGTCTAACTGGATGCAGCTGAATGCCAGTATTTTACATGGAATGAAAGAGTAATGAAGAAACCTAACCCAGAAACTAATTTATCAGACTGGTGTGACTAATCTTGTTGTCTTGTACACAAGTTAGATTACTTATTATGCAAAATTTATATCTAACAAGCGTCTGTCCGCGACTTCGTCTGCGTAAAATTGCAACCTTCCCACCGCGTGGGATCCGATACCAGCCCGAGCTACTACTTTTTTGGCGGTTATTATCGTTGTTTCTGACTTTTTTCATTTTGTTCGGCTCCTAAGGGTAATTGCGTGATGTTAAATAGAATAATGTACCCAAGATTTTCTAATATCTTTTTAAAAGAGTGTCCTTGGAGTTTCAGTTTTTTTTTTCAGATTTTTATTTTTTCTTTATATTTTTTTCCGTAAGAACCTTGTACAGAGTATTAGAAAACTACAAAAAAAAATCAGCCAAATCAGTCAAGCCGTTTTCATGTTATGTCGTGACAACGGAAAACGGGTTTCATTTTTATATATATAGATGGATGATACATAACAAAGAATAGATAGACAGGATTATGGAAAGCTGCAGGGTAATTGCGTAACCCACTCACATGGCATGCCAATCTGAGCTCCACAACCTAGTTACTGGGTAATACAATACCCCTTGGTAATACTGGTTGTCAGACTTTCAACAACCCCTTTCTAATACATAACTATTAAGAGTACTCCCCTAAACATATTATTTCAACAAATTCCAGGTATACACAGTGGTAGACGAGATGTTCTTAGCGGGCGAGATCCGAGAGACGTCACAGACTAAAGTCCTGAAGCAGCTCCTCATGCTCAACTCCTTAGAATAACTGTTTGTAATCAGTTAATCACACAGCTGAGGACATAGCCAGGATACGATATACATGAAGAATGTGATTACTGGCAAGTTAAGAGGTGCCTATATGTTGGGGTTGGCTTGCAGCTGAATGCCAGTATTTTTTATATGGAGCGACTACCTATCCGACCTCTACCACCCAGTATTTTCTCAACAGAATAACAGAACACTCGTATTTTCAGTATGTGTGTAATACAAAACAATTCTTGAGCACTAAAGACTTAGTGATCATCATTTTTTATCAACTTGATAAAAAAGTATGTAAGTAAATACCAAGTGGTAAAGTTATTTTATGTAGAAAAGCTGTCCAGTCTGCCTTTTCTATGAAATCTTGGCTATGTCTAATTGTCTATATTTAGTGTAAGTTGTATGTAATATACTTATGAATACTGCAGTAATAGACTATCATATTTTCTGACCAGTAAAAACATTATTACAGGAATAGTCAAGGGTATGCAAGTAACTTGTATGCTAATGTGCTCAGCGCCAACCCTGGCCCTTGATCAGGGTAGAGCGATATTGTCTTTTGGTGCCCTTTCTGATTGGTGAAAGTTGCAATGGCTAGTATGTAACTAACAAACTTCAGAGCCAGTTACAGGCATATCTATTAAGGCTTTATGACCATGGTAAGCATGGATTTTACAGAATAGTGAACAGTCTTTGTAATTAAAATATGAAAGATCTGATACAAAATCCTGGTTAAAATATTCATTTATTACTGCAATATAGATAAAACTATTTAAATATTTACTGTTACATCATATTATATTGTTATTAACTAAGTTTGTATAAAGAATACTCATTCATTCCATCTTAGAAGAATATTGTTCTATTAGCACTTCAAGCAGTATGTCACATTTAGAATTAAATCCAACTTGTAGAAATGTTCACTGTTTGTAAGAGAGTAGTTTTTATTGATTCATTTATCATTTTAAATTAATTATGGCCTATATTAAGGAAATTACAAAAGGCAAACCGCATATCGACCGAATAGGCTATCAGTTTGGGTGTAGTCACTCAAATTAAATATGCGATACAAGTAGAGTATGTTTTCTTTGTGTAAAATTGCTGGATTAACATTTCGTGTGGTGTGAAATGATCAAATCCCAGTCCACATTATGCGTAACAACTTGGACAATTTGTTGGCGTATTTTGAGCTTTGGTTTCTTACGACAGCGGTGGCCGTCATAAAACGGTCGCCGTCAGAAAAAGAAGGCATCGGGGTTTGACTTTACGGTATCAAAAAACGCTATAAACAGACTTACTTTCATAGCTATCGTTTCAGTGACGTCATTCATTTAAAAGTTTTTAAAAGTTAATTTATTCGAGTCCCTTCATGAGATCCTAATGTATATAAAGTGTAATTATAAGCATTGTTTATTGGTGTATATTAGATTAAATAAATTTATTGCATAATTAGAAAGAAATTGTATGATTTTTTTTGTAATTTTTACTATCCATTCCAGCTATTTGTTTTTTTTTCATGAATTATCCGTTGTTATGGTTCCTATAACCAACGAAACAATTTGCGATGATGATGATGAGAGGGGCTTGTGGCTAAGTAATAAAAGCCGGATGGATCGATCGATCAGGTTAAGCTACGCTTGCCGCGGTTGACTCGTGGGTGGGTGACCATCTTTATATACCAAAACCCTCCGTGCCTTGGAAAGCACGTTATGCCATTGGTTCCGGCTGTCCTTCGTGGACAGAAACCCGAAAGTCTGACAACCAGTCTTACCAAGGGGTATCGTATTACCCAGTAACTGAGTTGTGGAGGTCAGATAGGCAGTCGCTCCATGTAAAATACTGATATTCAGCTGCATCCGGTTAGACTGGACTGGAAGCCGACCTCAACATAGGTGGGAAAAGGCTAGGCAGATGATGAGAACGTAGGTGCCAAGAAGTACTTTACAAATTTTTTAGATAGCTTCAGAGGAATTAGATTTGCGGAGCTCACTAGGAGTTCTCGGAAGACCCTTCAGAGAGAACTTACATCCTGCCAGGGTCTCGGGAAAGAAATACCGTGGCCCTGGCACAGGCAACTAAAGGAACACGGGTGGGTTTTAGTCAGTAAAAGTCTGACACGCCGTCCCGCTCCGCCCAGAGCGGGAAAAGTTATTTGCTACGAATGTTATTTGATAATTTTCCACCCAAAAAAAAGGAGAACTTATATATTATAGGTATATAACACCTCAACCCCGCCGCTGTCTTCATTCATGTGTAGTGCCCTATCCACTTCGACACAATAAAAAAATAAAAGGAACCTTTTATATAAAACGTAATATATTTCACAAACAATTTTCTATCCTCGTCCGGAGATCAATTAATGTATAAAACTAAAAATATAGCGCTACAATATTCTTTTGGCGCGTGGCCAAAATCGGAACTAACGTCGCCATTTTTTTTTTCAATACATGATATCACAATAGCAACAGCGCCCCCTGCCAACGTCATTTGAGCGCCAAAAGTTCCTTGTAGCAGTGTCTCTAGCTATTCGTGTCTATTGCGCAGTCCAACTGGCTGCAAGTTTCATGCCGATCTCGCCACATTTGTACTCCACCTCTCTGAGGAGGTAGGGGGTCCTCTCGTGTGGGGGTGCAGACAGCCATTCGTTCACGTTGATGGCGACGGCGGCATAGCCTTGGTCTTCAAGTATGTCGAGGACGAGGCGGAATGTGCCTCTCAGACGGTTGCTGTTCATCGAGAAGCAGCCGGGAAGGAAGTTTAAGACGCATACTCTGGAAAATTGAGGGAATTAATGTATTTTCCTTCCATTGTTTGTCGAAAAGGTAATGGCCGTACATCAAATTTTTAGAACCAATAAAATATCGACTTTTTTCCGTTGAAATAAAGTCCAAATTAAATTATCTTGACCATAGATAAAGGGAAGGAAGGCGAAATCATTTGTTGTCGACTCTATTTCAACGCAGGTAATGAGCATAATTGCTTAGTCAGGCGTGCTTCTGACAGTAGATTGAGGGATGGTTTTTAAGAGTAAACTAGTCGCGAGCTCGAACTCACTGGTGGTCATGGCCAAAAAGCGCGCTGTCTCGCATGGCTTCGTGTCCGACAGTGCAAGTATCAGTGATGAGCAGTTAGACGCTAAGTCTACACGAACAACGTCTAGTTCTCAAGTACAGAAAAACCGTTCCGAACTGATAGGCGCGTAAAAAGATTCGAAAAGTGCTTCGGAAAATCGAGTTTTATGAATAAACCACTGCATAAATCAAGTACAAATAAAGTTTATTGATCTCTTCGATAACTGAGCTTTGTCGGTACGGACTTGGTTTTGAAGATTTTATAGTTCTTTTATTACTTATTTACACCCAAAGTTACGTTAAAAATAGCAAAAAAAACGAATCTTTCTTGGTTCATAAGTCATAACTTTTTAATGGCTTTTTATTTTACTATTCTGTTTCCGTACAGACACAATTAATAATAAGTCAAAACAATATCATGTTTAACTTTGGATGCACAATGTCAAACAGTGGAGTAATATTCTCCCGAAATTCGTATAGAAAAAATATCGAAAAGTGGCACCTTAATTAAGAAAAACGTTCACAAAATAAGTAATGATCAACCATTTTTTTACGTTTAAAACTCTTTGAGATTTACAAGTAAGCAGGTAGAAGATAGAAATAACTACTTACAGTACGCCGCCCGGCGGAATGTTCAGGAATTCGACAGGTACTCTCAAGTCACCAGTTGTGACCTCGAATTTCACTGGATATCCGTTTTTCAGGCATATCAGGCAATCTGAAAGGGTTATTTTATTCAAATTAATAAAAAACATATCGCGTGTTTTCACGGAAGGCTAGGCACAGGTGTGACACCCACATTTCACTAGTTAGGTATGTAATAGGGGACTCCAGGCAGCTACAAGGAAACGGATTTTTTTCGCGAAATTCAGGTTTACTAACTTTTTTTTTTTAATTTGCAGGTCTGTGTCAGATTGTATGTTGATTAAAATATGATTCGCGACCGTAACAAATATGGCTTTACAGAATTTGAATCATTACAATTAACAATACAACTCCATAAGTTAGAATTGCCCTCAAATATTATGATTTCATGGAATGTCATTCAATATAGGGTAATATGAATTTAGAGAGATGTATTGTTACGGCCGCGAATCATTTTTAGATCAACACACAAACTGATACTAACCTGCAAATTGCAAAAAACGTCAGGACAATTGAATTTTGCGGTCTACCCAGACGCTTTTGCCCTAATGGAAAACACAATAATTCTTTGCCCTACTCGAAAATCAAACCTACGAAACCGAGTATCAGCAGTCTTGGCTCACGCCTACGACCACAAGACCAACCAACGATGCAGTTTGTTAGTAGTAGTTCTATAATACAGGGTGGAATCGAAGTCATGGGCATTATTTTAACCTAAGGCACTACTCACGATACTGATTGCATTAGGGCTATTAATACGCAAATCAAAAATATTATTAATGCAAGTAAGGAAAACCTTAAAAATGTAGTAAGTCAAATTGCACAAGGCTTATTATTGCAAATAAACACTTAAAGTAATTAAAACAAAATACTTCGTTAACGCCAATAATTGTTGAAATATCAAAATCTTAAAGCGCAGTACAGCGCAAAGCGAAATGTAAACAAACATCACCTGCGCGCGCGCGGGTTTTTCCTTACAAGTAATAATAACAATGGGCTACAAGACATTCCGTCCGGCGGGATTCCCTGAACTCTCTCCGTCCCACTCCCTCACTCGCAAAAATACGAATATCACCCCCGCGCGGGGTATGCTTCCCGCCGCAACACGAAGTCACGAACCCGGAATCAGTGTCATAACGACTGCGCAGGTGCATTGACGCGTAATTGATTTATTGATCCCGTGACGTAATCGCCGTACTCGCCGCTCGCGGCATACGGTGCTTGGATTGCAGTGTATTAAGTGTTAGTGTAGTAGTTGTGTGTTGTGTGTGTGTTTGTGTACACGATGCCTCGACCGCGTAATGTGCAGGCTAGGTACACCAACCAACAATACCCACAAATGGTTGTAATTTACGATCGCGCAAGAAATTTAGTATGAACTCGTGAAATGTTCCATCGGCGCTACCCGAACGACCCTATTCCTTCACGGGGTCTCATTCCACCAGAACCACTCAGAACCTGTTGGATTTTTCGTCTTTTCACGTGCCAGCACATGCACAAGCTCGTGGAAGAGCACCCGTTTACCCTCTGTCACTTTACCGACAAATAAGGTTTTTTCAAAACAATCCACAAGCTAGGTACGTAAATGTTTTTTTTTAATGTATGTTAGTTGACGTAGTTTTGACCGTCTTAAGCCGGCAAAGTACGAAGGGAAAATTGGAATTTATTATGAATCAATTCATTGGCAACTTACGAATGTCACGTGAGTCGGGCGGGGTCAAAGAATTCACGCCCAATGACGCGCGTACGGCGTAGTGTACCTACGCATTTGCTATCGAGAAGCGCAACTAATTTGATACTTTGTATGACTTACTACATTTTAAGGTTTTCCATACTTGCATTAATAATATTTTTGATTTGCGTAATAGTAGCCCTAATGCAATTAGTATCATAAGTAGTACCTTAGGTTAAAATAATGCCCATGATATCAAATGCACCCTGTATACAGGGCAGTTTGGCAGAACGTTGAACATACGAAAATGGTGGATGGGGTCATCTGCTACTTACTCAGCCGTAATTTATTTGGCCCTGGCCTCCTGGATAGTTAAAAAAAAAAAAAAAATTCTTCAAAATTTTTTATAATATATATCCAGGGGGCTAGGGCCAAATAAATTAAGGCTGAGTAAGTAGCAGATGACCCCACCTATCCACCATTTTCGTATGTTCAAAGTTCTGCCAAACAGTATATAATAGTAATAGACATCTAATTTAAGACGTGTCGGAGGTAATAAATGGGTACCACACAACTCATGGTACCATGGGTACTTCAAGAGTGATGAATATTAATGTGGATAGATGGAGAGGGAGAGGAATGATATGATAGAGAAGGGAGTGAATGATAGCGTGTCGGTTGACAGGGAGAATGGAAGACCACAACGTGGTGCGCCGACCTCAAGTAACATGGGACAAATACAAGAAGATGATGCTTGAGGAAATGGTCTACTCACCAGAAATCATCCCATTCGGCAGCACGACATTCGTCACGACATACCCGGGCCCCCCCAGACCAGCAGCCAAGTGTTCCTCCAACAGCTCCGTCTTATGATGAACAGGATACACAGACTTGGCCTTCTCAAGCAAATCCTCGGGCAGCTTGTAATCCTTTACGGTGTGGAAGCACCGCACAGCTTCATACAGAGTCAACAACTGCAGGTAATCCAGCTGATTGAGCTCCCTTTCAAAATTCTCCTTACAAAACACTTTGTTTAGCAACTTGTCTTGATAGATTCCTACGGAAGCCATTTCTAGGCATATTTTTGTCCAGGGTAGCGAGTTGTTGTCTTCAACGAGGAGCGGGTTCTTGGTTATCTGCTTTCGGAGTTCCTCCCACTGAGCGGCTTCCGGGGTGAAGTTATTGTTGGAGAGGCAGTTGATGAAGCTGAACAGCGTGGTGGCGCGGCAGGTCGATAGGGTCGAGCTGTTGGCGGCCGCTTTCTCGCAGAGGTAGCGCACTAGCCCGAAATGGGTGTGTGCCTGCGAAATGAAAATATTATTATTTATTTATTAAGTAGTACACACGGCTACACATCAAGCTATAAATTTCCAGTTTAAGCTGACCTCGCACTGTATAGGTTTTTCGTACAATCAGAAGTCAGTTTAAACTGGTTATGTATAGCTTGAACTGTAGCCGTGCGTACCTACACATACATTTTATACATTTAAGGGCCTATACTACCTCAAGTGGCTTAGCATGATCCTCCGTTATGTCGAAAATGCTGCAGCATTAATTTTGAAATAAATATATGGTAAAGTTGAGGATTAATGTTAGGTCTTATGTTAGACGAAAACACGATTTCATAAAATTTTCTCGATAGAAAAAAATTCCAAAGTTACCTCCAAACCGAAAAATAAACCGCTGGTATTCAAAAAATACTTCAAATTAGATCATGAAACTTTGTATACTAACCGAACTAACTATAAAGCAGGTCTTATGTTATTTACTTTGTTTTAATTACCATTATTTTCACCGTAAAAAGCAAATACCTAAACTATTGGCGCTGCTTGCCGCCTAGCACCGCACTCTGTCTCGCTCTCACTCAGTCCGCGAGCAGTATCGTGCGAGCGAGATAAAGAGTGAAGTTTAGCTGAGGTAGTGTAGGCTCTTAAGTTGGTGCCAACATAAACTCTTTAGAGTTTTACCGTGCACCGAATTAATCGACTATATAATTTAAAGAATTAACACCACTTAAACAGGGAATAAAGTAAAAAAAAACATTCTTTAAGGCGTATTTTAAACTATCACATTTTTATGCGTTTTATTGTACCTAAATGAAATGCACTGTTCACAATTTTTCTACAATATTGCAAATGCAAAAAATGAGTTTATTTGTTTGTTACGCTCTTTCACACTAAAACAGCTGAACGGACTAGGATGAAAGGCACATGGTAGACCAGGACTGGGCTTTTCATTTTGGATCGCAGACGAAGTCGCGGGCAACAGCAAGTTCAATATAAACGAGTTTTTGCAATTATCCGGTGCGATATTTATAATAGCTTTATTTCGCGGCTTCTCGTCTTCTCATCATCATCAGATGCAGCTGAATACCAGTATTTTACGTGGAGCGACTGCCTATCTGACTTCCATAACCCAGTTACTGCGTAATACGATACTCCTTGGTTAAGACTGGTTGTCAGACTTTCGGGCTTCTGACTACCCGTAACGACTGTCAAAGATCCACGAATGACAGCCGGGACCAACGGCTTATCGTGCTTTCCGATGCTTGAACGAGACCCCTCCGAAAGTATGTAAAGACGGTCACCCATAAAAAATTTTTTTTTTGCAACTATGACTGAAATGGGTTCTGAACAATTCGAAGTGGGGCTACTAGGGCATGTGGGGTATCATATGAAAGAGCGCAGTTTGCACATTCTCAAACAATTTTTTTAATTTGGGCCGCCAGTTTTCGACTTTTGATGTACCTACAGTGCAGTGCTAAAATTTTCTGACAAATATAGGCCTCGCCGATGAAAATTTAAAAACATGCTGTTACGGAACCCTCGGTGCGCGAGTCCGACTCGCTCTTGACCGGTTTTTTATAAATAAGGGGGGGTAGTTAAAAAGTATAGGTACTTACGGTCCTCGACATAATGCGAGCCACCTGCAGCCCCTTATCGAAGCCAACGTCACGAGCTACCACAGAGGTAGCAATGGCATCGAACAGCTGTCCATGATAATACTCCGGATGCTTCTCTATGATCCTGGTCTTGATTTTCGCAGCAGTCCTCAGCAGCTCATCGTACGATAGCTGGTTGATGCTGTGTGTCAATATGTCGTAGCAAATATGGAGAAGCTGTACCCTTGTTGCGAATCTTTCTTCTGTGCAGTTCACTTGGCACAGTGACCATATGATGGACTTAGCTATTTGAGCATCAATGACCTGATCGTGCAGGAGCAAGCCTGTGACTATGTCATCAATATAACGGTCTGGCAGCTTGTGTCCACAGCTATACGCCAGCATATCCTTCAGTAAAGGCATATCTTTGTTGTCAATCTCCAGCGGTAAATGTATTTGAAACGCTAAAGGAAGAGCGAGCTTCAGTGCATCAACTAAATGATCTCTGCGATCGAACTTCATCAGTAAGAAGTCTAGGAACATGATTTGTTTGACGTTGACCATGTTGATGTAGCATCGGAGGAGTTGCAGCATGGTCTGGACCACCACAGAGTCGGCAGGAACCTTCAGGAAGGACAGAATCTTCATGGCTTCAATAGTCTGGTTCACGTCAAGCGCTCGAGCATGCCTCTTGAATTTCTGACAAAGAGTTGCAAATTTTGGGTTTGATACTAATTCTTCGGGGTCTACCTCTGATCTAAAAGATGAAAGGTAAATAAAAGGTTACTTTTTGACTGAGTATCATTTAGGGCTGGTGAAGCAAGGTGCGGTTTTTGCTGCCGAACAAATAACATTACGCGAGTTAAGTAAATTAAAGTCGAAAATAAAATTAACATGCACTAGTTAGCGAGAGCATCAAAGCTGACAGAGGAATTTGTTTAAGGGTCCGTGCACGAAAAAAACACCTTTCGTCAATTTATAATCTAATTGGGAGAATGCATAAAATAATTAAATTATTTATAGGTTTGTGTAACAAAACCATGTGTGCCAGGCATAGAACATATTAATAGTTTTCATAACTATTATGTTCTCAAAAATATGGTTAATTCACCAGAAGTTAACTTCACCAGAAGTTGCAGCACAAAAGCTTCAAAATAGTCTCGATCATATATCCAAATGGCTCAAAGACTGGCGAATCAAAGCCAATGAAACCAAATCCGTACAGGTGACTTTCACTAACAGGAAAGGAATATGTCCCCCTGTCACTCTAAACGGAATACCTTTACCGCAGGAGGATTACGCCAAGTATCTGGGAATATATCTGGATAGACGTCTAACTTGGAGGAAGCACATATTTACAAAGCGGTTGGCTATGGGCCAACAGTTGCGCACAATGTACTGGTTGCTAAATAAAAAATCTCAACTCTCTCTCCAAAACAAATTGTTGCTATATAAATGCATAATAAAGCCTATATGGACATACGGCCTACAACTGTGGGGAACAGCGGCAAAATCAAATATTGAAATAATACAAAGGTTCCAGTCAAAAATCTTAAGAATGATAACGAACGCACCTTGGTATGTCTCAAATAAGACACTCCATCACGACCTCTGTATCAAAACTGTATTAGAGGAAATCTCAGAGATGACAAAAACGTACAAAGAGAGAATCACAAACCATCCAAACATGCTAGCAGTAAACCTGATGAACACCCAAGCAGTCGCTAGAAGACTAAAAAGAAAGATTCCTCAAGACCTAATTTAAGAGGCTATAAGGATAAACGGAGCTGCCACTGGGCGGCTTCCGTACAAACCCGTTAATAATAACAAAAATATTGCTGAATATCTGCAAGAATGATAGATTGCAATAAAAATGGATTAAAAAAAAAAAATATTTATAGGTTTGTGTAACAAAACCATGTGTGCCAGGCATAGAACATATTAATAGTTTTCATAACTATTATGTTCTCAAAAATATGGTTAATTTCTCCTTTTAATAACTTATTGATGATAATATATTTTCAAAAAATTGATTTAAATGAAAGGAAGATTAATTTGTAATTCTTGAAATTCCTGGAAGTTTCTCTTATTTGCCTCCTAAAAGTGACCCCATATTCAAAATTAATTTATTTACGTAACCCTTCTCTGTCACATTTAGGTCTACACACCTTCCTCCCATACGGGTAGGCAGCTAGGAATATTTGTTACGTACATTCGTGATTTACTAGCAATATACTTAAATACTTAAATTATTTGAAAAATATCTTCAAGCTATCTGCAAGACTTAGAACTCGAATTTTCAAATAACAAAAATAATAGATTCAATTCTTCTTCCCTGTCTCACAAACAGAGAATAAAATTAATTTATTTTGTGTATGGCCCATTAATAAAAAAACAATTCCTTACTTTCCGGACTTCTGCAGCTCAAAGAGGCAGCACAAGGCCTGCAGCATGTGTTTATGGTCCATTTGTGCTATGTTAGTGTTGACTGCATCCAGCACCTCAGATGTAGTTGGCGCTGCCTTGATGGCCGTCATTAAAACATCAGGGGGAGGCACTCGGGTAATCTGGGTTACTACTGCAAATATAATAAGTTTTAGGACGAGATTAATATAAACTACTTTGTTTTAGTTAAGGATATCTTGCAATTGTAGTTTGGCTGTGACAGTTGTGTGTGCGACAATAATGCCTAGGCAAATAAGTAATGTTTATTAATCTCAGCCTATAAAATAGATGTTTTGATTTTCCCTATTGTGAAATTCTGTCAGACCTTTTTAGTGGAAAGTTAAAGAGTTTATACTGCTAAACAGATGGAAAGAAATACTTACTCCTAGCTGTGAGACTTCTATCCAACAGCGATTTCCCCTTTAGCACACTCCGCCACACGTTCTTTAGTAAAAGCGACATAATTACTGAAACAAAATTTAGAAAAAAATATTTTTGTAATGTTGGTTCTTAGGTTATGTTTAGGTAAATAAATACGAATTGTGGGATTTACAGGGTCGCAAGTGAAAATAAGCGTTTAAAAAAAAGACCTTCTATTTAAATACCTAAAAATTAAAATGTAATTTTACTCACCTTTATAATTAAGCAAATTTTGCTTTTATAATTATAAAAATAACTATTCTTTAAATAGAACAATTTCATACATTTCTTACTTTCATCAATCGCCCAATATAAAATAATATGTATTGTTACCGTATCCCGTATCCTATTATTATAAAAAGAATGATTTCAAAAACAGAAAAGACAGGACAGACAGAGTTTTGAAAATTCGCCTTGCTGACAACAGCTGATTCTGACATTGTTTAAAGTGTGGCAAGAAGAGATTATTTATTTTGTTTACTGTGTTTTATTTGAATATAATTATCATAATTAACCAAATGTTTTGTGAAATCGGAAAATTTAAGATAAATTAAAAATTCAATTATGTGGTTTAGAACGCTCGTTCATAAAATTATTTCAGTTTTAGCTGACCTCGCATTGCATTGTATAAGTATTTCGTACAATCAAAGTCAGATTTTAAGTATAAGCTGACTTCTCACAACCAGTAGGTTGTGTATAGCTTGATGTGTAGCCGTGCGTACAACCGCAAAACGTTTATAATTTGTATCTGAAATATTATTTACAAACAGAATGCACAATATTAAATTCAATTTCAGAACGAAACAATCGATGTCACCGTCTGTGAAATGACATTGACATTTAAAGATTTTCTGTATTTTCGTGAAATATCGAAAATCCAAAAAACTTGAAAAATAAATAATCGCTCAAATTACTAAAAAAGCACTAAAATAATATATAACCCGCTTAAAAATGCACAAAGAAACAGTTATTAGCACACGCCCGGACCGAGAGATACGAAAAAAGGTTATAAAACCCGGAGACTACACCTTGGTTCCTTACGAAGATTCTCGTTGCAAGATCACTCTAACTAATGTTAAATGTTGCAACGAGAAGGGAGCTTGTGAGATAGACTCAGTCAGCCGGATATTTAGTCGAGCATTTGATGGGAACGTGTTGATTGGCGACTGTGATTCGTTCATTGACAAAGATTTCGAGTTGGTGCTGCAACAGATGTGTTGCGGGGAGACTTGTGAGGCGACGTTGGTGTACAGGAACGCAGAGGGGAAGCTGATGAAAGAGATCTCGTGTAAAGTGGAGCTGCGGGAGGTCACTGAGGAGCAGCTCATCAGCGACTGGAGCTGGGAGAGGCTGTACGAAGCTGCTGTACATCACAAGGTAAGAGCTAGCGTTTCACAGATGATCTTCCGACCCCTTGTTCTGTTTCTTTTGTACTGGCACAAATATTATAGTTTGGACCATGGTAAAAAAAAATTACATGTCAGCTAGGCGGTAGTGTGTTAATTGCCTAGAGTATGTAGAACATACAATATGTTATGGTTTAGACACTCATGTTAGCTTAAATACTGCACCCTCTTTCTTACCTATCACATGAGGCATCAGAATGGAGTCAACAATCTTTTCTGCACCTGGCTTGGAGACACATAAGTCACAATTACTTATACTGCTTGAGCAAATAAAATTATATTGAAGTATATCTAAAGAGACCTTTACTCAATCTCTATATTTAAAAAAATGAAATATGTTGTTACTATTTTCACTGTATATAAGACTTGTTCAAACACAAGACAAATAAAATTCCATTTATTGTACTATCTAAAACAATTTCATTATAATTATTTGTTTAGTATTGTGCCATTGTTTACATTCTACATGGTGCTATCGGTGCTATGCCCACGCACAATGGTTCACTTTTTTTTGCATTGCCCCACACTAGGAATTACTCCTGTATTGTGGGTGCGTTTACAAACATTTAAACTCACATACACAAACAGCCAGACCCAGAACAACTACTTGTAGGTCATACAAATATTTGTTCCGTGCGGGAATCGAACCCACGACACGCAGCACAGCAGACAATCGCTTATCCACTGCGCCAACCGTGCCATCATTGTCTTGAGGGGCTAAGTGCGGAAACCAAACCTTCTAACATAGAACATGGTGCTGTGTATGAGGTACGGTATTTTTATCTCACGAAGTGACGCAAGCTTTACATGTGCTAACCAAGTGTACAATCAAACCGGCAATGTGTGCATGAAGACGAGTAGTGTCAGCACTTAACACACACACTTCTGATTTTGGCATTGCCTCGGACTGTACCAAGAGTTCATGCACTTACACACACATTCAAAGCCTGATTGTATACTTGGTAACAACAGATAAAGTATGCATTGCTGAGTAAGATAAGAATCTAACTTATTTAGAGGTATTTGTTCCTTTTGTATGAAAACAAATTAAGTACTTATATTTGGCAACAACAGACTTGGTATGAACTTGCTATATTTTTTTGTCTGGTAGACCGTTTCCTTTGAATAAAAAAGTTTTTAACGCACACTAACTTTTACTGTACAGGTTTTTTGCCTGAAGCTACTATTTGTGGAAGCTATGTTGAATTTGATTTGTGAATTTTGTTGCTTTACCAAAAATGAAAATTATTTTCATACTTAAAGCATTTTCAAATAAACTTTGTCTGTGACTTCTTTTGCTATATAGGGTGACTGGTAATTAGTGACCGATACCTAAACACGTGATTGTACTCATGATAACAAACAACTTTTACTATGGGACTAAACCAAAATTCGCGAAAAAAAATCTGCTGTTCAGTCATTTATGTTCGCCTAACTGGTCAAAATGTAGGTACTGAACAGCAGATTTTTTTTCGCGAATTCAGGTTTGGTCCCATAGTAAAAGTTGTTTGTTATCATGAGTACAATCATGTGTTTAGGTATTGGTCACTAATTACCAGTCACCCTATATACAAGGTGTAGCATTATTAACACAAGACCTCATACACCCCAATTAGAGTATTGAGTTAAAAGCATAATATTATAATGACCAAAACTTATTTTTTTTAAAGCTTGCTATTTTTATTAAGAAAATCTTGTCGACACTAGCATTACTTTATGCATTTAAAATTGAGTCTTATTACCTTGAAATAAGGTTTAATTTTATTTGGCTCAATCGGTGGTTAGCTTGAAAAATATATAATTTTTGAAAAAATACCTATATTATAAGTTACTGAAATCGATTCAGTAGTCAATTATGAACAAACTACTTTCAGGACTTGCGTTTATTCTGTTACACCTTGTATTAGAGTTGCCCAACTATCGATAGTTTCTCTATCGATAGATGACCTCGAAAACTAGTAACAATATTGATAGTGCTATCGATAGTATCGATACTATCGATATCACAAATTAACTAATACTATTGATAGGAAGCAATAGAATCGATAGTATCGATACTATTACATGATAATACTATCAATAGTATCGATAGTATCGATTATTTTTGAGTAATACTATGGGTGCTATCGATTTTATCGATAGAATCGTTGTATTAAATCATAAAACCTATCAATACTATTGATAGTTTGTAAAATTAATCTAATTAGAGTTTTGGTGTGTTTGTAGCGCAAGAGTTATCAAACTATCGATAGTGTGAGCTATCGATACTATCAATACTATCGATAGTATTGCTCCTAAACATATGCTGGTCTTCGATAGTATCGATACTATTTTTGTGTATCAATACTATTTTTGTGTATCAATACTATTGATTGCCCTGTATCATATTATCGATAGTATCGATAATATCGATACTATCGATAGGCTATCGATAATATTGATATGACGTCAACTATCGACAGACTGTCGATAGTTTAACGATAGTCGACTATCGGTAGGCAACACTACCTTGTATATAAAACACAGTTTAAAATATTTAAGCACTTTTTTTATGATTCTTATGCAATTTCACTGTTCACCTATTGACATTCAGCATCTTTTGTGTTGTTAGTTCAAGCACTTAAACTATTACTTTTTCCATTGTTCCTTTGTCTCATCTAATAATATAGAAAAAAAACTCAAAAATTCCATACAGAATCATTATTTTCCACAGGAGCGTGGAGTAGACCTGATCAAACAGGGTAAGACTGCGGACGCCTTCCGCAGGTTCAACAAAGCACTGAAGATGCTGATAGCTACAGAACCCCTGGACCCGAAGGTCGTCAGCGAGCAAGTGGTCAAGGATATGGTGGAGCTCAAGGTAAATATACAACTGGCTGAATGATAAAGATGATGAATGTTGTGGTATTGTCCAAATAGTTTGTGACCTATCACAAAGAAGGCTTTTTATTAGACTAGCTGTGTAGAGAGTCTTGCTGTGCCCGCGACTTCGTTCGAGTGCATGTCGACCAACAAATTGAACTTAATTTTTTTTTTTTTTTTTGCATGGTACCCTAATATTTTTCTAATTTATTTAGAAAGCCAGCCTAAGTTACACCTTATAACATCAACTATCTGCCAGTGATGGTCCCGTCAAAAGCAGTCCAGCTGTATCGGGGATTACTCGGAACAAACAGACAGACAGACAGTTTTTTGTTTTATGTACTGTATGTACTTTCATTTAGTAGGAAAAAACTGTTATTTTGTCATTACAAACTGACACTTCAATTTTATTTATTTGTATAGAGGGCATGGATGTACAGACGTCAGCACATCAAGCTAACTACAATCTGTCAAATTTCTTTAATAGATTTTCAACTTTATCGCTAAAGCATAAGGTTCAAAGTTGATTGGGATAATTTTACAGTTTCGAGTAGCTTGATGTCCTGGCGTCTGTACAGCTGCCATTTGGTATACAGCCACTTCTTTTAATATTCGGTATTCAACTAAAACACAATACTCTACTTTTTACTCAACTTTTTTAATCCATCAACCAAAGCGCCATTTTGAATGATTTCAGATTTATCATTCTCCAGATTTTTTTTATGACAATCATTTGTAGCCATACTTTTAGGCCTTTTTTTTTTTTTTTTGTGGATGGGAAATCATCCAATGACCCCTCCCGCTCTGGGTGGAGCAGAAGGGAGTGTCAGACTCTTACTGACTAAAACCCACCCGTGTTCCTTCCTTAGCCCTTTGTGTTCCGGGGTAGCGGTAACCCTTTCGGACAATCCCGCTGCCCCGGCAGGATACTTTTAGGCCTTCAGTTTTTCTGACCATCTGCGTTACTTACCAGCTAGATAGTAGATAAAGTGAATTCATTTTGAATAAATAAAACCTTCTTTCCCAGGTAAAACTTTACAACAACCTAGCACACTGCCAACTCCAACACGACGAGTACGAAGCTACAATCCAACTGTGTGAGAAAGCCCTCAAGTTTGACCCCGTCAACGTTAAGGCCCTCTACAGGAAGTGCTCGGCCCACTCCGGCTTGCACATGTACGAGGACGCCTGGAAAGACATACAAGAGGCACTGCGAATAGAACCCAATGATAAGGCAGCTCAATTAAAAGCTAATTCCTTAAAACCGAAGATCGAGAAGATAAACAAAGATTATACGACCGTTATCAAGAAAATGTTTGGTTAATTTTTTCTTTGTGGCCAATTTTTGATAAGAGATTACAGTTTACGGGTTTGTATTCTGTGCCTGTTCTGTTGGCGCTGCTTTTCGATCAAACAGGAGTACCATAGTCAACAACAGGGATAGGTCAATGGTGACCATTTACAGTCGGTACAAAATCGCATTATAATTCACTTTTTTGTCTAAAATTGACTTGCTCTGGTACGCCCCTTGATTGAGTAGCAAATTAAAAGACGTTGCAAGTGCAACATGCGTGGCTGTCTCGTTCTTGCAGCTTTAGAGTTAGCGCAGACCATCGAAGTGGCGAAGATCAAAGCAACTAACTCAGTAAAAGTTGAACATCAACTTTATTTGCCATTGCTTGTGATTGAATATCCACCTCAATAAAATCGAACTGTAAATACTAGTGCTTTTCGTTTCATAGCCACTTCGATTACAGATGGTGCGCGTTAACCCTTAGACGATTGTTATCTTTTGAAATTGTTTTTTTAAGGCTGCTCCAAAGTTCGCATTTAGCTCTTGTGTGAGCGAGACGAGGGATAGACAAGTACCTAATAAAACTGTAAATAGTAGGTAGTATTGGGCCGCAAATGTAGCAGTCAGTGACAGTCCCTTTCTGAAGCTCGCCGGGAAACTTTTAGGCCGTTTGCCCACCTGCCTCGGCAACGGAAAGTCATCTTGAACGAGATGACGGCGCGCGGCGTCAAAGTAGCGATACATAGATACATTTACTACATGGCTACGTGTCCACCGCCGTCACCGGGACGTCACGCTCGCGTCGAATAACTTCGTTTCTCGTTGACGTCCCGTTGACGGTGGCGGTGGTTTAATGAGGGTTGTGTTGAACGGTTGAACAGGGATGTACAGAGGCCAGCACATCAAGCTACCCCAAACTGTCAAATTTTCCGAATTGAATATGAACCTTATTCCTTTGTGGTAAAGTTGAAAATCTATCAAAGAAATTTGACAGATTGGCGTAGCTTGATGTACTGGCCTCTGTTAGATGTAAGATAAGTGTAGCTCAAAGGAAATACGGGTGTCCTTAAGACTGTGCCGACCGCACAGTGGCGCCCTCATCGTTTGTTTGGTTATTTTATACAATTTAGAATGAAAATGCAGAAAATAAGCACGTTAAGTTGTGCTTCACAAGATTATACGTTAATATTATTAGAAGTGGTAGTTTTATATTGTTTAGTTTTATCATAATCCTTAAAACGGATAACAGTGGCCACTATATTCCGTTTTAAGGATTACAATAAAACTAAACAATATAAAACTACCGCTTCTAATAATATTAACGTATAATCTTGTGAAGCACAACTTAACGTGCTTATTTTCTGCATTTTCATTCTAAATTGTATGAAATAACCAAATAAACGATGAGGGCGCCACTGTGCGGTCGGAATAGTCATAATGAAGGTGTAGTTGGGGAGAAAACGATGGTGAAATGTGGCCAAATTAAATGGCTGATTCTGTTAAAATTTTGTTGGTCACTTAAATTAGGTCCATTTTCACTAACACTAGAGTGTGTTCCAAAACTATATGATGGTGATGTAAACAAATGAATCAGAAAAAGTACGTACATACCTGGGTGCCAATGTGTAGTGCCACTAATAAATTGAGTGCTTTGATTAGATTATTTGAATACCTAAACCAGAAATACTAATTTTAAATGAGTTTAAAGAAGCTTATTGCTAGTGAAAACGGTTATTAGGTACTGTCTCATGACCTAAGCCTCAATAGCTAAGTCCAAGCTTAATCTGTAAGCCAGTTGCTTGAAGAGGCTTGACGTGACAACTAAAGTTAGAATTCGTTTCATAATGACAGTTTGTCTACGGGGCAGCTAACTACTTTTAGTATTACCTCGTTTACATTCAGTCAGTGCCATTGCCATTCGCGCTGCCGGAAATATTTCCCTAAATATTGCAGTGGCAACATCAAGGGAAATGAGTGTTTACATTGCCGCTTCACATGACAGTCTTTATAATTCGACTCTTGACAATGGAGAATGGCCGACCCGTTGATGTCCGCTATAAAACCGCCAATTTGAGGATCGCCGGGCAAGGCAAGCGGCAACGACAACGGCAAAGGAAGCGACCTGCAGGGTAATTGCGTAATACACTATCAGTAGCAATGGGTTTCATTTTGACAGTTCAACAACATTCATTGCGTTGTTTGCGTTGTTGAGCAGACGCATTTTTCGAACATCTGGAGCAATGGATTAGAAATATACTTCAAAATGATTCAAATTGAGAGTAATAGTGTGTTACGCAATTAGGGTGCTGTTTACATATTCGCGTTGCCCATTTTATTTCCTTGCAAGTTGCCGTGGAAATGGGCTGAATGTAAACGGGGTACCTATACAGGGTTATTGGAAAAACACCAACAACCTCTTAAGAGGTCATTGTACTCTTTTATTAAGGGATACTTTTACTATACAACTTTTACTATGGGACCATACCTGAAATCGCGAATAAAAAATCAACTGTTCCCTACATTTTGACGAGTTATACGAACATAAATGTAGGGAACAGCTGATTTTATTTCGCGATTTTAGGTTTGGTCCAAAAAGTTGTTCATAATGATGAGTAGAATGACGATGATGAACCACCACCGATGATGTACCATATACTCAGAAATAGATAAATCTTATCTTATGACATCTTAAGAGGTTTTTCCAATAACCCTGTATAGCCCGTCCCACGAAAGAAGTCCTGCAGATGCGGCGCTACAGGCATGCGGCGGAGACATAAATCTTTATTTATATATTATATCAACATCATTTATTACAGACACTGGTTAATAAAATGCACAATCTTAAATAGAGAAAGGTGTGTGAGGAAGGACGGTTGTTGTAGGAATGTGCTAACTATACAAAGCGTTAAAAAATTACCCCGTAAAACTTTAAAGACGTGCTTTAGACCATCGAACTGAACAAGTTTCACTATGGGTAACACTGAAATCACGAAAAAATCAGTTGTTTCCTACATTTTGGCCAAGTAGGTATTGAAGTTTTGTATTAAACAGCTGGTTTTTTTTTTTCGTGATTTCGGAGTTGGTCCCATAGTGAAAGTTGTTCAGTTCGATGCGATGGTCTAAAGCACCTCTTAAAGTTTTATGGGTTAATTTTTTAACATCTTATCACTACATAGTATAAAACAAAGTCGCTTTCTCTGTCCCTTTGAATGCTTAAATCTTTAAAACTACGCAACGGATTTTGATGCGGTTTTTTTTATAGATAGAGTGATTGAAGAGGAAGGTTTATATGTAGTGTATTTAGTATCAGCATTGCACCCGTGCGAAGCCGGGGCGGGTCGCTAGTTTAATAATAATTAGTTCCACTTATTGCCGTGGAACTCCTTTCGTGGGACGGGGTCTACCTAACAGAATCAGCGCCATTACTTAGATTAAATATACTGTAATATAGTCTTATCAGTATTCGCCAAATACGAGACTTTGTCCGTCATCTACGTTCTCAATGTTTTCCAGAAAAAAAATATGCATTTACCATAGATTATAAAATATATTTAAATATTACCTATCATTCTACTGTGATGTATACGTGTCTATTTTTGAGATATCTTTAATTGTAAGATTTGAAAATCATATTAGATGTATCTATTGTAAATAACTCGGTCAAATATATTCTCTTATACGTAGCAACACTGTTTATTATTCACTTTTTTTTTTCGGTAAAACCAGGCACAAACGCCTTGCCTTTAATTTTTAACTTTATTTTGTTTTTCACACTGTGAACATTTCAACTGTCTACTATTACGGTTCATGCGATAGAGCCCACTGACAGACAAACGGACGGGCGGTCCCATTGGCATCTATTGGGTACGGAACCCTAAAACGAGCTCGTGTGCCTATGACAATGACTATACAAGCTCTTGACTGCTCATACGGGCGACTCAGGCTCACGACACATACATGAAATTGCACTGATGTAAGATGAAACTGCGAGTGGCCATTTTAGTATTGACCAGTAATTGGATCTCTGCACACGCAGTTATTATGATACCTTTTAAAACATTTCTGTATAAATAAAAACAATTATGAGTTCATGTTCAACTAAACGGTGTGGGAAATCGTCTAGAACATCCAGCTATAGAAAAAGATGTTCAACTGTGAGTAAAACATATATATTTTAATAATATTATGAATAATTGCAGGGCTCAAGCTAAACTGGTTGTTACGTAAAATGGCACAAAAATGTATACCGCGTTGATGTCTTTTTGAAAAGTTCCTTTCTCTCACTAGGGTATTGTCTATACGTCTGTCCCTTTCTATCCGTACTGATATTGTGGTGTTGTGACAACTTATTAATCACCAAAACAAAGTTTTTATTGACGATAAAAATTACGATGTTCCATAATGGTAAAAAAACTAAAATGACTTAATGTTTATATTTTAGATTTCCAAATATTCCGGAACAGAAAGAAAAGTGGAATGTGGATTAATGCCGTTCACAGGGAAAATTGATTTCCAAAAAAAATATATCCTTGTTTGTTCAAGGAATTTTACAGCAGATTGCTTTGAAACTTTAAAGAAACGACGCCGTTTATTTAGTTCATCAACACTGACCCTGTTTTTGCCTGTAATGATAAAAAAATATATATATAAATAAACATCCAAATTGAGAACCTCCTCCTTTTTTGAAGTCGGTTAATAAAGATAAATTTGAAATGTTACGTTAGAGTTTTATTTGCACCCAGTTAACACCCTATCGGTATAGTTTAAAAAATGTAGAATTAATAGACGTCGATTTTATCGATATCGATATTATTGTTTCAAAACTGATTTCTGCATCACTTTTTTTGCAACATTCGTCATGATACTGTTGCATCGGCCAATCACAACCGCTGTATTTTCTTCGTCCCCCGACCCGCAGTCGTGTGCCTAAACGAAATCGATCTATCAGCTCTCAAGTGGTTTTATTCTCTTTGGCTTATGAGAACAAGATAGATGTGCAAGCTTATATGATTACATAAGTTTAAAATATACATATAGGTACACTTTAAGTCGAGTTTATATGTAGGTATTATAATAACCGATTATACGATAAAGTTGTAGTCAAAACGATCATTTCGACGACGGCTACATTTGCCTCTACCGTTGGCGCGCGCCGCTCGTGTGTATGAGCACTAAGTAGGTAGCCATAGAAGGTAACAAGATTGACTCGTTGGTCGAGGAAAACTCGTGTCAGAGGCCGTGGGTTTGAATGCAGGCAGGCACGCACTTTACTTTGTACAATTATTTTTATCCCCCATTTCATACTACTTAAAAAACCGGTCAAGTGCGTGTCGGGCCACGCGCAGTGTAGGGTTCCGTAGTTTTTATAACAGCCAAGTGCGGGTCGTATTCGCTGACTGATAGTTTCGTACCATGCTCTAACTAAAAGCCAAACACCTACCTAATTTGACTTCCTATACAAATCCTCATCTGATCCGACAATTTTTCACGGAAAGTTTTTTTTTCTTTTGAGATTTGGATAAGACTTGTCATAGCCGGTCTTTTGAATTTAAATACAGGACACAGAGCTACACTACTCACTCGTCGCAAAAAAAATAAAATTGAGGAAGTAGTTTACTATACCTGGGGGAACTTTGTGTTTGATACTATAAACTTCGCTATTTAAACTGATTGACTACTGCTGTGACATTTGAATTTCTAACTACAACCGTTTATTTGGTTTTGGACACTTGACTCTAACGAAAATTGGTACTTTAAAGCTTGATAAGTCACGAACGGTTTAGTTAATCAAAAAACGGTCTTCCCAAACCCCTAATATTTTAGAAAGACCTATCCAACGATATCCCACACTATGGGAAGGACGAAAAAAAAATATCATCCCCACTTTACATGTAGGTAGAGGAGGCACCATAAATAATTGTTTTTTTCAAAATTTTATTTTATCACTTTTTTGGCGTCATTAACGTGTATACTCATGCCAAATTACAACTTTCTAGTACCAATGGTTTTTGAGCTAAACCGCGGACAGACAGACGGACATAGCGAAACTATAAGGGTTACTTGTTGACTACGGACCCCTAAAAACTGAGTGAAACTAACATTCTTCCACCAGCTCGCAGTGACAGCGTAGTGGACATAAGGACTACAGACTGCCCACTTCTAAAGGTGGTCTGAGTCTCAGCAGAGGATACATTAAAAAGTTAACTAGGCATCAAGATATGTTAAATGCATACTTAAGTTTGTATTATATTTTAAGGTTATAAAAATATTATGAGCGTGTGAGTCAGCATGACGGTCAGTCGCGCGGAACGGAAGCGGATTCCCTTGTACACATAGTTCTTATACAATGTTTTCATTGCAACTTGCTATCAAAGTATAAACAATACTTTAGGCTCCTATTGCTATTTAAAGTTCGGTGTTCCGCGAAATATTGCATTTTGGTAAATGTCATAGGTAGGTAGTCATATTTTTCAAGTTTGTAGAAGCGCCCGCATACACCCTACCACGGTATAATATTATACCGTGACCCTACTGTGCCTAGTTTAAGAAAAATTAAAATATCTACTCCATTGACCTACTGTGAAAACAAAGTGCGTGACCATAGACCATAAATATAAAAAAAAAATAGACAATCTTCTTTCTTAGATCTTCTACATATTTATGTGCGTAGGTAACTTATGAAATCGCCTTGATGTAATTTAGCAAGCGTGGTTATGTTGTGAATGCTCATTCTTTCTCTGAGATGATAAAAATGATGATACTATGGAATCTTCATCGATTTATTCTAGCCCACGAAGTTCGCAGGACCTTCAGATAAGGCGACTAGCTTTGGAGACTATCCAAACAACTGAGTATTTAGGTACGTCCCGCTTCAAAATCACTAGGTATGTTGACGAAATATATAAAGTAAATGGTACCTACCTATATATTACCTAGTTACTGTAATATTATTCACTGCGTGCTATAAAGTTTCGCAAATTGTCACCGTGCGTGGCCCTGACGGTAATTTTAATTTTAAATGATGATTGTGAAAACGACACAACGTAGTAAGTAAACGTAAAAATATTTACGTTTTGTAAACAACCGTGTTTTTAAAATCCTACGCACTTCACTAAGCTACGTAATTTTTAACCGACTTCAAAAGAGGAGGTTCTGTTTTCGACCCGTATGTATGTAGGTAGGTATGGTTGTATGTTCGGGATTTTCTCAAAAACTAATGAAACGATTTTGATGTTTATTTCACGTAATCTATACATACTTTCACGAAGGTTTTAGTATAAAATAAGTACATTAGGTAATTATTCTTATGTATGTAAATGTACTGCATCTCCGGCATTTCTATGCGAATTTTGATGATTCTTCTAGTCGCTGTCTTCAATTCTTCAATTCACCTTAGCTTGGCACCGCTTAGCTGCAATTCTATTATACAGGGTTATTTGAAAAACACCAGCAACCTCTTAAGAGGTCATTGTACTCATCATTATGAACAACTTTTACTATCGGACCAAACCTGAAATCGTGAAAAAAAAAATCAGCTGTTCCCTACATTTTGACGAGATAGACGAAGATAAATGCAGGGAACAGCTGATTTTTATTTCGCGATTTCAGGTTTGGTCCCATAGTAAAAGTTGTTCATAATGATGAGTACAATGACCTCTTAAGAGATTGCTGGTGTTTTTAAAATAACCCTGTATATTATGTATTGTTTCTAATGGATAAGGCATATTTTGATTAACTTTACTTGGGTAGTTTTTGTGTTAGCTTCAAATTCAATAATACGATAATTTTTCACTAAGTTTATATTGATGATGTTTTAACTGATATTTACATAGCAAGTAGTGTTAATTGAATTTCTGTGGGGTAGGTAGGTAGGTACCTACAGCTAAAAAGTGAAAAACAAAAACTTATTTACAAAAAAAAAAACAAGCCACTCAAAAAAGACACTACAAAGTGAAAATTAACATTAATTTCGGAAGTCGGTGTCAAAAAACGAAAATGCGGAACCAAAGACACCGACTTCCGAAATTAAAGTTATTTTTCACTTTGTACATACCTACGTATTAGTGTTTTTTTTTTAAAGTGTAGTGTCGGTTGTTTATTTTGTAAAAAAGTTTATTACTCATCACGCTTACCATAAGTAGGTAGGTACCTACTACCCAACTACATACGGCCACAGATAATTTCTAACCAGGTTAAAATGAACAAACAAATCCCTGAGGTGCAGAAACTTCTCTAGCAGCTGTTGCCGAAAAAAGAAAACACACTCCACTATGATACAGAAAGATAAACACACATCAAATACAAGAAACTACCCCACAACCAACACGGAAGGTGTACGCTCTTTATTTACTACTCCGAGCCCTTTAAAACTCTCAAAAAGCGTCAAAACATCGTCCAAATAAAGACACGCCCTTGACACAGCAGCCGATCAAATCTCGTCTGCCTCGTATGACATCACACAAGGAATGGCCGTCTATGACATCATACTGCCCGACAAATGAAAATTAACCGCAGAAAACCCACTATCAAAAACTACACAGAGTGATAAACGCGATGCAGATTTCAACTCTATGTCTAACACCGTATAAGATTTATATTAAACCGTGTCCCCTAACACAAGTTGTGAAGATAAGACCTTCTGTAGATAAATTTTCGATGACCTCACCTACGCAACGTTCTGCCAGTAGCCAGTAGTAGTTCACAAGCCGCTGGCGAACGCGGTCCACAATATAATTTAACGTGTACTTTTCCAACACACTTCCGCGAACGGATAATGTCGAGTGAGTATTTTCTCTTCAAAGTTATATTGTTAACGTGTTGAAAGCTAAATTGGATTAAAAAAGTGTTGTTATAAGGTATAAATAGTGAATTATATCATGTGTTCACCTGCATGTTTATGTAAACAGTGGTCAAGTTGATTGGAAGGCTAATGTGTTATGTTTCTACCGGTTTTATGTTACTTACGCTGCCTTTACAAGGAGGTAGGTAGGCAGGGCTGTAGGTGTATATGTATAGAGCCGGTTTAGTTATTTATCCAAATGAGTTGTAATAAAAGTGGCCTAAAAAGTGATTCCTTTCATCAAAACATTGCTTGTTGAGTTTTATCACATTTGGTACAGTTTTCTTGATTTCTAAACAAGTGAAACTATGAGAACCAAGCAAAAACACGAAGCAAATGATGTTAGCAGTGTAGGTAATGCACAAATAATGACCGATTGTTAGCGTAATGCTGAGCTTTAGCATCATTAGTTACCCTGTCTGTATGATGGCTAGCTACATCGTGCACTGAATAGGCGATGTTGGCAACTTCTTCTCATTCATAGATTGATTAACAAGTGAACGCCATAAAGATTCCACTCGGTTCCATTCGTTAGTGGCTGGCGAGTAGTAACTCTGTTTACGATGTTCGTACCTACGTATAGGTACGGTTAGCTACGAAAGTCGATGCTTGTATTTTAACATCATGAAGCATTTAATTAATTATTTAATAATTTATTATATTTAATTAATTAATTTTATTCTGTTTGGGAAACTAAATTCTAATTTATTTACGGTTTTCTTAAAAAAAAAACCTAAGGCCATTTACAAGTTTCCGCTGAGAAACAACAAAATAATAATAAATAAAAACAACCGACTTCTAAAAAAGACTACCTACCAAAGTGAAAAACAACTTTTATTTCGGAAGTCGGTGTCGTTGGATTCGCAATTCGCATTTTCGTTGTTTGCCACCGATTTCCGCTGTTAAAAGTTATGTTTCATTTTGTAGTGTCTTTTTTTGAAGTCCGTTGTCTATTTTTAGTAAAAAAAATTTTTTTTCACTTTTAAGTTGTACCTACTTACCCACAAATTCGTATAACACTACTTGCTATGTAAATATCAGTGACAGGAAGTTATTATAACATCATCAATATAATATAATCTAAGCGGCAAAAATACATGTATTTTTAGTTAGTTTACTTAGTTTATATTGATGATGTTACTTATAATATCCGAAAACCGTAAATTTGTAGTTACATACCTACTTTGTACGGAACCCTCGGTGCTTATTGAAGCTAACTCAAAAGTAAAAAAAAACTACCCAAGCAAAGTTAATAAAATTAAAAAAAATCTGAAAACCGTAAATTTGTAGTTACATACCTACTTTGTACGGAACCCTCGGTGCTTATTGAAGCTAACTCAAAAGTAAAAAAAAACTACCCAAGCAAAGTTAATAAAATTAAAAAAAATCTGAAAACCGTAAATTTGTAGTTACATACCTACTTTGTACGGAACCCTCGGTGCTTATTGAAGCTAACTCATAAGTAAAAATATCTCGCCAGATATTATTTGTCAGGCCTGTTGGTCTAGTGGTTACTGACCCTGACTGCTATGCCGGAGGTCGTGGGTTCGATTCCCACCCAGGACAAATGTTTGTGTAATGAGCACGATCATTTGTTCTGTGTCTGGGTGTAATTTATCTATAATATTTATGTATTTAGAAATATATAAGTATGTTTATCAGTTGTCTAGTACCCATAACACAAGCTCTGCTTAGCTTGGGACTAGATGGCGTTGTGTGATAGTTGTGGAATATTATTATTATTATTATTACAAATTTACGGTTTTCGGATTTTTTCCTTTACTTGTGCTACATGACATTGCTTCTTGCCAAATTTCATGATTCTAAGTCAACGGGAAGTACCCTATACATTTTGATTCCCTTGAGAGTGTCGAAATATACATTTTTTGCAGCATAAATGGCCGTATCTTTTTTTTTACGTTAACATATAAGTTTAATTTTTTCACAGCTTCAAGGGACCGCAGACCTGGGCCTCAAGTTTGCTATTACAATAGTGTCAGAATTGTCTATCATTGATTTCATAATTGTTGATTTTGAATATTATAATGGCGTCATTATGACTTTCAAATGGTCAACCACTGACACTCCATTTAAAGAAAAATGCCATAAAATGGTAATCTCGTACATAATTAATAAATGTAATGTGTATTCCTATTTACGAACTTCTTACTACTTCAGATTGCAAATAATAATACGTACTTAATATGTTAAAATATTAAATTAAATCTAGCATGGAATTAGTAGTAGTTTTTCTCAGACCAATGATCGACCATTATGAATTTAGCAGAATACGAACTTTTAGCAAAATGACAATGGGATCGTGTTGGAATGACGAATTTAAGTATAAAAAGTCTGCTAGACTTGGGCCCCTGAATATATGGTTTTAATTTCAACTCGACACCTCATAAAGGGTCTTGACAGACAGACAGACGGACGGAAAGACGGACGGACGGACAGACAACATAGTGATCCTATAAGGGTTCCGTTTTTTCCTTTTGAGGTACTTACGGAACCCTAAAAACAACATAGGTACAGTCAAATTGAGAGCTTCCTCATTTTTGAAGTCGGTTAAAAAGGCTAAAATAATCTATAATGAAGGAGAATGAAGGTTTAAAATATTGTTAAATAGTTGCTGCTATTGGTATATATAATTCCAAACACAATTATAAATTGTAATGGTTTCATTGTATTTAAATAGTTTGAATATAAAAACAGGAATGTTACATGATTGCGACGACCGACGTCGTCGGTTGAACAGATTAATTTAATTAAAACCAATACACTTCTAATCTGCATTCGCGATTTATTTGCTAAAAATGTAAACAAATATGAAATAATGAAAAAGTAACATTAACTCCTACACAACAAAGTTCAGTTTTCGCTCCACGTTCAAACATTTTTAATATCTTTTTCAATAGTGCTAGTCACTCTGAAATCAACTTAATTGCCATTGAAATAAAGGTGATATTTGTTTAACTTGAAAGAACATCAATTGCCAATATAAAGAATAGACCTTAGGTATTTAATCGTAATCAGTGAAGTTATTGGAGTTCCAGTAAGGGTACATAATATAATTATTTCAGGTACCTATTGCTAGTTAAATGTCGGTTGGTGTCTCATTTCAATAAAAACGTCTAACGTGCCCCTACGAGTTGGTTTTGGCACCTCGTATTCCAAAGGTCCGGGACCCAAGAGGCCCGAAAAATATCAAGAGAGATTAAAAATAATAATAATAATGCGAAAATATTTTAAGTTTTGTTCCAGCAATCCCTAAGCCAGGATTGTTTGTTGGCACGTCTTGGCTGTTTGAAATATTTATTTGGAAAAAATGGCACGTAGAAGTACAGAGGTTCGCCATCCCTGGCATTTAATGGATTACGTATGTACCTACAGTAAAAAAGCTAGAAGTGACGGCTTTCGCAGTGGCATAGGGAACCCACATGAACTATGTTTATCAGCTGTGTATCACAGTTAACAATTTGAAATATAGCTCACTGAATAGGTAATGCTCTAGAGTACATAATGTTACATTGCTTAAGTGTATCGACTACAGAGGTGAATAACTCATGTCGATCACCGACCGATATTGTGCGTGCGCTTATAATCTCAAAGACAGAGCAGCTATCCTTTTAAATCAAAATAGAGTTCTCAGGGAAAAATCTCTATAATCCAGGCATGAATCAAAAACTGTATGGTGTGCAAATACTGCGTGCCGGAATCGAATCCACGACTGATATCGCAGAAGCCAATCACCCACTGTGCCATCCTCTATTCATTTATAAATAACTGACGTCGTTATGGAACTACTCGACAAGGAGTTTTGTTTGACCTTGCAATGCGCGACCAACGCGCCAAATGCTAAGTCTTGCAGGAATGTTAGGTATATCTGCTAGCTTGAGCGCGCTCGCAAACGGCATACCTCATTTTTGTCTTTTTCAATGGCCTGCCGATCGATTCTGTAAAAATCTCACAGTGAAAAGTTAGGTGAAGTGAGCTTAGAGTGAGCTGTCAAGAGTATCAATCCCTAGCATCAGGATGACACTGTCAGCTCACTCCACGCTCACTTCAGCTAAGTTTTCAAGGTGAGATGGTTACAGAATCGCACTGCTGTACCGTTAGGCCCCACACCACAATCGGTCAGATTATTTCGCCCTACCTACGTATATCCACGTGTAGTAGGTCGTGTGCCTTCATACACTTGTCTCTGATGTTTCATTTAGCTCCTACAACAAATTCGGTCACCGATTGCTTATAATTATGGTGTCTGCTAACGCTCTTATTAAAAAAAAACTTAATTTTGAAATAAATCCGCAGAATAAAATTAGCTTGAAAGCGACGATGGCGTGCCTTGCGATGAGATCATGAGACACATTTATTAACTCATGAATAGCCTTCAGTTATTTTAGGTACCTAAGTAAGTACTACGTTACATTTTGAAGTTATACTTATATACCTATATAGTTAAGTAGGTATTATCATCCGGTCGATTCTGTAAAAATCTCTCACCGTGATAACTTAGGTGAAGTGAGCTATCTATAGGGGTAATCCCTAACATCAGCTGGAGTGACAGCTCACTTCACCTAAGTTTTCACGGTGAGATTTTTACAGAATAGCACCAGGTACAGTTTCTCCTTTTTAGGATAACATCGTCAGAATTCATCATTATAGCTAGCAATTAATGTAGTAAATGTAAGTTTTATAGTGGCTTCATGAGGAAAACTGATGCTGATTGAAATAGAGCAGCCCATATTTAATTATTTATAGCTGGGTTATCGGTCAAAGCGTAGTAGATTCATATGGAGAAGAAGGGACAAGAAATTCAATATTTAAGATACCTACCTAACATAACTTCATCAAGTCGTAATATAATGACGTAACATAATTATGTGACTCATCGCACGACACGCCACTATCAAAACTTTGTTTTTTACAAATGAAGCAAGCAGAGTTTTGCTATCTTATTGGCATAACAACGTCATCAACATCACAGCAAGAATAGGACTCAATTATTTTTCAATAGCCAATCAAACTTAAATCGCACGTATTGTAGGTATAGTAATAGTACGTAAGCCTCGTTATTACTTATGTACCAGTTTTGACAATAATATAAGTGCTCTTGACACGAGCGACACGCGTCAACGGAAGAGGCAAGGCAAGGGAGAGGCTGCAGTTGCCTCTACCGTTGACACGTGTCGCTCGCGTCGTATGTATACACGGCTACACATCAAGCTATACATATCCAGTTTTAGCTGACCTCGCATTGTATAGGTTTTTCGTACAATCAGAAGTCAGCTTATACTGATTATGTATAGCTTGATGTGTATCCGTGCGTACACTAAGGTTGCAATTATCCAACTGGCACATATACAAAATGTTTGTGGACTACGAGAAAGCCTTCGACTCCATTGAAATATGAGTTTTGGCTTCTCTACAACGATGTCGAATTGACTGACGCTAAATCGAAGTGTTGAGATGTTTGTATGACGCTACCACGATGACTGTCCAGGTCCAGGATCAGAAAATCAGCCCCTTCAAACTGCCCCGAGGGGTGAGACAGGGGGATGTAATATTGCCGAAACTGTTCACTGTGAGGACGTCTTCAAGACGCTAGACTAAAAAACCGGTGTTACCGACATAGCTTGCAGAGTAAGCAATTTTAAGTGGTAGTGAGCTGGCCATGTTTGTCGAAGAACCGATGGCCAGTGGAGCAGACGAGTCCTGGACTGGGGACCGTGTATCGGCAAGCGTAGTGTGGGACGCCCCCCAGCTAGATGGACCGACGAAGAAGCTGGTGGGGACAGATTAGATGCGAAAGGCGGAGAACAGTTGAGTGTTGTGGCGCAGCCTGGGGGAGCAGTAAACTGCTATAGGCTTAGTTGATTGATTGACATAGACAATAGACCTTGTCGTTTTAAGATTTGCAAGTGACAATTATTATCCTTTGGTTGATAAAGGAATTGCGAGGTCGACTATACTTCGGCCGGCAAGCACTGCATATTACAAGACTGGATTATAAGTACCTGAAATAAACTAGGTAAACTTGCATTCAACTATCGACCGTGTCGAGTTCTGTCAATGTTATTCACGCGCAAAAAGTTCCTTGTAGCACTCTATGTAGCTAGCTGTCATAAGCTGTCCTTAATCTTCTAGCCTTTCAATGCGGCCAGTTTCGTTCTGACATAGACATTATGACATGGAATTTGGCATTGTCAGTGCATCGTAACCTGTGTTTGAATTGTATTGAATTTATTAATGCCTTCCTGCTGGTTTCAAGGTTTATTGAAGTTGAGGATGTAGCATCCGAAGAATCGTTTTAATTTTGGTAAAAACATTTAAGAAACTAGAAAAGTTTTTAGAAACTTCTTGGGGAAATTCATTAAGTATACAGGGTGCAATTGAAGTCATGGGCATTATTTTAACCTAAGGCACTACTCATGATACTAATTGCATTAGGGCTACTATTACGCAAATCAAAAATATTATTAATGCAAGTATGGAAAACCTTAAAATGTAGTATGTCATAGAAAGTATGAAATACTTTGCGCTTCTCGATAGCAAATGCGTAGGTACACTACGCCGTACGCGTCATTGGGCGTGAATTCTTTGACCCCGCCCGACTCACGTGATATTCGTAAGTTGCCAATGAATTGATTCATAATAAATTCCAACTTTCCCTTCGTACTTTGCCGGCTTAGGACGGTCAAAACTACGTCAACTAACATACATTAAAAAAAAATCATTTACGTACCTAGCTTGTGGATTGTTTTGAAAAAACTTTATTTGTCGGTAAAGTGACAGCGGGTAAACGGGTGCTCTTCCACGAGCTTGTGCATGTGCTGGCACGTGAAAAGACGAAAAATCCAACAGGTTCTTAGTGGTTCTGGTGGAATGAGACCCCGTGAAGGAATAGGGTCGTTTGGGTTGCGGCGATGGAACATTTCACGAGTTCATACTAAATTTCTTGTGCGATCGTAAATTACAACCATTTGTGGGTATTGTTGGTTGGTGTACCTAGCCTGCACATTACGCGGTCGAGGCATCGTGTACACAAACACACACACAACTACTACACTAACACTTAATACACTGCAATCCAAGCACCGTATGACGCGAGCGGCGAGTACGGCGATTACGTCACGGGATCAATAAATCAATTACGCGTCAATGCACCTGCGCAGTCGTTATGACACTGGTTCCGGGTTCGTGTTGCGGCGGGAAGCATACCCCGCGCGGGGGTGATATTCGTATTTTTGCGAGTGAGGGAGTGGGACGGAGAGAGTTCAGGGAATCCCGCCGGACGGCATGTCTTTTAGCCCATTGTTATTATTACTTGTAAGGAAAAACCCGCGCGCGCGCAGGTGATGTTTGTTTACATTTCGCTTTGCGCTGTACTGCGCTTTAAGATTTTGATATTTCAACATTTATTGGCGTTAACGAAGTATTTTGTTTTAATTACTTTAAGTGTTTATTTGCAATAATAAGCCTTGTGCAATTTGACTTACTACATTTTTAAGGTTTTCCTTAATTGCATTAATAATATTTTTGATTTGCGTATTAATAGCCTTAATGCAATCAGTATCGTGAGTAGTGCCTTAGGTTAAAATAATGCCCATGACTTCAATTCCACCCTGTATAGGCTGGCATAAAGATAGACTGATTGCCTGTAAGTACCATGGATTCAGTACATAATTGTGAACCCCCGGCGATGTAACTTATAGAAGGGTTAAAAATATAGTTTAAAAAAACTAAAAAAACACGCTTTAATAGCAAATCGAACTAAAAATCAGAAAATAACTTTTATATTTATATTTTATTCAACTGTTATAAAAAGTATACATAATATGTTTCAATAATTTTCAAAAATACTAAAATGTAAATAAAGTTATGAAAAGAAAATTAATTTCATTGTAAAAAAGCGTGTTAAAAAAAGAATTTGCTGTTCCATACGTTTTGACCGCGCAGGTATTTTTTTTTGATAAACTTCGATAAATATCTACGTTAGGGGGTCTACAATTATGTGCAATTATGTGCTGAATTTACGGTTAGTTTGTGCGTAGATGACCGGCACTGCGGGGCAATTGCGTAACACATTATCAATCGGAATCGGTTTCATTTTGACAGTTCAACAATATTCATTGCGTCATTTACGTGTTGAGCAGACAAATTATTCGAACTTATGAAGCAATGGATTAGCAATTTGCTTCAAAATGATTCAGATTCCGATTAATAGTGTGTTACGCAATTAGGTTGCTGGTCCTGTACCAACTCACGACATTTCTTTCACCGGATAAGTTTAATTAATAAGCCGGTTGTTTTGTGTTTGTTTATTGTTTTTGGTTGTTGTTAACTAATTTAATTACCAGCGATCGGGCACTAGGTTATAGGTACTACACCACATCAGTCAGCCAAAAGATTGGAATGATGGTGATACTTTTTTTGAAGTAACCTCTTATAATGTATTTCTTCCCATAGACATATGAATAACCCGTCAGCCTTCAAAGCAAGAGTGAACAGGCATCTCTGGACACTTTTCATAGTAGATTACAACCATCGCTCTCCACCAGGCGAGATCGAGGTCAAGAGCAGCGGGGTAATTGCGTAACACACTATTAGTAGCAATGGGTTTCATTTTGACAGATCAACAACGTTCACTGCGTTTTTTGCATTGTAGAGCAGACACATTTTTCGAACATATGAAGCAATGGATTAGCAATATGCTTCAAAATGATTCAAATTGAGATCGATAGTGTGTTTCGCAATTAGGTTGCTAGCCCATTAAAAAAAAAAAAACAAAATAGCTGGCTGCCTACTTCATCAAAGAAAGTTAATATAAACAGTGGGTAAATAGGGCTTCGAACGGTATTAACTATCAGCTCGTTACAACTTATAATTACGCGTCGTAATCATAAAGTACAGATACCAGCACATCGAGCTACTACAATCTGTCAAATTTCTCTAAAGATTTTCAACTTTAACACTACAGCATATGGTTCAATGTTGATTGGGAAGATTTGACAGTTTCGGGTCGCTTGGTGTACATAACTAGTAGATACGGCTGTTGCGTATTTAATCACAAGTTACGATGAATGGATTCAGGCTTTTTCATTATGTTATTAATTGGATAAAATGGTACACATGTGTACCTACGTTACCAGCACATCCATTTTGGATTAAGGGCGTTGGCTGCGTAGGCAGTGTAGGCATCACCCAAAAAATATACAAGGTCAAATCATCATTTGCCTAGCCTTTTCCCAACTATGTTGGAGTCGGCTTCCAGTCTAACCGGATGCAGATGAATACCATGAATATGATAAGACTAGTTGTTAAACTTTCGGACTTCTGACGAACCGCACGACTGTCAAAGATCCACGAATGACAGCCAGGTCAACGGCTTAGTAGTCAAATCAAAGGCCGATATTAAAAATCACACTAATTATTATAAAGGCGAAAGTTTGTGAGTGTGTGTGTGTGTATGTTTGTCTCTTCTTCACGCTCAAATGGCTGGACCAATTTTGATAAAAATTTGTATGGAGGTAGTTGACACCCTGGATTAACATATACGCTACTTTTTATCCCTATATTCCCACGGGATCAAAACGTAGTCGGGTGAAACCGCGGGGTGCAGCTAGTAATAAAATTAAAGCACTAACTGCAGCTAATTATGGGGTCAACGGCTGCCGGTGGTGTTCACCTGTAAAGTCTTGCCAGCTAGATCAAATTTATTTTCAAAATGAATTAAAAACGCATCGGTTGTAAGGACAACTGTCAAATCGTCTTTGGTCTTGTCATTCATTCTCTGTTCGGAGTTCGGACCCAAACTAGTCGTATTTCCTTATGTGATACGGTGAAGTAAACTTTGGCCCAAACTATGGGTTCCGTGTTTAGAGAATAGGCCCGTTAAAGTCTTCAAAGAGAGTAGGTACCTCACCAAAATGTTCAGCCGAAACTTAAAAAGATAACGGCTGTTATGTACGATTGCTATTTGGGGACCAAAATTTGTTTGTGAATTTTTTTATCGGAATGGAGTTTGAAGATACGAGTAGTAACTTATACGATAGTATTTGTCAAATAATAACAATAAATAAATGTCACGTTGAGGGGACATTATTGCTGTAGGTAGTCATCAACTTGGTAGCCGGCAAACAATAATTACTTCAACGATAATCATTTGAGAAGCGCATGGTTCGCGGGCCACGCTACCATCTTTAAAAGCCAGAAGCCAAAAAATGGCGCCGTCTCTGTAGTTCATCCGACTCACACAGACGGCGCCATTTATTTTCAAGATTTTTGCCGGATATCTTGAGCATGTCTTTTTATGATAATTTAGCTAAATCCTTAATTTTAAAATCCCCAGGAAATATGGAGAGCCTGTCATCAGGTCGGGGTATCCAGGTGGTGTCTCCGAGCGAGGACCACACATTCTTGCTGGATGTGGACGCTCTGCAGGAACTACTCCTGCGAGAAGACGTGAAGGACAGGCCTGTGGTGTTGGTGTCAGTGGCGGGGGCTTACCGAAAGGGGAAGTCCTTCCTGCTTGACTTCTTCTTACGGTACTTGGATCGGACGGTGAGTTCTTAACGTGAGGAGTATACAACCAAACCACCCTTAGCTGACTGGTAGGGGAACTAATAAAAATAATAGCAATAATAAATGGGGTAGTTATCTTTAGAAGTTACATTTTGTTGGATATCAGGGTGTGTGAAGCCAAGTTCCGTGTCTTAACTCTTTATCAAAATCAATTATAGATATCCAAAGTTGCAACCATTTAATGTTGAATGCACCTTCTTCGCTTTTATATTGTAAAATGCCGTTCGGAAGTAGCGAGTGCCTCCATGAAACACAAAACTTGGAGGTCTGCTAACAGTTTCTCATCCTTTTTTTAAGATTTGCTATCGCTGGTTTGCTCAGTACCGGTTAAAATAACACTTTTTAAGGCGTTTTGTTCAACATTTTACACCAGCAGACTGTGGGCTAATCATTATCCAAAAAACAGACAACACCCTGCCTTTAGGGCGCTGTTGAGGCTTCCTCCTTACTGTAGTGCGTCCAAGAAGTTTGTAGATAAAAGTGGAGGCAACACTCTGAACACCTAATTGAAACCGACTGTGGGCTGGCGCTCTCTTTCTGAATACATACATAAGACAAAGAAAACATATATCACTGTCTCGTTGTTAAGTGCGTATTTAGAAAGAGAGTGTCAGCCCACAGTCGGTTTCACTTAAGACTGTGCCGACCGTACAGTGGCGCCCTCATCGTTTGTTTGGTTATTTCATACTATTTATAATGAAAATGCAGAAAATAAGCACGTTAAGTTGTGCTTCACAAAATTATACGTTAATATTATTACAAACGGTAGTTTTATATTGTTTAGTTTTATTATAATCCTTAAAACGGATAACAGTGGCCACTATATTCCGTTTTAAGGATTATAATAAAACAACTTAACGTGCTTATTTTCTGCATTTTCATTCTAAATTGTATGAAATAATCAAACAAACGATGAGGGCGCCACTGTGCGGTCGGCACAGTCTTAAGTATTTAGAGTGTTGCCTCCATTTTTATCTACAAGTTTCTTGAGTGCGTCACAGATGTTCGCTGAAGAGCACACTTGATGATCATTTCGCGATCATGCGCAAGAAAGTGTCGTCACTAATACGCAGATTGAAAGGAAGCGACAATAGCATTCTGAACATATTTTCTGAATGTTAGAAGGGCCTAAGATGAATAGGTTTATCATGCTACATGTCAGACAATGGGGCTTTTTTTTTTTTTTGTGGATGGGAAATCATCCAATGACCCCTCCCGCTCTGGGTGGAGCAGAAGGGAGTGTCAGACTCTTACTGACTAAAACCCACCCGTGTTCCTTCCTTAGCCCTTTGTGTTCCGGGGTAGCGGTAACCCTTTCGGACAATTGATAAACCTTTTTATAATTAGATTTTTTGAATTTTGTTTTTGTTTATGTTTATAAATAATTATTATTTCTGATTGTATTTGTGTGTCTAATTTGTTGCCTACTACTAACATAGTTTTTAAGTTACTTGTAATACTAACACACTGGGCAGTACGATACCTGCCAATAAAATATTTTTATTATATTTATGTTACAGTATAACAACGGTGAAGGCAGGGGCGAGTGGCTGGGGAAAGAGGACGAGTCCTTGAAAGGGTTCTCTTGGCGCGGCGGGTCAGACCGGCACACCACCGGCATACATCTCTGGTCACAGCCCTTCAAAGCTTCCCTGTCTAACGGGGAAAAGGTAATACTTACAGTTACATGTTACACCAAAGTTAAACCAAGTATCTACATGTGGCTCCTGCCTGGGACTGTGAACGGTGTATCTACCCCGATTCTCAGTTGTTTCTGACTGTCAAGATTGCGAGGTTTTTAACTAAATCCAACCTAAATGCCCAAAAAAGTGTGAAAGTTTCATTCATCATCACTTACGCGATAGTTATAGCATGGTTAGGGCTACGCCGAAGACAGTTGGCCCGAGTTTGTGCTAATGATGTTTATGACACCCGGTCATGTCCATTCAGCCGTCCTATGTCTTCAGTCCCACTCAGGAAGACCGGCGTGGCGAGTTCCAATATCGATAATATGAAAATTTATGAGTAAGAATGTATTGTAGGTATCTACGTGTCGCGTTCTGCCACTATAGATAGTGCAATCCACGAAGCCGCGCCCCACTCTTTTTCCTAATGCTTACAGCAGAAGTGTGCAACATTCCGCTAGTGTTTTAGTTTTGTAAATACACTATATATTAGTGGGTAATTAGAGTGTATCGAAAGAACTAAAACACTAATGGAATTAAGAGCCTACACTACCTACCTCAGCTAAAATACACTCTTTATCTCGCTCGCACGATACTGCTCGCGGACTGAGCGAGAGCGAGACAGAGTGCGGTGCTAGGCGGCAGGCAGCGCCAATAGTTTAGGTAATTGCTTTTTACGGTGAAAATAATGGTAATTAAAAAAAAATAAATAACATAAGACCTGCTTTATAGTTAGTTCGGTTAGTATACAAAGTTTCATGATCTGATTTGAAGTATTTTTTGAATACCAGCGGTTTATTGTTCGGTTTGGAGGTAACTTTGGATTTTTTTTCTATCGAGAAAATTTTATGAAATCGTGTTTTCGTCTAACATAAGACCTAGCATTAATCCTCAACTTTACCATATATTTATTTCAAAATTAATGCTGCAATATTTTCGTCATAACGGAGGATCATGCTAAGCCATTTGAGGTAGTATAAACACTAACGATTCGGCAGAAGAGTGGGGCGCGTCTTCGTGGATTGCACTATCTATACGTTTCTATCCATTATTTTGAAAGTTTGTATGTTATATTGCAGGTTGTGATCCTGCTGATGGACACCCAGGGCACCTTCGACAGCAACTCCACGGTGAAGGACAACGCCACGGTGTTCGCGCTGTCCACCATGCTGTCTTCTGTGCAGATCTATAATCTGTCGCAGAACATTGAGGAAGATGATTTGCAGCACTTACAGGTACACAAGATATTTGTCTTTGTTTTGGATACTGGACAATGATGGCACTTACAAAACCTTTAGAAGTGACGAAACGAAACTAAAGACGTATGGAAAGTTATTCAATTCAATGGAATCCATAATATTGTCACCACTAAGCCTATACAACGTATAAGGTTAGATGCGCAAAACCTCATACACCCCAATTAGAGCATTGAGTTAAAAGCATAATACAATGACCAAAACAATTTTTTTAAAGCTAACTATTTTTATTAAGAAAATCGTGTTGATCCTAGCATTAGTTTATGCATTCAAAATTGAGTCTTATTGACTTAAAATAAGACTTAATTTTCTTTGACTCAATCGGCGGATTGTATGGCTAAATACATCATTTAAAAAAAACCTATATTTAAAAAAAACTGAAATCGGTTCAGTAATCAATTATGAACAAACTATTTTCAAGTTTTGCTCATTTAACGTTACACGTTATAGCTTGTATATCTATCTAATATTGGTAAAAAGGACACTGCACTAAGACTTTGCAAATACTAGATACAGATATTGAGGAAGTGGTGACTTTTCACATGAAATAGATATAAGTAAGTGAAACACACATAATTTTCGTCAATCATCATATATCATGCATGGCTCATTTTTATTTAGAACTCGCAAACGATAACCCAATCACATAATTATCTGTGTTCCAGCTGTTCATGGATTACGGCCGAGTGGCGAAGGACGACATCGGAGGCAAGCCCTTCCAGCGCCTACAGTTCCTGGTGAGGGACTGGTCCTACCCGTACGACCATCCTTATGGAGCCGTGGGAGGCGAGCAGCTGCTCAAGAAACGGCTTACGGTAAGTTAATTAATAATGATTTATAATGATAAAAGTTAATAATGATTAATTACTGCTTATAGGAAATCAAGGTTCTAACACTTAAATAAAACGAGCTATGGGCTTTTTATAACTGTAAGTATAATATAGCCAATTGAAAATCACTAGGAAGGTTATACGTCCGTCTTTACTAAAGCGCAAACGACAAGTAAGATAAAATAAAGATGGCGGTTAGAAGAGGAGATTATTTTGAACCTTCAACATATCGATTATTATAGAATCGACTAAAAATTGATTTTTGTGAAGAAGTAAATCAAATAAATCAACACTGCTACTTAAATAATAGAAGTTAATAATTATTAATTACTGCATAAACATAGGTACATTTTTTGACGTTTTGATAAGGGTGACTTTGTGCAATTTATTTCATCACCACTGATCTAAAAATGGTGAAGAAAAGAACTTGTTTGAAAACTACACAAATCCACCAACCTACACTGGGCCCGCGTGGTTGATGGCACTCTCCCTTGCAAAGAGAAGGCCTAAGTCCCAGGAGAGGGATCATTCTAGACTGATTTTGTTTATGTTTGTGAACTGATATAAGGTGTTCGTGTCTGTCGCCAGGTCCGCGAGGGGCAGCATGAGGAGCTGCAACGGGTGCGCACGGATATCGCGCGCTGCTTCGAGGATGTCACCTGCTTCCTGATGCCATACCCGGGATCTAAGGTGTCTACTGATCCAGAGTTCAGCGGAAAACTATCTGGTATGGAATACTTATAGGTTTGTTATTTGTCCGCCTAACTATGTGGAGATTACAGGCGTATTGTTATGTATTATATCATTCCAGACATAGACGGCGAATTCAAGTCGTGTCTAAAGCAGCTGGTGCCGATGCTGCTGGCGCCAGAGAACCTGGTCACCAAGAAGATTGGTGGACAGAAGGTGAAGGCGCGCGACCTGCTCAACTACTTCAAGAGCTACGTCGACGTGTTCAACAGTGAGGAGCTGCCGAATCCCATGACCATACTGCAGGTAAGCATCCCAATAATAAATGGGTAAATAATAAGGAGTCAATAGGCATCAGGACACAGATCGGGGTCCGTTTTATTAATGTCTTGATATAACGAAGATAATGAAACAAGAAAAATAGCGTAAGTATTGTGGAGTTAGGGACGAGAGGCTTTTGCATGATAAACCGTTAATGAAACTTGGGCAAGCAGCAGGTATAAAATAGGCAAGTAGTGAAATACAGGTTTTTAGACGGAAGAACCGTCTTTTGGCGTGCTGAGGCGGGAATTCAAATCTTTCAATAAGTTTAATGAAGAATTCTTGAAAGTTCAGATACAGACTTTCGTGAACTTTTCCTTCCCCCTATCAGATACACCAGTGCATACCTTTTACTATCAATAATACTTATTCCTCACTTATTCCCAGGCCACAGCCGAAGCTAACAACACATCAGCGTCGTCAGAAGCCCGCAACGTGTACGAGACCCTGATGGAGGAGGTCTGCGGCGGCACGAAGCCCTACATGAACCAGGACATGCTGGACGAAGAACACAAGAAAAACCTCAACAAGGCGCTGCACGTTTTCGAGAGCAAGAAGAAGATGGGAGGCGACGAGATGGCGGCTAAGTTTAAGGATCTTCTAGTTAAGGTAAGTCCTAGATCTACGACTAGACATACAAATATAGATTTACCCCCCTATTTTTTAGCTTTTTTTTATTTTTAGATTTTTTCCTACGCTTACACACAATTACCGAGCTGGATTCCAAATATCATCCTTCTAGGTCATCTGGAAGTAGGTTAGATTTAGGTAGTCAGTGCTAAAATTTAGGACTTTTTGACCTTCATATCTTTATAACCGTTTGAGCTAGCTTCATGAAAGGGCTTCTAGATGTCCTTATGGATATAATTAAACACACGTAGTTTTATGTGTTTACGTTAAAGAGGTTTTGAGTTATAGAAGGGTCAAAAGTGGCAACACTCGGCGCTGGCTAGCCAGTTCCTTTGCTTGAACTTGGCTTGACACGCTGCCGCGTGTCTAGATTTCGTATAATTCCTTCAACAGGACTTAGAAGAGCTGTACAAGCAGCTGTCAGCGCACAACGAGGGCAAGAACATGCACAGCATGCTCAGCACGCCGCTGGTGTTCCTGGCGCTGCTGATCGCGGGCTACCTGATCAGCATACTTGGCAGCACAGTCGGGGTTCAGACGGTGGTGGCGCTGGGGCAGGTCGTCACCATGGGTGCTGCTGGCATGCTGGCCGTTTGGTTGTATACCAGGTAATTGTTGTTTTAAAATACTGTGGTACAATTGCTTTACGAATACGTTGATTGAGACCCTTCGATCTTCTCCAATCGGTCCCTCATTACTGAGGATCGTCGTCACTCACTGGATTCCTTTAAGCGGACAATCTGCCTCCATCGACTCCGGTCCAAAGTTGCTATCACCAACTGCTGAAATTTGCTTGAGGACGTAGCTTCACTAGCTTCTTTTACTTGGCCAGACCATCGTGTTGGCAACCGGTCCCGTGCTCTCTTTTCTTCAGTATTGCCAACAATAACCAACATTTCAAAGCTGCTATCTCCCCTTTGCATTATGTGGCCTGAATAGGTCAAAATACCCTGTAGGCAAACTATAGACAATCGGGTCTTGATTTGGAATTGGGAAAGGACAGACACATTTGTGCGTTTAGCTGTCCATGGTATTTGGAGCATCTGCCTCCAGCACCACATTTCCAAAGCGACTCAGATCCTCTTGCTCGGATTGTCCACGTCTCAACTCCATAGAGGAAAATCGGGAACACTAGTGCTCTTACCAAACCGGCTTTGGTTTCGGGGACCCTTCGATACTTAATGTCATTTGTTGTAGCTGTACGACTAAAACAACTCGAAGACTAAAATAACTTTAAGCAACTGTTGGATTTATGCGGAATTAACAACAGACAATCATTTTTTTTTTCCTTTTATAGTCTTTGGAACTAATGGAGACCTTTGCCCAGCAGTGGGACAATGCGGGCTAGAAATAATAATAATAATATTTGTTTTCAAAATTTGGTTCCGTTCAGGAAGTTTTATCATAGTATAATAATATATTTTTATTATAACTTTGCAGATGGACGGGCAGCGGGCGGGAAATTGGGATGCAGCTGGATGATATAGCCATTAAGATTAAATCCAGTCTGAGTTTTGTGAGTATCTCCCATATCGTAAAGCACTTATTATTATTTTTGAGCCGACGACACTCATTCTTACGGGCAGTATTTACTCCGCGTTCGTAAGTTCTATTGGGTATTGCCATTAGAAAAATCTTTGTAGCAACGGTGTCTGTCTGCATGTATGCTCTATTATAGACAATTAGCTTCCCCTGTTACATGGGACTTATGTAGCATTATTACCCATCTTCGGGGTGTATAACACCTCTGCCTGCACCATCAGAAAAAGTTGTGTTATTTTAAATTATACCTTCCCCAGGTCATGCCACCCAAGCCCAGCCATCTCTCAAGTAGTTACGAGTATAGCAACACAACCACAGCACATACCGAGAAGAAGGATAGATAATGTTACTACTGGTGTCATGAAATGCTGGGCGGTTGGGGATGGCACATGTGTTGTAATACGATAGTTGCCATAACCAAATAACGGGTGTAAAAAGACTTAACGAAGCCGTGAGTCACATAAACTCTATGTTCAGTATAGTCGACTTGTAATTACTATTCCACTTTTGAAAACTACTATTCCCGTTAATTTGAAACTTCACTAAGGTTGAAGATATCTGACTGTCACATGGACAAATCGTCTTCTTTTCAAGTCGATTGTAAATGTTATTATATTGTTAGAGTGTTTACACATTATGCCGCCGTCGCGGCGGCGCCGTGTGTAGGGGTTCATACAAATCCAAGGGTGATGATGCAGTGACGTCAGCGGCGGCGGTGCCCTTGCAGCTGCGGCATTATGTATAAACAGTCTTAGAGATCTTTATGGATCTTTTGGCGCCTGAATGACATTGTCACAGAAATTGTATCAACAAAATAAGATGGCGGCGTCAGTTCCGATTTTGGCCACGTGCCAAAAGAACTCTGTAGCGTTGTATGACGTGGGTGACATTCACTTTAGGGTGATAAAACCATGATAAAAAACAACTATACTCATAGTACCTCTATAAAGGTCGTTAAATGGCATAGGATATTTTTTTATGTTTGTCTTTGAGAGCTCTCATACTTGTGTGACAGTCTCTTTCTCTTTTCCCTGTATTAGTGTGATTCGAGTGCGGAAACTTGATATTTTACCTGGGTAGGTATGCTTGTCCGAAGGGCATAATATAGGATAATTATGATAATTTATACTCAAATAATATTATGTAACGAATAAAACTTAGGGCCAATTTGTCAATAAAATTGTTAGATAACCTAAATCTAATAAAGAATAAAAATATGGTGGCAAGTTTTCTAAGCCAACGCTGTCAAACCGCAATATTAATTCCATAGATAAAAGTTATCTGAAGATTGAAAACTGAAAAAATATGTATGTCCAGAAACCGCTGAAATTTTATTATGGGCCGATTTTTCCAACGCCAAATAAATCTTTATCCGAAGAATACCTAATTTTGAATTTTTTACAGTTTAGTCGTCAGTTTTATTCCCCGATACAAGTTATGTGACGTTGGAAAATATAAGTGTAAATAAATAAAGAGAGTGCCAAAGTGAAGTGGATCTTTAATAAAAAGTCAAAACACAAAGGTTTTAACTTGTGTTTATAATATAAAATGTTTTCATTTTCAATGTCGCTACAGTAGATAACGGCGCATGTCGGTTTGTTCGCTTATCTCCTCTTGTATTGTTCAATGCACCGACCAATTTAATGATGCAATTCATTACTAATGTAAATAATAAATATTATCGAGAATAAAGCAACAAAATAAGAGCTATTCGATGTTTCGACAATTTAAGCTACTCAAGTATATTGGAATCCTTGTTTCCAATTGATGTTATTTCCGCCTCAACTAATATCAACTTTACACAAGTATAAATTCAGACTGACTTGTACTATTGAAAAAGTCATAAAAATGTTTGAAGTTGTATCGCAAACTGACCTGTAGGTATAATTATGCGGGTGTTATATATAAGTTGTTTTTGCAAAAACACATTTGTTTACAAGTTTGTAAACTAGGTATATCGCGAACACAGATTACGCCAGTGTGATATATTTAAACATCTCAAAGAGTGTCATCTCAATGCGCTAGATTTATGTAATAAATTTACTGTAATACCCGTAAAATTTACGGTATTTTTTATGGTAATATTAATATGTTTATTACTAATGATTATGATACTGTTGACCTGAGCGAGGATTTTGTGATTTTTATATTTATAAGTAAAATACTAATTTTATACCGTTGATGTTTGTTTCATTTACATATTTCCCGAAGGCGGATAGTTAACTTAAACAGACCTGCTAATTTGTTTAGGTTTCAATAGGTGGTGTGAAAGAAAATAATTAAGTATGTCTAGATACCTAGGGAGTGACTACCAAAAACAAACATACTAACAAAAACAACCGAACTACCCCCTTTATAAATAGACAGTGGCCCCGATTCTGTTGTTCACAAACTAAACTAAATTTAAGTTCAGTGCATCTTTTTCTTTCTATTTAATTACGAAAAGGACAGAAAATAAAATATTAGTTTAGTCCTGTCAAATTAGATAATCCATAGACAAATTAGACGAGATTAAAAAATAGGCTGCTAAAAATACGTCCATGTCAGGCGCTAACTAATTTGACAGGACTAAACTAATATTTATCTTCTGTCCTTTTCATAATGAAATAGAAAGAAAAAAATGCACTGAACATAAATTTAGTTTATTTTGTGAACAACAGAATCGGGGCCAATGTCTGTTTCCCGCGTGGTTTCGTCGACATGCTTGGGAGCCAGTTACACCTCTGCGCTCAGCCCGCTATTTTGCTGCAGTGTCGCGTCTGTTTCGCACGTCGTACAGCCTGATTCAAACTTTATGGCGGCTCTGCAGTGCGCCACTCGCTGCGCACTACTCACCCCTCACCCCTGTTGATGTAAATTAGTTACTGTGCAGCGACTCTTCTCTTGTTCCGAAGTGTCAAAGTCAAAGTATTTATTAGCGTGCTTTTTGGTGATACAACAGGTCTTACAGTTAATTTATGGTAACTCAAAAAGCTGCCTGTTGGGCATACACTATTTAACAATATAAAAATTTTAAATTTATATAAGTACAAAAATAAAAATGTCAAGATTTAGATTACATAAATGTCATTTTAGATTACATAAATGTCCGAGCCGCCATAAAGTTTGAATCGGGCTGTATATGTGGCAGTCAGTATTATTATTATCATCAGTCTGTATTATACTGCCGTGCGATTCTGTAACCATCTCACCGTGAAAACTTAGGTGAAGTGAGTGTGGAGTGAGCTGTCAGTGTCATCCTGATGCTAGGGATTGATACTCTTGATAGCTCACTCTAAGCTCACTTCACCTAACTTTTCACGGTGAGATTTTTACAGAATCGATCGGCTGTTTAAAATAGAGGTCAGTGGTGGCAGTCGACAAGTTTATAAAGCGAAACTTTTTTTTTTTTTTGTAAAATGGTTGTTGATTTACGGAAAAACTAATCCAAGAGGTCCGAAGTAGTACTTAAGAAGTGGAAAGCGATGACATTTTGCTCCGATTGTTACAATTCAACTAACTCGCATGATGTTCCGCTACTCTCGAATCGCGACATAATGTAGTAATGTTTCTTAGGGCTAATTTGTCAATTTCAGATAACTTTTATCTGAAGAATAAATATGACACTGACATATTGGCCCCGATTCTGTGGTTCACAAACTAAACTAAATTTAAGTTCAGTGCATCTTTTTAATCACGTCTAAACTTGCCTATGGATTATCTAATTTGACGGGACTAAACTAATATTTATCTTCTGTTCTTTTCATATTGAAATAGAAAGCAAAAGATGCACTGAACCTAAATTTAGTTTAGTTTGTGAACAACAGAATCGGAGCCACTCTATACAAAGTGCCAATTTAAATATTTTTATTCTTTAAACAAAAGTTATCTGACCATTAAAAAATCAACCCTTAGTGAACATCATTATTTTCGCGTCGGAGGTGTATTAAGGCCCTTACAGTTACTTCGAAAAGCATAATACTTGGGAGGCAGAGGATAAGCAGTAAAACAAATGCAAATTTTTAGTCAACTTTATTGTATTAAAACAAATATTTACATGAAACTCCTCCCGCGGTCGCAAACATAATATAACTCATCACAACCGCCATCGGCACATTGAAGACATACCGTACGTAAGGATACAACTAAATAAACTATCAACTCCTCAACGAATTATTTATCATCCCATGCCAAATAAACGGAAACAACATTCATTTTCAATGAATTTCGATTGGCACATGCTATATAATTATTTACTTATAAAAAATTTCACGATATGTTACTCCTATTAAACGTTTATTTACATTTTGTTATAAACAACTAAGTTGGGGTGTCTGTAAGTTAGCAATTGTGGGGTGGACAGGTGTGGGTCTCGAGAGTGTAGACGACTATTTTCGTGAGATTCAAAGTACAAAATAATGGGAGTTGGATAAAGAGAGACGGCGGCAGTCGCTTGTTTAAATTTATGTATTGCTAACTTACGCTAGACACTAGCTACTATACAGCAGGGAGGCACACTGTACTAGAATGTTACTGAGTATGAAGCTCGTTAATTTGCACGTTGCTGGCGAGGCAGTGAAGGAACAAAGCGTTACTGAAAGTTGATATTCTGCTTTTGAAAAATCCTCGTACGACAATATTGTCATAGCGAGAACCCAAATCAAAGTGTAATCGCACCTGCGTTTTACATACATAAACTCATGGGGCTAGACAGAAAGTATATAACCACCTACTAAGTTCCTTACATACTCCCTTTGCCTCGTTTGCGTTCTAATTGTCAGTTTGATAAGGTCGATAACAGTGTGCCTGACCACATTACTTAAAATCGTGAAATATCCCTAATTTTGAGCATAACCGACTACAATTTTGAACACACGAAGACTTAATTAAAGAAAAAAAAATGCAAAAATAAAACAATAAAAGATTTAACCAACATGATTCACGACTATACATTAATTTCGGATTCCAGATTTATAACAAAAATATTTTTTTTTTAAATGACAGGATTAAGTACATGATTCTTTTTTACAGTGCAAGGCAACAAGTGTTAGAATACGTTTCGAGACTAAAAGTGAGAAAATAAAACCTGCTTTGTGCATCATTAAAATCTATAATTACACATAATTATTACTCTGATACTTTAACTATTCAATTTGTTATTTTATCTTATTGCTTTATTTAACCTATACCATCTTTGTAATTAGTAAAAACCATAATTTTCCGCGCGCAGTGCACCGCGGTACGCGCAGACAGAGCTGCTGACCGCGGTGCTCTGGCGTGATTGGACCTTGTCTTAAAGAATAAATGCAAAATTTATCATATTTTGCTATTTCTCAAATATTCGTAGATGTATCACATGTCTATGTGGCAATCTTAGTTCTGGTTGGCTTTAAATTACTGTGAGCCAATATTTCAATCGCTAGATAACTTTTATCTGATGGATAAAAATGGCGGTTTGAAATATTTTCAATACAAAAGCAGTCAAACTGTCATATTTATTCCTCAGATACAACTTATATGTGATGATTGAAAAAGCCGCAGCAAAAATAATTAATCCCCGGATCAAATGGTTCGGGGATTGCCAGCCACATGAAATATAATCACAAAATGTAATACACACCACGGATAACGTAAAATGATGTTGAAACAAGTATGTCGTAATTTACAGATAACGATATTCGTCAAAAATAAAACTAAATGTAACGATCCTAATTTTTTCAATTATCGATAGGAAAACAAGTTAAAGTTAAATAAGTAAATAAAAGTTTAACATTTCAGACATTTTGTTATAAGAAATTGAGCGTTAATCTTAATTACATTTGTATAAGTCGCAATGATAGCTTAAACTCCCAAATCAGGATGCGATATAAAAAAATCAAACAGTACCCTCCTTTAGAGCTTCGCCGTAATCGGGTAAAAAGGGCGCTCAATATATTTTGCTACAGGACCCCTTTAGGACCATTTAGAATAGTTGCATAGTGGTTATATCGTTGTTTAAAACCAAAACAGCAAAGAAATCGTCACTCTAAGTAATTATTTGAGTAAATTATAGAGACAGATCGGGATGAAATAAGATAATTACGATACAATATGCAACGCTGTGATGTAGAAAGCCAACATTTGAACGTGTCACGCATAAGGCAGAGTTGAAACTAAAAGATTTACAAAGCAAGAAAAATAATACGTACGAAAGAACGAGTTGGGGATATTTGTTGAACTATATTGAATCCTGCTATTAGTGGCTCAAGACAAATGAAAATATCTTCTATAATGAGCACAGTTCACTGAAAGTTTTCGCAGTTCGATCATACACATGCTGTGGGCAAGTTTGTCGGCTGAACTTTCCAGCAATATCATATGTTTTTATTAATGATAATTTGCACGGACATCAAGCACAAAATATTGACAACCATTCTTACCAAGGGGTATCGTGTTACCTAGTAATTGGGTTGCAGAGGTCAGAGCAGTCGCCCCATTGTACAATACTGGTATCGAGTTGCATCCAGGAAAGATTGGAAGCCGATCTCAACATAGTTGGGAAGGGCTAGGCAGATAGATGATTGGTCTAGGGACTTATAAATGACACGCAAAAACGAGGTTTTATTAGAATATAGTAACAGTAAAACAAAGAGAGCATCTACAAAAATACAAAAAGAATTTATCTTTCTACCCAAAAACATCGAATTCCATCCTTCTCGCGACAAGTGACGCCAGCGCGCTGGTCACCACATAACTTGTTACCGCGTGTTTAACTATGGTATACAACACGTTGTGTCTACTGATTTCGTGTTTCCTTTACACCCAAAACAAGTTGTAAGGACTTGAAGAAAACTTGTTAAAATGTGAACAAAATAGTAATAAAACTTGTATGACTCAACGTCAATACATGTTTTAAACACATGTCTTTTAGAAGACTTGTTGAAAACAAGTTTTACAACTTGTTTACGGCTGTAAACGCGGGGTTAGGTTACACCAGCGTTTAACTTAGTTCCCTTAAACCATATTCACAATACCAGGTCACATTAATGGCCTAATGGCTAAATGAAAAATGCTTGTTAGTACATTTTTCGATCATAAGTGACTAGAGTCCGACTGGTTAAAGAAATGTTTCTTACATTTCTTTGGCACTTCTTACTGGCTCTCGATGTACAGACGCCAGCACATCAAGCTACTTCAATCTGTCAAATTTCTTTAATAGATTTGCAACTTCACTACATAGTATAAAACAAAGTCGCTTTCTCTGTCCCTATATCCCTATGTATGCTTAAATCTTTAAAACTACGCAACGGATTTTGATGCGGTTTTTTTAAATAGATAAATTGATTCAAGAGGAAGGTTTATAAAAGTTTTTTTTTTGTTTCTCTACTATATTATACATGTATAATATAGTAGAGAAACACTGATGATTTTAGAGGTTTCTAATGTGATGTCGTAAATAAACCCTTTTTTTTTGCGCTTACATTGCAAACGCTGGCTGAACCCTATGAGATACGTCAAAATAATGTACGCACGGCTACAAATCAAGCTATACGAAACCAGTATAAGCTGACTTCTGATTGTACGAAAAACCCATACAAGGCGAGGTCAACTAAAACTGGAAATGTATAGCTTGATGTGTAGCCGTGTGTTCTACAGTATTGTACACCTTAAAAAGGTCTACAAAAAAGTCCGCGATGATATATGTCTATCTCTTAGGGATAACCCACAATAACCATTTTTTTTCCTTTACTTTTTACCAGAAATGATGGCTTATTTACGAAGCGATTTTAAGCAATACAGCATTAATCCTTATTCAATTAAGTACCTTAAATACATTGTGCATTTAATATAGATAAATATGGCCCTTTACAGCATGTTATTTAAATTAATATTTTCGAAGATATTACAGATTTAAAATGCAGGGACAGAGCGGTTGGTGCTGTATCGGCGGTAGGGGCTGGCAGCAAGTAAAAAAAAAACATTAAATTAAAATTATTAATTATTCAATTAAATTTATTAAATTGCATTGCACCCGTGCGAAGCCGGGGCGGGTCGCTAGTTATCACTAAAGCATAAAGTTCGAAGTTGATTGGGAAAATTTGACAGTTTCGGGTTGCTTGATGTGGTGGCGTCTGTACTAGTAGGGATACCTTTCGGATTTGCCCGGACAAGTTGGGCGGTTTGGACTCCCGTCTGGATTTTTCATCTGTCCGGAATTTGCGAAGTTAAACGAAAATTGAAAAAACTAAATTGTCTGGTATATTTGACTTTTAAAATTTTCAATGACTTTTAAATTTTCAAAATAGGCACCCTTTTTAAAAATTTAAAAGTCATTGAAAATTTTCTTTAATCTAGAAGTAAAGATTAGCTGTTATTTCGTGGGCGCTGTCGGTAGTGAAAGTAACCTGAGGGGCAATTGTCGTAATTTTAAGAACATTCACAATCTGATCTCAGTTTCAATCTATCAAAAAATACTTCTAATTTCCCTACATTTTGACATTTTTTTGTCCTCGAGATCAGACTGCGACTAGATTTTGAACGTTTTAAATTACGAGAATTGGCTTTCAGAATTAAATAATTGAATAATAAAAACCACACGTTCAAATTTGACATTGACAAAGTCATTATTGCCAAGGTTTTGATCGCACTTACACCCGATTAAGAATTACTAGTTTGCATGGTTCATATGACAAAAATGTTTATTTTCATACATTTACTTATAGAGATATTTTAGCTAGCAGTAGGCACCGAGCCACAGTCTATACCATGTCACCGCAACTCAAGACTGACGTCATCGCATCTATATCGACGACCACCCTAACGAACACGTCTCACTCCACCCCAGTCGGACTCACAACAGTCGGTCTATTCTGTATAAAGATCACCGTGACCACTTAGGTGAAGTGAGCTGAAAGTGAGCTGTCGTTCGTTTCGTCGCCAGGGATTGACTATTGACAGCTCACTTCAGCTAAGTTCTTAAGGTGAGATTCTTACAGAATAGCCCTGCGGTCCGTAACACTAAATTAAGGCTAGTTTAAAATGTATCTACATTCCGCCCTCCCTGGCGCGCGGGGCGCTCGAGTCGCTCGGATCGCTCGAGTCGCTCGAATCGCTCGTGTCGCTCGGGGCGCGCGGCGCGGGTCGGGCGGGCGCGGCGGGCGCCATCACAACAGCTTGTGCTTCCCGTTGTGTGCGCGTGCGCCGCCCGCGGGCGCGCCCAGTGCACGCTCCGCCGCGGCCGCGGCCGCATGCTCCATGCCCTTCTCGATGCACGTCTGGTACATGGGCTTCATTAGCTGCGGACAAAGGGTTCGTTGAGACGGATGTTGCATTAGATAGCCGGGTCCCCGAGGGGTTTCTCATCAACAAAAATGATGATACGAAGTTTCATCTCCTATTTAACCCCTTCAAGGGATGCATTTTTAAAAGTACTTCCTTAGTACTAACTTTCGTTAAATAAAAAACCTTTGTGCAAAATTTTTGTGTTACAAAAAAAAATGTTATTTGTTTCTATAATAAATCGTTAAAGTATGTGATAAAACAAGTAGTGACTCACATTCTCCCACAGCACATTGGCGACGTCGTCTATTGTGACGCCGATCTCGCGCATCTCTCCGCTATACCTGCAACGTAAGATAATAATTTTAGACAAATTCAATTGATCGAATTTAGGGCGGGTCAATAAATAAACCCAGAAAAAATGATCACAAGCACTATTAGCCCTGTGTGCAATAGTGAAACAAATGAAAAAGTAATTGATAGTACAATCAAAACCCACAAAAGGTATTTCAGAGGGCTTTGATACCTTTAAGCGAGAGAAAAATTAAATGACGTGTATTGCTGTCAAACAGAACATTTTACGTAGCCGCCGTTGCGGAGCGCGTTATGACCAAAAAACACCTATGTCCAGCAGTAGACTGCGATTAACTTAGATGATATTGCGCAGCGCTTGTCGAGAGGTCCGACGTGGCTTCGGATGATTGCTCGGAGTTTGACACCTTCTTTATTTGAATTCTCGATCGGACAAGCGGAGACGTAAACAAGCTTCTTAAAAAAAGGTTTTTTTTACGGAATGCACAGGACCGCTCGCTAATGCTTGGGAGAAGCCTTAGTCCAGTCTAACCTTATCTTTCGTCTGTATGACAATGATGAGAACCACTTTGTACCTGATGTAGGCCCACAGCACCAGCGTGAGCAGCGCCACGCCCATGGTGAGGTTGCAGAGGTTGGCGAGCGGGTACAGGCCCACGAGCCCGAACACGCCGCTGAGCACGTAGAACACGAGCGCCAGCGCGCAGAACACGGACGGCGTACGCGCCGCCTTGAAGATGTTCTTGGACTCGTTCTGTGCGCGGAACTGGTTGAATTGTTCGTCTAAATCCTGAAAACAAAATTGTATAATATATACATTCTGTATACCATGGTCAAACGGTATAAAACATCATCCCTGTATCACTTAGTCGCACAGTATATAATTGTCAACCTGTATTAAATAAAATACTTATACAGAATGATTTGACTGGGAAAATCAAAATTAGTCTCGATAGACTTATTTCCCAACTATATCTACTGGTCTGCTTCCTGTCTAACCGGATGTAGCAGAATACTAGTATTTTACATGTAGCGTCTGTCTATCTGACCTCCACAACCCAGTTACTGGGTAACACGATACCCCTTGATAAGACTGGTTGTCAGACTTTCGGGTTTCTGACGACCCGTAACGACTGTCAAAGATCCACGAATGACAGCCGGGAACAATTGCTTCACGTGCGCTCCCAGGCATGGAATGGTCTCAATATGTAATCGTTGCTCACCCATCCACGAACCGACCACGGCAAGCGTAGCTCATCCTTCGATCGACCAGTGTGGTTGTTGTCATGATGTTACATTGCGTTGTATTTCATATCGAGCTGGTGTCCACAATTCCACGTCTGAGCGCGTATTTTTCGTACGAAAAATGTTGAATTCTGATTATTATTGAGCCTGTTATGTCCCACTGCAGGGCGAAGGCATCCCTTCCGTCTTGCCATAATCTCCTGTCTCTTGCTACATCTGGCCAATCCATTAGATAGGCGTCCAATTCGTCACGCCATCTCTTTCTGAATTCTGATGAATGACAAAAAAAAAACAACTTATGAATGCAAACATACCAGTAATAGTTGATTGTAGTAGCTCTGTGAGAACTCGTCGCCGCCCATCTTGCGCTTGGTGTGGAAGGCGTGCAGGGCCTTGTCCTTGATGCGCGCGTGCTCGGTCTCCAGCAGCTGCGTCTGCAGGTAGGGCTTCGCCCCGCCGCACACCTCCTCCATCAGCTTCGTGTACAGCTCCTTGGCTTCCGCTACCGCTGTTAAGTTGTTGGCTTCCGCTGTTGCCTGGAAATTAGAGTAGTTTTTTTAGAGAACTCATCATCTGCCTAGCCTTTTCCCAACTACACACATCAAAAGTGTCTAGGGATCAAGCATTTTTATGCGGATTTCTTGAGATTGAGATGTGGCTTTGTAATAAATTTATGATTTTATAAATTTATATGGATCCTTTTTGGTGCATTTCATAATTTGAATCAGGAACTGTGAATCAAATTCGAGTAAAAGATGAAAATCAGCTGTCAATATTTTCCCTATAAAAACATACAACGCATTGAAGACATTATTAGTGCTACTGTTTCCCTACTACTGATTAAAACCAACGTTATTATGGAGCGGCGACGTCATTTAAGCAGGGAAGAAATGCTCAGAGCCGTGGGAATGATAGAAGCTGGTTCCCGGCAACGTACTGTGGCTTTAGCTCTGAATACAAGTCAGAGTGTTATCAGTCGACTTTGGACACGTTACCGAAGCACTGGTACCGTGGCTGAGCGCCATGGAGGACGGTATCGCTGCACCACACGGAGACAAGACCGATACATTCAAATCTTAACTCGAAGAGCTCCAACAATAACCGCCATGATGTTAGCCGTGAGGCTTCATCACTCTTCAGGGAACTTAATTAGCGACCAAACAGTCAGAAACCGCTTGCATGAAGTGAACCTTCATTCCCGAAGACCGCTACGGGTACCACCTATAGCAATGCACAATCGTAGGATTCGATATCAATGGGCTCTTGAACACAGAAATTGGGCAGAAGAACAATGGCGTTTCGTGTGCTTTTCTGATGAGTCTCGTTTTGGTATGAGACCGGATACAAGACGTATACGACACTGGAGAACCCCTGGACGCCAACAGCGATTAAAATCCTGCCAGGAAGTCCATCCTTATAGTGGTGGAACCATCATGGTATGGGCGGGTATTTGGATCGGCGGAAGAACTGAGTTGATTTGGATCAGAGGCAACCTCAACGCTCAAATTTATGCTGAGACGATTGTATCAGACGTCATCGTTCCTCTACAAGTGCAAATCGGTCCCTTATTTCAGTTAATGCATGATAATGCACGACCGCACACCGCAAGAGTTGTAAGACTGACTCTCGCCGCAGCTAACATCAATGTCCTGCCCTGGCCTGCTCAGTCGCCAGACTTGAACCCGATTGAGCATGCATGGGATATGCTACAGAGAAGAGCTCTGCCGAATATGGAGGGTATCCAGTCGCAAGAAGACCTTTTTTTGTTGTTGCAACGAACATGGGCGGCCATTCCACAGCGTGATTTGGATGAACTCATTTTGAGTATGCCAAACCGATGTTCTTGTGTTGTTAGTGTTCGCGGTAGAAACACGGATTATTAATTGTTTAAGTTACCCAATAAAATTTTAGAGAAAACTGTTATTTCAGTCTTTTTTTCGAACTTTTGTGTTAGTGGTTCAAATGTCAAAAATCCCTTTATTAGGAAAATGGCAAATTTCTTTATTAATGCAAAGGTGACTTGGTTTATCGTTACTGTGACAAACGAAAACACTTTATTTGATGAATCCTTAAAGAAAATTTTAATTAATATCAATCAGGAGAAAAGTTATTGCAAAAATATATGTTGATCCCTAGACACTTTTGATGTGTGTATGTTGGGGTCGGCTTCCAGTCTAACCGGATGCAGCTGAATACCAGTATTTTACATGGAGAGACTGCCTATCTGACCTCCACAACCTAGTTACTGGGTAATACGATACCCCTTGGTAAGACTGGTTGTCAGACTTTCGGGCTCCTGACTTCCCGTAACGACTGTCAAAGATCAACGAATGACAGCCGGGACCAACGGCTTAACGTGCTTTCCGAGGCACGGAGGGGTCTCGGTATGTAAAGATGGTCACCCATCCACGGACCAACCGCGGCAAGCGTAGCTTAACCTGATCGATCGACCTGTGCCGCTGTCATTATTTAGCCACGGGCCCCTCTCTCTTATTTTTTTAGAGAACTATGACTATATTATGAAAACATTTACCTACTACCTAATTACCCGCAAAGAAATTAATGATTGAATTTGATTTTGATATTCATTTTAGACTAAAGAATTTCCATAGCATAAGATGTGCAGGTTAATTTGTCTAGCTAGATAGTGGCCCCGATTCTGGTGTTCACAAACTAAACTAAATTTAAGTTCAGTGCATCTTTTTCTTTCTATTTCATTATGAAAAGGACAGAAGATAAATATTAGTTTAGTCTGTCAAATTAGTCAGCGCCTGACGTAAATTGACGTATTTTTAGTAGCCAATTTTTTAATCTCGTCTAACTTGTCTATGGATTATCTAATTTGACAGGACTAAACCAATAATTTATCTTCTGTCCTTTTCGTAATGAAATAGAAAGAAAAAGATGCACTGGACTTAAATTTAGTTTAGTTTGTGAACAACAGAATCGGGGCCAGTATAACATGAAAACTATTTTTAGTTACTAGTATCTTCTCACAGCTATTTTGTCTAATTATTGTATGTAACAGTACTATTTAGCAGAAAGATTGGCGATCAGTGATCACTGTTATCATTTTATTAGCAAATTGATCATGCCATAGTGTCTTGTTGGAAGCATCACTACATAAAAATCAGAAAAAATTAAGCTCAAAACAAACATTAACACAAACAAACATTTGTAAACAATACAGGAATGCCACTACTTATTTCGACTAAACCATTTACAGGCACTTTTGAACTGTCAAGCATTCGGTCAGTCAGAAATACGAAGCTTGTTTCCCATTCCAAAGCGTAGTATGTTCCTATTACGGAGGAAATCGCGATTATGGCACATCTAGTTCTATAATAAAACAAGTCCAGCTTTGTAGAGCGTCGTTTCTGTCATCAGGCTTGTCTTCGTTTTGAATCTCTTTTTTTTTATCTCCTAATACATAAATGATAAATGATTTTATTTCTGTAAGTAGGTTTGTACAAACACTTTTACATGTCAATCATATTTTTTAAAACGAGATGAGGTCGGCGTTTCCTAACCGACTACTCTGAGAAGAAAGGCCGAAACAAACTCAGAGGTCACAGTCTCTTTTAAAGTCCAGACATAATCTTGGTCAGATCATGTGGAGACCATGTAGATTAGTGTCTGAAATGGTCTTTTGAGGAAAGAACCACACCGATTGAGTGGACCTGTCCAGTCAGTGCACGCATTTGTCAGTAATCATGCAGCTCAACGATTCGACGAACAATACCAAAGAAAGGACATTTGGGTGGGTCGCATAAATTACTCAAACTGCCAGACCATGACTAAAACTATCTGAGAAATAAAAAAAAAAAAGGCAAAAAAAAATATGCTCGGGTACTCATCTGCCTAGCCTTTTCTCAACCATGTTGGGGTCGGCTTCCAGTCTGACCGGATGCAAACACACGCTATGATGAGGACATATGCTCGGGTACTGTACAACATTATTATTTACTAACAGTTTATCAAACTCACCACAAGCATACTCTTGGGCTCAGGCAGCTCATTTCCCTTGTAGATGTTCATGTACGACTTGAAGTACTGCAGCAGATCCTTGGCGCGCACCTTCTGGCCGTTGATGAGCTTCGGCACCAGGTTCTGAGGAGCCAGCAGCATTGGCACCAGCTGCTGTAGAGAGCATTTGAACTCCATCTCGATGTCTGGCGGTAGGAGATGATGTTATTGTACTTTTATCTTATACAGTCGACTTCTAATATGTATTTTCGATGGCCTGAGGTTATAAAGATGTTTTTTTTTGGACGCACTTATGGCGTAAATAGGGTTATTTCTGTGCCTCCTGTGATAAGTGATACAAGTCAAAAAACGTCATTTTACAGGACAGCAAAAACAAGATTTTAAAAAATCTAGTTCGTTAATTAAGGGGGCTAGGTAAAATATCAGTGCACTCTTTTGTAGAACAAAACATTTTCTTTCTCTTTATAATTTAGATTTTTTGATAGATATTTAATTTTGGAAGTAATTCATGAAAAACCTGCGACTTGTAACTTTTACTTAGTTTTTATGTGCTAAAATAAATCACGAAGCACGAAAAATTGTGTGTTAAGTGACCGGTTTTGGGGTTACATCTTGACAAATATCGATTGTAACGAATTTTTTGCCAAAATCCCTATAGTTGTATCACTTTGCACAAAATTATCTCCGAAACTATAGCAGATAGAAGAACGTGAGTTAGACCAAAAAAGACGTTTTTTTTTTTTTGATAATGCTCATGTGAAAATCACAAAAAGGGTACAACTCGAGTTATATCACTTATCACAGGAGGCACAGATTTAATGTTTAGGATGTTAGGTCTAGTGCGACATAGGAGCATAGACTCAACTATTTGGAAGCAAGAATAGAGAAAAGCGCGGTTTAGAACTGTTAATTTTTTTCTTGTTTGTGTGCGTGTATGTTTAGTGTGTTCATATTTTTTTTACTAAATTGGCTACAATCTCGTGTACCTTTAACTCTGCCATCGAAGTCCTGTGAGGTGGCGACGCGGATGCCGGGGTGCGGCATGAGGAAGCACGCGATCTCGGAGAAGCACGACGTGATGTGCTTGCGCAGGGACTGCAGCTCCGGGTGCTGGTTACTTGATACCTGAGGAGAAAACGTCATTATGAATTTCAACTTTTTACAAGCTGTTTTTATAAAGATGTCCAACTTAAAAATGCATACAAAATGTATATACAAACATTTGAAATATGTATGCAACAAACAGTGAAGGGGCGTGCAGTTTTAAATGACATGATCTCTACAAGGATTTTGAGATTTCTTTTGTGGTAATTTTATTACTTTTGGGCGTTAACCCCACCGCAGCTAAGCTAATTAGTTTAGCTTTCACTCATTTATAATATTGAACCGTAAAATTCTACCGACCAGGTGTTAGCTAATGAGTTAGGTAGGTTTAGCTAACCTATAGTGCGCTTCAGGGCTGAAAAGTGTTACGCTGACGTTAGTCGCGTACCGTAGGTCTGATAATATGAATGTACGTAGCACTGACAGTCAGCGAGCGCAAGACCATTATAATATTTATCGGCGTCGGCTTCACAAAGCCACGAAGCTTCACGACGCCGATTTTATATTAAATAGTGTGCTATTTCAAGCCTAAAACTCTGCCCGAAAACAGAAGGAAAGAAAGAGGAATAGCATTATGTTTCAGATTGAAATATTCTTTCACTTGAATTGTAAACAAGATAATGTTCATACCTTGAGTCGTCGTTGCAGTATGGTCCGGCCGCCGTCGGCCCCGTAGGACGCCTCGTAGGGGAAGCTCCAGTCCCTCACGAGGAACTGAAGTCTCTGGAACGGCGTGCGCCCGCTGTCTTCTAGAGCCAGGCGGCCGTATTCCGTGAATAACTGGAATTATAATATTGAGAAAGTTAATAAAAGCTAGTGGCGTAACTTTGGGCGAAGTATGGGCTAATTCTGTCCACGTGAGTTGTCAAATGTAGCAGACTACGCGTAAAGATGGCTTCCCTGGCATATCATTAAGGGCATAACTACGTAAATGTCTATTGACTGCTCTCAAATTACGATTTTTATTTATTTTTTACATACTTCTTTGACATATTCCTTTTATTATTTGACATTATATAGAGACAATTCTAATTTTCCAGCTCTTTTTTAGTGGTTGTAATGGAAATCAAATCACTTGGTTTTAATAGGTTTTTATATTTTATTTATCTTTCTTTGAGATTTTGATTTTGTAAACGTGAGGACTTTGTAGGCCCTGTAGATTTTAGATCTGTAGACCATTTTTTATTTTATCAAGTACTTGGTACTTGTTGATGGGCCCACGCTGTCCTTCCATACCTACTGTAATTAGAAAATATTGTAAAAGTCAACTATTTTTAAAAGAGTAACCGTGGAGTTTCTTGTCGGTTCTTCTCCATAGGAAACGACTAATTGGAACCGTGCACCTAGCTTCTGACGTTTCATAAGTGCCCTTGTAGGCTTATGTGAAATAAAATATTTTGATTTTGATGAATAGGATAGAATACTCTAGCCAGATGAATCACATAAATGCTAATTCGATAGGTTATCGCTAGACGAAATTAACTTTAATGTCTTCAGTAATCAAAGCAATCGTGAAATACATCGTTTAGTAGTTTGAGAAAATAATTATTTTCTTAAATATTTATTTTTATCACATTACACTATTCAAAAAAAGCTAGTGCTAGAGCTTCGTAAACATCCCAATCCTTATTAAAGAGCTATTTTAGTCCCTGTTTACGAAGGGGTCCCTGTTTGTTTAGGGACTAAAAGTGATTTGAATTTGGAATGTGCATATTGTTATTAAAAGTTCCAATCACCAAAGAGACCAATCACGAACATTGTATGAACAAGTAACAGGCTGTATGATAAAGTTAAACGCGCGCGAGCCAAATTGAAAAAAAAAAACTTTGTAAAAAAATAAAAAACGCGCGAAAAGCATTCTGCCTGCGTTCGTAACTGTTTACTCAAAATTGTGTGTAAATAAATAAACGTACCCAACACTATTTTAAGCTCGAGTGACGTATTTTGAACCCATCGCTGCGCTCAGGATTCTACTTTGGAAACCCTTGCTCCGCTCTAGATTCAAAGAAACACTCTCGCCTTCGAAATAGTGGTTTGCTCCCTTGCCAAACAATCTACAATTTTTTACCTGTAAGTGCTGCAGGTCGTCCTCCTGGATGTTCTGCGACAGGTTGTAGATGAGCACGGACGACACCATGGTGGACAGCGCGAAGATGGTGGCGCAGTCCCGCACTGTGGACTCGCTGTCGAACGCGCCCTGAGTGTCCAGGAGGATTATGGCTACCTGGAAGCAGAAAAAAACAGTTTAATGTTAAAAAATGCACCGTAGACATTTATACCATGCCCCACACTAGGATTCCCTGTTTCGTCACTTCCAGGATCTTCCATAACAGTAAATACAAAACAATCATCGTCATCATCAGCCTACAGCAGTCCATTGCTGGACACCTCTCCTATTGCACGCCATTCAACTCGATTTTCGGCAACTCTCATCCAGCTGCTATCAGCCATCCTGCGAAGATCGTCGCTCCACCTAGCGTGAGGGCGTCCCACCTTACGTTTACCGATTCGCGGTCTCCACTCAAGAACACGTCTACCTCAACGGTCATCGGTTCTACGGCTAATATGGCCGGCCCATTGCCACTTCAGCTTGCTTATTCTGTGAGCTATGTCGACAACTTTGGTTCTCCGCCGGATCACCTCGTTGCGGATTCGATCCCTCAGCGATCTTAAATTTATGGAGCCGTACCGTAAGTGTCCACGTCTCGGCTCCGTAAGCCATAACTGGCAGGACTCCCTGATTATGACCTTAGTCTTTATAAAAAACAATAAGATAAAAAGAGAAAGAAAAAAAAATAAAAAAAGAGTAGTACAAGATCTTAGAATTGAACAAATAATAAAGGCTAGTGCACATTACAGCCGAAACTATAATGCAAAAACTTCTTGGTACACCCACCTTCTCTCCATTGTCAAGCGTGGCCTTGAACACCTCGGACCACATGAGGATGCCGGTGGTGTCTCGCTCGGAGCCGCCGCGCCAGTTGAAGCCCTGCAGCGGCTCCTCGTCGCCGCCCAGCCAGTCGTTGCCGCCGTCTGATCCATACTGGAACATTTAAACGACATTTTTCAATGAGGCAACAGAGTACTTACTTATTTATAATATTCATTTTCCAATTATCACGGAGTATTGGTTTTTTTTTTCGCTATGGTTGCCTAACTGCTTAACCAGACTATCCTGTGGTGGCCAAAAATTACTTTAAGGCCCCCAACCAGGGCTTACAAGCTAAGGATATTACGGAGTATCGGACATTGACTAGGCCTCTTAGTTGACAATGGTTAAAAAAATACCATCCAATTATTGTCCCATCGCAGGCCAATAGCCTCTCCTCATTTCCGGATTTATGATTTCAGACTTATGTTAAAATCCAGGTTCCTCACGACATTTTCTACACCGATATTAGTGTTGTCTAGGATAAACATGTAATGGCAAAAATATCGCTTATTCGTTATTTCCATTGATATTCCAAGAAGTAAACATAAGCTCCATGAGTTCCAGATAAACGGAATGTAGCACTTCGTCATCTTCTGTTTCAGTATGATGACATTTATAAAACTGAAAGACTAACACAGGGCCGGCGGGATTTTATCACGCACTGGATTTTCAACTCTCGGTGTTGAGCCGAGCATTGAGAATCCAACAGAGTGCAACACCGTTCCCGGCGCTAAGCAGTAGGTACGTTGAAGATCCAGATCGCGAAAAAAAATCGCATTAGGAAGCTTAGCTTCTCTATACCTTCATTCTATCGTGCATGATCCTTCTAGCCTAGATGCTATTTCGAAAAACTTTTAAACTCTCACCTTATGATTCAAATAACGCAAAAAGAAATCGAGCAAGAAGGACTTGCCCTTCCTAAAAGCTCCCGCGACTGACAGCACCACCACGGGCCTGTCTTTGATGTCGTCCTGCAGCAGCAGATCCTTCAGCACCTCCTCGTCTAGCGTGAAGGTGTGGTCGCTGCCCGTGTTCACCACCTGCACGCCGTGCGGCCCGCTGCGGGGAGGTGGGGTCGGCTTCTCTGTTACTGGAACGTAGAAAAGGGTTTATTGTAGGGGCGAAGCCAAAACTAGAAATAAACATGTTGCGCCGAACCCAAGTCACATGGAACAAGGGCAGGAAAGATGACGAATTGCTAATCTAAAAAAAATGGCGAAATGTTTGTGTACTATAAGTACAATATTCTACTTATGCCTTCGGGGTAAATAGGCGTGCTGTTATGCAATGAACTGCTGATCTAAAAGCCGCGTTTGCACGAGAGTTAACATAAAAACAGATTGTTTTTATAATTTGAATTATTCCATAAAGAAAAGTTATTTGATTGTATTTAACCCTTTAATCGCTTACGTCGGATTAATCCGACAAATATTTTCGTGTCCATTTCGCCAGTCGTATATTTACGACCAAATACCACAGCTCGTTTACTCTGTTTTTTTTATTAATGACGCTGTACTCTATCAGGTAATTCGAAAAAAAAAAAATCGAATCACTGTGCCCGGCGCTGGGGGCACGACAACTGTTTTGAAGCCGGGCGGTTAAAAGGTTAAAATGAGCAACCAGTTGTGCAAATCAAAGAAAAAATAAACTAGTCTAGTAAGATAGTTATATTACTAGATCGTGCTCGTCATCATCTGCCTAGCCTTTTACCGACTATGTTAGGGTCGGCTTCCAGTCTAACCGGATGCAGCTGAATACCAGTATTTTAGTAGATCGTGCTCGTATCATAGTTATAATCCTAGTAAGACAGTTATGAACCGCCTTCATATAACTATATCACGGCTGTAACCATTTTACTGAGACATTTACATTAATCGTGAAACTAATTTACGGTCGAGAACTTTTCCTCAAGTAAACGCGCCTTTAATATAGCTTTCAGAGAGTTTATAGTTGGTGTCAAAGTCATTATACAGGATGTCCCTAGAAGTATGGATCAAATCAAATAGGGGCGTGGGCAAAGTCATTTCCAAACTTTTTGATCCTGAGAATGTTGCTGAATTTTTTTACGGTTCAAAAGTTATGACCAACTTTTGTTATTTTCAATCACTTTGCATAGTGCTCAAAGAACAAAAACATTAAAAAAAAACTAGCAGGAACTGTCATTTAAGTTTTTTAGACAGCCCTGATAGTTTTTTTATTGATATTTTTTTCTTTGAGCACCGGAACGATTGAAAAAAATTGGTCACAATTTTTGAACCGTAAAATAATTCTCAATCATCAATCATTCTCAGGATCAAAAAGTTTGGAAATGACTTGGCCCACGGCCCTATTCGATTTGATCCATACTTCCAGGGACACCCTGTATAAGAAATTACAAAGAAATAAAACCAAAAATGATTAGTTACTCCTTAGGTTTATTCGATTGATTATAAGGACCGATTTTTCAATCAAAATCAAAATCAAAAGTTATTTATTCAAACTAGGCTGAGAATCAGCACTTTTCGAACGTCAATTACAAAAGACAGTCCCCCCAAAACGCCAGCCCTTCGCCACTTCCCAGTGCTATCGCTGGGGAGAAGAAGTGGCGCAACAAACTCCCCAGCAGCACAGCTGTCTGTTCAGTTAGAAAATATTTAATTGTATACAATACTAGGTATGCAAAGTTATGCAATCAACAGATAACTTTTGTACGAGGAATAAAAATTGCGATTTGACAGCTTCTGAACAGGAAATATGTCAAACCGCCATATTTATTAATCAGTTAAAAGTTATCTGACTATTGAAAAATGAGCACTTAGTTTACTTAGGGCCGATTGTTCAATCGACCGATAATTTTTATTCGTAGAATATAATATAATTGACGGCTGACGTTTTTTTTATAGCAGAACTCTCAAAAATTCAAAATTATTCCTCCGATAAAGTTATCTAGCGTTGGATAAATTAATTATCCTTTAGCAGATCAACCTAAGTTATTTTAATTTTAAATTCATTACGGAGAGAATCTGCCGGCTTCCAGAACATAATTATTAAAAAAAAGGTTTAGCTTGAAAATAATTTTCATGTATTTAGAAAAGAACGTCCTTACAATGAGCAGTGGTGGCCTAGTGGTAACGGTCGCGACTTACGAGTTGTAGATTGTAGCTTCGTACCCCGACAGGCGATTTACTTTGTGTAAATTATTTCATCACCACTGCTCTTAAAACGGTGAAGGAAAACATCGTGAGGAAACCGGCATGTCCTAGAACCAAAAATTCGAAAACATGTGACATCTACCAACCCGCGCTGGGCCCGCGTGGTGGATTACGGCCCACTCCCTCTCACAGTTAGGAGGCCTGTTTCCCAGCAGTGGGAACACTATAGGCTGATTGTTATGTAATGTCCTTTTTTTTTTTTTTTTTGTGGATGGGAAATCATCCAATGACCCCTCCCGCTCTGGGTGGAGCAGAAGGGAGTGTCAGACTCTTACTGACTAAAACCCACCCGTGTTCCTTCCTTAGCCCTTTGTGTTCCGGGGCAGCGGTAACCCTTTCGGACAATCCCGCTGCCCCGTATGTAATGTCCTTACAATAGCGGTTGAGTTTCAAACTTTTCTCAATACAGTTTACTTACTCAAAGCTGAGATAACTTAAGGCTCATAATTTATCAGTTTATAGCAGAGTAAATCATAATTAAGTGTGTAACGGGAGTAATGATAGCTTAACTAGCCTCTTGGCTAACGACCAAAATAATTAATTTCCCTCCATTGAGCTCATAACTCTTTTGAGTGTCAATATTACGAAACGAAGAATATCATTTTGACTACCTGTATTTTATTTATCATGCACTATTTGCTTTTACACGTGGCTTCGCACGCACTGAGGTCGTATATTATCCCACGCGAACGTATTACCTACCGGGGTTAAAATGATCGAGTCTTAACTCAAAAGTCTAATTGGCGTAAATAAAAACGTTCAAAATCTAGTCGGGATCTCTTTTCGGCAACAATCAATGTTAAAAACTAGTCAAAAATGTAGGGAAATTAGAGGCATTTTTGACAGATTGAGACTGAGATCAGACTGTAAGGTTGCCCTCGAAATTCAAATTTTCTCACGATTGTTGCAATTTGCAGCTCAGTGTCTGGGTGTACGTTGATTAAAATATGTTTCGCTACTGTAACTAATATGTATTTACAGAATTATAATCATTAGAATGAGTAACTTGTTAAGTTAGTATAATCCTAAATGTCAAGATTTCATGAAATAGTCATTCAATAGGTTTACTTACTTGGTCTTAGAGAGTTGTATTGATGACTTTAATGATTATAATTCTGTAAATACACATTTGTTGCTGTCGCGAATCATATTTTAATTAACGTATAACTTAATACTGACCAGCAAATTGCAAAAAACGTAAGAAAATTTGAATATTGCTGGCTAGGGTTTTCGCTTTCGCTTTAAAATGGCGAGAATTGCCTCTCAGGTCATAATCTACCAATGTCGAAATCTGTTCAGCCTAAAGTGTGAAAAGGCAACACTAGACAAAGTTATTTTCGCAATTATGACATTAAGTATGGATGTTGTCCCACTGTAGAACTAAGTTCCCTCTTCCCGACCTTAAGCAATCGTAGCGCCTTAAAAAAGGAGACTAGTCGATCCCGCCACTGCCCGCGTTGTCGTTTTCTTATTTTTGTTGTTGTTTATATTTATTTTATTACAAGCTTCTGCCCGCGACTTCGTCCGTGTGAACTTTCTTGTTCCCCCGACCCACCCGGCTATCGCATGGCATGCCCGCGATATTACTTCGTTTTCGCTCAGTGTTCTTACTGACTTATTTTGGTTTTTGGTCGGTTCCTAAGGGTCCTAGTGTGATGTTAAGCGTAGAGCCTTCCTCAAGAATTAGGCTATCATATCATACGCAAAAATATTTTCTTTTAATCAGACGATTAGCGCGTTCAGACAAACAAACTTCAGCTTTATTATTAGTGTAGATAAAACAAAGAATATTATTTTTAACACCTGCATTATATTTACGTCTCATTGTAAATATGTTGAAGCGTCAAGGTAAACTAGTGCCTGAAATATCTGCAGACAACACGAATTCTCACTACAGCACGCAAGTAAAAGTGCGAGGTTGAATTGGATAAAGGTCGCGAACATATGTGATCTCCGACGCCACGCGAGTGTTCACTGGTCTTACAAACGAGACTACAGTTACCATTTCGAAACTTGAGAAGTCTGGACAAAAAAAAAACGACTTCCAAAATAGACACTACAAAATGAAAAATAACTTTAATTTCGGAAGTCGGTGTCGTGCGGTTCGCATTTTCGTTGTTTGCCACAGACTTTCGAAATTAAAGTTATTTTTTTTTTGGAAGTCGGTTGATTTTTTGGAAAAAGTTTCTATTTTTACTTTTAAGTTGTACATACCCCACACAAATTCGTATAACACTACTTGTTATGTAAAATATCAGTGACAGGAAGTTATTATAACATCATCAATCAATATAAACTAAGTGACGTATTATTGAATAGCTTCAATACTACCCAAGCAAAGTTAATAAAATTTATATGGGACCACCCCTGGGGCATACCCTAGCAATTAAAAAAAGTTTTTTTGAAATCGATTTACAATTGCCGGAAATTTCGCGTTACCAACATACAAAAAGAAAAAAAAAAACAAACAGGCGAATTGAGAACCTCCTCCTGAAGTCGGTTAAAAAGCCGGACATTTGCATTTTCCCGTACACAAGGGTGCCAACGGGACCCTATTACTCCGCAGTCCGTCCAACACAGGGCTGTATCTATGAACAAGTAACAGTATCTATGGCCGATGTAACAACAAATTAAAGGATTAAAAAATATGTAGTGTTAAATATTGTTCGGTGGTACACTTCGGAGTGCGAGCTGTGCGAGTCAAGCTCGCACTTGGCAGTTTTTTTACCAATGATTTTTAACTATCTTTATCAATAAAAAAAAACCAAAGTTCGGAAAAATTAAATGTCCTGACAAACCCGAACGGTTGGTAACCCTAAACGAGATGAAATGTGGCCTATTAGCACGCTTCACTGACGTCGCGTTGCATGAAGTGTTGTTAGTCTGTTTCCGCCTTAACGTATTGTTTTACGACCTCAGCTGACGTATCGGAAGGTCGCAGATTACTGCCCGGCAGATACGCGAGAGGCAGATTAACTGATATAGCACGAAATGCGTTCTACATTGAGATAAAGACGTGCGTAGCGAGACTTCGGCGCCAGTTTGACATCAACTACAATCTTGGCAAACTAATTTTTTAATTCAATTGTTTTTAATGCGTCAGGATTGAGCATTCAACCTAATAGGACAATGCACTCTAGGTAATTGGCCAGCATGTACAGCACAAACAGCAAACACATTCCAAATAAGGGTCCTTAATTCATTCACTGATAATGCATAGCCTAAACCGTTAGATCTAGTACAACAACGGAAAATTTTGCAGAGTTCCTATAAAACGAAGATGAGCGGCTGATGAGCTGTTTTGCGTGTAAGTAACGCATGTTTTCCTACAACTTGTTATTTTTTTTTGTGTTTGTGTTCTTTTATACGTCATGTTTGAAAGAAGAAAGAAAAAATAGGTTTATTTGTCACAGAAACATGTGCAAACAAAAAGATAATTAATTCTAATGATAGGATAAATTAATCACTAAGGAAGGATTTTTTTCCTAAAGAGATTAAATGAGGAATGAAAAGGAGATGTTCGAAAATGTATGGAGCCTGGGTCAGGTCCTTGTACACTATACTTAAAAATAGGGAAATTCATTTAAAACAGTTCTCAACTGTCCAATTGCTTGAAAATAGCTTGGTTTTCTGGTAAACAGAAGAAATTACACTTGACATTGCAACACACAAAAAACAACCCGTCATGGCGGTAAGCTGTCATTTTGATTGATTAATGACGTTTGACATGTTTTTGTTTCTTTCGACGAAAGTGACAGAAGTGACACTGTTGTGACAACTGACAGTTCTCTTTTTAACAACAGAGTATCTAAATCTGTGGGACGCCATGTTGAAAGTCGATAAAATTAATTGATAGATATCAAGTTCACTACCACAAAAGTACACATTGAATTGAATTATCTGTATTTTTCCCGAATTCTACGGATTTTTCTCTTTTTTTTGAGATAGTACTGTACATAGACCTGGCCCATTTTGAAACATCTCCTTTGTCTGGAAGTTCGTCATTTTTGCCGACTGGAAATCCCATCGGCTAAAAGAAAAGCCAAATCTTCGTTTTAGGACGTGGACACCTCCTTTTATAGTACGGAGCCATTATAACAAGAAGCCAAGTGGATAGCCATTTCGCTACAGACGAAAACCTTTCATAATAATTACGATAATGGTAACAGAACGCCAAGTAATTCCTAAATAAGTAGGCAGCCCCATTTCTTTGAGAGGTCGTTTGTCGGGAGCCAATAAAGGATTAAATTGCGACTTCTAAAACTAGACTTATATTACAACATCAGTGGCGAAGGGTGAATTTATGACAGAGGTAAGCCGGAGCAAAAAAAAATGTTTCATTATATTTCAATGATGAATTGACTATAGAGTGGTTGTGTTCTGAATTTTCGAAGGGAAGCCGGCGGGAATCGAGTTCTATGGTACCTTCGCCACTGTACAACATAGCATGGAAATGATTAAGATTTTTTTTCCGTGTTATTGCACCTGCCACGTTTTGTCTCTGCATCATCCTAAGGTTGACTGGTAGAAAATGCCTGGTGCAATAAGTCCGCCTTTTATTAAATAATCACAGCTTAACTTAGGAGCGTCTAATCACGGTAATGTAATAGATACCATTACTGTGGCCTAATTTTCGGTTCCTATAAGAACGAATCGTTTTGCTAAATAACCAATGGTAGCATTTTTCATTGCCAAACTGAACATATAAATAGATTTTTACCTGTGATAGCTACTTCCATATCGCACACCTAGATCTAAAGAGAGCTAACTCGTAAATCTCAATTTTTGAGTTATGCGTATCATCGAATTCCTTAACTCACTACACGATTAAAACACAAGATTCTTATAACATCTTCTACTATATGCATTTTAAAAAGTATTGATCAATACAGAAAACTCCTTCAGTGCACAGGGAGACAGTAATCAGTTTTCATCTTTTCTGAAAAAAGTGTTTTTTTTGAGTTAATCGCTGTTTAGATCTAGGTGTGCGATATGTAAGGGTCTACTATGCAAAGCTATGAGGTCTATGCTTCATTATTGGTAAAGATACAAGAGTCTTAATTCTAACAATAACGGTCTGTAAATTATAGGAATCGGCCATTAAAGACCACGACAAAGAACTTAATTTTCCCATATCATCATGTTGAGGAGACAGATTGGTGACCAGGAAAAGGGTTTAAGGCGGAGTAAAGAAATTAACGGTCACATTCATTTGCCTAGTCTTTCCTATGATGGGGTCGGCTTCCAGTCTAACCGAATGTAGCTGAATATCAGTATTTTACAGAGAATGACTGCTTATCAGACCTCTTCAACCCAGTTACCGGGTAATACGACGCCCCCTGGTAAGACTGTCTAGACAACAAGATAAAGTAAAGGAGAAAAAAAAACGAGGTTGGTCATCATCCTTATATTATGTAAAGCCGTCATATGGCCGCCATCCAGGAGTTCACGGATATGTTATTCTTAGCGCTGATCCACACATCATTCATTCATACTACTTTATGTATCATCATTACTCTCCCTTTCTTCGTCATTAATCGGTTAACTACAACATATTTCATCTTCCTCGTGTATAAAGCAGATACTTATGAGACGCTTCACATTTTGTTCATTTTTGTCTTTCATTCAGCATTGTTCACTCGAAGTGAAAATAAATAATTAGTGAACCTATCCAACGTAGGGGTTTCATCTTTCACTAGCCTACCGAATAATATAAAAATTTAATGAAAGCAGATGAACGTTCATTCTTATTTGTGAACGTGGAATGAAACAAAAATGAACATTCCACTCGAATGAAGCCTTTGATATGAGCCTAATTGACGATTGCTAGCTCATTATATTTTATACTAGCAAGTTAGCAACCCGCCCCGGCTTCGACCGGTTTTTACGATTTGACAAAACATCGAGATTTCAGTGCTACGAGTATATCAAAGTTTATTATTAATGTATTACACACATAAACCTTTCGGAATAAATTCTCTACATGATGGTGAAAACCGCATCAATATCCGTTGCGGAGTTTAGAAGAACGACGCGGTCACACAGAAAGACATGAAAAGTGACTTTAATCCTTACTTAATATACAGGGTGGAATCGAAGTCATGGGCATTATTTTAACCTAAGGCACTACTCACGATACTGATTGCATTAGGGCTATTAATACGCAAATCAAAAATATTATTAATGCAAGTAAGGAAAACCTTAAAAATGTAGTAAGTCAAATTGCACAAGGCTTATTATTGCAAATAAACACTTAAAGTAATTAAAACAAAATACTTCGTTAACGCCAATAATTGTTGAAATATCAAAATCTTAAAGCGCAGTACAGCGCAAAGCGAAATGTAAACAAACATCACCTGCGCGCGCGCGGGTTTTTCCTTACAAGTAATAATAACAATGGGCTACAAGACATTCCGTCCGGCGGGATTCCCTGAACTCTCTCCGTCCCACTCCCTCACTCGCAAAAATACGAATATCACCCCCGCGCGGGGTATGCTTCCCGCCGCAACACGAAGTCACGAACCCGGAACCAGTGTCATAACGACTGCGCAGGTGCATTGACGCGTAATTGATTTATTGATCCCGTGACGTAATCGCCGTACTCGCCGCTCGCGGCATACGGTGCTTGGATTGCAGTGTATTAAGTGTTAGTGTAGTAGTTGTGTGTTGTGTGTGTGTTTGTGTACACGATGCCTCGACCGCGTAATGTGCAGGCTAGGTACACCAACCAACAATACCCACAAATGGTTGTAATTTACGATCGCGCAAGAAATTTAGTATGAACTCGTGAAATGTTCCATCGGCGCTACCCGAACGACCCTATTCCTTCACGGGGTCTCATTCCACCAGAACCACTCAGAACCTGTTGGATTTTTCGTCTTTTCACGTGCCAGCACATGCACAAGCTCGTGGAAGAGCACCCGTTTACCCTCTGTCACTTTACCGACAAATAAGGTTTTTTCAAAACAATCCACAAGCTAGGTACGTAAATGTTTTTTTTTAATGTATGTTAGTTGACGTAGTTTTGACCGTCCTAAGCCGGCAAAGTACGAAGGGAAAATTGGAATTTATTATGAATCAATTCATTGGCAACTTACGAATGTCACGTGAGTCGGGCGGGGTCAAAGAATTCACGCCCAATGACGCGCGTACGGCGTAGTGTACCTACGCATTTGCTATCGAGAAGCGCAACTAATTTGATACTTTGTATGACTTACTACATTTTAAGGTTTTCCATACTTGCATTAATAATATTTTTGATTTGCGTAATAGTAGCCCTAATGCAATTAGTATCATAAGTAGTACCTTAGGTTAAAATAATGCCCATGATATCAAATGCACCCTGTATAACAAAGTCGCCGAAATGTCTGAAGCTGAACGCGCATAACTTCCGAGTTCCGAATGACTGCACCAAATTGGATAATTCTTTTTTTTTTTGTTGTGTTCGGTTTCGGTACTGCCAGGACAAGGTTTTTATGAAAGAAAATTTTGGAAATTCGAAAAAAAAAAATTCCACACCGTACGAAGCTGGGACGTAATACATATTATGTCAATGTCGTGACTTACGGATACAAGTAAGCACTTTTTGTTTTTGTTAAATAATTAACTTAAGTTATTAGCGTCCGAAAATAAATGGTGGGGTTTCCAATGATACCTCAGACCGCAGTTCAATGATATTCAAACTTTTTGTGGCTCCGCGGGTGATGACCGAGACTTATTGAGAGGAAGTTTTCCAATATTTTTAAAACCGTCATATTTTATTTTTATATGGACTCATGACGCAGGTAATCTGTGATTCAGGTACCTTATTTATGTCCAATACTACTATATGTGCTATGTTGGTACTGTATATTCATTTTACGAAGAGCGGTCCACCACCACAGATCAGGGTCAACTTTGTTTCAAGATTATGAGATCAGTGTAGATATTGCTGCACATGTTGAGCTAGAATTTACAGGCATATATATAGCACGATACTTGCATATATATAGCACGATACTTGCATATATATAGCACGATACTTGCATATATATAGCACGATACTTGCATATATATAGCACGATACTTGCATATATATAGCACGATACTTGCTTATTTTAAAATAAGCAAGAAGCTTGCATGCCATTGTGAAATTCATCAATCAGAAGTACTTCTCGCATACTTCTGTGCAAGTTATAGGCATGTGTATTATGGCTTTTATGCTAGGTTTAACTCCATAGTATTTTTCTAGGTGGCAGGTACAGTTAGTAGTGGCCCAACCGGCAAGAGAGCCAGAGGACGACCCAGAGAACTTTGGGCATATGAGATAAAACAAATTGCCGGAAAGGACTAGAGAAAGAGAGCGAAGGAGCAACTTGAAAAAGTTGGAGGAGGTCTATACTCAAACGGGACCAACTGTGTCCTATTAGGACAAAATGTTTTTTTTTTTTTAACATAACAATGTAAGTTAAGGAAATAAAGGTTATTTAATTCTTTCTCTAGGTATAATGCTCTACCGTAGACAATCCGCTGGGACAAAAATAGATGAATAGCTTAAGTTAGAAGTAACTCAATACGAAAGGTTGATGTGTCACTCAGAAAAACTCAACAAGACGCAGTTCTTTTAATGTCATTTTAAGATAGATATTAAAGGCAAATCCGAGAATATATATAGTCGCTATAAAGAAGATAGGAAACTGACTGATAAGAAGACAAGTATTGGACGATAAAGTTTATCGCAGTTTATGAAGGAACATCACGTTTCTTTACTGTTCTTTCTTATTACCTATTTTCAGTTCGCATATTACACTGCATATTATTAAGACTCCCGCTGAGAGGCGCGACGCAATTCTAGTAAAGTTTGTTTTTAAAACCAGATCAATCTGTCCTTGTGTGTTCACTTTTTAGTCTGAGAATTTGACATTACAGCTGTCAAATTACTATGTGGGTTTAAAAATTTAAGTTTAGAACAATTTTCTATTATGTTTTGATAGAAATTGTTGTACTAGAATCGCGTCACGCATGACTCACGATGTTTTATTTTATGCTTTTCCATACAGATTGTATGATATAAACTACTATTATCATATTAAACGTACACGGAACGTTTTATAACTAGAAGTCTAGTAATTGTTATAATTCTTAATACCTAGTGTGTTTTTAATGACTTTAGTGCCATGTCATGCTATAAGTTAGTTACTAATGTGAATTAGTGTTTGTTACAATATTTCTGTACTGGACTTACTTGGAGCTTCGACCCTGGCAACAGGCTGTGACAACGCTAGAAACAATAAGAGAATATACGTTAAAAACCTTCTAGAGAATAAAATAGGAAACTAATATCAAATACTCTTATATCGTAAAAAAACTACTACTAACGAGTACTCTAGATAAAGTTTTATGGAACCTATAAACTCCAAATATTATGTCCCGAGTCGCCATAACACAGCTCGGGACATGATATTCAAAAAACGGTTTACTTTTTCGCCATTCTTAGTATGAAAATCCTGGTACGCAAAATACGCGCTTCGACGTGGAGTTGCGGACACCTGCCCATCTTACTTATTATGAAAATGCTATCATTGAAATACCAGCATAACAGCATCAGCCTATAACGTTCCCTCTGCGGGGACACGGGCTTCCTCCCTGTGAGAGGGAGTGAGGGATCTACCACGCGGGCTCAGTGTGGGTTGGTCGAACATTAAAACACCTGACGTGTCATATATCTCCTGATTATTTATGCTTTCAAGTATCGCAGCCGTCTCCATAATGTAGGTATGCAAGAAATCGATTTCTTATACTCTTAAGTAGGTCACTGGACTACAGCATATTCAAATATAACACTTGTCCGTACACATTCGCAACGCGGAAGCATGTAACAATGGATATCCTCGCCGATACTAATTAAGGGTAATTCTTACTTAAACGTTGCGTGCGGACGAGGTGCGAAGGTCAAGATATACGTCCGTATAGACTTGTACGGATACGTGTATTACGTCCTAGCTGAAAACAAAAGCAGTTTATGGGATTTCAGAACATTCTAAAAGGTCAGCTGTAAATTGAAATCTTTTTATGTAGAAAGGTCATTGGAGTTTTTTTCCAGCGACCCGCAAAAGGAACGGTCTATAATGGCGCGGTAGGGTTCAAAATTTTCAGCTGTGCGCGAGTACTTGTAATCCCTGCCTACATATTGTGATTACATTTGACCTTTCCGAATGGCGACCTTAGTCGAAAAAATCCGTGGGTATATAGATAAAAACGGGTTTATTTTGTGACAGCCGGAACTGTTAGAAGGTTTAGCTAACATGAGAACACGAATTTCGCTGAGAAGCAGTATTTGTCGACAATCAATATCTTTGTCGACAGACAAGAACTCTCGTCCCATTGAATGTATCCTACATTCGACAAGTTGCATGACACATTATGCTGATTTGACCGACCAATGGAACGAAGTATACTTAGGAATATTATCATTTACATATAGTTTAAAGCAAGTTGTAACAAATAAATAGCGCATGTAAATCATGTAATTCAAATGCCGGAGTTAACAATGCAGAATGAATGGCTAATAGTAATTCGTAGCAGAATTATTCGATGTTGTACTTTGTACACATATACGTTACAAGGTAATCATAGTTACATATATGGAAGTGAATAACTTGATTGATACCCAAAAAATCTGTGAACTCAGGGTTTTAATGCATGGACGAGCATTAAGAAAAAGTAGATGTTATCTGTGGGGGCTAAGAAGAACCTAACTCAAGACTAAAGAATCTAATTTAAAACTAATTGTTAAGTAATGCAGTACTATTAGTTATGCTGTAGTAACGCTCCAAGCAAGATTTAGTTTCTGTAGGTAATACGGGCCTGAGGAAAACATGACATCTTGTATTCCCCGATAGAATAGTTTTGGACGATTAGTTCACTTTTTTGCAGTTTGTAACTTAGTCCCCAATGTAAGGTAAGCTGAAATCTATACAACCTGCATGGTTGAAAGAAGAAAGACATGTCTTGTTAAAAGTCGATTAGTCTTTCTCGGGAAGAAATACTACAGCCATCTGCTATCCTACTATAAATGCCATTAACAGTGTTTTCCTACGGCTTCTTGTTGATTTGAGAACAAAGCGATTGAAGATAAAAAAAATCTCTTTATCAACAGATTTTTGTTATACAAAGTGTAAGAGAATAAACGCAACTCCTGAAAGTAGTTTGTTCATAATAGACTACCGAATCGATTTCAGAAAAATGTAATATAGGTATTTTTCAAAAAATATTTTTTCATACTAAGATTGAGCGAAATAAAATTAAATCTTTTTTCAAGGGAATAAGACTTAATTTTAAATGCATAAAGTAATGCTAGTGTTAGATTTTCTTCATAAAAATAGCAAGCTTTAAAAAAAATAAGTTTTGGTCATTGTATTATGCTTTTAACTCAATACTCTAATTGGGGTGTATGAGGTCTTGTGTTAATTATGTTACACCTTATATAGGTAGACAACATATCATCACGCCTGTAGGCCTCGCAAGGGCAGACAGAGGTGCACCACATTTCGCTGGCTATGTTTAAGTCCCATATAACAGGGGCCGAGTCTATTACCATCAACCGAGCATAAATCTAGACTCTGGGCTGCTACTGAGAAATTCCAGATGGAAATCCCAATAGCACTGCCCGACCCAGGAAATGATCCCAGGACCTCATGCTAAGCTTGCGACCTAGACCAATGAGGCAGTCTGTTATTTGTACAGTTGTAAGTACACAAATCAGAATGTTTAATATGTACAGACGCCAGCACATCAAGCTACTACAACCTGTCAAATTTCTTTAATAGATTTTCAGCTTTATCGCTAAAGCATAAGGTTCAAAGTTGATTGGGAAAATTTGACAGTTTTGGGTAGCTTGATGTGCTGGCGTCAGTACAAGACATATTGAAAACCTATCCTTAACACTGAATACAACAAAATAAACGTACAAAGTACATAAATATGAATTTACATAAAGTGATATGAATATTTTTTACAGCGTGACATTGAAATAATAGCTACACGTTTTGATAACAGGTAAAAAAACAATGTTAAAGTCCAAATCGCTCGCATCCATCTATCTATATATGTATACAAGGTTAGTTTTTAATGACCAGCCAAATTTAAGGGTGTGGTACAGACCATCAAACTGGACAACTTTCTCCATGGGACCAATATCGTAATCGCGAAAAATTTATCAACTGTCCCATAGAAAACTTCAATACCTACTCGAGCTAAATGTATGGGAAGGCTGAATTTTTATTCGCGATTACTATGTTGGTCTCTTGGAGAAAGTTGTTCAGTTTGATGGTCTGTACCATACCCCTAAATTTGGCTGGTGATTAAAAAGTAACCCTGTATAAAAGGAGAAACTGACTGACTGATATATCAACGCTCAGCCGAAACTGCAAGGACTAGGAACGTGAAATTTTGCATACTGCTTCCTTTTATTATGTAGGGGAGCACTAAGAAGGGGTTTTTGGAAATTCGACCTTTAAGGTGGTGAAAAGGGGGAATTTTGTTTGTATGAAAAATCTTATTGCTTAAGTTAATAAACTTGAAATTTGGCACGAATACACGCAGACGAAGTCGCGGGCGAAGTGCTAGTTATTACTACAAAAGCTGAAGAGATTGTCTGTTTTTTTTTTTAATTTGAACGTGCCAATCTCTGAAACTATCAGAAAGATTTGATAGCCCAATTCTTGAGGAAGGTTATAGGCTATTTGATATCACGCTACGACTCTTAGAAGCAAAAAGATAAAATCTCAAAAAGAACGCTAACCGAAAATTATGTAGTTTGAAAATAATCCGAATTTTTTCATCCTAAATGTAAGTAAATAATAAGGAGAATCAGTGAGTTCCTTAATATCGAAAACACCTTACTCAATAAAATACGAATGCTAAATTATTATCCTATAACAAAATTCAGCAATATCTAGAAAAGGTGAAAGATTTATGGTCAGTCACACATAGGGTTGGCAACTTTTTTTATATCAAATATAGTATTTTTGAACCATTGCCTGTAAAAATATAGTAGACGGCAAAAAAACAAAAAAAAATATAGTAGGTAAGTAGGTGTTTAATTTTTTTTATATCTCATAACCATTATTACACTCTAAATTGAGGTTACCATTAATTCAGCTTTTATTAGATTAATACTGGCAATATTGCGCTCATCTCGCCATTTTGTATTTAAATGAAAATATAGCAGTTTCGCCTACTATATTTTTTTAAAAGAAATATAGTATTTAGGCCTCTAATACACCACTCCCACCACCCCACTCCACTCTGTACTATATTATATAGTAGGGTTGGGAACCCTAGACTCAAAAATACCAATAACTAAGCTCTAAAACCGAGCATAATGTTGAAAATGATTTTCTACTGTAATTGCCATAATCACTGTTTCTTGTTGGCGTGTTATTTTCGCATGCAGGATATCCTAATAAGGAGTAGAATACACATTGAAGGAACTAACATTACCATAGGCATGTTACCTAGATTCCATTATAGAAAACTATTGCTTAAAATAGTTTCAAATGTCTTAGAATAATGATAAAAGATGTAGAGGTGGACATATGAAAATGTGGGAAGATGGTCTGCCAAAAGGTTGGCGAACAATGCGTTTGGGTAGGAATAAGTGGAGGGAAATAGAGGAGGCCTATGTGTCGCAAGTCAGTTTGACCTGGTATCTAATATAAGGTTAACCATCAGAAGACATTAGGAATTTAGGTTTTCCCAAATTATAACTACTAACTTTGAAAACTAATGAAGAACACAATATCAAACAATGCGAGCAAACGCCCTCGCCATAATCAACATCATCATTGCAGGCAGCGGAAAGATTTCTAATTTTAGAGACATAAAAATACCATCTCCTGGGATATGCCACTTGCATCTAACGGAATTTCAATACTGAGACTGAGCCAAAAAAATAATTGAATCTACAGCACTGTTATTATGGGAGACGGTGGAAGGCACATACATACTAGAAGAAATAAGAGAACGATATTCATAACAAATCAAGTTGTTCGGACAAGATACAGGGTGGCAGGGACATCGACGCGAAACCGCTTACCATGGATTCAGTACATGATTCTGGACCCCTCTGCGTTGAAATTTTTCGTCGGCTTTTTCTTAATTTTTACGTTTTTTTCTGCAATTTTTTTTAATGTAAGCTGTATAAAATCATTATTTCTATCTAACCCAATGAGATTTTTAATTAAAAAATAGTAAATTCACTTGTTTCACTTAAAACAGCAATGTAAATAAAACTCGAAAGGGCTATCTGATCAGCTGTTTTGCTAAAGTTCATTTGTGAGGTCAACACTGGGTTAGTACCTACCTACGTTATTCGCTTTCAAATGCCGACAAAGGGACGGCGGCGGCGAGCGGTCTCGTTCTAAGAAGCTATGCGATAAGGCGACATATCCCAATGAACGCGTCTCATGAGGCATTTTAATCATCTACAGAAATGAATGACCCATTTACTACTTTTATTTTAGATTAATTATGGGGGATAATTATTTTTCTAAAGCTTCATCGATTTAAGTAAAGAAGATTTAAAAAAAACGTGTAGAAATGTCTTGATAGTCACGTAATTTTTCGATATTTTTTTATTATCGACATTAATTTTAGTTTTGAATGCAATTCAACAATAAATTTACTGTTTCGTAAAAAAAAAATACATTCATATTCGCAATTAATTTCGTGAATAGGTAGCTAGGTACAACTAAATGTGTTTGTACACTCTAGCATTTTGTTGGTCTGTGTTCGGTGTAGGCACTGTAGGCACAAATTAAATAATAGTACTAACTGTAGAAAGCAAGTGCGGCAAATTGAAAGAAAGATCAGCAAAGTACATTTCTTTTGCATTTCGCCGATGTTATCGGATTTTTGCCAGTTCCTAGATTTCGTTGATCGCAAACGGGTGTGCTATTTGACGCGAATTTGTGATCTTAATAAAATCAAAAGTAATTTTCTCTGTGTGTGTGTGTTTGTGAGAGACGTTCAAAATGCCTTCCTCGAGGAAATAATCGAGGAGGTGCCTGTGCTCCAGTTCCGCGAGACATGGTTCCAACACGACGGCGCTCCCACGAACGTAACCCTTCCTGTCCGACGGTCAGTGGGTCGTCTTAGTTAAGGTAAGTTCATTAATTGAACATTACTGGATCGCTAAGTTCTAATCTTTTTGTTATAAATCCTCATCGGTATCGCTATTTTATGGGAATAAGCTTTTAGCGTTAGTTTTATTTCCATAACGGGTACTTAAGAAGTAACTACCATCGGTTATCAAGACTAATTGTAAAACAATGTTTTGATGTGGTAGGTACCTATCAATGTTGTCGTTAGGCGATATTTCGTAGGTACAAAACTCAAACTCAAACTCAAAGCATTTATTTCAATTAAACCATTTCCAGGCACTTTTGAATTCTCAAAATTAACTAGTCAGTCAGTTAGTCAGAAAGTTGAAGCTAGTTGCCCATTCCAAAACGTACAGACGCCAGCAGGTCAACCTACCCCAATCTGTCAAATTTCTTTGATAGATTTTCAAGTTTAGTACAAAGGAATAAGGTTCATATTCAATTGGGAAAATCTGACAGATTGGGGTAGCTTGATGTGCTGGCCTCTGATTTGAGAGATTTGAGAGTCATCATCTGCATAGCCGTTTCTCAACTATGTTAAGGCCGGCTTCAAGTCTAACCAGATGCAGCTGAATACCAGTATTTTACATGGAACGATTGCCTATCTGTACTCCACAACGCTGTTACGAGGTAACGCGATACTACTTGGTAAGACTGGTTGTCAAACTGACTTCGCAACGACTGTCAAGGATCTATGAATGAATCCTTCATAGATCCGGGACTAACGGCTTTTCGTACATTTCGAGGCAGACTTGAAAGAGTAATATAGGAATCTAAAGAATGAAAAGAAAGAATAAGGTTCATTTAGATTTTGGGATAGAGGACGTTATCTTGTTTTGGTGTGTAATATTGCCTCGCGAAGACAAATCAAGTAAGTAAAGCAGGAAGTTCAAATAATGCTGGAGGAGCTACAAAATTCCTGCTCGGTTGAGGATGTTTCGAATTTGTGATTCGTCTTGTCTGTTGCTTCTAATGATAGGTCACTTTGGAAAGTTTTAATGGCGACTTCCATCAAGATAAATGAAGTAGCTAAGTAATTTAAACAACTTTGGTGTCTAGTTTTTCGCGGTCAAACGCACCAAACAATTCCTGAGTTTGGCGTGAATATATTTTTGGCAATTGAAAATTGCCTGAATTTGATAAGAACCTCTTGCTTATTAGATTCAGATGACGTTTGCAGTTTGATAGCTTTTCCTGGGTTATCACTTCCAAGAGTCTCTGTTGAAGCATCGTGAAAAACAAGACATATGTCTCAAGTAATATCAAGAATCGGTGGAACAGTTTATAAATACAATACAGGCCAAGTCTTGCAGCATACCTTCATATATCAGCAGAGTATATTTACAAGCGCAGACATCGATTTGTACAACATTCGACACACGTTAAGGACTCCACATCGGAAAGTTAAACACACAGACAGACGCACACGCACTTACTTTGTATGTCTTTATAATTGACACGCAAACTCAGCTTGCCTACCACCTCACTGCCTGGAACACAAGTCATAAAGTTCAAATAGTTGCAAGAAAAATGAAAAAGCCGTCAAGAGCTTGAAATGTAGGTCTGAAAATAGACTATGTTTTTCATAGTTATCAAAATGGGCAGCAGTAAGTTCATGAATCTTCTTCGATGTGGATTAACGAGGTTATAATTTTACTTGTCATAGGCCTACGGAACAACCAGTATTACTTTGTGCACAGCATCAGCAGGCTCTCATAATGCGCGACCATTATCATTACACAAAAGGGAAACAAAGGGGGGGGGGGGGGGGGTCGGGCAAATTAATTCGGTGTTATTGAGTTTTTCCATTAGGAATTTCTTAGTAACAGAACGGAGTTTGGAAGTTGGTGGTGTGATACCCCCGTGCCTCAGAAAGCACGATAAGCCGTTGGTCCTGCGCCTGATCTCTCTCCGGTCGTGTCGGATTGCCGTCCCATCGGACTATGAGAGTGAGGGAAGAGGGAGTGCACCTGTGTCTGCGCGCACGCTTGTGCACTATAATATCTCCTGCGTACCTGGCTAATCTCCGTTGAGATTGGCCACCGTGACCGAAATCGGTCGGGAGGCTATTATTATTTATCATTAAACCGTATGAACGTTCGCACACACGTGGGCTCGTTCATCAATTAATGGCAGTCGTTCAGTGCGTCCCGGTCCATGTGGTGGATTACGGCCCATTAACTCTCACAAAGAGGAGGCCTGAGTTCCAGCAGTAGAAATGTTATGGGCTGATTATGTTCAGCGCGATAAAAATCAATTTCTAACATTCGTCATTAAAATTCTGTTTTCTTGTAAGTACAAAATGTCGTGAAGGAGCCAGCTGATACTTTCATTGACCGTAATAATTACATACGCAATGAGAGATTACCGATGCACTCGAAACACAGGTCTGGCGAGCTCCCAAACTGAGGCGAATTATGTCAATAACCTGCTTGGAGCCGTTCCAATAACAGGAATATTCGGAAAATATTCATCAGCCTGAAAATATGCTGGTTTATAGACTTTCTTCCTAATGAGGCTGAACGGGTGCTTTGGCACTGAAGCCTTTTATTGTTTAGAGATCGCGATGAGGTCATACGATCATGTTTTTACTTCGAGGTGTCTGATCTGGCCCGTATTATAGAACCTCATTCAAGATTATTACTTATATAGTCTATTAAGTACTAAGACTATTAAAACTAGTTTAGAGCCATTTGATTGGCTGTAACCAGTTTTAAGTAATGCTTGGGTCTTGAGTGAGGTTCTGTAATACGGGACCTACGATTATCTGTGTCCAGTTTAATTACATTTCATATAATGGCAGCAGAATTCAAAATGACGATTAACCACGTTTCTACGGTTAATTACTATTTCCATAATAATTATGGTGGCCTAAATACAATAATAGTTTCTCGTCTTTGACTGTTTAGATTTTTGTAGAACTTGACGGTAGGTGTGTAGTTTTTACCACTAAATTAGCTTCCCATCTAGCTCACTCACAAAAAGAATTCCAACTATTCTGTTGTTATTGGAGACAGGCTAACGAACTGTCACTGGACCAGTGAACGGAAAAAAACTTTTTTCCGTTCACTGCATTGGACATCCAAATATAGCACACACGCTTCCCTCTTGGACCTCTGCCGACTCAGACAAGAAAAAAGTTATCGAAACTCGTCTATAGTTTTACATGATTCATATTTAGAGCTATAGTGCGCTATGTTGTGTCTGGCATGCACCCAATAACCGGGAACCGGGCTCTGATTGAAAATAATTCTGTTACGCGAATCGTATACGTATTTCGATTTTTCGACACTGATGGATGTATTTAATGACACGAGTACGAAAATAGGACACTGTTTTAAAACAAGAAAGAAATAACATGTAATGGGAAGGCCCGAGACTTCCATCGGTAATGTAATGCGGTCGAAAATATATCTTCTGTTACGATCTGAACATGCTTACAATGAAGAACCTTTTCCTTTTTTGTCGGTTAAAAATTTAATAGTGATACGCTTGGGGGAGACATAATGTCCAGCAGAGGACCTCTTTCGGCTGAAATGGAGATGCTAGAGAATAGTCCTTGAGTCAGTTGGGGCGCTGGAGCTGTTTCGCCTAGGGTCGTATCATTATGCTGAGCGATGGCCGTTTTAAGTGGTGACGCATATTTCGCGACAACTTGTTCTTTTTTGAGTTTATGTTCTTTCTCTGCGCCATATTTAGCGTAAATTAACGTGTTTATCTTTTTTCCTTTTAGTTGAACTGACTAAAGAATATTCTCAAACTATACATAGGATTATTTCGACGAGCCCGATATTATCCGAATAAAATTCCGGGCAACGAAGCCATGACATTGAACTTTCGGACAAAATATATTGCTTAAGAGTCGAAATCGGTGCCAGTGTGCGAAAGTGAATGGCAGACCGTAATAAACCGACCGAATTATCGGCTAATGTAATAAAACCATTGCCATTCATATAGGAGTCAATGAGAATATATACTTATCGGTTAGGTGCTTGATATTTAACGCAGGTTTAGATATGATGTCAAGGTATGTTGGGATAGTTTTCAAACTAACTATGCGAGGATAATTAGGTATTTTGCGATAATGAAGGTCTCTTATTTTATTACAAATTAAGTCTTAAAAAAATCGTTGGTGTACTGTAGGCCAATTCTCGTAATTTAAAACGTTCAAAATCTAGTCGCAGTCTCATCTCGGCGACAAACGAATGTCAAAAACTTGTCAAAATGTAGGAAAAATTGACGTATTTTTGACAGATTCAGACTGAGATCAGACTGTGAACGTTCTTAAAAATTACGAGAAATGCCCCTCTGGTTTAACGAAGAGAGAAACAGCCGGTCGATTCTGTAAAAATCTCACCGTGATAACTTAGGTGAAGAACTTGGTGTAAGGTTTCTAACGGTAGCGCTGCTAGTAATTTCCGTATACAAGACGGCATTAGCTCAAAAAACAAGGCACTAAATCCATCAATGCCCGTCAAAAGTGCAGTAAATGCGACCATTGTCTATTAGAAGATAACCAAGGAAGACACAAGTGATTGTCACGCAAGAGGGGTCCCACAAGATCGTGAGAATAACGATAATATTCTATCAAAACAATCTCAGTCTTCCGTTCTCTTACACGCAATATCATTATGAAAGTAGCAGTAAGTATATAGTTTGTCACTAATGACGCCGAAGCGGCTGAATAAATCTAGATAGAATTTGGGAGACAAAGACAGAATACCAAAATATGCTTAACCCACGAATTTCCCCGAGATAGGGGACGACATTGAAGCTGGGGTGAGACTGATGCAGGAGCGAGGAGTGAGAGAACAGGCAAATAGAGGCCTATGACCAGCAGTGGATGAAGTCAGGCAGTTGATGATGATGAACAGAAACAAACAGATGTGTTGCTGGGGAGTTTGTTGCGCCCCTTCTTCTTCTTAGCTAAAACAATAGAAAGTTGTGACTAGCGGGCGTTCTGGGGAACTGTTTTATGTAACTTTGACGTGAATAACAGCACAGAAAGTGCTGATTCTCAAACTGCAGAGTTTCAAACCTCCTTTCCTTTGTAAAGACGTGAATAATGACGTATGTAGCATGAGTTATCGGCACTTGGTCAGTGGAATAAATTATCGCTTTATCATGTAAACTCAAGAGATTATTCAAATGAGGTCGTTGAACCGAAACTAATGACGTCTCTACAACTACTTACCGTTAGTTTGCATATTTTGTGTTTATTTAGATGTTAGTTACTCATAAACATGTTTTATGGTGAGAAATAACTTCGTGGGGAGGTCGTCAACACGCAGTGGACAATATTCGATAGTTCTATGTATGAGAAACGGTATATTTTTACCAGCTTATTCATGAGAACGTGTAGAATACGACTACTGAATAACATGGCCGTGTTTGACCACACAGGGGACAATTTCCACCTCAAATCACATTTTACTTATTTAGCCCCAAAAATATTTAGGCATTCGTTTCTTAACCTGGAATCTGACTCTTTTTTATATTCGAAGGTAAAAGAAGGTTAGCTTTCGGTTTTGGCAGAAGTCACCTTCTGGCTGTTCTTAAATTACCCTAAACTGATGAAATTTTGTTTCCTAATTATGTTAAAATTTTATCCTTAGGGGCCGTTCAAGTATTACGTAAGCAGATTTTTTGCAATTATTATTATTATATAGGGGGTTCCCTCCTCCCCCTCATCAGCAAAAGTAAGCAAAGCTCTTACAATGCTTACGTAAACATTGGTACATGCATTTTTCAACGTGTTCTGGTTTCTTTATTGATTCATGAGCAGCAGTTATATGCGTTTCGTTTTCAAGCATAGACAAGTAGGGTTGCCGTATGTGTTCAAACCAAAATCGACTAAATTTTTTAGAAAATCCGAAAAATAAAAAAATAAACTGCTGACGTAATCACCATCGAGACCCCCCCATCCCCCATGTCATCAAAAATAAGCAAAGCAAAGACCTCCCGCCCCCATGTAGTGCTTACGTAATACTTGAATGGCCCCTTAGGGTAATCTCTGGCACAATAAATTCACCTAAGGCTATGAGGAGGACACGGTGGAGCATACGGTGGCGGTATGCCCCAATTGGGCGGAGCACCGCCGTGTTCTCGCAGAGGCGATCGGCGGCGGCGGCGACCTCTCGCGCCCGGCCCTGGTTCAAGCCATGGTCCGGGGCGAGAGGGAGTGGGAGGCAGTCACCTCCTTCTGCGAAGCAGTCATGCTAGCGAAGGAGGTGGCGGGACGGCTGAGGGAGAGGGCCTCACGTCCCAGCCGCCGCGGGAGACGCCCCGGGCGTCGGGAGCCGCGAGACGACTCCCGGCCACCGTAGGCGCGGGCCTGCGGGCGGAGAGTAATGGGTAACTCTCCGTCCGATCAGGACCAGGCCCGTGCCGGACGGCGCGTACGTGTTCCACGCGCGCCTCAAAGAGATGTCAGCATAAGGAAGGGGCCCGAAAGGGCCGAAGCCTGCCGGGGCAGCGGGATTGTCCGAAAGGGTTACCGCTACCCCGGAACACAAAGGGCTAAGGAAGGAACACGGGTGGGTTTTAGTCAGTAAGAGTCTGACACTCCCTTCTGCTCCACCCAGAGCGGGAGGGGTCATTGGATGATTTCCCATCCACAAAAAAAAAAAAAAAAAAAAGGCTATGAGCATAAGACCCTATATAGGGTGACTGGTAATTAGTGACCGATACCTAAACACGTGATTGTACTCATGATAACAAACAACTTTTACTATTGGACCAACCTTGAATTCGCGAAAAAAAATCTGCTGTTCAGTACCTACATTTTGACCAGTTAGGCGGACATAAATGACTGAACAGCAGATTTTTTTTCGCGAATTCAGGTTTGATTCCATAGTAAAAGTTGTTTGTTATCATTAGTACAAGCACGTGTTTAGGTATCGGTCACTAATTACCAGTCACCCTATATAACAACGTAGGTATCGTTTACAATCAATAGTAATTATATTGAAAAACTATAAAGATTTATAGCCAGGATAAACTAACTCTGTAACTACTAACTATTTATTGTCTCGTGTCGGTGAACATTTTACATACTTATTGATAACCAGTTTCTCTGATTGTTATGGAGGAAACTGTTAGCTCTATTAAAATTAGGTATGAATGGTTATTTCGTTTCATGATATCACAGAATGGGCGGAAAAAAATATTGTTCCAACAATAATTGTTTTTGGAACAATATTTTTTTGCTTGTGTCAATTTATCTGTTTGCAGATTATGTACACGGATCGACACAAACGTAGATTTTGTAATTGTTAAATTAATTAGGTAAGGCAAGGGATATATTTCAATAATAATATTGAATAGTCCACGAGAAATAATGTACCTGATGGCTTTAAAATAAATGAAATCGAAAGCACTGTGGTGGAGTTCAGGCTGTATTTTTATGTTCGACTTTCAGAAACTACTAATTCTCACTGGAAATTTTTTTCACCAGAATCGTTGGTAAGATCGATATGTCGATAATAGTTTGTATGGTCGATAAGTATAGGTATAAAGAACCACATCATACGTTTGCGTTTTTGAATTTAATTTTTATCACAAACAATCTCACCGAATCGTGTTAAAATGAAATTCTACAAAAGTTAACGGCGTTTAAAAGCCAATAAAAAGACAGAGATAAAGAACATAAAGTGAAGATTTGGGACAAGTCCGATGTCATAATAATACTAAACCAGAAATATTATGAAACAGAAATGTTCGTGTGAAAATAAACTGAAAACATAGAAGTTTAGAACAAGATTAGATGTTTACTATCGTTAATAATAATTACTGGCTGAACTGATAGAAGTTGTCCTGTCCAGGACAAAGTACCATACATTTTTGGGCATTGTCCTTTCAAAAACCCAATTTTCCGGGAAACTTTATCATTCTATTTTTATAAAAACCTAATTCGGATTTTAAGGAAAAAAAAAATTTTGCCCAATCGGTACAGCCGCTCTCAAGCGATGCGCTTACTCACGAACAGCAACTAATTTTTATTTATATAGATTACTACCTGCACCCTGCGGTTTTACCCGCATAAGACTCGATCCTGTGGGGATATCGGGATAAAAAGTAGCCTATGTGTTAATTCAGGGTGTCAGCTACCTCCATACCAAATTTTATAAAAATTAGTCCAGTCATTTGTGCGTGAAGAAGTAACAAACATAGAAACACACTCACAAACTTTCGCCTGTAAAATATTAGTGTGATGTGATAACATCGATAAGTTAGTGATGTGATAAAATCGATAATTTAAACGGAAATAAAATTATAGAAGCAGGTATTATGTTTTAGATAAGTTATCAACAGATAATTAATAAATTAAAGCTACCATATTCGAAACACCGGCTTAAGATAGTCTAATTTTAATTTATTTACATTAAAATTATTACATATTGTCATAATCTATCATTCAATCTGCCAAGCCTTTTCCCAACTATGTTGGGATCGGCTTCCAGTCTAACCGGATGCAACTGAATAAGCACCAGTATTTTACATAAAGCGATTCCCCATCTGACCTCCACAACCCAGTTACTGGGTAATACGATACCACTTGGTAAGGTTGTCAGACTTTTGCGCTTCTGACTACCCGTAACGACTGTCAAAGATCTACGACAGCCGGGATCAACGGCTTAACGTGCTTTCCGAGACACGGAGGGGGTCTTGATATGTAATGGACGGTCACCCATCCATGAAATCATTTACCATTATGAAGTAAAACGCAATTTCCTAGTGTATAAAAATAAATAATTACGCATACACCTTATCAAACAATTGAAAGTTTGTTTAGTGTGTAATCTTTAAAAGTTTTTTTGGCGCTGCGCCCGCGCCATTTTTGCTCACATTGTGTTGTGTGTGAGACAATAAACGCGACATTAAGAAAGAACTTTTGTTATTATCATGTCAAAAGGGTTAAAATATGAAAGTAGCTACACCAAAATTATAAGTAAGTAAGTATGTCATATCTGGTCGTTTTTCATGCTAACAATATTAATATTATGTGTTCCTTGTCAATTAAAACTGAATACCTATAACCGCAAGTAGGTATCGGTAATTCAGGAAAAAGTATCCCAACTCTTGAAAATAATATGGACACATAACAATTCTTGAAAATAACATGGACACATAACAATTCTTGAAAATAACATGGACACATAACAATTATTCTTCTTCTTCTTCTTCATTGGCGTCGCGTTTTCCCGTTACACGGTGTCGGTTTTCCCAATCATGCGGCGCCAATTTATTTCGGTCTCGTGGGACATCTTCCGTAAGTTCTATCTCCCTCATATTTTCCTTTTGGACCTTCGTCATCCATGTGGTTTGAGGTCTTCTTCTTCCCATCTTCTTTGTAGCCATGAAAAGGCATTTTTCCACGATATGGCCATATAACACATAACAATTATTCCTAAATGAAAAGATTCCGTCTATATAGGCTTGCTGTATAAAAAAACCTTTCGAGCATGAAATCAATTTCATTCCTCATTTAACACGCTCAAATCGTCAAATGAAACTAATTTGATTACTTAAGTTATTCAATTTAAGTATTATAATGCCGATATAGCTCCAATTTCAAGCAATACTGTTAGCTTTTTAATTTTACACAAAGGGTATCCAGTAACTGGCTGGGTCAGATAGGCAGCCGCTCCCGTGTACAATACTGGTATTCAGCTGCATCTGGTTAGACTAGAAGACGACTACAACATAGTTGGGAAAAGGCTAGGCAGATGCTGATTACGGTGGAGTTGTGGACACGAGTAACAAAAAATAATGGGATTCTACCTGCAATGTATAGTAAAAAAAAACCCACCTGGACACGAGGTTCATAGATGACAGATGATAAGAGAGGGAGAGAGAGAAAGAGAGAGAGAAATGAGTGATAGTGTAAATGTGGTGCTGTTCCACAAACGATGAGACACTTACGATGAATTTCACCAATAAAACGGAACGCGATTAGCACATCCAACCTTGATCAACATCTGCCAATATTCCACAATAATGATGACAATGACAGCACGGCTGTCCCATTTCAAAACCTAGTAAGGGACATTATTTTAAAATCATTTTATTGCATAATCTTGCTAACTTAGTCTAGGTTAGCAAGATTATGCAATAAAACGATTTTTTTTAAAAATGTCCCTTACTAGGTTTTGAAATGAGACAGCCGAGTAGTTGAGCGTGGTTTAGATGTGCTAATCGCGTACAATTTCGTTGTTGAAATTCACTTTTAACATCGTATCCTGTCTGCAAGTTACAGGGACTGATGGACACTACTGACGGCGCCACTCGTAGCTGATATCTGGGCGAATTTAGATTGCCATTAAGAATATAATAATTCTATGATAATTATCTTGTTAGCCAACATCCGCTGCCTAGTCATCGTGAGAAAATGCACCACAAACGTTAGCATTACTATTTCACAGCATTTCCGCAAGTTTAAGGCACTGGTTCTAACTCGGCCAACGATACCTATGTAGTTAGTTACCAGTTCGATATATACCACAAATATCCTAACTGCCTGTTACTACAGACAAATCTGAGCAGTTCACGTTCTTAGAAAGATAACGGTTTTACCAATAATACTGGTTTTGAATTGACCGGTTAGTCCCGCTATGGTATGGTCCCGGTATGGCACCCTCTTAAAATACCTATCAAAAAGTCCCACTATGGTACCCTTCAGTTTTTGGTACTGTTGTAAAGAAAAGTTATACAATGCGTTAAGAAAAAAATAGTATTAATAAAAAATATCTTTTCTTAACTATTATAGTTAAGCAAGATAATATTTATTAATACTATTTTTTAAACAAATCACGCTCGGTAATTGTCGTTTCACTTCAGGTAGTTACCTGACCAACCGGTTTTTTCGTAAAACAATAGAGACGAGCCCTTCCTCGAATTCGTATCTAGCTCTTCCCTTTTGTTTTTATGAAAATAGAGAGAGACAGTATTATTCCGGGTTTAGTTTGCTATTTGCAGCTGTACTTTTGCGATATGAGTAATTAGGATAGCTTGTTAGTTTATCTATTGCAATGTCTGGGTCAAGTAGTTCACGTGGTGTAAATTTAATAATTATTGACAGTCGACGCGGTGGAAAAACTTTATTACGTGCCGGACATAAATATATTAAACGCAGAGAAAATAAAAATTCAAGTACTTGGCATTGTGTAAATAGGAGAAATAGTATTAAATGTAGTGGATATATAACTATTGAGAATACCAATAATACAATAATTAAAGATTATAAACACAGTGATCAGTGCGTGCCACATTTTGAAGACAATGAAGTTCAAATGGCTATAAGTGAGTGCAAAAAAGAAGTAAATTCAAATTACGGATCAGTACAGAAAATTTTCGAAAAACACATGGGTAACTTAAAAGACAAAGGGTTACACCTTACAGGAAATGTTCCTGACTATAAAAAATTAAAAACAGTATTATACAGACACCGAAATAAGTCGTTGAACGTACCAAAAACACAATTTAAGAATGTGGAAGAAATTATAATACCAGAAGAATTTAATAAGTATGTATTGGCTGATTATTGTAATGAAGACTGTAATCGAATAATTATATTTTCCTCGACAGAAGTAAAGGAACATATAAAATGTGTAACGCATTACTTTGGTGATGGCACTTTCGACGGCTGCCCAAACCCATTCGAACAAGTTTATGTCATTCATGGAGACATGGGAAGCACTGAGTTATCCACGAATGTAGCACCATTATTTTATATTCTGTTAAAAAACAAAGAAGGGAAAACTTATGAAAAAGTTTTCGAATTGATTAAACAAACTTTGCCTGAATGGCGTCCATCGAAATTTACCTTCGATTATGAAATAGGAGTAATAAATGCAGCAGCGAAGATTTTTCCTGATATCAAAATAAATGGATGTAACGTACATTTTCAAAAGAACGTTATCAAAAAAGCGAAATCTTTAAATCTCATGGAACACGAAGAGTCCTCGAACCATGTTAAGCAATGCATAGGCTTGGCGTTTTTGCCAAAACAAGATATTGAAGACGGCTGGCTGCATATAATGGAAAATAGGTATAATATCTTGGTTACTTTCCAAAATGATGTTTGAGTACTTAACTCTAATTATATGGCAAAAAAGTAAAGAACAACAATATCAGTAAGGACCTGTTAATTTCATTGCTTTACAAGTACGAACGTTTAATAAGTATTTTTTTCAGTTTCGACGATGAAGCTATGACCAAATTCAATGACTATTTTGTCACTCAGTGGCTTGAATATCCAGACCTCATTTGGTGTTGCCATAATGAACGCCATAGAACAACTAACTTGGCGGAATCATGGAATGGCAGATTCAACAAAATTATTGGAAAAAATCCCAGTTTATTATTGTTTCTGCAAACAATTGGCAACGACACATGTCACTTTGATATAAAACAAGCCAAGTAAGTTGTATTTTTTAGACAATATTTTTAAGCAGATATAATATTTTTAAAAGCATATATATATTTTTTTACATAATACGAGTACATAGAAGAATTTGAAAATGGATTTGATTTTATTTATTTTGGTAGATATTATTGGTTGTCGCCTTCTATTACAGACGGTTACTGAAAAAAATATAGCTTAACTTAAATAACTGATGATTTTTGTTATAGCTTTCGACTAAAAAGATCACCTATAAATTCAAGAAAAAGAACAAGTATAGAAATCGACCGCCAGATTCAAAAGCTAACAAAAAGTTACGAAAATAAAGCTATCTCCATTGGTGATTTTCTGATTAACATATCAAAGTCAATATTTCGATCAGAACATTTAAAAAAATAGTTTATTTTAATTTTGTTTTTAGCCTATTAAAATGTTTAATACTTTTTCTCGATGTTGATTATTTTTTGTAGTTTATGTTTACAATTTGCGCCTTTTTCTCCATGTTGATTATTTGTAATTAATATATTTGTCTAGTTGGTTGTTGATTATTTTTGTAGTTTATATAAATTTACAATTACTGCCTTTTCTCAATGTTGATTATTTGTAACTAATATTTATGTCTGGATGTTGTTTTTATTTGTAGTTTATAATATTTACAGTAATACTTTTCTGAGATGTGGATTTTTTATATTTTTTTTATTGTTGATTATTGGTAATTAATATTGTTGATTATTTTAAAAATTACATTGCAATTAATATTTCGTTTTACTGTTTGATATTTTTTTATAAATATTTTGAATTAATAAAAGACTGATTTAATATCGCAAACAGACGTTTTATTGATACACTCCTAAAAGTATTTATTTATAGATACACTTTTCTTTTCAGTTGTACCTTCTATTGTCTAACGTAGATCTAAAAGATGGGTACCATAGCGGGACTTTTTGATAGGTATTTTAAGAGGGTGCCATACCGGGACCATACCATAGCGGGACTAACAGGAATTGACTATGTTTGATTGGAATCCAGTCGAGACTCGTGGCTAAATACAAACAGCCGCACGAGTCGTGGATGTGTATTGTATACCACCATTACATATTGAGAATTCGAGACCCCTCCGTGCCTCGGAAAGCACGTTAAGGCGTTGGTCCCGCCTGTCATTCTTAGATCTTAGACACTCGTTAGAAGCCCAATAGTCTGGCAACCAGCCTTATCAAAAGGTATACCCAGTAACTGGGTTGTGGAGGTCAGATAGGCAGTTACTCCATGTAAAATAATGGTATTCAGCTGCATCCGGACTGGAAGCCGACCTGAACATACTTGGGAAAAGTTAGGCCGATTTTGATTAGAATCTAATCGAGTCGTTGGTTAGTGTTTCTGCTATCGCAATAGCGGGAATTAATAAAGGCAATGTATGGAGAGCCTTATCTCGAATTCGTGAACAATATTGTTGAAGCTGTGAATGTGGGCAGTTTGCTAGATTTCATGCCTATCTGTGAGACCGCTCAGATCATCTGGGTACATTTTGATGTAGTTCCACGATTTAGACAATATTCCAGAAGGGTTGGGTACATCACATTATACAACAATAAACAAATATTAAATAAAATAATAATAATAATTTTATTAATATTTAACTTGGATAATAATTTTGTTACACAACCCTTTATTAATGTGTTATATAAAACAGAAATCTCAATGTATTGACACCTCATTCGTCGCCGAGCGAAGCAGGGGCGGGTCGCTGGTTTAAAATAAGTAGCTACATTATCAGTTTAAATATTTATTTTGGCATTGAATTTGAAAGGCTTACATTAAAATTACGTACCTAGATTAAAACCCCTCCTGATCAGAAGGTCTAAGTAGCTAAATGTCCAACAGCGCGAAACGTCTAATGAGCAGTAAGTCTAATTAGCTATATGTCCATGTAGCAAAACGTCCAACTATCAGATGGTCTGTTTAGCAGAACGTCTATTTAGCAAAAAGTCATTTTTGAAATGTGTACACTCATGATAGAAAGTAAAAGTAGGTAATTTATAAATTACATTCAATTTATTTGTTAAAAAAATATCTTGCTTAAAAAGCTAGTAGGTAGCCTCTTAAATATTTTTAGGATATTAGGCGCACAAATACCCCTGCATTTATTCACCTAATATCCTTTTGATATGGCCAAGGCTTATCAAAAATTCAAAGGGACTAACTTTTTTGCCCTCTAGCTTTTGCAGCTCTCTTTTGTATTTGGCATTAAACATTATATCGATCTTTCTTCTCTTATTTCCTTCAAATAACATATTCTTGTATCTGCGATCTTGCCAAAGCGCTTCTTTTGTAAGAGCTTTGAGGAATAGTAGTAGGGTTGGCTTTGATTTTATATTCGTGTTTAATGAATAATTACTAATTCTTTCTCAAAAATTTTCTGGACAGCTTTTGCTTTATGGCGACCAAATTTCTTGCATTTGTCCATCAATATGTCAGTCCTGTTCTTATCGAAATTGGCTTTACAAGTGTGCTCATTTAACTGACGAATTATGTTGTTTTCGTCTTTATTCATTGTAACAGATACACTACACTCATTGCGCTGGGAGCATCTCCATAGAGTTGACCCTCCCTTATTTGTGATATTTAAATTGTACCTTTGACCATTGAGCAGCAGCACACGCTTCTTCTTTTCTTTTTTTTAGACCAAAGAGTCTGTATGTACATATTATAATGCCGTGTCCGTTTCTCTCCCGATGCAATGTGTTGAATTTTGTGACTGAGTATCCAGACATTTTGAGAATCTGACGATTTGCTAAATAGATGTTCTGCTAAACAGACCATCTGATAGTTGGACGTTTTGCTACATGGACATTTTTCTAATTAGACTTACTGCTCATTAGACGTTTCGCGTTGTTGGACATTTTGCTACTTAGACCTTCTGATCAGGAGGGATTAAAACGTGCTTATTAGTTTATTGCTTGTATAAATCTTACAACATTTTAAACCATGCAACTCAAACATGCATATACTTAATTTCTTATCGATTGCCGCAAGAAGTACGCAATTCTAAGCTTTATGACAAGGCGTTATCAACGTATATCGATCCATAACTTCAGGTCAAACTGCAGCAACTACTCAATATTTAATCACTACAAATTATACATGGACAATAGGAAAAGTGTTTAGTCATCGCGTAGGATTTCTAGACTGCGTTCGCAATATTGTTTTCCAAATATGCGTTTTTGGAAAAATTACTGTAATGCCCCAGACATAAAGTTCGAACATTTTTATGAGGTTTTCAATAGTTCTAGTCCTTCTGAAATCAAGCTCAGCCTCATAGCGAGTGGGACGGACTTATTCTGTTGTTCTCCGAGTGAATTCACAAGGATTCCTTGTGAATGCATGATTTATAATAAGTTATAGATTTTAGCATAATTTAAGTTAGTATAAGCGCATTTACCGCATTGGGTTATATCCTGTAATAGTACATGTAAGTGGATAAATAAATAAACTTAATTTACACCGCATTAAAGTTGATATTCGTTTATATGGAAACAAAATCAATTGGAAACAAGATTTTAATTAAGGAATACATATAAATCTACCGTAAATATACAATCGGAGTTTATGAAATTTTCGGCTTTGTAGAACGTCATCTCTGTCACTCATTCTTGTATGACTAGGGTTACAATTCGTCCGGCTTTTGGCCCCCCGTCCGGACTTTTCGACTTGAGGGATATTTTTTTACGAAATAAAACAGTAAAATGTCCGTAAGTTTTTTCAGATGTTCGGCTTTTTGTCAGGAGTTTCCAGATTTCGATATGGTAACCCAATGTGTGACAATCTGCTCTATGCCATTTTTACTGCCGAGTACTGACCCGCTCCGCTCAGCCAATAATATGGTCAATTATATTGAATTGGCTAACAATGGTCTGTGATCCAGAGAAGATTACGCCTGTTGGGTTTCATTGCTCGAAGGAGAATTATTACTTGACCTATTAACACCGCTTGTGATGTGTGACACGTGAGTAAGATTACGGTATTAGTTCCTAAGCCCAAACAAACTAGGGTTTCGTTAGAAAAGCGGTTCCGTCATATTATATCGGCCGTCCTGAAAATTTCTTATTTTCACCAGTATTTGTCATTGATGTGCCAAAACCGCTCTGTATTTGGATAGCCGTTATTAGGAGACCGTTCACAGTTCTTAGGAATTCAAATCTTAAGTGGAACTAGTCGTCACGGTCCTAAGTCCTATGCCTGTAAAACTAACGAGCATTTAAAGGAGTGAACCCTGATAAAAATGCACGTAGCAATTTAACTCCGGTTGGGTCGATAAAAACAGAATTAAATTTTGCTCGATAGAATTTTCGCCCTTAGTCAAGCTCTTCGTTTACTGCAATAAAAATTGATCACATACAGTGAGAATATTATGAGAATTTGTATGCAGCACTTGTACGGTCAATACGCCGATAAAATAATAAAAACATAAACATGTATGTCACACGCTGTACTCAGTCTATAAAAACAGGTAAAAAAAAAGACCGTAACGCCTAGATGCATACGGATTATGTAAATGTGTTTGTCCATGCTTGACCAACGTCTAGTAGAGCGAACTGCTAAGTGCCATGTTGATCGCTTGCAGGAAACCTACCGGATTGGCATCCTTTTAGATTGGAAGTGTGTTACCCGACCACCGCAAGAAGGATGTTTTTCAAGCAGTCGATTTCCCTAATATCTCATTGAAAAAAAAAAAAACCTGAATGTTCTTAGGGTTCAAAATGGCACAAACGTAATCCATAATTTCAACTTTCGACACGTCCGTCCATCCGGATGACACACATTTTACTCGCGAGGCGAGTCTTTTGGCACTATATAGATGAACAATTGGAAAGGTCATGAAAGGTGTACTTACTCTGTGATCCGCTAAACAATAGCGTAGTGAAATAACAAAAAAAAAAACAGTTTCATCGAGAATTATTATGAAATATAAACTATGCCGTCGAAAGTGTTGTGCATGGGTAAATATTAATCCCGACTACGAAACTCTTCACTGTGGGTGGTCCGACACACACGGCCGGTTTTATTTGAACTTGGCCATTCCCATTCAGTAAAGAAAAGCTGACGTCTGGCTAGGTGCAGACTTTGATTATATACTTGTCATGCTTTCCACTACACATAAAGTTTTCCCACGACAAAGGATGAAAACAAATAACACTTTCCAAGCTTTCGGAGCTTGTAGGTACCTATTCATACTGCAGACATGCGTTTTACTAGTTAGAACACCTACTTTAGTCGTTATGGCCAAGATAAGGGGCTGGGCAAACGTAGACACTTTTTGCTACCGACACGGCACACCATCAAAGGAAACCGTAGTGTCAACACGCAGGGAGTGGCTGATTTCATTCAAATATTCATTGGTAGCTTGTATCCCAACAAGACACGAAAGTGTCCACGTTTGCAATACTTAGCATGGGTTTTGACCAAACATTTTATAATGTTACAAGCTGTATGCCCAATGGGATTTCTCATCAGTAAAAATTTCATCAAACTTCCATACGAAATTTCAATCCCGTATTTAACCCCTTAAGAGTCCCTATCAATTTCGCGGGGTGAAAACAGAAAATGTTTTTTTAGCACAATTTTCTCAACAACCTTAAGTAATCTACATTCTTTTTTTAAATACACAGTTATTTATCACCTATTTATCTAGTAAGTCTAGGAATTTCAATTTTAGTAAACGAACGATCGAATTTAAGTTTATAAGGCATCATTTAGATATTTTACTACAATTAAATAAGTAGTCAAAATAAAAATATAAACATTGATTTTGGTAGATAAATACCTTAAATTTTAAAATATTTAACACTTACTATTATTTTCAATAAATTCTTACGCGTAGACAAGGGTTTTGCACATGATTTTATTGGGTTTTTTCAGCGTGATTAACATTTTTTTACAAGTACTAAATCATTAAACTTTAAAAAACAAAATTGTACACTTACTAATATAATATATGCCCAGTATTTATAATTTTTTTTTAGATTGTTATTTGCTGCCAGCAAGTTATGAAAGTAATTGAAAAACATGGTGTTTCGTGCTTACGTAAAAACGTGTGTTAGATTTTTATTTTTTGTAATTTATATTAAGTAGTTATCAAAATTTAAAATTGTACACTTACTAGATAAATAGGTGATAAAAAACTGTGTATTTAAAAAAAAACTAGTTAACTTAAGGTTATTCAGAAATTTGCGCTGAAAAAACTTGAATTTTCTGTTTTTAGACCGCGAAATTGATAGGGACCCTTAAGGGTGTGAAATTTCCCAAAAATCCTTCCTTAGAGCTCAATTTCGTTAACTAAGGAACTCTTTTGCAACATTATGCTTCTAGACCCCGCAGTTTAGGCTGAGCGTTGTCTGTCAGAGAATGAAAGATTTTTATAATATTCGTTTCACTGACGCCAAACCGTTAAACTACAAGTACAAAATAGAGACGGGCAAAAGCATCTAAAGTTTATCAAGCTCGGCTTTAGTATATGGCAAAGCATCCATTTGACTCAGCAAAACCCAACCAAGGAATTTATTTGGCCTAGAGTTAGATGTAACAGCTCCAAAACTGCTAAGTCAACAAGTTCTCAACATCCGTTAAGTTAGCCACACACACATAACACGTCACTCGGAAATGGACATGTGTTAGCAATTTAGATGTTGCGCAAGCACCACACAGCTTTCTAAATCAACGGGGCCCAATGGCTGACCATCATTAGTACACATTCCTTCAACGACATACTTAAGTAGATAGGTACTTTAAATTACTGCGAACTCGGCCATTTCCGCCCGTTCAAGGGTTTTTGCTCTATCAGAAACTATGTAATATACAGGTATATCATTGCTTGCAGGATGCGTGTTTTTCCATTCCGTGGCTTGATCCTGTTTTAAACCTCCTACATAAGTCCAAAGTTTCAAGCCCGATCAAGTCTCTGATGAGAAAGATGTGCCGGTCTACTCTGCTGTCTTAGCTGTCAACTGTCAATAGTGTCATTCCCTAGCATCAGGTGGGATGACAGCTCACTTCATCTAAGTTTTCACGGTGGGATTTTCACAGTAGATAAGACTGGTGTTCATTCTCAAGTTAGTTGGTGTGATTAGTTGATCTACACAAACATAGACCATTTTGTACTGAGTAAAGTAGCAGCTTCTTCCAATAAACACTTAAAAGGTAGATAGGGACTAGGCTACAATATTCATGTCTCGATTTACGTTTCGATTAATTAATTTATTTACAGAAGTCTCTAAAATAGTTCACTAGTTCTACTACTACTTCTTCGTGTCGCTGGCACGACAGAATTTCAGATCTCGTTGGCCCAAAATTTCGCTGCTTCCATGGCGCCGACGATGGTGTGCAGAGGATTGGAGTAGGCATGTGATTATGAGAAATAACAATGAAAGAATAACGAAATTTAGCACTAAGGACAGTGATCCTGTCCTACCATTCACTGGAACAATCAATGAAGAACACTACATCGGTATATGAACGATAACAACACACTTGACAAAGCCAAGCTCAAGTGCACTTCCTAACCGCAAGTAAGTGAATATCTTCCGTCCAATATTACTTCAATACAACGTATTACAAAGTTCATTCTGATACTAGATAGGAACGCCAAGCAAGCCTGCGGTAAAGCTACAATAGGCATTCATTACGATTTACTTGTTTACTTTCAAAGGGAAGGATTAGGATTCTATGTAAATTGAACATTCTTGGAGGTAGGAAAGGAATTGTATTTTATTGGCTCTGTGGCTAAAAGCCACCGAATAGGCTACATTGGATGATTGCGAAGAGACAGTAATTGAAGGACGGGCGTTTTGGCGGACTGTATTATGGTATTATGACGTTCGAAAAGTGCTGATTCTCAGCCTAATTTGAATGAGTTTTGATTTTGATTTTTGCTTGGAGAAGGCCTCGTTCTTAGAACCAGAACAAAACACCGAGGGTTAAAACCTAGAGAACCTTGTTAGCGAAAGAGTAACAGAGCAACAGCAAAGATTAACATAGCATAGACTGGTGTGATGTCCCAGGCAGAGCGAACTTTCTTTATACGAGGGAGAGCTAGCTATACAAAGAAAAGAAAGAAAGAAAATACATTACTTAGCACAAACTAAAAGGCACACAACATATTCTGTAGAGAACTGATACGAACGCCGCAATATAAGAACGAAATATTAAGAATCTCTATGATCTCATATGAACGAGACGTAATACCGGACCGGATATAACCTACAGGAATATACAGGGTGCAATTGAAGTCATGGGCATTATTTTAACCTAAGGCACTACTCATGATACTAATTGCATTAGGGCTACTGTTACGCAAATCAAAAATATTATTAATGCAAGTATGGAAAACCTTAAAATGTAGTAAGTCATACAAAGTATCAAATACTTTGCGCTTCTCGATAGCAAATGCGTAGGTACACTACGCCGTATGCGTCATTGGGCGTGAATTCTTTGACCCCACCCGACTCACGTGACATTCGTAAGTTGCCAATGAATTGATTCATAATAAATTCCAACTTTCCCTTCGTACTTTGCCGGCTTAGGACGGTCAAAACTACGTCGACTAACATACATAAAAAAAAAAACATTTACGTACCTAGCTTGTGGATTGTTTTGAAAAAACCTTATTTGTCGGTAAAGTGACAGAGGGTAAACGGGTGCTCTTCCACGAGCTTGTGCATGTGCTGGCACGTGAAAAGACGAAAAATCCAACAGGTTCTGAGTTGTTCTGGTGGAATGAGACCCCGTGAAGGAATAGGGTCGTTTGGGTTGCGGCGATGGAACATTTCACGAGTTCATACTAAATTTCTTGTGCGATCGTAAATTACAACCATTTGTGGGTATTGTTGGTTGGTGTATCTAGCCTGCACATTACGCGGTCGAGACATCGTGTACACAAACACACACACAACACACAATTACTACACTAACACTTAATACACTGCAATCCAAGCACCGTATGACGCGAGCGGCGAGTACGGCGATTACGTCACGGGATCAATAAATCAATTACGCGTCAATGCACCTGCGCAGTCGTTATGACACTGGTTCCGGGTTCGTGTTTCGGCGAGAAGCAGACCCCGCGCGGGGGTGATATTCGTATTTTTGCGAGTGAGGGAGCGGGACGGAGAGAGTTCAGGGAATCCCGCCGGACGGCATGTCGTTTAGCCCATTGTTATTATTACTTGTAAGGAAAAACCCGCGCGCCCGCAGGTGATGTTTGTTTACATTTCGCTTTGCGCTGTATTGCACTTTGAGATTTTGATACTTCAACATTTATTGGCGTTAACGAAGTATTTTGTTTTAATTACTTTAAGTGTTTATTTGCAATAATAAGCCTTGTGCAATTTGACTTACTACATTTTTAAGGTTTTCCTTACTTGCATTAATAATATTTTTGATTTGCGTATTAATAGCCCTAATGCAATCAGTGTCGTGAGTAGTGCCTTAGGTTAAAATAATGCCCATGACTTCAATTCCACCCTGTATATGAGAAGATCTTCTCCTTACACATATTAGAATTTAATAATATTCGTTCTACCTCTCCAGCCAAAACTAACACAGTAAGATTGACGTGTTAGCTGTTAGCAATATAGGTCAAAATAGATTGTTACATACATAGTTTGTTAGCTTGCGACTCTGCCTGCTTTTAAGCGATATAACCTTGGATCGATACCTATGTGTTAAATGGTGATCGGAATCCGGATCATTGTTAGTTAGAGCATTTGGTATTGGGTTAATCGTAGATCATGGCTCATGGGTTGAACCCCGGAAATTTGGTACTGGTTTTTTGTTTTGGGATCTTATAAAATGGGTTAACGACAGAATAACTCCCTCATTTTGAATTTATTTTTGCAAATACCAAAAAGGAGAACTTGCTATATCAGCTGCCATAGTTAACATTAAATATCAAAATGACTGGCACGTTTACTCGTCAACACCCATATTTAGACAACTTAGTACTTACAAGACTTTCACTGCTGGAAGCCATAAAGCCACCACAAGGTACGTAATATCACGCAATGCGCAAAAGGGGTCACGCAGCTACAAAGGTCACTAACCCACGTCAACGAACTGTAAGTACACCACTTATTTATTGTTAACTAGTTATAGCCCGCGACTATAAAAAAAATACCCAATATTCTTTTCCAGGTCTCAAGCTAGATGTCTGCCAAACCCCATTAAAATCGGTTCAGTAGTTTTGCAGTAAAGCTGTGCCAAACAGACAGACGCACTTTTGCAATCGTAATACTAACGTGGTGCAAAAGTTGTAGGTTTTTTAGTAAAATATGTCGAAACTGATGGACGGATCTAGATGGAATTCATTTACACGTAGAATGTATCTTCGATTAGAATGTTAGGTAGTTTTCATCTCGGAAAAGGATGTTCTTTCGAGATGGACGATACCGCGCGCGCGGGAGAAGTAGAAAATCCACTTATTAAACATCTTCATTACACAGACAGCGCACAGCCTAAACCGCTGGGTCAAAAAGCATGAAATTTTGCACAAGAGTTCCTTATATTATAACCAGCAGCAAAAAACCAGCAGTGAAAACATTATAGGCTGATTGTGTAGTGTGTGAGCATTAAAGAAGGATTTTTGAAAATTCATCTCCTAAAGGGGTTAAATCGGTAATGAAAGACCGTATGGAAGCTGGTATTTTTGGCCGATTAGAAGTCCCACCGGGCACACGACTTGTAATATAGATAAGTCTTTATTTGCCTAAAGTTGTTATAGTCTGTTGTCGTTTATGTGACATACATACTGTAAATTATATATTAAGTTACATACATAATGTTATCACTTATGTTATAACATTGTAATTTGTAACAAGACAAAGCTGTTTATTTTGACGTAACCGGTGTAATCTCAAACTCAAACTCAAACTCAAAGCATTTATTTCAATTAAACCATTTCCAGGCACTTTTGAATTGTCAAAATTAACTAGTCGGTCAGTTAGTCAGAAAGTTGAAGCTAGTTGCCCATTCCAAAACGTAGATCTCTTGGAGAAGAACGGGCAAGAAACTCCAAGGACACTCTTTTAAATTAAGATATTACAAAATCCTGAGTACAGTATTCTTGTTGCTTCTATATGTGAGAACAATGTTATGAAGAAACAATTCAAGACAGTTATAAGATTAAAAAGAAGCCCTGGCAGCTAAGAGATGACCAGTCTCAACTGACAGCGCCCGTTCACGAACATGACGCATGGATCAGCACCATCCAGCTCAACCATTTTGAAGGGAACCGAATGATCCAACACACGCGCCACCATCAGTGAGACATTTAAGTGAGCATGACACATTCTCAACTGCCATGCTCTTTCAAGTCAATATAAAAAAATTATAATGAACGGATCCATGGTTCTTACATTTACAAAATTAAAATAAAAAAAAAATGCTTCTAAATTATACAAAACTATCGTTACCAATTTATTTACGAGATGAATAAAATTTTACTAGAAAGAGGTATAAGATATTAAAGTAACAATTAAAACTTGATTGAATTAAAAATACACATTAAATTCGAATGTCAGAAACACTTAAAAAAAAAAGAAAAGAAAAAAAGGGAAGCATGTCTTCCAAATTAATATTGAAATTTTAACTAGTGAGCCCAAGTGTCTGTGGAGCAGGACCAGCATTTAGCCAAGCATTTTTATCTACGATATAATCATCCAACTTATAGTATGCTTGTCTACATAGTGTGCGTTTAATGCATGTTTTAAATTTCTTCTCATTTAGTTGAAGAATATCGAGTGGTATTTTATTATAACACTCTACACAATAACCCATAAAAGAAGTTTTTACTTTAGACAATCTGAAACGAGGTTGATCTAATTTGTTCCTATTTCTAGTGTTAAAATTATGCCTGTCACATATCTTACTAAAAAGATGTAGATTTTTTCGAACGTACATAATGTTTTCATATATATATTGACAAGGAACCGTCATGATGTTAATTTTTTTAAACAGTTCCCTTAGAGATTCACGTCTGCTGAGGTTGTAGATAGCTCTGATAGCCCTCTTTTGCAGAATGAAGATAGATTCAATATCTGCAGCCCGTCCCCACAACAAAATACCGTAAGACATGATGCTATGAAAGTAACTAAAATAGACCAGTCTCGCGGTATCCACGTCTGTTAATTGACGGATTTTCCAAACAGCGTAAGCGGCTGAACTTAGCCGCCCTGCAAGTGATGTTAAGTGAGGACCCCACTGCAGCTTTGAGTCAAGCGTGATTCCCAGGAAAACCGTATTTTCGACGAATTCAAGTATCTCCTTATTCAATACAACGTGACATTCACTACTTCTAACATTCGGTAAAGTGAATCTAATGCATTTAGTTTTTTTCTCATTTAATACCAAATTATTTACAGTAAACCAATTATGGACCACAAGCATAGCGTTATTTACGTCGTCAAGCTCCTGTGCACGTCTGCTTACTTTAAAAATCAGTGATGTGTCATCAGCAAATAACACCATTTGTGGTCGGTTTTCCAGTAAATAAGGTAAATCATTTATATATACTAAAAATAAGAACGGCCCCAATATTGAGCCTTGCGGTACACCCATTTTGACTTTTAAACCCAATGAATTTTCACCGTTTATTTGAACTTGCTGAAACCTATCATTTAAATATGATTTTATTAAGCTAAGAGCGAGTTTACCCAGTCCGTAATGCTCATGTTTCAAAAGCAGTGTTTCGTAATTCACGCAATCAAATGCCTTGGATAGGTCGCAGAAGATGCCTATTGCATCTTGTGCCTCTTCCCATGCGTCAAATATGTGTTTTAATAAGGTTACACCGGCGTCGGTTGTACAACGTCCTTTGGTGAAACCATATTGTTGATCGTGTAGGATGTTATTACGATTAAAATGATTGAGCATCTGATTTAACATTACTTTTTCAAACACCTTGCTGAAAACAGGCAAAACCGATACGGGTCTATAATTATTAGTGTTTTTGCTGTCCCCAGATTTGAAAAGTGGAATAACTTTACTGAACTTCATTAAATCCGGGAATACCCCTTGATCAACACACAAATTAAATATTAAAGCTAAATAGGGTGCAATTGTCTCAATAATGGATTGACAAACTTTAGTAGACAAGCCCCACAGATCTTCGGTCATTTTGATCTTAAGTTGCTTAAATGCCTTTATAATTACTGAAGGGTTTACATGTTTAAATTTAAATTCCACAGGACAGGCTGAGACATTCGCTCTTAATAATTCAATAGCAAGTGCGGGCGAGGAATTTAAAGTTTCTGTGGTTTTAATTGGGATATTGGTAAAGAAAGTTGCAAATTCCTGAGCAACATCGATGTTATCGCTAATAAGGCCACGGGAAGTGTTCAGTGTGTAATCAGTATTATGTTTTTTATTCCTGTTCGTTTCATTGTTAATAATTTTCCAAACTGTCTTTATTTTATTGTCTGCTGATTTAACCTTGTTGCTAATGAAGGAAGCTTTAGCTGTTTTGCAAATATTTTTAAAAGTTTTAGAATATGTAGCAACATACTTATTAAAAGTATCCGTGTTAATATACGGCTTAAGGCCATACAGTTCAAATAATCTTTCCCTACTTTTCCTGATTCCTTTAGTTGCCCAGTCACTGAATAAAAACTTAGGGCAAATAGTTTTAGATTTCTTCTTAAAATAATTATTGAACTCTGTTTGCACTAACGAAAAGAATTCTTCATACAAAATATTACCACTATTCATATTTAGGCCCTGAGCATGTAACTTATTAATTAAAGTGTTATTAAACTTTTCCAAATTTCCCGATGTTATTGGTCTAAATTGAATCTGCACTTTTTGTATTGGTGTGTTGGACTCAAAAGAAACGGTTTGACCGCTGTGATCGGAAGGGAGATAATTTACAATGGCTTTATCTAAATATTCGCAGCAACAAAAAACATTATCAATACATGTAGCAGTAGCTGTAGTTATTCGCGTTGGTTCCAAGAACACATTTGACAAATTAAATGATTTAAAGAGGCTTAATAATCTACTGCTATTTGAATTATTTTCCAAAATATTAATATTAAAGTCACCACAAACAATTACTGATTTATTACCAGTTGCCAGTTTTCCCAAGACATCTTCCATTACAGACTCAAAAATAAAGTAGTTTTTATAGTTTGGAGGTCTGTATACGCACACTATAAAATGCTTATCCAGCTCAACACAGGACAGTTCGATGCTATGTTCGACCGATAGTTCCACTATGTCTTTACGAGTCTTATATTTTACACAATTTTTAATTAGGATTAATGAACCTCCACGCAGCATAGATTTTCGGTTAAAGCAACTGCCTATACTATAGTTCTCGTAATTAATCAGCATTTCGTATTCTTTCAACCAGTGTTCAGTAATACAAATAATATCAAACATTGTTTTTTCTAAAAACAATTCCATTTCTAATAATTTGGAAGACAAACCTTGAATATTTTGATGAAACAATTTCAAGGAATTCTGCTTAGCCCCTTTTTTACAATTAACTAATTGAGAGCTAGAAGATACCTTGTTGGAGGTGAGATTAACAATACTGTTTTTGGTAACTTCTGTTGTCTTACTGACTAGTTTAAATTATTGTGGCTAACCACCTTAATATTAGTATTATTACTAATTTTTGTGGTGCTAATTACATCAGACTTCGACATAATACTTATGTCTGAGTTAATAATAAAAGCCAATAGCCATGCTATTTGACGTCTAAAACTAATAGGCAGATACGCTGTATCCCTAGTCGATTTTAATTTCTCAACAAAAGTGTTGGTGTCAAAAAATATAAGTTTGTCACTATAGTGATTAGCTAACAACTGCATATGGTTATTTAGCTTATGTATATAATGATTTTGCCTACTTGATAAGTGCTCAAAATATGGGAAAGCACACAATATTATTTTCTGACAATTAATTTTCAAGATTTCAGTGACACTGTCAGTGATGTCATCTATTTTGACATTCACACTATTACCTACAAGTACAGAAATAATGGCATTTGAATTATATTTATTGCTAGTTATTGATGACATTATCTCTTTGTAGGATTTCCTAGGCATACAATAATTAACAGCAGACTGATTCAGGTTGTTACTCAATAATTTACCTAACCCTCTCCCTAAGCTATCTGAAAACATAACAGAACAACAAAATTTACTAGAAGAAGTGACAGCTCTGTAAGTCTCTGTCTGTGCTACTTGAGATGTACCTTGTATAGCATGTGGTGTATCTTGATTGGGGATACATTCCCGAGCTCCTCCAGACTGAGACGGGTCCTCCGTTACCTCAAGTTGGATAGCCTCAAGGTTGGATTCCCTTTGACAAGCACATTGATGTGTGCTCAGAGTCATCGGGTCCACTCTACCTGCCTCATCATTACACATTTCTACCAACTCGTTTGCAGCAAGGATGTGTTCCTTTATTTGTTTTTGAGAGCTCACATACTTAATATAATGTAAATGTAGTGACTCTTCAAGTACCTCAATTTCAGACTGTAAACGCTGAGTGTCAATGTAATAAATGTTTTTACTATCTTCTAATTTAATTTCATAGTTTTTTAATTTATTTAATAGAAAAACACGTTCTTTCCTTAGTTTAATATTATTGGAATAGTGTTTTTGTTGTTTCCTAAATTTATTGCATCTATTTATGATTTTATTTAGTTTTGCATATTTTTTTATTTTATTTTGACTTACTTTATAACTATTATTATTATATTTCAGTATCGAGTCTTCAGTAAGGTCTATTGTTAATAAGGAATGAGGGTTGCAGTCAGTATTACATAATTCATTATACAAGTTGTTAGTTGCCTGAGCTTGAGTACACTCTTTAAGTTTCTGTAATGGTATGAAAACAATGTGTGACCGATATCATTAAATGTTGGATAACTTGTGTGACCGAGTTATTGTGTAAGACACGATCATGAGAAGGATAATGAAGTGTGAATCATAAGGATGAATGACCTAAAAAGGACCTGTGGGGCAATTGCGTAACACGCTAAAAGCACCTTCACACTAGCGCTTGTCCAGCGTAGGCGTTCGATAAACGTATGCGCAGCGCAGACGCCGCGACAACGCGGCGTAGGTTTCGCGTTTCCTCTGGAGTCAATTGAACGCTGCGCTAACGCTTTGGAGCTTTGGAGGTTAAAAATTAGGAAAGATCTCGCAGTTTCTGTATTGCAGTTAGCGAGAACCGGATACAACAAATTGTATCCAGATATACATACAGACTTTGATGATTATAGCTAGAATTTTGGCAAAACAAACTGTAGCTATGCCAGACCCAGATACAGTTATATTTAGCGGTAATTGACTGTACCTGCTTGTGTGGTCTCGAAGTAAGAATAGGATACCTCTTCAAGTGGGTGGCGAAGTATGCAAGGGTGCGTATAGACTGGACAAATGTCAAAAAGAAAGATTATTTGTTACAGAGATTCTCTTGAACGGAAAAAGTAAGGAAGAACTAGTTTGAATACCTGAATCTTTCAGCTCGCCCGGTCGTATTCGGCTTGGTTTTGAGATTTCAAATTTAGAATCATTTTGCACTAACAAAATATAAGCACCGAAAACTATTAGGTTAATTTTTACTTCTATTCATCTCTGCATATTGACATATATGGCAGGGACGGACTAGCAAGAGGTCGTGAGTTCGATTTATCGTTGCACTAACAAGAATAACCTACTCATTACCAGTTTAAGCTTAGGGCAGTTAACTGGAACAGGCAATGTGCTTCCTAAAACTAGCATTACGTTTATAAAAGTGCCTGATGCTAATTTAAAACACTAAGCACACCACAGCCACAGCTTGTAAAGAATTTAAACTTATGAAACTTTAGGGGTTCCTTTCCAGTCCACTTATTACTCCGCATATCAGCATACCTCGTCATTATCAAGTCGGAGGCGATTGTCTGCATTCTAACAAGAGCATGACCCGACCTTTACGCAAGTGGACCTTGGCAGCCAGCCGGGAACCACAACAAACTGGGTTTGCAGATCACTGCCGCATACGTCGGTCTAGGGAGATAGCCCATTGCGGTGAGTATTGTGTAATTAGGGAGATTTTGATCGGGTGAAGAGTTAGCTTATATGACTAGTCTGTAAGTAATCGAGTCGCGAAAAATATATGTGGTAAGTATATTTTAATAGGTGGGTTGGTGGGATGACTCTTGGACTATTTCGAGAAAATTAACTTCGATATTAACAAAATGCCTTTATTTTGATGAAAAACAATAATAGGCTCTGTATTTTAAGAAGCGTTTGAAACTGATACAGTCATTGAATACAGCAATCAATATTAGATATCCGCCACACGAGAAGACGCATCTTAAGGAGCTTATAACTTTCATTTATAATACCTATAGCCTAGCTTAGCCAACTAATTCATGCTCTATAGAAAACATCCTAATTAAAGTCTAGCTTTGTAAAATTATTTTTAAAAAAATAGTAATAAGAGTCGTCTAGCACACATTAAAAGGACATTGAACCTCACCAACTGTATTTATATTTATTTAAAACATTAGTCGTATTGTTAGTACAGAGGCCAGCACATCAAGCTACCCCAAAATGTCAAATTTCTTTGATAGATTTTCAACTTTACTACAAAGGATTAAGGTTCATAATCAATTGGGAAAATTTGACAGATTGGGGTAGCTTGGTGTGCTGGCCTCTGTACTTACGTGGGCTGCGAGTAGGCGTAACAATCCTTGAGTAATACTCCGTACGAAAAGATTTACTCAATATTATAAGATAATGAGATAGATATCAGCCTCCCATGATAGATTACGGGATTTAAATAAGCTGTGGTCTTCTTAGGGCGGGCGGCTCTGTGCATGAATGAATTATCTATGGTATGTGCTGTGTGTTGCAATTTGTCATTTGAATTGAATGCACCCTGTAAATATAGGAAGCATGAGACTTACGCCGCGCCGTCTTTAAATTCTAGCTATGTGCAAACTTGCTATAAATTGGTAAGTATTATAAAATATTGAACATTGCTTTTGCAATGTGAAGAGAGCATCATTTAAAAGGAGTGCCCAAACGGAGGCAATTCCCGAATTTCGTCCCTCGTGCAGAGCGTGATTCGCCCGAGTTTGACCAGAGATTAGATACCTACTTGAAAATGATAATTATTATGCAAACTACATTAAATATCAACTCATAACAAACAACAAAGATTACCTCCAATAAATACCTAGATTTTTTACTTCAGCTACCTACTCAAGATAACCACACAAGTTTATATCTATAGAGAATTTAATTATTTAATGTTGGCAACATGATATGATGAATAAAAAATTATAAGGTACCGGGCGATGCAAAAAATGCCTCAAAAACAGGTATTATTTGTTACCTGCTTGCTTGCGTATGCTTTTTTTGTATTAGAGATACTGGTTAAAATTATACTTATATCAACAAGTTGAATACAAACTAATACTTAGATATTTTACTGTTAACTTGGAGGTCTTTTTTCTGTCTGGAATTATAATTCTGTCCTTGTCCACAGTCTGTTGGGCAAATGGATCTGTAGGGAATTCAGACTGATTGCAAAAGGACAAAATTAACGCCTTGGAATTCTTTATTAAGTAATGTTGTGCATGTCCACTGAAATAAATCATTAAAGGTACTAATAATAAAGCTGAAGAGTTTGTTTGAACACGTTATTCTCCGGAACTACCATTCGGATTTGACAAAAATCTTTTTGCATTTGGTAGCTCAATACTTGTGAACATGGCTATGAGCTATTTAAATCCTAAATTCTCATAACATAGAAAATCAGTTAAATACTAGACAGAGATGTACTTAGGTATTGTACGTCACGCTACGACCTTTTGTTGACGAGCAGAAAGAAAGAGTTGGAAAGAATATTGCAGAGGCAATAAAAGTTATGCATGTCATGCTTTGTGTGCTAAACTTTGAATTTATTCATGCTGCAGTATGGTATACATTCTGATTGCAAACGAATCAAAGAAATAGGAATTCAATGAAAGGTGCTTAGTCTTGTGTAAAACGCTTTCAAATTTCAGTTAGGTATATAAATTAGATACCTATTGGTTCCATATTAATTTATATGTTATTGATTATGAACTCAAAGATCAAAGACTGGTGGATTGGAAATCACTAGGAAGTGGTGAAGGGCGGGCGTTTTGGGGGACTGTATTATGTAATTTTGACGGTCGAAAAATGCTGATGCTCAGCCTAATTTGAATAAATTACTTTTGATTTGATTTTGGTGCTTGTGACTCAGCTAAATCTTAAGGCACCTAATAAGACATGAATTACACAATACTTTTGGAAACTTTCACAAATCTTATTGATGCAATCAAAACAAAAATTGCATTATATTTCAGTACATGAAACAAGTCAGCACATAAAGGATTTGGCAATGTAAACAGAAAAGAATAATCATAAATATCATAACAGACTCATTTATGATATTATTAATCAGTTTGATATGACTGAACAAACATTATAGGCACAATATGGCTGTGGAGTAAAGATAATGGGGACTGAATTCAATGATGATAGCTTATGTATGCTTGGTGTATGTATGTATTGAATACATAAATTGTACACCACAGACTACATGCAGTATTGCCTCTCCTCCCTTTAAATCAATCCAAAGGTTGTCTTTAAAATATCACTTTTATCAATAAGACCGCTCATTGTGTCACCATAATTATGTAAAATTTCTACATTTAAATCTGTAATTTATAATGTTGTACAAAATATTGCCCTATTTGGTATTTCAAAGCATATTTTAGTACTTGAATCTATTTAAAAAACATAAGCAAATGACCTTTCTGAGGGTCAAGGAACACTGAGCACATTAAATGCTAATAACCATGGCACAATGGGCTTATGTACACATAGGATAGTATATAATACAATAGAAATCATATATAGTAGACATAAGCCTTGGTCATATTAGTTAATGATAAGTATTTAACTGCCCCGAGTCTAGAGTTGTGTATGGTTTACAGCAATAGACTTGGCCCTTATGTTGGTATACTGTAGGTACACTTCTGCCCTAACCTTCTGGGTGACAAGGCGTGTAGTTATGATACATCGAAAAAGCAAGCAAAATATTATCTGATTATGAAACCATAGGGGTAACTCTCATAATTTTAGGAATGTTCACAGTCTGATCTCAGTCTCAATCTGTCAAAAATACAACAAATTTCCCTATATTTTAACATATTTGTCGCCGAGATGAGACTGCAACTAGATTTTGAACATTTTAAATAGGTAATGAGAATTGGCCTTCTGATGTTTCTATGTAATTTATTGAGAGGATATTATTTTAAAACAATGATGGAAATTTGGAAGTTTCCTGCCCGCTGTTTTCTATGAAAGACTAAGCTAACAATGCTAATTCAATGAATGGTTTAACCGGTTGTAATTACAGAAACAAATAAAAAGCCATAGTGTCTTGCGTAGATCCACGTTCAATACAAAGTGTTAAGTAAATGCACAGAATATATACACCTATATCAAAACAATATAAAATAAAGTTATCAGCTGTAAAAAATATATGATAATTTTAGGAGTTTGTAAACTCAACAGAGATTATTTACAGAAAGTGAAACTCAGCCGTAAGGTATCATCAACAAATTCTCCACATAATGGGTAGTTTGATTATTGTTATCATAAAATAACATAAAAAGAAAGGAAATCTTAATCTACAGGTGAAACTACTACTGTTACAGTCACACTTGAGAACAACTTGGAGATCTACAGTAATTAAAAATGTATCAAACAATTGTTTAATAATTTACAGAACCTTTCAAAACTCATTATTATCGACCTTGAAATCAAACTCTTTGTATTACTACGTTATTATTATTACTCATTACAAATAATTAAAAATCAAATTGTACGATTTGTCAACTCCTAATGACTGGCAAAATATCAGATTTAGATTGTTCACACACTGTGAAACATTTTAATTGGACAAGAAAGGAAACAGTTCGAATATTTAACGCTCGTGTTGTGCTAACAATGCAATAATAACACTCGACGAATGAGCAAAGTTCAACACGTCGCATAAGGTTAAACCCGTGCAAATAAACAACATTAATTATTACGTTCTAGCGCACTTAACCTCAGCTAATATCGAATATTACAACAAAACAATGTAATACCTGAGTGGAGGCTCCTGTCGGCGCCCCCGGTCATGTTCACTAAGTCCGTCCGACGGAACCACTCAACGCGTCAGGCGGGCAGCGCACTTCGCTCCTGGCGGCCCAGCACCACAAATCCACGCAGCAATTATAAAAAGAACCCAATTTCAATGTCACAAAGGTAACACGAGGGTAACGGGGCTCGGCGACGCAGCCGATCCGCACTGACGTCCGCGATACTCACTAACCACGCGCTCTAACCATAAATATCATAACATAATTTACCTTCTCCCTCATGGTAATTAGTTTCTCGATGTTTATGTCCTTCGACTTCAGCCATATTCAATTTATTTATTTCGAGATCTGACTGGACTGAACATAGCGACGTAAAATTTTTCCAACACGACGCAAGTTGACAACCTTGCGAAGAAAAAAAGACGTGTCATACTGTCAAAGTCAGAGAGGGATGACCTAAGGGGTCGATAAATTATCTTATTTTTGTATAGTAAAAAATAAATAATTTTAAAAACGTTATTCGCTTGATGTTTCTGCTATACTGTGAACATGAACATTACAAGTAGGTATATTTTTTTTATAATAATTAATCTGGTGTTGTTAGTTTAATGTTTTATACACTACACACCATCTAAGGTTGGCCATGGACCTCACATGATTTTATAGTTCTCTTTTAATAGTGATTTCCATGTAGTATTTAGGATAACTCTAAGTATATCTAAAAATTAAATTAAATAAAATCGCATTTTTTTACTAAAATTGGATGAGAAAACACTGGCAAGCATACAACTTGATTGTCAAACTTATAAAGTCTATGGTCCACAGAGTACTTTTAAAAACATCTGTGGTCAAATTTAAACGATTCCGAATCGACTCGATCCGTGATTCGATCGATGAATTTTCTCCTGCTGCAATTGAATTTGAAATTGTCTATATAAATGTACTTTATGGATAATGTTCTTCCCAGAGATTAGAGACTAACATTTACATTTACCTATTAGGTAATAAAAATTGGATGCAATGCGTAGATATCAATGCAAGAAATAAAACAGCAAACAGATACAATGTTGTATTACATTTATTTACGATTAACATGTTTAAAAATTTCACATTTGATATACATAGTACCTACTAGTTACATAGTATAACAACATTCCTTCCTTTAAAATTATACTAACTAATTCAGTTCATCTTACTATCTTGCCCTGCACTGGTCAGCCAGCACATCAAGCTATCCCAATTTGTCAAATTTCTTTGTTAGATTTTCAACTTTACTTCAAAGGAATAAGGTTCTTATTCGATTGGAAAAATTTGACAGATTGGGGTAGCTTGATGTGCTGCCTCTGTACAAGGGCTAGATTCTAAAACTAATCATCTTACGGAGCTAACTCACACCTATGTTTAGGTTGTATTTTTTGTTAGATACACTCATATCTAACAAAGTTACTGCTAGATATCATCAGAGTTCTGCAGTGTGATAAGGCCCTGATATTCCATCTCCTTGTACATGATATCCTGGTTCAGAGTGTGCAGAATATCTTGGAACCTCTGCCTTAAAGCCAGGTTTTCCATTCCAGCAATCTCATGCTGAGTCCGCTGTCTCCTCTGCTTCAACTCTTCAAGTTCAGCCCGCAGCTGCTCAATCCTCAATGTCATATTGTCCTTAGACATGTCTCTTGGTTGGTAGTCCCCATCATCCTCTGAAGATAGCCCTCCACTTTTAGACATTCCTGAAACTGCAGGAGTTGTTGCTCGACTGTGACCAGAGAATGATTTTGGAGCAAGTTCTTGTGGGGATTGGAACATGTGTGACCTGAATTGAGTTGGTAACGCATCCCTCTTTGATGGGCCTTCACCATGCATGGAGTTGGTGTCTGATAGGCGGCTGTCATAGGCCGAGAGCCGACTATCTTCCATCTCCACATTGATGTTATCATCCTCCAAGTCAGAATCGCTGACGGCTCCACCAAATATGTCCACAACATTGGAGGACTCCTGGTTAGATACATCAACAGAGACAGATTCTCGTTTTGGATTGCGCTCAGCCTTAGTCTTCTTTTCTGGTTTCGAATGAGAAGGAGGGCCCTGATCCTGTTTGGGATGGTCATCTTCTTCTTTGATAACCTCCCAGGTGACACTGACAGCTTCATTGTCAGCCCTTAACAACCTCTTCACTTCTTTTTCAATTTCTGGTGCTTCCACATACTTCTTTTTCAGAGTTTTTCTGAATCGCCGCTTACGGACGTTTTTAGTAGGCGGCGTGATACCGTGCGGCCAGAGAAACTTTTTGTCGACTTTATAAGGATCTTTCTTCTTGTTTTTAGCAGGAGACTCTTCTTCTACCGATGGTTGGTCAGGTTCCTCTTTACATATCATCATCTGGCATATGTCTGCTGTTTTGTAGAAGCTCTTGTTATCAATCGTTTTCATTGATTCTATGACGGTAGGCAGGTCGAAAATCTTGGCGTGCATCAGCCAGTGGTCGAACCTCACCTCGCCCTGGCGCATGTCGTTCTCGATCTGTATCGTCAGTCTGTTCTTCAGGTTCTCGCCAGACTTCAGCACGTCTCTCAACACTTTAGCAGGCTCCTCGGGCAGACGCATTACAAATTGGGACTCCAACTCGGTTGGGTAGTCCGGTTCCCTCTTCTCCCGGTTCATGGTGGTTGTTAACGATATTTACTAATTGAAATTAAACTTATTCAGGTCGTATTTTACGTTTCTATGTTGGAAACTAATAAAAATTAAATGAAAAAAATCTCGAAAGTGTAAATATGTCACGGATGATGGATTAGCAATTGTGACATTTCGAGAATAAATATTGCTAGCACAAAAAAAAGTAACCTCTGCTCTAGCAAAATTAGAATGACTTATAATTATAACATAATATGGATACTGGATTAATTAGAAGCGGCTCTCAATTTTAGTAATTTATAATTACATATTCTCGTTATCTTTCGGAAAGAATGATCAACATTGTTTGCCGTTGTTGCACTTGCAACACATGTCAGAAAAAAAAGTAAAAAGTGAATCACCTGCCTGTCATTTCATGGTGTCAAATTTCCAGAAAATAAAGCCTCTATTTTCATAAAAATAACAGAAACAAATAATTCTAACACAAAATGCAGGTAAATTGGTGTAAAACAAGATATTAAAAACATACGTGTGTTGTTCATTTTAGTGTTAAACACGGTGTTTTATTTTTAGAATCCAAATGAGGATACAGAATGGAATGATGTCCTCCGCGCCAAAGGTATCATACCTCCCAAGGAGGCGGAGATATCAGAGGACCAAATAGTTAATATGATAGAGCAGACCATCCAGCAGAAGCAGGCTGAAAGTTAGTATAAACAAGACGTAAGAGGTTATGGTGACACCTGTTGCAGTAATTGTTAAAAAAACCTATTAAAATTAGTAATATTACCTCAAATTCACTCAAAACCTAAAGAATGTCTCTCTATTAATAAGATACATAACTGTTAATAGCATAAAAGTAACGGTTCTTGTAATTTTGTGGCTGTTCCACTTGAGCAACGATAAACTCAACTAACTGTAAATTCCTAAAATGTGTCTAAAACTAATGCTCATACCCAGCACACCTACAAATAACACTTTCAAGACCATAGTTACTTCAATTTAATTAATAATAAATGCATTTTCAGAGGACAAGCAACTATCAGAATTAGATCTAGATGGTCTTGATGAACTAGAAGACTCAGAAGACGAGGCTGTGATAGAACAGTACAGACAGAGGCGCATCGCTGAGCTGAAGAGACTAGCAGAGAAACCTCGGTTTGGAGACGTCAGGGAGGTGTCTGGACAGGACTATGTGCAGGAAGTCAACAAGGCTGGCGAGGGGATCTGGGTGGTTATACATTTGTATAAACAGGGGTGAGTTTATTACTCCCAAATTAGATAGAAATATAAATCTAAGGTGCTAAGCAGACAACAGACAATTTGTCCGTGACAATAGATTGTATGGAAATGTATGAAATAATGCGTACAAAGGACAAATGGACTACTGGAATTTCCATATTATTTTCTATTTTTGGGACAAATTGTCCTTATAATAAAGTGAAAGCAGTGGTGGCCTAGTGGTAACAGCCATGACTTATGAATTGTAGGTTCTAGGTTCGATCCCAGATATGTGCTTTACTTTATGTAAATTATTTCATCACCACTGCTCTCGAAAGCTTAAAGGAAAGCATTGTCAGGAAACAGGTCCTGGAACCAAAAATTCATGTGACATCAACCAGCCCGCCTTGGGCTTGCATGGTGGATGTTGGCCCACTCCCTCTCATCGATAGGAGGCCTGAGTTCCAGCAGCGGGAACATTATAGGCTGATAATAATGATGATTATAATAATCTTCTCTGTTTACTTTTCCTGCAGTATCCAACAGTGTGCCCTAATCAACCAGTACATGCGCCAGCTGGCAGCAAAGTTCCCATACACCAAGTTCATAAAAGCTATTGCTCAGACATGCATCCCCAACTTCCCTGAGAGGAACCTGCCCAGCGTGTTTGTGTACTTCGAGGGGGACATGAAGAAGCAGTTCATTGGAGCTACCGAGTTGAGAGGAACGTCATTGACTCTTGAAGGTAGGTTTCAATCCTACTAATATTATAAATGTAAAAGTTTGTATGTTTGGTTGTTTGTTACTCAATCATGCAAATGCGGCTGAACAAGGAGCTAGATGGGGGAAGGACATAGTTTAGTTTTGTCCTGGTAGCACGTTCCTGTAGGATAATTTCTGACATCCAAGCAGGTGAAGACGCGGGCAAAACCTTGTTTTCTATAAAGATTTAGATAATCTTCTGCAAATGCTTATCTCTTGAAAATCCTCCTTATTAAAATAAAATAAAAATCCTCTTTTTCCAGAATTTGAATACATTCTTGGACAAGTGGGAGCAGTGGACTCGAAAATAAAAGATGACCCCAGACCTAAGATTAAGGACAAAATGTTCACCGACCTCGGGTCCAATGACTGGTGATGAATGGTGATGTGGTGATATCACCAGTGTGAACTGTCAGCTTCAGTGCGGGTGTATGTGCTTTACTTGCAAATTATTTATTTTTTTGTTAAGTATTATGTAATGAAAGTATTTTATGTAATAATTTAGGAGAGAAAATAATTATTTTATTGAACCAAAATTAAGTTAACATAGAAAATCTTGTCAGGATTTTTTTATCATTTTCATTTGTATCACAAAGTGCATTTTCATGCAAGTTAAAATAACTAAGTGTTAATTGTGCGAATGTCACAAGTTCTACATATTTAGGACAGCATTTTTTGAATGTTGAGTGTCTAATACAATGTATAATAATACAATACGTTTTCAAAATAATTTGTTTTTATTACCATCATTTACAGGAAATACTTATAAGTAGATCTAATTACTAATACTATTAAGAAATTCTGGTTATCCATCCTAAGATGGATAAGAATAACAAACCAACTAGGCCTAGTCGAATACACAGAATTGGCTGGCGTGGCTTAGTCGGACATGCATTTCCGCGCATCCACCTTAGGATGGAAAAACGGAATAATCGAGAAATTCATTTTATACACAAAGTTATTTTAAAATAGGTTTGGAGGTCCTATGAAGAACGTCAACACCACGATCACGCTCGTCTTTCCCGAAAGGATAGTCAGAGATATAAAGTATACATTTCACCAGAAGGCCAATTCTCTTAATATTTAAGACAGATTGAGACTTAGATCAGACTGTGAACATTCTTAAAATTACGAGAATTGCCCTTCTGGTTTCTTGTAATAGGAGGCAACATATATTCATACATGACAGATTCTTCTAAAGTGAAGGTAGTCTATAGATTCTTCTGTCGTCATAAATCTATTACTAGCCGGCCAAGATAATAACACAACTGCGACTGCTTAGCGACTTTGCATAGCTATTCACAACAACAACACAATGACATATTTTTGGTAACCTGGTTTGTCTTGCCCCCGACAGCAAAGAGTTGTCTAAAGTCAATAGCGGCCGTCGCGTTTAGAGGACCGCTTCGGTAACATTGATTGATGTTCGATTTGGCACGGAAGCGTATCAATTCAATTGATTTATTCAGTAACTATTCACATTGCGTTTGAATATCATCCAGCATGAAATATAAGTATTAGATGTACAAATATATAAAAGTATACAAATGCAAATATAAATATATGGAATGGTTGTGAATAGCTATCCTGGTCGCACCCCGGGCCTCGTCTTTGCACCGTTAAAATTCCTCTAGTAGTCGGGCTTTTAATTAGCTGCAGTAAAAGACAGCTTATGTGTTACCATTTTTTAATGAAATTTAAATAGTGATGTGACAAAATAATCGATTCATTCAAGTAACATTCAGTTCAAAATCGATATTATTATTAGATGATGATTATTATAATGAAATTCAGAATAATGCAAGTTTAGCAATGTTTTTGTTGTAAACTATATTTGGTCAATTTCGAATATCGAAATTAAAACGATGTTTCATTGCGTTTTAATCACATGACTAGTTGAGATAGTGTGGCAACATTTTTTTTACGAAATGACAGTAAGAAGTGTCATTTTACTGCAGCTAATTAAAAGTCAGACTATAGACGAATTTTAACTCACTGACATATACATATACCTACATATTTGTTTATATTAAATAGTTGTATAAAACATGGTCGGCTTTCTTAGCTGTCTAACATCCTCGATGCAAGTTGATGGTGGCGACGCACTTGGCGATGCAGGGCTCCACGGGGTGGCGCGACTTGAGCCCCAGATCGAACACCCTCATCAGGACCTTGGCTGCGTGTTCTTGCATGCCTACCACCAGTTCCGGTAGCTTGTCTAGCAGGGATTGCGTCACTTCCGGCTGGTGGGAGTCTAGACATTCTAGGACTGCTTGGAGACCTGGAAAGAATGATGTAAAGGAAATAATTGAACTGTCCTCAGAAATCAGGAGTTTACACAATTTTTTACCCACGACGTAAAGAAGAAGGTGTATGCGTTTAGGGTAAGAGGTTGTGTGCACAAAAACGAATGTTCCCATTTATTTGGACACGATTTTCTGTAAAAGGTTCGTAATCATCGGCGAAGGTTTCTTATGAATGGGAATGGCAGCCCCCGTCGAATTTATAGTCAGGGGTTTTCCAAAAAAATATTTAAGTAATCCCTTCTCTATTATAAGTCGTCGATTTTTTCAAACATTTTCATTTTGTTTTTTAGTTTCTCTACGCAACCGCCTGAATAATGTAATAAGTTTTTTGAAAAACTTTTTATTTCTTTTTCAAAGGGCCTTCCTGCTAACCAAAGGTTTGGCAACTTACAGGTGGTCTCATTATTTAATTGGCCTGTCTAACCTTAAATTCAGGGATAGTTATAAATAGCCCTTTGGGGCTTGTGGCTAAGTATAAACAGCCGCACGGGTCGATCGATCAGGTTAAGCTACGCTTGCCGCGGTTGGTCCGTGGATGGGTGACCATCTTTACATACCAAGACCCTCCGTGCCTCGGAAAGCACGTTAAGCCGTTGGTCCCGACTGTCATTCGTGGATCTTTGACAGTCGTTACGGGTAGCCAGAAGCCCGAAAGTCTGACAACCAGTCTTAAAAAGGGGTATCGTATTACCCAGTAACTGAGTTGTGGAGGTCAGATAGGCAGTTGCTCCATATAAAATAAAGGTAATCAGCTGCATCCGTTTGGACTGGAAGCCGACCCCAACATAGTTGGGAAAAGGCTAGGCAGATGATGAGTTAGAAATAGTCCTGAGCACCTTGTTTGGTGGTTCTTATTATTATTATTTGGTAAGTTACACTAGCAGCTAATGAGTTGATGCGTGTGTTTCAAATAATTTGGAGAGATATTTAATCTGTCCAGTCGGTTCTTGAAAAAGTTTAGTGTGGGAGCCTTCATAACATTTTCCGGGAGCATATTCCATGTTGCAACAATTCGGTTAGGCAAGAATTGCTACAAAGGCATTTTCTTTGATGAATTTTCCCATAGCTTTAGGGAATGTCCATGCAAATGTTTGTTGGTTTTTAGCGTGTCTTGAAGGCTGGCACTTCGTAGTATTAGTAAATATTTTGTAAGTCTCAATGAGCCTATACCTTTGTCTACGCCGTTCGAGGTAATGGTGTTTAAGAAGGGGGCATTATGCTTCTGTGAATGCTGATAGAGTTAAATATGTTACCAGGCGTGGTATCGGTGACGGCAGGCAGCAGCTTGGCCAGGAGCGCCAGCGCGGTGTGGCGCAGCGGCGCGTGCGCAGCGGCCGCGTGCGGCGCCGCGGCGCGCAGCAGTGCGCCCGCCCACGCCGCGCCGCCCCACGCGCCGCCGCGCCGGGAGCCCCACGACTCTATCTCCTGGGGGACAATATCTCGCTTTACACGGTGGAAAAAGAACCATTACGAAGACATCAAGCAAAACATGTTTGATCATCTATTTTCAATAACCTTTTATACCATGTTTTAAGTAAATAAAATATCTTTATCTTTTATCTTTATCATCTACGAAGTCTGTACATCAAACTAAGTAACTTTGTGCAAAAATAATTGCTGGGAAACTACTCTTATTTTTATCCGACTACGGCGAAGCAAAAAGGAGAGTTATTCGCAATCTCGATTTGTTTTCAAGCAGGGCGGGTCGCTAGTATACAATAGAAAGGTGAAAAAAAATGCAGGACAACATTTAGGCTGGTCTTTAGGTGGCTTTGATTTAGAACTATTTGAACAACAACAGGAAAATATTCTTCGTCCGCGTAAAATTGCTTGCTCCCCCGACCCCCAACCCGTCCCATCGCATCGCCTGCCCGCGCCATTACTATATTATTTTTGACTTTTTTGCTGGACTCCTAAGTGTCTTAGGGTGATGTTACGTAACTTAAAGCCTTCCTTGAGAATTAGGCTATAAAATACAAAAATAATTTTTCAAATCTGACTGGTAGTTTCAGAGATTTGCGCGTTCAAACAAACAAACTCTTCATTTTTATTATTTATTTAATACTTCAAGCACATAAATGTACAGAGGCGTACTTAATGCCATAGGTAAATTAGATAGGTATATTATTATTAGTATATACATTTACATACAGATCTTAGCGATTTGGAAAAATATCGTAAAACTTGACAGTTAACTGACCTGCAGCAGCCAATGCAGGTTCTCAGGCGAGTCGTAGCGCCTCTGCAGCGCTTGCAGCGCGAGCGGCGGCGGCGCGGCCGACGCGGGCGCCTGCACTTCCGCTGCCTGCAGCGACGACAGCGCTGGCGTGTTCCTGTATACATAATAGCCATGAATAAAAATACAGCTGATCGATTCTGTAAAAATCTCACCGTGAAAAGTTAGGTGAAGTGAGCTTAGAGTGAGCTGTCAAGAGTATCACAGCTCACTCCACGCTCACTTCACCTAAGTTTTCATGGTGAGATGGTTACAGAATCGCACTGCAGGTCTATGCATATGCAAAACGACAATAAAGACGATGTAGAAATAGAAATGGCAATTCATGAAGTAAAATCTAAGTTATAGGCATAGGGCATAGGGCAGCCCATGTTAATAGGCATGATGACAATTTATTCTTTTATTTCAAACTCAATTTTTTTTTTTTTGCAAAATGTGCAATCTGCAAATTATACTACAAAAAGTCTAAAAGCTTAAAAAATTACCAAGTTATAAACGTTTTAAAATAACTGCTAGACAAAGACGGCACTATCACAGAAGTGACATCACGACTAAGTATGTAACTTCATACTAGGGGCTTTTCATTTATTATGTAAGACACTTTGAGGGGGGGAGGGGGTCCAAACAAGTCATATTTTTTCTTACATGGGCACCCCCATTTAAAGAAGGAAGGATCTAGATTATTCTTATGTAAGATCACAAAAGTATGCAAAAATTAGTACTAGGTACAGTTTTTCCTCAAAATTCATGATAGACTTTATACAGGGTTAGTTTTTAATGACCTGCCAAATTTAAGGGTAAAGAAAGAAAGAAAGAAAAAGTATTTATTGCGACTCGTACAGGAGGATCACAAACTAAATTAAACACAGTCTAAATTAAAATACTAAAATAAAAACTAAAAAAATTAAAAAAGTAACAAAAAGAAAAATGAAACAAAAAGTCCTATACGAGGCCAATAGGCTCCTATCTTAGCATGATGCTGCGATATTTAAAAATAATAATAATAATATTCCACAACTATCACACAACGCCATCTAGTCCCAAGCTAAGCAGAGCTTGTGTTATGGGTACTAGACAACTGATAAACATACTTATATATTTCTAAATATATAAATATTATAGATAAATTACACCCAGACACAGAACAAATGATCATGCTCTTTACACAAACATTTGTCCTGGGTGGGAATCGAACCCACGACCTCCGGCATAGCAGTCAGGGTCACTAACCACTAGACCAACAGGCCTGTCAATAAATATCGCAGCGCTGGTATTCTGATAGGGCCCGCTGTGGTGTCACGGGCAGTTACGGAAATAAAAAAATATAAAAAAATATAAAAGAAATAAAAAAATAAATAAGTAACATAGATTACGTAAAATATTAAAAATATATCCGCGCCAGACGTAACCTCATTACTTGTCTATGCCTTGAGTGTCATAAAGATGTCATAGACTATAGACACTCTGTGGCATTACTGTGACAAGCCAAGGGTCGCAGGCGCCGACCTTTTGGTGAAAATTAATAAATTATTACATTACGGCTGCTTATTGGAACAGTATTACAGTGGGGGTGTGGTACAGACCATCAAACTGAACATCTTTCTCCATGGGACTAATATCGTAATCGCGAAAAATTTATATACTGTCCCATAGAAAACTTCATACCTACTTGACCTAAACGTATGGGACGGCTGAATTTTTATTCGCGATTACGATATTGGTCCCATGGAGAAAGTTGTTCAGTTTGATGGTCTGTACCACACCATTAAATTTGGGTGGTCATTGAAAAATAAACTCTGTATGTAATTATTGTGACGTGCACTGACGCAATAGTGTCCTTATGCGCGTGCAGCAGCGCGCTGGCTCGCTGCGGGCAGCACGCCAGGTAGCGGCGCAGCAGCGCGCCCACGCGGTGCAGCAGCGAGCACGCGCCGCTGCCCTGCTGCGTGCGCGCCATCGTCAGGAAGCACTCCAGGATGCTGTGCACTTCTGCTCTGTAAGAATAAAGACAACGTTGAGGTCGAGAGATGCTTCCTTTAACACATTACCATCATTTTTCTGTTCTGGGCGGCGCGCCAGCGCATAAGTAATGCAATAAGTACATACGTGTTGGCGGGCGCGAACAGCTCGTGGTCGGGCAGCACCTCGAGCGCGGCCAGCACGTGCGTGTGGTGCCGCGTGGCGGGCGGCGCGGCGCCCCGCAGCAGCGCCGCCGCCAGCGCCAGCGCATAAGTAATGCAATAAGTACATACGTGTTGGCGGGCGCGAACAGCTCGTGGTCGGGCAGCACCTCGAGCGCGGCCAGCACGTGCGTGTGGTGCCGCGTGGCGGGCGGCGCGGCGCCCCGCAGCAGCGCCGCCGCCAGCGCCAGCGCATAAGTAATGCAATAAGTACATACGTGTTGGCGGGCGCGAACAGCTCGTGGTCGGGCAGCACCTCGAGCGCGGCCAGCACGTGCGTGTGGTGCCGCGTGGCGGGCGGCGCGGCGCCCCGCAGCAGCGCCGCCGCCAGCGCCAGCGCATAAGTAATGCAATAAGTACATACGTGTTGGCGGGCGCGAACAGCTCGTGGTCGGGCAGCACCTCGAGCGCGGCCAGCACGTGCGTGTGGTGCCGCGTGGCGGGCGGCGCGGCGCCCCGCAGCAGCGCCGCCGCCAGCGCCAGCGCATAAGTAATGCAATAAGTACATACGTGTTGGCGGGCGCGAACAGCTCGTGGTCGGGCAGCACCTCGAGCGCGGCCAGCACGTGCGTGTGGTGCCGCGTGGCGGGCGGCGCGGCGCCCCGCAGCAGCGCCGCCGCCAGCGCCAGCGCATAAGTAATGCAATAAGTACATACGTGTTGGCGGGCGCGAACAGCTCGTGGTCGGGCAGCACCTCGAGCGCGGCCAGCACGTGCGTGTGGTGCCGCGTGGCGGGCGGCGCGGCGCCCCGCAGCAGCGCCGCCGCCAGCGCCAGCGCATAAGTAATGCAATAAGTACATACGTGTTGGCGGGCGCGAACAGCTCGTGGTCGGGCAGCACCTCGAGCGCGGCCAGCACGTGCGTGTGGTGCCGCGTGGCGGGCGGCGCGGCGCCCCGCAGCAGCGCCGCCGCCAGCGCCAGCGCATAAGTAATGCAATAAGTACATACGTGTTGGCGGGCGCGAACAGCTCGTGGTCGGGCAGCACCTCGAGCGCGGCCAGCACGTGCGTGTGGTGCCGCGTGGCGGGCGGCGCGGCGCCCCGCAGCAGCGCCGCCGCCAGCGCCAGCGCATAAGTAATGCAATAAGTACATACGTGTTGGCGGGCGCGAACAGCTCGTGGTCGGGCAGCACCTCGAGCGCGGCCAGCACGTGCGTGTGGTGCCGCGTGGCGGGCGGCGCGGCGCCCCGCAGCAGCGCCGCCGCCAGCGCCAGCGCATAAGTAATGCAATAAGTACATACGTGTTGGCGGGCGCGAACAGCTCGTGGTCGGGCAGCACCTCGAGCGCGGCCAGCACGTGCGTGTGGTGCCGCGTGGCGGGCGGCGCGGCGCCCCGCAGCAGCGCCGCCGCCAGCGCCAGCGCGCGCGCGCCCGCGCCGCGCACGCGCGCCCACACGCCGCGCACGTCCGCTTCCATGCGCCAGAGCCTGCGGGGAGGCACTTGATAGATTATCCTAATTATGGATTGTAATTATTGTATTATTATGTAATTATTCTCTTGGTATGTCTGTAAAGGTAGACTAGTTAAAATATTAAAGAATAATGTATCAAACCAAAGAATATAATTCCAAACGGATATCCTATCCTAACCTTTTGTGTCGTTGATATTTTGGATGACAGTAGATAGAAACGTCAAAGTTGTTCACGACTATAAAAGAGGGGAGCTCCGAGTGGCAGGACTGCGTCCACCCCGACCCTTGCTCGAGCCAGCCCGCGCCGCTGAGCCTGTAGTTTTAAATTCGTCCCTAAATAATACCGATCCAGCCTGTCCCTTGCTACCCTCTTCCAGCGACGCCCTAAGCCGAGGTCCAAACCCCACGGGGGGTGCCCTTAGCGTGAGTCGCTTAGCTTTTAGTTAGTTTTTAAGCCCTGGCTGAAGGCCTTAACTAAGGCATCCACAGGAAAGTCCGGTTAAGCAGTCGACAACCTCCTACAGGTTGAACTGCGAGATGCCATTTCCAAAAAAAAAAAAAGTGGCAGGACTGATTCTTGTTCGAGACGTCAACCAGAACGGAGCTCCGGCCTATATTCAGTTGATTAGTACTAGTGATGTTATTATGTGGAATAAATCGACCAGATGTCACGCAAGTTAATTGATATTATTATCTTGATTATTGCTGATAACTATGGTGTTCTGTATATGTTATATTATAACCAATATATGGCAATGTGAGAAATGTTGATAGATTACTAATTTATGATTGTTTCCAAGGAGTTTCTTGTCCTTCTTCTCCTTGATGACCTAGATTTGGAACGGACGACTAGCTTTCTGATTATTTACTGACAAGCCTAAATTGAAATAAATGCCTAGCTTGTCTTTCTGTGCTTTACTTCATAAAATAATGGATACTCTGTTGGCTTTAACCAATGGGTTACTCCAGGTATTTATAGAAGTAGAGCGAGACTATACGAGTTATATGGTTTGCAAAAATACAGGTTTGATACTCCTTTCCTAGAGTATGTAAAAAATTATTTTAAAAATTTGTGCTTTTGCTAAATCAAAATTTTTAAGAGATTCAATTAAAAATTCTAGTAATAAAGTAATAACCACTTGGAAAATTATTAATAATGAAATGGGTAAATCGGTTAAACAAGATAAACAACTTCAGATTATGGTTGACAGCAAATTAGTTAATAAAGCTGCTGACGTAGCTGAGGCATTTAATGAGTTTTTTGCCAACATACCTGTAACCACGACTCGCTCCTTAAATTCGTCCCCGTCTAAAGCTGAAAACCTTTTGCATAGTAGTGTACCTAAATGTAGTCGCTTATTTAGCTTCGAACATGTAACCACGCGTGATGTAGTTAATGTTTTTAACACACTTAAGTCTAAAAACACCGGTGATTACTGGGGCATCTCCATTAAACTTTTAAGTAATATAATAGACATCGTAGCCCCCTATCTAGCTGTTACTTTTAATAAATGTGTTGATTTAGGAATTTTTCCTGACCTCATGAAGAGTAGTAAAGTCGTACCTTTATTTAAATGAGGTAATAAAAATGACGTTGGCAATTTCAGGCCTATTTCTATCTTACCTGCATTTAGCAAAATATTTGAAAAATTAATACTCAAGCAGCTGCTAAGACATTTTAATTTAAATAGCCTCCTTCATAATGAACAATATGGCTTTAAAAAAGGTCGTTCGACTACAGATGCGGGTGTTGCTTTGCTGAAATACATATTTAATGCATGGCAGAACTCGCAAAATGTTATTGGAGTTTTCTGTGATCTCTCCGAAGCCTTTGACTGCGTGCACCATGACACACTTTTACGTAAACTACGTCATTACGGTGTCCAAAACGAAGCTCTCAACGTAATAAATTCTTATTTACATAATAGGTTCCAATGTGTAGATGTTAATGGTGTGAAATCTTCTGGGCTACCAGTTCAGTTAGGTGTACCGCAAGGCTCAATACTGGGTCCATTCTTGTTCTTAGTATATAATAATGATTTACCTTTCTATTTAAAGGGCATCTGTGACGTTGTACTGTTATTTTTAAAGTAGACAGGAATAGACAAGATTTTGACAACGTAAACAGTGCACTCTCTATTGTTACGGATTGGTTTACGTCAAATAACCTAGTTCTCAATGCCAAGAAAACGAAATGTGTAAAGTTCGCCTTACCGCATATTAGAAATCTAGGACCCAACATCGTCTTAGATAAAGAGGTGCTTGAAACTGTGGGCTCGGCAGTTTTTCTTGGAATAACATTAGATGCCAAACTTCAGTGGGGACCACATATATTAAGCCTAGCAGGAAGGCTGAGTTCGGCTGCCTACGCCGTCAGGAAAGTAAGACAATTCACTGACGTTGATACAGCTCGTTTAGTTTATTTTATTTATTTTTATTTTAACACGTACAACTATCATCACAGGCTTACCTAATACGATAGTGTAGTTATAGTTATATCTATTAGCTTACAATAAAGACTTGCAATTATATTATTGACCAAGACTAATTTTATAAAATGCGGCCCGTTTGAATTCACTCAGTGTACAGTTGAAGCAGTCAATCTGTTGTGACACCGTATTGAGTGTACGAAGCGCGCGCGTCAGCGGCGCGTTCTGCAGCAGGTTGGTGCGAGCGGGCGGCACCCACAGCAGCGGCGGCCGCCTCCGCCGTCCCACGTGCCCATCAGGTACACATAACCCAACTGTGCGTAGAACGCCTGGGTTTTAGTTATTTTCACAGTGTTATGTCCTACGGTATTCTGCTATGGGGCAAAGCTGCTGATATACAAAATATATTTGTCCTGCAAAAATGAGCTGTTCGAGAAATTTACCAGTTCGGTGCCAGAGTTTCTCTAAGAGATTTTTTAAAGATATTGGTATTCTCATGGTTGCATCACAGTTCATCTTAGCCAACATCTTATATATTAGGCAAAATATACACTTGTACACTAAAAACAGTGATATTCAGAATGTTAACACCAGAAACAAGGACAAACTACGTGCTCCCTTTCACCGGCTTCATAAGGTTCATAACTCATTTGTTGAGCTTGGTATAGACTTTTATAATAAGCTACCTTCTTCTTTGCTAGATTTGCCTTTTAATGCGTTTAAAGCTCAAGTAAAATCTAACCTTTGTTCAAAGGCATACCATTCCATCAACGACTACTTAAATAATAAGAATAGTTGGTCGCCCTGATTAACTCAAGACAATGTTTATGTTCTTTCTCCTGAATTAGATAACTGACAGGTTATATGAGTTCATATAATTTTTTGCTTTTAGTTGACTGTATAAGTCAATTCAGTTTAATTTTATTTTAATTTATTATTGACATAATCTACTCATTTCAATGTTTTCTAATGAGTTGATTGCAACATATGTGGTTAGCTAGCGACCTCTACGATTGATCACATTTATCTTGCCTGAGCAACCGGCAGCAAGTTCGTCATGCTCCCTTAGATGTCACTGCTTGCGCTAGCGTCGGGGGTCGGGTTGCCTCCTTCCCTCAAATATGGCGAGGGGGGTAATGGCTGATCTTTGCGTTATGCTCGTGAACGGGTGCTGCTTGTGGTGTCTGGTCGTCTTGCTGACCTTGGTTTTATTGTTGTTATTAGTAATAACTTTTTTTTTAATTTATTTTACTTCGATGGTCCTAGTTTACCATTCACAGCTATGTGAACTGAACACAGTATTGCATACATGTGTAAGCTGTCACGCCCTTTATACCTGGAGGCTTTTATTTAGGTATCAAGTTTTTGTTTACATTTTTAATTTTTGCTTGAGTACGTATTGTTTTTATTGTATTTGTGGGTATATTGGCGTGGCAAGCTGACATATGGCAAATAATTTAATTTAATGTTCTGTGTTCTGTAACGTCAAGTTCTTTGCATACCTAGTATTATAAGATGTAAGAAGTATTATAAGAACAGACAGCTGTGCTGCTGGGGAGTTTGTTGCGCCACTTCTTCTCCCCAGCGAAAGCACTAGGAAGTGGTGAAGGGCGGGCGTTTTGGGGGGACTGTCTTTTGTAATTGACGTTCGAAAAGTGTTGATTCTCAGCCTAGTTTGAATAAATGACTTTTGATTTTGATTTTGAAAACCCTTTCCCTGAAAACCTTCTAAAAAATACATACACATATAACACACTAAATAACTATAGAGACCATCCTGACATTCATAGGTTATTATTTGAGTGATATATGTATATATATAGTTATAGTTATATTATACAACTAGCTTTTGCCCGCGACTTCGTCCGCGTGAAATAATGACTTCCGGAAAAAAACAATTTATCCCCCTTTTCTCCCCGCGCGTTGGGAGGGAATTTCCAAAAATCCTCTCTTAGTGGTAGCCTACTCCTCCCAACAAACACACATGCTATATTTCAGCTCTCTACTGCCAGTAGTTTCGGCTGTGCGTTGTCTGTCAGTCACTCAGTAACGGAAGAGTTTTATATATGTATACAGATAGCTGTGCCCGCAACTCCGTCAGTGTGTAATTCCTTGTGTGTTATTAAGTTAATGTATTGGTAATATTATTTAAATCACTTTCACATGAGGCTTAAGTACCTATACAACGAAAATACTTCAGCGCAAAGCTTCCGGGTAAACTATGTTGAAAGTCGACCCGTCCGGCACGTGAACATAAAGATTTCTAGAACTGCTAACCCGGGAAAGACCGACGTACAACTGACCATGTGAGAAACAACTGACACTGAGATCTACTCCAGCAACACGAAAAGTCTGCCCTTGAGCCTTATTAATTGTCATTGCATAACACACCGATACTGGGAATTGCGTTCTTTTAAATTGGAATGGAAAATTGTTTGGTATTATGGGAATTCTGGGAATAAAGACGGTTTCTCCTGCACCGCAACCTGTTAAAATTTGAGCCTCGATTATATTTTGTTGCAACTGGGTTACTTTTAGCCGAGTTCCATTGCAAAGTTGTGGTGGTCTCAAATTTCGGAGCAGAATTAGCAGGAATGCCAATTTTTAAACAAATTTCATGAGAAGGAAGTCCGGGCATATTTAAAGAATTTAAAAATTCTATCGGGTAATTAGTGGCTTCTTGTTCATCGACCATTCTATTTATTGAACTATAAACTTTCCTTTCCCCCTGTATATTCGCCAGTATTTTGTTATTAATCTCAGATGCCTGGTCATTGCGAGGAGTTAAAATGGATCTTTCGCATAGCCAAGAATTGTCCCTATTTAATATATTTGTTACGTCACCGTAAACCGACGATATAAGATGTTCTTGGGATTGCACTATACAACATAATTCGGGCGTCAGAATAAGTTTTCCTTGGTGTAGTCGTGGATAGGTACAGACGCCAGCAGGTCAACCTACCCCAATCTGTCAAATTTCTTTGATAGATTTTCAACTTTAGCACAAAGGAATAGGGTTCATATTCAATTGGGAAAATCTGACAGATTTCAGTAGCTTGATGTGCTGGCCTCTGTACCTTCACCAAATCGGAAAATTGACAATCATCCGGGTTATCTCCAGTTCTCACTCGCATGTTTATAGTAAAATGCACCGATTGTATATCACGCCACAAATAAGAGCTTTTCAGGCAAGCCCTAACCTCATCAGCTCGGGTTCCCGGTGGTATTACCGGTAAGGTTTGTCGGAAATCACCACAAAATAAAACCGTGATACCGCCCATTGGTCGATCATTTTGTCTTATATCCCTTAAAGTTGTGTTTACCGCTTCTACTCCTTTTCGATGGGCCATCGTACATTCATCCAATATGATTAAATTACATTCACGTAATACCTTAGCTTTGTCGCTATTTCTTGAAATACTACAGGTTGGACTTTCCGTGCGATCTAAATCATACCCACTCACCCCATTCACGCGCGATGGCTTATTAGCGTATTTCAAGTATAACTTTGGTGTTTCTGTACCGATTTCTATGATTATTTTTTTCTTAAATAGGTAATAATGTTAACATTTTTTAATTAGGGATAAGTGAGAGTGTTATAAACGTGAGAGTAGACAAATATAATCAGAAAGCTCCGAACTGCTAAGCTATCGGGAGTTACACGTGTTATTGTGAGTCAACCATAAAAGATAGACATTTGCAGTCGTGAAATATTTTTTATATAATTTTAAGGAGAACATTTCCGTCATACATGATTTCTGTGTAGCTTTAACCATTAAGGCTGCACACGCGACGGAAGCTTAAAAAATGGAGTAAGTTCTCCTGTTTTCCCAACATTTCCCTTCACTGCTCTGCTCCTATTGATCGTAGCGTGATGAAAAGTATACTATAACCTGCCCAGGAGTATGAAGAACAATTGTACCAAGTTTTGTTGAAATCCGTCGAGTGGTTTTTGTTTCTATAACGAACATACAGACAGACAGACAGACAGACAGACAGACAGACAGACAGACAGACAGACAAAAATTTTACTGATTGCATTTTTGGCGTCAGTATCGATCACTAATCACCCACTGATAGTTATTTTGGAAATTTATTTCATGTACAGAATTGGCCTCTACAGATTTATTATAAGTATAGATAGATGTAATAGGTGGCATTGGTGGATTAAAAAGTTTGTTAAAAAACTGAAAAAAAAAAAAACGAATACCTGAAAAATTACTAAGTAATAGAAGAAATTGTTTAAACGAAAATAAAATTAAGCATCAGCAAGTGACGTAAAATCCTTTTTATCCTGAAAAATGCAATTCCTGTAGAAATCAGGTGGAACTGTACCGTGGCTTGTTTCTAGCACTTGCTGCAAGGAGTTAGCAGTTTCATCTTTCTGACCGAGCGCCTCCTTGACAATTGAAGTGGTTGATTTAGCTTACTTGTGGTCCAGCTCCTTGCTGTGCGGGTGCGGCGCGGCGATGGCCGTGAGCAGCGCGTGCGACACGCGGTCCGTGGCGCTGGTGGCGCGCGCCGCCGCCTGCTGCAGCGCGGCTGGTGCGGGCGACATGCTGTGCGGCCTGCTGCGCCGCCCCGACTGGCTTAGGAGCGGCAGGATCTTTGGCACCTAAGGGGCACAAAAATTAAGAATTTTAGAAATTAAATCAATGGGTCTTACTTCAAAAACTTAAGGCACTTGTTCAACGCGTATACAGGGTTATTTGTAAAACACCAGCAACCTCTTAAGAGGTCATTGTACTCATCATTATGAACAACTTTTACTATGGGACCAAACCTGAAATCGCGAAAAAAATCAGCTGTTCCCTACATTTTGACGTTTACACGAACATAAATGTAGGGAACAGCTGATTTTTATTTCGCGATTTCAGGTTTGGTCCCATAGTAAAAGTTGTTCATAATGATGAGTACAATGACCTCTTAAGAGGTTGCTGGTGTTTTACAAATAACCCTGTATATGTCAGTTTCATGCACAGATATAAATAGACCTAGATAACGCAAGTATCACGATCTGTATGAAAACAAAAGCGTGCCATTTTTTGACTACCTACTATGACGTCACAAGCGCTCTTTCTCACTCACGCTCACCCAGCCAATAGTACACAGCAATGCGATTCTGTAACCATCTCACCGTGAAAACTTAGGTGAAGTGAACTGTCACTCCACCTGATGTTAGGGATTACACCTATTGATAGCTCACTTCACGCTCACTTCACCTAAGTTATCACAGTGAGATTTTTATAGAATCGACCGGTTGGACTGAGCGCGAAAGTGGCGCTAATACCATTTTGGAACGGGGTTCCAGGAATTTCTACACGGCTGATGATCAGCGTAGCTGGCTAATTGGATGGCACCCTGCGTCGAGAAACGATATCCTCCTGGACTAACCACGAAGCCATCACCGACGCCACCGACTGGCACCAAGCAGGAGAGTGCGGTATTGACGGCCTTCTACGAAGCTCGACCTTTGACCAGGCCTTACCTTCTACCCTCTCGTTTTTGATTATTGCTAAGTTTTTAAAAATATAGTTGCCTTTTTTGTTATAATATCGTTTTATTTAAAATCAAACGAATAAACAAAAAAAGGAACGTGACAATTTTTGAACGTAAGTTGGCACGCGATTTTTGGCTATGGTCTTATGTCAAACTCTATACATATAATTATGTAGTGTTTAACTGTCGTTTATTTAGCCTTGAAAAACACAATTTTCTGATAGCATAGTTTACGTTGCATTTTCTTTGGTTTCTTTGGACGAGTATTATTACAAGGAGCCGACGCAAGGTGCGCATTGGCTCGCCGTCGAGCTGCCTCAGCACGTCCGCAGCTTACCTTCATGTAGAGCAGCAGTAGCAGCAGCGGGTCGTGCTGCTCGGCCGCGGCGGCCACGGCCAGCAGGCCGCGCGGGTGCGGCGCACAGCGCAGCAGCAGCGCCAGGCGCGCGTCAGCTCGTCGCCGAGCTGCCTCGGCACCGTCCGCAGCTTCTAGGAGGCGGGCTTCTTCGGCTACGTAGCGAACCAGTACACCTAGCTGTAGACAAGGTGATTAAATTTAATAATTCGCAATTTTATTATTATTTTTTTATTTATTTTTTTTTTCTTTTTTTTACCTTGAAATACAGAATCGACCTCTACTTTATTATCCGCACACACATCATGCAACCGGTGTGTTTGACCAGAAGGACAACTCTCGTAATTAAAACGTTCAGAATCTAGTCGCAGTCTCATCTCAGCGACAAACAAATGTCAAAAACTTGTCAAAATGTAGGTATTTTTGACAGATTGAGACTGAGATCAGACTGGGAACGTTCTTAAAATTACGAGAATTGCCCCTCAGATATATGACCGTAATGGTTGTGTGTCTAAACACCAAGACCCACCGGGCTAACCCGCCGGCATCCGGTGGCTTTCGTGTGTTGCGAGTACACGCCGGTTGCCAGTACTACGCACCGTAATCTTTCTTTCTGATTAGTTTGACGAATATTGTGTTTTGGCTCATTTTTGCAAAACTAAGTCCAAATATGATGATAATAAAATGGCTTCTTACTTGCTGATGATCTAGCCGCAGCGTGTCATCGGGCACGTAATGCTTGGGCGTGGTCTTGTCTCGTCCCTGCCACACGCGCGGACTCTCGATGAGAGTTTCTGCAAAGTCCAGCACTGCACTCGGTGACCAGCCACTGAGGACAACAATTTCTGGGTAAATATACTGTTTATAGATAAATATTTTTTGGTGCCTAATGTAAAATCTCTGTAATCTTTTCAGAAATCAAGTTTTCATTATTATTATAGCTGTTAACTATACAGGGTGTCCCTGGAAGTATGGATCGAATCAAATAGGGGTGTGGGCAAGGTGTTTTCCAAAATTTTTGGTCCTGAGAATGATTGATGATTGAGAATTATTTTACGGTTCAAAAGTTGTGACCAATTTTTTTCAATCGTTTCGCATAGTGGTCAAAGAAAAAAAAATCATTAAAAAAACTATCAGGGCTGACTAAAAAACTTAAATTGACAGTTCCTGGTAGTTTTTTTTTAAATGATTTTGTTCTTTGAGCACTATGCAAAGTGATTGAAAATAACAAAAGTTGGTCATAACTTTTGAACCGTAAAAAAATTCACCAACATTCTCAGGATCAAAAAGTTTGGAAATGACTTTGCCCACGCCCCTATTTGATTTGATCCATACTTCCAGGGACACCCTGTATAGCAGGTGCAACTTCATTTTATAAGACTGCGATGTGGTTTGTGGGTTTTGTGCTTAGGTCCTCCACGAGGTGGATCAACGTTTTGGGGGGCAAGCTGACATATGGCAAATAATTTAATTTAATGTTCTGTGTTCTGTAACGTCAATAACTTTGCATACCTAGTATTGTATACAATTAAATATTTTCTAACTGAACAGACAGCTGTGCTGCTGGGGAGTTTGTTGCGCCACTTCTTCTCCCCAGCGAAAGTACTGGGAAGTGGTGAAGGGCGGGCGTTTTGGGGGGACTGTCTTTTTGACGTTCGAAAAGTGCTGATTCTCAGCCTAGTTTGTATAAATGACTTTTGATTTTGATTTTGAACGACTTGGTAGAGGTTACAGAATCCGCTGGATGAAAGCAGCGCAGATCGCTCATTGTGGCGATGCTAAAGAAAAGCATAGTCTAGCAGCATACGTCTTTCGGTTGAATGGTGATGATGTGTGTCTCGTCGAGGGGAATAAGCATTTTTTTAAGCTCTGCAAACAAATAACTTGAATATGCTCGAAAATCGATAGCACGATGTCATTTGAGGAACGTAATGGGCGTGAAGACGCTTATTCGTACAGCCTATCGATTCTGTAAAAATCTCACCGTGATAACATAGGTGAAGTGAGCGTGAAGTGAACTATCAATGGAGGCAATCCCTAACATCAGGTGGAATGACAGCTCACTTCACCTTAGTTTTCACGGAGAGATTTTTACAGAATAGCACTGCAGGTCAGTGAGGGACCTTGCGCAGTGGAAGAAATGATTTTACAAGTAATTAGCTGGCCACATTACCCTTCAGGCTGCAGAAGCGTGGTCAGGCAGTAGTGCAGGGTCCTCCAGGAGGCGCGGTGCGCCAGCAGGGTCACCAGCAGCGGCCGCCAGGGGGCGCAGCCCGAGCGGAACATTAGCTGCATCTGTGAAGTACACAACTTACACTATACAACGTGTAACGTTAAATGCGCAAAACCTGCACATAGTTTGTTCATAAGAAAGAAAGAAAGAAAGAAAAATGCGTTTATTGGTATTACAGCAAAATAAATACACCTTAAAACTATAAAAACAGAAAACAAAGATAATAATGCCAAAAGGGCCTCAGCTCAGCATAATTGACTACTGAATCGATTTCAGTAACTTTTAATATAGTTTTTTTTTCAAAAATTATGTATTTTGCCGTTCTATCCGCCGATTGAGCCAAAGAAAATTAAGTCTTATTTTAAGGCAATAATAATTTTACTCAATTTTGAATGCATAAAGTAATGCTCGGATCAACACAATTTCCTTAACAATAATAGTTAGCTTTAAAAAAATAGTTTTGGCCATTATAATATGCTTTTAACTCAATTCTCTAATTGGGGTGTATGAGGTTTTGCGTTAATTGTGTTACACATTGTATACATTTTGAATGATTAAGTAAGAGGACTGTATACGCTGTGGAATGGGTCGCACACACCTCGGATGTTAGCTTGAACGATAAGTCACGGATAGCCAAAGATGATGGTTTATTGAATATACTTAACTAAAATGTAACTAATGCTATAATACGAATGTTGTGTGAATGAGTACAGCTGACTATGAACGCTGATCGTGTACTGTCACGTTACAATATAATTTGTGCGAGGCGACGCAAAAGTGCTGTAGGCCAATTCTCTTAATTTAAAACGTTCAAAATCTAGTCGCAGTCTCATCTCGGCGACAAACAAATGTCAAAAACTTGTCAAAATGTAGGGAAATTTGAAGTATTTTTGACAGATTGAGACTGAGATCAGACTGTGAACGTTCTTAAAAATTACGAGAATTGCAATGCGCGCGTGCCATGTACGATACGTGACTCGTACGAAGACCATCAACATAAACAGCTTTCATTTCCAAGGTTACCTAAAGAAGTCAACAGTAAGGAGTGACTGAAGGGATGTGAAAAAATAATCGATTATACAAAAAAACGTTTTTTTCCCATAAAAGCGATTTTTATAGCAAAAAATCGATTTTTATGGCAAAAAAATCAATTTTTTGTATAATCGATTATTTTTTGACATCCCTAGCTGAGGTTACCTGTCGTTGTCTCTGGTCGCTGGGGCCCAGGGCTTCACGCTGTAGTTCGGACATCCAGTCAAGCAGGAGGCCGACGCCCAGTCCTCCGCGAGAGAACACGTGGACCGGGGCTGTGGTGCCGTCCTCGTGCTTTATCTGAGGATAGAAAGGACTTATTTATAACTAGCTGTTGCCCGCAGTTTCACTAAAAGAAAAAGGACGAAGGAAAGAATAAAGTTACGTTAAGTTAGTCACTCGCATATATGTGTACAACTAGCTGACCAGGCGAACTCCGTCAGAATCAATAAATATAAAATTTATGAGAATTTTTGTTTTTTGAAATTTTCCCATGTTTTAATAGTTATTCTGCTATTCAAGGAGGAGAGAAAACCAAAAAATCAAAGATCATAAAAATCGGTCCAGCCGTTCTTGAGTTATAAATGGTGTAACTAACCCAACTTTGTTTTATTTATATAGATTTTAAAAGAGTAACTTGTAAGCTGCTTGCCAATTCTTCTCCATACAAAAATAAATTTTGGAAGGGGCGACTAGAATCAATATTATTTGCTTGCAAATGACTAAAAAAGTGCCTTTTATGTGTCTAATTGAAATAAATGATTTGATTTTGCATCTGAGGCGAAATACACAACGATAATGTTCTTAGTGTTACTTTAATATTTATAACATTGGTAGGGTTAACAGCTTTTTCCAAAAAGATACCCTGTAACCAGGATAGTCTTAAAAGGGCGGAGATATACGATAATGACACGAAACTTCGCGACCTTGAACTAGGAATAATAAAAGTCAAGAAATGTAACTCAAGCACAAAAATAGCACCACGCAAATGTTTTCCGCGGTGGGTGTTGCCGAAAAGGCCACCGCGCACCAGAACCAATCACGGCGCTTCCCAGAATACAACGCTTTACGCGACCGCAGCTGATTGGCTTATTTGCATGTGTGTTCTTTCGTTTAAATACTTCAGGTATTTTGTCAATGTAGTGAAGTTTGGAGCCGAATTTCTCGTTGATTTTGTTCATAGTTACGTTTTCGGACTTTTTATTATGCGTAGACCTTGAACGAAGAATTAAAGGTAAGAAACGTTAAACGGGGCAAGCATTAAGATGGGTAATTAAGAAGTTTAATTTAATATTCCTCTTCTTAGCATGTCGATAGAAACCTTTTGTCCGCCTATTGACCCTAGTCTTGTATTGCCAGTAGCGGTTTAAAGTTCCCAGTTCTTAGGAGTCAGTAAACATAAGAATACATAATTATATGTATATCGTCTTCGTTAGGCAAAAGTGTATCTATTTGCAGCTACATTTCGGGATCCCTAAATTTTTTTACGTCCACCTTTTATTACAAAACAGTTTTTTTTTTATTTTATTTTTTCTGCATTTTGTATTAGTTTTTAGAACTTTTGTAAAACTAAGAAACATGATAGTTTCGCATAGCTTTTTAATGTTTCGGAACATTTAAAAAACAAAGCCTCGGCACATGGAGTGATTCTCAATTTGGGTCAATCAATAAAACGTAACTACAGGACGTTTGTAAAAAACAATATTTTGGATAATTTATTTTTATTGAACATTTTTATGGGGAAAATAAAATACTTATATTGTTTTTAACAGTATGGTAGACAACCCTAGGTCAGTCTTATTTATTTATTTAAAGGAGAACAAACAGCTATAACAGAAGCATAACAATTGTATATGAGACAAAGTCAGTTACAGCCGGTCGATTCCGTAAAAATCTCACCGTGGTAACTTAGGTGAAGTGAGCTATGAATGGTGGGAATTCCTAACATCTGCAGTGCTATTCTGTAAAAAATCTCACCGTGAAAACTAAGGTGAAGTGAGCTGTCATTCCACCTGATGTTAGGGATTGCCCCTATTGATAGCTCACTTCACCTAAGTTATCACGGAAAGATTTTTACAGAGTGGATCGGCAGGTGGAGTGACAGCTCACTTCACCTAAGTTTTCACGGTGAGATTTTTACAGAATAGCACTGCAGGTTCTCCCGGGTAAAAATAGAAAATGTAGTAGAAATCTTAGGATAAATTCATTATGTAAATAACTTACCTTGGACTCGTAGTGCCCCTCTTGGTTCTTCTCCAGAATGTGCGTGATGACGTCGACAATGATGCGCGTGTCCTGGTTGGCGATGATGCGATTGCCCAGAGCTTCTAGTGTGCTGGGCGTTGAAGACTCCAGGGCTAACAAAGATTAGAAAACTTAGTTATTAAAGGTTCAAAACCCTACTTTAAAATCGTATTTATCTTGACAATAGGCTAGTTTCCACCATTAATAAATTGAAAATCGAGTATTCGAAATTAATGGACACGTATTTTTTGTTTTTGTAAATCAATGAATATTGACAAAGATAAAACGCATCAAAACTGCTCGTGACGTCAGAACGCACTAAAAATTATACCAAGGTGTGACGTGTTGAGAATTTTGGAAGCGTCGTATCTTCGTCAATTTTGGTTTACGTAACAAAAGAAAAAATACGGGTCAAATATTTTTTGATAATCTAACTGACGGACTAATTAGATTTTTTCAGTTGACAAGCCATTTGATGATTTAGATTGCGTTGAACTTGTGAAAGAGACCAGACCAGAATGATTTGTTGTGTAGCCAAATGATGAGAATGAATAATAGTTCGGATCATGGAGAAATTTGGGAGATTTTCGTATTATTTACGTAGTAAATTACACAGCAGTTAATAAATGCCAATTAGAATTTTAGAAAAGTTTCCGCTTTGTAGAGCGTCATCTCTGTCATTCACGAAAGTATGATTCTCTTTTTATAAAGCTCTATCTATTACATTATCGCGCGGGTACTAAAAGTGCTGTATCATGGCTGTATCGATGTCTTCTGGTTTAACTGACCTGCAATAAGCTGTTGCTTGGTGGCTGTAGGCGGCACGTGGATGTCCAGCTCGCGCTTGACCGTGCTGGTGCTGTTCTTCTGCATCATAGCTCGCAGTATGTCCACTACTGGGCCAGTTAGCAGCTTGCATTGCATGAGGAGAGTGTCTGCGATCTAGGGGAGAAATGAAACGTCTGTGAAGTTGATATGACAACCAGTGTAACTTGAACTTACGGTTCATAATATTTTTTCATCTGAAACTAAAAGTAAACTTTTTGAGGTTGGTTGTTAACCACAACAAAGTGGTCGAAGTCGAAAATAGCACGCGCGTGCGTGGAGGCATGTGTATTGTCGGCTAAATATTCTAAGCTGCTAACTCCATTTTGGCTAAACTGACTTTTTGGTATAAAATGAAAGAGAAAAATATTTTCTCTTACCAAAAAGTCAGTTTAGCCCAAAGAGAATAAAACCACTTGAGAGCTGATAGATCGATTTCGTTTAGGCACACGACTCACCACTGCGGGCCGGGGGACGAAGAAAATACAGCGGTTGTGATTGGCCGATGCAACAATGTCAGGACGAATGTTGCAAAAAAAGTGATGCACAAATCAGTTTTGCAACAATAACATCGATATCGATAAAATCGACGTCTATTAATTCTACATTTTTTAAACTATACCGATAGGGTGTTAACTGGGTGCAAATAAAACTCTAACGTAACACTTCAAATTTATCTTTATTAACCAACTTCAAAAAAGGAGGAGGTTCTCAATTTGGATGTTTAAAGATGTCCACTTTTATTTCTGTTCCGGAATATTTGGAAATCTAAAATATAAACAGTAAGTAATGTTAGTTTTTTTACCATTATGGAACATCGTAATTTTTATTAACCGACTTCAAAAAGGAGGAGGTTATCAATTCTCGTCAATAAAAACTTTATTTTGGTGGTTAATAAGTTGTCACAACAACACAACATTAGTACGGATAGAAAGGGACAGACCGACGTATAGACAATACCCTAGTGAGAGTTTATTTATACAGAAATTTTTTAAAAGGTATCAAAATAACTGCGTGTGCTGAGATCCAATAACTGGTAAATACTAAAATGGCCACTCGTAGTTTCATCTAACATCAGTGCAATTTCATGTATGTATCGTGAGCCTGAGTCGCCCGTATGAGCAGTCAAGAGGTTGTATAGTCATTGGTTTAGCTAAACAAGCTGGTAACTCCATATTTGGCTAAACTGACCTTTTGGTAAGAGAAAATATTTTTCTCTTTTATTTTATACCAAAAAGTCAGTTTAGCTAAAATGGTTAGTAGCTCAGAATATTTAGCCGACGATTATGTGAATAATAAAACGGTGAAGGAAAACATCATGAGGAAACCGGCATGTCCTAGAATCAAAAATTCGAAGACATGTGACATCTACCAACCCGCACTGGGCCCGCGTGGTGGATTACGGCCCACTCATAGAGAGGAGGCCTGTGTCCTAGCAGTGGGAACATTATAGGCTGATTATGTAATGTTATGTATGTGAATCATTATGAACAGCCGAATACAGCTGATGTATTGTTGAGTTGGTTCGAATAGAGGAGGCTACTGAGCTGTCTCCTGCTCTTCGACATGCGCGTGGCGCGAGCTACCTGCTGCACGTCGTGGCAGCGCGTGGCGCCGAGCGCCCGCAGCAGCGGCGCGGCATGCGCAGGCGCACGCACGAGGCGGCCCGCGCCGCCCGCGCGGCCCGCCAGCGAGCGCAGCCAGCCCACAGCCAGCGGCACGTACGGGCCGCCGGCGCCGCCGGATATCTCGCTTGTTATCAGCTGCGGCAGAAGTTATAGGAAATAAAAACTTGTATAAACCATTATTTTGATCAATATTAACAAGTTCCTGATTCCTGAAACTTATTCATTGATAAACTAGAAATCATAGCGGTTATAAAAATATAACAATCTTTACTGAACATTGATATTACTACTTGGGCAATCGTCCATTGTCCCAATGGATACGACTTTAAGCTGATAAAAACAAAAAAAAGTGTGCGAGAGTAAGAATTAAAGATAAGTATTTTTTTTAATACCGTTATCAATGACCTAGTAAACAATGAAAATAACACCCATGATGAAATATTTGAAAAATTGCTATCTTGTATTTTCATTTATACCTCACTATTGGCTTTGGCACCTTCGAAACTCATGAAAACGACAACCATGATGGAAAATTTGAAAAATTTCGCAGCCGCCATCTTGGATTTTCATTTTGATTTCACAATTGGCTTTAGCACCCTCGAAAACGGCACCCATGATGAAAAAATTAAACTTTTCAGAGCCACAGTCTTTGGTTTACATTTAGACCTCTCTATGGACTTCAGCACCCTAGAAAACCATGGAAAATATCTCGCTCTGGCTCATTCAAAAAAAAAAAAAAGAGAAAGAGTAAATGTCGCATAGCGCTTTTTAATTACGTGATGATTTTTACCAGTTTACATCTACCGTAAGCCACGTTAAAGAACTTCGTTCCAATAAAAAAAAAACTCACCGATAACAGCTGCGTGAAGGCTGTATCCACGTCTCCGGGGAAGCTATTGGCACATAGGAATACGGTGTTAAGCAGCAAGGGGACCAGTTCGGGCTGCAGCGGGGAGGGTATCGTGGAACTGCCCCATTCGTCTTCTGGCTCCATGGGGAGCTCCTCCTTCACGAATAGTAAGTCATCTGGCGGAGGGTGAAAGGGAAAAAAGATAGTGATAATATTTATTGCATTAAAATATGGTAAACGTACGCTTTAGAAAAAAACATGTTTTGCCTGGACATGTACAGATGCCAGCACATCAAGCTACCTGAAACTGTCAAATTTTCTCAATCAATTTTGAAACTTACGATTTAGCGCTAAAGTTGAAAATCTATTGAATAAAATTGACAGATTGTAGTAGCTTGATGTGCTGGCGTCTGTACAGTCAGGAGCATCAATACCTTACATTTATTCATTATTAAAAAAGCGATTTTCTCCTAAAATATTGATAGATATTTTATGGTGTTATCATAGCTATTCTCAATGTTGAAATCGTAATTTTACAAGAAAAACGATTTTGAATTTTGCAAAGTCGTGCAAAATTCAAAGTAGCAGTGCAGTGTGGTGTATGTGCACTCACCCGGCGGGTAGGTAACGGGCGCCAGGCGCAGCGTGGAGGCGAAGGCGTGTCCGCCGGAGGCGCCGCGTGCACGCGCCACGCCCAGCAGCGAGCACATGTACCCGCGCTCCACGCCCAGGCGGCTCACCGCGCCCGCGGGACACGCGTCCAGCGCGCCCAGCAGGGCGCTGCACAACACATACCATAATACACACACACACTACATACATTACAGTTACACATACACACACATTTCAGAAAAAAAATACTGAAAACGAAAAAAGGCGTGTCGTACAGATAGTGCAATCCACAAAGACGCGCCCCATTCTTTTTCCCAAAGCTTATAGCAGGAGTGTGCAACATTCCGCTAGTGATTTAGTTTTGTCGATACACACTAATTATTATTAGTGACTAATTAGTATGTATCGAAAACACTAGTGGAATTAACTAGCAGTAATAATTAACGATTCGGAAGAAGAGTGGGGTGCTTTTTCGTGGATTGCTCTATCTGTACACCACAAACGACTAAAGTCTATTCCAAATCCTTGTTTCCAATTGATCAAATATCAACTTTATGACACATTTGTTTCAATTTTTGGAAACAGATTTTTTTGAAAACGTTAACGCAGTATAGGTTAATAGCACTATTTAGAAACGCATTTAGTGTGCTACGTCTATGTCACACCCGAATAGTTGATTAACGACAAAGATGAAATTGAATGAAGTCTCACTCTCTGTCCTCTCTCTACGGTTAGAAAACCTAACATAATGCAGAACCAAACTGCAGTGCTATTCTGTAAAAATCCACCTGATGTTAGGGATTGCCCCTATTGGTAGCTCACTTCACGCTCACTTCACCTAAGTTATCACGGTGAGATTTTTACGGAATCGATCGGCTGTAACTGCTACCAAAAAATATCACTTTTGTCATGTGATTAATAAATCCTCACTGTAATTAATTGTAAACACTGCGTCAGCTAGTAAATGATATCTAGTTTAAAAAATTAAATATTGAACAGCAAAATATTCACGAGTAAGTCTCTTAAAAAATTTTACTTACAGAAATTAACATTTCATTTCACTACATACAAGAAAGCAAGAAAGATTTATTTTTAATTTTGTAACAGAAACACGTAAATATAAAAAATAATTGGTTAAGTTTTGCTCGAATAGCCACTAAGTACAGTCAGCAAAGGAGACAAGTATGCAGGGTCGTCGAATATAGTTGAACTTTACTAAGAAACCGATAGATGTTTTCGAATGAAATTTAATTTGATAAATGAATTGTTTGTTTTCTATTAATTTAATTTAATTTTATTCGGAAACTACAATCGGTTCCTTATTAAAATTCAACTATATTCGACGACCCTGCATACTCATCTCCTTTGCTGACTGTACATAACAACAAAGTAAATAATATAAAGGTAGCTGGCAGTTGCACTTACTGACTGTGACAATAACGGGAAGATCACCTCACTCACCTCATAGCGTTTACAGGCATCCCAAATGTCTGAATAAAGATGGCCAGCTTGGGCGCGGGTAGGCCTCTCATGCCCGCCTCCAGCAGTGGCGAGCGGGCACAGCGCACCATGTTCAGACGCAGCCAGTCGGGCAGAAGGCATATCTCCTCTTCTGTCTCTAAGTTGTACGCTTGTGGGGCATCGCTGCCTACCCACACTGACGTCAGCCAGGAGTACATCTCTTGGTTTGTGTCGTCTGCGAATTACATAATTATAATCAGCCTATAATGTTTCCAGTGCTGGGAAAAAGGCCTCCTCTTTGTGAGAGGGTGTGGGCTGTAATCTATGACGCGGGCAGCTGGATTGTCCGAAAGGGTTACCGCTACCCCGGAACACAAAGGGCTAAGGAAGGAACACGGGTGGGTTTTAGTCAGTAAGAGTCTGACACTCCCTTCTGCTCCACCCAGAGCGGGAGGGGTCATTTGATGATTTCCCATCCTCAAAAAAAGAAAAAAAAAAGTGTCACATGTTTTCGATTTTTAGTGTTCCGTACCTCAAAAGGAAAAACGGAACCCTTATAAGTTCATTTTGTTGTCCGTCTGTCTGTCCGTTTGCCAAGACCCTTTTCTCGGAAACGCATGGAGTTATCAAGTTTAAATTAATATCAAATACCCAGGGCTGCAATTCCTTGAAGCAGAGAAAAAATCAAACTTCTAAGTCAACGTAATTAAAAGATACGGCCGTTTATGTTCCGTTTATGCCGCATATTTTGCCATCATCATCGTAGCTATATAACTAACAAAGGAGATGTTCCAAAATGTATGGAGCCTGGGCCAGGTCCTTGTACACTATACTTAAAAATAGGGAAATTAATTTAAAACAGTTCTCAACTGTCCAATTGCTTTAAAATAGCTTGGTTTTCTGGTAAACAGAAGAAATTACACTTGAAATTGCAACACACAAAAAACAACCCGTCATGGTGGTAAGCTGTCATTTTGATTGATTAATGACGTTTGACATGTTTTTGTTTATTTCGACGCTAGACGAAAGTGACAGAAGTGACACTTTTGTGACAACTGACAGTTCTCTTTTTAACAACAGAGTAACTAAATCTGTGAGACGCCATGTTGAAAGTCGATAAAATTAATTGATAAATATCAGTTCACTACCACAAAAGTACACATTTAATTGAATTATCTGTATTTTTCCCGAATTCTACAGATTTTTCTCTTTTTTTTGAGATACTGTACATAGACCAGGCCCATTTTGAAACATCTCCTTTACGGTTTTCGGATTTTTTCCTTTACTTGTGCTACATGACTTTGCTTCTTGCTAAATGTCATGATTCTAAGTCAACGGGAAGTACATAGCCTATACATTTTGATTCTCTTGAGATTGTCGAAATATACGTTTTTTGCGGCATAGACGGCCGAATCTTTTTGTTACGTTAACTTAAAAGTTTGATTTTTTCACTGCTTCAAGGAATTGTAGCCTTGTATTTGATATTCATTTCAACTTGATAACTCCACGCGTTCCCGAGAAAAAGGGTCTTGACAGACAGACGGACGGATGGACGGACAACAAAGTAATCCTATAGGGGTTCCGGTTTTTTCTTTTGAGATATGGAACCCTAAAAAGACACAGCGAATCTTTGGCCCTTTTCTTACACTGGAAACCGATGAATAAGTAAGTTACAATGTCGAAAAACTGGTTATAAGCTGGTTTTTCTTTAATTCAATATTTGTTTTTTTGTATGTTGGTTTGTTACGCATTCACGCAAAAACAGCTGAACAGATTAAGATGAAATTTGGCACATGTGTAGAACATGACCTGACGGGCAATTCTATTAATTTTTAATAACGTTCACAGTCTGATCTCACTCTCAATCTGTCAAAAATACCTCCAATTTCCCTACATTTTGACAAGTTTTTGACATTTGTTTGTCGCTGAGATGAGACTGCAACTAGATTTTGAACGTTTTAAATTACGAGAATTGGCCTTCTGGATTACGACATAGGATACTTTTTATCCCGATATTCCCACGGGATCGAGAGTTATGCGGGTAACACCGCAGGGCACAGCTAGTAAAAAATAAAATAAGTAATTAAAACTAGTCTTTATTTTCTTCTTAGTAATGATGTTTGTGATTACTTTGATGTTTGGGAGTTCCAAGGCACAGCTAGTAAAAAAATAAAGTAATTAATTAAAACTAGTCTTTACTAGCTGCGCCCCGCGGTTTCACCCGCGTAAGTTTTGATCCCGTGGGAATATCGGGATAAAAAGTATCCTATGTGTTATTCTGATGTATAAGCTATATTACTGTAAAGTTTCATCAAAATCCGTTCAGTAGTTTTCGCGTGAAAGAGTAACAAACATCCATACATACAAACTTTCGCATTTATAATATTAGTAGGATTTTCTTCTGACTCTTCTTAATCCTTATAATATTTTTTTTGTTTAGCCTATACTGTCCCACAGCTGGGCAAAGGCTAATAATATTTAATAATAAAATTTATTCTCGATTGTTAACACTGTTGGGGTCACCGGGATAGCAAATTAAACACGTATGTTGCAGGGAATAATTGCTCGTCAGTACGTATTCGCTTCCGAGGCTGGCATGTCGTCTGTTCGTGCGGCGAATGTTTCATATGGCGCAGACGTAGGCATGTGGATACGCGAGTCCCACAACACTATATTAAGGGCCTATACTACCTCAAATGGCTCAGTATGATCCTCCGTTATGTCGAAAATACTGCAGCATTAATTTTGAAATAAATATATGGTAAAGTTGAGGATTAATGCTAGGTCTTATGTTAGACGAAAACACGATTTCATAAAATTTTCTTGATAGAAAAAATTCCAAAGTTACCTCCAAACCGAACAATAAACCGCCGGTATTCAAAAAATAGTTCAAATTAGATCATGAAACTTTGTATACTAACCGAACTAACTATAAAGCAGGTCTTATGTTATTTACTTTTTTTTAATTACCATTATTTTCACCGTAAAAAGCAAATACCTAAACTATTGGCGCTGCCTGCCGCCTAGCACCGCACTCTGTCTCGCTCTCACTCAGTCCACGAGCAGTATCGTGCGAGCGAGATAAAGAGTGACTTTTAGCTGAGGTAGTGTAGGCTCTTAACGACAATAAATAGACAAAGAGGAAAAACAAATGAGTTATTTGAGTACTCACAAATGGACGGTCCGACACACAGCAGCTTGATGTAGGCGTGCGCCAGCAGCAGGTGCAGGGTGGCGGCGCGGCCGCTGGGCCAGTGCAGCTGCACGCGCTCGCCGAAGCCCCACGCGCTGCCCGGCGCCGCCTCCTCCTCGCCCGGCGCGCCCGAGCGGACCTGCGGCCGGACACTACTGATGAACAATATCACTTAAGAGTGTCCGTGGAGTTTCTTGCTCGTGTTTCTCAACAGGAACCTACTACGCTTCGTATTAGGCAACTTCATATTTTTGACTGACCGACTCCTTGAAAATTCTAAAGTGCCTGTAAATGGTTTAATTAAAATAAATACTTTGAGTCTGAGTTCCGAACAACACGGAGGCAAAATCAAAAGTCATTTCGACTGCATACAAGCAATACCTCCTATCTGATATTTTTGCTTAAATATTGTTTTTAATGCCATCTCAAAATAATAATAAAAAAAAAAACTTTATTAATCTATACTATACATAAAAAAAGAAAACTTGGATTTTTAGTATCTCATTATACCTTGGAATAAGTTTTTTATTAAGTTTTATTGTTCCCCGTTAAAATCCACCCGGAGTCAGATAGAAGGTATTGGGCGCTTGTGGTCGATTTAATTAAATTAGAGTGAGAATCAGTACTCATTAAACAAAATCAAAATATTTTATTTCACATAAGCCTACAAGGGCACTTATGAAACGTCAGAAGCTAGGTGCACGGTTCCAATTGGTCGTTTCCTATGGAGAAGAACCGACAAGAAACTCCACGGTTACTCTTTTAAAAATAATTGGCTTTTACAATGTTTTCTAATTACAGTAGGTAAAGGTAAGGAAACAGCCTTTTTATATTTTTGTACCTAACTAACCAGCCTATGGATCATTGTTGTCTAAGAAAATAAATAAATAATTCTTAGTATAAGAAAAGCCCCACCTTCTGCATATGATCGTACAGTATCTTGGTGAGCGCGTAGAGCGCGCGGTGCTGTGCGCGCTGCGGCTCGTGCAGCTCGTCCGCGCGCTCGCCCGTGCCCACCACGTTGCCCATCATAAGGGACCGCTCCATTATCACTTGACACATATCCTGGGAAGACAATAAACAATATTATAAAAAGTACTAAGCATAATCAGCGTACGCGTGCACGTACTATGCTCGCACGCACAAACACATTCACACAGACAACAGTTCGCTTCTTAAGACTATGCCGACCGCACAGTGGCGCCCTCATCGTTTGTTTGGTTATTTCATACAATTTATAATGAAAATGCAGAAAATAAGGACGTTAAGTTGTGCTTCACAAGATTATACGTTAATATTATTAGAAACGGTAGTTTTATGTTGTTTAATTTTATTATAATCCTTAAAACGGAATATAGTCGCCACTGTTATCCGTTTTAAGGATTATAATAAAACTGAACAATATAAAACTACCGTTTCTAATAATATTAATGTATAATCTTGTGAAGCACAACTTAACGTGCTTATTTTCTGCATTTTCATTCTAAACTGTATGAAATAGCCAAACAAACGATGAGGGCGCCACTGTGCGGTCGGCATAGTCTTAATCGTTATTTGTGTTCCTCACAAAGTAAATAATCAGTATATAAGAGGGTACCTTGGTGTCAAATTGGCCAGCTGTACTAAATTGTTTTTTAAGTAACTACCTACATTTTTGCTTTGTTTGCTGTTGATCTCGTACATATGTTGTTATAATTTTAGATACTTATTCTGCATCTGCATGCTTCGTCATTAGACGACGATAATATATGTTAAAAGTTAAATCTATACTTAATATTATAAAGAGGAAAGGTTTGTATGTATGTTTGTAACGAATTGGCTCAAAAAGTACTGGACCGATTTTAAAAATTCTTTCACCATTTGAATGCTACGTTATTACTGATTATTATAGGCTATTTTTTTCCATTTTTTTCCACCCGTGCGAAGCCGGGATGGACTGCTAGTCTCATATAAGTGAATTGTATTATGTTCTTATGAGAAATAAAGATTCATTAAACCTAATCAGCATATAATGATCCCACTGCTGGGACACAGGCCTCCTCTCTATGAGAGGCAGTGGGCTGTAATCCACCACGCGGGCCCAGTGCGGGTTGGTAGATGTCACATGTCTTCGAATTTTTGGTTCTAGGACATGCCGGTTTCCTCACGATGTTTTCCTTCACCGTTTTGAGAGCAGTGGTGATGAAATTATTGACACAAAGTAAAGCACCTGCCTGGATTCGAACCCACGACCTATAGCTCATAAACCTTATTTTGTATGAACTATTATTTACTGGCCTCGATTCTGTTGTTCAGTTCATCTTTTTCTTTCTATTTCAATAAAAAAAGGACAGAAGATAAATATTAGTTTAGTCCTGTCAAATTAGTCAGCGCCTGACGTAAATTGACGTATTTTTAGTAGCCAATTTTTTTATCTCGTCTAAACTTATCTATGGACTAGCGGCCTGTCCCGGCTTCGCACGGGGGGACATTTATTTTTTAAACATTTTATTTATTTCTTGCAATTAAAAAAGCCTATATTAATCAGTGATAATGTAGCATTCAAATGGTGAAAGAATTTTTAAAATCGGGCCAGTACTTTTTGAGCCAATTCGTTACAAAAATACATACAAATCTTTCCTCTTTATAATATTAGTATAGATTAGTATAGATTATCTAATTTGACAGGGCTAAACTAATATTTATCTTCTGTCCTTTTCATAATGAAATAGAAAGAAAAAGATGCACTGAACTTAAACTTAGTTTAGTTTGTGAACAACAGAATCGGGGCCGCTGTATCTGTTTAGCTGTAAGTTTTCCTAATTAAATAAATAAATAATTCGTGGCCGTTTAAGTTCATACATCTGGTCATACACGCACGCCCGTTGCGATTGATTGAGCCCAAACACGATACGTCTGCTGTAAGTTGTTGAGGAGTTGTTCATTCCGAGCTGCAGCATCAGGTCAGGGTTACCATATAATTGCAGTGTTAACAAAATACTATAGTATACCAAACAAGTCAATCGGACGAGTTAAACAGAAATCCATTGTGTGGCCGAGATTCCTACACCAAGCAGAAAAGACCTGAGGGGCAATTCTCGTTATTTTAAGAATATTCGCAGTCTGTAGGCCAGTTCTCGTAATTTAAAACTTTCAAAATCTAGTCGCAGTCTCATCTCGGCGACAAACAAATGTCAAAAACTTGTCAAAATGTAGGGAGATTTGAAGTATTTTTGACAGATTGAGACTGAGATCAGACTGTGAACGTTCTTAAAAATTACGAGAATTGCCCCTCTGATCTCAGTCTCAATCTGTTAAAAATACCTGTAATTTCTATATATTTTTGACATTCGTTTGTCACCGATATGAGACTGCGACTAGATTTTGAACGTTTTAAATTACGATAATCGACCTTCAGATTGCCTTCAAAATGGCTAAACAGATTTTGTATAAAACAGCTAACAAACACACCGGTTCAACTAGCCTTCTAATTAAAAAATCACATTGAAATCGGACCACCCGCTAGGGAGTTACCATGCCACAGACAGACCCTCAGGTAGAACAACAGGGCCGTCAAACTCACCAGCGCCAGCTCGGTGTGGTCGCTGTGCGGCGTGAGCTCAGTGTACTTGTGCAGGAAGGCGATGTAGGCGGCCATGTGGCTCGGGATACACTCCACCATGCAGGCGCCGCGGATGCGCAACACCACCTCCTCGCGGACTGTCTCCCAGTGCGGCAGATCCCACAGGAGGCCCAGCCACTCTCTACAAGAGAAATATATGTGTTTAGATGTGCAGATGTTGGCCCCGATTCTGTTGTTCACAAACTAAATTAAATGTAAGTTCAGTGCATCTTTTTCTTTCTAATTCATTAGGAAAAGGACAGAAGATAAATATTAGTTTAATCCTGTCAAATTAGATAATCCATAGACAAGTTTAGACGTGATTAAAAAATTGGCTACTAAAAATACGTCATTTTACGTCAGGCGCTGACTAATTAGACAGGACTAAACTAATATTTATTTTCTGTCCTTTTCTTAATGAAATAGAAAGAAAAAGATGTACTGAATTTAAATTTAGTTTAGTTTGTGAAAAACAGAATCGGGGCACATTGCCCAGGAAAATGTCATTTTCTTGTTTTCGCAAAAAAAAACCAGTGAAGAATTTTTACCGGGATCATCTTTATTTAGGCATGATATATACTGTGTGAAAAGTACACAGCGATACGTGCGAAAAATTAAAATTCTATAAAAGGTCCATAAAATAAGTAGTCAATTTATGCTAGCACAAAATTTCTTTTATATTCTGTGTAAAAGAATCCTATACAAGATTCACCGAGGAATAGCTTGAGATATATAGCTTCGAAATTTTGGGGTAACGGTGCATTTTGTTGAGGGGTCCGTGGCTAAATAATGACAGCCGCACAGGTCGATCGATCAGGTTAAGCTACGCTTGCCGCAGTTGGTCTGTGGATGGGTGACCATCTTTACATACCGAGACCCCTCCGTGCCTCGGAAAGCACGTTAAGCCGTTGGTCCCGGCTGTCATTTGTGGATCTTTGACAGTCGTTACGGGTAGTCAGGAGCCCGAAAGTCTGACAACCAGTCTTACCAAGGGGTATCGTATCACTCAGTAACTGGGTTGTGGAGGTCAGATAGGCAGTCGCTCCATGTAAAACACTTGTGTTCAGCTACATCCAGATAGACTGGAAGCCAACCCCAACATAGTTGGGAAAAGGCTAGGCAGATGATGATGATGATGATGATAGTGCATTTTGTTGCCGAACCACGCCTAGGTCTTATGAATTAGGTCTAGGTCTTATGAATTGGGTATCGGACATCAGAGGGGCAATTCTCGTAATTTTTAAGAACGTTCACAGTCTGATCTCAGTCTCTATCTGTCAAAAATACTTCAAATTTCCCTACATTTTGACAAGTTTTTGACATTTGTTTGTCGCCGAGATGAGACTGCGACTAGATTTTGAACGTTTTAAATTAGCAGAATTGGCCTACAGATTTATTAATAATACGTCATTATCGGTTACCCTCTCTTTCTTGTCTTCTGCCTCTCTTATTACTCATTCCTATTTAAAAATGTATCACCTCAACTGTCCCATACACAACTTGAATACTTACTCGACTCGAATGTATGGGACGGCTTATAATTTTTTCAAGATAACGATGTTGGTCTCATGGAGAATGTTGTTCAGTTTGATGGTCTGTACCACACCCTTATATATTCCAACCGCCTCTAAAAAGTATCTAAAATAGACCAAAAGCGCGGTTTCTACATCTATTAACTTATCTTGCTAACAACGCCGAGTCGCCCCGCAAGAGATGTAATATGAGGCTTCCGTTGTAAATTCTCGTCTAGGGTGTTTCCTAGGAAAACTAGATAGATATATGAATAACGAAAAGCATGGGGACGATAGATAAAATAATGTTAAACACTCACTCGGGGCTCACTTCAGCGTTGTAATCAGTTTCAGATGTATCCTCCGGTTGCAGTACCAGTTTTAGACCCTGTGAAATTAAATTTATATTAGCACCAAGGAAGAAAGTAGTAGAAAAGTCTAAATAATTCACTACCACCGCCGTTTTACTTTGCACAGTATGCGTCTTGTTAACCGACTTCAAAAAAGGAGAAGGTTATCAATTCGACGGTATGTTTTTTTTTTACTTCTGAAGTGGTCCCATAGTCACCAAGTCAGGATCTGATGATTGGATCCTGGAGAAATCGAGGGCAACCCTCAAATTTTGTAGGCATACCTATAGCGATTTGAGTATTCACGGTTTGCGATTCGATTAGGTACTTTAATGTGGTTGCTAAGAATGAGTATCGTGAAGTGGAGCTGATGGTGACTTATCAATCAGCTCCAATTCTCCTGGTTTTTACAAGGAGAACTCCTCAACAATTAACGTCCCTGCATCGGGAAAAGCAATATTTTGTAAAAGGTGATGAGCAGTTGACATTAGGCTATTGAAACTTAGAAGAGATACAACTGGCCCACTAAAAAGTAAATAATAAAAAACTTTTTTTACAAAAAATACAACCGACTTCCAAAAAAACACTACAAAGTGAAAAATAACTTAAATTTCGGAAGTCGGTGTCGTTGGTTCCACATTTATTTTATTGACACCGACTTCCGAAATTTAAGTTTACTTTTCACTTTGTAGTGTTTTTTTGGAAGACGGTTGTATTTTTTGTAAAAAAAAGTTTTTCCAAATAAACTGCGTAGCTACGGTTTTCTACTACAGCGGTGGCCGCCACATAGCGGCCGCAGTGACGGCTGTCATGAAGATAAGAGCAGTGGAATTTGACATTACGGTGTCAAAAAACGCTCTCTAAGGAAACACACCAACTTACTTTTATAACTCACCGTAGCCATAGAGAAAAATAGATTAGAATACTTTAATAAACAATGTTTCAGTGAATACATTGGACGGTAAATTGCGGACGCTATGTAGCGGCCAACGCAGTTTTAAGAAACCATAGCTTTATAGAGTAAGCGAAGCGTTTGACCACTATCTGAGTAAAGAGATGTAGATGCGGTGGATGAAGGTGTACGCTTTTGTAGAAGTAACCTATTCACTTTTCCTTGGAGTCTCACAGGGAAGGGGGGGAGGGAGGGAGGGTCTCTTACATCAGGTCCCGAAAAACTAAAAAAAAAATTTTTTTTTTTTGCTAATATACAAGGCAAATTATCAAAAATATATAAAAGCTGGGTTTTCTCGAATCCCATGAATTTTCGCCTAGGCTTTATAAGGTGCTTAATTGTTGCAAAAGGGTCGTATTATCACGACCTCACATTACAAATCACCCTGTAGATATACTGTGACTGCAACCTTTCTGAAGAATAAATAAATAAACACAAGAATGAGGTAACAGACTTTCAAAACATGTTATGACTGACTGATGACTGTCATCGGTTGGCTGAGATAACAACAGACAGCAAATTACATGACATGAGTTTTTGTTGATTAGCCTTTTAGGAACCTTGTGGTAGTTTTGGGGGAGAATTATAAAGCTATTAGAAAACACAGAGCAAGGAGTTAGTCACGTTACGCACAGGCGAGATGATACCGCGACGATTTTTTATCGCGCAATGGATTTTCAACTCTCGATATTGAGCCGAGCATTGAGAATCCAACACAGTGCATCCCAGCAAGCTAAAAAACAAACTGTTGGATTTCCAACTCTCGGCTTTAAGCAATGCGTTGAAAATCCAGTGCGCGACACAAAGACGGGCGTCGGTTCGAGGGCGTACATTCACCAATCACTCACCCTGCTGGCGCTGGCCCTGGTGGGCGCGTGCGTGTGCGCCAGGCGCTGCATGTAGTAGTGCAGCACGGCGCGGGCGCCCTCCTGCGACTCGGCCACAGTGCGGCGCAGGTGGGCACACAGCTCACCCGCCTTGCCCACCTCGCCGCCCGCGCCGCCCGCCGACAGGAACTCGCACAGGCATTGCACGGGGAGCACGCTACGGCCAAATAGAAGACAGTTAAATAGTAGATTATTTACAAGCCGTCTGGCCGATGGCGACTCCCATCGGCAAAGATGACAAACTTTTATCCCCTATTTAACATTCGCACTTCGGAGTTTCGGACTAGACTCGACTAGTGGCTGACTAGTTTTTTGACTATTCACGACTAGTTTCGAAGTGCTCTCGACTAGTCCGAAAACTAGTGTGAAGTGATTTTTTGCAAGTATTACTATCAAGTTAAAGTTTCCTAAAGCCATGGGAAAATTCATCAAAAAAAGTCCAATTCTTGTCTAACCGAGTTGTAACAAGATAGAATAGGCTCCCGGAAAATATTGTGACAGCTCCCACACTGAACTACTTCAAGAATAGACTTGTAGAGGGATGAGGAACAGAGTGTAAAGTTCACTCAACCTCCATAGAAAAGGGAGGATCCTCCGATCAGACGGGTGTTGTGTCTGGCGGGCAACTGCCCGATGATTCATATCGGGCCATTGTATGTATGCTAGTTGCGCGGTAAACTCTGCTTGCGAGATGCAGGATTTTGTGACGTCAGAATGACGCGTCGTTCGCATGTGGCGTTGTAGATACCGCTACAGACTGCCTAACTAGCAAAACAGTCGAATAATGAGTTATTCGGCTACAGATCTAATAAATGTTGAGTAGTAGCTACGTAGTAACCACAATGTAGTGTAAAAGCGTTTATTACGACTTTTTAGCATTTTTCGCTTTTAAGTGCTTTAACCGTGTCGTATAAACGTTTACTCGGTATTCTTATAGTGCATTTATAAAATGATCATATAGTAGCTACCATTTCTCGTTTATACCACATATGAGTGCAGTAATAGCGCTATTAGAGTTGTCGATTCTCAAGTTTCATGTTTAAGAAGCTACTTTATGGCTGCTATTCGATATTACTATATTAGACCAAATTCGCCGAATAAAAGCTACCTATTTACTGAAAAGTATCTTAATATCTGTAAGTATCTAAATCGATTAGTCGCATGTAAGTGTTTATATTGCAGTTACTGAACTTGAATCAAAAATCAAAATCATTTTAAAAATTATTTAAAATGAATAGTATGCAGTTAATTTTTGTATTAGGACCCGCTTTGCTTACACACCTGCTTCTAAGTAAAATAGTTACTTAAGATTTTTTATTTTAATTAAGGAACCCCAAAATGTCTACACATGGCTGCGCTATGTCCTATAAATGAGATACCATGATACAATTATTAGACTAATAGGCAAAAAAGAGATGTAATAGCAATATATTTACTTAATGAATGAATGAATGAATTGCACCGATCCCAGCGTGGTTAAACCAGACTCGATTAATCGAATGAACCCCAAGATTCGCACTAGCTTCTGTAGCCTCATGATCATGGTGCTACAGCGGCCATTGCATATCAAGGAATAGACCGGGGGGCGCGGTAATTGGTAAGGAGGACGTGCCCGTAGGATAGGGAAGGATTTAAGAGCCTACCGGATATGCATCCTAGAGCAAGCATTGGACTAGTGGAGAGATGGGTAATTATTATCTATGGATGGGCATCTTCTAACGACCTTGCCGCCAGGCTGGTTCAGGTCGAGCTTCATCGGCGAGTCTTTTGGCGGAGTGTTACTGCTTTCTCGGTTCTTTTGTATGTCATTGTTCTGTTGTATTGTGTTAGATGTTGCTGTTATCGATGTCATCTTCGGATGTTTCGCTACTATCCGTTTCCGGTTTATTGTAAATCTCACTAGCAGCGATCTTGATCTTACTTTTGTCTTCCGCTGTATCCATCCAGAAATTGATTCCCTTGTCCAAGTACTTCATGTCCTGTTTTAAATTGTCGTTCCATGTGTAAATAGGTCGGCCGACCTTCTTGGATTTGGCTTTGTATTGCATTGCTGCATGTAGCAGGTGTGGTTTGCGACGCCTGTAGACATGTGCGAGGTAGCACATCCTATGGTTCTTGATGCGTTTGGTTACTGTTTTTCCGTCTAATATTTCATGCATTTTCTTTTGTCTTGGTTTATTTCTAGAGTGGTTAATCAAGTCCCTCATGATAACTCGCTCATATTTTCTGAGTCTTGATCTGTTAGCTTTAGTAAGTGCCGAAACTTTCAAACCGTGTATCATGCACGGTACGATCACCATTCGATACATGAGTCTGGCTAATTTCCAGTCCATATTTGAATTATTTATGAATGGTAGTAACGATTTGGCGTTTTTCATGGCCTGTTCGCAACGTTTTTTTATAGTGCTTTTTCTACTTAATGTAGATGTTATGTATGTACCTAGGTATTTAACTTCTTCACATGTTGGTATACTTATTCCATTAAGGGTCACGTGGGTCGTTATCTGTGTAGCTTTGGGGTCCCTAATTAGTATTTTTGTTTTTGTTTCGTTTATTTGGAGGCCTACACTGTTTAGTAGGGGTTTAATATGGTATATGATACCTTCTAATCCTTCTAGGTCATCTGTAATAAAGATAAGGTCATCCGCAAATGATAATACTAGAGGGAGTGAGATTTCGCGATCCTGGTCAAGTTTTATTAATTGTGTTTCTTCGTCGAGGGTTCTAAGGACTTCGTCGATGACCAGTGTAAACAGGCGAGGGGACAGAGGGCAACCTTGTTTGACTCCCTTTCCTTTAATAATGCAACTGCTTTGCTGGCCACACCATTTGATGCATGTTCGTTCATTCATGCATACCTTGATTATCCTGTTGGTTAGCGATTTGTTGGTTCGTTGTAATAAGATATCTCTTAGTGCATTGAGGTCGACGTTGTCAAATGCCTTTTCAATGTCGAGGGCGAGTACATAAATTCTTTTACCTGCACGCCATTCTTCGTCTAAGACCCTTTTAAGCGGGAATATATGGTCGTCTGTTGATCTATTGTTTAAAAAGGCCGCTTGGTAGTTGCCCAATTCCGTTATTATCTCATCTAGTTTTTTTAATACGTAGGAAGCGTAAATTCTGTAACCCGTATTGCAAACCGATATGCGGCGATATTCATTCTCATTTTTAGGGCTATTGTTTTTTGGAATTGGTACCTGTACGGTCTCCAACCATGTGTCAGGTGCTTCGTTCAGTGTCCAGGCTTTGTTCATGTGTTTGGTGACGGCTTCTTGTAATATTTGGGGCATTGCTTTGTACAATTCGATTACCACTTGGTCCGTTCCGGGGGCTGTCCCGTTCCGCATTTTATTAATGATTGCCATTACGTCGTCCGTAATGGGTCCCTCACCCTGTACTTCGGTTATCGGCTTTTTTATATTAATTGTTGGTATAAGATGGCCCTCGGATTTTTTTAAAATTTGCTCCCATTTGGTCATTGGTATATAAGTAGATCTTTTTCGACGTTTTGTTTGAAGTTTGTTCCTGCTGTAAAAAAAGTATAGCATCTGCATGCGTTTTGCAGGGTGTTTTTTCCCCAATCCATTGAGGCAGGCCCTGCATGCTTTTTGCTCTTCCTGATATTTAACCTTTTGAAGTGTTGCCTGACATTCTTTTACTCGGTTGTGCCTATTTGGATTATCTGGTTGCCTGCTTTGTAGGAATTTAGCCTTTTGTAGGTTAGCAAGAGCTAGTCGATGATCTCTGGAGAGAACTGGCTGAAAAATAAGAGTTTCCTGAGCAGCCGATTTTAATACTTCCGTTATGGTATTCCAGGGTATTTCGATGATTTTGTCCGTTGAGTTGATCCCTTTATCTTTTAGTTTTTTTGTTATGCATTCTTGGTATTTTGTTTTTGTGAATTTACTATTGAGAGCGGCATAATAGCATTGTTTATAGTTAAAATCCTTGGCCACAATTGTTGTTTCCTTCGCGGCTTGCTGTTGTCTTTGTGTAATAATGTGTTTGGTGCTTTCTTTCTTGTTTGAAATTCGATTTGTTCTTATTAGACCCCAGATTATTTTATGGTCGGATGTGCCCCTAGCGGCCCATTCGCCTTTAATAAAATCAAAAAGTTTTTCTGATGCATGTGTCGTTATAATGTGATTTCTGAGTGCCCTTTGACCACGTTACCCTGCACGATGATCTCGCTTTTGTCGTTTCTATTTGCAGTTTTTCCCTGTTGGCTATATCCATTAACATTTCCCCGTTGTAGTTAGATAAGTCATGGTGTAGGTTTTGTTGGATCAGCCCTTTGCGTTGGAAACTTTGTGTATCATGTCGACCAATATGAGCGTTAAAGTCGCCAAGAATTATTAAAGTTTTGGTTTTTGTCTGATCAAGTTTAATAAGCCTGTGAAGGATCTGTTTGCTATAGATGTACAACTGTTTATGTGAGAATTGATTATATACAGATGAGCAGGCTTGTCATTTTCCCTGTTAACTTGAAGAGTAGCTGACATCGCGTCTGTATCCTTTTTCCTGTTAACTAATTCAATTTGAGCATCTTTTCTGATTAGAATTGCAAGTCCCCGATGTGTTTTACCTGAGGTTCCATAGAGGTGCCATTCGTAGTGTGTAGAGTTGTATGCTCCTGAGTTCATACCTGTTTCTTGTAAGCAGGCTACATGAATGCCCCTAATTGAAAGTTCAGCGTCAATTTTATCTTTTTTGGTCGGTTTTGAGGCCCCGCGGACGTTCCAAGTTGCAATACGCAAGTCTAGGCAAGTGTACTTTATTGAGGTAGACGGTTGGTTTCTAAGTATTGTGAACCCAGTGACATCTGCGACTACTTCTGATAACGGTGTACACATTGGTGTTTGTTGTTCATATTGTGTTAATGAGCTAGCTAATTGAGGGCTGTTCGTTTGAGACTGGGATTTCGTGAGTTGACCTTTCTCTTCACGTGTGTTGTACTGGTTAATTAAAGGCTTATTATATATTGTTGTTGTGACATTGTTCGATTTTTTCATTATATCTATCGGGTTGCTGTTATAGTGTTTGTCGTCGGTCATGACCCAGCTATCGTAGTGCTGGTCCTTGTAGAGGATGTGTATGTTGCCGGGTACTGGTTCGCCGGTAGGTGAATACACTAGGTTGTGTCTTGTATCCGTGTGCACGTGCAAATTTACAAGATAGAACTCGGCTGCGGCGATTAAGATATCCTCTCCTCCCCAGAACGTCTTGTTAAACTGCTGTGTTATGTATTTTGTTATTCTTTGTTCCTGGGAGAGAATGCTGTTAGGAAGAATTTCTTGTACATTATTTAGAAGGGCTAAGCGAATTCTTTCGTCATCTCGATGCTCTAAAACATATGAAGCAAGATCCTGACGGACAGACACGTGGTCGAAAGCTAAACCCATTACATTATTTATTTGATGTGCTATGGCCCTGAATAGGCAGTTTCCGTCTTTTGTCATACGCACAATTGTGCCCATTTTAAAAGAAAAAACTTTTTGTTTTTATGGTATTACAAGACCTGCTCTGCACACATGTGTTGTGTAGCTTTGGGTTTGTGAACCACTATAGCTGACAGGGGAGCTTAACGCTTGAAATTTATGAGCTTCGCTATTTTTTGTTACTTAACCTTTTTTTTTTACCCTTTCGGTCCAATTTTGCGCGCGGTTTACAAATTTTACAAGCTAGGAAATAGGTAGCTTGTTCAAGGCAGTTTTGATAATTTAGTACAATGTTAAATTAAGAAAAGCGTGAAGTACTAATTCTAGAGCGATACCGTATTTCAGGTTAAAATAATAGAGTGTATTATTTTGTCCTTCGCTCCTAAATATAATATGAAGAAATTTCCTTAAAGCCTATTTATAGCTTACAATGATGTTAAATTCACGCGTGGCGTCAAAAGTCCAAATTAACAACGCAAAACGCAGTTTTATACAGCCTCCAAGCCTCTATCGGAGGTCCCTGAAATATATAATGGAAAGATCTCACCAAATCCACGTCGTCGATATTCTCGGCCGGAAGGCCTAGACCTCAGGCTTGTATATCAGGTACACACGTATGCCACTTTACCACCGTTTTAAGGTGTTTTAATTTGCACCCACAAAAACACAGCAAGCGAAACCCCGTTCGAGTTTCAAGCTCAGAGTCAGCCACGTGTTGTGCACATTGCATCAAGTAAAAACAAAGGCGGGTCAAGACACGACACGTCTGTCCCCTTCGGCGGCCACTATCCGAATCTAATAGCAATATATTTACTTAAACATGTTTAATGGATATTGATATAACATCGTGATAAAATTTGTGAAATTTTATTTATTATTGTTTTTATATTATTAATCATTAGCATGGCCCACAAATATATGTTAAATAATTCCTAAGATTTCATCGACAAAGATACTTTGCATGTTCATTTACTAGCAAAATTCAATAGACAGTACACTGCTATTACATTCTACAAAAAAGTAGATGTAGTTATTAAGTTTGTTCTAATGTCACACACAATATAAGTTCCGTTTCGGCAAAGGAATGAAAATTATTGATAAAATAATGGAATAATAGTGGCGAAATAACTGATACAGAGCGAAATTGTGGAATACCAGCAATTTTTTTTGACAAAAATGACGATTTATAGCAAATCGGCAACATTTACTCCACGATTTTGTTGATTAATAGTAACGAACACCGCTTTAACTCCACCAATGGTCATGGAAAGGCAGCAATATTGCTATTGCTACTCTAAATTTGTTCCAGTTTTGCTATTACTCGATAATTATTCCACAATTATGTTTCTTACTCAACAGTAACACGACTTTCATAGCACTATTAGCTGAATAATTTGTGCTCAAATCACGTTGAGTAAACGTTTACTTTCTTTTTATTTGACATATTACATCTACCCACAGATATAGATATACCTAGATAACGCAAGTATCACGATCTGTATGAAAACTAAGCGTGCCATTTTTTTGACTACCTACTATGACGTCACATGCGCTCTTTCTCACTCACGCTCACCCAGCCAGCATACACAGGACTGAGCCCGAAAGTGGTGGCTTACGATTTTTGAACGTAAGTTGGTGCGATTTTTGGCACGCGAAGTAGTTGCTCTTGCGTTATCTAGGTGTATCTATATGTGTGCATCTACCTTATTGAACTATCAGCTGAAACAGAAACGTGGTATCGACCATTATAGCACATCTTTTTTCCAATTCGTTGGACAGATTAAATATTAATATCTCCAAGCTATTTGATACACACGCATAAGCTATGTAGCTGCTAATGTATCTAACCATACAGGGTTAGTTTTACAGTACAGACCATCAAACTGAACAACTTTCTCCATGGGACCAATATCGTAATCGCGAATAATTTATCAACTGTCCCATAGAAAACTTCAATACCTACTCGACCTAATGGGACTGCTGAATTTTTATTCGCGATTACGATGTCGGTCCCATGGAGAAAATTGTTCAGTTTTATGGTCTGTACCACACCCTTAAATTTGGCTGGTCTTTGAAAACTAACCCTGTATAATATAGTAATAATAAGTTGATTTGCCTTATGCTTTAACTGCTATGCAAGCGGTTTGAACATTAAGCCTCAAATTCCTACGGTTTTTAGTGCAGCTTTCGTGTTGGGAGCACAAGTTATTTTTTTTATACACAGCATTTGTTTTTAATAATATGAATAATTAAAATATGAACCCAACATTTTGTAATGGTAGTACACTTACTCGTACACACGTCCAAACAAAGTCGCCTTGTTGTTGTGTTACATTTCATGTTACGTCTCACATATAGATACCCATCATAAAATATCGTACAGTGAGCGCTGTGTGAACGCTGACTATATCTTTCCTACCTCAGCTCTAACTGGTCATGTCTCAGCAACTGATGCAGCCAGGGCATGGCTCTCCTGGTGCCGTGTCTTTCCACCAGGTCCAGCAGTAAGGCAGGCTGACGGCACAGAAGCTTGCCCAGGCGCATCTGAGAGTTCATCGCTTGGAGGGTCTCGATGATCGCTTGAGGAGGTTTCCTAGCAGGACCCAGAGGTTCCAGGGTTGTTAGCTGAAAGAGAGAGTGGTGATGAGAATATGGCACAATATATTTTTGGATACTTAAGCCATAAAGTATTTATTTATTAAGCTTTGTGCACAATAAAGGTACAACGGCGGACTTAATGCCTTAGTCAATGGTCCCGATTCTGTTGTTCACAAACTAAATTAAATTTTTAAGTTCAGTGCACCTTTTTCTTTCTATTTCATTATGAAAAGGACAGAAGATAAATATTAGTTTAGTCCTGTCAAATTAGATAATCCATAAATAAGTTAGACGAGATTTAAAAATTGGCTACTTAAAATACGTCAATTTACGTCAGGTGCTGACTAATTTGACAGGACTAAACTAATATTTATATTCTGTCTTTTTCTTAATGAAATTGAAAGAACAAGATGCACTTAACTTAAATTTAGTTTAGTTTGTGAACAACAGAATCGGGGCCATGTCTACCAGTAGATAAAACGGTAGGTGCATGAAGTTAGTGAGTAAAAAAAATAAGAAGATTAAGATGAAAGTGTCAGTGTAGCCCGTGAAACTCAAATTTTCTTACGTTATTTGCAAATTGCAGTTCAGTATTTGGTGGTATGTCGATCTAAATAGGATTCGCGGCCGAAGCAAATATTTTTATTTCTTAGCACTGGTGTACCTGACTGAGCAGTCTCGAGGAGTGTTCGCTGATGGGCAGCTTGGCGTTGCTGGCAGCTGCAAGGTGCGTCTCCAGCTGTAAGATGGTAGCTCGCTCGGTCTCCGCTCGTTCGGCTTCAACTGCGGATGAGCTGTTCGTCCATTCTATGCTCGGCTTGCTAGGGAAAGAAATATAAGGCTTATTATAAAACAAACCGTGTGGTAGTTGGAATTTGCCATCGGACTAAATGACGAATTTACATACAAACTTTCATCCCTTATTTAATTCCTTTAGGGGATTAATTTTCAAAAATCCTTCTCTAGTTATATAAGGAATATTTTTGAAAAATTTCGTCCTTATAGACCCACCGGTTTAGGCTGTGCGTTGTCTGACAGTGAATTAATTTCATATTTTTATTAATTAAAACATTGAGTAAATTAACACGTTTACGTCATTTTAGAAATTTCGAAAATTGGTTGTTTTGAACCCAAAAAAGACTTTGTCATTTTTGTATGGGTCTAGTTTAGATATTTAGTCGACCCAAAGAAAGTTGGGAAAAACGCGAAGCAGATGATGAATCGGGGGGCATGAGTACAGACGCCAGCATATCAAGCTGCTACAATGTGACAAATTTCTTTAATAGATTTTCAACTTTATCGTTACAGCATAAGGTTCAAAGTTGATTGGGAAAATTTGTCAGTTTCGGGTAGTTTGGTGTACTGGCGTCTGTACAATAAAAAATCTGGAGATTGTTCCATTGAAAAGATTCAAATAACAGTTTTTTTAATAATCGAATATTTCTTGAGCTCAAAATTAAAATAGGACATGACTAGCTGCGCCCCGCGGTTTCACCCGCGTAAGTTTTAATCCCGTGGGAATATCGGAATAAAAAGTATCCTATGTGTTATTCTGATGTATAAACTATATTACTGTAAAGTTTCATCAAAATCCGTTCAGTAGTTTTTCACCTCACAAACTTTCGCATTTATAATATTAGTAGGATAGAATATATAATATTATAAATGTGAAAGTTTGTGAGGATGGATGGATGGATGTTTGTTACTCTTTCACGCAAAAACTACTGAACGGATTTTGATGAAACTTTACAGTAATATAGTTTATACATCAGAATAACACATAGGATACTTTTTATCCCGATATTCCCACGGGATCAAAACTTACGCGGGTGAAACCGCAGGGCGCAGCTAGTAATATTATAAGTAGGAAAGTAGGAAGTAGGATTAACCGATATTTGTTGTTTTGCAGATTATTGAAAGAAGAGACCGCGATGGCCTTTTTCTGCGCGTAACGAGCGATTCCGGTCTACTTACTTGGTGATGCACATCTCAATGAGCGCCCTGAGCGTGGGGTACATGGCGGCGGCGCGCTCGGCGAACTGCTGCGGGTTGTGCGCCGCCAGCATGCTCAGCAGCAGCCAGCCGCGCCAGTACAGCGACGTGATGGCCAGCGCCGGCGGGCTGTAGCTGGCAACACCGAGATTAACAATCATTAAAAGAACCTCCTCTACTCTAAGCTAAAAATATCAAAAATTGCGCGTGTAGCTCCATAAAGAAGAAAGCAAAAGAAGATAGAAGAGACTTCTTAAAAAAATGGAATATGAGAGATTTAGTGTGAGAGACAGAGAGAGTTATATCTTTTTTCTCTCTCATGTAATTAAATGTGCCTAAACGTGACGTGTCCTTGAAATTTCACTCTCACATCTCATCCAATTATCTAACCGCCAACTAAGAAGTTTCACTTCACTTCAAAAAACAACTTTTGTAAATGACTTCAAGCCTACGAATAAGCAGCGGGATTGTCCGAAAGGATTACCGCTACCCCGGAACACAAAGGGCTAAGGAAGGAACACGGGTGGGTTTTAGTCAGTAAGAGTCTGACACTCCCTTCTGCTCCACCCAGAGCGGGAGGGGTCATTCGATGATTTCCCATCCACAAAAAAAAAAAAAAAGCCTACGAATAAGTAGACTTATTACTTATTTGTAGCTTCCAGCAAATTATTTTTATTGAAAAAGAATTGCGTAAAAATAAAGCTATTGGTCACGTGACATTGAATGCAAATCACAGCGCAATACGTCATTACTTCAAGAAGACAGTTTCAAATTGTAAATAAAAAATAATATACTTCATGCTTTAGACATAAAAGTTTTTTTGCACTACCATTAGAAGTAAAAGTGGACTGGTCTTGATCTTGAAAGAAACCACGCTGATTATTATGTTTCTCTCACACAATGTGGTAGTGTTCATCAGTAATCTATAAGATTAGGAGAATTTAGCCATATTTTAATTTCGTAGTAATTTATTTTCTGCTTACCCAGCCGGTAGGGTAATATTATCAGGCGGGTTAAATTGACACAGCTGGAAGATGTAGTCAGCGATCTCCAGCTTATCCACCTGCAGGGGATTGTCTTCAGCGGGCAGGGCGCATGCGCGGCGGACCAGCTGTTCTACCAGCTCGAACACTTCCGCCGGCGAGACTGGGATGTCCTGTGAGGAGTACGAAGGTGTTAAGTGTGGAAAGGGTGCTGGCTAAAAAAGGCCATAGTGGGTTTAAATGGTAGAATAGTTTTTAACTTTTATCTTTATGATCAAGCCTCTGATCAGTATTTTTTTTTTCAAATTTAACTTTTTTCTGTTGAGCAAAGTATCAGCGACCAATCAAGTCTATTATCAATGTTCTTGTATTTAAATTTAAACGGTTAATTTAAATGATAAAAAAATTGAAGACCCTGCATCTCTATTACAGTACCCGGCGATAAATATTGCACATCGACCTTTGGAAAGAGACAATCGGCTAATTTCGGCTTCGTAGAGCGTTATCTCTGTCGCACGAAATACAAACAGTCCGGTATCTATTAGGAGCTGTTAAAACAATTAAGATTTGCTTCTTTTGATAATTCTTTTTATTCTATGTAAGTATAAAATACACCAATTTTTCTATAAGTGATGGCTTTAGGTTGGGGTAAAATAAAATAAAAACTTTTTCCTAAAGATGCCATAGTACAATTTTAAATTATTTAAATTTGGAAGTGTTAACAACTCTAAATATATATTTTGAACTGGACGCGACCGCACTCTATCGCACTTGAAGAACGACTGACAAAACGTCACATAGGTAGTGTGCGACAGAGATAACGCTCTACGAAGCCGAAATTAGCCGATTGTCTCTTTCCATAGGTCGATGTGCAATATTTATCGCCGGGTACTGTACATTATACCAAACAAAAACCTATCGGTATTCGTATTCGGCCGAAAAATCCTTTTTCTTTATTTATTTTATTTTTTTCGTTTGTCGATAGGTTTGGATGAATTCATTTTCACGTTTGATTCAAATTATGTATTCTGACGTTTCACATAGGGTAAAAGATGCCGAATGAAAGCAAAAATGAACCGTCTGATATCGGCTTTACCGATATTATTCAGTAAAACTCGCGATCAAGTCGCGCAAAAAATCTCTTATCCTCGGAATTTTACGCACAACCCATCATTATTAGTAAACATTGAAAAGTTAACACATCAGTTTGAAAAAGAAAATTAACATACCAGAAAGACCAGTGAAGAAAAAGTTGTGCCTTAGTTAACATAGCAGAGTGACAGAGACAGGCATATATCTTTGTTCTTCACTCACTTGGCTTACCTTCGAGAGGCCTATGAAAATGACCCTTAGTAACGTGTTCTGCGGTAAGGGAGCTTCGCAGCACAGGCGATAGGTGACTGCACGTTCAGACTCCGGCGGCCAATTGTCAGCCTTGCTGTAGGATTCTGCTGGTTCCACGAACATCACCTGTAAGGAACATGGAATTAAACGGCGGTATTGCTCTGGTGCTTTCGGGGGGCTGAAGAGACATTGAGGTATTAAGAATATTGAATTGGATTTTAATTGAGGTATTATGTGTCTATCTCAAAAAAGATGTGAAAGAATTTGATGTGATATCTAGCGCTTAGCTTAGGTTGGTGATCCGTAAGTATTGAAAAGCAAAGTTTTAACCTTTGAGGCTTTTCTAATGATCCCAAAAAAAAAACGTGTTTATATTGTGAGGAGTATGCGGGAAGCACGTTTCTGTTTAACGTGGCGATGCTTGGGGAGGCATATGTGAAGCAGTGTCTTTAGTCTTGATTATTTATTTATTAGCTGACCCGGCGAACTTCGTACCGCCTCAAATTCAATAAGAACGAATGTATGAGAAAATTAATTATCTTCATGTTTTATTTCGTGAATTTTTCCCACGTTTTATTAGTTATTCTGCTATTCGGGGTGGAGACAAATCCAAGAAATGAAAGAATATAAAAATCGGTCCAGCCGTTCTTAAGTTACAAATGGTGTAACCCGCGTAACTAACCAGACTTTATTTATATTAGACTAGCTGCGCCCCGCGGTTTCACCCGCGTAAGTTTTGATCCCGTGGGAATATCGGGATAAAAGTATCCTATGTGTTATTCTGATGTATAAACTATATTACTGTAAAGTTTCATCTAAATCCGTTTAGTAGTTTTTGCGTGAAAGAGTAACAAACATCCATCCTCACAAACTTTCGCATTTATAATATTAGTAGGATAGACTAGCGGCCTGTCTCGGCTTCGCACGGGTGGACATTTATTTTTTAAACATTTTATTTTTTCTTGTAATTAAAAAAGCCTACATTAATCAGTGATAATGTAGCATTCAAATGGTGAGAGTTTTTAAAATCGGTCCAGTACTTTTTGAGCCAATTCGTTACAAACATACATACAAATCCTTCCTCTTTATAATATTAGTATAGATTTTCTTTGGACGACATACACCTTCACATTACACTCCTTATTGTTGTTTACGTCATTTAGTTATAGTTTCCTTTTTCTTTCGTACCTTGTTGAGCGCCAGCAGGTAGTCGTGCCGACTGGGCCTGTAGATGGGCATGGCCGTGTCCAACAGCCAGCCCAGCGCCGCCGCCTGGATGACGCACACCTGCTGCTTGTACTCCGGGAGGTGCTTGCTGTGCGACGCTGTCACGAGGCAGCAGCAGCAGAACAGGTCTGCCAGGGATGAGAAGGCGCGCTCTCGGACCTGGACGAAGATAGAGGAGTAAGATGATGGGGCCAAGGCGTTTAAATTACGGCTTTTCTGTGCCGATGCGGGCAGAAAAGGATCAATTTTTTTTTAAATATCAGTGTTACAGATAGTGCAATCCACGAAGACGCGCTCCACTCTTTTTCCTAATGCTTACAGCACAAGTTTGCAACATTCCGCTAGTGTTTTAGTTTTGTTGATACACACTAATTATTATTAGTGGGTAATTAGTGTGTATCGAAAAAACTAAAACACTAGTGGAATTTACTAGCGATAATCACTAACGATTCGAAAGAAGAGTGGGGCGCGTCTTCGTGGATTGCACTATCTATAGTAAGGATTATTTTTGCACATTTTGCACAGAAATTGCAAAGAGCACGGCGACGCCTCAGCGACCTCAAACTCAAACTTAAAGCATTTATTTCAATTAAACCATTTACAGGCACTTTTGAACTGTCAAGAAGTCGGTCAGTCAGGAAAAAATGAAGCTAGTTGCCCATTCCAAAGCGTAGTAGGTACCTATGGAGAAGAACGGGCAAGAAACTCCATGGACACTCTTTTTAAATTATATTTTTACAAAATTATTAGTTACATCATATGTTGAATTTATAGACCAGTGCTTAAGACGGTATTGTCAACACTTTCGTTATTCACAAAATATTTGAAATAGCATAATAAGTCGAGCCCCACCTCCTGCGGCGGCTCGTGCGGCGGCGGCTGCGCCAGCGCGCGCGCCAGCGGCAGCAGCGCCTGCGCCTCCGCCCGCGCCGCGCGCAGCACCTCGCGCGTCAGGGCGCGCAGGGGCCGCAGGTAGTCCTCCGGCCGCAGCACCAGCTCCTGCCACACGTGTGTTAGTGCTCGTCGCATTTGGGACGACATATATGCGAAACACGATTTATCACATTAAATTGTAAATAAAAAAATTATAACTTAAACTAGCTGCGCCCCGCGGTTTCACCCGCGTAAGTTTCGATCCCGTGGGAATATCGGGATAAAAAGTATCTTATGTGTTATTCTGATGTATAAGCTGTATTACTGTACAGTTTCATCAAAATCCGTTCAGTAGTTTTTGCGTGAAAGAGTAACAAACATCCATCCATCCATCCTCACAAACTTTCGCATTTATAATATTAGTAGGAAGTAGGATTGGTAATTTTTAATTGTATTTAGTACCTACTATAATGTTAAGTAGGATAGTATTATTTTAAAAAATAACTAACTATGGACAAAAAATAATCAGCTGATCGCTTAGTATGGGGATGGCCTGAAACACAGGCTTTTATTAACCTAGCTCAGGCAGGTCGCTACAAGTTATAATGACAGTACCAACGCACCTTTCATTAAGTAAAAATCGTGTAAATTAAACTAGCTTTTATATGAGTATTTAAGCCAATCCGTTAAGAACATGGTACTAAGTATTTATAAGTTTGTAAATGTATTACTTTGTAATATTTTTTTATTTTTTTTTATCACGAGACTTCATTAGCCTAATTAAAACAGACTACGTAAGGTAAGCAACGAGAACGGACATTACGACACCGAGCGTGTCAGTCCCATCGAGCGATTCACACTCCATCACCAGACACCGAAACACCAAAAGTCGTCATTTTAGGATTTTTCCTTTATTTGTGCTGTAACCTACCTTTTTCGGTCGTTATGGCGATGTTTTGGGGAGATGGAGGATGTACTTCGACTGAATGATGATGAGTACTCAGTATACCTGATACGTGTCAGCCATGGCAGCCGGCACTTGCTGCGGCTGAGCCTGTATGAGTGCGGCTAAAACGGCCATGTTGTTGGGCGAGCGCACGTTGGATAGCTCGTTATAGATCGTGTGCGTCACCACGCTGCGCAGGAGTGGCGGACTGTCTGATACCATCTCTCTGGAAGAAGAAACAGAAGTTTGTATTGATTTTGATGAAGTGGTTGGAATAAAATGCTTTGAAGATGGACTCAGTCATCAGGATAAATCTTTCAGATTAGAAATGGGCTCTTATTAGGATCGCCTAATATTGTACAGAGGCCAGCACGTTTAGCTACCCCAATCTGTCAGATTTTCCCAATTGAATATGAACCTTATACCTTTGAGCTAAAGTTGAAAATCTATCAAAGAAATTTGACAGTTTGGGATAGGTTGACCTGCTGGCGTCTGTACAAAAAGTCAGGGCCTCAAGTCTGCTATTACAATAGTGTCAGAATGGTCTATCATTGATTTCATAATTGTTGATTTTGACAAGTTTGGTAATCTACTAATATAATGGCGCGTACTTCAGATTGCAAACACTAATACGTAATATGTAAAAATATATATTAAATGAAATCTAGCATAGTTTTTCTCAGACCATTGACCGACCAATGATCGACCATTATGAATTTAGCATATTACGAACTTTTAGCAAAATGACAATGGGATCGTGTTGGAATAACTAATTTATAAAAATAGCAGACTAGGGCCCCAGGTATCATGTGAAGTGTCAATCGATTTTGAACCATGCGCGATGCAACAATGTAAGTAAGTAAGTTTTTTGCGTTTAAACTACCCTACAAACCAAGATACAAGCCCAGCTTGCTTAGCACTCAATGACCTCTTACCTTAGACAGGCTTGGTAAGCGGCCTGCAGCGGCTTGGTCTTGAGCCGCATGCGAGCCAGCTGTGCTAGAACTTCATGGTCTCTTGCGGCCGTGGGCCCGCATGCGTCACAGTTGCAGCAAACGTAGGCTAGCAACTCCTGCGCACATCGCCATAGTTTTCCGGAGTGCAGCCAGGCTTCGAGACGGGACGCGGATATCATTCGGATCTGAGAAAAACATCTGAGATTATGATCTGTCTCTCAAACGGCCTTAATACAAAACAGGATTTATATTATTAGAACAGCCAGGTTGAAGCCATTATTGAACAAAATTAAAGATTATTATAAAAGCCGATGCTTTACCCTGTCAATTTTGTACTTTACATTTATCGGAATAAAGTTCAAAATACTGTGTAATGCACGCTACATATTACATAAGGGGCGGTCTCCACGAGCGAGAGAATCGCGGCGATAGTCATACGGTGCCATCAAATTATCGTCGCGATGATATCGCCATGTGGAGATTGATTCATAGTTTCTATTGACTTTGATGGCACGACGATAATATCGCCGCGATTTTCTCGCTCGTGGAGACGGCCCCTAAGATTATTACTGACTGATTATTTGCCCTCGTACCCACGGGCGATTTTTTATCGCGCACTAGATTTTCTACACATTACTTAGCGCCGAGTGTTGAAAATCCAAGTGTATTTTTTTAACGCGCTGGACCGTACAAAAAAAATCGTCGCGGGTAAAATCTCCCGTGGCTTGAAGGCTTAGATAGCAATAAACGTTTTGACCTTGAAATATAATAAATGGCTTGAGAGGGTAAAAGTCTAAATTATAACCAATAGGGCTAGGTTGCATTAATTTTTCTTTTAATTCTTTAATTACTCATTCGATACTTTATTTCGTTAATTGCTGATGTTGGTGGACTTACCTCAGGGAACCCGCAGGTAGCTGACAGTAGTTTGAGAAACCCTTTGCCAATAGCATCGGGTGCTGCGGACCTTCTCTGAATTTGCTCCTTGATAGCTTCCAGTACTAAAGCTTCTACAGCTTCATAGCTGCTTGAATACCTATGAAAATAAACATACAAATATCGAGCAAGCTTTCTCCGACTACTGCGTGACTACTGAGATTTCGAGTAATAGAGAAGGATGGAAGGACAAGACATGTTGCGTAAATTGGGATAAAGGCAAAAGAATGATATTGATTCTCCATTCTCTGTATGAAAAGCGGACTTTTATCTGGTAGAAGCCAATAGAGAATAGGCTAGTTTCCACCATCAATAAATTGAAAATCTATTTAGTCCGTCAGTTAGAGTATTGGAAAATAATGGACACGTATTTTTTGTTTTTGTAAATCAATGATTATTGACAAAAATAAAACTCGGAAGTGGGGGCTCGTGACGTCAGAACTCACTAAAAATTATACTAAGGTGACGTACTTTCGTCAATTTTGATTTACGTAACAAAAGAAAAAATACGGGTCAAATATTTTTGATAATCTAACTGACGGACTAATTAGATTTTCAATTTGTTGATGGTGGAAATTAGTCTATTCAAAGTACGTGTGTGGAGGTTTTCATAAAACCATATAATTTTTCAATCATTTCTTTTGCCGAAAATCATGGCTATCAACAGAATTTTCGAGGTTTGCATCAAAATTAATTATTAAGTACAGTAACGGAAAATCCTTCTTTTTTCTTACCTTGGATAAACTGAGTACTCTAGCTCCATGTTGTCAGGGTCTTCTTCCGTGCTGCCCATCAGTGGGGAGCCAGACCCTGATGGAGACATTGTACCTGTGGAGAAAGACCATCATTTACATCTGCAAGAAGTTGTAATATGTTTTAAGTCAAATGGCATAATTGTGGAATACTATATTTCAAATAAGTAGACAGCAGTTTGCCAGCTAACTGGAGAAAGTAAGAAATGAGTATATTAGAAGAAGTCTAAATTGGGTCCAGTTACAAAATAGTTGAAATTATTTGTCTTGGTATGGGCATATGATGAAAAGGGATGAAACCACAGATATAGATAGACGTAGATAACGCAAGTATCACGATCTTTATGAAAACCAAGCGAGCCATTTTTTTGACTACCTACTATGACGTCACAAACGCTCTTTCTCACTCACACTCCCACAGCCAGCAGTACACAAGACTGGGCGCGTAAGTGACGGCTTACGATTTTTGATCGTAAGTTGTGCGATTTTTGGCACGCGAAGTGGTTGCTCTTGCGTTATCTAGGTGTATCTATATCTGTGGATGAAACACATGAACTAAAAGAATGATGAATATAAACGTTTTTGGATGAAGAGGGAGAGGAAGACCAAAAAAAAGATGGATGAATTGTGTGAGGGGAGATATTGAAAGAAATGAGAGGGTGACGGCTGATAGGGGAAAATGGAAGAAAAATCATGTTTCACCAAACCTAAGGAATGTGGGAAAAGGGCAAAAAGATGATGTGTTTGTCAGCCATCTATAAAAAATGGGAAGAGGCGTCTTACCTAATGTATTGTCAGTGGGTATAAGATGAGAAGGTGGCTGTTTGGTGCTGAAGGCCGTCACCACATTCTCTACGAAGCACTTGCACCATGAACACTCCACCCAGCACCGCTCATTCAGAGCATCCTCGATGTAGACCTGGTGATAGAGCAATCAGAGTTAATTTAAAATTTGATTGATATAACTACAGTACAATTGATTTAGCTGTCAGAATGCTGGGATGTTTTTTCTAGTTCAAGGTTCAAGCAAAGTGTTATTTATAAGCTTTAGCTTCTGCCCGCGACTTCGTCCGCGTGGATTTTTTTGTTCCCCCGATCCCAGTTTCAAGTTTATAAAATTTTCCATGCACAACTGCATTCCCATTTCCACCACTTCGGGGGTGGAATTATCAAAAACGCTGAGACACGTGTGATTTAATTTACAATCGTCAGCCTAAACAAAAAATTTGGAGATTCGAAACTGACGTATTTTCATACAAACTTTCATGCCCTATTTCACGCCCTCGGGGGTTGAATTTCCAAAAACGCTTCCTTAGTGGATGCCTACACTGTCTAAGGTAAGGTCTTTCTCTTTCTTCTTTTTCTAAATTTCAAGTCTCTAGATCTAGCAGTTTGGGATGTGCGTTGATATATCATGGAGTCAGTCAGTTTACCATTTTATATAATATACAGATTAATTAAAGTATACTCTGTTTCAAAACAATTTCATAAAAATGTAAACAAATGGGTCAGAGAATGTAACTATCAATGGCAAATTGTAGTGCCATTTACAAAGTGAGTGGGAATTTGGTTATTTGAACACTTACCTATATACTAATTTTTAATTTTTCATGTGAAAATAGAGGTTATTGTTGTAACCCCGTTTTCCACAAAAAATTGATGTTACAGTGGTGGGTTACAAAGTTTAAACTTCCTTAGAAAGTAATTGCATAGGAATTTACACTAAACAGGTTTGTTTGTACTTTCATCAAAAAGTTTTCAAACAGAGTACTCTTTTTAGGGTTCCATAGTCAACAAGGAACCCTTATAGTTTGGGCATGTCCGTCTGTCTGTCCGGGGTTTAGCTCAAAAACTATTGGTACTAGAAAGTTGCAACTTTCTGACTAACTGTCCGACTAGTTAATTTTGGCAATTCAAATGTGCCTGGAAATGGTTTAATTGAAATAAATGCTTCGAGTTTGAGTTTGAGTTTCGAGTTTGTAATTTAACACCTACATGTAAAGTGGGGATGATTTTTTTTCGACTTTCCCAGTGTGGGATATCATTGGATAGGTCTTTCAAATTTAATGATTTAAATGATTAAGTAAACCGTTCGTGACTTATCAAGCTTTAAAGTACTTACCAATTTTCGTTAGAGTCAAGTGTCCCCCCCCCCCCTCTACCAACTAAACCGTTGTAGTTAGAAATTCAAATGTCACGACAGTAGTACCTATATATAACGAAGTTTAAAGGAAAACTATCACACTTAAGTGGGCTTTACAAGTTTACGAGTAATAGTCGACCAATTGTATTTGACTCTTTAATTGTCGTATCAGTTGAGGATTTGTATAGGAAATCAAATTATGTAGGTAGTCATGTTTGGCTTTTAGTTAGAGCATGGTACGAAACTATCAGTCAGCGAATACGACCCTTCCTTGGCTGTTATAAAAACTACGGAATCCTACACTGCGCGTGGCCCGACACGCACTTGACCGGTTTTTTTGAGATAAACTTCACACTTACAGTACACAGAACTAGAATTTCAATAGCCAATTTACCAACCACTTTTTGATTTTAGGGTTACTAACATCAAAAATACAGGCTATAGTATTTTTTTGTGAGTGGCAATTTAAACAGCATTGTTTAGTGACGATTTCTTTATTTTTTAAATATGTACTTTGCTGTTTGAAGAAACAGTTTCCAAAAGTTCTACATTTTGTGATGGATATGTATAAAAATCTTTACATTTTAATTTAAAGTTACTTAGTTTACTCCGTAAATTATTAAAAAAAAAATACCTGTAAAATACGGGGCATCTGGCAAGACATAAATGATTACATACCTTTTTTTTTTTTTTAATCTAATATTTAGAGGCTTCAGTGCACTCTAGGTGACTATGCCAGCCTCATGGGATCATTCCTATAGTAGAATAATGGGCATCTTGCATGCTGCGATAGCAGACTGCAAGCCACCCATTACTCTACTCTATCCCTCACTCACATCTTTAAATATAGTTCCTGACCTATATTCTCTGCCCCTCTCTATCCTTTCTCTCTTTCATACACCGTTTTAGGAACTTGTAAATACTCTGGGCTTCTTCAGTCATTGGCTGGTTCAGTATCAAATTGATTCCACCATTGTGGAGATCAATCTTTGGCAACAGGTTCCTCCTCAGTTCGCGATACTGGTCACATTCCATCCTCACATGAATGATATCTTCGGGCACCTCACATGTATCGCACAGTGGCGATGATTTAACCCCCATTTGATTATAAAATTTGTTTAGTGGAACATGACCAGCCCGCAACCTGAGAGCCGTAACTAATGTCTCCCTGGAGAGGCTGGCACATTCGAACCACGATTACATACCTTAATAAATATATCCGGCCAGTTATTACTCTCCCTATGTCCAGCATATAGCATATTGCAAGCCAGTATATACACCAGCGGGTTCCCTTTGTTCTTGAACGCGGCACCTTGTTCTCTCTTCAGCAACGTACAGAGGCACTGTGTTACGGTCTCGTGAGCGAACATGTTGGGGCGTATCTTTGTCAAGTACAGTAGACTCATACATAGTATGGGGTCTGGTTTTGAACGCTGGGACTTGAGGAGGCGTATTGAGCCTGTGAGGAGGCCTAACTGTAAGAAAAAAAGATAATTTTATGTGTTATAACTATAATTCTAATAAGATCCAAAACATTAACCAACTTTTTCTTGCTCTATCATTGCTTCCCCCTTTTTTATATATGTACAGTCAGCGTCAAAAATATTGGGATGAACAGACTGTTCAAAACTATCTCAAAAACTAAGAAAATTAAACTTTGTCTCAATCACACAAGGAATGTTTCAGAATGAAGACAGTACACAACAACTATCATTCTAATAAGAACTTTATCCAATTGAGATAAAGTTTAATTTTGTAGTTGTTAAGATCTTTTTGAAAAGTCTGTTCGTCCCAATATTTTTGACGCTGACTGTACATATTATTATTTCAAGAATGTTAACTTATTATACATGAATAACATTATACAGGGTCGAATTAAATCTAATATATAAAATTCTCGTGTCGCGGTGTTTGTGGTTAAACTCCTCCGAAACGGCTGGACCGATTTGTATGAAATTTTGTGTGCATATCGGGTAGGTCTGAGAATCGGCCAACATCTATTTTTCATACCCCTATTTTTTTTTTTTTGCAAAACAACGTTTGCGGGGTCAGATAGTCAGCTAATGAGACTCCGCAGACATGATGGGTATTGATAATAATAAAACAAAAAAGAAATTAATTTGATGACTTTTTGTGGGGTCAATTACCGCAGTTAGTGTAGGCACTTGCAATATCAGAAACCAGTTTTTTTTGTGTAAACTTCACAGACATAATTGGTATTGCTATCTCAACATGATGAAACAAAAGAAAATATATTTTCTCATCTCAGTATCAACACTACCAGCAATTGTTGGCCTCCCGTATTGATACCCATCACATATGCAGAGTTTCACTAGCTAATTTAATTTGACCCTGTATATTGCATTGCACAAATAAAAACTTTATTACAATATTTAGAAAAAAAAAAATCATTTATTTAAGTTTCTAGAGATTAACTGTTAGCAAATGTGTTCCTTATCACAAGAGTCTCAATAATACAAACCAGCTTATCGGAATTATGCGTGTCCAATGCTTGCAGCACATTAGGGACCAGATCCACAGGGTCAACTTCCAAGGATGTTCCTCCAACTGCCTCCGCTGGAGAGCCAATCCTAGCCCTCTTGCTAGGTGGCTGACTCCCAAACCCTGAGGTTTCTCTTTTGCGTTCTACACCTAAAACATTGTTCATATTTTAAGTCAAGTTTGTAACTCTACCTTACTACAATAATAGTAACAGACAGCGATTGCAAAATGGATTTTATTTTTTATTGTTAGCCTATGTTACGCCCCATTGCTGGGCAAAGGGCTCCCTTTTTTTTCCAAACCTTCTTGTCTTGTGCAGATTGTCGCAAAACCTTCACCGCCACCTCAATAAAGGTTCAACTCATGCAAAAACACATAATAAAGTCCTTAATTCATGCTTTAATCGATTCATTCTCACTCAATACCCTATTAACAATTTAAAAGAGATACACAGCTTTCACACCCTCAGAGGTTAGTACAATTCTCTAACACGATGGTCGTACTTACTACTTGTAGAAGGTTTATGGATGTTCCTCTTCTCAGGGTCTCTGGAGACCACCACAGTGGACTTGCTGCCCAGAGCGAAGATATCTTGGGGGTGCTGTGGAGCCTTGCTCTTAGCTCCTCGACCCGCCGACGGCATTTTTCCTCGTTCCATTCTTCAATGTATCATATGTTTAAATTCTGGTTGCTGTAGTATTTGAAGATCATCGCATGTGTAAACAGATTTCTGTTATAATTACAGTTTCTTAAGCAAAATACTGCGGTTATTAGGGCAGCCAAACCAAACTTTAGTATGAATTGACAACACAAAGTGACGTTTGTTTGACTTTGACTTGAACATGACAGTGCTTTGACATGTTAAAAATAACAGTCACGACACCATTCGGAATCGTTGGTGAGAAAACTGAAATCAATGTGATTTCAGTTTTCTCGCCAACATTTAGTTGATTATTGAAATTCTGATACGAAAAAAGTCAATTCGTGCTATTATGTTTTTGCTATATGTTTCGATAAAAAAGTGATTTTTAAAATATTATTTTCAAGAGATTTAGAGAACTTATTGAGTTACCAGTGCCTTAAAAAAAATTGTGGTAGTAATCAATAAAAAAAAATCGAACTGTCAAAATTGTCAAAAGGTCCTAGACAAGTGAAATCACAGAAAGGTACTTTTTCTATTTTTATTACTGATTTTAGATGCAATTCACTATTAATCTATTGATTAAGGCTCTTGAAACCACGACAGTAATGATTTCTACTAAATTTTATCAACAAAGTTATGTAACTGGTGTAAGAGGTTATGTTGGTTTCAGATGCTCACTTCCAGGCTTATGGGCGGTTTGAAGGTGGCGCAGACCTCTGTGATGGTCACCAGGAACCTGGCGGCCGCGCAGAAGGCCACAGACCCCATCCAGCAGCTGTTCCTCGACAAAATCCGCGAGTACAAACAAAAGAGCTCGTAAGTTCAAATATTCTGACCTTGCCGGACAGTTTGCTTAGTTATATCATTATATTCCTGAAGATTTAAGTTTTCTTGATTGGCATACCATAACCATGGTGATTAAACCATGAAAATATGATATTATCTTATTATTGATTTAAATCTAAATTAAGGTTCAGTACATGATGTTATCTATCCAATTGGTTGAGATCAACTAAATCACTACATATTAGAAGAGGGTGGAAGAAACAAATTAAGAAAATTATTATGAATTCCAGAATTCTTTATAAATAGTACAAAAATAGATACTTATACTCACTAATTTTTCCCATGGGTGTATACAAACACCACAGAACAATTCAAATTTCTTGTAAATAATGCCTAAATTTAGGAAAACTTAGTAGGTATTTAGAACTTAAATTAAAAAATTTCAGTGGTGGCAAGCTAGAAGTCAGCCCTGCCATTGCCAAGGAAATGAAGGCAGAAATGGAGAAGCTTGAGAAGCAGTACGGTGGTGGTTCCGGTGTGGACATGACCTCATTCCCCGCACTCAAGTTTGAGGAGCCCAAGCTGGACCCCATCAATGAACAGCCGGTTGCCAAGTAAATCTCCCCATGAACGCCTTGTTATGGTATATTTATAAGTGTATAATAAAGTCATCGGATTAGACAGTCTGTGTTTGTATTATTTCCTTTTAAAGCAGTGTTCATAATCTCAGATTTACACTGATTGATCATGTTCCATGGCTACTTAAGGCTGATTTTACCAAAGTCAGATATCTTTTACACATGGAATAAAATTGATGTCTGACAGTTCTAGTATGGAAAAACTGCCAAATAATAATAATAATAATAACCCCATCGTCGTATCTCCACGTTGACGTCGTGGTGGGGCTTGCGCGCTCCGAACTCTAGGCCTGTGCCGGAAGAGTTTACTTTGCCGGAACAGGTCTAAGGTGAGGAGCCAGACCAAGAGAGATACAGAAACCCGCAGGGCAGCATGTGGCGAGCTGTTGGGCAGTAGCGACCCCACGGACCCTATCTCCCGGGAGAAGTCTTGTTCCTCACCTCTGGCTTGCCTTAATTGGCTGGCTGGAGTGAACACTGATGAGGAACAGAGCTCCCACCTCATTCTTGCCTTTATTGGCCGGCTTGAGTGGAGATTCGCAAGAGCAAACGTGCTCGGGGGAAGGAAGTATTCCAGTAAGTGCTCGTAGGGATCTTGACCATCTTCCGGGCTCTGGGATTGTTCTGAAAGCCGTGGAATACCTCTCCACTCCTCAAGCACCTCAGGACATGTTGCCCCCTTGTCACTACGTCACTATGTGCTAGCGACAGTTTCTGGGGGCCCATTATTGAGTGTGCAAGTCACCCCCTGCCATTTTATCCGTGTATATATAAAACATTGATCAGGCAGGGGCCATAGTTCTTCCATAGTTCTTGGTAACCAATCCACTTTAACCTCAAAAACCCATAGTACAACTTTTTATTTTTCCAATACTGCAATAGTCCTACACGAACCGAGGGTTATCCTTGGGTGCACTTTCGTAGTGCATATAGGGATAATCGTCGGTTGGTGCCACATTTCATTAAAATTTTCTAAGGGGCCTCTGCGAGTTGGCTTCGGCCCCTCGTACGCCTTCCAAAGGACCGGGACCCCATGGTCCCGAGATATATAAAATAAAACAAAAATAATAATAATATATTTTATTTAATTTGACAACATTGGTCCACTGGTTAGTAAAATAAAAAACTGGTGGACTGGTGGTTAATAATTCTGATTCTGATTCTGAAAGCAAACTTATCAACTAAGTGTTAGTATTCATTAAATAAGTACGTGTATTTTTCACCCCTGCCACACCAGCAACCGAACAAAGTGTTTTACTAATGGTGCATCATGCTGTTCAGCTAGGGTTAAATATTCAAAATTTTTGCCAAGTATTCTCAGGATAAGCCTTATTCTAGTAGGTATAAAAGTTTGGTGGAATGCGCACTTAATCAGTTATCTACAATACAATAGTGAAATGTATTCTAAGTTGATTTTTGAGTGACCATTTGTAACAAAAAGGGCCTAATAAGTTTTTGGTTGCAATGGAAATTGTACTGTTAGGGCTCTTTAGACGTTTCGTGTCGGACTGCTGCGGCGCCGCAGCGGTGCGGTTGTCGTATTGCGAACGGCTAGTCGATTTTTTCCATACAATTATTGCAGTTAGAATTTGCAACGTTGCCGTCCTGCTGTCGTGCGTGTGCGACACCGGCGCCGCACTGCGCGTTTGGTACATACGTTGTATGGAAAAAATCGACTAGACGTTCGCAGTACGACAACCGCACCGCTGCGGCCGCAGCAGTCCGACACGAAACGTCTAAATTGTTTAGTTTGTTCCTTAACTTGAAAATTATCTCAAATTCCTGGCTTTGATATAGCTGCAGTTTGAAAGGACCATTCTGAATGTAAACTCGCAATTATTGTTCATGGATTAGACCAATACTGGGACGCAAGATGCGGCTGCGCGCGATTTTTTAATGATTAGGAGGTAACGCGACTACGCGCCAGTTGAACAACTATAGTTAACACAATCGGCGCGTATCCCGCGTGGGATTCTCCTCGTTTGACTAGATCTTTTAATGTCTTTGGAGATTCACAATTTGTATGCACAGGTCACACCGCGTACATAGGAGCCTTATCACATTGGCGATTTGCAAGCGAGTCGCCGCGAATAGCGTTGCCGACGCCAGAGTGTACCTACAAAGTGGCGTCGACGGCGCTATTCGCGGCGAGTTCGCTGCGCGTCCGCGGCGAGTTTGCCACGCACTCGCCTCGCTTTGGATTCACTTGCAAATCGCCCGTGTGATAAGGCCCTAAAGCGCTGTCTGCCGCGGAATATGGCACGCGTTCGATTGCGATAATAACGCGTAGATTATACGCTGCGCCAGAACAGTGGTGGAATATTAAATTATTAACATATTGAATGAATTTAATGATACGTAAATGTCAGATTTTGAGCAATGATGTGACCAGATGGTAACGTCCCCAACTTTACGAGTTTATTGACCGTAGGTCTTCAGACCCAGGCAGGTGCTTGCTCTCAAAACGGTGAAGGAGAAGATCGTGAGGAAACCGGCATGTCCTAGAACCAAAAATTCGTAGACAAGTGACATTTACCAACCCGCACTGGGCCGGCGTGGTAGATAGAGCCCACTCCCTCTCGAAGAGAGGAGGCTTCTGTCCCAGCAGAGGGTACATGAGAGGCTGATTATAGTGCAGCCAATTGTAACTTATTTAGGAGCGATCCGATACGATACGACAGGTTAAAAAATATAATAGAATAGAATAAAATACTCTTTATTATGTACACCATTATAAATCCTACTATCCTATCCTACTTCCTACTAATCCTACTAACCCTACTATCCTACTTCCTACTAATATTATAAATGCGAAAGTTTGTGAGGATGGATGTTTGATACTCTTTCACGCAAAAACTACTGAACGGATTTTGATGAAACTTTACAGTAATATAGCTTATACATCAGAATAACACATAGGATACTTTTTATACCGATATCCCCACAGAATCGAAACTTACGCGGGAGAAACCGCGGGGCGCAGCTAGTATTATAAATGCGAAAGTTTGTGAGGATGGATGGATGGATGTTTGTTACTCTTTCACGCAAAAACTACTGAACGGATTTTGATGAAACTTTACAGTAATATAGCTTATACATCAGAATAACACATAGGATACTTTTTATACCGATATTCCCACAGAATCGAAACTTACGCCGGATAAACCGCGGGGCGCAGCTAGTATTATAAATGCGAAAGTTTGTGAGGATGGATGGATGGATGTTTGTTACTCTTTCACGCAAAAACTACTGAACGGATTTTGATGAAACTTTACAGTAATATAGCTTATACATCAGAATAACACATAGGATACTTTTTATACCGATATTCCCACAGAATCGAAACTTACGCGGGAGAAACCGCGGGGCGCAGCTAGTATTATAAATGCGAAAGTTTGTGAGGATGGATGGATGGATGTTTGTTACTCTTTCACGCAAAAACTACTGAACGGATTTTGATGAAACTGTACAGTAATATAGCTTATACATCAGAATAACACATAGGATACTTTTTATACCGATATTCCCACAGGATCGAAACTTACGCGGGAGAAACCGCGGGGCGCAACTAGTTACAGACATAAATATAGAAATTTTGCAAAGGGTGACACCGGTGGGTTAGTTTTCCAACACCGTTATTATTATTACACATTTCAGTTGATGACTGGATAATATAAAAGCTCATTAGATACAAATAGACATCATGCCTGCATTCTGGAAGGGTCGAGTAGGTATAATTAGTAATGCTATAATTAGGAAGGTACAGTCACCAGCAAAAGTCGATTAACACTTCAGTGTTTTTAATCTCAGTTATTGAGCAAAATATTTGTTCGAAATTTCATTGTACTTCAGCTGCAATTTTGAACAAATGTTTTGCCCAATAACTGAGATTAAAAACACTGAAGTGTTAATCGACTCTTGCTGCTGACCGTACTAGGTACCTACCTATGCTAAAATTAACTAGGTAAGGAATAATGGGTAGTCCTAACTGTTCTGTGGGTAGGCTGTCGTCGAGATTAGCACGATAAACATAATAATCATGAGAATCACCATCTTCTGCCTAGCCTTTTCCCAACTATGTTGAGGTCGGCTTTCAGTCTGCGGATATAGCTGAATACCAGTATTTTAACATGGAGCGACTGCCTATCTGACCTCCACAACCCAGTTATTGGGTAAAACTGGTAGTCAGATGTCAGATTTTTGGGCTTCTGACCCTTTACGACTGTCAAAGATCCACGAATGACAGCCGGGACCAACGGCTTATCCACAGAGTACATTTTATGGCTTATCATGCTTTCCATAGCATCATGTTTTTCTCCTCCGGGAGGGGCACGGTCTTGGTATGTAAAGATGGTCATCCATCAACGGACCAATCACGACAAGCGTAGCTTAACCTGATCGATCGACCCGTGCGGGTGTTATTATTTAGTCACAAGCCTCACGAGAGTTTTGAGTATGACTTTAATAGCGATACGCCATGCTGCGGCCTTATAGTTGCCTAGACGCCTACAAAAATCATTATACCTAGCGATATCTCATCACGGTAATTTATTACAGTACTCTATCTTCAGGAGTCGGTTCTTTTTTCCGCTATAAATTGAATGAAATTAATTCTAAGTTTTACTATGCTAATTTGAGAGAATTATGACTTGTACATGCTTGATGTAGGCTTTGATAATAGTGGATAGGGAACGCTGGTACAGTGCAATACAGCATTGCGATGGTGCAATACAGCAATGCACCATCTTCTTTTACGCAAATTCAGGCGACAGGTGAGCTGTTAATTGTTTAGGCAGCTATCGATCAGAGAAGTAATAAGTACTCATAATTATGATCAATTTTTTTTTTCAAGCGACGCTACGTTTTCATGCGCTCATCCATCAGAATTATGCCTCGATTTAAGTGGTTCATCAGGAAGCACAGCATGGCCACAACCCATATTTCCTCTATCACTAATAGATACCTACTGATAACGGTTAATGGCTATAGGCTCGCCACTTATGGCGTGAATATAACATCACGCCTTGTTATGTGTTTATAGGTGTAGGTGGGTAATTTTACGATCCCACGGTTGTTGAAATTTCTATATTTATGTCTGTAATTTATATGGTGTACCTAATAAAGAGTATTCTATTCTATTCTATAGAAGCGGTCTACTGAAATCTGGAAACAACGTAAAATATAAATGTATTGATTATCGCTGCTGAGTGAGAAAATGGACTCTATTGACCACCTGCTAAAAACTGCGGAAGTCCTAAATGTTGGTAGTAACTACCACAGAACTGATGGTAACTACGATTGATACTTTTATGTTCCTCTATCTATAATCAGTTGATATATTTCATGAATAATCTTGGCGTCGAAGTCCTAATACTGATCTTAATGCACATGATAGACTCACTTATCAAAACACTTGACTTTTAAGAATGCCTTCTTATCTTTCGATGTTAGATACCTACTGAGGAAGATTTGTCAGTAGCATGAATTTCCTTAAGTAAGCATAAATTTTCCGTCCTGGACTATGTTGATTACCATAATATCGTAATATACTTTATTCTAATTGCCTTTTTATGACCACACTTAATACCTACCTAGGCTACCTATATTATTTACATCATTATATCATTTTACTGCTCGTATATGTTTCCATCGAGGCGAAAGTTAATCATTTGGAGGTGAAACATTGAACATATTCGCGCCTATTCATTCGCGTCCAATTTTCTTTTGATGTTGACTCAGCAAGCTTATAAAAAATAATAAAATACAAAAATACGCTGCAAAAAGCGGACAAAATCTACCAATCGGGCGCTAGATGTGCGTGGTAAACTAAACAGTGATTGGCTAAATTTCCGTCTAGCGCTTGAAATTTTCCCGCTTGTTTGCGCGCCGCTGTTTTCATTCAGCCAGTCATATCGGAGAACCGGAGGGTTGTCGACGCATGACGCGTGTTTTAGGTGAATTTTGTCGTTATGGCGACCGGCTTTGTGGGGTCTACGAAGAGTTTTCCGTTCTCGTTCGACACTGATGTGGAGGAAGAGGAGCAGGGCCGAGCGACGCCGAGGCTCAACAAGCGCGTCGGTAAGTACTTGCCATGTGTTTCATTATCTGCCTCAAAATAATGTTTATGTTCGCGTTAGAGGTTTAATTGCACGGCTAGTGGACTTTATGGCTTGATTACACTTTTTATTTGAACTGGAATTTGATTTTGGAACAAGACGAAGTGTTCATACCTACGCCTTAGGCCTAGAACAAAAATAAAATCTAATCAATAACCTGTCAAGTTCAATTCTTTTGTTTGTTGATTAAAACCAATGATTAAAACAAACATAAACCTCTCTATTCTCCTATCGCAGGTATGCAGGAAGAGATTTCTTATGAAAGAAGCATCACCTTTGTACTTATTTTTCTGTTTTTTCTTGTCTGTAAAATAAATAAATAAAATTTTCGACAGCAATTTTACCGTATTCTTTGTGCCACCAAAACTTACCTCGCTCGTTGGTGACTAACAGTGGCATTTAAGCATACCGTGTCCACAACATCAGTGTAGCAAATAGCCGGCTGAAATATCACACTTGGTCTACCTCAATTTGCATGACAGACTTAATATTCCCCGGTCTCCCACTTCAATGCGGCAGTCGCTTGTTTTGTTGACGTTACCCGACCGAGTGCGGATACGTCCCGACCAAGCTACGTGACCTAGAAACTGGGAGCTCCTAACTTTTCCCGGGTAATCCGATCGATAAGACTCGCTCAGCTGACTCGTGTTGCGGACCACATAACTACCTACCCATTATGTCTGCACCTATCAAACTATCATTTATGTATGTCGGTTTATCGTTCCTACCACGTTCCTAGATTTGCATGTGGTGGTAGATTGAACAAAGTTCATAAAACAGCTAAAACTGGCGCAAATTAGCGACATCGAACTTGAAGAATGAAGTTAGTAATGTAATTTATATTCGGGCCGCGAGCCAGCCAATTTACAAGATTATGCTTTCCCATTTAGATGAGAGTCCTGTTTTAAAAAGGTTTTCTTATCGTCGCGTTAGTACTCAGGTGCTAAAATATGACGTAGCTAAGGTACCTGTTAGTTGAGGGCTGCAGAGGGACGATCATTGGACGTATTCAGAACGAGAACACCCAGGGCTGCCTAGAACGCAGCTAAAACAGCGGGGCAATTGCGTAACACATTATCAGTCGGAATCGGTTTCATTTTGACAGTTCAACAACATTCATTGCGTTATTTACGTGTTGAGCAGACAAATTTTTCGAACTTATGAAGCAATGGATTAGCAATTTGCTTCAAAATGATTCAGATTCCGAATGATAGTGTGTTACGCAATTAGGGTGCGGGTTTGCTAAACCCATTTTTATTGTAGGTTACATCAACTCCAACTATTTGCCATATACATAGGCTTCTGGAGTTCTGGCGTAAACTACTATTATTCAAAGTCAAACTCAAAGCGAAGACGAAGTCGCGGGCGAAGTGCTAGTTTGAAATAAATTTTCAAACTAGCACTTCGCCCGCGACTTCGTCTACGTGTATTCGTGCCAAATTTCAAGTTTATTAACTCAAGCAATAAGATTTTTCATACAAACAAAATCCCCCCTTTTCACCCCCTTTAAGGTCGAATTTCCAAAAACCCCTTCTTAGTGCTCCCCTACATAATAAAAGGAAGCCGTATGCAAAATTTCACGTTCCTAGTACAATTTCGGCTGTGCGTTGATATGTCAGTCAGTTATAAACCAATTATTAGGTCCAGGCACTGGGCAGCGGGATTGTCCGAAAGGGTTACCGCTACCCCGGAACACAAAGGGCTAAGGAAGGAACACGGGTGGGTTTTAGTCAGTAAGAGTCTGACACTCCCTTCTGCTCCACCCAGAGCGGGAGGGGTCATTGGATGATTTCCCATCCACAAAAAAAAAAAAAAAAAAAAAAAGGTCCAGGCACTTTTGAATTGTCAAGGTGTCAGAAAGATGAAGCTAGTTGCCCATTCCAAAGCGTATGTACATAGGGAGAAGAACGGGCAAGAAACTCCATGGACACTATTATTGTAGAAAAGAACTCTGAACTGACACAACAGGGGATCCTATTGATTAGAATGAAGTATCGTATGAAAGTGACGTACTTACTAGAGCAGCGTAGCGTGACCTCATAGATTAAATCTATGGGGCCACGGAAATGGCGCTGCACATACCTACTTAATCACTGAGAAACTTTTTCAGTATAGGTTATTCTAATCTATTTTAGTACCTATCTACTCTATTGGCATGGCCCTCACTACCTGTGTAATAATTTGTTTATGTAGCTGGCAATGAAGAACATAAATAACGCCCCGACTTGAAAACCTCCTCCTTTTTTCGTCGGTTAAAATGAGCAGCAGTCTATGGTATAGAAAAGATGGATGGATTGTGTTTTGTTTGTTTATAGTTAACGTAAGTAATTATGTTGTAAGTATATAATTTAATTTAAAACTAACATGGAAGAAGGTGCACTTTCGAGCTGATGACGGCTAATAGAGATGTATGGAAGAGAAAGACTTTCATTCCTCTGACCCCAATTAAATAATAATAAGGGCAGGACTGAAGGTCGATGAATTGATAAGGTTGAACATCTAGTTTAGGAAGGCAGAAACCTAACCATAGTAATTTTATTCTCTTTCTATATACTACTATAGTTTTGCCACTATTTCTAGCAAATTATAATATACTAGCTGCGCCTCGCGGCTTTACTCCTATAAGTCCCGATCCCGTAGGAATTTGGGATAAAAGTATCTATCCATTGTGAAAATCGAGGTTATGGTCTACCCATGTGCCAAAGGACTTAAAGATCCGTGGCATACCTACCGGTCCACCATTTTATTTTTTTTTCAAAATGGCAGCGACGCATGAAAACTTTATAAATCAATCAGAAAACATATTAAGATCAAACCCCCTAGTGTCACGTTTCCGAGATTTTGGCCCCGATGCTGTGTTCACGAACTAAACTAAATTTAAGTTCAGTGCATCTTTTTCTATTTCATTAAGAAAAGGACAGAAGATAAATATTAGTTTAGTCCTGTCAAATTAGTCAGCGCCTGACGTAAATTGACGTATTTTTAGTAGCCAATTTTTTAATCACGTGTAAACTTGTCTATGGATTATATAATTTGACAGGAACTAAACTAATATTTATCTTCTGTCCTTTTCTTAATGAAATAGAAAAAAAAGATGCACTGAACTTAAATTTAGTTTCGTTTGTGAACAACAGAATCGGGGCCATTAACGTTCAAAGTTGATCACGTGACATCCATATCTTTTAAACTTGCTTACATCTAATTGCATAGATGTTTGATTAATAAACTTTCAGAGTGATTATTTCTAACATCCAAGCAACAAGATGTAAGCAAAAAAACATAGGTACATTTTTTTTTTCTTTATGTTTTGTCTAACTTCGTCTGCGGTCCAGGATGAAAAGTAGCCTATGTCCTTACCCAGGACAAGGTCTATCTGTGTGCCGAATTTCATCCAAATCCGTTCAGCCGTTTTAACGTGAAAGCGTAACAATAAACAAACTTAGGTACCTACTTTCGTATTTATACCTAATATTTGTTAAGATTATAGGAAGTTAGGATTACGATAGTAGGTATTATAAGTTTAGATAGTTTAGACAAATTATCTTAATGGCACCATTACCGTACACTAGTGCTCGTTCGATATCCGACTCACTCAGCCGATCGATCCTGTAAAAATCTCACCGTCAAAAGTTAGGTGAAGTGAGCTTAGAGTGAGCCGTCAAGGGTATCAATCCCTAGCATCAGGATGACACTGACAGCTCACTCCACGCTAACTTCACCTAACTTTTGACGGTGATATTTTTACAGAATCGATCGGCATCGCACTGCAGGCCTTTAATTAACAATGACAATTTGACATGTGCCCACTGACATATCTATCGGCTTTTAGCCAGCGGAACTGATACCATCTACTGATTAGATAACATTGTAATGGTGATGTAGGTACCTAAGGGAAATATTTATCAGCAAGGGAACATAATGGAGGTACCTATTAAAACAAGAAAAAGAAGAAATATTTGTACGCCGATAGGTACTTACGGCTAAACATGATTGGACTCAAACTCTTGTATAGTACACAATGTTTAAACAAATAAAGGAATCTTATCTTACCTATTAAAAACTTATGCGGTTTACTTCGATTTATTATCTACTAGCTTTTGCCCGCGGCTTCGCTCGCGTTAAAACTTTAAGACTGTGCCGACCCTACAGTGGCGCCCTCATCGTTTGTTTGGTTATTTCATACAATTTAGAATGAAAATGCAGAAAACAAGCACGTTAAGTTGTGCTTCACAAGATTAGGTATACGTTAATATTATTAGAAGCGGTAGTTTTATATTGTTTAGTTTTATCATAATCCTTAAAACGGAATATAGTGGCCACTTTTATCCGTTTTAAGGATTATAATGAAACTAAACAATATAAAACTACCTTTTATAATAATATTAACGTATAATCTTGTGAAGCACAACTTAACGTGCTTGTTTTCTGCATTTTCATTCTAAATTGTATGAAATAACCAAACAAACGATGAGGGCGCCACTGTAGGGTCGGCACAGTCTTATACTCTAAAGTTTCTAATTTAATTCAATCATGATTCGAAAGACACGTGGCGCCATCTCATCATCATCTGCCTAGCCTTTTCCCAACTATTTTGGGGTCGGCTTCCAGTATAACCGGATGCAGCTGAATAGGTACCAGTATTTTACATGGAGCGACTGCCTATCTGACCTCCATAACCCAGTTACTGGGTAATACGATACCCCTTGGTAAGACTCGTTGTCAGACTTTCGGGCTTCTGACGACCCGTAACGACTGTCAAAGATCCACGAATGACAGCCGGGACAAACGGCTTAACGTGCTTTCCGAGGCACGGAAGGGTCTCGGTATGTAAAGATGGTCACCCATCCACAAACCAATCGTGGCAAGCGTAGCTTAAAAGTAAAATAATAAAAAAGTGCAATACCTATATCTATGCTGTCAAAATAAACGGCAATTTTTTTTTTCTATACCGACGAAGAAAATTCAACTCAAGGTGGTTCAGAATCATGAACTGGAAACCATGGTAACTGGTTGCGCGTCGTCCGTGCCATACTGAAGGTATTTTGTGTAAGAAAGAAAATAGATAATTATGGTAATAGTCCTGAAAGAATTCCACATTCTTGTTTATATCCTATTCAAAAACGGCAGAGCTGTGATGATGATAATGGGATAGCTAAAGAAACTACACTGCTGCTTATCTTATCCTTATCAGACAGAATATTAACATAACAGTTATTCGTGAATCGTGGAACGAAATAAAGTAGTTTAAAGATAAGCAGAGATAGGGAACTGAAGGAGGTATCTAGGTTAGATTGGATGCGGATGGAGATGACAATAAGACTATAATGAATGGCGTGTAATGAATGGAGGCAAAGGAAACTTAAATCGCGGTCATTATGTTCCTGCCCTTATGCCAATTTTTATCTGTGGTCGGCACAACATGACTTTTCTTTCCACACTTGTCTATTACTCGTAGTTGTCGTCTCGGTAGTCACCCACTTTCTAACCCTATGGTCATTCACACAGTCCATCCATCGTTCGTTTAACCTAAACCTCAGTATTGGGTGGATAAAGGCTGAAGAAGGCTGTAGATACCTCGGCATTTGAAACTGATTGGCCAAGTTGATTATTCATTCAGGGCCTTTTTTTTTTTTTTTTTTTGTGGATGGGAAATCATCCAATGACCCCTCCCGCTCTGGGTGGAGCAGAAGGGAGTGTCAGACTCTTACTGACTAAAACCCACCCGTGTTCCTTCCTTAGCCCTTTGTGTTCCGGGGCAGCGGTAACCCTTTCGGACAATCAATCAATCAGCCCCGGCAGGCTTCGGCCCTTGCGGGCCCCTTCCTTATGCTGACATCTCTTTGAGGCGCGCGTGGAACACGTACGCGCCGTCCGGCACGGGCCTGGTCCTGATCGGACGGAGAGTTACCCATTACTCTCCGCCCGCAGGCCCGCGCCTACGGTGGCCGGGAGTCGTCTCGCGGCTCCCGACGCCCGGAGCGTCTCCCGCGGCGGCTGGGACGTGAGGCCCTTTCCCTCAGCCTCATTCAGGGCCTCAAGTCTGCTATTACAATAGTGTCAGAATGGTCTATCACTGACTTCATAATAGTTGATTTTGACAAGTTGGGTAATCTACTAATATAATGGCGTCATTATGACTTTCCAATGGTCAACCACTGACACTCCATTGAAATAAATGGCGTAAAATGGTAATCTCGTACATAATGACAAATGAATAAATGTAATATTTATTGCTATTTACGAACTTCTTACTACTTCAGATTGCAAAGACTAATACGTAATATGTAAAAATATATATTAAATTAAATCTAGCATGAAATTTAGTAGTAGGTAGTTTTTCTCAGACCATTGACCGACCAATGATCGATCATTATGAATTTAGCAGATTACGAACTTTTAGCAAAATGGCAATGGGATCTTGTTGGAATGACGAATTTATAAAAATAGCAGACTTGGGCCTCAGGATTGGCGGATTATGGGAACTCTGAATGGGAAATTAATTCTGTGTGGTCCTTTCCTCAAAAGAACGAAAATTTTACTCTAAAACATTGGAAATTACAATTCAATTTTTTTCCTCAAAATACCATTTCAGATACCAATGTACATTGTCTTCAAATGATGTGATTTAAATGATGTTTGGACTTTAAAAGAGACTGTGACCTCGAGTTTGTTTCTGCCTTTCGACTTGGTAGTCAAACAGGAAACGCCGATCTCGTCTAGTTTTTTTTAAATATGACTGACTTGTAAAAGTGTTTGTACAAACCTACTTACAGAAATAAAATTATTTATCATTTACCGATTATTCTTGTCAACAGTGGTAGCAATCAGGAGGTTCACATAATAGGTATTGACGTGTAAAAGTGTCTGCACAAACCTTACAGAAATAAAACCATTTATCATTTACTGAAAGCAAAAGATACGTAAATGTTCACGTTTTCAAATCAATATTATTTTTCTAACCGACACCAACCTCTGTACAAAATCACAATCTTACACCTTCATCACAGAATAACTAATAAATAGCATATACTTAGCCTTCAGTAACAAAGTTTTTAACTGTTTATTGTAAACATGTTGAAACTTGTTCAAATATTTGTAACCATCTTACTTGTATTGTATGTTTGAGTGAATATTCTAAAACTAAAAGTAAACAGAGACGTTGAACTTGGTTTTGGCTTCCATGTTGCGCGGCGCACGCGAACTTGTAGCTGGCGTGCTAGTTTTGTCTGTAAGTAAATCTTATCTTCCATCCATGATATATAATTTGTTTATTTATAAGTACTTAAGACGCTGAGAACCAATATTGAGCTCCGATGTTTAGGTATTTTTAGCCACGCCCACTATTTCTCCGATATCCTAGCGCCATTCTTAAAAGGATGTGATACAGCGAACTACCAAGGATGAAACAAAGTGACGCGGTCAATAATAATTACCAATGAACCAATAGAGGGCGCTCTTATATATTTATTGTTCTGTATGAAGTGCTAAAATCAAATTAGACAAGGCGATTAAAAAAACAAATGAATATTTTTACCACTTTTTTAAAAATATTTTAAGTATTTACACTGATTTTTTTTAACTATTTACACTGAATTAGACGCTGACAAGAACCAAATAGGCTTGTCTCAAACCATTTTTTAGCCAAATCTATACAGTTTGTGACGGCGAAAAAAATATATGTTAATCTTGAACATATTTCTGAGAACCCTGTTGTATTCAAAACAGGTTTTTGAAAAGTTTTCTCGATACAATAAAATGGTAAACTAACCTCTTAAAATGATCTTTTAACAAAAATATCTCTATTAATTATCGACGTACATTGGTAAAATTTATAACAATAACGTATCATATTTAAATACAGAACTTGGTTGTTTTTTATTTTTGACTACTCAACCTATTTTTAAGTAATTAATTATTTTTTGGTTTGTATAAAGTTACGAGCGTCGCGTCATCGCGCTTCTCTTTCTTATGTATGCAATCCGACAGTGATCGCATAGACGCGCGGCTAGACGGATGTATGTCGCTTTGCCCCGCTATCCGTTCATTTAATATTTTGTTTTTTGAGAACTTATTTTATTTTGTTCTTTTAGCTACAATAAATTGTAAAAATATTAGCATTAGCACGTAGACATTTGCATAGGTGATTTTATAAGTTGTACAGGTACATATTGTATAAGTTGTACAGGTACATATAGTTCTAAGTTGTGTAAATATTTTCTGTGTAAAATGGGAATCAAACAAAAATGCCGGAGGCCAGCAAAAAAGCGCTTCTATAATAATAAACAAAAACATCTCATGGAAGTAGTAAAGTAAGTAATTTTTGTAATGTAATATCACAGTATAATTATACAACGTGTAACGAAATGGGTATATATATAGAGAAGGCCCGGCTTCTTTGGATGATATCAAACGATATAGGAAGGGTTTTTTAATCCTATCGCTACATGTTCGGAAGTTATGAGATTTTTTAATACATTGATACCAGAAACCGAACTTTTCAAATTGAAATAAACACATCACTAGCACTAAAACAGCTGATCGGTGTCACCGACCTATTTGTAAGTAAAGATAAACCTCCTACTCCTGGTATTTCTGAATAAACGGTTCCGCATGTTTATTTTTTATTCACAAAATATTATTAAGTACTGACTTTTCCTAAACTTTGATTATGTTTGTGAACTAGCTACCTACAATACAATTAATTGGTCTAGGTATCAAAAGTTAACGAAATATTTAGATACCTGCTTGAATTGTCACGTATCATTTACACACTTGTTGGTTTTTTACGTAGTTGTCCTTTTGTAGAAGATTACTTTGTAGATAATTATTATCTACCTCGTAGTAATCTTCCACCCGCCACCCACCTTTCCATCATACCTACAACACAGTAAATACCTAATTCAAAAACAATATTCCTGTAAATTTCCTAACATTATTTCTAACCTTTTATTTTGGTGGCCATAAAGATGAACGATTTTTTGCTTTAAATCGATTTTTCATTCGATTCACAGATCGAATCTCGTGCTCTTCTTACATCGATCTTCTAAAAATTCATTCAAAAATCGTAATTAAAAAATTTTAAACAACATTTAACACACCTCTATTTTGTGACATATTTACAGTTGCCAGTCAGGTAGGTACGTCAATAATATTTGATAACCTTTCCGGCGTAATTCAAATGGATGATTAATATGTTTCAATCTTCGGACAAGTTAAAAAGTGTCGGCATACTTATGTAATTGATCTTGTTTGAAATAGATAAACCTACCTATTCGCTGTTTATGATTGTCAGCACAATGCTTTGGGCAAATATGAACTTGAACTATTAAGAGCCTTTATTTACACATACGATCCAAGAGATTCGATTCACGTTACTATTGAATCGATTTGCTTGAAGATCGCATTAAAACGATTTCGAAAAATCGACAGCTTGTACAACCATTGAATTGATCATAAAAATCGAATCCTTACGTGCTTCCTACCGGGAATTAATTGCTTAAATAAACATTATTATTTGCCATTAGTACTTAGAATAGAAAAAGGATTTAGAAACCATTTTTTTGTCCAACTGAACCCAAAACATCATTTCAATTCACCTCTTCGCAACTTATTCTTCTCCTAGTACAAATAAAATCACAGTGGGTTCCGTTCATAATTTTTAAAATAAGGTTATTTTTTTACTAAATAAGACGTAAACTATTAGCAACAAGTTAATCGTTTTTTTTTATTACAAAATAATACCACGCACCCATAATTTTTGTGTGTAGGACTAACCGAAAGAATTATCGGAGTTCACGGTCTGTCGGTGCTGTTTGGGTGGTACATAGGTTTTATTAGTTTGAGCACGTTTAGTCTTTGTTATTATAATTCAAATAAAAAAATGTCGCAAAATTGCATGTAACTGTCGAAAGAAATTAATAAAAGTACTAGAAGCGCATGAGTAACAGGAATTGTTATTTCCGAATTGAATATCGTTTGCTCACAGAACCCTGATTACGTCGCTACACACACAATGTAACATCGATGTGTGTGTAAACCTAATGACTTAGGGTTTTAAGGTACGTGAACCAATTGCATTCCGTGTAGTTTCAATTACTCCTGGTAAATACAATTTTTATTTCAGACTTATAACGAGATAACGCGAACCCATATTATGATCTTTAATGGATTGAAATGAATGATTTTCCTGAGTTTTGGGAATTTCCGGGATTGTGGGAATATTCTAACGAGATAACCCGGAATGCAAGGGCAACTGAAGGAACAGGGTGGTATCAGTAAGAGTCTAACACTTCCTTCAGCTTTCCGCCCCACCCAGGGCGGCAGCTGAGTCATTGATGATTTTCCCACCCAAAAAAAATGAATGATTTTTCAATTTTGAATTCGTAATTAGTTTGCTCGGTTGTGTTAGATTTACTTAAAAGTTTAACGGAGTTTAGTTGAAATTATTATTAGTATGTAAAATAATCTTGAAATCTTGAATAATATTTTTAACAGTAGTGGACACTAATAGGGACAGCTACCCTATAGGTATCAAATTTAACGAAATAATATTTAGGTACCAGGATAGCAGGGAATAGGAGTTTCATTTTGGGCATTATTGTTATTGCTTTGCTCGTCGCCGTCAGTCGACGTCTGTCCTGCGTCTAGTACATTCGTTTTTATCCCTATGATAATTATGCGCATCAGTAATTTGCGAGCTGCCCGAGAACTGTACCGTCACCGTTTTATTGAGGGTAGACCAGATGCTGAGCGTCGATAGATGCCTTCGTCAGCATGTTTTAGTTTGATCTCGGATGGTACATCGGCTTGGTGCCTATAACCATAGGTAATCAGGTACCTATGGCGAGCGCTGCGCAACGACGGTCAGCACCTATGTGCGTGTGTAGTGTACGCAGTGCAGTGTGATACAAATTAAAGTGCGGATTGAGGCCGCTTTCAGGACAATAACACCAGACATGCTACGTAATGTGTGTCCATGAACAAGTGAGCGGCCTTGTGCATACAATACCAAGGTCACCACATCGAACCCCATCTTTAAAAATGTAAGTCAATTTACTAAATTAAGCAAAGCTTTAAGATTTTACTGTTTACTCGGTATAAAGTAATAATAAGGGATGAAACTAGTTAACCTAGGTACCTACCTAAACTTTGTTTCGATTGTTTACGTAAGTTTTGTTATTCCAGTTTTTACGTGCAATTTCTAGCTTAATAACGAGTAAACTGTAAATCAATAATTAGAATTACACATTAATTTTTACATCACGGTAAAGTAGGTATGGCTTATTGCGCGCGCGCGCGGCGGCGGCGGAATATTCCGTCAGTTGGCGCCGACAAAGAACACCGCCTCGCGCCTGCGCAGTAGGCTACGGTACTAGGCGCGCAGAGTTACGGAAGAGATTTATTGTGATATTAGCAAGTAACTTAAAAAGTTATTGACCTACGTAGTGCGGTGACACGTTTGTTATGATTTGAATTTAAGAAACCAATGAAACCGAAAATTTGGTATCAATTCTTAGAGTATTTTATTTTGAGTTGAAACTATGTATAGTGACTCTATACCAGCTGTTATATTTACTCCTTCAGGATCACTACAGCGTTTAAATTACACCCTGTATACAGTATTGTAACTCGGCCGTATCTTGGACATAAATGCCTACAGCCGCGCGGTACGTAAACATGCGATAGGGCTGCCCGCCTCCAGCATTTGAATTACATTTGCCTACTTTGCGTTTCCATTTAGTTTTGTGATTGTAATATACTTTATTTTATATAAAAAAATAAAATAAGTACTTTGTGAATTGAATAGGAAGTGTTCAACAAAAATGCATGTTGTTTTTTGATTGGTAGATTTAATTAAAAAACCATGTTTATGTTTGAATAAAAATCGGTCTTAGAAATTTGCGACCGAAAAATATTTGCGCCTTGACTGAGACGTACGAAACGCTTTATTATCAAATTTTAAAGTATAAAAAATCCGCATTCTAATATAAAGCTTAATTAAAAATTGTTTTGGGAAACATGGACAAGGTGGGGAACTCCAATCTTTACAAACTTCAACACCTACCTACTCAACTACAATGCAAGAAACAGCTGACGAGTAATTTTAATAACTTTTTATCTCAGCTTATTAACGTCTCTATAAATTAGGTACCTACAACTCGCAACAACTCAAAACAAAAATTCTTTGGTCACCAATGCCAAGCTGAACAGCTGGCTACGAATGTTTAATCACAACCCTCTCAAACATCTAAATATTCTGTGAATATCTCATGAGTCTAGCTGTTGTTGTCGTTATTAATACCGAGAAAAAAAAAACGGTTTTTTGTGGTATAATTGTTGTTATAGCAGTAGCCGAAATACTTAGTCTGAGAAAATTTCAACTATTTAGTGACAGACAGACGGTCAAATTTATTTTTTTCTAGTATTATTCATACACACAGTACAATAAACAACTATTATTAATAATAAAATACCACGTCTTTACTTTGAATTATACAAACTAACAAAACAAAACACACATGTCCCGAGGTTTCTAACACAAGCGTAAGTACCTACCGTATCATGATTCATGAACCGCCTATAACTACCTATTTCACTCTTGTCAATCACTTTCCTTTACTCTATTCACTTTACACCAGTTTCTTTCGGGAGATAAAAGGAAATACTTATCCATTAAAAAGACACATTATGTACCTACCTACTAGTAAGTAAAATTATTTTATAGTCTTACCTTTCAAAGTTTCCAGGTAATCTAAAAAAAGTTATCCCTGGACGAATTCATGCAACCAAAAACAGCACAATATATCCTACTCGTCATATTAAATATGTACTTGAACTTATTTTTAGTGAAAAATCCGCGGTTATTGTTAAAAAAACAACACACCGACCGTTCGTCACTGCGGCACAGTCGCGACTGTCTGCCTGCCGAGCGAATGCCGAGATCGAGGCGCGTAGGCATAGCTCGCGCATCGTCCGTTTGTATGAAGATAGTGGTCCGTGGTAATATTGACAAAATAGGTACGAGAACAAAAATTAAATTTTTGTACAACCCATAGCGTAAATTCGACGATTTTGGTAACGTTAGGTTGGTCTAGTGGTATTAGCTTAGGTTCTAAAGAGCGAGTTCCGAGTTCGTAGCCAGGAGAATTTTTAGCAAATTTGAAATGGTTTCTTTTTTTTATTTATTTGTAATTTTGAGGAAATTTTCATTTTTTTATATTTATTTTTATATAAAAAAATATATATATACATATAAATATTTTAATTATTAATTTTCTTTACAGTAAAAAGAGACGTTTGGCGAACAGTTTAGAAGCAGGTGAAGCTTCGGAAATTGTTTTTCACCAGTAAGTTTGTAATAACTACAGACGCCAGCACATCAAGCTACCTGAAAGTGTCAAATTTTTCCAATCAACTTTGAACCTTATGCTTTAGTGATAAGGTTCTAAATCTATTGAATAAATTTTACAGATTATAGTAGCTTGATGTGCTGGCGTCTGTACATACTTATACAGGTTGAAATTGAAAACATGTGACTAAACGAAATGGGAGATTGTACTACTCAACATTATGAACAACTTTAGTAAAGGGACGAAAACTGCAGTCGCGAATAAAAAAATCAGGTGTTCCTTACATTTTGACGAGTTATGCAAACATAAATGTAATGCAATAGATTTAGAACCTTATCACTAAAGCATACGGTTCAAAGTTGATTGGGAAAATTTGACACTGTCGGGTAGCTTGATGTGCTGGCATCTATACTTATTACAAACTTACTGGTGAAAAACAATTTCCGAAGCTTCACCTACTTCTGAACTGTTCACCAAACGTCTCTTTTTACTGAATAAATATATATTTTTTTTAATATAAAAATAAAACAATGAATTTCCTAAAATTACAAAATAAAAAATGGATCCTATTCAAATTCTGTAAGACTTGGGTTGGTTACGAACTCTAAACTAATTCGCCAGAATCTATGCTAATACCACTAGACCAACCATGCGTTATCGTTGTTGATGAATTTGCGCTATGGGTTGTACAAAATAGCCTTTAAAGTACCTATTTATTTATAAATTTCATTTTTGTTCGTGTACGTGTTTTTTCAATATTACATTATAAAAAATTACTTATTTTACTACTTCCATGAGATATTTTTGTTTATTAGCTTAAAAGCGCTTTTTTTGCTGGCCTCGGCATTTTTGTTTGCTTCCCATTTTGCACAGAAAATATTTACACAACTTAGACCTATAATTATGTGCAACTTATAAAATATCCTATACAAATATGTTTACGTGCCAATATTTTTACAATGTATTGTAGTTATAAAAACATAATAAAATAAGTTGTCAAACAACAAAATATTAAACGAACGGATAGCGGGACTGCGGGGCTGCGGGGCAAAGCGACATACGTCCGTCTAGCAGCGCGTCTATGCGATCACTGTCGAACTACATACATAAGAAAGAGAAGCGCGATGACGCGACGCTCCTAACTTTACACATATCATAAAATAATTAATTACTTTTATATAAGTTGAGTATTCAAAAATAAAAAACAACCAAGTTCTGTATTTAAATATGATACGTTATTGTTATAAATTTTACCAACGTACGTTGATGAGTAATACAGATATTTTTGTTAGAAGATCATTTTAAGAGGTTAGTTTACTATTTTTTTGTATCGAGAAAACTTTTCAAAAACGTGTTTTGAATACAACAAGGTTCTCAGAAATATGTTCAAGATTAACATATATTTTTTTCGCCGTTACCAACTGTACAGATTTGGCTAAAAAATTGTTTGAGACAAGCCTATTTCGGTCTTGTCAGCGTCTTAATTTTCATTCTCTTTACAATCTATACAAGTACGTATATGTAAAGTTTAAGTGTCTGTTTGTAATGTTAAAACAATAGCGTTTTACTGAATGCATATATGAAATTATGTATGGAAGTCAATGAAGTTAATGCCGCCAGTCTCTTGGGTACTTTACCAGTCGACAGCGATGCGGATGAATTTTTCGACGCTATATTTTAGTTTTTTTTTTGTTTTATTAAGTTAGGATTTAATTTTGTTATTTTTTTTGTTGATAATATAAATTAGCTTTTTGTTCTTACTTTAATACCAATAAAACTGTATGGAAGTTATAACAAAAAAAAAACAATTTTTAAGTTTTTGTCTGTTTATTCCGGCTAATTTCCGAAACGGCTGGACCGATTTTGACGGGACTTTCACTGGCAGATAGCTGATGTTATAAGGAGTAAACATTTTATTTTAGAAAAATAATTAGGGTTCAAAAAATCCATGAAATCTAAATTGTTTTCCGATATATGCACGCGAAAGACGTTGCAAATAAAAAGACATCTGTCTATGACGCTGTTGTCCAATTTAAAACTAAGTTTTCTACGAAATCTTTTATGCAAATCTTGTTATTAGAATGGAACGATTCAGGTAATCCTATTTGTTGTAGCTAGAAAAATCTACGAAGTTAAACGTATAAAAATTAAAAAAAAAAAGTAAGAATCGAAGAAAACTAGACTTTTAGACAAAACTAACAAACACAAAACACAGGTATAAGACAAAATGAAACATTTCACGAATCAACCCACATCTAACGAAAGAGCCAAGTGTCGGATACCAGTTTGTAACAGAGCGACCATCAATCATATATAATCTTATCTGTCAAAACAATATCTTTGCACAGACGACTCCTCAAGAAGATAAAATATGAACCATTCAGGTATAAATAGCAGATCTTGACGTGCCAACTGAAGATGACATGGCAGCCCTTCTAGCTGTGCGTCATCAGCTCGCTAAACGTCGAGTCAGCGATGACGCTGACGCTGGTGACGGCGAAGAAGCGGCGGCGCCAAGAGACTATTGGATTGGTCTACTTCGTGAAGAGATATTTGGCAAAGAAGCTTTAGAATTTCAATAATAATTGAAAAGGAATGTTTTTTTTTTTAACACGATTTTTTTGAGATTGACTTGTCAGAACATTGTACCAAATAATTTTTGATGACTTTTATCAGTAAGTATGTGCGCACACACGAGCGACACACGTCAACGGCCGAGGCAACTGCAGCCGTCGACGAGTGTCGACGTCAGCGGTCAACAACGTGCCGCCGCTCGTGTATTTAAGTACGCTGCTCAAACACACGAGCGGCATATTATTTTCGACGGCACACGCGTTGACGACAGCCGTCGACGTTCGTCGATGAATGCAGTTGCCTTTGCCGTTGACGCGTGTCGCTCGTATGTGCGCACATACTTACTGATAAAAGTCATCAAAAATTATTTGGTACAATGTTCTGACAAGTCAATCTCAAAAAAATCGTATTAATTAGTAATAATTTTTATTTATCTTTTCGTGGACTGGGTGTATAACTTATTTTTTTATATTGTTGACATTGTTAGTATTTAATTTTATTTCTTTTTATTGTTGTCATTGTTATTATTTGATTTTATTCCCTTTTTTTTTTGCTGACATTGTTATTATTTAATTTTATTATTATTATTGTTATTATTATTATTTTTTTATTTTCTATTATTTTTTATTGTGATCAGTCCCAGTGTAAGCACTTTAATTATTAGTTTGTTTTAACTGCATGTGTATCTAGTTGCTAGTTATATTCGCACACAATGAAAATTGTTTTTGAATAAATAAATTGAATTGAATTGAATTGTAATAGCATTAAATTGGTTTTCTAAAACTGTAGCGTACCTACATCGTTTCCGAGAAAAATGTAAAGAACGCTGATAGAATGTAACTACATAATTGTCTTGCTTCAAAATTAAAAACTTATACTTATTTCAATGTCCAACCAAGGTTGAGATCTATGGAGACATATAGGTCATGACGGTTACTGGTTGCGAAGCCCCTCACGATGTTAACTGTACCATGCATCACCAGCTCGTGTGGTTTGAGTGTACGTTCTACAAATATACTAGGAGACCACAGTTTCTAAGAAACTCGTATTAAACTATATGACTGTAAATAATGTCTAGTTGAAACGATCCCAGGTAGTGACAAATTGCTCGTGATGGTAACGTTTCTCACAGGTACTAAACTGTGTAAATTAATATCACTCATGAAACTGCAGATGCACAGTATTCTAAACTTTAAACCAACAGTATTAAACACAAAATACTTTATGTAACAACCTTCCACTCTTAGAGTAATTTACACAGTAATCTTCGAGCGACAACTCATAATAGATCGCGCGTGACGCCTCACTGAAAACTGAACGAACAAAAGAGTCGAAACGAACTCCGTGCCAAGCTCAGTCTTGGGCCAAACATTGCCACAATAACATAGTGTTAGTTTGCACAGTAAATAGTGGAAAACCGAAACTAATCAAGTGTCTCGAGTACCGGAATTTTCCAGTTCGAAATATCGTGTCACAGGTGCATAGTGTTCCATTTTCTAAGTGGTATGATCTGACGTCAGTGCCCGTTGCAAGTGTTGCGTCTGCTTGTGCCACGCGTGTGGTTGCCGGGACGAAAATGCAGTATCTCGGTCAATTAGAATTAATAAGTCATCTGGCGTCCTTTAATAAGGTATTTTATAGTGTCGCCCCACTTCTGAAACCGACATTGAACAGCTAAGGTAACACGACAACACTTTTAACACTGTCCTTGGCATGATCGACTGAGCTTTTGCTCATTAAAAGTAGTTTTTATGTGACACTTCATAAAGCTGGTGGAAGTCATAGAAATAATGTTGGTTATCATAGCAGATGTAATTTTCTGATAGAGTTGATTTAATTGGATTGTTGATAATAACAAAAATGACCGCAGTACGTGAGGTTCCACATGAATTGCAGCTCGTGCAATGACGGGACAGTTTCAGAATGAGCAATATATAGTGAATAGAATGTTTTGCTCCAAATATTTTTTGTCAAGTCATGAATGTTCTGGAAGTTTGTACACAAATGAACGTTTCAAGGGCATTCTCCTAACGATGTGACATGAGGTTGCTATACCCACAGTATTACATGCAAATAATAGGCTACTACCTAAGCCTCAGACTATACACATAATAGAGATATGTGAATCTAGACAATAACATAATAAACCGTAAAATTATCATCATAAACATTCTAGAGCTCATAAGATAATTAAAAAATGCGATATTTATTTTCCCATCTTCCCTGTTATTTCGAAACATTCGACTTTATTTCTCGATTTAGAATCTAATCGAGAATTTATTTCGATCACAAATAATCGTCCGTTTTTTCTCAAATCGAACGCGTCTTCGAACGAATAGCGTCAGAATTCTGATAGGTCTTTGACTTTCAGCGTTCACGATGCGATTCAGTGGGTGTTTGGCAACTTTCCCAACGAAAATAGCTCCCACTTTGTTATGAAATTCAGCTGAATGCTACCTGGCAATTTGGCGGGATAATTTAAGATGGCGCTAAATGCAAAATGTTGTTTGTTAGCTGCAGGCGCGCAGAGTGGAAACAGTAATTTATACGCTTGATTCGATAACTGATTGATGATCATATTGGTTTATTGGAAAAACAAAGCTGATCTAAAAAAACACTCACAACTTGTGAGTACTTAGATTTAAACGATAGAGCAGTACAGTCTAAGATTTCAAATCTTGGTTGTGGAGTCTTTGTCGAAGCTAGAAAAAGTACCTACTTAAAGTTTCATCATTTAGTTTGTTTGTCATCTACATAAATATCATACCCAAAACAAGGCACTTAGGGCCGACCCTTGCAAAAATGGAGCAAAATGGATCATAAGTGGCTAAAGCAAGCCTGAGACCAAAAGCATTTTAGATATATCTCACATATCCCATCGATCAAAACTCATCATGATATTCTCAATTCTATCAGTGTAGACTGAATGTGGCATCCAACTCCCTCTGAAGTCCACTCCCACTCCCTCTCGAAGACAAGAGGCCTGTGTTCCAAGACTGGAAACATTATATCATTATGCATATCGTAAGAAGTCGTTCTACTGTTTCCTTTTTACCATCTGTCTAGCTGGCTGGCGACCACAAAGCACTCAATGGTGACATTGGAGGCCCTTGGCGCTATAAGATAATGGGGCTCCTATGGAGAATGCAGCATGCAAGAGCGAGCGAAGCGAGCTCGAAATTTATTGCACTCCGCCTCGGATAGGTTAGCTTTTCTGCTTGACCATGCGGAAATAGGTCACTTTATTGACTTATGCAATTTGAGAACTATGATAATGTAGGATGGAGGATGGTGCTCGTGAATTTTAGCATCCCGTCTGGGATATACTTAAATTTTCTTTTGACAGTCACTAGCTACGACCCTGGCAGGAACGATCATGGGGGCCCATGGATCGCGGGAGCCTGGACACTTGCCCAGAGTGGCCAATGGAAACGACAGCCCTACTGATTGCTTCTGAAGGTTTCATGATCGTCTTCAGTATTTCAGCCGAAAGACCAGCATTGCTGGAAATAGTTGTGTAACCATAACTTTTCCTATCAAAATAACTCGCTCGTTACATCATAGACCTCACCCATTGCTTTCCATCAGGCGTGATCGAAGTCAAGAGCGGGCTCATTCAGCAATAAAAAAATAAAAAAAAATTACTCAAGACCTATCAGAGTTCCAGCCTACGACCCTACTCGGCCACCACTGCTATTTCAGTCATATTTTTGCGTAAACTTGAAATCATTTCAGTTATTCCCACAACCAAATGAGATCTCTAGGTACTTTGAATAGAGCGATAAATACAAATATACGTACTTAAATGGAGTTATCAGTTTATCACACATTGTTTTCGTTGCCTACGCGCAATTTGCCGGTTATCAACATTTGAGCCGCAAATAGCTACAATACGCGATAAGCAATACTGATCAATCACTATTGATCACACGTAATATCTTAGTATATAATGTGAGAACATAGTGATGCCCTGTGATCTTCTCGGTCTACTTTTTTACCCGACTGCCCCAGAAACTTATCGTCCTATACAGCATGTATAAGCTGTGGTCATTTTAGGCTGTGGTACAGACCACCAAGCTGAACAACTGTATCCGAGGGATCAACGTCGTATATACCTACTCGCGAAAAATTATCAACTGTCCCATACAAAACTTCAATGCCTATTCGACCCAAATGTATGGGACGGCTGATTAATTTTTCGCGATGGAGAAGTGGTTTAGTTTCACCCTCAAATATGAGCACATCTTTCTAATACATCATATGCTGTAGATACCGTCTCATTGGTGGCCAAACTCACTCCTCGCAGTATGTCACGAATCTCTAGTCGTTTTTGTATCTAGTCTAGTTTAAAACTCTTCCAAGTCACCACGTCAGCGTTTCCTTAGCTGCTTCGACTTTTCTTTATCAGAATTATCATCTTGCTGCCGTCCCACGTTACTTGAGGTCGGCGCAAAATGGTTTCCTTTTCCATTCTCCTCTGTGAACCGTCACGATAATTACCATTCACTCCCTTCTCTTTCAATCATTCCTCACACAATTTATCTGTTCTTTGGTCTTTTTCTCCCTCTCTCTTAATCAGAATCCAAATCCTAATAAAAAATATTACTTAAGTAGTTAGGTATTTATGTATAATTGTATTGTGTACCTACATTTTGGTAGGTAATTTACTTAGTACCTAATAATACAATCTCGGTTTTAATTATCTATCCATTGGTTCATAAAACAGATAGCATTCGTGGAAGCTTATTAATTAATTTATTTTAATAAACAAAAGTTCGAGTTTTTTAGGGAAATATTCCATATAAAATTGAAATTCTTCGTAAATTATTTACCGTTTGTGCTAACTTCGACCAATTAGCTATTAGACACAAAAAATGTTACACAAAATGTAAATAGTGGTAGAGTGAGGGCAAGCTATGTCTGCGCGCGACGTTTGAGTTCAAGATTGATTGTTTGACCCTGTAGCAGTTTTAATCACTTTCGGCATAATGATGGCATTTATTTACTTTAGAAAACACTGAACACAACACACGCTTGACAATAAACGACCAGATGGCGGCAAACAATTATTTCTGATTTTGGCTTTATTTTGTGCGCACTCTAATAATACACAATTCAACTAAATTTTACACTTTGGTTGAAGGGTATTGCCGCTAAATCTTGTATAAATGTCACCGTGACAACTTAGGTGACGTGAGCTGTCACTTGTGTCAATTCCAAGTATGTGTAATGATCTCACGTCAAGCTCACTTCACATATGTTTAAACGGTAAGATTTAAACAGAATAGACTGGCTGTAATGCATGTTATGGCTAACATTGAATTCATTTTTATGTTTACATGATTCAATTTAGTTGATTCATTCAAAATTTAAGGCACAATTGAATCGTGTATTATCTATTAAACTTTTATGCATAAGTATGCCTAGCAACAGTAGGCCAATTCTGCTAATTTAAAACGTTCAAAATCTAGTCGCAGTCTCATCTCGGCGACAAACAAATGTCAGAAACTTGTCAAAATATAGGGAAATATGAAGTTTTTTTGACAGATTGAGACTGAGATCAGACTGTGAACTTTCTTAAAAATTACGAGAATTCCTCAGATCTCCAATATAGGGTTGATCTTCACGATGACTAACGCTTGCCGTCTGTCGGGCAGGCCAACTTAAAGCTGCAATAAGTCTTTCTTCAAAAAAGCCTTTCCAGACACAGCTCTGCATTGTTAGATTCACATACATAATCAGCCTATAATGTTCCCCCTGCTGGGACACATGGCCAGCGGCGGCCTTAGGGGGTGGCGAACAGGGCAATCGCCCGGGGCCTCGCTCTTGCAGGGGCCTCGCGCAACAACCCAAGCAAATTTTAAAAAACATAGATTTATTTAATTTAAAACTTTTGATTTTGATCCTTAATCTATACTAATATTATAAAGCTGAAGAGTTTGTTTGTTTGTTTGTTTGTTTGTTTGAACGCGCTAATCTCAGGAACTACGGGTCCGATTTGAAAAACTCTTTCAGTGTTAGATAGCCCATTCATCGAGGAAGGCTATAGGCTATATATCATCACGCTAAAACCAATAGGAGCGGAGCACCAATGAATAATGTTTCAAAATCGGGGGATTTTTTTCCTATTGAGAGCTTCCGCTGCGTGCGCTGCGTAAACGGTTAAAGTTTCGCAAAAATCATATATGACAGAATTGTTCCCCTTTAAAAGCTTTAAAAAAAAGTCCGCGACAGCATATGTCTATCTTTTAAGGTTAACTCACTATAACCTCTTTTATGCTAACCAAATTTGTTCTAAAATAATGCATTATTTGCGAAGGTGTTTTTATAAACATGGTATTAATCCTTATTCAAATAAATACGTTATTCATCACATGTATTTAATTTTGAAGAAAATTGCCTCTGACATCATTTGATTTCAAAACATATCTTGGTAGATATCATAGTTTTAAAATAATACTAATAATAAAGCTGAAGAGTTTGTTTGTTTGAAACACGGTTTGAAAGCTCTAAATCTCTGGAAGTATTGGTCGCATATATAAAAATATTTTTGCGTTTGATAGCCCAGTTCTTGAGGAAGGCTATATTCTATTAAACTTGACGCTAGGATCCTTAGGTGTTGAGCAAAAAGAAAAAAGTCTGAAGTTTTCGCCAAGCGAAAACGAAGTAATAGCGCAGGCCGGCGACACGTTGCGACGGGGTGGGTCGGGGAAACAAAAAAAATTTACGCGGACGAAGTCGCGGACAGAAGCTAGTTATTTAATAATAGAAAAAAAAAATAACTGAAGTTTACCCCACTATCAAAATAGTCCTGAGAATGATTGCCACCACACCTGTTACAGTTGCATCTGCTGAAAGGAGTTTTTCGAGGCTTAAAATCAATTATTAAAACATAGGTATTTGAGGAATTCGATGACACGATCGGCTTTCAGGCTATTCTTTCGATCGAAAATGACGTAGCATAGTATTTGTTAGATTATTGTGCTTTAATTAAAGATTTTAAACCGTAAACATCTATTTTAAAATTTTTCATTTCTGTATTTGTTAATTTTGTTAATCTTTCAATATAAAATATTTTAAAACTCAAATTTTATTTATTTGTATAAATAAAATTTAGCATTTCTCGTATATATTTAGCATTTCTCGTCAAACATGACAAATACCTAAACCAAACAATTAGACCTACTTTCGCATCACATACTTTTACGAAGGACAAAGAGCCTCGCAAATACCTGCCGCCCGGAGCCTCGCAATGGGTAAGGCCGCCGCTGCACATGGCCTCCTCTCTATGAGACTCACATAAAACCCTAATAATATAATTTTTGGACTTTAAAAAGAGACCATGACCTCTGAGTTTGCTTCGAAATTTCGAAAGATCGATTCTGTCTCAAACTCAAACTCAAAGCATTTATTTCAATTAAACCATTTCCAGGCACTTTTAAATTGTCAAAATTAACTAAGTAGTCGGTCAGTTACTCAGAAAGTTGAAGCTAGTTGCCCATTCCAAAACGTACCTAGATCTCTTGGAGAAGAATGGGCATGAAACTCCAAGGACACTCTTTTAAATTAAGATATTACAAAATTCTGAGTACCTACTGTAAAAATCTCACCGTGATAACTTAGGTGAAGTGAGCTGTCAATAGGGGCAATCCTAGCATCCGATGGAAGGACAGCTCACTTCACTTTAGTTTTGACGGTGAGATTTTTACAGAATAGCACTGCAGTAGTCAGCTAAGAGAAGGAGACGCCATCGCCATCTCAGTAGTTTTAAAATATTGACAAAAACATTTAAGTATAACCTGTAAAAGTAAGAAATAAACATAATTTAATTTCAGCTGTTTCAATGTCATATTGCATTAAGTATTTTCTATGACAAACAAACACACGAATGCACCTGTGGCATATATTGCAGATTTAAAACTACGTTATCGGATTACTCAATTGTAAATCTGGACAGTTTTGATAGCGAAAATATTGTTATAAAACTTATAACGGTCACAAGACACTTGAATCGGACGACAACACTTTGTTTCACGGTTTAATTATTCCCTACACCATTTATTTGCCTATCATGTGCGTTGCATTTGCACCTCATTGAGTATTTTCAATATTCTGTTATATTTATTTAATCGCTTAAGTCGTGGTTTACAGGTTTTCAATAAAGTGTAGTGTAATGTAAGTGACTATATAATCGAGTGCAATGTCTATAAGAGGCGTTCAAGATGGCTCCAGATCTCCGATGATCGTCACCGACTCGTTCTTTGATGATGAGGGTAAGATATAGGATATATTACTGACAAATGCGCGCACTGACTGGAGGAAAGAACTATATAGATTTCAGTGGACCTGCCACTCAAATCTGTGTGGTTCTTTCCTCAAATACCATTCAGACATCAATCTACATGGTCCTCACACATGATCTGAGCAAGCTTTATTAAGAGACTTTTTTTATGGGTAGACAGGAAATGTCGACTCCATCTAGCTTATTTTTTTATAACGTGTAAAAGTGATTCCGATTTCCTATTTACAGAATAAACAATTTCATTTCATTTCGCTTTTAATAAGTTCTGTTTTTTTAACGTTTATAAATTTTACTAGCGAAGAAACTTTTGTATTGTCTTGTCTTTATACACTTTACTAAACATAACAAAACTGCACGCCTGTAATTTTGGAAGGGTTGGGCAGAGATGTACAGACGCTAGCACATCAAGCTACATTTAATAGATTTTCAACTTTATCGCTATTAGCATTAGGTTCAAGGGTGATTGGGAAAATTTGACAGTTTCGAATAGCATGCATGAAGAAGCCTCCTCGTGTAGCGCAGTTTGTTCCGCCAGTAACTCAACTGAACCAAGCTCTCGGCGCATCCTGGACAGTCACCCAACACCTTATTTGACTGGCCAATTCTTCCCTTGCGGTGGTCGGGCTAACGCCCGCCTGGTTTGCGACCACCCTCCTACCGGAGTCCGGCGTCAAGCAGCCTGGTGTGTTTCCTCGATGCGCGGGAGTTCCAGTGCCTTAGGCAGCTTCTGGGCACGCTCACTCCATCTTAGACCTCATCCATCGCTTTCTATCAGGCGTCATCGAGGTCAAGAGCGGGCACATTCAGCAATATATTTTTTTTTTAATGCTGGCGTCTGTACCCTATTGTAGAGACACATTTCACCAGTTATATTTAGGTCCCATGTAACAGAGGGCGAGTCTATGGCCTTTTACTCAAATTCTCCAAATATCGAGACCGAGCATAGCTAACCTTCCGTCCGATCAGGACCAGGCCCGTGCCGGACGGCGCGTACGTGTTCCACGCGCGCCTCAAAGAGATGTCAGCAATAAGGAAGGGGCCCGTAAGGGCCGAAGCCTGCCGGGGCAGCGGGATTGTCCGAAAGGGTTACCGCTACTCCGGAACACAAAGGGCTAAGGAAGGAACACGGGTGGGTTTTAGTCAGTAAGAGTCTGACACTCCCTTCTGCTCCATCCAGAGCGGGAGGGCTCATTTGATGATTTCCCATAAAAAAAAAAAAAAAAACATAGCTCTAGATAGAACACATAGGTACGCGTTATAGACAGTGTTCCATGCTACCTATATAGAAATAAAAAAATCTGGCCATTTATTCTATCCCATAACTTTGTAGGGTAACGAAGCGTTATAAAATATAAGCCTTGAACACATGGATGCAGCGATAGAGGCGCGCCTACGTCTTTCGTCACAGCTGTTTGACGTGGGCTAGCTAAAAGTGGAACATTTAAAAACCTATTGGCTTTTTCCAGGCGCCCTTCTAAGTTTACGCCTAAACTACCATCTTGATCTAGATATATGTTTGGATGAAACTACCAAATCAAATGGAAAGTGAATCAATTTGAGTAATTCCACTTTGCCCCACCAAGCCCGCCACCCTGGTGTGGCAAAGTGGACTGCCTAAAATTTTGCAGTGGAATATGCCCCACTATTCTGATTTGATGGGGCGGATAACACTAGCATAAACACTTTGTGGATTCTGCCCCACTAGGGTTGGCACCTCAGGATTTGTGTATGAAGGTTAACATGTATTTTTACATTTGTTTGTAAAAAAAATAAATGTATACCTATATCTGTAAGTAAAACGTTATTAGTGCTGGAAGCTTAGATTTAATACGTAGCGAAGTGGTTTAAATAAAAGACAAGGACAACCGATAAGTCGCGGTGGGCGAGGCAGTGGTGAACCATAACCGGTTTAGTCATTTTTACTCCAACAGCATGTTTTAATCTCAGATTAAATAAAAAAATACTAACAAACAAATGAAGCCATGATGTTTGTACGTAAAGGACCTCAAAATAATAGACCTATTTTGACATTTGTGTTCGCGGCGTAATTAGTGATGTAACCATACGACTCGTAGCTAATTTTATGAGCTTATAATTACAAGTATTTATTTACTTTTTCGAAGCCGGGATAAAATGATATAGATTTTTTTTTAAACTTAAATCCTTCCGATATTTTTATTACTTTCGAATGCATTTCAACGCATTTTTTTATTATTTAATAAGTATTTGATTTATTTAAAGATAAAAAATAATAATATGACAATAATACAAGTACATATCACAAGACTTAATAAATTAACATAAAACTATAACTCTAGCGTTTCTGAACGCATTCTTTCACAATCTGTGGTTACGTTACGTTTCGATACTAGTAATATAGTATTTACGATTTCTTTTAATAATTATTATTTAAATTATCCCTTTAGTAATAGTGTTCTCGTACATTATTCTTCGTTTTTTGTTATTTAATAGTTATCAACAGTGATAATGTATCAATTTCTGGGCAAACATCTAAATATATTTTTAAATCATTTAATGTTTGCAACGGATGGATCGGAACGTAAATGGAATACAAATAGCAAATGTCACAGCTATGTCAGACTAAATTGAATAAATACAGCAAAACTATATAATGTATTTAAAATTAAATCCAGGAAGATTTAATATGTGACAGTTTTTTACAAAAGTAGAACCTTAATACACTGTTTAAATAACCATTTTGATGTATTTAGATTTACGTTTGCTTGTCTCAGACTTGTCAAATCCTAACGTCAGTGGTTACATTTATTTTTTTTACAAACAAATGTAAAAATACATGTTAACCTTCATACACAAATCCTGAGGTGCCAACCCTAGTGGGGCAGAATCCACAAAGTGTTTATGCTAGTGTTATCCGCCCCATCAAATCAGAATAGTGGGGCATATTCCACTGCAAAATTTTAGGCAGTCCACTTTGCCACACCAGGGTGGCGGGCTTGGTGGGGCAAAGTGGAATTACTCATCAATTTGGTTGAACCGTAAACATAGATTACTTATAAGCAGGACCGTAGTTACCACCATATCAGCCGTATCAAAGATACGGGCCCCCAAGCTGTAGGGGCGCCCACGTGTGAAACAAAAATTCATAAAATATTATCCAGAATTTACAACTCTTATAGGCCTGTAGAAAGAATGCCTAATGAAAATATGAAAAATTATACGGCTTAAAAAGTTTACAGACGCAGTCCAATTCTCAAAGCTCTTGCATTAATTTAGTAAAATCCTACGAATAATAAAAAGGTAAAATCACGCAGAAAATCTAACATAACCCAGTCTGGTTAAATTTTCTGGCTTGCTTATTTATTTAATACTTCAAGCACATAAATGTACAGAGGCGGACTTAAAGCCATAGGCATTTGGCTTGCTTCGCTCGCTCTTGTATTCTCTTAGGAAGGGCCGCAACAATGACAGCTTTTAATCTCCCGATTCTGGATACCATTTCATATACTTAGGTTACTATGTTGTAAAAAAAATATATATAATAATATGTACAGACGCCAGCACATCAAGCTACTACAATCTGTCATTCTTTAATAGATTTTCATTAAGCTTCAAAGTTGAAGAGAATATTTGATAGTTTCGGGTAGCTTGATGTGCTGGCTTTTGTTATAGTTCCTAATTGAGTTTCACCGCAGTCGAGAACAAAAGGGCCCCCAGTATATTGTGACACTGGGCCCCTTTAGGGCTAGCTCTGTTAGTATGAAACCACATTCATGACACACAGGATGACAAGGGGAAATTGCGTAAAAGACTAACAATTACAATGCCTTTAATTTTGACAATTCGACAACATTCGTTTCGTTAATTTACGCAGATGAAATTTTCAAACATAATATGAATAATTGGGGTAATTGCGTAACACACTAAAAGTACGAATGGTTTTAATTTTGACAGAACAACAACATTCATTGCGTTATTTACGCTGTTGAGCAGACAGATTTTTCAAACATAAGAAGCAATGGATTAGCAATATCCTTCAAAATGATTCAGATTGTGTTTGATAGTGTTACGCAATTTGGGCGCTGGCGGTAGTGTTTTTGGTATTTGTATCAGGAATTTCTCGGTTCTCGGTATAGCAGCTCGGGAATCCTGCAATTGCCTAGATACTTATTTCGTTCAAAATCTGTCGGATGTGAAAGAAAGTGGTTACAACAAGTGGGGTCAGCCCCATAATTAAAAACTGCCCGTTGTTCTCGTGGTACCTAGCAAGCGCGACTGCTGAGCGTGAGTCCTGGGTTCGATTCCCGGGTTGGGAAAAGTGTTACTGGGCTTTCTATTAGGAATTTCTTACTAACAGTCCGGAGTTTGAAAGTTGGCGGTTTAATACCCCCGTACCTTGGAAAGCACGTAAAGCCGTTGGTCCTACGCCTGGAACTCTCCTCGGTCGTGTCGGATTGCCGTCCCATCGGACTATGAGAGTAAAGGAACAGAGAGTGCACCTGTGTTTACGCACACACTTGTGCACTATAATATCTCCTGCGTACCCAGCTAATCTCCGTTCAGATTCCGTCACCGAAATCGGTCGGGAGGCAATTATTCAAAAACAAGTAAGACTCATTATGATACTTAAGTACTTTGTTTCATGAATAAGAAATATTCTGACTTTCTCACAGCCTTGAAAAAGTTTTAATAATGCTGGGTGTATATTTTAAGACGACCTACATAAGAAATAAGAAACCCTCTAGGAGATTCCGGGGAGATAAGCGGGGGAATGATTTTGCGTTTTTTATGAGAAAGCTGACTGGCTCCAATACGCACGACGATATATTTATCAAGAAGCTATACATTTCCTGTATAAAGTGACTTCTCATTGTACAAAAAGCAACAATGCGAGGTCAGCTGAACTGGTATAATAGGCTAGTTTCCACCATCAATAAATTGGAAATCTAATAAGTCCGTCAGTTAGATTACCAAAAAATATTTGACCAGTATTTTTTCTTTTGTTACGTAAACCAAAATTGACGAAGATAATATAATTTTTAGTGCGTTCTGACGTCACGAGCCCCCACTCCCGAGTTTTGATGTGTTTTATCTTTGTCAATATTTCATTTAATTGATTTACAAAAACAAAAAATACGTGTCCATTATTTTCCAATACTCTAACTGACGGACTAAATAGATTTTTAATTTATTGATGGTGGAAACTAGCCTATTGTACCTATAGCTTTATGTCGTTGTGTCTTCCTATTCCTAAGGTACTGGGGTCGTGTTTAGTGGAAGTTATTTCTCAAAAACATTGGGGTATCCTGACTCGGGTAGGTATACTTACCTTTAAGTCTTCATTGAAAATCGGAGCATTCTGGAACGGAATTGTGGTGTAATTTCACCAATAGAATGCAAGAGCGAGCGAAGCAAGCTAGAAAATTGGAGTATCTTGACTCGAATAGGTTAGATTTTCTGTATGAAATTAAGTTACTTCAAAAAGTAGGTAGGTACCATAAACTTATGGCACACCCCGGACACTCCGTACACTCCGTACAACGCGCGCAAAATAATTACCTACTACTACTACATAGCCAAATGACGTTGGTACACGTGCAAATGTGTGCGTAAACTCTAGTAGGGTTGGTTGTCGTGCGGAGCGTAAAAAAAAGGCGGGAACGACGACGACGCGACTAGAAAGGACTATTTTGATTGTTTATCTAATTAGTCGGGTTCGTAATGAAATAAAAATAATATTATAATAGTTATGTATTAAATGTAAAACTCTTTAACAATAACTTTAATTTCGGATGTCGGTGTCTTTGGATCTGTATTTTAGTTTATTGCCACCGACTTACGAAATTAAAGTTATTTTTCACTTTGTATTTAGTGTTTTTTTGGAAGTCGGTTTTTTTTTTGCTAAAAAGTTTTTATTTCTCGCTTTTTAGTGGGTCTGTTTATAAAGTATCTAAGTTACAATAGCCTAATGTCAACTTGCTCATCGCCTTGTACAAAATATTGCTTTTCCCGACGCAGGGACGTTAATTGTTGAGAAGTTCTCTTGGTACTCCATCATCAGCTCTATTTCACCATTCGCATTGTGACGAGCATAAATTGTGCTTAGCAAACATATTAAAGTAATCGAATCGTAACCTGTGAAATACTTATTATTGAGTAGTCCCGGTGGCCATCTGTGGTCTTCATCATCAGTTCTACTTCACTAAATGTTGCTATCCCAGAGCAAATACCCATGCAAATAAGGTACTTAGCTAAATATTGCTTACACTAAAATATTTTCGTTTAAATGACCTACTTAACTATAAATAATCGGTTATTATATCGCATGGTATTAAAATGCGATATCTTACAAACATTTATGTAAATACAAATTCGGAAAAGCATCACAATATCGAACCATCGTGATTAAAACTCAGATAAAACTTTTAAATCGCAAAATTGTGTGCTCGTGTCAGCAGTACAGTGCTGCGGTTCTTTGTGAGCGCCCCGAGCTAGAGAACCGCCGATAATGCCGCGGAAGTGCGGGGTGAGGTGCGGTATCTGATGTCAGCGCGGGGTAGGGAGTGGCCATTCTGTACGAAGTACTATTAGGTATTCTGTGCTTATGGTAAACTACACGTAATAAATAGAAAACGTAGGTCCCAGTGCACGTGCATAGTTTCAAAGTTCAAGGGTTTCCCAAGGGATCGATCACATTCGCACCTATTCTTGCCGACAACCAACCTGTTAATTTTAGGAGATTTGAATAATTATGTGGGTTTAATAAAATCCAAGTTGATTTTTTAGACTGACATTTTATTAGGCCAATTAGGTAGATATTAATACAACTCTTAAAATTTAGCACATTAATAAGTTTATTCGAAGTAAACAACACAAAAAAAATAATTTAAAAAAGAAAAAGTTCTAGATAAAGATGCTGCAAAAATTTTACAAATATAAAAAGATTCCTTCGAGCCGGATTTGAACCAGCGACCTATGGATGACAATGTTTTGATACGCTACAGTCCACCGCTCTACCAACTGAGCTATCGAAGGCTTGTGAGACAGTTCGAAATTTTAAACCGCGTTCTTAGTCTATACGTATGCAGCCGTTAAATTGCAATCACACTAGGGTGACAATAATGTTTTTAGTAAGTTGGTGCTGTTCTATTTAGGGCCGATTTTTTCAACGCCAGATAATTTTACTATTTATAATTATAATAATTATAATTTTACCCGAGGAATAATTTTGAATTTTTAACAGTTCTTTCATACAAAACCAGTCAATTTTATTTCCACGAATAAAAATTAACTTTCGATTGAAAAATTAGCCCTTAGTACGATTATTATTATTCTCGCGTTCAATATTTATAAATTATTGTTTTTTTTAGTTAAGTTTTCTAGAACTAATTATCATACTCGTAGCTTGAACATTATTACTATTTCTGTTATTGTTCCTCGTCGTACCAATGAATGAATTCATGTTCTATTCCATTATAGTGTATTTATGTCGGGGTTATTAATGCTTCTCATCACATCACTTTTATTTCTCAACAATTTTTTTTTCTCCCGTTTAATGTAGTATGTTGTATAAGTTGCACGAATAAATTAATAGTTAAACAAAAGCCGATCAAGGCAACGCAATAAAGCCACCTCAAATTCTAACTTTTGTTTACAATGTTGGTCGTGTGTGTGGGGCGAGTGTGTGAAGCGCCGCTCGGCCGTGGGGTCCGCGAGTCCGTCTGCTGTCAGTCCGCGTTCGTCGGCACCGTCGCCGGCTGCTATCGAGGACGCACTGGCGCTGCAGTCGCTTTCGCGCAGTTTGTCGTGGCGCGTGGCATTCCATATTGACATTTTGACAACGCATTTTCTTTTTAATTAGCTAATGACACTGTGATAAGACGGCATGTTTGTATTCCTACCCTTTTATAAAGTTCGAGTTTAGTGTTGAGTTTTCCATCATAATGCGTCTCATTATGTACAAGTTTCTACCCAACTCGAATTATTTGCACTGTTTGCAGCGTAGTTAGCACACAGCTGCATCGACTTAGGACTCTTTGTTGTCTGTTCTTTATTTTTACAATTTAGTGCCGGATTGCAAAATAGTACGTTTCACATAACTTGGTATGTTAACAAATGTAGGTTAACAGAACTAACTCGCTCTCAAATACTATGATGTGTTACTGACTTACTGATAATAATATGCAAAATTAGTATTTTATCGTTCTCGCTGCGATAGTAAATTATTGCGTAATTAGCGTAAGTTCAGGCGTTAATTAGTGGAGAATTTAAAGAAGTTGCATCACGGTTTTAAGCTACCTACTTTAATATTTACGTGTTCCAATTAGCCCACACGCGAGGAAATCAAAAGTGAAGGAGCAGTGAAAGTTAATAAATTCTTCTGTTCGCACGTAATTCTAATAAACATTTCTATTGGATGTCATTTCTTGAGAATATTGGAAACATAATTATACTGAGATCTAATATTTACATTGACAAGCAATGAAATAGCGGAAGATGGCCACGTAAAAAATTTGAGCCATCCGTTTACATAAATTATAAAACGGCTACACCTTCAGTTACTATATGATGGTCGTGGTGCTGTGGATCTTCTTGCACCTAGCACCTTCTCATGTGCCCATGTAGGTTTGTGTGTGTGTGTGATTTGATTTTAATTTCTTATTTAAAGTGGAAACAAAAGGAAACCGTAATTTCATTACACTCTTTAATGTGTTATTACTTTATTAGCGACTTACTGTGAAATAAATGAAAATTCTTACCTTACCTATAAGATTAGTACCTTTAACTGACGCACCTATTCCTAATGATCAAGACCTTAATTACTCAATTGCACCATAATAATAATCGTCATTAATTACAGTAGCTTCAGAAATCACTAAAAGGTCTTTATCAGTTTCATATATGTACTATAAATATAAATAGTCCAATATAACAACTTATCTTTGTAAGCCAACTTCAATACTTGTCCGCATTATTTCATTCATGAATTATTAATTATTATAATGTGTTTTATACTGAATATGGTTTTGTTTGCTTTCAATTCTATGTCCATCTATAATATTATAGTAACTGAAATTGTTAGTTTTAGTTCATTGAAAACTCTATTTTTATTCAAAAATATTTTATTTCCAAACCTTCCGATCCATTGTCACATATACAGTACTAGCTTCTACCCGCGGCTTCATCCGCGTGGATGTCGGAAAATATCGAACATGCTATCGGGACAAACCTATATCCTTCCCCAGGCTATCATCTATCTCCTTGCCGAATCCGTTCAGTGGTTTAGGCGTGAAATGGTAACATACAGACAGAGTTATTTCCAAATTTATAATATCAGTATGGAAGTATGGAAGCCAGGTAGAAGAAGCGACATACATACTTTAAAGGAGTCGTACTGATGAAAATTAACAACTGTAACTATGGAACCAACTTTGAAATATGATAAATAAGAACAGCTGTTCCATACATTTTGCGTTATTAGGGCAGTTTTATTTGAAACAGCTGATAATTTGTCACAATCAGGACTGAATCAAAGCTATAAATCGTAACAAATTTTAGTGGGAACTGTTGATCACATTTAGTGATCACTGTGATCAGTGACCTAAGTCGGAGTAATTACGATATTCTTCCACACCTAATTGCGCATTAATGGAAAAATTCTTCCGACATCTTTTGTCATTATGTCGTGCAGACGTCGTTGCTTGGATAGTAATAAGTCATAAATTAGCTATAAGTGGGTTGTTAGGACGCCTCGCCTTAGGACTTTACGGCTCAGTAAAAATACATACCTATCAGGTCTTGACTCGCCTCTTGTGCAGTCATGAGTGTTTTATGACTGAATGTCTTACGTTCTGATACTGTTATTAGTGGTTTTTGTATCTTTGGCTGACTTAACTCTGTCAAAACTTTAAATACTTTAATATTAATTTCTATTGATTTCGATAGTCTATCCAGCCAGTGGTCTATGTAACCGTAATTTCAAAGGCTGGCTCATTCAAAACATTTCAAGTTTTTTAAATCTAACTTTTCCATGAAATTTAGAATGAATAAAAAACGTGAAAGTACTTCCAATATGCACCAAACCCTGTAGTTTTAGTTATCAGGTATTAGACGCAAGGACTTCCTCAACTCCTCCCATTTATTCTAGAACGAGTTGAGGCAAAATATGGAGTTGTTTTCAAAAACAACGCTATTTCTAGGTGTCAAGCTGTATATTATTTACCTTTATTACGTTTTGAACAGGAAAAAGAGATGTTTATTTGATTTGCATGACTCATTTGTTAATATTAGATCCAGCTCAAGAATCAAACGCGGAGGTTATGTCATGATTATGACTGATATTATGTTCTTCAAACAAATATACTCTGGAAACTAGACTGCGTAGAATTTGTTAGGGTTATGATCGCGTTCTCACAGCATTAGAAGTGTTTAGCAATATTTTCTATGGAAATGTTTATGCGAGCATGATTCGATGAAAAACTGCTTGTAAACATAACAGATAAATTTAGCCGTGTAATTTAGCCGATTTAACCTGAATTTACTCTGGTGTGTCAGTTGTGTCCTTCCTGGCAAAATACCCAAACAAGGGCCAGACGAATGACGTAATACTAAAGCATACATAATGCGACATTACAAACATTCCATGCGCTAGGTACTAACGAACATACAAACCAATCGAAATGAATGCTAAAATGTCAAATAAATAGCTGATTACTTTTGTATCTACAACGACTATATTATGAACTAAGTATTCTAACAGTTTAGAGTAACGCCTATTGCTGTATTACTAATTCATTACATTATCTGTCGGTCTTGGTTGTCAATAATATGATATAGACAGTAGTCTACCACAAATTCAAAGGGCATTCATGATCCAATATGGACAGAAAATCAGTACATTTGACAGTCGCAGTACCAGTTTTCGAAACGAAGCATCGAATTCAAATATAAGAAACTGCACTTATTGATAGCTCTATCGGTATTTTTAGAAGGTCGATCATCCTCATCCGTGAGTAGATCAACAGGGCACGATGACGTCGCCACTCAGCTGTTCGCTCGTCGCCATTGCGGGCACAGCTACACAAGGGTCGTATTTGGGTCGAACATGATAATCTGTTGCTACGTTCCTTTCGATCTCTGACGTAATAGCCAGATTTTTTGCGTTTTTATTCCAAATGTTTATAAACTTATTACATTTTTATCTTTTTATGACAAATATGATAATTTATGAGGTTTCGGAAATTGTAGTTGGGGAGTTAAATGTCTTGAAAGTTACCGAAGTTATGGTCATCGAGCTTGCAATGAAACCGAGTTATTGTTTAAAAATGTATTAAAAATAAACGTCTCTTATATACAAGTTGTAACAGAATAAACGCAAGTCCTGAAAGTAGTTTGTTCATAATTGACTACTGAATCTATTTCTTATTGACTTTTAATATAGGTATTTTTTCAAAAAATATTAAATTTATAATTATTTTTTTCAAGCTCTAAGTTTTGGTAATTGTATTATGCTTTGAACTCAATACTTTAATTGGGGTGTATGAGGTCTTGCGTTAATTATGTTACACCTTGTATAATTAATATCCTTTCGAAAGCATTTTATCTTTAAATTATTGGCATTGCATCAAATAATACAATTTCTGATATAATTTCATAACTAGCAGCAATTTCAAACAATGGTATCACTAGTGAAGATGAATCATTTATCAACCACATTTCTCTACTTCCGTTTGAAGCAGCTATGTATAAAATACTGGTCTGGCTATATTACCATTTATCACCAAGACTTCCGGCCAGTCTACTTCGTGGTTCGTGCCGCTTAACATTCATATTTGGAATATTTGAGTTCATTCAACAACAACACGTCAACGCAGGCAGTCGTTTCATAGTGTCATTATCTTCTCAACTTACCGATAACCTTTCTTTTAGTGATAATGAGTTAACATAAAAGTTATGCGTGTTAAGTAATTATTAATAGTAAGGACAGCGATACAAGTGCCTTGTGAAGATGTATAGCTTCGATAAGGATTTGTGGCATGTGAGGAGACCTTCGGAATCTCAGGACTCCCAGGCGACTCCGAATAGAAGCAGTACTCCTGAAAGACAGCGTAAATATTTTTACTGTTTATTTAATTAAAATTTAGGTTTGCCTCATCACTCATCACTCTATTCTCCGCAAAAGTGTCTTCCAATAGAAATTTGAGGTCGTGGTTTTGATTTCAGGGTCAGGTAAAGTGTATTGAGGTTTTCCATTAGAAAACTCTCAGTATTCGTGGATAGTAACAGGATCGTCCTCCACTGCATCGTACTTATGTACAAATTAATGGCGAAATAAGAGGATTAATACATTTCTGCCGGACTCTTCTGGAAATACATGCAAGATGTTCAGTTATGTGATATTTTTAATTAAAGTTAGAACAGAACAAGAAATGAGGACAACATTAAAATTAAACCACGGAAGCCCTTATAATGAAAGCTCTAACTATGAAAGAAAATAAAAGTACCTATTTTGTAAATGGAATGCTAGGTCATTGTTGTTCTCGGGAAGCCAACGTAGTGCTTTTCTTCATGATTGGCTCTCTAGGAACCGAGAGGTTTGGTATTTACGTGCTACGTTAAAAGCCGATATTCCGGGAATTGGCTCGAAGTCATATTTATTGACGGAGTCCATACTGAGTTTTTTTAATGAAAAATATACGAAAACTTCGGTGTTTAAACTACTCATATTTTACAACAATAAATACTCTTTGTAAATAAAATCTACGGCGGAAAATAGATTGTGCGTGAGAGAATGTATAATAAATTAATAATCACCTTCGAGGATTCTATTCGAAAACATTTTTACATGCATAGAATTAAGTTCAGCTATAATTCCCTTAAAAAAAAGATGAGGTTTCATATTTTTGCAAAAAAAAAAGTTACACCCTGATTTCAGCAGCGGGATTGTCCGAAAGGGTTACCGCTACCGCGGAACACAAAGAGCTAAGGAAGGAACACGGGTGGGTTTTGGTCAGTAAGAGTCTGACACTCCCTTCTGCTCCACCCAGAGCAGGAGGGGTCATTTGATGATTTCCCATCCACAAAAAAAAAAAAAAAAACACCCTGATTTCAGAAAGCTAGCACAAGTTAATCTGCAATCCAATTTAATGGTTACTTTGTATGTGTACCTATATTTTATGTATTTTTTTTGTAATGTGCGCTTTGTTTTTGCAGAATAAACAATTTTTCTTTCTTTTTTTGATGTTAAGTCGGTAATTCACTGGTTAGTCGGTGCACGAATAAGGCAACAACGCAATAACATTATTACTTAATCACATAAAATCACACGAGATTTGACAGCAAATGAAATCAAATATGCTGTAACGGTCGGGAGATACAACATTAAATTAGAGAAAGACTACACAAATCAATTTAATATCACGTCTGAATCGTAAAGTTGGCTTTCCTCGCATCCTAGCAGAGTAAAAAATAAAATATATAGTCTTACGCATTGCGCACCAGCTTAGTCGCGTGCTGGCAAGCCGGACATTTAAACTACAAGCACTAAAACTGCTGCTGATTTTTACCCCTTATGTTATTATTACTGTATTTATATAAGGGTGGATAGTTTTATTATACCACCGAGAGTTTTTTTTTAATATGGATTAGTCAGTGAAACATCATCCAGTGCGCAAACTGTATAATGTATAATATATGATTCTGAACAGTAGGGGTGTTGAAATTTTATGATGGTTATTAAAAAAAAAATACTCTGAATGAGAGATCAGATTTTTTTCATAACCGACGAAAAATTTCTACGCTAAGGGGTCTAGAATCATGTGCTGTATTCATGGTTAAAAAAGTATCCTGTATATGGATTGGTAGTTTGTAGGTCAAATCAATATCTAATTAAAATAAATAAATACACAAAATCTTTAGAATTGAAGAAAGTTTCAATTTGTACGTGGTTACCTACAAACGAATATATTTCATATTGTATGCTTTGTATTGTTAATTATGGGCATAATCAAAAATTATCACTATTAAATTTTTCAAGCGAGGCTCTCGCATTATAAATCAACATTTATTTGGAAATGTCTCACAGAACCGAGACGCTTGGTCATCCTGGCAAACTTCTTACTCGTAACGTTTTCGCGGCTTCTTATTATTTTTCTTTAGTATTAATTTATCTTTTTAAAATGATTATGAAGTAATAATTAAATAATGTCGTTATGGCCCAGTGGTTAAACCCTCGCCTTTCACGCACGAGGTTGTGGGTTCAAATCTGGGCAAGTGCCAATGTGACTTTCAGTCAGAGGTGTAGCAGTATCTACAGACGCCAAGACATCAAGCTACCCGAAATTCAAATTTTCTCAATCAACATTGAACCATATGCTCTAGCGATAAAGTTGCAAATCTATTAGGAACCTACACTACTTCAGCTAAAATTCACTCTTTATCTCGCTCGCACGATACTGCTCGCGGACTGAGTGAGAGCGAGACAGAGTGCGGTGCTAGGCGGCAGGCAGCGACAATAGTTTAGGTGTTTGCTTTTTACAGTGAAAATAATGGTAATTAAAAAAAAAAAATAACGTAAGACCTGCTTTATAGTTATTTTAATTAGTATACAAAGTTTCATGATCTAATTTGAAGTATTTTTTGAATACCAGCAGTTTATTATTCGGTTCGGAGGTAACTTTGGATTTTTTTCTATCGAGAAAATTTTATGTAATCGTGTTTTCGTCTAACATAAGACCTAGCATTAATACTCAACTTTACCATATATTTATTTCAAAATTAATGCTGTAGTATTTTCGACATAACGGAGGATTATGCTAAGCCATTTGAGGTAGTATAGGCCCTTAAAGAAATTTGACAGATTGTAGTAGCTTGATTTGCTGGCATCTGTACAACCACTAATAGGGGGCGATTATATTGCCATCAACCGAGCACAAATCCATAATCCGGGCAGCTACTGAGAAAATTCTAATAAAAACCCAATAAAATTTTGTCCGACCTCTCGTTGGTGTGGTGGTCGCGCTTGCGATCACTACACCAACGAGACATAATGATCACAAACGGCAGGGTAATTGCGTAACACACTATCAGTAGCAATGGGTTTCATTGTGACAGTTCAACAACATTCATTGCGTTATTTACGTTGTTGAGCAGACACACTTTTCCAACATATGGAGCAATGGATTAGCAATATGCTTCAAAATGATTCGAATTGAGAGTAATAGTGTGTTACGCAATTAGGGTGCGAATCACAAACGGACAGAACAGACGTTTGTAAACGGCAGACAGAGCGTTGCTGTTTTTTAATAATTACCAGCCACAGAATCTTAGATAACGCACGAGCAACTACTTCGCGTGCCAAAAATCGCACCAACTTACGTTCAAAAATCGTAAGTGAGCGTGAAGTGAACTATCAATGGAGGCAATCCCTAACATCATGTGGAATGACAGCTCACTTCACCTAAGTTTTCACGGTGAGATTTTTACAGAATAGCACTGCTGTGTATTGCTGGCTGGGTGAGCGTGAGTGAGAAAGAGCGCTTGTGACGTCATAATAGTTAGTCAAAAAAAATGGTACGCTTGGTTTTCATACAGATCGTGATACTTGCGTTATATGTTTATCTATATATCTGTGTTACCAGCAGAACTTCACTAGCTCCAGGGAATTGTTGATTGTACAGAGGCCAGCACAAGCATGCAGAGTTTTCCGAAATGTATTGCGTCAATAATTGCTACATATTTGCTTCATTTATCTAATTTAATTGTATCTTCAAACATATGTTAAATAAAGGATGAAGCAATTATTTTAATTATCCCAAGGAAAAGTGCCTGATAAAACAATAAAGGCAAATACTTAGTTATGTTGAATCGGTTTAATCGTTTAGGCTCTGGCAACAGCGTAAGTAATGCGATTCTTGCGTTAAAAAAAATATGTACCTACCCTCAATAATCCAATAATTATCATTATAACAATTATTCTTAGTCATTGCTAGTGCAGATATCGTATTGGAATCACAGTCTAGGCTTATTTAATTTTATTCGACAATTTAAATAGATCTATGTTATTATAAGGAACAAGTACGGAGTACCTACCTATAGAACCAATTTTTAATAACATAAAGTAGCAATAATAGCCTACTAAAGTAGCAATACCGTTGACTGAAGACACACTGCAACTATTTGCCTTTATTGTTTTATCAGGCACTTTTCCTTGGGATAATAAAAATAATTGCTACATCCTTTATTTAACATATGTTTGAAGATACAACTAAATTAGATAAATGAAGCAAATATGTAGCAATTATTGACGCAATACATTTCGGAAAACTCTGCATACTTGGCTATAAACTAGGAGGCGACCAGCCAACCAAACGTCAGGATGGCTGTACAAAAAAAATATGTTATTTCTGAATATATATAGTATGTAGCAATTATTTATTAAATGTAGCAAATATAAGCAATTATGTAGCAATTTTCTAATCAACTCTCATAGACCAAAGCCACAGGCAACCAGCCATTCTGACACATACCATCAAGTCACCCCAATCTGTCAAATTTCTTTGATAGATTTTCAACTTTACTACAAAGGAATATGGTTCATATTCAATCGGGAAAATTTGACAGATTGGGGTAGCTTGATGTACTGGCCCCTGTACAATCAATAATTCGTTATCATCTTCGATGCTACTGTCCATCCATTGGAAATTATCTCAGGTCTCACAAGGCCCATGGGGATAGACGGGGTAGACGGGGGAGGTGCTTCGTAAGTTGAAAGCGCTTTGTAACATTTATTTTATGCTTCAAGCGTTAGTAGCGCGATTTGCCCAACTTATTTGGATTGTAGACCATTCTTCTACACAGTGGCCCCGATTCTGTTGTTCACAAACTAAATTAAATTTAAGTTCAGTGCATCTTTCTCTTTCTATTTCATTATGAAAAAGACAGAAAATAAATATTAGTCTAGTCCTGTCAAATTAGTCAGCGCCTGACGTAAATTGACGTATTTTTAGTAGGCAATTTTTTAATCACGTCTAAACTTGTCTATGGAGTATCTTATTTTGACAGGACTAAACAAATTTATATCATCTGTCCTTTTCGTAATGAAATAGAAAGTAAAAGATGCACTGGACTTAAATTTAGTTTAGTTTGTGAACAATTGAATCGGCGCCAGTACCTACCTATCTAACTTTATTTTGAAAACCTCGTAAATAACTATTTAAAAGTAGGTCGGTATACAACGTGGCGCTACAATGGTGACATTAATTTAACAAACATATACGTTTTCACATTTTCGTTTCATTTAGAAATTATATTTCTATTAAACGTTATTATTTACGGATTTATTTAAAATTTTAGAAAATGGCATCTTAGAGCAACCTGTATTTAAAGAACTGTCGCGCAGCGGTCATTTGCCGGGGTCACGGATCATAACATCGCATCAATGAAATTAAAACGAATAAGCAATACTATTAGGATGAAACAAATGCAAAGAGTACCCAATTGAAGGAAAGAGATAGCCCTTTGTCGGCGAGCGGCGCAGGCGACGCGCGCCCTCCCTTCCACCCGCCGCCGCACCGAACTCGAATTCTTTTTTTGCATTTCTAGTGATAGCCGAACCCGTGTCCTTGATACACTTCTTCACACTACGGTGTCTAATATTTTTTGCTTTATTTATTTATTTTTGTGTAATTAGATACTGCGATAAAGACGCTTTGCTTTGTTTTCGTTTTAATCTAGTAGGTACGTTTACATCTCTTGCGATACGGACAGTTTTATTTGTGTTATTTTATTAATGCTTGTGTAAACTTGTGATCGTGATGGCAAATACACATCCGAACTACACAGCAGCTGAATATGCGGACATGATCCTAATTTTCAAGTCCATCACAGAGCCGTCCATAGGATATTAAAGCGCGAAAAGTGGCACCCATTCAAATTTAGAAAAGTGCATACGGTACTCTGTTAGACACTAAGCACCTCCGCTGTAGGTACCACTTGCGTCGCTCGGTTTCTTTGATAAGCCGTCAAAGAATCGGACCGATCACGAGTAGGTACATACAAGACGCGTTGCGCGATTGTTAGCGCGCGAAACGACGCGTTGCCGCTCCGAGTTAACGTAAGCCAGCAGCTATACTCCCATTTAGAATAAAATTAGACATTTAAACAAAGCTTTTTTACCGTCTGTTCAATCGATTTTGACTTCTATTTCGTAGGCATAAGGATGGCATTAAAAGCAGCAAACAGTTGTTATTTTTAGCACTTTTTTTGCTTTTAATGCCATCCTTATGCCTACGGAATAGAAGTCAAAATCGGTTGAATAAGCTGTAAAAAGGTTTGTTTAAATTTCTTATCTTATTGTAAATGGAGTATAGGTAAGTAATTTCATGAATGAATTTTTGCAAGGGTGATGCCAATTTTAGTTACTTTTTTATTATTTAGTTTGTTTGAAAACATTTTTTTTTCAATTTACGAATTATTTTAACCTATCAAAATTTATATGATTAATAGGCACTAGCCCTACCCGTGTGTTAAATTAATGTCACCATTGTAGCGCCACGTTGTATATTTATACAGGGAGGCGATTAGGTTATCACATTAAAAACAATACAGCGGTTATAGGTTATTCAAGTTGTTATCAGTCTGTTAAAATAATAAAATAAAAAAATTCTACTGAAAATAGAAATCGGAATTTTTGTAACAAAATAAAGACCTATATGCGTGCGTGTCGGACCACGCACTATAAAGAGTTCCGTAGATGAGATGAATTTAAACAAAGCTAACATGTTTTTCAACAACAATACCTACCCATCCACAGACCAACCGCGGCAAGCGTAGCTTAACCTGATCGATCGACCCGTGCAGCTGTTATTACTTGGACGTATATAAGGAAAAAGGATCCAACCCACAACATGACCGAAAATGAGTTAAGCATACCAAACTGCTCGTCAAGGTCTATATTTTCGATTAACAAAAACAATCCAAATAAAATACGAATTTTTAATGTCAAAATATTCGTATTTTACTTGGATTGTTTTTACTAATCGAAAATATAGACCTTGACGAGCAGTTTGGTAAAAATAACAAAAACAATCCAAGTAAAATACGAATTTTTAATGTCAAAATATTCGTATTTTACTTGGATTGTTTTTACTAATCGAAAATATAGACCTTGACGAGCAGTTTGGTAAAAATAACAAAAACAATCCAAGTAAAATACGAATTTTTAATGTCAAAATATTCGTATTTTAGTTGGATTGTTTTTTCTAATCGAAAATATAGACCTTGACGAGCAGTTTGGTATGCTTAACTCATTTTCGGCCATGTTGGTTGGATCCTTTTTGCTTATCTACGTCCACTTAGCCATAAGCCCCTCTCTCCATTTAATAACATATTGAATGAATTTAATAATAACTAAATGTCGGATTTTGAGCAGTGGTGTGGTCAAGTGGTAACGGCTGCGACTTACGAGTTGCAGGATGCACTTAGGTTCGAACCCAGATAGGCATTTTACTTCGTGTAAATTATTTCTTCACCAATGGTCTCAAAACGGTGAGGGAAAACATCCTGAGGAAACTGGCGTGTTCTAGACCCAAAAATTCGAAGACATGTGACATCCACCAACCCGTACTGGGCCCGTGTGGTGGATTACAGCACACTCCCTCTCACCGTATGTCCCAGCAGTGGGAATATTATGGGCTGATTATGCTAAATGTCGGAGTATCACAACTTTCTAAGTACGCGGCTAAATAACAAAGAGAAACACAAGCCTAGCTTGTGTTAGGCTTGTGTTTCTTGTGGTACTCAACTAAAATAACAGTCAATTAGCGCCACAAATCGATCGGAGCGGGTTCGTGACCCTGCCTGCCTCGTAAAAATGGAGCCAGACGTGTCAACTTACTGCCTTTCAAACATAAAAGTGAATGGTTTTTAAAAGTTTCTTGAAGAGGTTATTATGTTTCAATACTGCCAAAAGTGAATTGTTTAAAGTTTCTTGAAGAGGGTATTATGTTTCAATACTGCCAAAAGTGAATTGTTTAAAGTTTCTTGAAGAGGGTATTATGTTTCAATACTGCCAAAAGTGAATTGTTTAAAGTTTCTTGAAGAGGGTATTATGTTTCAATACTGCCAAAAGTGAATTGTTTAAAGTTTCTTGAAGAGGGTATTATGTTTCAATACTGCCAAAAGGAAACTTACTAAAGCAAAGGTGAATACTTAGTTTCTTAGTTCGTTTTTTGGAACGAAGTTCCTTATCGCGCGTTGTGAAAGGGGGCTAGACGGAAAAAATTCTTACGAAAAGTTGTCACGACACTTTTTGCTATAGTAAGCTATTGTAAGCTGTGCGGCGTCGCATGTTTCTCTGTCTGTCTCTCTCTCTCTTATAGAAAGCAAGCCAGATATTTTCATTTCTATTTCGCATTGAATATAATTATTAATATAATTATTTTATACAAGATTCAATACATTACATTATTTATTATTATAACTTAAAAAAAATAAAATTTTATTACAATTCCTTCACTAATTAATCGAAAAGAACTTCGTTCCATCCGGGTGTCCCTTGACACCTCTCAAGTTTTTTTTTTTTTTTTTTTATGCTCATTTATATGCGTCATGTTTGCCGCAAATGAACGTATTTTCTTTCTAGTTTCACCAGATCTTGTCTTTATGTTTAAGTCTCATTGGTAATACGAGGCGAGTCTATTGCCTGGGAACAAATCCAGACTGAGAAATGCTAATGCCAAGCAAATAGACCACCTAAATAGTTTATTTCTTTAACGGGGGTCCAGAATCACGGAACAGATACAAATCATGTACCGCATCCATGGTGATCGTGCATCGATTTTCTTGTCCTGCTGCCCTGTGTAGGTATTTATTTGGGGTACCTACCTATCTTATATCTCCTTAAAATAAGTACGTTTTTGAGATAGAGAATTTGAGAATAGTGCGTAAAATTTAGCTAGCTGTAAAACAAAAACATTGATCAGGGATTTTGCAAAAACACAGGGAACCAACAGGGAACTTTTTTAAGAACCCCTATACGTACCACTTCTTCCGCCCGACCCGGATTTCGCTGGTTCTCCAGGGTTCAGTCATTGCGACGAGCGCTTCCGATTATCGTACAGTATCCACTTTTCATCACAAGTAATGATTCGATTTAAAATCCCTTCATTATTGTGTCGGTTGAGCAAATTAACACGGCAGTCGACGCGTGTTTGCAAGTTCGATTCACTCAATTCATGAGGTACCCATCGTTCAAGTTTTTTTACTTTCCCGATTTGCTTCAAGTGGATTAATACAGTTTTATCACTTACCCTGAAGCCTGCAGCTATCTCTGAAGTGCTTTGTGATGGATCCGCTTCCACAATAGCCTTTAATTCTTCATTTTCCACTTTGGTCTCCGGCCGTCCACGGGGTTGGTTCTGAAGATCGAAATTTCTAGAACGAAAACGTTGAAACCAAAAACGTACCGTGCTTTCTTTTGCGACACCAGCGCCGTAAACATCACTAATCCTTCGAGCTGTTTCTGCAGCACTGGTGCCACGGTAGAACTCGCACTCGTAAATATACCGATATTTCATGTTTTCCATTGTGCGGTAATAAGCGACGCCAAAGAAAAAAATAATGAGAAAAAAACAAATGAATGACTGTTTTCAAAACTTAAATGTGTTAAATGCTAAATGAATTTATAAATTTGAATTTGGAATTCTTAACCAAAGAGGAGATATTTCAGATCAAATTGGTCACTACGACAAAACGCTTATTTCATATGTAAGGACCTAATATTAACTTTGTGTACTGAAGAGGTATCGGAAACAGGCTCTCTTGGAAATTATAACGGGACAGGACTTTAAATAAAATAATGGGGCACAGAAGTTTATTTTTACATGCTTAAGTAAGGTTTAAAACTGTTTGAGCATGGTCGTCTTAACTTAGTCAATTTTATCAGCCTATAAGTTCCAATTGCTGGGACACTGACCTCCTCTCTCTAAGAGGGAGTGGGCCGTAATCCACCACGCGGGCTCTGTGCGGGTTGATAGTAACATAATGGTTCTAGGACAAGCCGGTTTCCTCACAATGTTTTCCTTCACCGTTTTCAATTATGGATTTGAAGGTCGTCAACGACAACTACAACAAAATATAAGAGAGTAAAGAATGATTTATTGAACTTAAATGTATGATCGTGAACGTGATGTTCTTTAGTTTCAGCCTATCTCCACGAGAAGTGGCGTAAGGATATGTTATTATGAGCACGTTTGTATATTTCTGATAGCATCTCCTGCATGAAATGCAGAAGGTACGTATGCCACATATTCCTCTACTGTGTTGTACTTGTATCAGAATAGTTTCACCGCTTTGTATCTTGGTTCACTGAATGCTGGAACAGCGCACCTAGCACTCGCAGAATGTAAGTTCAATTGCAACTTTGGGGAGAGCTATATCTAATAGTGGATATCGTTGCGATGAATGGAGTTGAGATACTTACAAATTGACGAAACTATTCTCATAACAACAACAGATAACAAAATGCGCATATATACCTTCTGCTTTTCAGGTAAGAGAGTCCGTCAGAAATATAATGCGAACACACGGCTACGATATACATTTCCAGTTTTAGCTGACCTCGCATTGTATAGGTTTTTCGTATAATCAGAAGTCAGCTAATACTGGTTATGTATAGCTTGAGGTGTAGCCGTGCGAACGTACGAGTTATTTATCTACTGTTCTTCAGGAAATGTCACTAAATATAATAATCTTATCTGGCTTACGTCCTGATCCATTAGTTCCAGTAGATTACTCTCAAGCTAGATTGACACTTGCTTTAACGAGATTACTACCACGTGGACGCTGCTTGCTACCGTGTCGCGCTCGCGTATAGGTAATGTTAGACTAGTTCGTGTTGACTTTGATTTGGAAATCTTCGGAAGCCATTGAGCATCATTTTCGATTCGGCTTGAAATGGGTCTGAAATGCGGACACTTACTAATAGCTATGAACCTATAACACTGTAACTATAATGAAAGTAAGTAGAAGTACACGTAGGCTGGTATTATTATCTGTCCATAATGTGAAAGTAGCGTCACAGTAGTAGATGCCTACGAGTAAGGTATTCCACGGCCAATGCTGATGGTGTCAAATTCCACGTCGCTGACGCTTTATCGTATTCTATCAAATTAAAAGAAAGAAAAGAGAAAAAATACGGTTATTTGCGGTAAAATATGACGCAAAGAAAATATGCAAACACAAAAATAACAATTTGGGGGAAAATATACGTCACATCCACGCAAAACGGCCATCGCTCAGCATAATTCTGTGACCCATACGAGACAGAACAGAGCCACAGAGCGCTGGTTTTCAGTGACAGCCGGCGTAGCGGTGCAGTATATAATGAGATACAAAATAAGAAATAAAATACACAACATATTTCTAATTGCTACTATATAATATTATTCTGTCTAAAATCGATGGGCTAGAAATATATGCCGTCATTAATCACAATCTACGCCTACCCTCGGGTATTGGTAGGTATTAACTTAAGTATGTATGGCTCAATAAAATTATTTCGAAGCTATGCTGATTTTGGCACACAGTTACTAGTTTTATGGTTTTATGTGTATCATCATTCATTATATTGCAATCTATAACTTTTGTATTGTGTATTGTATTATTTTCTCCTCTCTGAGTAATCCAGTTGTTGCTAAAGTAAGTAGGTACTTTTTAATTGAGTTCTCTCACCGCTTCGAGCGGTTTTTACAATATCCAGACCGCATTGAGAATACTTTATCTATGAACTAGTTTATTGAGTTGAGTACTGTTTCTTCATAACTTTTAACCGTGCTTTATTTATTATGGTTTTATTTTACATCATCGATAGCAGAGATGAAAACGCTCTAAACTCTCTTAAATCCTTGATGAAATGTCTTTCTTTGACAGCACTTACTTTCAGTGTGGCAGTCACATCGACGCTCTATCAGTTACCTTGCATTTTGTGTATTATGATTCTGAACCACCGTACGTCAACATTAAAAGAAAAAGACTGCTGTTTCATAGCTATGTGGTCAAAAATCAAAATATAGGGTGACTGGTAATTAGTGACCGATACCTAAACACGTGACTGTAATCATGATAACAAACAACTTTTGCTATGGGACCAAACCTGAATTCGCAAAAAAAAATCTGCTGTTCAGTACCTACATTTTGACCAGTTAGGCGAACATAAATGACTGAACAGCAGATTTTTTTTCACAATTTCAGGTTTGGTCCCATAGTAAAAGTTGTTTGTTATCATGAGTACAAGCACGTGTTTAAGTATCGGTCACTAATTATCAGTCACCGTATATATGGCAGAGCAATTTTTTTTTATAATCGACGAAAAATTTTGACGCAAATGAGTCTAGAATCATGTGAATTCATAGTTACAGTTTGCGCGACGATGTCATGCCATCCTGTATATACTTTATCATCATCATGTCAGCTGAAAGTCATATTCTGCTAGACATCAGCCCAATATCGCCATAAACACCAGCCCCGCGCTGCCCACATACATCACTTTCACTCTTCTGTTAAAATAATCAGTATATAGAACACCATGTTTTTGTTCACAGGCAGTGAGAGCCCCACCAGTGCCGTGGGTGCTGAAGCGCCCCGGGAGCTGCCCAACGAGCTGTCAGCGCCGTACGAGGTGCCGCAGTTCCCCATAGAACAGATCGAGAAGAAGCTGCTCATACAGAGGCAGCTTAATGTCAAGTGAGTTTAGAACTTAGTACAGACTGTTAGGTCACCTGTTTAGGATCTTGGAGAAAATTGATTTCAATGGAAACTCTTTCGATTTATTAATAAAAAAGGTGCCTTAAAGGGTCAAGGATTGATAATAGGTCATCGCCTGTAAACGGCGTACCCAAGACCATCTCAAGGGCATATTACACCACGCGGTATCAAGTCTGTCTCACTAAGTACCGTATTATAGAACATCACTCAATACTCAAGCATTACTTAAAACTAGTTTCAACCAATCAAATAGCTTGAATCTAGTTTTAAATAATGCTTGAGTATTGAGTGACGTTCTGTAATACGGGCCTAAGACTTAATTAAAGTCTACTAAGACATGCGCCAACCGAATAACAGGCTTATTAAGTTACTAGCAGCGCCCCGTGGTTTCACCCGCATAAGTGTCGATCCCGTGGGAATATTGGGATAAAAACTATCCTATATCCTGCACCTTGATTGCGTAACACACTATCAATCGGAATCTGAATCATTTTGAAGCAAATTGCTAATCCATTGCTTCTAAGTTCGAAAAATTTGTCTGCTCAACACGTAAATGACGTAATGAATTTTGTTGAACTGTCAAAATGAAACCGATCCCTATTGATAATGTGTTACGCAATTGCCCCGCGGGACTGAAACTATGTATCTCTATACCAAAGTTCATCTAAATCGGTTCAGTGGCGGACAGACAGTCAGATAGACACACTTTCGCATTTATAATATTAGTATGGATTACACATCGCTGGTTAACAGACTACAGATTTGATACCACGTGGTGTAATAGGCCTTTAAATGTGGAGTATAGCACAATCTACCAAAGGATGCCAATAAGGAAAGAAAGAAAGAATAACGTTTATTTGAACACAGTTCGTGAAACAAACTATACCTATAACAAAATTAAAAGTGAAAATAATGTTTTAACTGTAATAGTGTGTGCCTCACTCACGGCTGCGCCAGAGTGAGGCTATAACATCAATATTGATTGGACAAAAATTTACATATTTTTATCCAATGAGATAACCCCTAGCCACAAGTTCAGAGGAATAAGTAGGTACCTACCTACTATTCGAATGATGCTTGAAATTGATGGAATTAGTCAAGTAAATAACTAAAACCACTAAGTACCATTACTGCCCGTTTTCGCGATCGCGAAAAAAAAATCAGATGTTCCCTACATTTTGACGAGATAGACGAAGATAAATGTAGGGAACAGCTGATTTTTTTTCGCGATTTCAGGTTTGGTCCCATAGTAAAAGTTGTTCATAATGATGAGTACAATGACCTCTTAAGAGGTTGCTGGTGTTTTTCAAATAACCCTATATAAACACGATAAACATGTTTTCTCAACTCGTGCTTCAAGTAACAACAGTGCCAGCGGTCGTTGATTCCTAAAAAATAACATCAAATCTTTTTATTTTTTTTCTGCAGAGTTTCGCTAGCTAATTTAATTTGACCTTGTATATTGGAACTATTGAAAGTCATACAATACCTTATTGTTCGATACAAAATTAGGTATTTTATCGATACCAAAAGTTTTGTTAGAACATTGAAAACATTCTGTTAAAGCGTCTATTTCAGGACTCAAACAAAAACATATTTCAATAGACATTCTAGTAGGTGTACCTACACAATACAATTTATTACTTACTTTTGAATGCGTCGGCTGGGGATCAATGACCACTGGTTCAAATGCCAAGTTATTATTCAGTCTATCGTGTGCCTTGTAATTTGACACATAATAAACAGATTTTGTAACTCAATCTTCAGGCTTCTCCATAAATAATATCTGTGCCTCCTGTAATAAGTGATACAAGTCAAAAAACGTCATTTTACAGGACAGCAAAAATAAGATTTAAAAAAATCTAGTTCGTTAATTAAGTGGGCTAGGTAAAATATCAGTGCACTCTTTTGTAGAACAAAACATTTTCTTTCTCTATATAATTTAGATTTTTTGATAGATATTTAATTTTGGAATTTATCTAGCCCACTAATATTTTACTTAGCCCACTTAATTAACGAACTAGATTTTTTAAAATCTTGTTTTTGCTGTCCTGTAAAATGACGTTTTTTGACTTGTATCACTTATCACAGGAGGCACAGATATACAGGGTGGACGGCGGTACAGAGGCCAGCGCATCAAGCTACCGCAATCTGTCAGATTTCTTAAGGTAATAAGGTTCATATACAATTGGGAAAATTTGACATTGGGGTAGCTTAATGTGCTGCTGGCCTCTGTACATGGAATCAAGCAACATAGGCGTATCAGGGGTGGCACACAAAATGATTGACTCATACCTAAAAAATAGGTATCAAATAGTAAAAATCGGGGACTACCAAAGTAAACCACACGGCACAGGCTCTTTTGGTGTGCCCCAAGGATCGGTTCTTGGACCACTGTTCTTTCTTATTTACATCAATTCCGTGCACGAAATTTCACTACACGGACACATTTCCCTTTATACTGACGATACCTGTCTTTTTTACTATGGCACTTCGATTGACGACATGATCAACCAAGCGCAGGAAGATTTAAACACATTGTCTATTTGGTTCCAACAAAACCTACTTACAATTAATGCTGCTAAAACTAGTTATGTCATTTTTAAACCCAAAAATAAAAAAAATACCAACTCACCCCCCCTTGACCATTGATAATCAAATAATACAGTAAAAACAATACGAAAAATACCTTGGGCTAAGAGTAGACTGCCACTTAAACTGGAAAATACAAATTGATCATATCAGATCCAAGCTGTCCTCACTCTTGGGCTCATTGCGCAATGTTGTCCATTGGCTTCCTTATCGAGTGCGCCAGACCATATATACGGTGACTGATAATTAGTGACCGATACATAAACACGTGCTGGTATTCATGATAACAAACAACTTTTACTATGGGACCAAACCTGAAATTGTGAAAAAAAATCTGCTGTTCAGTCATTTATGTTCGCCTAACTGGTCAAAATGTAGGTACTGAACAGCAGATTTTTTTTTCGCGAATTCAGGTTTGGTCCCATAGTGAAAGTTGTTTGTTATCATGAGTACAATCACGTGTTTAGGTATCGGTCACTAATTACCAGTCACCCTATACAGGGTGGAATTGAAGTCATGGGCATTATTTTAACCTAAGGCACTACTCACGATACTGATTGCATTAGGGCTATTAATACGCAAATCAAAAATATATTAATGCAAGTAAGGAAAACTTAAAAGTGTAGTAATCAATTCATTGGCAACTTACGAATGTCACGTGAGTAGGGCGGGGTCAAAGAATTCACGCCCAATGACGCGTACGGCGTAGTGTACCTACGCATTTGCTATCGAGAAGCGCAACTATTTGATACTTTGTATGACTTACTACATTTTAAGATTTTCCATACTTGCTTTAATAATATTTTTGATTTGCGTAATAGTAGCCCTAATGCAATTAGTATCATGAGTAGTGCCTTAGGTTAAAATAATGCCCATGATTTCAACTACACCCTGTATAACTCGTTAGTGAAGCCACACCTCAGTGCGATTCTGTAACCATCTCACCGTGAAAACTTAGGTGGAGTGAGCGTGGAGTGAGCTGTCAGTGTCATACGACCTGATACTAGGGATTGACCAAGCGACAATTTACAATCACAATCGAGATTTTAATTATATTTTTATGCTAATTCTATTTATCATTTTATATGATTTCAAAGCTAGTATTTTAGTTGTCAAAACATTACTATTATACTTATGGGGTTTTAAAATAAAATAGCAAAACAGAAACACAGTAAGAATCTCGTGTTGTTTTTTTTTCCTAGACTAGTCCTATAGCCTGAAGCGCGAGCGCGTCATGCACGAACAATAAATAAAATAAAACATTCACGTATAAGACAGCTCGACTGATGAAAATACGCATCGACATTGTTTGTTATTATGAGCGATTGTAGATCGAGTTTAGTAAATCTGCGACGATGTTGTTATTAACCCAAATCTATTCAATTAGAAGAGATAACCGAGTGTGTCAAGTCATCGAGAGCTAACGGTGTACCTGGACGGACCATAGAATTTAATCCCACGTAGTTTGTGTGGCGTGATCACTTCCCCCGATTCACGACATTAAATGTCTTGAACCGGGGGAAGTGATAAGATCACGCCGCGCTTGCGCGTTAGTCACTGTCATTATCACATTGGAGATTAAATCTCGAATTAATGAAGTAATGAATTATAAACAAATTTTGTTTATTGGCAAGCGTCATGTATAGTAAGTTATGTTGCCATGGTTACGAGATTCGCGTGGAGTGATATTTTGTGAATTCCGAATTGCACTGTAATCAATTACAGCGTGCTTACACGTTGACCCCAATCCTGGATGGTATTTACCTATTATTCCCCGCATAATCTTACCACGCCGTACGGTTGTCAAGCGTGGTATTTTGACAATTCAAACCGGTTTCGTTCATTGTGTCATATAGATTACGTTAATATCACATGTGTCGTGATTATGTAAGGAAGTAATGAATTATTAAGTGGTCATAGTGAATTAGGGCCCTTTTCCGAATTAGCGTGAGCGCGATAACGATGTCCCGTGAATCGACATAGATGACATCATGGCATGCGCCATCTTGAGATAACGCCGAAATCATGCCATAAATTAATATCACCGTGGACGCTGTCACAAAACAATGACAGTCTATTGTGCTGGTTTGTTTTGAGTCGCATCATATCTTTAATCTAAAGTGGCATTTTCAAAATTGTGCTTCTGGCAACATCACGAATTTCTTCTTTGGTCCTTACCAAACTTTACCAAAGAAGAAGAAATTCGTGGTAGGTATATACACAAATAAATACTATAATCCAAACATGAGTAATTGAGTACATACTACGTAAGTACTATAATTTAACAAAACTATATTCACTTGAATAGTCAAATGAATATAGTTTTGACCTCAGCTGCTATAATGGTGATTTATCAAAATCGGAAAGCAAATATTTTTGTGAGCGCTTTGGGCGATGATGGCCTAATTCGGAATGAGTCAAACTACACGCCGCGCAAGCGCGTTAGAGCGCTGTCATTAGTATAAACATCAAGTGAAGTTTTTTTTTGCTGAAATTGACGACCATGATACAATAAATAATTTATTACAGTGTTACAGTCTGTTCATATTCAATAATCGTATGTGGAGATTTTAATATTAATTTATTGGAAAATAACTTAAATACTGTCAGATTGTTAAGCCTTTTTAGGTCATTTGATTTGTCAAATGTTTTTATTGAACCAACCCGAGTGACAGCTTCCTCTGCCACTTGTATAGATAATATTTTTTGTAATTGTGATTACTTACACAAACAAATTGTAAATAAGTTGCCGTCTGATCACAGTGGACAAACAATTACATTTAGCTCCTACATGCCGTTACAAAAAATTCAAATAAGGTTTAGGACAATTACATGTAAAAATTTGGAAAAATTAAATAATTCTTTGGCCAGTAAATTATGTGACCAGAATTTTAATAATATAGGTGACCCAAATGAGTTCTATGCCGAGTTCTTTTCACTGTTAAACGACCAGTTTAATAACACTTTTCCACTAAAAACTAAAAGCATTTACACAAAGTTTTTATTTAGTGACTGGGCGACTCCAGGTATTCGTAAAAGCAGGGAAAAACTTTTTGAACTTTATGGCTTAAAGCAACATTTGAAAAATGAAAACTTTCATCGGTATGTTGCAAAATATTCAAAAACTTTTAAAAGTGTGTGCCAAATAGCTAAAGCTCTTTATATTAGCAATAAAATAAAATCAGCTGATGATAAAATAAAGACTACCTGGCAAATAATAAATAATGAAACAGGTAGGAAAAAACAGCGTAATACTGAATTTAATTTAAAGACTGCACATGGCCCCATCAACTCAGATGTAGAAATAGCTCAGGAATTTGAAAATTTTTTTGCGAATATTCCCTTTAAAACTACTGAAGCTTTAAATTCATCCCCCACACTTTCTGCTGCCTTGCTTAAAAAGAATGTAAAGCCATGCCCTTTGGAGTTTAGGTTTCAGCATACAGATCCCCAGGCTGTTATAAAAGCTTTTAAAGATCTTAAAATTAAATCAACAGAAGATCTCTGGGGAATGTCTGTAAAAGTATGTAGATCTCTCATAGAAACCATTGCGCCTTATTTAGCTTTCATATTTAACACCAGTGTTGATCAAGGAGTTTTTCCGGATCTTATGAAACATAGTAAAGTAGTTCCATTATTCAAATCCGGTGACAGTAAAGAACCCAACAATTATAGGCCTGTGTCGATTCTGCCAGTTCTCAGTAAGGTGTTTGAAAAGCTTATGCTCAATCAAATGTTACGTCACTTTAATAAAAATTCCATCTTTCATGAACACCAGTACGGTTTCACCAAAGGGCGTTGTACTACTGACGCCGGTGTTACCCTAATAAAGAACATTTTTAACGCCTGGGAAGAAGCACAAGATGCCATTGGAATCTTTTGCGACCTCTCTAAGGCGTTCGATTGCGTAAACCATGAGACACTTCTGATGAAACTGGAGCACTATGGGATTAGAAAAAAAGCACTTGATTTGCTAAGATCGTACCTGAAAGATAGAAAGGTTAAAGTTCAAGTAAACGGCATAAACTCATTAGGGTCTGAAATGACAATGGGCGTTCCTCAAGGTTCGATATTGGGTCCATTCCTCTTTTTAGTTTATATTAACGATTTACCCCAATTACTTCAAAATCAACCAAAGATGGTGTTATTTGCAGATGATACATCATTGATCTTTAAAATAGACCGACGGTCACAAAATCTTGACGACGTGAATAACTCTATTCTTCAGGTCCAAGATTGGTTTACGGTAAATAATTTAGTACTTAATGAAAAAAAAACCAAATGCATTAAATTTAAATTGCCTAATGTTAGAAGCAGCGAATGTGACATCATATTGAATGGCCAAAAACTAGAGTTTATTGATCAGACAGTTTTCCTAGGAATCACGCTAGACGAGAAATTACAATGGGGGCCTCATATAACATCTATTGCGGGGCGGCTAAGCTCGGCCGCTTATGCTGTTAGAAAGATAAGACAGTTAACAGATGTAGAAACCGCGCGTTTGGTCTATTTTAGTTACTTCCACAGTATTATGTCATATGGCATTTTACTGTGGGGTCGGGCTGCTGATATTGAATCCATTTTTATTTTGCAAAAGAGAGCTGTCAGAGCCATTTACAATCTACGTCGTCGTGAATCTCTTAGGGAACTATTTAAAAAGGTTAATATTATGACGGTACCTTGCCAATACATTTATGAAAATATTATGTATGTAAGAAAAAATCAACATCTTTTTAATAAAATAAGTGATAGACATAACTTTAATACTAGAAATAAAGATAAATTAGATCAACCTTTTTTCAGATTATCTAAAGTGCAAACATCTTTTATGGGGTACTGTGTTAAATGCTACAACAAAATACCTTTTGATATATTACAATTAAATGAAAGAAAATTTAAAACTCATATAAAAAGTACACTTTGTAAACAAGGATATTACAAATTGGAGGATTATATCCAAGATAACAATGTTTGGAAACATGCTGGTCCTGCTCCATAGGACAATCTAGAGTCTAGACAAAATCAAACTGGTTGCTAATTTAATTTATACATACACATTTTTTTTTTTTTTTTTTACATTGTTTTTTACATTCTTTGACAAATGTAACTCACACACTTTTTAAAATACTAGTAAAATTTTTCAATCTTTGTAAATATGTGGACACCATGTATCTATCACATAATTGATTTACCAGTCTGTTATATTTTTAATTCTTTTACCATTTTTGGTAGACTAAATTTTATTTTAGGTGCATCGTCTTCACATATAATTATATAAACAATGTATACAAAAACTTGTAAAACATTTTAAAAGAGTAACGGTGGAGTTTCTTGCCCATTCTTCTCCACACGAAAACTACATTTTGGAATGGGCGACTAGAATCAATTCTATTTTTTCATTTTAAATTTTGACGTTCAAAAGTGCCTTTTAAGTGCCTATTTGAAATAAATGATTTGACTTTGACTTTGACTTTGACTTCATATTCGGGTTCAGTCAAAATATTATTAATTCTTAATTATTTAAATGCTTTAAGAGATTTTAATGTCTAAATCTAACTGTGTTTGTACATTGGTGTATAGTTGGTTTACATAAGTACATAAAAAACACATAGGTTTTTTTTATATCCCATCATCTTTAGGTAAACCATAGGTACAAGATACAAACCTTATATCATAAATATTTAGACATATCATTAATCTAGTTACTGTTGGGACACACAAATTGCATTATAATTATTCATGTAAGTATATGCATGTTTCGGACTGACTTATTTTAGTTTTCCTGTATACTGTTTTACAAACTGTGTCTATGTTTCTCAGCCAACTCTCCTGTCGCAGGTCTACTGGAAGAAATCACTAAATAAATGATGAAAGCAGTTCCTCTATCTTTAAGTATGTAGTTAACTTTATTGTGTTTAGTGTGTACATAAATAAAATTTATTAATTTGTATCACATCAAAAAAAATTGCTAGTACATTTTTCTGCTGAGCCTGCTGCTTCCCGAGGTTCAACTTCTTAATGCCGGAAACGGAGGGTCATAGCATGTGTGTCGGCTGCACCTCCACTGCACTTAGCTGGAAGTAATGGTAAGCATTTGTTACTAAGTATTTGATTTATTTAATTCCTACACATCAGCACATCTGCAGCTAATGTACCTAGTACTTTCAAAAAGTATAGCGGTATGATTTATTTGGAATAGCGTTTGATCCAATAAAATCAATCACATGGGCCAACATTATTAATATATTTAGAGTGCAATGAGTTGAAACAGTGCCTGTCCATGTCCTAATTTATTTGTTCCCTATTGTGTTAATAAAACATAGTGTGTGAAATAATGAATACTTACCTCAGACGGCCAGGTATGATAGACAGCCAGGAGCGATTTGATCAAATCAAGTAGAAGCAGTGTTCTTTTATTGTCGTCAGTTCCTCTAGTGTCTTAGCAACTACACAGTCGAGTAGACTCATAGTCTGAAAGGTAGAATATATCAGAATAATAAAATTCACTTGCTTTTGTGTGCTTATACATTTTTTAAAATTATCCTATACTGTCCCACAGCTGGGCAAAGGTCTCTCCCCCATAATTTTCCAGTTTTCCTTATGTTGTACCTTCTCTGGCCAATTGGTCAGGAACGTGTCGGTGTCGACGCCAAACATAGGGTGCCTGAAGACGGGCGTCGTGGCCAGGATCGATCGATACGTTATAATAATCACCAAGTTAACTACGTACTATTTGGCATACCTGACAAAATACCACTCGTCGTAGCAAAGCTAACCGCCCTTATGACGACCCACTGACCGGGACATGCCAACATTTTGTCCTAATACTACCACATCCACGATTTCATACTAATCATTGTCACTGACAAATTAATTCAAAGTAGGTACTAAGTTAAAACTTTCATTTGTTTAATTACAATTAGTATTTTGAAACAGAAGTTTATTTTGTGTATCGGAAAGTCCCATAAACAATAGACAACACATAACAGACTAACAGTATTATACCACAGATGATAAACACAGATAAAGTTCATCTTTGTCTATCGATGAATAGAAACTTGTCACTGAGAAACTAACCGTATTGGAGATCCACACGCAAAGCCAAAAGCAGATGTCGCCAGTGGCGCGATGGCTGCTGTCAAATCATTTTCGCTTTGTTTACGTCAGTTTATTCGCTATTTTTTGTGTTGAGACCGGTCCACCATCCTTAACGATAACATTACTGTACAGAGGCCAGCACATCAAGCTACCCCAATCTGTCAGATTTTCCCAATTGAATAAGAACCTTATTCCTTTGCGCTAAAGTTGAAAATCTATCAAAGAAATTTGACAGATTGGGGTAGGTTGACCTACTGGCGTCTGTACATTGTAATAGCCAATTTCTATTAGTTGGAATAAAATTGATTATAATTATGTAAATAAATCCTTGTTACTGCCACGAATCAAATTTTGATCACCAAATAACCTAATACTGACTTTCAAATTGCAAAAAACGTAAGATAATTTGGATTTCGCGGGCTACCTGAAGCATCCACCTTAAGGTGATTGCGCAGTGGTAGACCGTGAAATTCAAGTTTTCTTACGTTTTTTGCGTGTCGGCCCTGCAAACATGATTAGTAGGTAACACCACCTTCGCCGCGGTCAACCTCAACGATCTGTCCCCTAAGGCGTCCAGTAAGTGACGATATTTAACCAATATAATTATTACTAGCGACCCGCCCCGGCTTCGCACGGGTGCAATACTGATACTAAGTACAGGTATTTCAAGAATGCCAGCACGCGCCGCCGCGGCCGGTACCGCAGCAACCGCTATGTCCCTGCATTTTAAATCTGTAATATCTTCGAAAATATCCATTTAAATTACATGCTGTAAAGGGCCATATTTATTTATATTAAATGCACAAGGTACTTAATTGGATAAGGATTAATGCTGTATTGCTTAAAATCGCTTCGTAAAAAAGCCATTATTTCTCGTAAAAAGTAAAGGATAAAAAATGATTATTGTGGGTTATCCCTAAGAGATAGACATATACCATCGCAGATTTTTTGTAGACCTTTTTAAGGTGTACAATACTGTAGTACATTATTTTGACCTATCTCGTAGGGTTCAGCCAGCGTTTGAAAAGTAAGCGCAAAAAAATGTGTTTATTTACATCACATGCATGCATGTATTATATATATAAACCTTCCTCTTGAATCACTCTATCTATTAGGACTGTGCCGACCCTACAGTGGCGCCCTCATCGTTTGTTTGGTTATTTCATACAATTTAGAATGAAAATGCAGAAAACAAGCACGTTAAGTTGTGCTTCACAAGATTATACGTTAATATTATTAGAAGCGGTAGTTTTATATTGTTTAGTTTTATCATAATCCTGAAAACGGAATATAGTGGCCACTTTTATCCGTTTTAAGGATTATAATGAAACTAAACAATATAAAACTACCTTTTATAATAATATTAACGTATAATCTTGTGAAGCACAACTTAACGTGCTTATTTTCTGCATTTTCATTCTAAATTGTATGAAATAACCAAACAAACGATGAGGGCGCCACTGTAGGGTGCGCACAGTCTTAAAAAAAAAACCGCATCAAAATCCGTTGCGGAGTTTTAAAGATCTAAGCGTTCATAGGGACAGAGAAAGCGACTTTGTTATAAACTATGTAGTGATATAAACAAAAACAACATCGAGACGTTGAAAAATCGAAAAAAAAATTTTACGTTTTTAACAAAAAATATTATCCGTCAGCCTTTGGACGCATTTTAATTCTCGTTTTCAACTTTTCACACGGAACGAATAATTCTAATAGAATAAAATAAAAAAAACATCAACCTTGTACTCTATGATTGGAAGACCAACCATAGATAATAAAAATGATAAGTCAAATTTTGGCGGTTTCGTGATAATGACATTCAGTTTTCCGGTATAAATATATTAATTTAATTTATTACTTCTACAGTCTACTTGTTCAGTTGTTCTTGTTCTGCTGTGACCATTTCGTTTCGTTGTTACAGTTTTGTTTCTAATCGAGTAGTTTGCGTTGCTTAATTTTCGTTCTCTTTTCAGTAATTATAAAGTGTATTAGATTGTATTGGTATTGCAAGATGTACAGAGGCCAGCACATCAAGCTACCCCAATCTGTCAGATTTTCCCAATTGAATAAGAACCTTATTATTCCTTTGTACGAAAGTTGAAAATCTATCAAAGAAATTTGACAGATTGGGGTAGGTTGACCTGCTGGCGTCTGTACAAGTGTTGTACCGAACATTGCGGCCCTAACCGAAAGGATGAAAATGCCTAAGTACTGTTCAACGAGAAGTACTGGTTCCTTACCTTACCTTCCTTAGGCTGAAGAAATTATCACAGGAATGGTCACGGAAGCTGAAGAAGGTTTGTACATTATTAATAACTACACTCCTAATCTTGAAAAAATTAGTATACTTATTTAATTCTAATCCACTCAGGTTTTCTTTGTCAGTTTTACTTTTTATTTGAGAAGGCACAACATAAGGAAAACTGGAAAAGTATGGGGGAGAGACCTTTGCCCAGCTGTGGGACAGTATAGGATAATTTTAAAAAATGTATAAGCACACAAAAGCAAGTGAATTTTATTATTCTGATATATTCTACCTTTCAGACTATGAGTCTACTCGACTGTGTAGTTGCTAAGACTAGAGGAACTGACGACAATAAAAGAACACTGCTTCTACTTGATTTGATCAAATCGCTCCTGGCTGTCTATCATACCTGGCCGTCTGAGGTAAGTATTCATTATTTCACACACTATGTTTTATTAACACAATAGGGAACAAATAAATTAGGACATGGACAGGCACTGTTTCAACTCATTGCACTCTAAGTCCCGTATTACAGAACGTCACTCAATACTCAAGCATTACTTAAAACTAGATTCAAGCCATTTGATTGGTTGAAACTAGTTTTCAGTAATGCTTGAGCATTGAGTGACGTTCTGTAATACGAGCCTAAATATATTAATAATGTTGGCCCATGTGATTGATTTTATTGGATCAAACGCTATTCCAAATAAATCATACCGCTATACTTTTTGAAAGTACTAGGTACATTAGCTGCAGATGTGCTGATGTGTAGGAATTAAATAAATCAAATACTTAGTAACAAATGCTTACCATTACTTCCAGCTAATTGCAGTGGAGGTGCAGCCGACACACATGCTATGACCCTCCGTTTCCGGCATTAAGAAGTTGAACCTCGGGAAGCAGCAGGCTCAGCAGAAAAATGTACTAGCAATTTTTTTTGATGTGATACAAATTAATAAATTTTATTTATGTACACACTAAACACAATAAAGTTAACTACATACTTAAAGACTAGAGGAACTGCTTTCATCATTTATTTAGTAATTTCTTCCAGCAGACCTGCGACAGGAGAGTTGGCTGAGAAACATAGACACAGTTTGTAAAACAGTATACAGGAAAACTAAAATTAGACAGTCCGAAACATGCATATACTTACTCAAATTGCATTAAAATTATTTTAGTGCAATTTGTGTGTCCTAACAGCAACTACTTAGATTAATGATATGTCTAAATATTTATGATATAAGGTTTGTATCTTGTACCTATGGTTTACCTAGAGATGATGGGATATAAAAAAAACCTATGTGTTTTTTATGTACTTATGTTAACCAACTATACACCAATGTACAAACACAGTTAGATTTAGACATTAAAATCTCTAAAAGCATTTAAATAATTAGGAATTAATAATATTTTGACTGAACCCGAATATGAACAGGCTGTAACACTGTAATAAATTATTTATTGTACCATGGTCGTCAATGTCAGCAAAAAAAAACTTCACTTGATGTATATACTAATGACAGCGCTTTAACGCGCTTGCGCGGCGTGAAGTTTGGCTCGTTCCGAATTTGGCCATCATCGCCCACAGCACAGCCGATCGATTCTGTAAAAATCTCACCGTGAAAAGTTAGGTGAAGTGAGCTTAGAGTGAGCTGTCAAGAGTATCAATCCCTAGCATCAGGATGACACTGAAAGCTCACTCCACGCTCACTTCACCTAAGTTTTCACGGTGAGACGGTTACAGAATCGCACTGCAGCGCTCACATATTAGAACAGCACCATAACGCGCTTGCGCGGCGTGGAGTTTCGCTCATTCCGAATTAGGCTATCATTGCCCACAGAAGACAGCACCATAACGCGCTTGCGCGGAGTGTAGTTTGGCTCATTCCGAATCAGGCCATCATCGCCCAAAGCGCTCATCTAGATATTTGCTTTCCGATTTAGATAAATCACCATTATGGCAGCTGAGGTCAAAAGTATATTCACTTGAGTATTCAAGAAAATATAGTTTTGTTAAATTATAGTACCTATGTACTCAACTACTCATGTTTGGATTATAGTATTTATTTGTGTATATACCTACCAAGCACTTCTTCTTCTTTGGTAAGGTTTGGTAAGGACCAAAGAAGAAAAAATTCGTGGTGTAGCCAGAAGCACAATTTTGAAAATGCCACGTTAGTTTAAAGATATGATGCGACTCAAAACAAACCAGCACAATAGACTGTCATTGTTTTGTGACAGCGTCCACGGTGATATTAATTTATGGCATGATTTCGGCGTTATCTCAAGATGGCGCATGCCATGATGTCATCTATGTCGATTCACGGGACATCATTATCGCGCTCACGCTAATTCGGAAAAGGGCCCTAATTCACTATGACCACTTAATAATTCATTACTTCCTTACATAATCACGACACATGTGATATTAACGTAATCTATATGACAATGAACGAAACCGGTTTGAATTGTCAAAATACCACGCTTGACAACCGTACGGCGTGGTAAGATTATGCGGGGAATAATAGGTAAATACCATCCAGGATTGGGGTCAACGTGTAAGCACGCTGTAATTGATTACAGTGCAATTCGGAATTTACAAAATATCACTCCACGCGAATCTCGTAACCATGGCAACATAACTTACTATACGTGACGCTTGGTAATAAACAAATCTCCAATGTGATAATGACAGTGACTAACGCGCAACTTGCGCGGCGTGATCTTATCACTTCCCCCGATTCAAGACATTTAATGTCGTGAATCGGGGGAAGTGATCACGCCACACAAACTACGTGGGATTCAATTCTATGGTCCGTCCAGGCACACCGTTAGCTCTCGATGACTTGACACACTCGGTTATCTCTTCTAATTTAATAGATTTGGGTTAATAACAACGCTGAACATCGTCGCAGTCTTTACTAAACTCGATCTACAATCGCTCATAATAACAAACAATGTCAATGCGTATTTTCATCAGTCGAGCTGTCTTAAACGTGAATGTTTTATTTTATTTATTGTTCGTGCATGACGTGCTCGCGCCTCAGAATATAGGACTACTTTAGGAAAAAAAAGAAAAAAAACAACACGAGATTCTGACTGAGTTTCTGTTTTGCTATTTTATTGTAAAACCCCACAAAACAGTAATGTTTTGACTACTAAAACACTAGCTTTGAAATTACATAAAATTTTCAATAGGATTAGCATAAAAAATATTATTAAAATCTCGATTATGACTGTAAATTTTTGCTTGGTCAATCCCTAGCATCGGGTGAGATGACACTGACAGCTCCTTCCACGCTCACTTCACCTAAGTTTTCACGGTGAGTTTATATACAGAATCGACCGGCTGATGTACTTAATTGAAATATGGGGCAATGCGCCAAACTAACCTAAAGGACCTACAGATCGCGCAAAATAAAATTATTAAGCTGTTATTCCACTATGATTACCTTACACCTACAATTAAGATTTACAGGGAAACGAAACGCATGAGTATTAAAGAACTTCATGCATACTGTACCAGCATACTCATTAGAAAAATTCTGAACAAGTCCATTCACACACAAATACGCTTCACAAAAATACATCAGGTACACACGGCTACACATCAAGCTATACTATTCCAGTATAAGCTGATCTCACATTGTATAGGATTTCCGTACGATGCGAGACCAGCGTAAACTGGTTTTGTATAGCTTGATGTGTAGCCGTGTGTACATAATCGTAGCAGTCGTAGGAAGGATCACATTTTGCTGCCGCGAGTGCGAACAGTCAATGCTAAAAACTATTTGCTGTACTCTGGACACTTTTAACGCGTACTTGATTTTTATTTATTTTTTACATCGTTCTCACATATTTATAAATTTAACATATGATGTAACTAATAATTTTGTAAAAATATTATTTAAAAAGAGTGTCCATGGAGTTTCTTGCCCGTTCTTCTCCATAGGTACCTACTACGCTTTGGAATGGGCAACTAGCTTCATTTTTTCCTGACTGACCGACTTCTTGACAATTCAAAAGTGCCTGTAAATGGTTTAATTGAAATAAATGCTTTGAGTTTGAGTTTGAATGGTGAGAACAATTATTTTTGCGGGAGTACAACAATACAATAAACTACCTAAGGAGGTAAAGAATGCGAACTCGTTTAATATTTTTAAAACTAAATTAATAAATCATGTTCTAAATGATCAAACATTACTACCATAAATAGACTTGCCCTACTGTAGCGTTGCTTTATTGTGACACCGGGTGCGCATTCCATATCATAAAAGAATATTTGCGACCACAGTAATTGTTTCTTTTGCGGGTGGATTGAAAAATTCTAAGTTTTTGTATTCGCTAATGTTATTTGCATACCTACAGAGTGAAATGTTATTAACTTATTGCGTAAATGATTTTGTTGTAAAGAAAAACAATAGCTGCATAGTTTGTGTGTCAAAGTTCATGTAAGTACTAAGTACCTAGATGTTAAAAATGTTCTCAAGTAAGTGCAATCTTTGTAATTTCTTATTGAGAAATAAATTTCTTTAACCATGAATCGACGCAGAAACTGTAAGCATGGATTCAGTACTTGATTCTGAACCTTGAAATTATTCGTCGGACGGAACTTATAAAAATGCTGTTCGATATATTATGTATGACCCTTTTCTGTATAACAGAATAAACGCAAGTCCTGAAAGTAGTTTGTTCATAATATTGACTACTGAATCGATTTCAGTAACTTTTAAAATAGGTATTTTTTTCAAAAAAATTTTATTTTTTCATACTAACCGCCGCTTGAGTCAAATAAAATTAAATCGTATTTATACTACCTACCTACCACGTTTTTTTGTTGGAATTAACAAAGTGAATGCTCAAATTCAAGCTTCTACCGTAGATTTGATCACTGTTGCCTTGCCCAATCTCTTTGCAAGTTTTTCGTAGCTGAACGAGAACATTTAAAGTATTTTGAAGGAAACAGTATAAAAAAGACATTGGAAATTATTGTAGAGGTCGGTAGGGACGGCAAATTGAATAGCCTACTGGCGGCAAATGTGTAAATCCGCCACTGCATATAGGTACCCTGCACATAATTATTTCTCTACCAAACCTGAATCGTTTTTGTTAAGTACCTAATTGACGGTACCTATATCTAATTGACGGCACGGTTGGCGCAGTGGATAAGCGATTGTCGCGGGTTCGATTCCCGCACGGAACAAATATTTGTATAGACCAACAGGCAGACCCGGAACCACAGAATACCTAATAGTACTTCGTACAGAATGGCCACTCCCTACCCCGCGCTGACATCAGATACCGCACCTCACCCCGCACACCCGCGGCATTATCGGCGGTTCTCTAGCTCAGGGCGCTCACAAAGAACCGCAGCACTGTACTGCTGACACGAGCACACAATTTTGCGATTTAAAAGTTTTATCTGAGTTTTAATCACGATGGTTCGATATTGTTTATTTATTTTATTTATTTATTTAAGGATCTCCAACAAGGGATATACACAAAACATTAACAGCATAATTATAAAGTATCGTGTAGGTGTACTCCTTCACTTATAGGAGACCACAACATTCACAGTAGAATATAAATTAAATAATTAAGTTTCTATTGATAAAATAATGTTGACAATTTATGATTACAGACAGATAATTTGAACATAATGATTAAAAATCAAATAAAGATAAAATAAAATTCCTAACATTGCCAATGACATAATTTCTATAAAATAAAATTTGTAATTCCTAACATTATCATTGATATAAATTGCCATAAATATATTATATAATTTCAAGCATTAACATTCTTATGACCTTTATTACTATTATTTAACTTTGTTTGCGAAATAATGACGTTACAGAAAGATTAAGAAAGATTAAGAGAGATATTAAAACAGTTTAAACGGTTTCAAAGCTGACTACAAATGAATTTCCAACAATTTGTGTTTCAAATTATGTAGACTGTCACAGAAAATGTCGACTTCAGGATTGACAGAGATGACCCTATTGGTGATGGGATATTGTGATGCTTTTCCGAATTTGTATTTACATAAATGTTTGTAAGATATCGCATTTTAATACCATGCGATATAATAACCGATTATTTATAGTTAAGTAGGTCATTTAAACGAAAATATTTTAGTGTAAGCAATATTTAGCTAAGTACCTTATTTGCATGGGTATTTGCTCTGGGATAGCAACATTTAGTGAAGTGGAACTGATGATGAAGACCACAGATGGCCACCGGGACTACTCAATAATAAGTATTTCACAGGTTGCGATTCGATTACTTTAATATGTTTGCTAAGCACAATTTATGCTCGTCACAATGCGAACTTCTCAACAATTAACGTCCCTGCATCGGGAAAAGCAATATTTTGTACAAGGCGATGAGCAAGTTGAAGAAGTAACTTAGATACTTTATAAACAAACCCACTAAAAATCGAGAAATAAAAACTTTTTAGCAAAAAAAAAACCGACTTCCAAAAAAACACTAAATACAAACTGAAAAATAACTTTAATTTCGTAAGTCAGTGGCAATAAACTAAAATACAGATCCAAAGACACCGACATCCGAAATTAAAGTTATTGTTAAAAGTTTTACATTTATTACTTAACTATTATAATATTATTTTTATTTCATTACGAACCCGACTAATTATTAGATAAACAATCAAACTAGTCCTTTCTAGTCGCGTCGTCGTCGTTCCCGCCATTTTTTTACGCTCCGCACGACAACCAACCCTACTAGAGTTTACGCACACATTTGCACGTGTACCGACGTCATTTGGCTATTTATTAGTAGTAGGTAATTATTTTGCGCGCGTTGTACGGAGTGTCCGGGGTGTGCCGGAACAACTACTTGTAGGTCACAAGTAGTTGTTCCGGGTCTGGCTGTTTGTGTATGTGAGTTTAAATGTTTGTAAACGCACCCACGATACATGAGTAATTCTTATTAGGACAAAGTTTTCAAAAAAAATTAAAAAAAATAAGTTGATGTAAGTTAGCCTGAGTAGCCGCGATCAAATACTTCCTAGCTTCAAACGATTTTAAGTTTCATATTTATATTCATTTATTTGCGTTCCACAAGGTAAAAACAAGATGTTGACAAAATGCTTAGAGCTGAGAGCCGTTGTAGACCCTGTCAGGGCACAGCAAAATATTATTGTTTGATACATATAATAATTAAAGTTAAAAATCTAAATTGAAATTAAAAAGTAGAAACTAAAATTAAAATAAAATTATTTCGACCCCTTGAACCTTTACCGAGCCTATATTCCTTATTCACCATAGCCTGCTAGACTAGCCACCGTCCGTCTGCTGTGCTTGACTTCCAAACACAACACGGCATTGTAATAAATCCAGTTACAGACCGTGGTGTGTGTATTTGTGTAATTCAATTTGACTGACCTTCGCTAGAGTCAGGGTCAGCTATGCCACGTGTACGATTCACTTCGAATTTTGTTTGAATTCGTTGGCGATAATACTCCGTCCGTGTGGAGATTGAAAATATAATAAACCGGTCAAGTGTGAGTCGAACTCGCGCACCGAGGGGTTCGTACAAATTTGTAGGTATGTAAATAGTTTTAAATTATTTTTTTTGTTTAATGTAACTACAAATGTACAGTTTTTTAAATTTATGGTTTTCGGATTTTTTAACTACATGACATTGCTTCTTGCCAAATTTCTAGGTCAGCGGGAAGTACCCTATAGGTTTTGATTTCAGGACATAAACGCCCGTATCTTTTGATTGCGTTGACTTAGAAGATTGATTTTTTCACTGCTTCAAGGGATTGCATCCATAAATATTCGATATTAATTTCAACTTGATAACGCGTTCCTGAGAAAAAGGGTCTCGACCGACGGACAGTCGGACAAGGAAGTGATCTTATAAGCGTTCCGTTTTTCCTTTTGAACCCTAAAATGTATTCGGACTAACCAAGGTCTACCTGCGTGCCAATGCGTAATTTCATCGAAATCCGTTCAGCCGAAAGGTAACAGATAATTAGTACTTACCAAACTTTCACGTTATAATATTAGTATTAGATTATTGTGAAGTATAGTTCTAACTCTATATAGCTACTTATATGCCTACAGCTCTTATCTGTCTCCCGTTTCGTTCCGCATTGCAATTTGCTGCCGACTGATTTCATTTTATACTCCGTCTGTTTTCCGGAATTAAGTCACAGTTTTAAATAATAAATTGGTATAATAATTGGCAACGCAGTCTCTTCTGCAACCTAATTGCGTAACACAATATCAATCTCAATCTGAATCATTTTGAAAGATGTTGCTAATCCATTGCTCCATATGTTCCAAAAATGTGTCTGTTCAACAACGCAAATAACGCAATGAATGTTGTTGAACTATCAAAATAAAGCCCATTGCTACTGATATTGTGTTATCTTCTTGAATGTCAGCAAAATCCGTTTTGTCTTCTTGTATGGAAAATGGGTAATCAAAATCGCGCGCACGATCATGGATTGGATTTTGTTGATTTGTACTTCCTACCGGGAGCACGAATCAGCATGCAACTCACGTGTTCTCTGGGGAATTATTTGTTCACTTCTGAATTGACTGCTCTGACCGGCTTGAGTACTAGCGATCGACTGCATAGTTAAGTATTCTATTTGCGCTTAGCTTTCTTACTTCATTTTCTGTTTGCAGTTATAGTTTCTGGGTTATTTGAAAAACACCAGCAACCTCTTAAGAGGTTATTGTACGACATTATGAACAACTTTTACTATGGGACCAAACCTGAAATCGCGAAAAAAAAAATCAGCGGTTCCCTACATTTATATTCGTATAACTCGTCAAAATGTAGGGAACCGCTGATTTTTTTTCGCGATTTCAGGTTTGGTGACCTCTTAAGAGGTTGCTGGTGTTTTTCAAATAACCCTGTATAGGTGGCATTATTTTACCTAACGTGGGAATACTGGGAATTTCATTTACGCGCGTCGCAAGTCAATTCGCTGGAGGAGTCGAGGTTCTTAAAAACTTCGTTAATTTGTTTTTTCCGCAGTCGCTGTCGCAAAACGCGTGAGAAGTTAGCTTGTGGCCACCATGGGGTAAGGCTTACATAATCAGCCTATAATGATCCCACTGCTGGGACACAGGCCTCCTCTCTATGAGAGGGAGTGGGCTGTATTCCACCACGCGGGCCCAGTGCGGGTTGGTAGATGTCACATGTCTTCGAATTTTTGGTTCTAGGACATGCCGGCTTCCTCACGATGTAAGGGTAAAGATTGCTTATATTGTACTAGCTGCGTCCCGCGGTTTCACCCGCGTAAGTTTTGATCCCGTGGGAATATCGGGATAAAAAGTATCATATGTGTTATTCTGATGTATAAACTATATTACTGTAAAGTTTCATCAAAATCCGTTCAGTAATTTTTGCGTGAAAGAGTAACAAACATCCATCCATCCATCCATCCTCACAAACTTTTTTTTTGAAAGAATTGGGCTATCAATTACAAAAAAAAACAAAAAATCCAACTGGTAGTTTCAGAGAATTAGCTTCAGCTTTATTATCACACTAATATTATAACGGCGAAAGTTTGTGAGTGTATGTGTGTGTCTGTGTGTTAATGTGTTTATATGTTTGTTACTTTTTCACGCTCAAACGGCTGGACCAATGTTGATAAAATTTTGTATGGAGGTAGTTGACACCCTGGATTAACATATAGATAGACTACTACGACAGGACTAAACTAATATTTATCTTCTGTCCATTTCATAATGAAATAGAAAAAAAAAGATGCACTGAACTTAAATTTAATTAAGTTTGTGAACAACAGAATCGGGGCCAATGTGTAATTAGCCCATCCATAGATTAATTTGATTCTCCATCTCAAACTGATTAACTATCTCGGTTACAATAAACAGTTATTATGTAAATCGATAAGGATTGCGCCACGATACGAGACACGACTCACGAGTCGATTGACATCGAGTCGTAAATATCGCGTCGCCTCCGGACACTTAACTTTTATGAGCTATTTCATCTGCTCTAGCCTATAATAGAGCTAATAAAAGCTATAGGTGCGTTCAGGCGAGAGTTAGATGCTGGTATGTCTCGAATTTTGTAGAGGTTGGTATGAGATAGTTTTCTTCGGGGATATGTTTATCTATTTTATATACCGGTTGACTTTTTAAATATATTTTTTACATTCAATCCTTTGATTGAAACCATTTTACTCGCGGAAATTATCAATGAATGATAAATGATTTTATTTTCTGTAAATAGGTTTATACAAACACTTTTACACACACGTCAATCTTTTTTTTTTTAAGCTAGATGACGTCGGCGTTTCCTGCTGACTATTCTGAGAAGAAAGGCCGAAACAAACTCAGAGGTCACAGTCTCTTTTAAAGTCCAGACAAAATCTTGGTCAGATCATGTGAAGACCATGCAAATTGGTGTCTGAAATGGTCTTTTGAGGAAAGAACCAAACAGATTGAGCGGACGTCTCCAGTCAGTGCACGCATTTGTCAAAAACTCAAGTTCAACTCAGAACTTGAGGAGCTCAACGATTCGACGAACATTTGTAGCGACATGAAAAAAAAAGTTTTTTTTTTATTTAATAGGTATGTGCCCGGTGCAATAGTCTCGGCCCCATTGCTGTACAGCTTATAGATATCAGAAATGTGTGGGCGTGGTACAGACCAACAAAGTGAACAACATTCTCTACGAGACCAATATCGCAATCGCATAAAAATTATCAGCTCTGTCCCATACAAAACATCAAAACCTACTTGACTCAAATGTATGGGACAGCTGATAATTGTTTCACGACTACTATGTTGGTCCCATGGAGAAAGTTGTTCAGTTTGATGGTCTGAATCACACCCTTTTAAATTTGACCAGAACTTTCTGATACGCGCTGTATCCTTGGTGAGCGGACTACCTCTCTCTACCTTAGGGAGGATTTTGAGAAGTCACGCGTGATTTCATTGCCATGTGCAGCCTGTGATGATAATTTACAACTAGATGTAGACCGCCTCAGGCTTCCAATATGTATCTCAGCATATTTCCAATATATAACTTTTGTTTTATTACACATTAGCGGCCCGTCCCGGCTTCGCACGGGTGGAAAAAAAAAGAAAAAAAAGGCCTATATTAATCAGTGATAATGCAGCATTCAAATGGTGAAAGAATTTTTAAAATCGGTCCAGTACTTTTTGAGCCAATTCATTACAAACATACATACAAATCTTTCCTCTTTATAATATTAGTATAGATAATATTAGTATAGACTAGCTGCGCCTCGCTGTTTCACCCGAAAAGTCTCGATCCCGTGGCGTGATCCAGGCCATAATCTACCCATGTGCCAAATTTCATACAAATCAGTTCAGCCGTTTTAGCGTGAAAGCGTAACAAAAAAACATACAAAACATCAATTCTTTTCTCTTTAAAATAATTATTAGTTTGAATATTATGTTGGGGTATGTAAACGATGCATAAAGTTAAGTGACGTCCAAACGTCAAAAAGGTGCCTTATTTAACATACTATCAACGTCAATCTGAATAATTTTGAAGGATATTTTTAATCCATTGCTTCATATGATCGAATAATTTGTCTGCGCAACAACGTAAATAACGCAATAGATGTTGTTGAACTGTCAAAACGGAAGCCATTGCTACTGGGGCCCAAGTCTGCTATTTTTATAAATTCGTCATTCCAACACGATCCCATTGTCATTTTGCTAAAAGTTCGTAATCTGCTAAATTCATAATGGTCGATCATTGGTCGGTCAATAGTTTGAGAAAAACTACTAAATTTCATGCTAGATTTCATTTAATATTATATTTTTACATATTACGTATTACATATACTTCAATGCTAAAAATACATATTGGGGCTCCAGACTAACAACTACTAAAGGCAAAGAACTACTGAATGCCATAAAAGAGCTGAAATGTGATGTCATATCAACTGGAAAGCCAACTTATTGGCCAACAGATCCAAATAAAATTCCGGACTTATTAGATTTTTTTGTAACCAAGGATCTATCAACCAGCTATATCAAAACGGAACAAAGTTATGACATGAACTCAGATCACTCAGCAATCTATCTAGAAATTAGCGAGAACACTTTGTGTAAAGAAACCAGACCCACTCTCGTTAACGCTTGTACAGACTGGGAGAGCTTCAAGACCAGTTTGAATGATAAAATAGACCTTAAAGTACCATTAAAAACACCCGAACATCTAAACATCGAAGTAGAAAAGTTTATAATGCACATTCAGCAGGCAGCGTGGGAAAATACACCCGAATCCAACAAGAGGACGAAAGGAAATACATACCCGCTTAAAATCAAGCAGCTCATTATGGAGAAAAGAAGGCAGAGAAAAAAGTGGCATCAATCTAGATGTCCTGATGACAAACGAAAACTAAATAATCTGACAAAAAAAGTAAAAAGACTAATCCAAGACTTTAAGGACGACTCAACCAAAACCTATCTTCAGAGCCTAACTAACGATCAAAGGACAGATTACTCCCTTTGGAAGGCTACTAAGCACCTAAAAAGGCCGATTACTCAAATCCCACCTATTAAATGTGGAAATGGGCAATGGGCAATTACTAACGAGCAAAAAGCCAAGAGGTTTGCAGGGCACCTAGAAAATATCTTTCAGCCAAATGACGGGGAAATCATTGAAGATCATATTTTGGCTAATATGGTGACATCAGAAAATGAAGTTACCATAAAACTAGTAACACCGAGAGAAGTCGCAAGAGAAATAAAACGTAATATAAGTACACGAAAATCACCAGGTTACGATTTAATAACAGGAGAAGTACTTCATAACCTCCCAAGAAAGGGTCTGGTTAAGTTAACAACCCTTATCAATTCCGCACTAAGGCTTAAATATGTACCAGACTTATGGAAGGTGGCCGAAGTAATAATGATAGCTAAGCCAGGGAAACCGGCGCACGAAACATCATTTTATAGGCCTATTTCCTTGCTACCAATCATGTCCAAGCTATTTGAAAAGCTGTTACTCAAACGGATTAAACCAATAATAGATAGTAAAAACATAATACCAGAGCACCAATTTGGTTTTCGCGAAAAACACTCTACCATCGAGCAAGTGCATAGGATCACAAACGTAATAGAAAACGCTCTTGAAGATAAGAAAGTTTGTTCTACTGTATTCTTAGACGTAGCGCAAGCGTTTGACAAAGTATGGCATGAAGGCCTTATACATAAACTAAAGAGCCTGTTACCAAAGCAGTTTGCAGATATATTAGAATCTTACATTCTGAATAGAGTCTTTAGAATAAGACAAGAAGACGCCTACTCAGAACTGAAAGAAATTAAAGCTGGCGTACCGCAAGGAAGTGTGTTAGGTCCGGTCCTGTACCTACTATACACTTGCGATATTCCCGAATTAGAGAAAACCACGATTGGGACCTTTGCTGATGATACAGCCATAATGGCTGTAGGAAACAGCCACGAAGAAGCAGTAGAAAAGGTACAAATGGCTGTAAATAAAGTTTATGACTGGACCAAAAAATGGAGGATTAAACTTAATGAATCCAAATCTGTTCACATAGATTTTACCAACAAAAAACAACAGTATTCTCCAGTTTATATTAATAATAAACAAGTCCCTTACGAGAATACAGCCAAATATCTCGGTATGACCCTTGACGCAAAGCTACGCTGGAAAGCACACGTCAAGAAGAAAAAAGAAGAACTTGACCTCCGATTCAAAAGAATGCATTGGCTGCTTGGAAGAAACTCCATGCTGTCCGTGCAAAACAAATTGCTGCTATACAGACAAGTCCTGATGCCAGTTTGGACTTATGGTATTCAGCTATGGGGCTGCACCAAACAGACCAATATATTAATTATACAACGATTCCAGAACAAAGTGCTAAGGGAAATTGTAAATGCACCTTGGTACATACGAAATGATGACCTCCACCGGGACCTAAAAGTTGAGTTCATCGAAAAAATAATTCAGAAACTTGCAGAAGCTCACGAAAAGAGACTTCATCAGCATGTGAACGTCGAGGCAATCCAGCTTCTCGACCACACAAACATAGTTAGAAGACTAAAAAGAACAAAACCGTTCGAGTTAGTGTTTAGTGTTAGTGAATAGTGTAAAGTACAAAAGTGCCAAACAAACACAAGAACGAAGTGTATTCGCCTTAATAGAGACAATAAGAAAAGTGCTATTGGACACATTCTTACTAAAGACAATTTAATAGTTTAGGTTATAATTAAATTACTTATTAGTCTATTTATAAGGCTAGATTGTAATAAGATTAGGGTCCACCCTTTTGTTGAACCCTAAGATAAGCGAAAAAAAAAAAAAAAAATAAATATTACGTATTAGTGTTTGCAATCTGAAGTAGTAAGAAGTTCGTAAATATTACATTTATTATTTTGTCATTATGTACGAGATTACCATTTTATGCCATTTCTTTCAGTGGAGTGTCAGTGGTTGACCATTGGAAAGTCATAATGACGCCATTATATTAGTAGATTACCAAACTTGTCAAAATCGACAATTATGAAATCAATGATAGACCATTCTGAGACTATTGTAATAGCAGACTTGGGCCCCTGACAGTGTGTTACGCAATTACCCAACTGTTGCCCATCAACGTATAAAGGGGTTAGATGTTAAGTAATAAATGACCAGAGAAATCGTGATGTACATGACATATTCATTCAAGTCAATCCTGAGTCATAATTCTATCATAATCATCATCTTCACCGTTTCTATCAACGTTAATACGTCATGAATGTTACGTTGGCCGTATAAGCGCAGTGTTAACTGCCGCCATTGTGTTCAAGAGGCATTACTGGCAAGTCTTATGCCACCTCCAGTCTATAAATATTCCTGGGGCCTAAGCTCCTCCAAAGCCACCGATAAACCTCTTTTTGCGGTCGCCACGTTTACACGAGCATGCGATACGCCGCTGAGACTCGATATTATTAGTGGGAAGTAATTGGATTAACCTTGGAGCGACAGTAACCCTTACCGCGAGGGATGCCTCGCCATTTGTAATTTGATTGCATTGCAACGCGTGTCGCCGGCAGAACGCGGCCGTTCCTTTGCCGCCGTTTGAATTATTCAAAAACTTGTTTCGTTTTGGCGGGAGATGTGAATATGTGACAGTTTTTTTTTTCTGTGCTGTGGTGTCAGTTTTATTATGTTTGGAAGCAAAATAGATTGTCAGAGATGGACGTCGACGAGGAATTCATGGTGATTTGAATTTTAAATTGTTTGTAAAATAGGGCAGATTTGAATAACGTGAGAAGTGTTTCACGAATAAACCCGGGCAGCGGATACTTATCCGAAGTTTTGCATTTGTTCAGATTCCGATACGTACCTACTACGACTGTTGTTTTAAAATATCCGACATTGGAAGGCTGCGACGGATTTGAAAATGAACGGAAAAATGCTTTTATTTTGTGAATGCACACCTAAGTATTGCTTACTCACTCTCTACTTTGTTAAAATATTTACTAAACATTGGCACCGATTCCATTGTTCACAAAAATCACAAACTAAGTCAATTTAAGTTCAATGCATCTTTTTCTTTCTATTTCATTATGAAAAGGACACAAGATAAATATTAGTTTAGTCCAAAAAAAAAACTACAAAGTGAAAAATAACTTTAATTTCGGAAGTCGATGTCGTTGGTTCAGCATTTTCGTTTTTGACACCGACTTCCGAAATTAAAGTTATTTTTCACTTTGTGGTGTTTTTTTGGAAGTCGGTTGTTTATTTTTTGTAAAAAAAAAAATATTTTTAGTTGTACCCCACACAAATTATATAACACTACTTACTTGCTATGTAAATATCAGTGACAGGAAGCTGTTAAAACATCATCAATGTAAACTAAGTAGAAAAAAATCCTATTATTGAACACATCTGCGGACCCCTTTAGAGGGTACAGGCGTGATGTTATGTTGTGTGATTGCGTAAACAATGCATACATATGCGATAGCAGCAATCGCGGTTGATTTGCTGGCATTTATTGAAGAGTTCCGTTGTCTGTCTCCGAAACTCATCATAAGATCTTTACAAAATTTAAATGGAACCATTTCGGAATACATCGAACAAAAAAAGATTTTTTTTTTGACGGAGTTATGCCCTAACATACATAAAAAATACATAAACTTCCTTTTTTAGAAGTCGGTTAAAATGTGTTTTTTAGGTACTACAACTACTGGCGATATTATCGATAGTATTAGAACTATCGATATTTTTACCCCATCGATATTTAACGATCTATAATTAACTAAGTATAACTTGATGCAATACTATTGAATGTTCGATTTCTACCTTCTGTAAGATATTTAATAATGGTGACTAATTATCCGGTATCAAATATTGCATAGTACGCATTGATGTATTATTTTCTTTCGTCCATAAAAATATATCAATGATAGTAGGGAACATTATCGAATGGAATGTCATCTGAAACGCCCACTACTTCCTTTGCCGCGCCGTAGCTACAAGTAATTGATATTGTATTTACAAAGGTATCTCTTTTGCAGCTACAACTTTTATGATTAAAATGCAGGTAGGTACTCGGGACTCCAATGAGCAAAATTTTCCGTCGCCAAAACCTAAACGAAAATGATCCAATTGTCAATATTGAAAGGAATCGTACTTTATTACTTAATATGAACTTTCATAACATTAGCAATGTAAGCAACTTAAGAATCACCATCGTTTTCCAATGTTTATTATAGTTACGTCGAAATTAGTTTCCAAGAAAACGTTATTTAGGTTACCCATTTTACGTAAATCATCAACTGCCCAGCGTTTTCCCAACAAGTTGAGGTCGGTTTCCAGTCTAACCGGATGCAGCTGAATACCTACCAGTATTTTACATGGAGCGACTGCCTATCTGACCTCTACAACCCAGTTACTGGGTAATACGATACTATCAGACTTTCGGGCTTTGTCGACCCTTAATGACTGTCCAAGATCCACGAATGACAGCCAGGACCAACGGCTTAACATGCTTTCCGAGGCACGGAAGGGTCTTGGGGAGCTATTCTCTGACAGCGCTGTCGCAACTGTCAAACCCACCGCGACAGCGCTGCGACAGCGCTGCCCGCAAGACTGTATCCTTAGAGAATAGCATGGTTGGTCTGTAAAGACGGTCACCCATCCACAGCGATCGATCCGTGCAGCTGTTATTATTTAACCATAGGCCCCTCTTCTTAGCCACAAGCCCCAACGTAAATAACGTGCTTATTTGCAAATATTTTTAGGACGGTTACTTATTTCAAATTAGGTATTATAAATTAATGACTACACGATCTTCTAAATTACGCACTGTTTGGTTTCGGTTTCAAGTGTTTCGTCTCCACATGTTTACCTACTTCTCTTTGGAATGTGCTACTAGCTTCATATTTCTGACTGACCAACTCCTTGACCATTTAATAGTGTCTGTAAATGGTTTAATTGAAATAAATGCTTTGACTTTGAAAATTCCAAACTTGAGTACAAACGCAGTGCATAAACACCTAATTATAGACTTAGTAACCTGTAAACCGAACAAATATTTTGTGCCGCACGGGAATCTACTGCACCCATCGATCACTAATAAAGAACCGATGACTGCACCCATAAATTGGGTCTGAAATTCTGAATACGAATCTAATACGAGTAGGTACGTATACAAACCGCACCCTAATTGCGCAACACACTATCGATCTCAATTTGAATCATTTTGAAGCATATTGCTAATCCATTGCTTCATATGTTGGAAAAATCTGTCTGCTCAACAATGTAAAAAACGCAATGAACGTTGTTGATCTGTCAACCTGAAACCCATTGCTACTAATAGTGTGTTACGCAATTACCCCGCCGATTGTTGCCTGACCTCCACAACCCAATTAGTGTCCACCAAACAGAACTGTAATGTACAGCAATGTAAACAAATGTAATTAGCAGAACACCCCAATGGTAATGGCTGTGCTGATATTTGAGCATTTGAACAATATTGCTCGGGAAACGGCTGCGACGGGCTATTGTGCCATCTCTTTGCAATCAATCATTTTTTGAGGGTACGATTAGTATTGTTATATTGACTTTTGGTGGTAAAACAAATGGCCAATTATTTACTTACTGATTTATAAAATGGCGAATTGGCTCATTAGTCTGGCGGCAATTGGGAAGTGTGGTTGTCGGTCATGGGGTTCGTTTTAAGGTGTTATCGGGTTTCTGCAAGGAGCTCCGTTCAGAATCGGAACTGTTCTAGGTAGGCCCATAATTTAAATTCGCCCATACTGTTAACTTTTTTAGTGCCCCTAGTATATAGCGATCTCGCTATATACAAGAATAAGGCTATTGCATTAAAACTAGGTGTCAATTAAAGGCTGACGCTCATTTGAGGGGGCAGCACCGCAACGCAAATATCACTCTTTTTAGTACTGAACTGCGATGCACAGGGGCCCGATGTGGCTGTAATGTGCGCTTAGCTTTATGTTGGAATTCAGCTAGCAAAAAATGTTGATTGCTGCACATTCAGAAAACATCACGACCTTTGTCAGTTTTAGTTTTCAGCTTAGGCTTAACTCAGATTGACTTTAGGTCTGTAAGGAATTTAAAAAAAAATCTTATTCTCTTTTCCATCTCCAGGGCAGCAGAATGCGGTCAGTCCGTGCGATCGTTCGGCGGCAGCGAGGCGGGCGGCGCGGGAGCAGTCTTCGACGAACGTATGCGGGTGGCTGATGATGACGAGACCGACTTCGTGCTGCCGCACTTCCAGAGAGTGGCCATCAGCGGGGAGGATACGTCTGGGGTGAGAGGATGAACATAGATGATTACTTGTTCATGGTGCTTTGAGTTCAATGACAATAAAGTAGTCAAAGGGTTTGTGTCTTGTAAAGCGCAAAGTAAGAAAGGGTGACTTTTGAAATGACTTTCGTCATTTATCAACCGAAACTCTGGTAGACATAGGCTTCCCAAGGATCACCAGTTTACCACCACTGGTAACAACAACAATGGCCACCACAACTCCCCTTATCTAATTGATTGCCAAAACTTCTTTCAGTTCGGTAGGATCATAACAATATTTGAGTAAGTGTTATGACTTAGGTAAAGCTGTTTTCGTTTACACGGCTCATAGACCAACGCCACCGTATTATAAAACGTCATGATTATGGTCAAAACCAGGTTACGCTTTGTTTGAGCACAAGTCTATCTTTAATAATAGGAAGCAGTGGTGTCCCAGTGGAACAGCCGTGACGTACAAGGTGTAGGTCGTAGGTTCGAACCCAGACGCTTTACTTTGTGTAAATTATTTCATCACCACTGTTCTCTAAAACGGTGAAGGAAAACATCGTGAGGAAACCGGCATGTCTGAGAACCAATAATTCGAAGACATGTGACATCTACGAACCCGTACTGGGCCCGCGTGGTGGATTATGATTCATTCCGTCTCACAGTGAGGAGGCCTGTGTCCCTATAGGCTGATTATGCTATCTTTAATGTCGTTTTGTGTTTCTCGCAGGTCCCGCTAGAAGACCTCCAGTTAGCGTCCTCGTACTTGGTGCAGGCGCTGGAGCTGCGCAAGCGCTACATGGAGATGTCGCAGCAGAGCTACGCGACCATCACGGCGCGTTTCGTGCGCAGCACTGACGCCAACGCGCCTGCTTACGTGCCCAGCGTGCACGTGCAGAAACACATTGCGGGTACGTTGACTCGTAGACAGCTCCAATTTAAAAGGAACTAGCGCCCGCCCCGGCTTCGCACGGGTGCAATTCAATTTAATCAATTTTATTAAATAATTAATATTTTTATTTTAACTTGCCGCCAGCCCCTGCCGCCGATACCGCAGCAACCGCTATGTCCCTGCATTTTAAATCTGTAATATCTTCGAAAATATTAATTTATATAACATGCTGTAAAAGGCTATATTAATCTATATTAAATGCACAATGTATTTAAGGTACTTAATTGGATAAGGATTAATGCTGTATTGCTTAAAATCGCTTCGTAAATAAGCCATCATTTCTCGTAAAAAGTAAAGGAAAAAAAAAATGGTTATTGTGGGTTATCCCTAAGAGATAGACATATACCATCGCGAACTTTTTTGTAGACCTTTTTAAGGTGTACAATACTGTAGTACATTATTTTGATGTATCTCATAGGGTTGAGCCAGCGTTTGCAATGTAAGCGCAAAAAAAAGGGTTTATTTACGACATCACATTAGAAACCTCTAAAATTATCAGTGTTTCTCTACTATATTATACATGTGTTATACATATAAACCTTTCTCTTGAATCACTTTATCTATTAAAAAAAACCGCATCAAAATCCGTTGCGTAGTTTTAAAGATTTAAGCATACATAGGGATATAGGGATAGAGAAAGCGACTTTGTTTTTGTAGTCAGTAGTGATACTGAAAAATGGGAAGTAGGATGAGAAAACATAACGAGGGAACAATAAAACTTACATTTCTCTCCAGATTTTTATTGGACGTATGTGCAATTGCTGGGATAAAACAGCACTGAACGGGCATCAACAAATTTCCTATGAGTGCATTAGAAGACCGGGTCGTAAATTGTCCACTGCTAAAAATATTACCAGGTTTAGTAGATAAAATGGTCATGACTCGCTGTTTGAGAATTTTATTAGTCTTGCAATCCATTGGTTTAATATTTAGATCCTTCCTTCTTTTCATCCATGACTAACGAAGAGATCAATCCAAGTTTAATAATAACAGTCTATTCCCAATACGGAATCAATTAAGTTAACCTTGTGTAACTCTTATTTCCAGACCACATCGTCCACCCTCCGTTCAGGGCAGGCAAGGACCCGTGGGAGTGCCACAACCCTGAACCGAAGGACTACATCATCAGGCCATATAAAGGCGTCTACAACCTGTACAAGAAGGGAGATGATGGGAAGGAGACCAGGCTGCCGTATGAATACATCACCATGCAACAGTTCATGCAGGACAAGAATACTATGTGCAATATGATGTCTGATGGACCACTGTGAGTTTTTAACTGGATGGATTTTGGTGGTAATCGAGTAAGAGTTCTTTACCATTCTTGTCTGAAGAAATGAGGCTCTTTTGTTTTTGATCAAGGATTTGATTCTTTAAAAATATCTTTATCTATTGTTTTTCTTATCAATTACATGTTCTACTTGCTTATATCACTGTTTGGCTTAAGGCCATGCCCCCAGTGGTCTTTGTTAAGCCAGTTCTTAGATATTCATTGAAAAACCGTAGTTTTAGGATATTCGGGCCATCGTTATCGTAACTCTTTCTCAATGTATCTCATTAAATCCAATACTAGATTCCACTTTTCGTTCATTTTGGTCTTTCGTTCGGTATCTTTCTGAACATAAAATTAATCAAAAGTGAAAAATAAAACTCATTAGTGAACCGATCCAACGATGTTGCATTTCGGCACTCAGCATCTTCCACTCGCCTAAAGAATAATCGAAAAATGAAATGGGAGGAGCGGATGAACTGCTATCGGTGTCGCGTGAACGTAGAATTATACAAAAATGAATCTTGACTCAAGTGAATAGTAATGATACCTTTCGGCATATGACAGCAAGCAAGACAACGTTACTTTGCCTCATCGACTATCACTCATTGGTGCTTCTTGACCACACTTGCATTGTTCCAGCAAATCGTTCTGCTACCGCCGCCTGTCGTACTTATCGTCCAAGTTCCAGCTGCACGTGCTGCTCAACGAGCTGCGGGAGCTCGCCTCGCAGAAGGCTGTTCCGCACCGGGACTTCTATAACATCAGGTTAGTTCACCTTATCAAACACTTCACAAGGTATCAAGAACTTTGTTGGTAGGTTGTGATAGAAAGGAACCTGTGGGATACTTATACAAAGCAAATTCGTATGTCTCGTTTGTATTCCATAGTATTTTAACCATCGAAACTGGGATAGCCGAACAAAACACGCTGTCTCCGTGCTAAAATATTTCTAGCTATGGCTAGCTAGTCATTATAGGTCATCATCTGCCTAGCCTTTTCCCAACTATGTTGGGGTCGGCTTCCAGTCTAACCGGATACAGCTGAATACCAATATTTTACATGGAGAGACTGACTATCTGACCTCCACAACCCAGTTATTGGGTAATACGATACCCCTTGGTAAGACTGGTTGTCAGACTTTCGGGCTACTGACTACCCGTAACGACTGTCAAAGATCCACGAATGACAGCCGGGACCAACGGATTAACGTGCTTTCTGAGGCACGGAGGGGTCTCGGTATGTAAAGATGGTCACCCATCCACAGACCAACCGCGGCAAGCATAGCTTAACCTGATCGATCGATCTGTGTGGCTGTTATTACTTAGCCACGGGCCCCTAGTCATTAAAGGTATTGTAACAAAAAAAAAAGTGTTGTTTTTGACGTTTGATGAATTTTTGGTATGACATGTATAAATATTTCAATGAATTTTATGTAAATGGTTTTTGACAATGAATTTAAATTGTATGATGAATTTAAATTGAAGTTAAGATTTTATTATTGAACATTGTTGATTATTTATTAGTATAAAATACATGTTTTCTTAATGGATTTTATATTAATGTTAATTTTTGACATTTGATATGACGTGTTTAAATATTTTTTAATGAGTTTTATGTGATTTTTGAGATAGTGTCTTTATTTATTATTATTTTTTAACTATTTCTTCTTTTTTTTGTAACACATTCAGACACAATGTTAATTGTTATTGAATAAATGAAATGAAATGAATGTTAAGGACCCACGAATTTGTTTGTTCATCAGGAAAGTGGACACTCACATCCACGCGGCTTCGTGCATGAACCAGAAGCATCTCTTGCGCTTCATCAAGAAGACCCTGAAGAACCATGCCGACGAGGTTTGTAACTCATTCAACTTTCAGAACTTCTTCTTGAAATGTGTAGAATTCTAGGTTCGCTGTATAAACGGACAAGCCGTTTATATTTCTAATGTAAACTTACCGACGGTTAGCTATTACTTAATTGAGACACGACGGATAGTTATCGAAGGCAATCTTAACGAGAATGTGGCAACAAGTTGCATATTTTCTAATTTCCATTATTTTGTTCTTCGATCTATAATTTCACTGTAGATATAAATTATTTATTATTACGATAAAAATTTAAGCTTACATTGGATATACCGCCTTTTTGCTTCAATAACGTGATAAGCCCGACAGTTCATTTTTTAAAATTTAATAGTTGAAACCGCCATGACCGATTTTATTTTTCCAAAAAACGTGGTTTCTTTTGTGGGTGTAATAGCGAATCTATGAGTGAGGAGAAGGTGCTCTCAAATTTCAGCGAAAACGGCGAAAACGTGACATATTCACGACGATATCACTATATTTTTTTTTCCTTATTAATAAGAACTAAAGTTACAATCTAGATCACAATCTAGCCTAATAGACTAATAAGCAATTTAACTCTAACTTAATATTTTACCAGATAGATTATGTTATAATAAAATACCTCCCCACATTCTTCAACTGAATGAGACAAAATTCAAGTCATGTATAAAACGCACACTATGTAGGCAGGCATATTATAAGTTAGGAGATTACATCGCTGATAAAAATGCCTGGCTCAATGCTGGTCCTGCTCCACAACCACAACTAATTGATTAACACTTGAAAATACTGTTGGAGCTGCTGAAGATTGTAAGACTATCTTTGCATTGTATAAACTCAATTTCCTTTGTATTGTATAACTGCATAGCACAGATGTGAGTTCTATGTACTATTGAGCTACCATTTACCGGGTAATATGTTTTTCATTGACTAGAATGTGCCCTGGCGGCTGATAGTATGTCATGCTCGCTCAAGTGTCTCGCTGACGGTGGCGTGTGTGTTGGATCATTCGGTTCCCTACAAAATGGTTGAGCTGGATGGTGCTGATCCATGCGTCATGTTCGTGAACGGGCGCCGTCAGTTGGGGCTGGTCATCTTTTAGCTGCCACGGCTTATTTTTAATTATTTTATTTTTGGATTGTTATTTTGTTACTAATTGCTGTACTCTGGACACTTTTAACGCGTACTTGATTTTTATTTATTTTTACATCGTTCTCACATATTTATAAATTCAACATATGATGTAACTAATAATTTTGTAAAAATATTATTTAAAAAGAGTGTCCATGGAGTTTCTTGCCCGTTCTTCTCCATAGGTACCTACTACGCTTTGGAATGGGCAACTAGCTTCATTTTTTCCTGACTGACCGACTTCTTGACAATTCAAAAGTGCCTGTAAATGGTTTAATTGAAATAAATGCTTTGAGTTTGAGTTTGAGTTTGAGTTTGAGTTATAACTAAGAATAGTGTCAGTTTGCACTTTTACACAGTTTCATAGCACTTTCTTAGGGTCTGATAAATTGGTAAAACACTATGTTCATGTGTTACATGTATAGCACCACTAGCACCGCACTATTATTCACTATATAAATATTACATTAGCTCAAATGGTTAAGTTCTCTTTAGCCTACGCACTATGTCCGTGTTGTCTAGCAACTGAATTGCCTCGACATTCACATGTCGGTGAAGTGAAAATTGATAAAAATGTGTTATAACACATTATTGAAGGAAAGAAGCGATACGTCTTCTTCTTAAATATCTCTCATTTTATTTAATATCTTTTTCTTACCTTTGTTTTCTAATCTTTACCTTTCTCTAAGAATATGTATACCTAGTTGAACCAAACCAATAATGGAATGATTTTGTTTAGGTGGTGACCTTGCACAAAGGCACTCCGATGACGCTGAAGTCGGTGTTCCAGTCTATGAACCTGAGCACCTACGACCTCACCGTCGACATGCTCGATGTACACGCGGTGAGTAACAGTAACCGTTGATGGTAACAAAAATCCCGTCCATATTCAGTTTCAAGAAGGAAGTATGCTTAATTGCTCAAGCAAGGTCCTGGCCTAAAATTACTATGATGGGATGGTATAATTTCTAACGTGATGATATTATCGTGGACGTCCACGGAATCACGGTACCACAGGGAAGGAAAATGTATGGAAATGTAAACGAAGACTTTTTTAAATTTCCGTTCACGACAGTAAATTTTTTAACGTTGAAGTCCACGCTCCATGATGCACAATTCACGTAGAATTATAAAAGCGCACGGTAGTCAATTTAGTATTTTGTGGGTGCGGCTGATCTCGGTGAGACCGGACGAATTTGGAAATAATATATTTTCTTTTACATTAAACCATGTTTCTGTGGCGACATCTACACTGCCACATGCGAACTATGCATCTTACTGACGTCACGCAAAATTCTGCATCGCGCAAGCAGAGTTTACCGCGCAACTAGCATATATACAACGTCCCGACATCAATGGTCGGGCAGTAGGCCACCAGATCCAACAACCATCTGACCGGAGGATCCTCCCTTCACATCCTGTACACCCTGTTCCTCATACCTCTATATTTCTATGTTTCTCAGGATCGTAACACGTTCCACCGTTTCGACAAGTTCAACGCGAAGTACAACCCCATCGGTGAGAGCAGGTTGCGCGAGGTGTTCCTCAAGACTGACAACCACATGAACGGGAAGTACTTCGCCAGGATCATCAATGTATGTAAATACCTACTGAATCTACTGTCACCCCCTTGTGGCCTAGTTTTCTATTACCATTCATAGGTTAATGATGTGTTCTCCAACATTATTATCATCACTTTCGATAGAGTTATGAGTTTTCCTATTCAAGATCGAGATCTGCCTAGCCTTGTCCCAATATGTTGGGGTCGGCTTCCAGTCTAACTGGATGCAGCTGAATACCAGTATTTTATATGGAGCGACTGCCTATCTGACCTCCACAATCAAGTTATTGGCAAGACTGATTGTCAGACTTCGAGCTTCTGAAGACCCGTAACGAAAGAATGAAAAATGTGTTACGCAATTAGGCTGCGGGTCCAACCGCTTAATGTGCTTTCCGAGCCACGGAGGGGTCTTGGTATGTAAAGACGATCAGCCATCCACGGACCAACCGCGGCAAGTGTAGCTTAATCTGATCGAACGATCCATGCGGCTATTTTTACGTAACCACAAGCCCTTAATGAATATTCCGATTCAAATGTTATGAAATTTCATAACATTTGGTTTATAACAGCTGTGTTCAAAACTATACTATAGTATAGTTTTGAACACAGCTGTTATAAACCGTCGGGAAACTCGATGACTTCGACTCAGTGCGATATAATTGTAAGATTTCAGAAACTCATGTTTTAATTCTTCTTCTCCAGGAAGTAGCAGCAGATCTCGAAGAGAGCAAGTACCAGAACGCTGAGCTGCGTCTGTCGATCTACGGCAAGAGCCCCAGCGAGTGGGCCAATCTCAGCAAGTGGGCCGTGCAGTACAACGTGTACTCCGACAACGTGCGCTGGCTCATACAGATACCTCGATTATAGTGAGTTCATCATTATCACCTTCCAGATACGATTTATTTGTCCCTGTGCTGTTCGCCCCAAACGCAATTCCTTTTTAGCTAAATAGACCCTGCCAGTCGTCGTAAACAGGATATTCCGTTTTGGAGTTGTTAAAATCAGCTGTTTTCAGTGATGGTGTTCAGCTTCACTTTACACCGTGGGTGTCTCAAAGTTCGTTCTTCTAACTTCATCCAAGTCTATTTCTATCAGTATCTTGCAACCTTACAGTATGTAAATTCTTCGATGTAAATACTTCGATGGTCCTAGTAATCATTTGTGACAGCTTTGTGAACAGAACCCAGCATTGTACAGATATGTAAGCTGTCACGCCCTTTATACCTGTAGGCTTTTATCTATGTAGTAAGGTTTTGTTTACATTTTTAAATTTTTATTTATTTGCTTGTGTACGAATAGTTTTTATTGTTTTGTTGATAATTGGGCGTGGCTAGCTGACATATGGCAAAAATTAAATTTAATGTTCTGTTTCTTGTAATGTTAAATACTTTGCATAGGTACCTAGTATATCAAGTATTTTCTAACTGAACAGACAGCTGTGCTGCTGGGGAGTTTGTTGCGCCACTTCTTCTCCCCAGCACACTGGGAAGTGGTGAAGGGCGGGTGTTTTGGGGGACTGTCTTTTGTAATTTTGACGTTCGAAAAGTGCTGATTCTCATCCTAATTTGAATAAATGACTTGATTTTGATTTCTAACAAAGCCTTCTTTTACAGCGACATTTTCAAGTCGAACAAGATCATGAACAACTTCCAGGAATTCCTGAACAATATCTTCCTGCCGCTGTTCGAGGTCACCCGGGACCCCAAGACCAACGTCGAACTGCACAAGTTTCTTACTGTAAGTACCTAGTACCTACATACTTGTGGGTTGTGGCGGCATTTCGGTTGTCCCATTTCAAAACCTAGTAAGGGACATTTTTTTTTGTTAAATCGTTTTACTGCATAATCTTGCTAACTTAGTCTAGGTTAGCAAGATTATGCAATAAAACGTTTTTTTTTTTTTAATGTCCCTTTTAGTAAGGGACATTTAAAAAAAAATCGTTTTGAAATGGGAAAGCCAATCTACATCGCCGCATGCAAACTGCGCATCACACTGACGTCACACAAAATTGTGCATCGCGCAAGCAGAGTTTACCGCACAACTAGCATACTAGCTGGCAGGGACGTCGACACGTACTCAATTCTTGGTTCAAATTCAATCAAATATATCCAATAGTTCAGTCACTATAACTGGTCAAAGATTGGCAAAACCCATAGTCGGCCCATCACTATTATTTAGTTTGTTTGAAAAAATCAGTTTTTTTAATTTCGATGTTAGGATTTATTTGACAGTTCCAAAATGTTTATTTGATAATTCCAAAATTTTTGATAGTTCCAAAATACTCTTATGCAGCGTTAGTATTGCCAGTGTTTTCATTTCGTATCGTATTTTGTCTCCACTTTGTATTTTCAACATCCCGACATCAATCGTTGGGTAGTTGCACACGTCTGGTCGGAGGATCCTTCCTTTTCTATGGAGGATGAGTGAAGTATACACCCTGTTCCTCATACCTCTAAATACTTATAGTACTCGACCGTTAATATGGAACAGCGACTTTACGAAAAACTTCGGTTTTGTCATACACACCTGTGTCAGTCACACAGTCTTTTTCTAAAGCTAGATGTGATATTAACAATCTTTTTCATAGTAACATCTTTTTCTCACTGTATGATATATGATATGTAACGCTTTAAGAGTCTGCAGGCTCAGTTCCTCTTGCATTCAATATTAAAAGCCTTCCAACAGTATACGTAAGGATACTGCAGTGCTATTTTGTAAAATTCTCCCCGTGAAAACTAAGGTGAAGTGAGCTGTCATTCCGTCTGATGTTAGTGATTGCCCCTATTGATAGCTCACTTCACCAAAGATATCACGGTGAGATTTTTACAGAATCGATTGGCTGTAACACTGCTAACAATATGTCAGGAGCAGGCTTTTTACACTATTGTTACGTTTCTAAAGCGGATCACACACAAGTACACAACAGCGCGCCACGCGACGGGGCGTAGATAACGCGCTTGATTTTTTACATATAAAGGACCATGCCCATATTAGTATGGAGGTGAAAGTCAGTAATGCAATGCAATGCCCAAATTGCAGCTCTATGTCATACGATAACTTATTAACAGTATTTTTATGATATCTAGATTTAATGTCATATAAAGCACTGATTGAAAAGTTATTGGACGTTAAACATGATAACTGCCTACTGGTATTGTTTATACATTTTATCGTTTACAGATAGCATTGCTATTAGTTTTCCACTAGGAACTTCATAATCATCACATAAGCTAGGCCAGATCGGTGTTCTTTTATATACTTAATAAATGTCTGTAAACATTTCAGTTATTTGGAATTATCTAGTTTGTCTCCATAGTATCTCCATCAATATAAATGTGAAAACAATTTGGTTAGATGCAAAACTTAAGTAGGTACTCGAGTAAATAATAATATAGAAAGAGATCAGGTACTTCATAACAAACCGGTATTTCTGATGAGATTATAAAAGCACATTGCAATAAAATCTACATGCGGCTACTTTTTGTGAAGTTTTCTTATATCTTGCCGATCGTATCAATAATACGCAAATAAACACTATAATAGTAGGTATTAGTTATCATCGGTAACAAGCAACAACACTATCACAATGAATGAATAAATCGGCCAAAGGACGTGATTCCAGACCGTAATAAACTGCACTTTTAGTGCATTAATGAATGAAACATTATTTAACCTAAGTTCTGCAATGTAAACAAGTCTTTTTTTTTTCGTTTTTTTTATCCAGTGCTTGTTAGGTTTCAAAATTAACAACATAATTCTAGTTTTCATATAATAGTACAATCTTGTAATTTACTTTATCTGGGCATTTCTGGGGCACAGATGGGCATGGTCCTTTGCGGAGAATTTGACTCCGTTTCTCGCGCCTAATCGTGTGGCGCGTTGTAGTGTTTAATCCGCCTAGTGCCTAAAGTTATTCATCTGTCGGTCTTATCCCCTTCTCACAAAATAATAACTTGAACCTACTTATCTCGCAGCACGTAGTCGGGTTCGACAGCGTGGACGACGAGTCTAAGCCAGAGAACCCGATGTTGGACCCGGACGTCAAGAGTCCCGAGGAGTATGATGATGAGGAGAACCCGCCCTACGCGTACTACCTCTACTACATGTATGCCAACATGACCGTGCTGAACCACTTCAGGAAGTAAGTAGAACGATTATGTACACGATATTCTTTACAAATCATAATTTTACCATTTAAATAGATATCAAAACCTCTTTATGGTTCAGTTTTTCAATGTTTCAGGCTGAATTTATTCATTGATGCTGAGTACAAGCTTTAGCCATGATGCGTCAATCTTCTAGTTCAAACTTTAGGGTAATAGTTGGCGAGCAAAAGTCACATAAACTAATCTTTTTCTTCGTCTGCCTGTCTGATCCAGATTTTCTGCTCATGAAAAAGGATCTAAGTGACAACTCAATCTAAATCTATAATAGCTTATTATGATTTTAATTGAACTCACTTTTTGCGTCTGTCTGTGGGTTTATGTGTAAACTTACATAAATAGGCAGGAGCGCAGCCTGTTATTATGGATTCAGTACATGAGTCTGACCCTTAAACCTGAAAATTTTAATACAGGTTGCTTTAAAATTTTTCGTCGGATACAAAAAAAAATGCTGTTCGCAAAAACCGTACGTAATGGGGGTCACTATTACCATAAAATCTCGAAATTCTAGCACATTTGCTCATCCTTATCTGACCTCTGTTATCTGTCCTCAGGGAACAAGGGTTGAATACGTTCGTGCTGCGTCCTCACTGCGGCGAGGCAGGCCCTGTGCAGCACCTCGTGTGCGGCTTCCTGCTCGCTGAGAACATCTCGCACGGATTGCTGCTGAGAAAGGTAAGCGTAACCTCTTCATCACCATCCACAGCTGTTCCACCTCACCAAGGTCAAAGAGCTATTAGATAGGCTCCAAGAAAAGTAGAAGAATACAGCCCGACTGCACTGGCTGCTCCCTCCTCCCTTTGTTTGTGCCAGTCTCCAGGTTCATTATTAATTGAGATGTTGAATTGCCGTCCCATCGCACTATGAGAGTGAGAGGAAGAGAGAGTGCACCTGTGTCTGCGCACACGCGCCTGCACTATAATATCTCGCGCACTGAAAACTAGTCTCAGTTGAGATTGGCCGCCATGACCGAAATAAAGTCTGAAGGACTATATAAAGTAGTTGGATACCGGCAATGATTTTACCATTATTGTCGGGATCGGACTGAAACAAGACAATCGAATTCATTCAAACAGAAAATCAATACATTATGAAACAATAGACAACGTTTTACAACCGTCAATAAAATTTTACTTTTTCATTGGACTTAAACGTGTTTTTTTTTTCTCAGGTTCCAGTCCTCCAATACCTGTACTACTTGGCTCAGATCTCCATCGCCATGTCTCCGCTGAGCAACAATTCGCTGTTCCTCAACTACCACCGCAACCCTCTGCCCGAGTTCCTCGCGCGAGGACTCTGCATCACGCTCAGCACTGACGACCCGCTGCAGTTCCACTTCACCAAGGTAAGGAGTCTTTGAATTAATATTCAAATTCATATATTCTTCGCGTGGCCTAAGTGTTCTACATTTTCGATATCAAACACTTGATATTCCAGCTATGTACTTCATACATTTTTCTAATAATATATGATACCATCTTTCCCCTGCAGGAGCCGCTGATGGAAGAGTACAGTATTGCTGCTCAGGTGTGGAAGCTCAGCTCATGCGACATGTGCGAACTTGCCAGAAATTCTGTGCTCATGTCCGGATTCCCGCACGAGGTAAGTAAGAGTTTTCTGCCTGTCGTGTTTCTCTCGACTTCTGCCAGAGTTCGTCTTTCAGACCAACTGTTTTCTGGTCTCCATAGACTCGCCTTGACCTTACAATTTATTTATTGATTGATGATTCCATCGACACTTTCTACATCTTCATTAATTACTGATGTTAATGAGGATTTCAGGCTCCAATGACACCTTGGGCTAATCGGCCCTTGCATAACCTCCCATTTTATCGAACAGATGAAGCAGTACTGGCTAGGCCCCAACTACACGAAGGAAGGCGTCGCCGGCAACGATATCACCCGCACCAACGTACCGGACATCCGCATCTCCTTCCGACACGAGACTCTGCTTGACGAACTTACCAACATATTTAAGGTATATTAATTTTTCCAGCAAACCACGTATTGAACACACAAATATGAAAGTTACACTTTTCCGGGCTCACCTTTTTGGTTATTTGATTTCTCCACACAAAAGTACCTACCTGCACATTTTTATATCTTGCCCTTGCAATACATCTGAGGTTGCCACTGTGTTATGATCATTTTGGAACTGAGCAGCACCACAATTTTGTAAATTTTGAGTGAAAAAAAGACGAAGTACCATAATTTTGACGATTTTCAAGTATGTTACGTATCATGCTCCTCAGTTCCCAAAGATCAAATCATAATGCTACTTTAAATATTTGACACGACTTTATACTGCTAGATTTCAATATTTGCACTTGCTTAAATGCTTACAAACACCACAATCATAAACCTTTTTAACTAGATACGGCTTAGGCGTTCCATCAAGTACAAATACACGTCTACGTAAAAGTAAAAACACAATGCTATGTATTTAACTTTATTCAAATCACACACCAAGTGCAATATATATACTTATTATTCACAATATACAGCTAAATTAATTATTAGGTAGATCGGTTACACAAAAAACGTATAAATTAGTTGGTATACCTAGATGATTTGCTAGTAAGTAGTTAGTAGCTAGTACTAAAACTATTTGATTACAAAATGCAGTTTGGATTATTACTCTTGTTATAAATTGATAATGCATAATTATAATAAAATCATGTCTTGTGTTATGTGTTTACCTTTTGCATGTGTGTCATAATTTCCTTATAAGTAAATGTTAATCTTGCGCTCTCACTTATGTGGGTTAATCTCTAAAACTATACCAAATTATAACCATCGTTAACTTTACATCTTTAATATCAGAATACAATGTAGATTTTGGAAAGTAATTAAAACATTAAACACTTATTATATTTACTTAGATCAAAGTTTCTACAGATGAATACGTAGGTATTCAAAAAATACAAATTCCCTCTAGTCGTGTATTCTGGTATTAAATATAACAAAATAATCATCGTAAATAATAAAACAAAAAAACTGTAATTTCAGGAAGGTATGTCAGCTCGAAGATAAACATACATCCACCGACAAGACAGTGGTGTTGGCGACAAACATTAATTAATATGAAAATTACTAATTTTATAATTTACTAAAAATCAAGTTAGACTATATTAATCAATAATTGTTTTTTTATATATAACATACCTACGTAAATCCAGGGCTATAGTGCCTCAAAATAAAAAAAAAAAACTTTTATTATATTAAGAATAGGTCCTATAGATTACCCCTTGTGATAATTAGGTGAAAATGAAAGATTGAAACTTTTGACAGTGCCATTTCATTATGAAAATGAATGAAGTTTGCTGGTCCTGATCTTGAATTTATAGAATTAGAATAGATATTATGAACTGTGAATGTGGATGATAATGATTATTCGTTGTTGGATGATTATGATGAATGATGATATTAAAAACCCCAATTACCCTAGACTGTTTAGCATGAAAGTAACGAGACAGAAGATTCAATTACTCTAATATACTATGTAGGTACTGCCATGAGACTGTGCATTATAATTCAAATTGTTGTTGCGATTTAACTTAAAGAATATTACTAATATTAAACTCGATCTTTTCTAATGAGCATAATATTAATATCGTTAATACACTGAGAGAGATTTACCTTATAAATTAACATGCGCATTCATAGTTCATTTTCATTTTCAAATCTTACTAAGTAGAATTTTCAATTGTACAATTTTTATATACTCTATCATGCAAGCTACAGTTCACGTACGTATTTTAATAAAAAAAAAATATCATGATTAAAATCGTTATCTTGAAATTTCTATTTACCAATATACTTTTGCTAAATTCTTAAATAAATAGTACATTTTCATTAAATTTTCGATGGAACTAAATTACATTGTCATTGTTCTTTGATTACTGCATCATTCCTAATATCATAGTATTTTAACGAATTTATCTCGAAATAATCTTTATTTTTAAACCATATATTGAAAACGATTTATATGCGTCGTTTTCAACAGTCCTTATTTGTTTTGCCGTATTTTAAATATATATTTTCATTAATTAGCTTAGCTTAAGTGAGCTGCTGGCGCAAGCTTTACTGGTTGTATCGTTCTAATTATATTGTGATCGTTAATCTTGTGTTATTCTGACTATCTATATATTAATTATGTTATCTAATGTATCTAATTATACATTTAACATTTAATTACTGAAACCATACTTGAGTCTTCACATAATTTGGGTGAATTTGGGAAATTTTATTTGTCTAGTACACTTATGACGCTACGATTTGTTATTTTAATAATAATTATTCATTATTTACAACTTGAAAGGATTATTTTGAGTATAGTTTCAGTAATAATGCATTTTCTACTTCTGCTAAATGGTATGGGATTGTGACTTCTATTTTTCTCTTCATTAAGAGTGTGATGTTCCGAAGAAGACAAATTCTGAGTGAACTTTTACAATTATAACCTTTATTAAAAACACGAAATAACCAAAATGATATCAAACACATTTCTATAAATTAAAAGAAACAAAATCGCGTATTTTTTTAACACCTCCTCAATAATATTTTTGATAGACATTACATTTTAGTTAATCGTAACTTTCCATTCTACCTCATTATCGAATGTCCCAAAGAATTCATGATCCACATAGCATTTGCATGGAGCAATCTACCTTTGTCTTTTTGTCGTACTTAACCATTAACACAACCTGTGAATTAAGTTTATACCGATATTTATATTTATAAAAATAATAAACCATATAAAATAATATAAATGTTATCATTGTTGAAAATAAAAAAATCATACCGAAACTGTTTTCTGATTACCTACCCTTACGAAATGTTAATGAACATAATAATTGAATGAAATAATTGAAACTGCAATTAAACGCATCTTTACGAGTTACTGAGTTATGTAGGAACTGCTAGTGTGAAGATATCTAAATACTACTTGATCATTTATAAAAATGAACACAATACTTAGGTACACTCTGACAATCTGACTCCTATTAACTTCGAGTTATCGAGTATTTCCAAAGCTTTTCTGCTGATTTTGGAAACGCACAATACACTATTTTTGCTTATACAGGTTGTAAATTTAGTATCCTGCGTCCATCTAGGAACTGGGGTACTACCCGACTTACTTGAACAACTGTCCATATGAATCCATATTCGATTCGTGAAAAATGATAGATATGACTAAATTGACAACCGGGAGAGTTAGTTAGGTACATAATTGAACTATGTAATAGAAGCAATTTTTATTCTAACACTTATTGGAAGGGGTCCGCTTGAATTTGCACCAGCTGAAGAATACCTACAAAACTGTGAACTAAGGGTCTTAAGGGGGGTTAAGTGGAGCACAAGGCTAAGGTACCTATAGTACAGTGTTCCATTCAAGACCTAACGCGATGCGATTTACGACGCTATTTACGTCAACCGACACGTGCGTGCGACTTTAAGCCATGCCATGACCCGACAGTGGCGATGAAACTTGTCAGACCTCGCTCACCAGTCGCACCTGACCAAGTCGTGGCTGTTGCGTTGTTAGCTAGTATACAAGGTCAAATTAAATTAGCAAGCGTAACACCACAGACGTGTCTATAATCTAAACATGACAAGACGTAAAATAAATGAATTAGATGATTTAATTTTTGAGTCATCGATCGCAGTTAGTGTAAATAGTCACTTGTAACATCAGTTGCGGACATCAGTGTTCTTTGTGTAAACTTCACAGACGTGATTGGTATATCGATTCCTAATTACGATAAAACGAAAGAAAACAGATTCTCTCAGCTTATGGCCGATTTCTATAAATTACGGACCGTTGTTGGTTAAAATTAAGACTCTTGTATCTTTAACAATAATGATGCAAATATCTCGTAGCTTTCCATAGTAGACCCTCCTATATGAAAGTAGCTTGACAGGTAAAATTAGCTTAAGAATCTATGTATATGCCCAGTTTGACCATAAAAACTGCTACCATTGGTAAGCAAAACGATTCGTTTTTGTTTATTGGAACCGTGCATTATTCAAGTAACAACCGCGGTCGTAGACCCCTAAAAATGCATTTAAAAAAAAAAAATATCGTGTTTTGATATCGATACCCACCACGTATGCGAAGTTACGCTAGCTAATTTGATCCTGTATTTGAATCACTCGCGCGCCAAATCGCTGGTCACCTGCAGTGCTATTCTGTAAAAATCTCACCGTGAAAACTAAGGTGTTCTGAAGTGAGCTGTCATTCCACCTGATGTTAGGGATTGCCTCCATTGATAGTTCAATTCACGCTCACTTCACCTATGTTATCACGGTGAGATTTTTACAGAATCGATAGGCTGTTTCCATCGCGCGAGTGAGACGCGCCAAATCGTCGCTCCGCACGTCGCCGCGTCGCGGTGACTCGTGGCACACTCTGAACCACTTTTTACAATTTTATTTTCTCAGCAGACGCTGTCACTAAACGCCTTTAGCTTGACCCTGTAGATCGTGGCCAAGGGATAAATGGGTAGGTAGTTCTGGTATTACCTCCTATCTGACCTCTGCAACCCCTTGGTAAGACTGGTTTCGGGCATCCTGTCTACCTGTAATGAAGAACGATCTATCTAGCTTAGCCCAACGACTTTTCGTGCTTTCCGAATCATGGAGAGGTCTCGGTATGTAGTGTAGGTAATGGATGGTCACCCACCCACGGACCGATTTCAGCAAGCGATGCTTAACCTTGATCGACCCCTGCCGCTGGTATTACTTAGCCACGCACGCGCCCCATCTTCTATACTTATAATAAATCTGTAGAGAGGTCAATTCTGTACATGAAATATATTTCCAAAATAACTATCAGCGGGTGATTAGTGATCCTTACTGACGCCAAAAATGCAATCAGTAAAATTTTTGTCTGTCTGTCTGTCTGTATGTTCATTATAGAAACAAAAATCACTCGACGGATTTCAACGAAACTTGGTACAATTGTTCTTCATACTCCTGGGCAGGTTATTGTATACTTTTCATCACGCTACGATCAATAGGAGCAGAGCAGTGAAGGGAAATGTTGGGAAAACAGGATTTCTTTTTAGGTGAAGTAGTAATAGGTTAGTAGTAGTTAGTTAGTAGTAGGTAAGTTTTGGTTAATTTATGTTCAGTTTTTTTTAATATTAAGTAGGTAAAAGCGTAGGTACTTTTATTAATTATAGGTATAGGTATTATTAATTATAGTAGTTATAGGTATTTAGTTTTAAGTGAAGTAGGTTTTATTATATATTATTTTATATATTAGACGTAGTTATATATTTTTAGTTATTCAAGCCCCAAGCGGACGCCGGCGTCCGCCCGCTATTGTCTTGAAAAACGCGTTGAATGAGAAATACGCGTTCTCAAGAATCGGCAGAAGAAAGAGCACATCGGTTAAACTCTATGACAGTTAGTGCCTCAATTTCCGGAAGTCATTATTCCACGCGGACGAAGTCGCTGGCAAAAGCTAGTAGTAACTAAAACTATAAAAATACAATCAATACTTTAATTTTGTTCTAACCAGTTCAACTGTTTGTCTGTAGCTAAAGCTGTGTGGCACACCTATCTCCTACTAAGGTACACGAGTGTGTTTGTGTGTGTGTGTCACAGTTACTTTACCTCTCTCTACTTTTTCATCTTTATCAGCCACATCAGCGTTTCCTTGGGACCAAACGTTGATGATTTTAGATTACCTGTATCATAACAATTTGCTTCTTTCTTTTTGTTTGTTGTATCATTTGCCTAGTTACTAGTTCAGTAGGATATCATATCATCTGAGATATTGACGCCGATTCTGTTGTTCACAAACTTAACTAAATTTAAGTTAAGTGCATCTTTTTCTTTCTATTTCAATATGAAAAGGACAGAAGATAAATATTTGTTTAGTCCTGTCAAATTAGTCAGCGCCTGACGTAAATTGACGTATTTTTAGTAGCCAATTTTTTAAACTAATATTTATCTTCTGTCCTTTTCATATTGAAATAGAAATAAAAAGATGCACTGAACTTCAATTTAGTTTAGTTTGTCAACAACAGAATCGGGGCCATTCTCTATTTAATAATGTGAAGTATTTTATGACCAGCGGGGTAATTGCGTATCCCACTATATGTAGCAATGGCTTTCGTTTTGACAGTTCAACAACATTCATTGCGTTATTTACGTTGTTGAGCAGACAAATTTTTCGAACGTATGAAGCAATGATTTAGCAATATCTTTCAAAATGATTCAGATTAAGATAGATAGTGTGTTACGCAATAGGGGTAATTGTGTTCTTTCTCTACGAATGAGTAGTAATGGAACAGCTTAATTCTCATTTAGATAGGTACTGTAGTATCTTTTGAGTTTGACTTAATCGATGTATTAGGTATTATTGAATGATAATACACTCTTTAACTGCCCACTTATTTGTAATTTTTTGGAGGCTTTTATAAATCATTCTTTCCCGTATAATTTTCAGTTGTGATTTGTCCCGCTTCAAACCTATGGTTTAGAAAATAAACGGTACTAAGTATATAAATTAGTGATAGAATTTGCAATTTTGAAAGCAATAATTCATAATAGAAACCACAGATATATACGCCTAGATATAGCAAGAGTAACTACTTCGTGTGCCCAACATACGTGCTAAAATCGTAAGCCGCCACGCCCGCCACTTTCGTGCTCAGTCCTGCTGTGTACTGCTGGCTAGGTGAGCGTGAGCGCTGGCGCTAGGCCCCGGGGGTGGGACGAGACGGGTGCAGCACGCAGCGGCTTCTTTGAATCGATTTGATTTTCCCATCACTAAATAGTGCTTGTGACGTCATAGTAGGTATTCAAAAAATGGCACGCTTGGTTTTCATACCTACAGCTTGTGAAACTTGCGTTATCTAGGTATATCTATATCTGTGGTAGGAAGACTAAAACGAATGCTCTTAGCATGCTTGTCTCCTAAACCATCTTCAACTACTAATATTAGTTTTCTTCAATATTCTATCCACAGTGCCGTTTTGCCCAGGCTGAATCCCCCATGACGTTCAGCGGTACCAATGGGGGAGTAACCCCCGCAGTCCCCAACTTTGCGGCCCCCATCGTCATCCTGAAACGACCATCGCTTATATAGTTTGTCTACAGAAATATAATCCTAAAGTATAAGGAGTTAACAACAGGAATATGTGATCCTAGAGTATAAGATTGTTAACAATAGGATGTAATCCTACAGTATAAGAAAGTAAACGACGGAAATATAATCCTACAGTATAAGGAAGCTAACAACGGAAATGTAATCCTACAGTATAAGAAAGTTAACAACACGAATGTAATCTTAGAGTATAAGAAAGTTAACAACGGGAATGAATCCTACAGTATAAGGACGTTAACAACAGGAATGTAATCCTACAGTATAAGGACGTTAACAACAGGAATGTAATCCTACAGTATAAGGAAGTTAACAACAGGAATGTAATCCTACAGTATAAGGACGTTAACAACGGGAATGTAATCCTACAGTATAAGGACGCTAACAACAGGAATGTAATCCTACAGCATAAGGACGTTAACAACAGGAATGTAATCCTACAGTACAATCCTACAGTATAAGGACGTTAACAACAGGAATGTAATCCTACAGTATAAGGACGTTAACAACAGGAATGTAATCCTACAGTATAAGAAAGTTAACAACAGAAATGTAATCTTACAGTATAAGGAAGTTAACAACAGAAATGTAATTCTACAGTTGGAAAAAGTGTCTTATAAACTTATAATACTACCTATTCCATATTGGCATATTTAATTGCTATACAAATAATAAAAATAATGAAAAAGGCAACAAACAGTACATTACCTACGATACGTGTGACTTAAGTAGCCCATTATTGCAAGGCGTGTTTTAAGCTATATGATGACTTAAACCCACACTTTCAAGTCACGCTTTTCTGTGTAAAAGCGTGACTTAAGTGCGGGCTTAAGTCATACGAGCTATAAAATATAAGTATACAGCAGTGCTACTCTATAAAAATCTCACCGTGAAAACTTAGGTGAAGTGAGCTGTCAGTCCACCTGATGTTAGCGATTCTCACTATTGATAGCTCACTTCACGCTCATTTCACCTAAGTTATCACAGTGAGATTTTTACAGAATCGACCGGCAGTTTCGAGCTATCCGAACGTTATAGAGTTTACAGTTTTTCAAAATAGTGCGTTTAGTAGGTACAGTCACGAACACTAATATGTCAACACTTGGCAACTTTCTTTAGCGATTTTTTCGTGAAATAACAAATGCAACGTTGAAATATGACACTACATAAACCTATGGGTTCGAAAATACTATGTTCGTAATAACATAAAATTTCATTGAAAAATAAAGGAGATAATCGCCTTTGAATAAAACCAAGTGTGTACATACTTTTACTCGTGACTGTACAGGATCATGGAAATAGTTGGTATTAAAATCGTGATAGTTTTTTGTTAGTAGATATTTACTAAGTTTTGTCTTCAAGAGTGTTAATGCCGTAAGCTGTATTTTTTATTAAAAAGTATTGTTTGTTTTAGTATTGCTAATCATAATCATATAACCATTTAAATTTGAGTTTAAGAGAAATTATTGTTTTCTTTTTCAAAGTTTTATTTAATTTAAAGATTTTATCTAATAAATATTACAAAAATATACAGGGTTTAACACTATCGTATTATTATGTGATGTAAAATTGTCCATAGAAATAAAAATATTGATACGTAAAGTCAGGGAAACTTATTCTTTATCAAATTAACTACCAATTTAAATTGTCGGTACTTATATTGAAATGGCTATAACACGGCAAATTGGCGTACTGTGTCGACTTGACAAACAATTAATTTCCCTGACTGTACAGAAATTATTCAAAACTGTGAATAAATGTCAGAATATGTATGAACTATATTTAAATCAATACAACTCTACAACCCCGGAAAAGGACTATTATTTTATGTCTCTTTACTACTTTACTATCACTAGCCCACTCACTGCAACTGTCGCCGAAATAATGTCGACGGCAACCGCCGTGTGCTGCACGTGTTGACGGCTGCAGTTACGTGCGGTCGACAAAATGTCGCTGGTGTATTTGAGAACCTTACCTAAATACATGAGGTCGGCTGACGCGTAGACACTGCTCGCGTGTATGCACACTAATGTAACGTAGGGTGGAACAGTTACAATTGTACCAGGGTATGATAGTACCATCAAGAATATCTAACTTCGCTCCGCATATTCGAAAACAGAGAAAAAATCTAAGCATTACTTGTCACTTAGTGCACTATTGACTACATTATAATTGTATTTCAGTAGTTTCAAGTTCAAAATCACGATTTTTTTTTATTTTATCGATGCCTATTGCGTTAAGTCCGCCTCGTTACATTTATGTGCTTGAAGTATTGAATATTTATAAATAAAAAACCTTGAGGGGGACAATTGTATAAATTTTTCGGGAACGGTTGTAGCGGTACATCTGTCCCCATAGTAGAATTGACCCCGTTAGTGCATCTTACTTGGATTCAAGCTCATTTCATCAAATTTCAAACATTTCCAGCATCGGTCTGTTAACTGTTTCTAAGAAGAAATTTAATGAAAAACAAACGCTACAGAAGTAAGAAAAAACAAAATTCCTGAACCTAAAGGTAGGTAAACCATTTAAACCAAAAACAAGGAAATATAAGACAACAAAAATTACTTAAGAAAGCAGCTCAAGTATTGGAGAATATGAGTGTGTATGGGTAGTATATGGGTTCCAGTGGTTGGTTTCTAAGACCAAACATACATGGCATGTCATTCAGGCTGGCTGGACAAATCTTCAAAATAGCTCGCATTTAACTAGGTCAATAGTGCATTTTATGTGACGGCTAAACACCTTTATTTCAGAATTTGTGACGCTACAGAATCTTAGATAATCGATCGAAAACTTGTCCAACCATCTTGAAAAACCACTTTTCGCTGGTCTCTCAATCTCGGTAACGGAAGTGATTTTGACGACTTTTTGCATATCAACGGGCGTCACATAAATTTGTGACAGGCATCGAGCTAAAAGTTTTGTGATACGAACAGCGGTTTAGTAGAAAAATGCAAAAATCTGTGTCCAGCCATCTTGAATTTACGTATAAAACTTTTGGCTGGCACTTCTGAATCTCAATAACGGGAGCGTTTTCGAATATGGTTCCTTTACTAACATTTAGTGACGCAATTTGTGACAGTAATAACGTTCGATTTATGGCGTCACATGTAAGGGTTTACGAGAAATCAGTAAAAACTTAAATGTCCAAATAACCTGCGTTCAAGCTGGCTGGACACATGTATCTCCGCTGCCTGATGATCTACGGCCTTCGAAATATATTCAAATTTTTGTGACGGGGACGATAATGATTTACTGAATTTGTGACGGAGAAACTTTGAGTAGTTTCAAAGATATTGATCATTTAAATTTTCCCATACAAACACTGCAGTAGGGTTACCAATATTGTAGGTTTTATGTAGGACTAAGTATATTTTAAGGTGTTTTCTTTAATGGACGAAAATCCGTGTTTTGGTGATAGTAGTTGACAGAATTATAATCATTACAACAATCAGTAATACAACTTGTTAAGTTAGTATAATCCCCAAATGTGAAAATTTCATGAAATAATAATTCTTGGGGATTACTTTGGTCTTAGAGAGTTGTGTTGATGAATTTATACATTATAATTCTGTAAATACATATTTGTTACGGCCGCGAATCATATTTTAATCAACGTACAACTTAATACTGCCAGCAAATTGCAAAAAACGTAAAAAAATTGAATTTCGCGGGCTACCCTAGCGCTTTCGCCTTAAATCGATAGATGACAAAAGTGAAGAAGTGAGGAAGTGGGGGGGGTAACTTTTTGATGTTATTATTTACGTGCAGATACCTACTCTTTTTAGTAGGTAGGTATTGGTGTTTTTCATGGTAAGTACATAGGTAGGTATTGGTGCAGATTCTCTTGTCACAAATGCGTCTAAACTAGACTACAAATCACCAAAATTTTGTTTATTCCTGTCAAATGATGATTTCCCATTCTGAAATTAACTATAGTGACACAACTTAACTAAATTTTAGTTTGACAGCACTAAGATTGCACTGAGTTAATAGTTTAGAGAAAATAGTAATTTTGCTATTCTGAATTTGAGGTTTTTCACCTAAAATTTAGATTCTCTAACTAAATCTGACTATTTTTAATCGCGACTTAAAAGGTGCGGAATAAAATTAGTTGGCATGAGCTAAAATTCACACCAACATCTCGACTTCGGATGCAAAAACAGTACTGTTTTTTGATTTTTTTTTCTTTTGATTATATCTCGAAAACGGTGTGTCCTATCGCAAAAATAATGAAAATTTCGACCCCCTTTTAGAAACCCGCATACCCTAAAACTCAACACGTTGGTAATAATGTTTCATATTTTCCCTATAAAAGTGAAAAATTCCATAAAAAGGAGGTCGAGGTTGCCCCACTATGCCCCTTCGACTCAAAAAAAACACGGGGAGGGGCCCGTTGCTAAATAATAACAGCCGCACAGGTCGATCGATCAAGTTAAGCTACGCTTGCCGCGGTTGGTCTGTGGATGGGTGACCAACTTTACATACCGAGACCCCTCCGTGCCTCGGAAAGCATCCTGGCTGTCATTCGTGTATCTTTGACAGCCGTTACGGGTAGTCAGAAGCCCGAAAGTCTGACAACCAGTCTTACCAAGGGGTATCGTATTACCCAGTAACTGGGTTGTGGAGGTGGAGCCGACCTCAACATAGTTGGGAAAAGGCTAGGCAGATGATGATGATGAGGGCAAATGAGTATCTATTTTTTGGCTGAATGCACAAACCGTGCGAAGCCAAACAAACAAAAAAAAATACCTACTTACCACGTGGAGTGGCGATTGTCAAATTCGATTTGGTTGTGTCAAAATTATTTTTAAATTTAGAGATATTTTAATGCAGAATAGCTCTAAGATTCTCATAGCCAAAAGTAAGTAATTTTAGTCATAGTTTAGTTAAGTGTACAAGAGAATTGACACCATTGTGTCAGGATAACTAATGCTCGAAAGTATTTAAATGAAAAAGTATATATCGGCATAATTATATAAAATAAGTATCGGACAGACATAATAAAAATAAAAAAAAACCAGATGGAATCGACACTTTCTATCTCAATACCATTGAGACTTTATTTATGTAAAAAATATGGTCACCTCACAATATTAATGGATGTTTGTATGGGAAAATTTAAATGATCAATATCTTTGAAACTACTCAAAGTTTCTCCGTCACAAATTCAGTAAATCATTATCGTCCCCGTCACAAAAATTTGAATATATTTCGAAGGCCGTAGATCATCAGGCAGCGGAGATACATGTGTCCAGCCAGCTTGAACGCAGGTTATTTGGACATGTAAGTTTTTACTGATTTCTCGTAAACCCTTACATGTGACGCCATAAATCGAACGTTATTACTGTCACAAATTGCGTCACTAAATGTTAGTAAAGGAACCATATTCGAAAACGCTCCCGTTATTGAGATTCAGAAGTGCCAGCCAAAAGTTTTATACGTAAATTCAAGATGGCTGGACACAGATTTTTGCATTTTTCTACAAAACTGCTGTTCGTATCACAAAACTTTTAGCTCGATGCCTGTCACAAATTTATGTGACGCCCGTTGATATGCAAAAAGTCGTCAAAATCACTTCCGTTACCGAGATTGAGAGACCAGCGAAAAGTGGTTTTTCAAGATGGCTGGACACGTTTTCGATCGATTATCTAAGATTCTGTAGCGTCACAAATTCTGAAATAAGGGTGTTTAGCTGTCACATAAAATGCACTATTGACCTAGTTAAATGCGAGCTATTTTGAAGATTTGTCCAGCCAACCTGAATGACATTACATGGCTACAATGACTCAGATAAAAAAATATAGAAAACTGATAATATTACAGTAATGTTAATGATGAAAGTTAACAATGTTATTCCAGTGAAACTGAATAGCTAAATATAATTAAATAGGTTAATGATGTGTTAGGGACGATTGTACCAGGGATTTGTCATTCCAAGTGCTTTGCCATACAAAAGGTATGGTAATTTGTAATTTTCTTTAATTTTGACTAAATAAGAGTATTATGGCTACAAATGTGTAACTCACAAAACATAAGACCATGTTTTATAATATTTTACGTTTTGATTAAGATTTTATTGTTTAAAATAAGGGAAACTGTGTTTTATGTTTTTCTATATTTATGTTGATTAAACTTCTAAGTTACAAACAAAAGAAGTTCGTAATCAAATTATATTAAAAAGTATACGTTTATAATTAAAACACTGTGTTTCATTTCATCACATCACTGGTACAACTAACCCTACAGTCGGGCACATTTGTACCAACTCTCTCGATCCACTTATACAACATTTTTATAGTTTCTACACATCTAAAGGCAATTCCACTTTATAGCCAAGTAAACGAAGTACCTATAAATAAATATTGGCACTATTGCCACAATATTAACAGTAAAGTCAGAATTTAACATCATCATCATCTGCCTAGGCTTTTCCCAACTATGTTGGGTCGGCTTCCAGTGTCACCGGATGCAGTGACACTGGAAGCCGATACTAGTACTTTACATGGAGCGACTGCCTATCTGACCTCTACAACCCAGTTACTGGTGAATACTATACCCCTTGGTAAGACTGGTTGTCAGACTTTCGGGATTCTGACTACCCGTAACGACTGTCAAAGATCCACGAATGACAGCCGGGACCAACGGCTTAACGTGCTTTCCGAGGCACGGAAAGTCAAAATTTTACATTAAAATGCTACAATTGTCCCCGGTCACCGTAGGTATGTCACCATCATCAACGGCCTAGGGTTTTCCCAATGCAGCTGAATACATACAAATATTGAACCTAGGTAGGTACATGGAGCGACTGCCTATCATAATGGGTAACACGATGCCCCAAGGTAAGACGGGTTGTATCAGTACCACGGAATGCCTTCCTCACCAGCCTGCTGAATTATGTGCATTGCAACCAATAGCCGGGCGACAGTTGCGTCCGAACCCGTGGACAATAAAGTCTTCCAGCTGTCGCGTCGGACATGCGCGCACTTTCTTACAACCCCGTAGAGACAAATTAGTTGTGGACAGTCTAGAATAGACAACCGAGCCTCAGATAGGTACTTACTTAATCGACACAGAAACGTTTTTTAAGAATTATAGATTCGCTAGGCTGCAAAAGTGAGCGAAGCGTGTTCGTATATTTTTCCAGCAACTATACTTAGTCAAATTGTATCGATCCTTAAGCTTCAATCCAACAGGGGCGCCAGCGCTGTGGTAAAAAAATAAATAAAGGTAATGGTGTCGCCTTTGTAATATTTCTAAAATAAATATTTCCTGATATGTTTGACCAGAGATACGCTCATCCACCTCTGGTTCTGGTTCCGCAGGAAAAGATTATAAGTCTTGTGCTGCGCATCTCATGTATCGCCAAGTTGCGGTGCGCTGGGTGATGCTCTTGTCTGCCTTGCTTGAATTTACCGCCCGCTGAAGTTGACGCCCGGGTCACTGGCCCCGGTTTGCCGGGGCTGCTTACCCTACATTCTGCCAACTTTTTTCCGTAAACCGAATGAACCTTAGAAGAACGTCAAGAGAAACCTCTTTCGTTCATGTCATAACATAAAAAACTTACGTCTAAACATAGAGATTCAATACGCATTCAAACTCACGTCACCGTGGCGTACGCTATCTTTCTTACGAGTGCCGCGAAAATGGGATAAATCTTTTGTATACAAAAACATAAATACTAAGATAGAAATGAAGAAACGATCTACTTTTAAGCTGGTCACCAAACCAAGTACATCCAAAGCTAATCTATCACCCAAACCTCAGGAGCCACACAAAGAATACAAGAAATGGACCAGACGCGAGCCAGGGTAACGGTATCAACTAAAATTATTATCTGGTTTCTTAAACCAAGTGCACATTACAGCCACAACGGGCCGCAACGCAACGCATTTTTATGCAAAAAATTGCAGTGCGGCCCGCCTGTAGTGTGCGTTGCTTTTTTAAAACTGGCGGAAGTGATGGGATTTTTGCAATGCGGTGCGATTCGCCCAAGTCTGAGTCAGCCATAACTGTAGATAGAAATCATTTATTTGCATAAATACAGATAGAAATCATTTATTTGCATACTGATAGAAATCATTTATTTACATAAATACAGGGTGTTTATTTACGTAAATACAGGGTGTATACATAATACTGATAGAAATCATTTATTTGCATAAATACAGGGTGAAATTGTAATCACCGTTTTTCTCCTAAGGGGTACTCATCATTATGAACAACTTTTAATAAGGGAACAACCCTGAAATCGTGAAAAAAAATCTGCTGTTCCCTACATCGATCACTAATAAAGTATTAGTGATCGATGGTTCCCTACTATAATAAAATGTACTCTGCATTTTTTTTTTAATAAACGTTGCCCCCCCCCCACACTAGGAATTACTCCTGTATCTGTGTGCGTGGGTGCGTTTACAAACATTTCAACTCACATACACAAACAGCCAGACCCGGAACAATTACTTGTAGGTCAATAATTTATGTTCGCATTACTCGTCAAAATGCAGAGAACAGCTGATTTTTTTTTCATACGATCACCGTGTAACTTTCAGTCCTTTGTGAGCAGCAGCTTAGCATTGATGTCACTACGATTCCTAATTTAATTATTATAAAATGGTTTTTGTATGTGATATGCCATCAACATTTTTGTAGGGACATTACTTCCACGCATACCTTGGAGGAGATGAGTCGCTTGTCGACCCGTGACCACAACCGCACGCACATCCGCGTCCCGGCTGACAGTGAAGGTGCGGATGACGTGCGCTTCCAGCGCGTCTCCGTCAGCGGGATACACGTCACCGGGGTGCGTACACGTCCAGCTATACGCTTTTACATGCTTCTATTGGCAATTGAATGACGTTGACAGGGTAGCGCTGTTGGTAAACTTATATTTATCGGTTTTGTGACATGTATTGAAAAACAAGATGGCGGCATTAGTTCCGATCTTCCACGTGCCAAAAGAACCCTGTACGTATCTGTAGACAATACGAGAACACAAGAAGGGCCATCACACATTATACACGCTGTTGCGACGTCGAAAATACAGCTTGTCGTAAAAAATCTGCATCTTATGACTAGTTAGTAGTAGTTTCTCTCTAGACATATGGACTGGTAGACTCTTGGGTATTCTGCTTCTCCTATTAAGAAGACACACGAAGAAAACATAGAAGTACAGAAAGTACCTAGCGCTACCTTGCTGTTCTTCTGTCTATTATAATTAATGGAAGAAACCTAATTTTTCCCGACACAATGTCGTGCTGCAGTGTACTGGTGATGTGTGATAGGAAAGTGTCCAGTGAAACTATGTTAGGATCTGCTGCCAGTCTATCTGAATGCGGCTGAATACCAGTATTTTACATGAAACGCCTGCGTATCTGATCCCCAACCCAGTTACTGGGTAACACGATACCCCTTGGAAAGACTGTAGGAGTATGTAAGGATCGTAGCAGGTGGAATTCTATAGTTTCTGCCTACCGCCATGAGAAAAGCCTTGAGTTTATATACCTATGTAGAAACCAAATGTTCCCTCTGTGAACAGGTTCCTCTCGAGGATCTGATCCGTTCGGCGCAGCTGCTGCTGCAGGTGCTGACGACCCGACTGGAGTACATGGCCGCGTCACAGCAATACTTCTCCCCGATGCTAGAAAGGTACCTGCGCAATCAGAAGCAGCGGGAGAAGTTCTCTACCATGAAGATATCATTCAAGGACTACGATCAAAGCACCGTCACCTTGGATAGTGAGTAGATCTACTTTATTAATGTGAAGTGTGAGTCCGTCTTACCTCCTGACGCTCTCTAATGCTACGGTTAAAGTTCTAGAAAAACGGTGGCTGCACGTTACGGTCGCAGTGATGTCTGTCATGGAAATGATGGTGACCGGTGTTACGGGCCGTAACATCGAACTTTTTGCACGCCCGTTCTCCAGACAATTTGAATTTCGAGGGCTACCCGTGCCCTGGCGCATCCGGTACTGCTAAACAAGATGGTGGCGTTAGTTCCGATTTTGTCCACGCACCTAAAGATTCATAAACCGCGCGTTGCGTTGTAACATCGTATTTGATGTTATGTGTAGCAGTATTTACAACGCCACATGCGAACAACGCGACATACACGTCATACAAAATCCTGCATCTCGCAAGCAGAGTTTACCGCGCAATTAGCATAGGTACTTATATACAACGGTCCGACATGAATCATTGGGCAGTTGCCAGCCAGACACAACACCCGTCTGGTCGGAGGATCCTCTCTTTACTATGGAGGATGAGTGAACTTTACACCCTGTTCCTCATACCTCTATATTATGAACTCAGTAGTATTTCTCCCTGCTCTTAGTGGAAACGTGACCAGTTAAACAATCTATTGAAGCATAATTGGAACTGGCACCATTACCATTACATACAGTACACGGTCGTTACTAAGTCATATAATAATATGTACCAGCCTTCTCTCACTGCCGGGCAAAGGTCCCTTCTCTAGAGAAGGCACAAGCGTTTGAAGAGCAAGAATGTGTATGTATGCGGGGTGTAATACATACAAATTCAATAAAAATGCGATTCCGCGCGAGGAATTTACCTCCGTTTTCCGCACTCCATCGCGTCGCGTGGCGTGGCGCGTTGCAGTGTGTGTTCCGTCTAAGAGGACTTGACCATCTTGTCATTAAGTCACATCCATGCCCACTTACGCCTGTGTCTGTTTGTTACTAAACGTCGAATATGTGCTTACAATATTTCAGCTGCATTTGCTGAACAATACATGCGGTTGACGACGTGTTCTTCCGATGAGCTGGTGAGACCGATGCATATGCTGAGTCCGCAACGCTCCGAGGCCAGACGTAATCACCTTTTCCTTAATCTTCTACTCATCAGCATAATTCTTGATAATTATCGTGGCACAGATCTGGGAAAGCATAGCATGTCACAAAAGGGCGAAGGCTTACACTCCGCAGTGGGTGGAACAAAGCTACCCAGTGATGCTGATGCTGACGTGGCACTAAATTTTAAATAAGAGAGTGAAACGGCTTTTTTATGCACACAAAAGAAACCCGTAGTTAACGTAAATGCTCCTATTACCGCCAGTTTTAGCTGTCTTAGGATTCACTTTAAAAAATAGATATAAGCTGATATGTTAGGAAAGATGTTATAATTTATAATTAATCTCAACGAAGTATTCTTTGCAATTCAGTACTTAAATTCAATATTCAATAACACAATAGTTACTAAATAATTATTTAATCCAAAAGAGTGGTTGATTCTATTACCGACCCATAGAATGCGGCAAGATTCTATTACCGATTTTTCTACTTCTTTTACCGACCGCTGCGAAGTTGTCACTTCTTCTATACTATTAAATTAAATTAAAAATCGTTTTTAAGGTATTTATTATATAATAACAATAGTTATGAGATCAACATTATTACAATATGAACATAATTATTTATTGCAACGCTTAGAGCAATTATTTTTTTGTTATTTTAATTAATAAAAAATATAATCAGTCTCAGAAAACAGTCTTCAAATAATTAAATGCTTACTTTTACAGCTTCTAGTTGAGCAGAGGCGTACTGCTTGCACTTCTGCGGCTCCATAATTCTATAAAAGAACACAATCTTTAAAGAGATATAGAATTTAATTCTTCGAAAAAAGCTTTAAAAAGTTACATGGCCCCCATTCCGTCCCGCCATTTTTATTTGATTTGAAAACATGTGAAATATAGCCAATGCCATGAAGCCATGAATGAAAGTGGATAGCTAATATTATTTTACATTAATAATATGTCCTGTGATAAAATCTCTTAAAACGTATGCAAGAAATAAGCCAATTTGTTCAAAAATATATATTTTGTTTTTCTGTACTGTAATATTGCCAAAAATATCGTCACAGCTGTGAGTCGGTAATAGAATCAAGTATGAAGGTAACAATATTCTATTAGCGACCAATAAAATTAATAATAAACAGTTAAAATATCCGCTTTATGGAATACTGTTAAATTCGATCTCATTGCTATATTATTTCTTTTAATGTCAGTTAGTCTTTAATTCAGATAATAAAGGTTATTTACAGTATAATATCATTATAACACTAAGGATATTGTTTAACGTTGAATCGAGTTTTACACAAAAACTTTAAGAAATAGCTTTGTCGTTAATAGATCTAACGAAGTAAAATAATTTTAAGAATTGAACAAGATAAATATAAAATCAAATGAGGTAGTTTCTAGATATTAGTTATTTTAAAATACTAAATATTCTCAAAATTTAACAACGCCATGGGTCGTTATTAGTATCAAGTTTTGAAATTTGGATTCTATTACCGCCTTAAATTAAAACATGATTTTATAACACAAAAACCAATAAAAAGTATTATATTAAGAGTTAGTTTAGAAAACGAATATATACATTGCAGTTGTAATGTGATAGCAAGAAGAAAAATCCATTTTTAGTGTGTTATTTTCCTTAAGTAATATTTAGGTGTACTTACGTGGCTGAAGACGCGACACTATGAAAAGTGCGTCCGCTTCGGGCGCGTCCCATTCTCTGTCAAGTTATTTCTTTCACTGGCTATTTAAATTCGCAAACTTTACTCTTTTTGTTGTCCAACAAAAATACGTAACTAATTTTTAAGGTATGACTTTTCTGAAACCCTATAATATGTCTAATTTGAGTGATTTAAAAATTAGATCTTTAATAGAGTACACATTTTAGGGGGTCGTTTACGTTATATCAAAAAGCAATCATTTAAATTGTAGCAACCCACAGACAATTTCTTCCAATGCGAGCACCCCGTGGTCATGTGGTGCCACGTTATTTGGAATAAGCTGTCTCTTTCCCTCGCCTGGCCGTTGCGAGGAAGGCGCCCGGCCATGCGCTGCCCACACGCTTACTGCGTATTCGCGTGTTTCAATATACCGCGCAAGTCAACACGTGCCTACCTCGTGCCGCCTTTGTTACGCGAAATAATTATTAATAAGTGTTTTCGTTCCCAATGTTTTTGTTTTTAATTATAACTATTTTAAACTGTTAACTTTATTTTTTACATTTCAAATACATTTTCTACTGAAAAGGTGGCTTCCCTACGGTAGCCTCCCTCATAATAAAATGCATTTTTTTTCAATTTTAAAATTTTTTTATTGCAGTTTCGTATGTGGAGAGGCCCAAGAGCAAGAATCTAGATGCGATGAGAGGCGTCACCGAGAGCTATGAAGACCTGCAGACTGAACAAAGTTCGTTTTTTTTATCTTCTTCTTTTCGTGTCGATGGTACTTTGCTTTGAAATAATCACTATAAACGTTTAAAATAATCAAACATCTATGTAACACGTTCTAAACAAGTTAAAAAACTATGGATGTCACGTGATCCACTTTAAACGTTAATATCTCGTGATCCACTTTAAACGTTAATATCTCGGACACGTGACACTTTACGTGGTTTTGCTTTTTTATGTCTTCTGTTTGCATTGATTTGAGCTTTCGATTTATATAGATATCATGAGTGGCCGCCATTTTGAAAAAAACAAAATGGCGCGACAATAGGTATGCCAGGCTCCATATAAAAATCTTCAATCCTCTTTGAATTTCGCGGGCGACTCTGGCGCTTCCCCCTGAAGAACGTTCTTCTGTAGCTACAACTTGTTAATCCACCCTGTTTTTTAACGTAGGTACCTATGTTTTCCTTAATATTGCCGCGTCAGAATTTCAGGCACACAAATATCAGAACCGCAACGCTATTGGTCCATAGACCACTTCACATATAAATCTGCCCAGGCTCCTTTAATTTTTTGACATAATGTGATGTCTGACACCTTCAGGGATGACACTGGACCCCTGGGCGTGCTCCCAGCCAGCTGATCTGCATTACACCTGTCATTTCGAGGACGGAGTAATGAAGATCTTCCGGAACCAGATAGAACTGGAGTCCAACCGTCCGATGCCCTACGAGTTCATGTCCTTCAGCAAGTACGTGGAGGACCTGCAGCAGATGCAGAACATGATCTGTGATGGACCGCTGTGAGTTTTTGACTTATAGTGACGCCGATTCCCTTGTTCACAAACTAAACTAAATTTAAGTTCAGTGCATCTTTTACTTTCTATTTCATTACGAAAAGGACAGACGATAAAAATTTGTTTAGTCCTGTCAAATTAAGATACTCCATAGACATGTTTAGACGTGACGTCAATTTACGCCAGGCGCTGACTAATTTGACAGGACTAAACTAATATTTATCTTCTGTCCTTTTCTTAATGAAATAGAAAGAAAAAGATGCAATGAACTTAAATTTAGTTTAGTTTGTGAACAAGGGAATCGGCGGCTCGGCGTCAATACCTATTATAATTCCAGCCTAGTCCCACTGCAGGACAAAGTCCTTCTCATACAAAGAAGGCACCATCACGCTTGCTCAATATGGGTTGACCAATTCAGATTCATATTAAAAGGGGTCCGAATTTGCCTGTTTTAGAATAAATTTTAAATAGTCAAATTAGTATGTATTGAGGTCCTAAAAATATATAAGTACAGGAAGAAATTGAAAACTTGCGCCAAATTGAAATAGGAGGTGCAATAACTGTTACATAATCATTATAAATTGTCATTTCCCAAATCTTTATTCTTGAAAAAAAAAAACGTGTAATTATCGTCTATAGTTCAAACTTCAAGTACCTACCTAGATACGAATTATCATCGTTACAGTAATTTTATTTTTCAAAATTATCAATTCAAAGAAAATTAAAAAGTATCAATTTTAGCGCGCGGCCGCAAGCAATCCATTCATCGCAGAGTTCACAACATGAAGTAAGTTGGCAACTCGTTGAACTGGCGGTGTTTACCTAATTTTGACCGTTCCTACAAAAAAAAAAGGGCGCGTAACGATGTTGCCAAATCGCTCACCTACGCCTGTGCCTACGCGCACGTATGTCCAAGTACAGAGACCAGCACATCAAGCTACCCTAATCTGTCAGATTTTCCCAATTGAATATGAACCTTATTCCTTTGTACTAAAGTTGAAAATCTATCAAAGAAATTTGACAGATTGGGGTAGGTTGACCTGCTGGCGTCTGTACTAGTCTCGACTAGTTTTATACTAGTCTCCATTAGTGATGGACTAGTATCGGACTATTTTGTACTAGTCTTGACTATTTTGTACTAGTCTTGACTAGTTTTCTACTAGTCTCGACTAGTTTTGGAATAGTTTTGTACTAGTATCGACTAGTTTTGTACTAGTCTCGACTAGTTTTGGACTAGTTTTGTACTAGTCTCGACTAGTTTTGGACTAGTTTTGTACTAGTCTCGACTGGTGACGGACTAGTCTCGACTGGTGACGGACTAGTTTTTAACTATTCCGTACTAGTCTCGAGTAGTTTTGTACTAGTCTCGACTTGCTTTGTACTAGTCTCGACTGGTGACGGACTAGTGTTTGACTAGTTTTTTATAGTCTCGACTAGTGATGGACTAGTATCGGACTAGTTTTGTACTAGTCACGACTAGTTTTGTACTAGTCTCGACTAGTTTTGTACTAATCTCGACTAGTGATGGACTAGTATAGGACTAGTTTTGTACTAGTCTCGACTAGTTTTGTACTTGTCTCGACTAGTTTTGTACTAGTCTCGACTAGTTTTGGAATAGTTTTGTACTAGTATCGACTAGTTTTGTACTAGTCTCGACTAGTTTTGTACTAGTCTTGAATAGTTTTGTACTAATCTCGACTAGTGATGGACTAGTATAGGCCTAGTTTTGTACTAGTCTCGACTAGTTTTGTACAAGTCTCGACTAGTCTTGTACTAGTCGCGACTAGTTTTGTACTAGTCTCGACTAGTTTTGTACTAATCTCGACGAGCTTTGGACTAGTTTTGTAAGTCTGGACTAGTCTTGTACTAGTCTTGTACTAGTCTCGGCTGGTGACGGACTAGTATTTAACTATTTTGTACTAGTCTCGACCAGTTTTGTACTAGTCTCGACGAGCTTTGGACTAGTCTTGACTAGTCTTGTACTAATCTTGTACTAGTCTCGGCTGGTGACGGACTAGTATTTAACTATTTTGTACTAGTCTCGACTAGTTTTGTACTAGTCTCGACTAGTTTTGCACTAGTCTCGACTAGTTTTGTACTAGTCTCGACGAGTTTTGGACTAGTTTTGTACAAGTCTCTACTAGTCTTGTACTAGTCTCGACTAGTTTTGTACTAGTCTCTACTAGTTTTGTACTAGTCTCGACTAGTTTTGGAACAGTTTTGTACTAGTATCGACTAGTTTTGTACTAGTTTCGACTAGTTTTGTACTAGTCTTGAATAGTTTTGTACTAATCTCGACTAGTGATGGACTAGTATAGGCCTAGTTTTGTACTAGTTTTGTTAGTACAAAACTAGTACAAAACTAGTCGAGACTAGTGTCTCGACTAGTTTTGTACTAGTCTCGACTAGTTTTGTACTAGTCTTGACGAGCTTTGGACTAGTTTTGTAAGTCTTGACTAGTCTTGTACTAGTCTTGTACTAGTCTCAGCTGGTGACGGACTAGTATTTGACTATTTTGTACTAGTCTCGACTAGTTTTGTAATAGTCTCGACGAGTTTTGGACTAGTTTTGTACAAGTCTCGACTAGTTTTGTACTAGTCTCGACTAGTTTTGTACTAATCTCGACGAGCTTTGGACTAGTTTTGTAAGTCTTGACTAGTCTTGTACTAGTCTTGTACTAGTCTCGGCTGGTGACGGACTAGTATTTAACTATTTTGTACTAGTCTCGACTAGTTTTGTACTAGTCTCGACGAGCTTTGGACTAGTTTTGTAAGTCTTGACTAGTCTTGTACTAATCTTGTACTAGTCTCGGCTGGTGACGGACTAGTATTTAACTATTTTGTACTAGTCTCGACTAGTTTTGTACTAGTCTCGACTAGTTTTGCACTAGACTCGACTAGTTTTGTACTAGTCTCGACGAGTTTTGGACTAGTTTTGTACAAGTCTCGACTAGTCTTGTACTAGTCTCGACTAGTTTTGTACTAGTCTTGAATAGTTTTGTACTAATCTCGACTAGTGATGGACTAGTATAGGCCTAGTTTTGTACTAGTCTCGACTAGTTTTGTACTAGTCTCGACTAGTTTTGTACTAGTCTCGACTAGTTTTGTACTAGTCTCGACTAGTTTTGTACTAGTCTCGACTAGTTTTGTACTAGTCTCGATGAGCTTTGGACTAGTTTTGTAAGTCTTGACTAGTCTTGTACTAGTCTCAGCTGGTGACGGACTAGTATTTGACTATTTTGTACTAGTCTCGACTAGTTTTGGACTAGTCTCGACTAGTTTTGTACTAATCACGACGATCTTTGGACTAGTTTTGTAAGTCTTGACTAGTCTTGTACTAGTCTTGTACTAGTCTCGGCTGGTGACGGACTAGTATTTAAGTATTTTGTACTAGTCTCGACTAGTTTTGTACTAGTCTCGACGAGCTTTAGACTAGTTTTGTACAAGTCTTGACTAGTCTTGTACTAGTATTGTACTAGTCTCGACTAGTTTTATACTAGTCTCGACTAGTTTTGTACTAGTCTCGACTAGTTTTGTAGTAGTCTCGACTATGTTTCTACTAATCTCGACTAGTGATGGACTAGTATCGGACTAGTTTTGTACTAGTCTCGACTAGTTTTGTACTAGTCTCGACTAGTTTTGTAGTAGTCTCGACTATGTTTCTACTAATCTCGACTAGTGATGGACTAGTATCGGACTAGTTTTGTACTAGTCTCGACTGGTTTTATACTAGTCTCGACTCTCGACTAGTGATGAACTAGTATCGGACTAGTTTTGTACTAGTCTCGACTAGTTTTGCACTGGTCTCGACTAGTTTTGTACTAATCTCGACTAATGATGGACTAGTCTCGACTAGTTTTGTACTAGTCTCGACGAGTTTTGGACTAGTTTTGTGTAAGTCTCGACTAGTCTTGTACAAGTCTCGACTGGTTTTATACTAGTCTCGACTAGTGATGGACTAGTATCGGACTAGTTTTGTACTAGTCTTGAATAGTTTTGTACTAGTCATGACTAGTTTTGTACTAGTCTCGACTGGTTTTATACTAGTCGCGACTCTCGACTAGTGATGAACTAGTATCGGACTAGTTTTGTACTAGTCTCGACTAGTTTTGCACTAGTCTCGACTAGTTTTGTACTAATCTCGACTAATGTCGGACTAGTCTCGACTAGTTTTGTACTAGTCTCGACGAGTTTTGTACTAGTCATGACTAGTCTTGTACTAGTCTCAACTGGTTTTATACTAGTCTCGACTAGTGATGGACTAGTATCGGACTAGTTTTGTACTAGTCTTTTATAGTTTTGTACTAGTCATGACTAGTTTTGTACTAGTCTCGATTAGTTTTATACTAGTCTCGACTAGTGATGGACTAGTATCGGACTAGTTATTTTCTAGTCTCGACTAGTTTTGTACTAGTCTCGACTAGTTTTGTACTAGTCTCGACTAGTTTTGTAGTAGTCTTGACTAGTTTTGTACTAGTCTCGACTAGTTTTCTACTAATCTCGACTAGTGATGGACTAGTATCGGACTAGTTTTGTACTAGTCTCGACTAGTTTTGTACTAATCACGACGATCTTTGGACTAGTTTTGTAAGTCTTGACTAGTCTTGTACTAGTCTCGGCTGGTGACGGACTAGTATTTAACTATTTTGTACTAGTCTCGACTAGTTTTGTACTAGTCTCGACGAGCTTTGGACTAGTTTTGTACAAGTCTTGACTAGTCTTGTACTAGTATTGTACTAGTCTCGACTAGTTTTATACTAGTCTCGACTAGTGATGGACTAGTCTCGACTAGTTTCGTACTAGTCACGACGAGTTTTGGACTAGTTTTGTGTAAGTCTCGACTAGTCTTGTACTAGTCTCGACTAGTTTTATACAAGTCTCGACTAGTTTTGTACTAGTCTCAACTATTTTTGTTCTAGTCTCGAAAAGTTTTGTACTAGTCTCGACTGGTGACGGACGTGTGTTGGACTAGTTTTTTACTAGACTCGACTAGTGATGGACTAGTCTCGACTAGATTTGTACTAGTCTCGACTGGTGACGGACTAGTATTTGACTAGATTTTTACTAGTCTCGACTAGTCATGGACTAGTATCGGACTAGTTTTGTACTAGTTTCGACTAGTTTATACTAGTCTCGACTAGTTTTGTACTAGTCATGACTAGTATTGTACTAGTCTCGACTAGTTTTATACTAGTCTCGACTAATGATGGACTAGTCTCGACTAGTTTTGTACTAGTCTCGACGAGTATTGGACTAGTTTTGTGTAAGTCTCGACTAGTCTTGTATCAGTCTTGACTAGTTTTGTACTAATCTCGACTAGTGATGGACTAGTGTAGGACTAGTTTTGTACTAGTCTCGACTAGTTTTGTACTAGTCTCGACGAGCTTTGTACTAGTTGTGTACAAGTCTTGACTAGTTTTATACTATTCTCGACTAGTTTTGTACTAGTCATGACTAGTTTTGTACTAGTCTCGACTAGTTTTATACTAGTCTCGACTAGTGATGGACTAGTATCGGACTAGTTATGTTCTAGTCTCGACTAGTTTTGTACTAGTCTCGACTAGTTTTGTACTAGTCTCGACTAGTTTTGTACTAGTCTCGACTAGTTTTGTAGTAGTCTCGACTAGTTTTTTAGTAGTCTCGACTAGTTTTGTACTAGTCTCGACTAGTTTTGTACTAGTCTCGACTAGTTTTGTACTAGTCTCGACTAGTTTTGTACTAGTCTCGACTAGTTTTGTACTAGTCTCGACTAGTTTTCTACTAATCTCGACTAGTGATGGACTAGTATCGGACTAGTTTTGTACTAGTCTCGACTAGTTTAATACTAGTCTCGACTAGTGATGGACTAGTATCGGACTAGTTATGTTCTAATCTCGACTAGTTTTGTACTAGTCTCGACTAGTTTTCTACTAATCTCGACTAGTGATGGACTAGTATCAGACTAGTTTTGTACTAGTCTCGACTAGTTTTATACTAGTCTCGACTAGTGATGGACTAGTATTGGACTAGTTATGTTCTAGTCTCGACTAGTTTTGTACTAGTCTCGACTAGTTTTGTACTAGTCTCGACTAGTTTTGTACTAGTCTCGACTATGTTTCTACTAATCTCGACTAGTGATGGACTAGTATCGGACTAGTTTTGTACTAGTCTCGACTGGTTTTATACTAGTCTCGACTCTCGACTAGTGATGAACTAGTATCGGACTAGTTTTGTACTAGTCTCGACTAGTTTTGCACTGGTCTCGACTAGTTTTGTACTAATCTCGACTAATGATGGACTAGTCTCGACTAGTTTTGTACTAGTCTCGACGAGTTTTGGACTAGTTTTGTGTAAGTCTCGACTCGACTCTGTCAAAGAGGCAGCAAAAAGTAAACGTTAACGGGGCGACGTCATCGGGGTCTCTAGTTAAGATGGGCGTGCCTCAAGGCTCAATTCTTGGGCCTTTTCTATTCCTAGTATATATTAATGACCTTCCTTACATGATGGCTAACTTATCGGATATCATTTTATTCGCTGATGACACTTCCCTTATTTTTAAAATAGATAGAAAAGATACGGATGTTTTAAATGTCAACGATAGTCTGGCTGTTCTTTCGAAATGGTTTGCAGCTAATAATCTTTTACTTAATGCGAACAAAACGGAATGTCTTAAGTTCTCATTACCAAATGTACCTCAAGTGGGTCTGAATTTAGAGCTTGATGGCAAAAAACTAGATGTTATTACGGAATCTGTATTTCTGGGAATTACTTTAGATTCAAAATTACAATGGGGCGCACACATTAGAGCTCTTTCAGGTAGATTAAGTTCAGCTGTATGCAGCTGATGTTTCCTTACTGCATATGTGCAGTAAGGAAAATAAGGCAGTTGACAGATATAGCCACAGCTAGGTTAGTATACTTTGCTTATTTCCACAGTATTATGTCTTATGGTGTTCTGCTGTGGGGATCGGCAGCTGACGTAGATTCAATTTTCATTTTACAAAAGAGGGCAATCCGCGCAATTTATAAAATGAGTCCTCGCGAGTCTCTTAGAAACAAATTCAAAGAAATTGATATACTAACTCTGCCTTCTCTTTATATTTTAGAAAGTATTTTGTATGTTCGCAAAAACTTAGGATTTTTTAAAATAAGAAGCGATTCCCATAATATAAATACCCGTAGTAAAAATGAAATTGTGATACCTAAATTTAGATTAACAAAAACTAGCAAGTCTTTTCATATAAATAGCATCCGTTTTTATAACAAGTTGCCAAAGCCGGTTACAGAACTTAGCGATGGAAAGTTCAAAACCCTCATCAAACGTGTCCTTATCAAAAAAGCATATTATAAGATTAAAGACTACGTTGAAGACAAGGTAGTTTGGCAATAATTGCTTCTGCACATGTGGCTTCCCTGGCATCTCATTAACGGCATAACTACATAAACGTCTATTAACTGCTCTCAAATTACGGTTTTTATTTAATTTTTACATACTTCTTTGACATTTAATCTTTTTACTATTTGACATTATATAGAGACAATTCTAATCCTCCAACTCTTTTTAGTGGTTGTAATGGAAATTATGATCACTTGGTTTTAATAGGTTTTTATATTTTATTTATCTTTTCTTGAGTTTTTGATTTTGTAAATGTGAGGACTTTGTAGGCCCTGTAGATTTTAGATCTGTAGATCATTTTTTATTTTATCAAGTACCTGGCACTTGTTGACAGGCCTACGCTGTTCTCCCATACCTACTGTAATTAGAAAACATTGTAAAAGCCAATTATTTTTAAAAGAGTAACCGTGGAGTTTCTTGCCGGTTCTTCTCCATAGGAAACGACCAATTGGAACCGTGCACCTAGCTTCTGACGTTTCATAAGTGCCCTTTTGTAGGCTTATGTGAAATAAAAATATTTTGATTTTGATTTTTGATTGACTAGTCTTGTACAAGTCTCGACTGGTTTTATACTAGTCTCGACTAGTGATGGACTAGTATCGGACTAGTTTTGTACTAGTCTTGAATAGTTTTGTACTAGTCATGACTAGTTTTGTACTAGTCTCGACTGGTTTTATACTAGTCGCGACTCTCGACTAGTGATGAACTAGTATCGGACTAGTTTTGTACTAGTCTCGACTAGTTTTGCACTAGTCTCGACTAGTTTTGTACTAATCTCGACTAATGATGGACTAGTCTCGACTAGTTTTGTACTAGTCTCGACGAGTTTTGGACTAGTTTTGTGTAAGTCTCGACTAGTCTTGTACTAGTCTCGACTAGTTTTGTACTAGTCATGACTAGTCTTGTACTAGTCTCAACTGGTTTTATACTAGTCTCGACTAGTGATGGACTAGTATCGGACTAGTTTTGTACTAGTCTTGAATAGTTTTGTACTAGTCATGACTAGTTTTGTACTAGTCTCGATTAGTTTTATACTAGTCTCGACTAGTGATGGACTAGTATCGGACTAGTTATTTTCTAGTCTCGACTAGTTTTGTACTAGTCTCGACTAGTTTGGTACTAGTCTCGACTAGTTTTGTAGTAGTCTCGACTAGTTTTGTACTACTCTCGACTAGTTTTCTACTAATCTCGACTAGTGATGGACTAGTATCGGACTAGTTTTGTACTTGTCTCGACTGGTTTTATACTAGTCTCGACTCTCAACCAGTGATGAACTAGTTTCGGACTAGTTTTGTACTAATCTCGACTAGTTTTGCACTAGTCTCGACTAGTTTTGTACTAGTCTCGACGAGTTTTGGACTAGTCTCGACTAGTTTTGTACTAATCTCGACTAATGATGGACTAGTCTCGATTAGTTTTGTACTAGCCTTTACTAGTTTTATACTAGTCTCGACTAGTTTTGTACTAGTCATGACTAGTTTTGTACTAGTCTCGACTAGTTTTATACTAGTCTCGACTAGTGATGGACTAGTATTGGACTAGTTATGTACTAGTGCTGACTAGTTTTGTGCTAGTCTCGCCAAGATTTGTTCTAGTCTCGACTAGTATTGTACAAGTCTCGACTAGTCTTGTACTAGTCTCGACTAGTTTTATACGAGTCTCGACTAGTTTTGTATTAGTCTCAACTAGTTTTGTTCTAGTCTCGAAAAGTTTTGTACTAGTCTCGACTGGTGACGGACGTGTGTTGGACTAGTTTTTTACTAGTCTCGACTAGTGATGGACTAGTCTCGACTAGATTTGTACTAGTCTCGACTGGAGACGGACTAGTATTTGACTAGTTTTTTACTAGTCTCGACTAGTCATGGACTACTATCGGACTAGTTTTGTACTAGTTTCAACTAGTTTATACTAGTCTCGACTAGTGCTGGACTAGTCTCGACTAGTTTTGTACTAGTCTCGACAAGTTTTGGACTAGTTTTGTGTAAGTCTCGACTAGTCTTGTAGTAGTCTCGACTAGTTTTATACAAGTCTCGACTAGTTTTGTACTAGTCATGACTAGTTTTGTACTAGTCTCGACTAGTTTTATTCTAGTCTCGACTAGTTTTCTACTAATCTCGACTAGTTTTGTACTAGTCATGACTAGTTTTGTACTAGTCTCGACTAGTTTTATTCTAGTCTCGACTGGTTTTATACTAGTCTCGACTAGTGATGGACTAGTATCGGACTAGTTTTGTACTAGTCTTGAATAGTTTTGTACTAGTCATGACTAGTTTTGTACTAGTCTCGACTAGTTTTATACTAGTCTCGACTAGTGATGGACTAGTATTGGACTAGTTATGTTCTAGTCTCGACTAGTTTTGTACTAGTCTCGACTAGTTTTGTACTAGTCTCGACGAGTTTTGGACTAGTTTTGTGTAAGTCTCGACTAGTGTTGTAGTAGTCTCGACTAGTTTTATACAAGTCTCGACTAGTTTTGTACTAGTCTTGAATAGTTTTGTACTAGTCATGACTAGTTTTGTACTAGTCTCGACTAGTTTTGTACTAATCTCGACTAATGATGGACTAGTCTCGACTAGTTTTGTACTAGTCTCGACGAGTTTTGGACTAGTTTTGTGTAAGTCTCGACTAGTCTTGTAGTAGTCTCGACTAGTTTTATACAAGTCTCGACTAGTTTTATACTAGTCTCGACTAGTGATGGACTAGTATCGGAAAAGTTATGTTCTATTCTCGACTAGTTTTGTACTAGTCTCGACTAGTTTTGTGCTAGTCTCGACAAGTTTTGTTCTAGTTTCGACTAGTATTGTACTAGTCTCGACTAGTCTTGTACTAGTCTCGACTAGTTTTATACGAGTCTCGACTAGTTTTGTATTAGTCTCAACTAGTTTTGTTCTAGTCTCGAAAAGTTTTGTACTAGTCTCGACTGGTGACGGACGTGTGTTGGACTAGTTTTTTACTAGTCTCGACTAGTGATGGACTAGTCTCGACTAGATTTGTACTAGTCTCGACTGGAGACGGACTAGTATTTGACTAGTTTTTTATTAGTCTCGACTAGTCATGGACTACTATCGGACTAGTTTTGTACTAGTTTCAACTAGTTTATACTAGTCTCGACTAGTGCTGGACTAGTCTCGACTAGTTTTGTACTAGTCTCGACGAGTTTTGGACTAGTTTTGTGTAAGTCTCGACTAGTCTTGTAGTAGTCTCGACTAGTCTTGTACTAGTCTCGACTAGTTTTATACGAGTCTCGACTAGTTTTGTATTAGTCTCAACTAGTTTTGTTCTAGTCTCGAAAAGTTTTGTACTAGTCTCGACTGGTGACGGACGTGTGTTGGACTAGTTTTTTACTAGTCTCGACTAGTGATGGATTAATCTCGACTAGATTTGTACTAGTCTCGACTGGAGACGGACTAGTATTTGACTAGTTTTTTACTAGTCTCGACTAGTCATGGACTACTATCGGACTAGTTTTGTACTAGTTTCAACTAGTTTATACTAGTCTCGACTAGTGCTGGACTAGTCTCGACTAGTTTTGTACTAGTCTCGACGAGTTTTGGACTAGTTTTGTGTAAGTCTCGACTAGTCTTGTAGTAGTCTCGACTAGTTTTATACAAGTCTCGACTAGTTTTGTACTAGTCATGACTAGTTTTGTACTAGTCTCGACTAGTTTTATTCTAGTCTCGACTAGTTTTCTACTAATCTCGACTAGTGATGGACTAGTATCGGACTAGTTTTGTACTAGTCTCGACTGGTTTTATACTAGTCTCGACTAGTGATGGACTAGTATCGGACTAGTTATGTTCTAGTCTCGACTAGTTTTGTACTAGTTTCGACTAGTTTTGTACTAGTCTCGACTAGTAATGGACTAGTCTCGACTAGTTTTGTACTAGTCCCGACGAGTTTTGGACTAGTTTTGTGTAAGTCTCGACTAGTCTTGTAGTAGTCTCGACTAGTTTTATACAAGTCTCGACTAGTTTTGTACTAGTCTTGAATAGTTTTGTACTAGTCATGACTAGTTTTGTACTAGTCTCGACTAGTTTTGTACTAATCTCGACTAATGATGGACTAGTCTCGACTAGTTTTGTACTAGTCTCGACGAGTTTTGGACTAGTTTTGTGTAAGTCTCGACTAGTCTTGTAGTAGTCTCGACTAGTTTTATACAAGTCTCGACTAGTTTTATACTAGTCCCGACTAGTGATGGACTAGTATCGGACTAGTTATGTTCTATTCTCGACTAGTTTTGTACTAGTCTCGACTAGTTTTGTGCTAGTCTCGACAAGTTTTGTTCTAGTCTCGACTAGTATTGTACTAGTCTCGACTAGTCTTGTACTAGTCTCGACTAGTTTTATACGAGTCTCGACTAGTTTTGTATTAGTCTCAACTAGTTTTGTTCTAGTCTCGAAAAGTTTTGTACTAGTCTCGACTGGTGACGGACGTGTGTTGGACTAGTTTTTTACTAGTCTCGACTAGTGATGGATTAGTCTCGACTAGATTTGTACTAGTCTCGACTGGAGACGGACTAGTATTTGACTAGTTTTTTACTAGTCTCGACTAGTCATGGACTACTATCGGACTAGTTTTGTACTAGTTTCAACTAGTTTATACTAGTCTCGACTAGTGCTGGACTAGTCTCGACTAGTTTTGTACTAGTCTCGACGAGTTTTGGACTAGTTTTGTGTAAGTCTCGACTAGTCTTGTAGTAGTCTCGACTAGTTTTATACAAGTCTCGACTAGTTTTGTACTAGTCATGACTAGTTTTGTACTAGTCTCGACTAGTTTTATTCTAGTCTCGACTAGTTTTCTACTAATCTCGACTAGTGATGGACTAGTATTGTACTAGTCTCGACTGGTTTTATACTAGTCTCGACTAGTGATGGACTAGTATCGGACTAGTTTTGTACTAGTCTTGAATAGTTTTGTACTAGTCATGACTAGTTTTGTACTAGTCTCGACTAGTTTTATACTAGTCTCGACTAGTTTTGTATTAGTGTTGACTAGTTTTGGAATAGTTTTCTACTAGTATCGACTAGTTTTGTACTAGTCTCGACTAGTTTTGTACTAGTCTCAACTAGTTTTGTACTAGTCTCGACTGGTGACGGACTAGTATTTGACTAGTTATTTACTTATCTCGACTAGTCGTGGACTAGTATCGGACTATTTTTGTACTAGTCTCGACTAGCTTATACTAGTCTCGACTAGTTTTGTACTAGTCATGACTAGTTTTGTACTAGTCTCGACGAGCTTTGGACTAGTTGTGTACAATTCTTGACTAGTTTTGTACTAATCTCGACTAATGATGGACTAGTCTCGACTAGTTTTGTACTAGTCTCGACTAGTTTTGTACTAGTCTCGACTAGTTTTGTAGTAGTCTCGACTAGTTTTGTACTAGTCTCGACTAGTTTTCTACTAATCTCGACTAGTGATGGACTAGTATCGGACTAGTTTTGTACTAGTCTCGACTGGTTTAATACTAGTCTCGACTCTCGACTAGTGATGAACTAGTATCGGACTAGTTTTGTACTAGTCTCAAATAGTTTTGCACTAGTCTCGACTAGTTTTGTACTAATCTCGACTAATGACAGACTAGTCTCGACTAGTTTTGTACTAGTCTCGACGAGTTTTGGACTAGTTTTGTGTAAGTCTCGACTAGTCTTGTACTAGCCTTTACTAGTTTTATACTAGTCTCGACTAGTTTTGTACTAGTCATCACTAGTTTTCTACTAGTCTCGACTAGTTTTATACGAGTCTCGACTAGTGACGGACTAGTATTTGACTAGTTTTTTACTTATCTCGACTAGTCGTGGACTAGTATCGGACTATTTTTGTACTAGTCTCGACTAGCTTACACTAGTCTCGACTAGTTTTGTACTAGTCATGACTAGTATTGTACTAGTCTCGACTAGTTTTATACTAGTCTCGACTAGTTTTATACTAGTCTCGACTAGTTTCATACTAGTCTCGACAAATTTTGGACTAGTTTTGTGTAAGTCTCGACTAGTTTTGTGTAAGTCTCGACTAGTTTTTTTCTAGTTTCGACTAGTTTTGTACTAATCTCGACTAGTTTTGTACTAGTCTCGACTAGTTTTGTAGTAGTCTCGACTAGTTTTGTACTAGTCTCGACTAGTTTTGTGGTAGTGTCGACTAGTTTTGGAATAGTTTTCTACTAGTATCGACTCGTTTTGTACTAGTCTCGACTAGTTTTGTACTAGTCTGGACTGTTAACGGACTAGTATTTGACTAGTTTTTTACTAGCCTCGACTAGTCATGGACTAGTATTGGACTAGTTTTGTACTAGTCTCGACTAGTTTATACTAGTCTCGACTAGTTTTATACTAGTCTCGACTAGTTTTGTACTAGACTCGACTAGTTTTGGAATAGTTTTGTACTAGTCTCGACTAGTTTTGTACTAGTCACGACTAGTTTTGTGCTAGTCTTGACTAGTTTTGTACTATTCGCGACTAGTTTTGTGCAAGTCTCGACTAGTGATGGACTAGTATCGGACTAGTCTTGTTCTAGTATCGACTCGTTTTGTACTAGTCTCGACTAGTTTTGTACTAGTCTCGACTGGTGACGGACTAGTATTTGACTAGATTTTTACTAGTCTCGACTAGTCATGGACTAGTATTGGACTAGTTTTGTACTAGTCTCGACTAGTTTATACTAGTCTCGACTAGTTTTATACTAGTCTCGACTAGTTTTGTACTAGACTCGACTAGTTTTGGAATAGTTTTGTACTAGTCTCGACTAGTTTTGTACTAGTCACGACTAGTTTTGTGCTAGTCTTGGCTAGTTTTGTACTATTCGCGACTAGTTTTGTGCAAGTCTCGACTAATGATGGACTAGTATCGGACTAGTCTTGTTCTAGTTTCGACTAGTATTATACTAGTCTCGACTAGTTTTATACTAGTCTTGACTAGTTTTGTACTAGTCTCGACTGATGACGGACTAGTATTTTACTATTTTGAACTAGTCTCGACTAATGTTGGACTAGTCTCGACTAGTTTTGTACTAGTCTCGACTAGTTTTGTACTAGTTTCGACTAGTTTTGTGCTAGTCTCGACTAGTGATGGACTAGTATCGGACTAGTTTTATACTAGTCTCGACTAGTTTTGTACTAGTCTCGACTAGTGATGAACTAGTATCGGACTAGTTTTGTACTAGTCTCGACTAGTTTTGCACTAGTCTCGACTAGTTTTGTACTAATCTCGACTAATGAAGGACTAGTCTCGACTAGTTTTGTACTAGTCTCGACGAGTTTTGGACTAGTTTTGTGTAAGTCTCGACTAGTTTTATACAAGATTCAGATTCAGATTCAGATTCAGATTTATTTATTTGCCATCAATGTAGGTACAAGTTTAAGATGATACAAATAGCTGACGGTTACCGCTACATTCTACCTTACGGCATGCAAATTCATAGAGACTAATATATTGCATACAATATTATTATAAATTAACAACTAACATGTCATTCTAATTAACACAAACAGACTTATAGAGTTAAACAAAAAAATCGAAGCTAATAAAAAAACTCAACTACGAATATTTTATTACTGCATCGCATCGTAAATAAATACGTCGCACTGAAATGCAGTGCGACGTATTACGAGGGGGAGACAGACTGGCAGAGCAAGCGTTCCCAAGACCTACAGGCCCGAATAACCTCGCCTTAAGTCCAGATTTTCTCATTTTTTCATAGGCGTTGCACGCGGGGTTCCGGAATTAGTCTTTTAAGATAAACCGGGACCATCCCTATGTGCTGATGGTGACCACCGGGTTGGTCCCATACTCCCCGACCTCACTCCCCAGAGGTCGGGTGCCTTTTGAAGGTTTCCCCCCGATAAAAAAAAGTTTTCTCATAAAGTTTTCCATAACTGATCTCAGTAAACTCAGAAAGTACAGGACAGGGTGTAAAAAAACACATCACACAGCCGTCAGATACTCATTTTTTACAGCAAACATTGCACAAAAATAATTGCTGGGAAACGACTTAAATATTTTTTTACCATTGCCACTCGAAAAAGGGCATTTTATTCATCGAAAACAGTGAATAAAACTCTCTTTTAGTCACTGAGTGAATAAAAACATTTTGAATTTGGAACAAGCACGAATATACGAATTATATACAAAAATAAATAAAACGTGCTGAAAGTACGTACTGGCTGGCTATACGGAGCTATTCCATAATAAAAAAAAAACCCGCCATTTTAGGTTCTTTTCTATCTGTTATCGTTGTTTTAAGTCATTGGAAAATCTAATAACATAAATTATAATAAAATGAGTTCTTCCAGTGACGAAAATGAGACACTAACTCCGGAATCATTTCGAAATAAAGCAGCAATTATAGTAAAATGTGATAAATACTATACTACTATTTATTTTCTCGCAGTCAATGGTAAAAAGTAGAGTACACAACTCGTGAAAAAAATAATTCATCTCGGTCCTTGTATCCCTCGCTCCGCTCAGGATTCAAATCTAGAATACCTCGCTACGCTCGGGATTCTATTCTAGAATCCTTCGCTGCTCTCGGGATCCAACGTAGTCCCTCGAATTAAATTCCCTTTTTTTTCACTTGTTGTATAATCTACTATTTTTGTGAAATTTTGCTGTTTGCGGTAGTCCGCAATGAAACACATAAAAACATTGTGCTTATACAAACAACAGTACAGGTGTCGTTGGGGATTTAACGTTGTGTTATAACATTAAAAACTTGTAAAAAAAACGTAGGTATGTAAAAGTTGTAATTTTGACCTTCAATATCTCCGTAACCAGAAGATTCCCAGGTATGGTCCAGTACAATAAAATAATTAGGTACAATGACAGGGATTTACAAGTGACCCTCGGCTTCGTTAAGTGTCTTTTTACACCCGTTATGAATTGAAAAAGTCACATTGGTACTTTGTTCGCAGGAAATCGTTCTGCTACCGTCGTCTGTCGTATCTGTCATCCAAGTTCAAGATGCACCAGCTTCTGAACGAGCTGCACGAGCTGGCGCTGCAGAAAGCCGTGCCACATCGAGACTTCTACAACGTCAGGTGAGAATTCTATCACGCCTCATCTGCCTAACCTTTTCCCAAATACACACATCAAAAGTGTCTAGGGATCAAGCATTTTTATGCGGATTTCTTGAGATTGAGATGTGGCTTTGTAATAAATTTATGATTTTATAAATTTATATGGATCCTTTTTGGTGCATTTCATAATTTGAATCAGGAACTGTGAATCAAATTCGAGTAAAAGATGAAAATCAGCTGTCAATATTTTCCCTATAAAAACATACAACGCATTGAAGACATTATTAGTGCTACTGAGTCCCTACTACTGATTAAAACCAACGTTATTATGGAGCGGCGACGTCATTTAAGCAGGGAAGAAATGCTCAGAGCCGTGGGAATGATAGAAGCTGGTTCCCGGCAACGTACTGTGGCTTTAGCTCTGAATACAAGTCAGAGTGTTATCAGTCGACTTTGGACACGTTACCGAAGCACTGGTACCGTGGCTGAGCGCCATGGAGGACGGTATCGCTGCACCACACGGAGACAAGACCGATACATTCAAATCTTAACTCGAAGAGCTCCAGCAATAACCGCCATGATGTTAGCCGTGAGGCTTCATCACTCTTCAGGGAACTTAATTAGCGACCAAACAGTCAGAAACCGCTTGCATGAAGTGAACCTTCATTCCCGAAGACCGCTACGGGTACCACCTATAGCAATGCACAATCGTAGGATTCGATATCAATGGGCTCTTGAACACAGAAATTGGGCAGAAGAACAATGGCGTTTCGTGTGCTTTTCTGATGAGTCTCGTTTTGGTATGAGACCGGATACAAGACGTATACGACACTGGAGAACCCCTGGACGCCAACAGCGATTAAAATCCTGCCAGGAAGTCCATCCTTATAGTGGTGGAACCATCATGGTATGGGCGGGTATTTGGATCGGCGGAAGAACTGAGTTGATTTGGATCAGAGGCAACCTCAACGCTCAAATTTATGCTGAGACGATTGTATCAGACGTCATCGTTCCTCTACAAGTGCAAATCGGTCCCTTATTTCAGTTAATGCATGATAATGCACGACCGCACACCGCAAGAGTTGTAAGACAGACTCTCGCCGCAGCTAACATCAATGTCCTGCCCTGGCCTGCTCAGTCGCCAGACTTGAACCCGATTGAGCATGCATGGGATATGCTACAGAGAAGAGCTCTGCCGAATATGGAGGGTATCCAGTCGCAAGAAGACCTTTTTTTGTTGTTGCAACGAACATGGGCGGCCATTCCACAGCGTGATTTGGATGAACTCATTTTGAGTATGCCAAACCGATGTTCTTGTGTTGTTAGTGTTCGCGGTAGAAACACGGATTATTAATTGTTTAATAAATAATAAATAAATAAATTCATTTATTTCAGGTACATTACACCCATTGCCACACGATATAAATTAATAGAAAATACAATAGAAAAATCAAATCAGATAAATATTAAATTAAATAAAATGAAATCAATAAAAATCAAATTAAATCAAAATAAATCGCGTAAAATTAATTCAAATTAAAACAAATAATTAAAATTAAAATAATTAAAAAAATTAATAGAATAAATTAAATTTAAAAAATTTTGAACCCAAAACTTGTAGTACATTTGGTTAGTATACATACGACTTAGAAACTAGTGTTAGTACTTACATCTACAAGAAAAAACAACACAAACTATTCAATAACACGCCACAGTGGCATGTAGGCGCATCCAAAGTCCCAGTATGGGGCTGTCCCACCTATCAGCTATAGTTTTCAGGATGTTGTTGGGACTGGCGCGTACCCTGCGCATAGTGGAAGCGCAACGCTTGCGAATGATAGCGTGAAAGCCATCTATTCTCGCCTCCGCGAACATGCCGGATGCACTGCAGTAGCGCGGCAGCCCCATCAGCACCCTGAAAGCATTATTGTATTGTACGCGCAGGGTGCTGTATGCCCTCTGCGTGTAGTTGACCCACAGACTGCACGTATAGAACGACTGACAGTACGCCTTAAATAGTGTAGCCTTTACTTCCGTCGAACATTTTGCAAATCTGCGAGCCAACATATTGCAGCGGACAGCCAACGCCCTGCGCTCACGCTCAATATCCAGACTGTCTTTTAGGTCTTCGGAAACCCAGTGACCCAGATACTTGAAAGAAGTGACTTGCTTTAAGGCACTTCCGCAAAGTTTCAACTGTGGTTCAATCGGGTAAGTTTTAGTGCCTGCCTTGAAGACTAGTACCTCACTTTTCTTAACATTGTATCTGAGCCCATGAGTCTCCGCGTACCTCTCACATATCGTAAGCAGGTCTATCATTGCGTTAATTGAAGGGCTCAGCAACACCATATCATCAGCATAACTAATATTGTTGACGCATACTCCGTCCACATGACAACCCTGATAGGTGTTGCTGAGCTCGACGATCAACCTGTTTATGTACAGACTGAAAAGGCGAGGGGAGGTCAAGCCGCCCTGCCTCACCCCGCACTCCAGCCTATACTCATCCGATAACGAGCCAGCCCACCTTACACAATTTGTCTGATTGTTATACCAAAACCGTAGAATTGATATAACTTCTCTATCCACTGACGTATCATTCAATAGTTTCTGCCACAGCAATTCGTACGACACCAGATCAAACGCTTTGGAAAGGTCTAGGAAACACGCAAAAACAGGCGTTTTCCTAGACGTATAGTACTGGACAGTGTGCTTGAGAGACAGTATGGCACTCTCTGTGGAGAGACCAGGTCTGAACCCAAACTGCGCATCATGCAGTTCGATGCGGTTCGCCATATGCCTATCAAGCAAACTGTCCAGCACCTTGGCAATGACCGTAGCAAGGGATATGGGCCTATAGTTCGAGAGATCTGATGTGTCCCCAGTCTTATCCTTTACAATAGGTACAACCACAGTTTTCATTAAGTCACAGGGCAGATGAGCGTGGCTTAGACAGAGTGAAAAGAACATCGCCAGTACCCTGGGCAGGTGAACTCCTGCATGCTGCAGGTGCTCGATACTGAGGTAGTCATGCCCTGGTGACTTGCCCCTAATCATACTTTTAATAACAGCAGCAACATCTTTTGCTGAGAACCTGACATTTAACTCCTTCATACAGTCCTCAGCATCGACCACCTGTGATGCGGAGCCAAGAGGAGAATCAGTCTTAAAATGCTTCATAAACAAGTTTGCTATCGCAGTAGGCTCATGCTGCCCCGCCACGCTGACGGGGACGCCCGGCCTCGGATTTAATCTATTGGTATTTTTCCAAAACCTTGAAAACTCTTTAGATTTATGATTTTCAGCTATGATGTCCATTTTAATTTTATTTTGATTGTTCTGACACCATCTTAACTTTGATTTAAAGACTTTTCTAGTTTCGCACATACGTTCATACACAGAACCAGATATTGGTTTACGAGACATACTCCACACTTGAAAAGCAAGCCGGGCGTCCGCGTGAGCCTGCTTAACATGCCTATTCCAACCGACAACATGTTTCCTCTTTCTACCCCCTCCCGCATCCACATTACTGGGACCTTGGGCAGCCTCTGTAAGTATACAGACAATGTTTTTATACATATTGTCCAATATGTCTTTATGGTTGGAATCCTCACAACACCCGTTAGCACATTCTCTAAATTCTAATGGAAAATTGATTTCCCTTAACATTGTATGACATATTTCTCTGTATTGACTTATTTGACTAGCATTCCGTTCACCCCATATCGCAAAGTTTTTACTCACACTGGGTGTCACAATTGTAGGTTTTATCATATTAAAATTACACTGTAACTGTATAGGCATGTGATCCGACCAATACGTATCATACAACACAGTTGCACCAACGAGCAGACCCCTCGCGGCCTCGGTCACTACACAGTGGTCGAGCCAGCGGTGGCAACCGTGCGCGTCACTCACGAAAGTGTACGTACCTTGCGGCAGTAAGTCCAGGTCCGCACAGGTCCAACACTGCTCCTCACAAAAGCTCAAAAGTTCACCACCGAATAGCTCGCCTGGGTGAGCGTTAAAATCGCCAAGTATGATCACTGATTGCACATTATTACTTTCTACTATCGCACTAATTTCACTAAGACAATCTGTAAACACAGTTACGTTCTCGTTCGAGTCCGTAGGCATATACACCGAGAAAATTAGTATGGAACGATCCCGCGACACTATCTTTATAGCTACAAGTCGAACGTTGCTACAACTAATTACCGTAACAGATGTAAATAGGCTCTTCCTCCACAATAAAGCCACCCCTCCATAAGGCCTTCCACGTAGCACTCCCGCTGAGGTGTCGACTGCCGAATTACCAGTAAAAGCGAAATCATCATCTATTTGTCCAAGAAAGGCGATATCATGTGGCAAGAGCCAAGTTTCTTGTAACGCGATAACGTCGGCCGCTACACACAGACGCCTCACACAGTCAACAGATCTTTTAATACATTTACAATTGAAAGTTATTAGGGTCGTATTATCCATTTATATTATGTGTAAGATTCATTTTCAGAGTATTTTCTCTGTCTGTTTTCTTTTTAGTAAAGTCTATAAATTTACGATATGATATACCTTCAGGCCAAAAATCATCACTCATGAATATATGATACTTATGTTTTGGAACAGAAATCTTGTATGCATTATAACTTTTGGGCATCTTCATTATCATTTTCTCAATAAGTTTAAGTTACCCAATAAAATTTTAGAGAAAACTGTTATTTCAGTCTTTTTTTCGAACTTTTGTGTTAGTGGTTCAAATGTCAAAAATCCCTTTATTAGGAAAATGGCAAATTTCTTTATTAATGCAAAGGTGACTTGGTTTATCGTTACTGTGACAAACGAAAACACTTTATTTGATGAATCCTTAAAGAAAATTTTAATTAATATCAATCAGGATGTAGTGACTTCATACATAGCGCATCAACACGTCCGACCGCGACGGCGCGCGGCCAGCCACTGACTGAGGGCCGCGGACATGGCGTACGCCATCTGCGGCGTCGTGGAGACTGCATTGGCAGAATCATCGGCGAGAGACAACAGGCCGACGCAGGAGCAAGCTAGCGACTGAGAGCGCCAGTGTTGCCGCAACTGAGTTCCCAAAAGGTACATATCTAGCGAAGAAAAGGTACATTTTGAGTTAAAAAGGTACATGCTTTTACTAAAATCGGAAACTTAATCTAATATTATAAAATCTCGTGTCACAGTGTTTGTGGTCGCACTCCACCGAAACCGCTCGACCGATTTTTATGAAATTTTTAATGTATATTTGGTAGGTATGAGAATAGGTCGTAAAGTAAATTAAATTAATTTCACACCGTTAATATGAAAAAAAACCGGTCAAGTGCGAGTCGGACTCGCGCACCGAGGATTCCGTACAAAGTAGGTATGTAACTACAAATTTACGGTTTTCGGATTTTTGCCTTTACTTGTGCTACATGACCTTGTTTCTTGCCAAATTTCATGATTCTAGGTCAACGGGAAGTACCCTACTTATAGGTTTTGATTCCCTTGCGAGTAGTTGTGAGTTTGAAAATATGCGGCTTTAAATTGCTGTTTCTTCAATGCATCAAGCAACGCAACGCATCAATTGTTTGTTTCAACGCATTCAAGCATTGACATAGAAATTTGAGTTTGTTACAGATTAAAGGTATTATAGACCTGAGTATTTGATATGAATTTCAATTTAATACCTCTACGCGTTCGTAAGGGAAAGGGGTAATAAGTTTAAAATTATTAAAAATATTTTTATTATGTGATGTAACTAAAAATTTACAGTTTTCACAATTTTTCCTTTATTTTATATTTTTCCTGTGTTGATAAGAAGTTGCTTCGTACCAAATTTCAAGATTCTGAGTTCACGGGACCCTGTAGGTTTTGATTCCCTTGCGAGTGTCAAAAATTTGCGGCATAAACGGCTGTATCTTTTGATTGCGTTGGCTTAGAAGTTAATTTTTTCACAGCTTCAAGAGACAGTAGACCTGAGTATTTGATATAAAGTCCAGCTTGATAACTCCACGCGTTCCTGAGAAAAAGGGTCTTGACAGACAACGGACGGGACGGACAACAAAGTGATCATATACGATACAATATTCATTGCCTTTACATGCTCTGTGTCATTGCCTACTCTCGGCGGAAGCGAAACAGAGCTACTTCCTATTCTTACACTTCGTAGGACCGAAGATCTATCTAGTTTTCTCGTTTTGGCAGCGGTTTCAAATTTTGGATGTTAAGTTGAAAAGGTACGTAAAATGGACCCCATTACACATTACACATGGGAGGCCTAAAAGGTACGTCAAATGTGTAAAATGTACGCTAACGGCAACGCTGGAGAGCGCGCGGCCGGCCGGGGGATATTTATAGACTTCGCACCGGCCCAAACCGAAGAACCAGGAGGAACGAATAACAAATCCTATGCATTGCGCGCGCGGGCCCTGATTGGTTGATTATTTATAATGCTATGTGCCAGACACCACTAAATACATAGATCTAAAAAACAATATAAATAGAACAAATAAATGTAAAATACACAAATCGACATTCGAGTTTAATTTCCGACAAGATATCCCCAAAAGTGGTGACCCCGACGTGATCCCGAAAACCGTCAACCACGTAGAAGAACATGCCGAACGAAGAACCGAAAATCGTACTCGACAGCGAAGGCGTGGAAGCCATTTCCTTAAAGTCGCGCCTACCGCTGTTCTGGCGTGACAAACCCAGACTTTGGTTCGCGCAGTTCGAGACCATGATTGCCAGCCAGAAACTAAGCGACGAGAACAAATCCGGTCTCGCTGTTTCTCAACTTGAGAAGGTAGACGTGGAACAAGTAGGGGATATCATCATGTCGCCGCCCAGCACAGGGAGGTACGACGTGCTCAAGAAGAGATTGTTATCCGTCTACGAGGAGTCGGAGAACAAGCAGTTGCAGAAACTGCTCAACGACGTCGAACTAGGCGATCAACGTCCGTCGCAACTATTGCGGCGAATGCGAGATCTAGGCCGAAGCATGATTCCCGACCAGACGCTACGCATGTTGTGGATGAGCCACTTGCCAGCAGCAACACGAGCGGTGCTGTCAGTGAGTGAAGAGTCAAACTTGGACACACTGGCAGCGATGGCAGATAAAATGGATGAGCAAACCAAGGAAATATCATCTATTTGTTCCTGCGTTCGCGGCGCAGATACTACAAGCCCATCGACTTCTTCTTCAGCAGAAACGAAAATAATGAATATGATCGAATCCCTCACTAAAGAAGTCGCTGAGTTAAGATTGGATCGAGCGCGAGGCAACTACCGTCGTTCACAAAATTATCGGTGCGGGGCGCGGTCACGGTCAAGATCATCGAAACGAGCTACGGATATATGTTTTTATCACCAAAAGTTTGGAAAGCACGCATACAAATGTCTGAGACCGTGCAATTATGACAAGACGAAATCGTCTCAGGAAAACTAGAAAAGACTTCAGCTACGACGGGAGCCGAAGTCAACGAACTAGCGAACCGCCGTCTATTTATCAAGGAATTATCAACGGGACTTCATTTTCTAATCGACACTGGTGCGAACGTGTCAGTATTACCAGTACGAGGAACAAAAGGACGGAAACCAAACCCAAGTAATTACTTGTATGCTGCCAACGGTTCGTCAATACCCTCTTACGGTGAACAATCGATGGTACTGAACATTGGACTACGACGGCCGTACAGATGGAGTTTTGTGGTTGCTGAAGTGAAACGCCCCATAATTGGCGCTGATTTCTTACACAAACATCAGCTAACAGTGGACATTCACGGAAAAAAACTCGTAGATAAGCGAACCAGTCTGTCCGTTGTGGGTTACGTAACCACGTCACCGGATCACAGCGTTAACACAGTGAATAGCCAGCAACCATACCACGACCTACTCGCAAAATATCCTGACATCACTCGACCGTCCTTGAAACTCTGTCACAGCGAAGTGGAACACCAGATCGAGACAACGGGACCGCCCATCTATTCAAAGGCAAGACCACTATCGCCTCACAAGTACAAGGTGGCGAAGGAAGAATTTGAAGCAATGATGGAACAAGGAATCTGCAGGCCTTCAAACAGCCCATGGGCGAGTCCGCTTCACCTAGTACTGAAGAAGGACGGCACGTACCGAGCATGTGGAGATTATCGTCGTCTCAACGCCATGACAGTACCAGACCGTTACCCGATACCCAGACTGCACGACTTCACCTACAATTTACTAGGAAAGAAAATCTTTTCCATAATCGACCTACGGAAAGCATATTACCAAGTCAGAAATCGCGAAGAAGATATTATGAAAACAGCAGTCATCACTCCATTTGGCCTTTTCGAATTCGAAAGAATGTGTTTTGGTCTACGCAACAGTGGTCAAACGTTCCAACGTCACATCGACAGTGTACTCCGAGGACTACCTGTTTTCCCTTTTGTGGATGACATATTAGTGGCTTCGAAAAATAAAGAAGAGCACAGAAGAGATTTAGAAGAGGTGTTTAAAAGACTCAACAGCAACGGGTTACAACTCAACGTCGCAAAATGTACGTTCGGCCAAACAACACTTGATTTCTTAGGCTATACCATATCCCCAGAAGGAATAAAGCCAACACAAGAAAAAACTAAGGCCATTACGTCATATCCATTACCGCAGACGATTCAACAACTTCGTCGTTTCTTAGGAATGATGAATTTTTATCGTGAAAACATTCCGCACGCCGCCGAACATCAAAAGGAACTCAACGCTTATCTACGTGACTCGAAAAAGAACGATAAAACACAAATTCAATGGAGCGAAACTGCAAAGAATGCATTTGAGAAATGCAAAGAAGACATCAGCAATGCTACACTACTATCATACCCATCATCAAGCCTACCTTTCGCCCTAATGACAGACGCGTCGGACACCTGCGTGGGAGCTGTACTTCAACAGCAAATCGCAGGGAAATGGAAACCACTCGGGTTTTTCTCGAAAAAGCTCAACGACGCTCAAAGAAAATACTCCACTTACGACAGAGAGCTGCTATCGATATATATGGCTGTTCGTCACCTTCGCCGGATATTTGAAGGCCGTGACGTCACCATCTTCACCGACCACAAGCCGCTTGTCAATGCACTGAAGGCAACGAGTAAGAACGAAACGCCACGCCGCACTCGCTATTTGGAGTACATCGGGCAATTCGTCAACTGTATAAGGGTAGTTCTTCAAAAAGTATTCTCCGCGTAACTTTCATGGCGATTTTTTTTTGTTGAATAATCTACAAATAAATGTATACACATTTAAGACGCTGTAAAAATAATACGTAATTTTTTTTATTTTATGTAAATCAGTGCATAAACTACTGAGATATTCTATTTTTAAATTTCTGTGCCCACGAAAGTTACGAAAGACGGCACGAAAGTTACAGACGTATTTTCTACAGGCAAAATATAGTTTCAAATCCTTATTTTTTCTCAAATTTCCAGTTTATAAAATAAAAGACAAGAGAAGAGATTATTTATGAATCAACTTGTATTTTGAGATCAACAATTATAGTGTTTTGAGATCATTTTATTAGTACTCATTATTAACTTAGGTTGCTAACAATTGCTTTGCTCCAGGAAATTAAACTTTAAAATTTACAACATAAACATAATTATTACTTACTACTTATTGCTGGCAGATAATGTGTGCTTTAGAAATGCTTAGAATCATATAATACTAGCTGCGCCCCGCGGTTTCACCCGCGTAAGTTTCGATCCCGTGGGAATATCGGGATAAAAAGTATCCTATGTGTTATTCTGATGTATAAGCTATATTACTGTAAAGTTTCATCAAAATCCGTTCAGTAGTTTTCGCGTGAAAGAGTAACAAACATCCATACATCCATACATAAAAACTTTCGCATTTATAATATTAGTAGGATGATACCATTTTCTGCCAGCTGCTTTATTAGTAGTCTACATATTATTTTTATAAATTTTCAGTCTAGTATCATTTTGAATTTTAAGAAAAGACATTTCCATGGCTACGGGTATCACTCATTTGTGAATTACCATTAAACATAATAAAAATCACAATATTTAAGATATGTAATCAATGTAATTAGAAATTATTACAAACAATTTTTTGCGTTTATTTTTCAGTCTTTCTTCTTTGAAGTTATTTAAGTCTATAATCACAAAATGTTTGTCTTAAGTTGTCAATAAATCACGAAAGCCATGCACTTCCCAACATAATTAGTAATATTAATATCAACTTAATTTTTATAAAAAAAAAAACTATAAGTACAGGATATTTTTTAAGTAGTGCGCAAATTTTGACAGGGTGTTCTACCCATTAATATGAACTACTTTCACTATCGGACCAACACTGAAACCACGAAAAAAAAATCTGCTGTTTTGTGAGTAGTAGGTACATTTTGGTAGAGTAGGTATTGAACTTATCAATGAATGAATTTAGTTGAAGACCCACGTCTTCAACAAAATTTGGAGATTCGGGGCACTCGATCATATTTTCCTGAAGAGCAACGTTCGTCTCGCTCTTTCATTCTTGACGAAAAAGTCGGCTTCTTCTGTGGTTTTGCTCTCTCACGGCTCTTTTCCTTCTACTACTCATTTCACTAACTGGGATGGCATATCCTTCTGCTTTTCTTTTGTAGTACCTTTCTCTTGCCTTCATTTTTACTGCATTGTGTAACTCTGTATTATTTTACTGCATTGTGTAACTCTGTATTATTTTTTATTCTTCCTCTTCTTCTTATCTCTGCTAGACGCTTTTTCTCCCGTCGCTCCTTTGCACTTTGCGGTGCCATAGTGTCGGTTTGAACGTAATCTGAAAATAATTTTAACCAGACAAAATTAACAAGACTGCTGTGAGTAATTAATGTAGGTAAACTACAAGACTATCAGAAAGTATGACGCTGACGATGGGACTTTTTAAGCAAGGGGGATACAATTGGTAAAACAGCCCAGTTTGGGGTGGGGAAAACTGTTAAATTGGCTACCAGAAAACCTACAAACAGAAATATATAAGTACCTACTACGAGTCGTCAAAAGAAAAAAAATTAAACACATACATGCATAAACACTTATACAAATACATGACAACTTTTTTGAGCTTCGCGATAATCGAGTAAATGCATCTGCAGCGTCACAAGTAATCTAAAGTTATCATTCAATAGAGATATATAACTTTCGTGGTGCGCTAGCTAACTTTCGTGGACAAATAACCACGAAAGTTGTGGCACGAAAGTTACGAAAATTTCACATTTTTGAGAATTACGATTAAACTTATAGGTAAATAAACAAACAAAGTACTTAGGAATAATCTCGAAGATCTATCTTATTCCTTGATACAAAATGAGTTGGAAAATTATAAGCATTATCCTTCAAAATATGCGCATGAAAGTTTCTAGACCAAGGCTACTTGAAAATATTCAAAGAATAACTCACCTCGTATTTTTTTTGTTTAGAAGCGATGAACGTATCTTTCTCCCCCACTGACGCCGGGATACTACTGAGCGTCCGCGCAGCTAAAACGTGTAGGGACAAGTTGGCGCTCTTGGAAGATAGGTGCAGTTTTGTAGCGCGTTTTCGAAACTAACAAAATCGTGTGACAGAGACATAATGCCTAATAACTATTGTAACTTATGAGATAAAATTAATGTTCTTTGATAATTATGATGCATAGCTAAATACAAAAGTTATCAAAGTTTGCCGTGAGCGCGAACAGAGTGTGACGCGCGAAGAACACCGATTTTGCTCCCGTTTTCGACATTAGATATTTTTTTTTATAAACATTATAAATAATTTTAGATGTTTAATGTTTAAATTACGTACACATATAAATAAAGATTAATCTGTATTTGGTCCTAAGACTGAATGTTTAATAGGTTACGAATTAAGACCGTGTGACCGCGTTTTGAGGGACCTTGAAGAAGTACCCATAAAACACATAGCAGGCAAAGATAATATCGTCGCCGACGCGTTATCGAGAGTGGAATCAATTTCATGCCCGTCGCCGATCGACTACGACGAGTTAGCGAAAGCACAGAGTACAGACGCGGAGCTCAAACTGTTGACAAAAAACGAGCGCTACGCATTCACACCCACCAAGTTACATGGAACGTCAAAATTAATCAACTGCGAGATGTCAACAGGGGTTGCTCGTCCTTTCTTACCCAAGGGATACAGAAAACGAGCCTATCAAGCAATGCACGACTTGAACCACCCCGGCGTGAGAGCAACCAGACGACTAGTCACAACACGATTTTTCTGGCCATCGATGAAGAAAGACGTTACAGAGTGGACGAGAACTTGCACCCAGTGCCAGCGCGTAAAAGTTCAGCGGCACACGAAATCACCAATTGCAAGCTTCCAAAAAGTTGACCGACTGGCTCATGTGCATATTGATATCGTCGGGCCACTACCAATATCGAACAGCTGTCGTTACTTACTCACAATGATTGACAGAGCGACCAAGTGGCCAGAGGCACAAGCAATCGAAGAAATAACAGCGGAGAAGGTAGCCAACGCATTTTACGAAGTCTGGATATCAAGATACGGGTGTCCGGCAACGATAACAACAGACCAAGGTCGGCAATTCGAGTCCGAATTGTTCAACAACTTAATGCACCGCATGGGCATCGAACGCATACGGACTACAGCTTACCATCCTCAGTCCAACGGTCTGATAGAACGTTGGCACCGCACGCTAAAGACGTCACTCGCCGCAAAACTAAACACGACCAACTGGGCTCACGAAATGCCTACTGTTCTATTGGGCCTACGCGCGGTTTTTAAAGAAGATATCGGAGCTAGTGCGGCCGAGTTATTGTACGGACAAACGCTAAGATTGCCAGGAGAGTTCTATGATGAAGCTGTGACATCGCGTCGACACCACAACCCATCGTACTTTATGAGCCACCTAAGCGAAGCACTGAAAAAGGCACAAGCGCAGCGTGATAGTACAGGCAGGAATCGTGCAATATTCATTCACGGCGACCTGCATACATGTACGCACGTATACATACGCAACGATGCAGTCCACAAGCCGTTATCACCAACTTATAATGGTCCGTATCGAGTCATCGCTCGCCACGATAAATATTTTAAAGTGCAGATGGAGAATAGGTGCTCCAATATATCGATTGACAGACTGAAGCCTGCCTATTATATGAGTCCAGAGCAAGAAGCAACTGAAGCAACACATACTTACGCGCATATAACAAGAGCAGGAAGAGTGTCAAAACCTCCGGTACGCTTCGCTGGCGGGGAGTAATGTAGTGACTTCATACATAGCGCATCAACACGTCCGACCGCGACGGCGCGCGGCCAGCCACTGACTGAGGGCCGCGGACATGGCGTACGCCATCTGCGGCGTCGTGGAGACTGCATTGGCAGAATCATCGGCGAGAGACAACAGGCCGACGCAGGAGCAAGCTAGCGACTGAGAGCGCGCGGCCGGCCGGGGGATATTTATAGACTTCGCGCCGGCCCAAACCGAAGAACCAGGAGGAACGAATAACAAATCCTATGCATTGCGCGCGCGGGCCCTGATTGGTTGATTATTTATAATGCTATGTGCCAGACACCACTAAATACATAGATCTAAAAAACAATATAAATAGAACAAATAAATGTAAAATACACAAATCGACATTCGAGTTTAATTTCCGACAAGATATCCCCAAAAAGGAGAAAAGTTATTGCAAAAATATATGTTGATCCCTAGACACTTTTGATGTGTGTATGTTGTAGTCGGCTTTCAGTCTAACCGGATGCCGCTGAATACACCAGTATTTTACATGTAGCGACTGCCTATCTGATCTCTACAATCCAGTTACTGGGTGATACAATACCACTTGGTAAAACTGGTTGTCAGCCTTTCGGGCTTCTGACGACCCGTAACGACTGTCAAAGATCCAGGAATGACAGCCGGGACCAACGGCTTTTCGTGCTTTCTGAGGCACGGAAGGGTTTCGGTATGTAAAGATGGTCCCATCCACAGACCGATTCCAGCGTTTCCAATATGATTTAAATATACCATTTGCAACTCGTTCAAGAAGACGACTCTCTTCATGGCACTACCAGAACTAGATGTAGAAGATAGGCAATCATATATGGGTCATACTCAGAAAAAGTGTACATTTGGTATCTTTTTTTGTCCCGCTACTTCATAATAAAGTAAATATCTAATATTATGATATTTTTTCATTTTTTCCCCCTTGTTGACATATTAGTCTATAATTATGAAGATTTTTCTGGTATTTTAACTTTAATTTCCATTAGAAGAGTATATTCATTGAGTGTCAAAACATTGTTATAAATATCATCGTACATTTTTTAGTGTCCCAATGACCATTACACATCTTGAGAGATGAATTGTTACGAATATTCATCGCTTTATTTAACATTGACTGTAGCTATATTATTCTTGATGAATCAAGTAACTAAATAGAACTAATTTTATTTGTAAATCATTTATAGAAAAAAATATTTTAATTAAACTAGTCTTGTCCCAAAATTTCGAAGTTTCGTTACTCAAGGTTAGTAACATTCAATAAAATTTGAAACGCAATTATTTAAAGTGGTATAAATATGTTTTCCTATTCTGGCAATACTATTACTTACGTCAAAATCACTGTCGCGGCAGCCATTATGTTTTCGCCGTAGTCATGAAGTCAAGACGTGTTTCAAGTGAATATTTACAAAAAATACCTCAGGGTGATAAACGACTGTTATTGTGGTAAGTTTATTATATTTTCTGTTTACTTACAATGTCCTTTTCTTTTTTTTTGCATTATCTTAACGAATACACTCATTGCTTGCGTGGTAAAGACGTAGTTAACGTAAAAATATTTTTAGAGGTTATAAGTTCTCAGATTTTATTCTCATTTTCGTTATATTGCGTTACGTTACGAAACTGAGAAATGTTTAAGCTTAGTTCACATAGTCAAAAAATATGTAACTATAATTACCGGCACGTAAGTTGGCTAAAGATTTTTGTAGTGGAGGAAGTTCGCGCATGCAAACATGTATGAAATTGTGCATGCGCGAACTTCCCCCCACTACAAAATCTTTGCCCAACTTACGTGCCGGTAACTATACCTACCTGTGTAGGTACTTATTCGTAGGTATGGCGATGTGGTGATCACAAATATCTAACTAAATTTCCTGTAGTTTCTACCTTTATTTTAATAATAAAATAACGATTTCAAGAAAATACTTTAATTTATAAATAAGTAAAACAAAAGCATAATTTGTAAGACAACTTATAAACCACTTAGGTAATAGGTAATACGGGCTGGTGTCCGCAACTTCACGTCAATGCGTGTATTTTGCGTACGATTTTATACCACTTATATTCGTTTCAGTAAAACACCATGGCTCCTGTGTCAAACGCCGAAAGACAAAAAAGATACAGAGATCGTCTTAAACAAAACCCAGTTAAGTACGAGGAAATGCGAAAAAACATTTAGAAAGATTTAAATTAAATAAATTAAAAATTAAGGAGCAGAACCAAAGCCAAAAAGAAAAAACAAGACAGAAGTGGAGAGAATACTCTGATCGCTACTATAAAAAGAAGAAAAATAAATCTGTTAGTGACCCGACTGCAGCAACAATTCCAAACGAGCATATTATAAAGAGGTGGAAACTTAAGACAATCAAGCTTCGAAAAGAAATAAAACGTTGCCAAGATGCATTAAATATGTCGTTAAAAAAACAAGAAACCATGAGAAAGCAAATCTACCGGCTAAAGCAAGAAAGGATTATTAACAAAAACCAGTCAAGACGACAAACAATTGAAGAAGAGCAGCCATCGACACCTGAATTTGAAATTCTATCCGAGTCTCTCAACTCAGTAAGTATACAAAGAGTCTGCGCGTAAAGAAAAAGCCGTCATTAAAAAAATTGTTAGTAATTCTTTAACTAAGAAGTATCGTATGGCCACAAAAATGGGACTAGCTATCGGAATAAAAGGGAGAATTCGCACTAAAATTTATTCGAGGAATAGTTTTAAAATTTTGACAGTTATTTCTTAGAAAAAATGTCAAATTTCAATTTTATTCCTCGAATAAAACATATCTGGCGATGGATAAATCAGCCCTAAGAAACTTTATGTTCTCGTAATAATAATATTAAAAACTCGTTTTGATATTTTTAAGTAGATCATTTTTAATTAGCTAATTTAATTACCGATGTGTAAACTATGTTTATGTTTTTACTAATAAACACATAATAAAGTTATTCCAAGTTTAAACCTAATTCCTGGTATAACTTTATTCCGTGTTTATTAGTAAGAGGGTAGAAGTTTAAAAAAAAAGATAATATAAGACTGTTATGCCAAATATAATCACGTGTTTTATTCGCCCAATCCATGTGTACTATACCTTATGACATCAGTTTCGTGACGGAGATTCTCAGTATCGTTACCTATCAGTTTAGTTACAAATTTAAAATGTACACTTTTTCTGAGTATGACCCATATCTGGCGTAGTAGAATATATTTTTGACTCTATAATTATACAGTCAATTTCTACTGCCATACTCGTATTCACGACTACTCACTAGCTAATATAGCTATCATTCATTAGGAAAGTGGACACTCACATCCACGCGGCGTCGTGCATGAACCAGAAACATCTCCTGCGCTTCATAAAGAAGACCCTGAGGACGCAGGCGGATGAGGTGGTGGACATCCGCAACGGTGTGCCCGTCACCCTCAAGATGGTGTTCGAGGATATGAAGTTGGACGCGTACGATCTTAATGTGGATATATTGGATGTGCATGCGGTACGAGTTTTTTAATATTTGCTAAAGGATGTCCACTGCAGGACTTATCGGCTGAAAGACGTCTGCTGCTGGACTTTGGCGTCCCCAAGTATTGCTACAATTATCGGTTCAGTGGTAACGAGATAATTTGTGTTCCTTCAGTGCACAGGGAGTTTCTTCCAACTATCGGTGATCTTATTCCATAATTATAAGTTCACCACGCTTAGCTCTAGGCTGACAAAATTATTTTTGTTATGAGACAGGAAGACACTATTACGACTACACACGTGGACGTCCACGTCAAGTAAAATGTATGGAAATGAAGAAGCTTTTAAATTTCCGTCCACGATAACGTTACAACGTGCACGTACTTTGGTCTGTATTTCCATATATTTAATGGACCGTCCACGATAATATCGTCATGTTAGAATTTATAAAAGCGCACATTGGCAGTGAGAACTGCTACTTATCTGATTGAGAGCTATGACATAAGCAGTAGGCACAGCTGGTAGACACTAGAGAAGATAATACAAAAAAAGAAAGGCAGACAATAAGTTTATTTGAACCAGGTTAAGTAAGGTACACAAATTTCACACAAAAAGAAAAAAATAGTCTTGTGCCTCACGACTGCGACAAATGTAGGTAGTTCAGCATAAATGTCAGACAACTAATGCCTGACGCTGGTTTTCAACTGGACCCTATGTTACGAGAACGTCTTACAAAAACACATAATACATGGGTCTCAACCCCACGACTTTAGTCTGGATCTGCAGGAATATATTCTAAACTGATTGTGAACAGGATCGCAACACGTTTCTCCGTTTCGACAAGTTCAACGCGAAGTACAATCCCGTTGGAGCGAGCTCTCTGAGGAACGCGTTCCTCAAGACTGACAACTACATGAACGGGAAGTATTTCGCCAGCATCCTCAAGGTATGTTGAGCACAATCAATCGCAGACCATTTACTTCTGGAGGTCTCCAAACACTTTTTTGTGCCAGATATGCAGAACTCCCATTTTAGAATTGTAAGTTTGACCTTGCCCAATGGCCCCTTTGTCGCAGCTTTAATGGAGGGAAGCGCCAGGGTCAATAGAATTTTTATTCTATTTATGCAATTCTACTAACTATATCGTGCGTACTATTAATTTATTTCTCTGCTAGTGTTATGCACTTCTGTAAGTGACGAATTCACAATTCCTAAAACTCTATCATGTGGTTTTGTTTGTACAGTCTTAGTGAATAGGTCGTTGAAGTGAATCAATAAATAAATATTAACTTAGAGGGTTGTCTTGATGATTATTCTGTAAATTCATATTTGATACGGGCGCGAGGTTGTACTTATGTTGATTAAAGTTTTAATCAACATAAGTACCTACAACCTGACACTGACCTACAAAATGTAAAAAAAAAAAGAAAATTTTAATTTCGCGGGCTACCTAGCGCATCCCTCATAAAAAAAGGCTGCAACTGCAAATTATCAATATATTTTTGAAACTCACAAACTAGCACTTTTAACACTTTTTACATGGCCTATTCCTTTAGTTATTTGCAATCTCTTAGGACTTCTCATGACTTTTATTAGAATTGGAACTGCAGAACATCATCCATAATCATCCTATAATGTTACCACTACTAGGTTACAGGCCTCGAATCCTCTCAATGAGAGAGAGTGGGCCATAATCTACCACGCAGGCCCAGTGCAGCGGGTTGGTAGATGTCACATGTCTTGGAATTGTTGGTTCTAGGACATGCCGGTTTCCTCACGATGTTTGAACATCATCTTTTACCTATTTAATTCGTAGGAGGTGATGTCAGACCTTCAGGAAAGCAGATACACTTACACGGAGCCCCGGATCTCGATCTACTGCAAGCGACCGAACGAATGGAACAAGCTGGCCTCGTGGGCATTGAAGAACGACGTCCATTCACCGCACGTGCGGTGGCTGATACAGGTGCCCAGGCTGTAGTGAGTATCATCACCATCATTTGCCGAGCCTTTTCTCAACTATGTTGGGGGCCGCTTTCTGCCGCTTAAGGTGGATCACACTAAGGCCTCTGCCTCGAATTTTGCGGGTAGCGGGGCGGCAGCGGCGGCGACGCGGGAGCGGCAGGATCTTATGCGTACATTTAAATGGACCGGTTCTCGAACACAGCGGCGCGGGAGCGGCGGGGGAGCGGGCAACGAGCGGTGCACTCCAGTCCAGTCAAGCGGCGACTCTCATTTATATTTATTGGTCTATGGCGGCGACCGCCCGCGCGTCTGCTAACCGCTTTGCTGTGTTGTGCTATTTATTTTTGTGACGTATGGAAATGTCCTCGGACGTGCAAGAGCAAATTGTTATTTTTCTGCTGGAGATATACCTCTGTATAGATTTGGATTAATTTCAGACTCTAAATCGCCTTTCATAGCTTCAAGAATATAGTCAAAAGTTTCTACACTAATTCTGTTGTAGCCGTAGAATTTGTCGGGACATTACCTCTGCCTATCGATTCTGTAAAAATCTCACCGTGATAACATAGGTGAAGTGAGCGTGAAGTGAAGTATCAATGGAGGCAATCCCTTACATCAGGTGGAATGACAGCTCACTTCACCTTAGTTTTCACGGTGAGATTTTTACAGAATAGCACTGCTGTTCATTGTAATTTCTAAAAAACTCGCCTTTTATTTTCTTTGCCTTATAGTAGGTATTATAAATCGAGCGTTGAAGATGTTGTAGCCGTTGGTCAGACATTTCATTCGCGAATAAAAACAAATATCTCGACGACACAACCACAAACACAACACTACGCCGCTATAGCGCCGCGCGATCTGCTCGCTGGTTTCGAGAACTGCACCCTAATTGCGTAACACACTATTACTCTCAATTTGAATAATTTTAAAGCATATTGCTAATCCATTGCACCATGTGTACGAAAAATGGGTTTGCTGAACAACGTAAATAACGCAATGAATGTTGTTGAACTGTCAAAACGAAACCCATTGCTACTGATAGTGTGTTACGCAATTACCCTGCTGGTCTGCGTTGCCCGCGCCGCTCCCGCGCCGCCGCCGCTGCCGCCCCGCTGCCCGCAAAATTCGAGGCAGCGGCCTAAAACGCGGCAGGCAACGGGGCGCAGATAACGCGCCGTCACTGTGTGTGTTTTTTTACATACCAACACAAAAAAATGGTCAATTTTTACAAAAACTTTTATTGATGCCAAGCGACCCTGTTTCTAATAAGGATCATAAAACTCTATTAGACCAACTGAAGTTCGAGTACTAGAAAAGTGAGAAATCGCAGAAAACTTTTCCCATGCCTACATTTCGAAGGAAAGACTCTCAACTTACTTTAATATTATGGATAGACTAGCCGCTACAATGAAGACTGGCCGCAAATAAAAAAAAAACAACGACATTCGAATGAACGCGTTATAATTTTAGAATTTAGATAGTTTGTTGCTTGTGATTTCTGTAATTCTGAGAGAAATGTCCTCAAATAATTTAGAACGTTTAGACTAACTTCAACTTTCTGACTAACTGACCGACTATTTAATTTTGACAATAGGTAATTCAAAAGTGCCTGTAAATGGTTTAAAATTGAAATAATTGCTTTGAGTTTGAGTTTGAGACATGTATGTATGGGAGGGAAAAGCTTTATTGCGTTTCTGAGTATTTTACCGGCCAGTCTAATATGGATCCATCATAAAAATAGTATATTTCATTACAAGTGCGGAAAGGTTGTCATTGCAAAGAGTTCCGACAAATGTCTACCCGAGCCGAGGTGCAGCCGAAGGCGAGGGTTGACAGTCGGAACAAGTTGCAATGACGGTTTCGCACGTGTACTGAACGACTATTTTTAATACAGTTGCCAAAAAATGAAGCAATTTAATAAAATAAGGTGGTGTTAATTCAAAAAAACTAGGGTCGAAATTACTATTTTGTGCAACAAACAACTAAAACTCGCAAAGAAAATTTCTGAAAAATGGCGCCAACCGTAGAATATAAGCAGAGATTTTTTTTTCTTCACCCATTCTGGTAGGCAAAGGGAACTATGCCCATACAGCCAAGTCTTCAGTAGAATTTTTTTATTGATATGAAATGAAAATGAAATTTAATGAGATGAAATGAAATGATACCTACCTAATCTAACTTATTCAATCAAATCATTAAATCTGATATTGAAACAAATTAGTAGCTTCTTTTTAGAAATATACGTATTTGCATGAATCATAAAAACTTCTATGAATTTTTTTAGTAAAAACTTCATGGTTGGTTTTTCTTTTCAATAGACATTATTTTGACAGTTGGGAAAGAGAACGCACGAGTTCGGGAAAGGTAAAAAACGAATATGTAATAGCCCACATCCCGAACGCTATACGTCCCTGCAATACGCCACTTTTTGACCAACTGTATTAAAAAGGAAGTTGGAGTCTCATGTGTCCTACGAAATGTATATGAAAACTTTTTTGTGTCTTCTTACTTTTCTAGTACCTACACAAAGTCTGTTAGATCCTTATAATAAACAGGATCGATTAGCATCAAAAAAAGTTTTTATTTAAGTAGAAGAGAGAGGAAGAATACTAAGAAAGAGAGGAAACTAGAGGTATTTCACAGATTGAGACTGAGAATGAAAAGCGATCGTTCTTAAAAATACGGGAATTACTCCTCTGAATTTTACATGGAGCTGTGTACCCTTTAGAGTACTATTTAAATCATACAAAATGTACGAACGAGATGTTGGAGAATTTTTGCAATGTGTTGCGTTGTAGCGAGACCCGCCCTGATCTGCGCTAGCCTTATGGGTGAATGAAATCTTGATGAAACAATGTTCTCATTCTCTTCTCAGTGACATCTACCGGTTCAAGAAGCTGCTGAAGAACTTCCAGGAGTTCCTGACGAACCTGTTCGAGCCACTGTTCCTCGTCTCCATAGACCCTAGCTCCAACCCGGACCTGCACAAATTCCTCAATGTACAGACGCCAGCAGGTCAACCTACCCCAATCTGTCAAATTTCTTTGATAGATTTTTAATTTTAGCGCAAAGGAATAAGGTTCATATTCAATTGGGAAAATCTGACAGATTGGGGTAGCTTGATGTGCTGGCCTCTGTACATTGCATTTTATAATTAACTAGCTTCTGCCGGCGACCTCATCCGCGTGAAATTTCACCCTCCCCCCATTCACCCTCTTAGGGGTGGAATTCCGAAAAACCCTTTGTTAGTGTACCTACTCTTCACAAAGAACACATCCTCCAAATTTCATGTCTCTAGGACCAGCGGTTTAGGCTGTGCGTTGATATATCAGTCAGCCAGGACTTTGAATTATATATTATAGATGTAAGTAGTACCTACTTTATTAGTTAACTGCGTTACTCTTATTTAGAACTCCCATACGATAGGCTAACCTAACTTTTAACGTTAGAATGTAATAAAAAAATAGAACTGATTGTAGTCGCCCCTTCTTAAATTTAGTTTCGTGTGCTCCACCGTTACTCTTTTATAAATGTTTTACAATATTTTGTATACATTAATTATATAATTGTATATGTGAAGACGATGCTTTTTTGACACTTGTCCAGAAAGACCTTCATTATCTACTTAAAGACAAGTCACTTTTGTAAGGCTAGCTAACGTCTGACTAACGTTATTTTTAAGATGGGTCATGATATCTTGCAGCACGTAATTGGCTTCGACAGCGTGGACGACGAGTCTAAGCCTGAGGAGTCCACACTGTTCGAGAACACGAAGACCCCGGAGCACTGGGACCACGAGGAGAACCCGCCTTATGCCTATTACCTGTATTACATGTACGCCAACATGACCGTGCTGAACCATATCAGGAAGTTAGTATCACTCACAGATATTAAGGTGCCACTTGTCGATATTTTTTCTATACAAATTTCGGGAGAGTGTTTGACATTGTGCATCCAAAGTTAAACATGATTTCATTTTGACTTATTATTAATTGTGTCTGTACGGAAACAGAATATTAAAATAAAAGGTGTCATCTATATTTCTCACTAGGTACAGAGGCCAGCACATGAAGCTACCCCAATCTGTCAGATTTTCCCAATTGATTAAGAACCTTATTCCTTTGTGCTAAAGTTGAAAATCTATCAAAGAAATTGACAGATTGGGGTAGGTTGACCTGCTGGCGTCTGTACGTTTTACAAGAATTACTTATTAAATTTTACTTTAAGCACACAAAACAGAGGCGGACTTAATGCCATGGCAATTATTGTTTGAATAAAATGATTAAATTGTAATTGATCAACCATCGACGAAAATAGAGGTTATGAAATTAACCGCAATTGTCAAAAGAAAATGAATTGTCTATTGGTATAAAATTAGAATAGTAGTTAAGTATTCAAGTAATTACATTAAAGCCCTCAATTTTTCAATACTTTAACATTTTTTTTTTACTACAAATTGGCATCAACAGGTACGTTTACTGATTCATTTGTTACCATTTTCATCCGATTTTTTGGAACAGTCCATTTAATAAATATCTATGTTCGCCAGGCGCATTCTGTAGAGTCGGCCTCGCTAACAGTTTGCCGACTGGCGACTATTTTTTATGGAATAGCGAGCTAGCTATTCCCATATTTTTGCATCGATATTATGAGACGAGGTCTGCACTGCCGCGTGGGGCATTACGGCCCACTCCTTCTCAGGGTGAGGAGGCCTGTGTCTCGCCAGTGGGAATATTATCTAAATGGTGATTATAATATTTTGCTTATATAGAGATTATGAGACAAGTAGTATAAACAATCACAGTCCCTCTGAACCGGAACGCGGTTCAACTAATTTGACACAACAAAATTAATGTGGTTGCTAAAAAGTCTCAAAAAGCCTGGCATGGTCCGTCCAAAATACAGGCAATATAATTTGGTAAGACTTTTTAACTTTTACAGAGAGCAAGGCCTAAACACGTTTGTGCTTCGCCCCCATTGCGGCGAGGCAGGCCCGCCCATGCACCTGAGCGTGGGCTTCTTGCTGGCTGAGAACATTTCGCACGGCCTCATGCTGAGGAAGGTAGGTCCTACATTATTGACTGGATGTCGAGTACCATTAATTAATCCAAAAGATAAGTACATAATTACGTAACAGCGCAAATATTACAAAGCGTTAGTAGGTAGATACCTACTTAACAACGGCATAGACATAGATATAGATAGACCTAGATAACGCAAGTATCACGATCTGTATGAAAACCAAGCGTGACGTCACAAGCACTCTTTCTCACACACGCTCACCCAGCCAGCAGTAGGTACACAGGACTGAGCGCGAAAGTGGCGGCTTACGATTTTTGAATGTAAGTTGGTGCGATTTTTGGCACGCGAAGTAGTTGCTGTTGCATTATCTAGGTGTATCTCTAACTATGGGCACAGGACTAAATATTATCTACAACATCATAAGAGAAAGTTAGTAGGTACCTACTTACTACTACAGGAAGTTGAAGAGTGGGGCATGTGGGTCGCCTGTTAAGCAACGTACCTACTGATGCAATGCCAAATACTCCACAATCTTGGCCGTGGAAGCGTCCAAACATCGGGAGCTCAATTTAACAATACGGAAGACCGAAGACATCTTGCAGTCTACTTGGGTACCTAACACACTTATTTACAATGGCAAGACCTTAAATTTTAGCAATTCAATAATGTTCATTGCATTATTTAAGTTGTTGAGCAGAAAAATTTTTCGAATAAAAAATTAATTTTATGAAGCAATGGATTGTAATCATTCAAAATTCTTCGGCTTGTAATTCCAAGTGTGTTACGCAAGATAACTTTTTCTTTGTACAAAATAATAAAAAAAAAACATCATATCAAAATATCTATGACGCAGGGTACCTACATCCGGGGCAGCGGGATTGTCCCCGGGGTGCGGGATTGTCCCCGGGGTGCGGGATTGTCCGAAAGGGTTACCGCTACTCCGGAACATAAAGGGCTAGGGAAGGAACACGGGTGGATTTAAGTCAGTAAGAGTCTGACACTCCCTTCTGCTCCACCCTGAGCGGGAGGGGTCATTTGATAATTTCCCACGCACAAAAAAAAGGGTACATGGGCTACAACAAGCTTGAATTCCTCACGTTTCAGGTGCCAGTTCTTCAGTACATGTACTACTTAGCGCAGATCTTCATAGCCATGTCGCCGCTGAGCAATAACTCGCTGTTCCTGAGGTACCACCGCAACCCTCTGCCAGAGTACTTCGACAGAGGGCTGAGGGTCACGCTCAGCACGGACGACCCGCTGCAGTTTCATTATACTAAGGTATTCTTGGTGTGAAGACTTAGACTTGGTGTGTTCTTGTGTTTCATGAAAGATTGGCCAGAAAAATCAACACACAAAGGACTGAAATAGTCTATGGGAAAGACCGTTGATCCTTAATTGGAAAGTTTTGGATTTAGGAAAAAATATTGAGACCTCCTTAACGATCAGTGGTTGAACTTTGAAGTATAAGTAGAATTAAGTAGATGTAGAATACACCGAATAAAACGATGCTACTTGGCGGAAAAAATAGGCAGGAAATGCTTCACAAGGCGCAACAAGCCCGATAAAGTCTCCATTAGATTGTTTTGACGTGTTCTATAGTGATATACAAGGTGGGGACGACAATACAAAAATAAATTAAACTGCGTACCATAGATGTAATGACGTTTTCAATCTACATACGAAAATTCAATCAAATATATCCAATAGTTCAGTCACTATAGCTGGTCAAAGATTGACAAAACCCATAGTCGGCCCATCACTACGATTTAATTTGTTTAAAGGCGCGGCCCACCGCGGCGCATGCTGTGCACGGGCACGCGGCGCATTATGGCTGCGTGTATTAATTTGGTTGACAACGTGGGTCTACGTTTCCACTGGAGTACACGAAGACGATCTACGACTATGTATAGCGTGGCACGGCGCACAAAGAGGCTACGCACTTGCCACTGCAATCCACGGACACGGGCTTCACTGCGGGAGGTGGGACGGGCGGGGAAGCGACCGACGCCTGCGCCATTTTGTCAATTGCTATTGGGTCATATTCGTGTACTCCAGTGGAAACGTAGACCCACGTCCACAGCGTTGAGCTATGAAACCGCCTATTCGAGCAAGCCACGCATATATCAATGACGTCAATTCATGTGTAGCCTCTCCGTGGGTAGCAGTGGACACAACCACTTAGGTACATTTTCTTACAAAGCGAAGCTTAATACACGTGCGTAGCCTCTCCGTGCGCCCCGGTGGGCCCGCGCCTTAAATAAAACACTTTTTTAATTTCGAAGCTAGGATGTAGGTATTTGATAGTTCCAAAATACTCTTATGCATTAGTGTTGCCAGTGTTTTCATTTATTGTCGTATTGTTGTCTCCACATTGTATAGTGAAGACCGCGAATCGGTAAACGTAAAGTAGGAGAGCTTCAGACTAGGTGAAGCGATGATCTTCGCAGGGTGGCTGAAAACAGCAAGATGATTGAATTAATTACGATTGTAGAGGGCAATCTCCAGCACTGGATTAGGCTGCTTATATACCGACGATGATGGAATGATTGGTTTGTCTGTATGGTGTATTTCGCAGGAACCGCTGATGGAGGAGTACAGCATCGCGGCGCAGGCGTGGAAACTCAGTGCGTGTGACATGTGCGAGCTCGCGAGGAATTCTGTCATTATGTCTGGATTCCCTCATGAGGTAGGTTCCATACATCATCATTTTTAGCAGCTAATCCACCACGCGGGCCCATTGCGGGTTGGTAAATGTTAGATGTCTTCGAATTTTTAGTTCTAGGACGTGCCGGTTTCCTCACGATGTTTTCCTTCACCGTTTATAGAGCAGTGGTGATGAAATTATGTACACAAGGTAAAGCGAATGTATTAGGGACTAATCACACTTATTCAGCTCTGTTCAGCTTTTGTCCATAGAAAACAACGATTTTGTATGAAGTCCGTTCAGCTTTCCGCGGCTGAACGGATGCGTACGCATCTCATACAAAATCGTTGTTTTCTATGGACAAAAGCTGAACAGAGCTGAATAAGTGTGGTTAACCCCTAATGCTGTATATTTGCTTATTATTGTGTAAGTCCACCTTTCTTTACCCACAGTTTCTCTTTCCTTCAGATGAAGCAGCAGTGGTTAGGCACGGAGTACCTGCGCGAGGGTCCGGACGGCAACGACATCACCCACACCAACGTGCCGGATGTCAGGATCTCTTTCCGGCACGAGACCCTCATGGATGAGCTTGAGAACCTGTTCCGGGTATGCTTCATCATTCTCCTCCCCTTATCCCAATTTTTTTTGGGGCGGCGCAACATGTCTTTATGGTTCCGTACCTCAAAAGGAAAAACGGAACCCTTATAGGATCACTTTGTTGTCCGTCTGTCTGTCTGTTCAGACTCTTTGTCTCGGGAACGCGTGGAGATATCTAACTGAAATTAAAACCATATACTCAGATCTACAGTCCCTTGAAGCTGTGAAAAAAATCAAACTTTTAAGTTAACGTAAAAAAAAGATACGGCCGTTTATGCCGCAAAGAACGTATATTTCGACACTCAAGGGAATAAAAATTTATAGAGTACTTTCCGTTGACCTAGAACTATGTTTGGCAAGAAGCAATGTTATGAAGCACAAGTGAAGGAAAATGTCCGAAAACCGTACTTAAGTACCTACAAATTTGTAAGGAACCCTCGGTACGCGAGTCTGGCTCGCACTTGACCAGTTTTTTTTCTCCCATACTTCTCCATTAGTCGCCATCTCGGTAGTCAGTCACCCCCTTTCTTTCCATAATTATCATCTTTCACACATTTCATCCATCGCTTCTTTCTTCACTTAATTTTTCTCCGGGTATTATACTTATACAAAGTGTAACAAAATAAAAGCAAGTCCTCAAAATAGTCTGTTCATAATTGACTACTGAATCGGTTTCAGTAACTTTTACTAAAGGTAGTTTTACAAAAATTATGTATTTTTCATACTAGCCGCCGATTAAGCTAAATAAAATCCATAATAAATATAAATAAATATAAGCCATCCAAAGGTTGTCTTTAAAAGATCGCTTTTAGCGATAAGACCGCCCATTGTGTCACCCTTTGCAAAAGTTCTATATTTATGTCTGTAATTTATATGGTATACATAATAAAGAGTATTCTATTCTATTCTAAAATTAAACCTTATTTCAAGGCAGTAAGACTCAATTTTAAATGCATAAAGCAATGCTAGTGTCACCACATTTTCTTAATAAAAATAGGTTTATTGGGGTGTATGAGGTCTTGCGTTATATACGTTACACCTTGTATATGCACATCATCTGCCTAGCCTTTTCCCAACTATGTTGGGGTCGGCTTCCAGTCTAACCGGATGCAGCTGAATACCAGTATTTTAGATGGAGCGACTGCCTATCTGACCTCCACAACCCAGTTACTGGGTAATACGATATCCCTTTGTAAAACTGGTTGTCAGACTTTGGCATCTGACCAGTAACGACAGGACTAAACTAATATTTATCTTCTGTCCTTTTCATAATGAAATAAAAAGAAAAAGATGCACTGAACTTAAATTTAGTTTAGTTTGTGATCAACAGAATCGGGGCCAATAGCTGTCTACTGCTAGTGAAAGACGCTGTCGATCGGCTCTCATCCAGCTGCTACCAGCCACACAGAGAAGGCGATATTTCCACCCAGCCTCGTAATAATAGTGGCATGTGGTGGTCAGAATAGAGCCCAGGCAGCGTATTATGCCCGTTTTTCACCGACAAATGCCTCAACAAAAGCGCGCTGTTGGATTTTCAACTTTCGGCGCTGAGTGAAGTCTTGAAAATCCAACGGCATAATTTTATTTGGCATTAGCTTTTGCCAGCGACTTCGTCCGCGTGGAATAATGACTTCCAGAAATTGAGGCACTAACTCTCATAGAGTTTAACCGATGTGCTCTTTCTTCTGCCGATTCTTGAGAACGCGTATTTCTCATTCAACGAGTTTTTCAAGACAATAGCGGGCGGACGCCGGCGTCCGCTTGGGGCTTGAATAACTAAAAATATATAACTACGTCTAATATATAAAATAATATATAATAAAACCTACTTCACTTAAAACTAAATACCTATAACTACTATAATTAATAATACCTATACCTATAACTAATAAAAGTACCTACGCTTTTACCTACTTAATATTAAAAAAAACTGAACATAAATTAACCAAAACTTACCTACTACTAACTAACTACTACTAACCTATTACTACTTCACCTAAAAAGAAATCCTGTTTTCACAACATTTCCCTTCACTGCTCTGCTCCTATTGAACGTAGCGTGATGAAAAGTATACTATAACCTGCCCAGGAGTATGACGAACAATTGTACCAAGTTTCGTTGAAATCCGTCGAGTGGTTTTTGTTTCTATAACGAACATACAGACAGACAGACAGACAGACAGACAAAAATTTTACTGATTGCATTTTTGGCGTCAGTAACGATCACTAATCACCCGCTGATAGTTATTTTGGAAATATATTTCATGTACAGAATTGACCTCTCTACAGATTTATTATAATATATTTGGCATAAAACTAACAGCTATCTTGTATGAAACAAGTATGACGGTAGACAAAATGTTAGTACTCTTTTTAACCAAACTGTTTTAATATTAGCTCTTTTTTTCCAGGCACCAATTATGTAAAAGGGGAAAATATGAAATGAAAACTTAAAAAAAAAGAACAACTTTCGGTACTGTCTGTGTAAGCATTTATTTAAATAAGCAACCGCGGCACTTTATACATATTATAATAATCACTGTATATAGAACAAAATAAAAAAATACATCAACGATATATAATTTATTACCTATACGTTTTATTTAAAATATCCTACTAATATTATAAATGCGAAAGTTTGTATGTATGGATGTATGGATGTTTGTTACTCTTTCACGCGAAAACTACTGAACGGATTTTGATGAAACTTTACAGTAATATAGCTTATACATCAGAATAACACATAGGATACTTTTTATCCCGATATTCCCACGGGATCGAAACTTACGCGGGTGAAACCGCGGGGCGCAGCTAGTATTTTAATAACGCTGACCCTGCCTCACCCATCTGAGAGAACAGGCGTGAAGATGTTATGTTGTTATGTCTTAAAATACGGATAGTTTGTAGGTCATCTTTGTTTATTAAAAAAAACAGCTGCTTACCCTACAATGTCCATGGGACTTGCCAGTGGAATTTGCGCTTTAAACGCTCGCGTTACGATTCAGTATAGTAAAACTAGAGTGCTACAAGGATCTTTAGGCGCCTGAAGAACTTGTCACAGAAATTGTATTGACGAAACAAGATGGCGGCGTTAGTTCCGCGGACATTCGCGCCATAAGAACCTTGCAGCGTTGTAAAGGGGATTGAAGACTTAATGGAGCCTGGCATATCAGAAGACCAATTCTCGTAATTTAAAACGTTCAAAATCTAGTCGCAGTCTCATCTCAGCGACAAAAAAATGTCAAAACTTGTCAAATTGTAGGGAATTTTGAAGTATTTTTTGACAGATTGAGACTGAGATCAGACTGTGAACGTTCTTAAAAATTACGAGAATTGCCCCTCTGATGTCACACCATTTTGAGTTTGCGCACATCTTGTTGCTTCCATTTTTCAAATAATCGCTCTGAAAGTTTAAAGTAATCAAACATCTATGCAACAAGATGTAAGCAAGATAAAAGTTAAAACAATATGGATGTCACGTGATCAACTTTGAACGTTAATATCTCGGAAACGTGACACTTTATCTATCGATTTATATAGGTACCATGAGTGGCCGCCATTTTGAAAAAAAAAATCGGTTCAAGCCTTAAATGGAACGCCTCAGAGCGAGGTAACGCCGCATGACGTCATGTTTTTTCGTGCGTCCAGCCAGCTTCATCGAATTATAAGACGTTGTCACGTCAAAAACTAAATGTCGGACAGGTAAGTATGTATACCACAGACCTTCAAGGACATTAGTTTGACGCCTGCAGCTTTACTTTAATTGGTCTGGCCTCAGTTAATTCCCGCCCGATTATCGCTCAGTTGAGCTGTGATCGTGTTTGTCGATTGTTCTCGAAGTAACTTCTATGTCATACAGTTTGTATCCATTAGAGTTGTAATATTCATATGTATATAGGTATAATAATATAACTATTCCTTAACCCTATATGGTGCGTACTTAATATTAAAATTATTTGGTAACTCTTGTTAGGCATTTAATTTTATTAAATTATTTTTGGTAGACAGGCCGAGGCTTAGAAAAAGATAGATAATGACATTATGAAATTTAAAAGATATATTGCTATTAACATGGACATATTCAACAAAATATATATATATACTTACGATAGACTAAATATTACAAAATTGTTAAGATCTGGTTACTCTACGCACGCAATAATTAGTGTTGCTAGCGTAGTGCAAAGATTTTTTTTTAACTCTAGCAACAACCATATTTTAGCTAGGAAATATAACATAATTTCACATTGATGTTTATAACACTTATTACATCAAGATGACATCAAGAATAGAATGAATGTATGCAGTTAAATAAATATATTTTATTTAAAGCCAGACCCCACAGGGGTCACAGTGAAATCACCAACTCGAAGTGAGCAGCGAGATTTTTTAAAATAAAAATTACTGATTTTTATTATGTGACATCAGAGAACGGCAGTAAGTTATGTCAAAACAAAAATTTTGATCTGTGACTGTTCACACCGCGCCGGCGAGTACTCGTTTATCGCAGCGATAAGAGCTATCAAAATTAGTACTCGCTCAGCGACGCTCGTTTGGTGGGCAGAACACTCGCTGTGATACTCACACTTGGTACAGATCATTTAACCACTCGCATGTCCCGTTAGCCGCTTGACGTCATTGGGAATACCCCCGAACAGATTTTGCCGGTGCACAACTAGCTACACGATCCGTACCGTACACAAAAAATATTTCTTATCTCACAGTATCTCATTATACACTACGACGCGCATACGCACACACTCTCACGTACGCGCTGCAGCACGAAACATTACGAGTAAGAACAGACAAAAACCTACCTATCTCTTTCGCACGATTCTCGCTGTTGTTGCTCATAACACGTTCAAGGTCAAAGTGGGGTAGCTTGATGTGCTGCCGACTGTACATACGCATACCAGCGAGTAATCGCTCGTTGCTCGCCAACTAGTTTTAGTTGCTAGTTCTACTAACTCATGAATCGCCAACGGTGGTACAGGTGCCTAATACTTTATATAAGGGGCGCTAGGTCAATCTAGTATCGTTTAAAACCCGGTGACGCTCCTGATGGCCTTCTCCTCGTCGAGTGGTGACATCTGATGGTGCGAGTGGAACTCCATGGTGAAAGTAGCCAGGCCGGAGCTGAGCGAGCGGAGCGTAGACGAGTAGCCGAGCAGCTCTGACAGCGGGGCTAGGCATTCTATAACCTGAGGATGTGAGGATTTTTTCAGTAACAGCCCGGAATCTGTATTTGCTGTCATTTACTGCTGTTTATGTTCCAAATAAGTAAATAAAATGAAATTTCAATGATATATGCAAGGAATGTGATTTTGATCCATTCACAATTGGCGTGAATTCGGCCAAGCCTCAAAATTTTCAAGTAGCGGTAGGTTATATTATTTTTTTTTTGTTATTTTATTGTTTTCTTTATTATTATTTTAGTCATATAGTGGCCCCGATTCTGTTGTTCACAAACTAAACTAAATTTAAGTTCAGTGCATCTTTTTCTTTCTATTTCATTATGAAAAGGACAGAAGATAAGTATTAGTCTAATCCTGTCAAATTAGATAATCCATAGACAAGTTTAGACGTGATTAAAAAATTGGCTACTAAAAATACGTCAATTTACGTCAGGCGCTGACTAATTTGACGGGACTAAACTAATATTTATCTTCTGTACTTTTCATAATGAAATAGAAAGAAAAAGATGCACTGAACTTAAATTTCGTTTAGTTTGTGAACAACAGAATCGGGGCCATTGTTTATTGCTTTAGTTTAGGCGATGTGTTTTCTGTTTTTGTGCTCATACCATAAATTTAAGTCTATATGTGAGGATTTGTAATTGGCTTTCGGGTGACTATGGTTTCCTTTATGTTTGTTTTTATTAGCTGTAAGTCCACCATGTACAGACGCCAGAGGGTCAACCTACCCCAATCTGTCAAATTTCTTTGATAGATTTTCAATTTTAGTACAAAGGACTAAGGTTCATATTCAATTGGGAAAATCTGACAGATTGGAGTAGCTTGATGTGCTGGCCTCTGTACTAAAAAAAAATCTAAAATAAATAAATAAATAAGACTTGTTGAAATCAAACATCACTTAACTTGTATATGTGTAAACTCGGGGTTAAACTTATGTGTCATTAAAGAGAAGTGGGTAAAAAAATTTTTTGGTGATAATTTTACATACCTTGTTCTGATGCCGGATGTGTATATGCTGTATCTGCGTGCGCCTGCGGGCCAGGTCTGCCAGGACTCGTCCGGAGTGGCTCTCGGGACACACCACCTCCAACGACATGAGGGGCTCAAGGAGAATCGAGTCTGCTTCTTCGAACACCTGGAAGAAGTGTATTTGTGAAGGAGTATTATTTTCAAGGGTCGGTAAGAGGCTTACAGCTCGTGCGGCATGACCAATTCTAGCTCTATTCTACCAAGAATAGACAAAGTTCTATAAAACCTACTCGACATAATATCTTCTGCCCGAGCACAGGGCGACCCCTACACTCGCGTTTCTATGAAGATAAAGATATTTAAGTACTCCTTCCAAAGCAACGATGATTTCGTTGGTTTGGCAAGCACCTCTTAAAGTTTGTAGGTTTAATTTTTTATCACCTTATATATTTAAGTACTCCTTTACTTAAATATATAAGGTGATAAAAAATTAAACCTACAAACTTTAAGAGGTGCTTTAGGCCATCGAACTGAACAACTTTCACTATGGGACCAACTCTGAAATCACGAACAAAAAAAATCGGCTGTTTAATACAAAAGTTCAATACTTACCTACCTGACCAAAATGTATTAAACAGCTATTTTTTCGTGATTTCAAAGTTGGTCGTATCACATCACATTGGATTTGGACAAGAAACTATACTAAAGTTTTTTGTCCAAATCCAATGTGATGTAGACTATTTTAACACTTGTTGAGAAGAAATGTTTCTACCCCCAAGTGTCAAAACTAGAGAAAATCACTGTCCATTCCAAGGTTGCCTGGAAGAGATCGCAGAAAGCGATAAGGCCGCCCATTGTATGTTTTGTAGTAATAATTGTTTTTTTTTTGTTATGTATTTTCTGGTGTACAATAAAGTATATATAAATAAAATAAAAATTGGTCGACATGTTGACATTGAAGACTTTTGCCGACTGAAGAATAGAAACATTTCTTATTTTCATCGCCATGTTTAAGACGGTAGCAATATTTCTATAATCTGTCATTTTGTCTGTTCTTTCCGGCGAGAAAACCCGTTTTTATGGTGGTCATGCTACGTTGCTGCAATAATTCGTGATTTTATGTAGCTACAGTTAGCAAAGGAGATAAGAATGCAGGGTCGTCGAATATAGTTGAAGTTTAATAAGAAACCGATTGATGTTTTCGAATGAAATTTAATTTGATAAATGAACTGCTTGTTGTCTATTAATTAAATTAAATTTATTTCGAAAACACAAATCGGTTTCTTACTAAACTTCAACTATATTCGACGACCCTGGATACTTATCTCCTTTGCTGACTGTACATAAAATCAACTTCATAGTACTCTTTTTTGCATAACAAGTTTTTTTTTAAAAAAAGGACACGTATAGTCCACCGCGTAAATGCTTTACCACGCTGAGGTTGTGATACAAGGTCTATTTGTTTATGTGGCAGTTAGGTAGTTTCAACCTAAGTGATGTTCCAATTTACTGGGAATCGTTATCAAAAGTGATAACGCAATTATAAGGTCGACTGTACTGCTAAAATATGAGAGAGCCAAGAGCTTTTTTACTTTGTAGGTACTGTTTTAGTTAGATAAATTAAAAAGTGAAACAGAATTTGTATGAAAGGGGATTCAATTTTTTTATATTGAGCGTGGCAAACCTACCGGCCCGCCATTTTTTTCAAAACGCCGCCATTTTGAAAAAAAAAAATGGCGGACCGGTAGGTATGCCACGGGCCTTCAAAGCCCTTTCTTGTAGATGTTAACAAAAACTTATTTGGACATGCTGAAACGGGCCGTATCGGCTGGAACGTGGATCCACGCGAGAAACAATGGCTCTTTAATGTATGTATAGATAACTAACTAGGTACACTAGATACTAAATTAAATGACTAACTTAGTATACAAAAACAAAGGACACTTATATACAATTTGGCGTCGAAGCACTTTCCTTTTTAACTGTTTCTGTAATTACGGCATTCAACCAATTAAAAGATCTTACCTTCCTGAGGCACTGCGCGACGGTGGCAGTGACCACTGAGTCCGACGTGCCGCGACCCAGCTCGAACCAGTGCAGCGTTACTTGCACATCGACCACCTGTTAACAAAATTAGGTTTTATCATATACTAGCGACCCGCCCCGGCTTCGCACGGGTGCAATGCTGATACTAAGTATAGGTACTTCAAGAATGTCAGCACGCGCCGCCGCGGCCGGTACCGCAGCGGCAACTGCTATGTCCCTGCATTTTAAATCTGTAATGTCTTCGAAAATATTCATTTAAATTACATGCTGTAAAGGGCCATATTTATCTATATTAAATGCACAATGTTTAAGGTACTTAATTGGGGCACGCCGCGATAGCGGCGGTAAGACCCCTCTTTGAGGAGTGGCTAGAGAGGCGCCACGGCGCCCTCACCTACCGCCTGACGCAGGTCCTCACCGGACACGGGTGTTTCGGGAGGTTCCTGCACATTATCGGGCGGGAGGATACGCCCGGGTGTCACCACTGCGAGGGTCGCCCGGAGGACACGGTGGAGCATACGGTGGCGGTATGCCCCAATTGGGCGGAGCACCGCCGTGTTCTCGCAGAGGCTATCGGCAGCGGCGGCGACCTCTCGCGCCCGGCCCTGGTTCAAGCCATGGTCCGGGGCGAGAGGGAGTGGGAGGCAGTCACCTCCTTCTGCGAAGCAGTCATGCTAGCGAAGGAGGTGGCGGGACGGCTGAGGGAGAGGGCCTCACGTCCCAGCCGCCGCGGGAGACGCCCCGGGCGTCGGGAGCCGCGAGACGACTCCCGGCCACCGTAGGCGCGGGCCTGCGGGCGGAGAGTAATGGGTAACTCTACGTCCGATCAGGACCAGGCCCGTGCCGGACGGCGCGTACGTGTTCCACGCGCGCCTCAAAGAGATGTCAGCAGCAAGGAAGGGGCCCGAAAGGGCCGAAGCCTGCCGGGGCAGCGGGATTGTCCGAAAGGGTTACCGCTACCCCGGAACACAAAGGGCTAAGGAAGGAACACGGGTGGGTTTTAGTCAGTAAGAGTCTGACACTCCCTTCTGCTCCACCCAGAGCGGGAGGGGTCATTGGATGATTTCCCATCCACAAAAAAAAAAAAAAAGGTACTTAATTGGATAAGGATTAATGCTGTATTGCTTAAAATCGCTTCGTAAATAAGCCATTATTTCTCGTAAAAAGTAAAGGATAAAAAATGATTATTGTGGGTTATCCCTAAGAGATAGACATATATACCATCGCGGACTTTTTTGTAGACCTTTTTAAGGTGTACAATACTGTAGTACATTATTTTGACCTATCTCGTAGGGTTCAGCCAGCGTTTGAAAAGTAAGCGCAAAAAAATGTGTTTATTTACGACATCACATTAGAAACCTCTAAAATTATCAATGTTTCTCTACTATACATACATGCATGTATTATATATATAAACCTTCCCCTTAAATCACTCTATCTATTAAAAAAAACGCATCAAAATCCGTTGCGTAGTTTTAAAGATCTAAGCGTTCAAAGGGACAGAGAAAGCGACTTTGTTTTATACTATGTAGTGATATTTTATATATTGCTGAATGGGCCTGCTCTTGACTCGATCACGCCTTACGAAAAGCCCAGAAGATGCCTGTTCACTCTTGATTTGTACGCAGACGGATTACGCTTGCTACTGTAGCGAGTAGGCAAGTCCACTCGCACGACTCAACGCAGCACAGGATCACGCGATTTTACGTCAGAGCGTGCCGTGTGCAACACAAGTCGCAAAGCTCCGCCCACTTTATGACGTCAGCCGAACTTAACGCCGCCTTTAATGACATGGCGTCTACGCATCTTTTGTCCTGGCGCTAACGAGTCAAGATGGCTGCGGACCCAACTATTGTCCGCACTAACGAGTGGGCGTCAACTCCTGCGCAAATCGGTCAAGTGCGAACCGTTATTATTATTAATTACCTTGGAGTTAAATTACTATAAATTTCGATGTATTTTGTACGATCATTCATTACTGTTTCTCACCTTGTAACTGCAATACAGCTTTGTCGCTTTCGCTTAGCATTTTATTTCATCGCCTATCGCTTCATCGCTTCTTCACATATATCTAATATACATTGCAAGTAGTATATAGCTTATATATACGGAGTACTATACTACTTCACTACTTTTCCAACACGAGATGTTACTGACAGCCTACGTTTACACGGCGTTGAACTGTTCGTTATTTTATTTTACTTCATATCGACACCTCCATGCAATAACATCGTAACTAACTTTTTGCCAAAAATTGAATTACAATGGCATTGTTATGTAAAAAAAAATGCATTTTTCTGTACTATCATTGTAATTCTATTCCCTTTCGTTTCTAAAATATAAACATTTTATGTAACTTAACACCTTGGAGTTACAATTATCTGACCACAAAAATAAATTAAACTACAAAAAAACTAAATTGTAACTCAGACTTACAATGTTTGTCCTCGTAACTTATATGTCATTTCACTGTTTTGTTTTTCACCTAAGTCATGAAAACCCATGAAAACAATTTTTCTTTTACAACTTAACCATACCTATTTATAGTCCGCCTAAACTATATTAAATAGAGCCAGCTTCAAAAATTGTACGGGGTGTTTTGAGTTTGCTATAATTTTTCAAACTTTAAAATCGCTATCCTGTAAAATCACAAAAACTGAGTTACGATGTCATTGCATGGAGGTGTCGATATTATTGTGATCATACGGCAGTTTTATACAGCATTTGTTGTATAAAACCTACTGTACTTTCAATGGGGGATAGCTGAAGGCCAATTCTCGTAATTTTAAACGTTAAAAATCTAGTCGCAAATTCGCAATCTCATCTCGGCGACAAACAAATGTCAAAAACTTTTCAAAATGTAGGGAAATTAGAGGTATTTTTGACAGTTTGGGACTGAGATCAGACTGTGAACGTTCTTAAAATTACGAGAATTGCCCCTCTGATGTTATACGAGGGGTAAAATAGGCTACTTTTATTTTAGAAAAAGAAATTAGGGTTACGTGCAAAAAAATTAAAACCCATTAAATCCAATTTGTTTTCCGATATGCACATGAACGAAGTCGCAGACACAGCTGGTTTATGAATAAATATGACGTCACGTACCGGACAGCCGAGCTTGGCTCCGTGCATGAGCGCGTTGGCGACTCCTTGCCTGATGGCGTGCAGGTGACGAGGGTGCAAGTGTGAGAGGTTGGCAGCACTGTCGGCGCTCTTGTCTAGCCTGGAACAAGGAGTTTATTTATTTATTTACTAGCTGCGCCCTGCGGTTTCACCCGCGTAAGTTTCGATCCCGTGGGAATGTCGGGATAAAAAGTGTCCTATGTGTTATTCTGATGTATAAGCTATATTACTGTACAGTTTCATCAAAATCCGTTCAGTAGTTTTTGCGTGAAAGAGTAACAAACATCCATCCATCCATCCTCACAAACTTTCGCATTTATAATACTAGCTGCGCCCCGCGGTTTCACCCTCGTAAATTTTGATCCCGTGGGAATATCGGGATAAAAAGTATCCTATGTGTTATTCTAATGTATAAAATATATTACTGTAAAGTTTCATCAAAATCCGTTCAGTAGTTTTGCGTGAAAGAGTAACAAACATCCATCCTCACAAACTTTCGCATTTATAATATTATTAGTAGGATAGGATCTAATCTTATCGCACACAAAAAGGTACAAAGGCGGACTTAATGCCTTAGGCATTCTCTACCAGTCAACCAAGGATGATCCAGAGATTAGATGGCAGGTGCTTTGGTTGAGCCGAACAATGATACAAAAAAAAAAACTATTAAAATTATTGAATTATAAATAAAACGTGCACAAATACATAAATAGGTAGGGGAGTTAATGTTGATAAAGCTCTCTTGAATATCTCTTTCTCTTACGGCCTTTTTAATAGTAAGCTTAGAATCCTGATTTTGTCATTTACCAAGCTATTAACGTAAGCCACACATTCAAAATGCTATGAGAATAGACAGCAGAATAACCCAATAGGCAGTAGTTGGGTCAGTTGAGTCTGATAGTGTTGGCGCCGCGGATCGCCGATTTGACGCTGTCAATGTCAACAACGTCAAGCGTCATCGAGCTGTCAAAACACCCGAGCGTGCCGGCCGGCGCACTCCGCGCCATTCCATTAAGACTGTGCCGACCCTACAGTGGCGCCCTCATCGTTTGTTTGGTTATTTCATACAATTTAGAATGAAAATGCAGAAAACAAGCACGTTAAGTTGTGCTTCACAAGATTATACGTTAATATTATTAGAAGCGGTAGTTTTATATTGTTTAGTTTTATCATAATCCTTAAAACGGAATATAGTGGCCACTTTTATCCGTTTTAAGGATTATAATGAAACTAAACAATATAAAACTACCTTTTATAATAATATTAACGTATAATCTTGTGAAGCACAACTTAACGTGCTTATTTTCTGCATTTTCATTCTAAATTGTATGAAATAACCAAACAAACGATGAGGGCGCCACTGTAGGGTCGGCACAGTCTTAAAGAAATGATGACATGCGTTTCTGTGTTAGTTATTTTTTCTTAATTTTTATTATTTACTCATTGTAAAAGTTTTTGATTATATTTAAACCATACCATAAGGAGTTCGTTATTTCACTCCCAAACAGATAGCAATATTACTTCTGAAAGCAATTATACAGGGACATCGACCTGAAAGCCAATTCTCGTAATTTAAAACGTTCAAAATCTAGTCGCAGTCTCATCTCGGCGACAAACAAATGTCAGAAGATCAAAATCTAGGGAATTTATAAGTATTTTTTGACAGATTGAGAATAAGATCAGACTGTGAACGTTCTTAAAATTACGAGAATTGCCCCTCAGGTTTTTACAGAACCGAGAAAAATTGATAACTTACTTCAAAATCTTCTCCTGCGCGATTCCTTTCACCCCCTTAGCGGACATGGTGACCTTGCACAGCTGGCGGGCCCCTCCAATCTTGCGGTCCGTGGCCAGCTCGTGTCGCGCGGCCCCCGCCAGCGTCTCGCGGTAGGCGATCTGCAGGGGCCCCAGCTCCACGTCGATCTTGTACTCGCGGACGATGCGCTCTTTTATTATGTCGAGGTGGAGTTCGCCCATGCCTGAGTTTGGAGGTTTTAGACGATATGATGTAGTATATTTTAGGAAATTTTTTGATGTAGGTTTTAAGATGATGATGCGTTTAACAGTAACAGATGTTTTATAAAAAAGCCCTAGATGAATAAGTCAGGACGAAGTACTAACACCTGAATGTCACCTATTGAATAACTGTATGTGATCACAGAGACTGTATCTACCTTTATTATACAGGGTTATTTGTAAAACACCAGCAACCTCTTAAGAGGTCATTGTACTCATAATTATGAACAATTTTAACTATGGGACCAACCCTGAAATCGCGAAAAAAAAAATCAGCTGTTCCCTACATTTTGACGAGTTACACGAACATAAATGTAGGGAACAGCTGATTTTTTTTTTCGCGATTTCAGGTTTAGTCCCATAGTAAAAGTAGTTCATAATGATGAGTACAATGACCTCTTAAGAGGTTGCTGGTGTTTTACAAATAACCCTGTATATTTTCTAATCTAATATATAAAATTCTCGTGTCACAGTGTTAGTTACCATACTCCTCCGAAACGGCCGAACCGATTTGTGTGAAATTTTGTGTGCATATCGGGTAGGTCTGAAAATCGGCTACTATCTATTTTTTTTTTGCAAATGACGTTTGCGGGGTCAGCTAGTTTTCTATACATTTCTCAATAAGTAAGTGAACCATAATGTTCTTTTATTTGAGAAATATATGTCTTTAAACCGAAGATACCGTTTTTGATAAATTAAAGCCCCAATATGTTGGTTGGTGTGTCTATTAATCTGTACTTTTGTATGACTAAGGTATCTTTCCATCGCCAGATAACTGTTATTCAAGGAATAAAATTGACGCTTGCCAGTTTTTGTGTAAAATAATTGTCAAAATTTAAAAATGATTCCTCAAATAAAATTATCAGATGATTGTAAAATTAACCCTAATTCGGAGGAAGTAAACTGCATATTCCCAAATCAAGTAATGTCATTAATTTATTCGTGTATTTCAATATCAAAATATTTTATTTCACATAAGCCTACAAGGGCACTTATGAAAAGTCAGAAGCTAGGTGCATGGTTCCAATTGGTCGTTTCCTATGGATACGAACCGGCAAGAAACTCCACGGTTACTCTTTTAAAAATAATTGGCTTTTACAATATTTTCTAATTACAGTAGGTATGGGAGGACAGCGGAGGCTGAACCACCTAGGTAGGCGTAGCGTAGGCGGAAACCGTTTTTTATTTCGTACAGCAAATAGGCATAAACGCGATACTTAAGCAAGTTGCGTCATGCGATCTGTTTAACGATTCTTTAGACTTCGGGATAAGTATGATATTAGTCTAGGAGATAACTTTACAGTTGCTAGTCATTTCTCCAGGAAGATGACAGATACAGCTGCTGATGATAGAGCATACACACCCGCCAGCACGGTCTGTCCGTTTTCGGCATCTGTGGTGACCCTGAGGCTGGGATCCTCTCGCTGCAGTTCTGTCAGCGCAGTCTCCAGGGCTCCTTGCTGCGCCACGCTCGGAGGCTCAATGGAGCACAAGAATACTGGCTCCGGGACTGTGTTGCCTGATGATGGGGAAGAATTTTAAGATATAAAGCTTTAACGTTAAGGCGACTTTAGCAGCGCGACCAGACCGTGACCACCACCACCGTGGTCTGGTCTGGTCTGTCTGGTCTAGTCTGCTCTGGTCTGGCCCGCCGCATGCGAGGCATATAATACATCCAATCCTCCAAAGTCGGCGCTGCGCCACTGTCGCAGGCGCACGACATACATCGGGGGCGCCGATGGAGTACTATCAAGTGCGCCACACTGGTCTAAACTGCGGCGCGGCAACTGCGCTGGTATCGTGCGGCTGATCTTATGATGTGAAGGCATCTGATTTTGCCGCGCTAATGTCGCGCTGATAACGTCTTAATGTGAAAGCGGCCTTAGGGTTTGCAAGCATCAACAAAGTTCTCTTGTATTGTGATTTACCTTTCCTTTTAACCATCTGATTAGATACTGATTAGAAAGACCAGCAGTACAGGTACTACGTCTGGTACCGGTATCATACAAAGGCCAATGGTACCGGTTCCCAAAAATACCAGTATTTTAAGCCCTGGTCAAAAAGTTTTCGTGGACGAAAATAGCTCAAACGAAGTGGAAAGGTTCAACTAGAATTAAGGCACATAGCAGTATTCTTGAAACTGCCAAACAGAAGTTACTATCGCAGTACATTTTGTAACATGATAACATAACTTACTGTAACTTTTGTTGCTTTTACAAAAAGTGTTTTGTTATCTGTTGTTGTCCCCTGACACTTGCACACGTTACTCCACAAAATGTGACTCCGGTGTGGATGCACCTTAAGGGACTAATCACACTTATTCGAGCTGAATATGTATATAATGTTCAGATTTTGTCCACAGAAAACAACGATTTTGTATGAAGTCCGATCAGCTTTCCGTGGCTGAACGGATGCGTACGCATCTCATACAAAATCGTTGTTTTCTAAAAGCTGAACAAAGCTGAATAAGTTTGATTAGTCCCTAAACAAGATCCTTACCAATCCCCAGCAACAGTTCAGCAAGCTCCTCATTGCTGGGCTGTGTATCCATGGTCTGGAGTCGCTGGCGAGCGCTGGGCAGCACCAGTTCCTCCACTTTTCCAGGATCTAGCAGCAGCTGGGCCAGCTGGCCCTTGGCGCGAGTAGCGGCCGCTTGGGTCGAGGTTATGAGGTCCCCAGTCATTGTGGCCTGCGCAGCACTAAGTTATATTATTATGGCAGTTTGATTTGCCACAGGGGCAGAGCGGTTGGCTCTGCTGCTATGACTTAGTTCATCACATCGCACCCTCGGTGCGACACTGTCACTTTTGCAAAAAATACAAAAATGAGTTAAATATTATAGTATATTTTTTACATTAAAAAGTGATTAATATTTATCCAAAAGTAAAGTTATAAGTTGACGTTGTAGTATAAGCTGTTCATCTCATCTAGGTATATACCTATTCTTAAGTCATTGTTTTGTGAGGTGTCAAAGTAAATGCTTCTCCTGAAAAACTACATTTTTGCAAAAGTGACAGTGTCGCACCGGGGGTGCGACATGTTTGATAATCGCAAAAATTAATATTTTTGTATAGTTTACAGACATTTGTTCGAGCCGGCCTATTATTAAAAATCTCACCCTGATAACTTAGGTGAAGTGAACTGTCATTTAACACGATGCCAGAGGGGCAATTCCCGTAATTTTTAAGAACGTTCACAGTCTGATCTCAGTCTCAATCTGTCAAAAATACCTCAAATTTCCCTACATGTTCACAAGTTTTTTGACATTTGTTTGTCGCCGAGATGAGGCTGCGATTAGATTTTGAACGTTTTAAATTACGAGAATTAGCCTTCAGGGATTCACACTATTGACTTTTAACAAAATAGATCTAGGTACAGGTCTGGGTTTTTTGTAAATCTATACTAAAATTATAAAGAGGTAACATTTGTTTGTGAGTTTGTATGTAGAGGGTAATCTCCGGAACTAGCAATCGGATTTATTATTTTTGCATTTGATAGCCTAATTCTTGAGGAAGGTTATAGGCTGCTATTTAACATCACGCTACGAACATTAGGAGCCGAGCAGAAGGAAAATAAGGCAGAAGGAACACTAAGCGAAAACGAAGTAATGGTACGGGCGAGCGATGGGATGCGATGCGATGGGTCGTGGGCCGAAATTTCACGCGGACGAAGTCGCACGCAGAAGCTAGTGTCAAATAATTTTAGTATGTAGGAGACATTTTTATAGTAGCGATCGCTCCGGCTTCGTTCGGCTGCCATTCATACTATACACACTTAAGCCTCAAGAAGTTATCTAAATATTGGTGAATTAGGGGAGGTAAGCCTAAAACGGGTAGCCCGCCTAAAACGGGTATGCATTTTAAATTGCGCGCCGTTATTGCTAACGAGAATGTGTGCGTGCATGGCGCGGCGCCTGCCGCTCGCCAATCACAGGCAGTCGGCGCTCTTCTCTGGCGGACACGAGTTCACGGTAAGACAAGAACAAAGTTTTTTGCTATTTCCACTAAAAAAAATTGAGTTACATTTCTTTTGAATACTCGAAAATGGTCTACAATATATTCTTACTAGTTTTGTGTTATTATTTTGCCATAAATAGATGTTTTATTTGTATAATAGGTTGGCGTTTATTATTTCAGTTTTAAGGTTATGAGTCGATTGAAAAAAATACATGCTTGTGGGCAAAAAGGGTAGGGGTAAAGCGGGTACCCGTTTTGCCCATACCCGATTTGCCCTGTATAATTTCATTAAGTGTTAGTTCTTTTACTTTTGCAGATGGTTACCTCCATTTCTCATCTTTGGCCGAAAACGAATGGTAGACAGGCTTTTAGATGGAGCTCCACCAGGATCATCAGCTACTTGCAGTGATAATGGTTGGATCAATGGACTAGTATTCTTGGAATGGTTGCGGCACTTTGTAGACAACGTTAGGCCAACTCAAGAAAAAAAAGTTATTTTGGTGATGGACAACCATGAGTCCCACAAGTACCTCGGAGCTTTGGAGTATGCCTCGCAAAATCATGTAATTTTTGTCTCTCTTGCTCCACACACAACACACCGTATGCAGCCGCTTGATACGTGTGTCTATGGACCATTAAAAACTTACTTCGAGCAGGCAGTTTCTGTGTTCCAAAGAACACATGTTGGACGCATTATTTCCCAGTACGAAGTAGCAAGACTATTTGGTGAAGCATATATGAAGGCAGCGAGTACCCAGAATGCAGTAAAAGGATTTTTGTCTACCGGCATATGGCCCACGAATAGGAACGTATTTGACGATTCTGATTATATGCCATCAAATTTGACTGACCGACCTGATCCTTCCGGTGTTCAAGAGGCTGATCTGATTTCATGAGCCGACTGACAGACCTGATTCTTCCAGTGTTCCAGAGGATACTGAGGCTGATCTGATTTCTCGTGAGCTTGAGACGAATTTTAGCAATGAAATTGAAATGCGTATGCGCGAGATTCGTGAATCTACTGATTCTGACCGTACTATTTCACCTTCTGTTCTGGACAGAATCATAGAAAGCCATTATACCTGCAAAACTCCAACGCCGATAGCAGATGATGGACTAGTGACACGAAATGCCATTAGCTCCTTAAATAATGATACAAGCTGTGAACAAATTATGAATGAGCAAATCTTAACTGCAGCATCTCATGTGACTCCAATGGATATTCGGCCATCACCTAAAATGGAACCCAATAAAACCGCTCGGAGACGTAAAACACAAAAAGCGGAAATATTGACAAGCACTCCTATAAAAGACCAGCAAAGGGAAAAAGAGGCTAAAAAAAGAAATTTAAAAAAAGTTGAGGCAGCGAAAAGGAATCTAAAGGGATTAAAAAATTCAAAACCTACTACTAGTGCACAAAGGTCGATAACAGAGAGAAAAATCTCCAAACGAGGTCCAAAAAATAATAAAAATGATAAAGTGGAGTACCGGTGCTTGGTGTGCAGCGAGCTTTACAGAGAGCCACCAGCAGAAGACTGGATTAAGTGTGATGATTGCGAGATGTGGGCTCATGAGGCCTGCACGTCATACTCTGGCAGAGGTTCGTATTACTGTGACATATGTCACGAATAAGTTAAGTATGATTGAGACTGCAAAATATGTCAGAAGACTGATTATGATTATGGTTGTGAACCCTAACTGTTAATTATAAGTAGAAAACTATGAGTTGTGATTGTTATGAAACAGTTCTAGTCATTGATTGACGTTGATCTCATTTAATTTAGTCCCTACCCGCTTTGCCCAAAAGCCCTACCTGCTTTAGGCCCCCCTACGGGCAAAACGGGTAATTCGAATGGTAAAGTTTTTTGTTATTTTTTTATTCTTAATGTTCAAAACTATTAAATATGTCATTTATTTTATAGTCCTTGATAACTAAACATTTCAAAATGTAAAAATAAAAGTTAAATTTGTATCTATAAATTGTTTTTTTTTATCATCAACCTTAGCTTACCCGTTTTGGGCTACTCTCCCCTACCGCATCATACTCATGAAGTGGGTTAGAAGAAGATACACAGACACTCGAAGACTGTTCTCTCTCTTTAAGAGTAAACTAGTCGCGAGCTCGAACTCGCTGGTGGTCATGGTCAAAAAGCACGCTGTCTCGCCTGGCTTCGTGTCCGACAGTGCTAGTATCAGTGATGAGCAGTTAGACGCTAGTCTACACGAACAACGTCTAGTTCTCACGCACAGAAACACCGTTCTGAACTAATAGGCGCGTAAAAAAAATCGAAAAGCGCGTCGGAAAATCGAGTTTTATGAAAAAATCCCTACATAAATCAATTACAAATAAAGTTTATTGAACTCTTCGATAACTGAGCTTTGTCGGTACGGACTTGTTTTTGAAGATTTTACAGTTCTTTTATTACTTATTTACGCTTAAACTTACGTTAAAAATAGCAAGAAAAACGAATCTTTGTTGACTCATAACTTTTTAATGGCTTTTTATTTTACTATTCTGTTTCCGTACAGACACAATTATTAATAATTCAAAACGATATCATGTTTAACTTTGGATGCACAATGTCAAACAGTGGAGTAATATTCTCCCGAAATTTGTATAGAAAAAATATCGAAAAGTGGCACCTTAAAATATCTACCTACAGAAAAAAACAATTAATTTCTCTTTTTAATCAAATAATACAGACTGAAAATGTTTTTTTTTTTAATCCGTTTAGTTGACAAAGGTCGTTCTAATTTGAAAAAAAAGCAAAGAAGATATAAAAAGAAAATAAATAGTTACCTTCAGGGAGCTGACGACGGCAATGTTGCCGGCGGTGACCTTCTCGACGGGACGGTACTCATCAGCCAGCGCCACGTACAACGCTCCTGTCTGTTAATTTTATCCATGAGGCCGCTGCCTGGAATTTTGCGGGCAGCGGGGCGGTAGCGGCGGCGGCGCGGGAGCGGCAGGATCTTATGCGTACATTTAAATGGACTGGTTCTCGAAAACAGCTGCGCGGGAGCGGGCAACGAGCGGTGCACTCAAGGCAATCGGTGACCGCCCGCGCCGCCGCCGCTGCCGCCCCGCTGCCCGCAAAATTCCAGGCAGCGGCCTTAGAAGTAACCTTTATACAGGGTTATTTGTAAAACACCAGCAACCTCTTAAGAGGTCATTGTACTCATCATTATGAACAACTTTTACTATGGGACCAAACCTGAAATCGCGAAAAAAAAAATCAGCTGTTCCCTACATTTTGACGAGTTACACGAACATAAATGTAGGGTACAGCAGTGCGATTCTGTAACCATCTCACCGTGAAAACTTAGGTGAAGTGAGCGTGGAGTGAGCTGTCAGTGTCATCCTGATGCTAGGGATTGATCCTCTTGACAGCTCACTCTAAGCTCACTTCACCTAACTTTTCACGGTGAGATTTTTAGAATCGATCGGCAGCTGATTTTTTTTTTCGCGATTTAATGTCTGGTCCCATAGTAAAAGTTGTTCATAATGATGAGTACAGTGACCTCTTAAGAGGTTGCTGGTGTTTTACAAATAACCCTGTATAAGCATGATCAGCCTATAACTTCCCCACTGCTGGGAGACAGTCCTCCTCTCTTCGAGAGGGACTGGACTGTAATCCACTAAGAGGGCCCAATTCGGGTTGGTAGATGTCACATCGCTGCTTAAATTCAAAAGGGCCACGAGTCGAAAAAATTACAAATCCTTTTTAAAGCAAAAATCGTATCAATTCCGCCTATATTTTTATATTCGAAAGACACCCAGTATTTTCGCATTAAAAATGGAGCTAATCGCACAACAGCCTGTTTTTTATAATCAAAAGGGACTTATGTGATGTTTTTATTAATTGGGTAAAACATAAAGGAAATATCAAATTACAGACAAATACTAAATAGAGGCTTAAAATACACATCCGATGATATAATAGGTCGGGGCAAAAATATTTTCGTATTTTGAATCTATTGTTAGTAATCAAACCTCTTTGGCAGTACTGAATGTAACTGGCTGGTTTTAATACTATTAAATGTTGACATTCTAAAGATGCAATAAATAAAAAAAAAAAACTAGTTCCCGCCATTTCTCAATTGTTTTTCAAGCAAGCAACATGAACGTATGTGACGAAGAAATTCGGTACATTTTAAAATTTTATTACAAAAAAGGTAAAAATGCGACGAACGCCGCGAATAAAATTTGTGCGGTTTACGGATCTAATACGAGTAGCACAAATGTGGTTCAAGCGTTTCAAGTCAGGAAATTTTAGTGTGAAGTATGAAGCTCGCTCTGGACGCCCTGTCACGGATAAAATCAGTGCCATTTTTGAAAAAGTGGAGCAAGATCGACATATTAGTAATTATGATATTGCTGAAGAACTGGATGTTGATCACAAAACAGTTTTACGGCATTTAAAAAAGTCTGGGTACAAGAAAAAACTTGATATTTGGGTACCACATGATCTCACTGAGAGAAACTTAATGCAACGTGTTTCCATTTCCGATTCTTTGTTGAAACGTAATAATTCCGACCCATTTCTTAAACGTTTGATTACGGGTGATGAAAAATGGATCACTTACGATAAGAATGTCCGAAAAAGATCGTGGACGAAGCATGGACAAGCCCCACAGACCGTGGCAAAGCCCGGCCTGACTCGGAACAAAGTGATGCTATGTGTTTGGTGGGATTGGAAAGGAATCGTCCACTATGAGCTTTTGCCGCCGGGTAAAACTATCGATTCTGACCTCTACTGTCAACAACTGATGAGGTTAAAAGAAGCTATTGAGAAAAACCGGCCGGAGCTGGTGAATAGGAAGGGCGTGGTGTTTCATCACGACAACGCCAGACCGCACTCATCTATAGCCACTCAGCAAAAATTAAGAGAGCTTGGCTGGGAAGTGTTGATGCATCCTCCGTATAGCCCTGATCTTGCTCCATCAGATTTCCTCCTGTTTCGGTCACTTCAGAACTCTTTAGGAAGCATAAAGTTAACTTCAAAAGAACACTGTGAAAACTACCTGTCAGATTTTTTTGATAAAAAATCTCAAAACTTCTACAGCAATGGGATCATGGCATTGCCTACAAGATGGCAACCAGTCATCGATCAAAACGGCACATACATATTATAAATAAATAAAAAATTAAACCTAAAACAATTTTTTTTTTGTATGAAAAATACGAAAATACTTTTGCCCCGACCTTAATATAACCAGTGGTCGGAGTAGGTAGAGCTGTTTGGGGTGAATGACCGCAAACATTGATGTTTTAAACATGGATATGCCTCTGAAATCCTGGGATTTTGAAATAAAATTGGATTATACATTTAAATATAACGTTCCAATTAAGCACTGATGAAAGAAACTACTTAAATAGTTGTTTTTTTTAATTTCGAGAATTCCCGGGATTTTCGGAAATACTTGGCATATCTATGTTATGTTCGCATGTAGCAAATAACAAAAATACCTCTACCTACTCCTATAAAAACTACTTAAACAATGTTTTTTTTAATTCCGAGAATTCTCGGGATTCCGGGAAATATTTGGCATATCCATGTTATGTCCGCATGTCGCAAGTAGCAAAAACAGCTCTACTTACTCCGACCACTGTATATAACACATAGATATACACAGTAGATTATTAAAAATAATAAACAAAAACTGATATCAAAACTTTAACAGGCTCTCCTGTAAAAAGTGACTTTTCGACTTGTGGCCCTTTTGAATTTAAGCAGCGACATGTCTTCAAATGTTTGGTTCTAGGACATGCCGGTTTTCCTTCACCGTTTTGAGAGCAGTGGTGATGAAATAATTTACACAAAGTAAAGCGCTTCTCTGGGTTTAACCTACGATTTACAACTCATCGCAGCCGTTAGCACTTCCCAGATTGGATGGCCGTCTCACGAAACAGTAGTGCTATTCTGTACAAATCTCACCGTGAAAACTAAGGTGAAGTGAGCTGTCATTCCACCTGATGTAAGGGATTATTATTATTATTATTATTATGAGCCTGTTATGTCCCACTGCAGGGCAAAGGCCTCCCTTCCGTTTTTCCATATTCTCCTGTCTCTTGCTACATCTGGCCAATCCTTTAAATAGGCGTCCAATTCGTCACGCCATCTCTTTCTGGGCCTACCGCGTCGCCGATTCCTGTTGTTCGGAACCCAGTCAGTGGCTACTTTTGCCCAATTCTGTTGCGACATGCGGCAGATGTGGCCTGCCCAATTCCACTTTAGTTTGGCGGCTGTGTTGCCCACGTCGTAAGGGATTACCCCTATTTATAGCTCACTTCACGCTCACTTCACCTAAGTTATCATGGTGAGATGTTTATAGAATCGACCGGCAGGTTCTCCGTCTAACAAAAGCTGCGTACAGTTACTGCAGCTTTAACTACCACGGGTCATTTAATAAACACCTCTTTGTCACAGGAGTAACAGACAGTCCGCTGTGCAGGGCCTGCATGGAGGACGACAAGACAGCCGCACATGTGCTACTAAACTGCCCGCTGGTCGCCACATACAGGGCAAAGTACTTCGGTAACCCTACCAGGTACCCTACGTGAGACGGTCAGTAACATCAAGGCGTTGCTGGCCTTCCTTGAGGAGCTGGGGTGGATCGAATAATCGAATTTCCCACCCGTACGCAAAATACGCGCATTGGCGTGGAGTTGCGGACACCAGCCCGTATTACCTATTACCTATTAGCACTGGGGTTTCACTGATCTACCATTTATCTATGCGATAAATGATATTAGTGCCATGAGCTGGCTGCGTCAGCAAATGGTATCCGGTATCCGCGTCGTTGAACTTTGGGCCAAACAAATAAAAATAAAAATCGGTCAAGTGCGAGTCGGACTCGCGCAGCGAGGGTTCCGTACAAAGTAGGTATGTAACTACAAATTTACGGTTTTCGGATTTTTTCCTTTACTTGTGCTACATGACCTTGCTTCTAGCCAAATTTCATGATTCTAAGTCAACGGGAAGTACCCTATACATTTTGGTTCCTTTGAGTGTCGAAATATACATTTTTTGCGACATAAACGGCCGTATCTTTTTTTTACGTTAACTTAAAGGTTCGATTTTTTCACAGTTTCAAGGGACCGCAGACCTGAGTATATGGTTTTAATTTCAACTCGATACCTTCACGCGTTCCCGAGATTTTTAGTCTTGACAGACATACGGACGGACGGACGGACAACAAAGTGATAAAGGTTTCCGTTTTTCGTTTTGGATATGGAACCCTAAAAACGATATTTATTTTTTCGTGCTACTTTTGCCATCGACACGTTCAAAAGAAGAAGTGCAATCATACGGGTGTATAACAAGTCTGTCATCAGCATCCCAATGCAGTATTTATTGACGAGGGGCAAATTTTCAGCAGTGCGATTCTGTAACCATCTCAGCGTGAAAACTTAGGTGAAGTGAGCGTGGAGTGAGCTGTCAGTGTCATCCTGATGCTAGGGATTGGTATTCTTGACAGCTCACTCTAAACTCACTTCACCTAACTTTTCACGGTGAGATTTTTTACTGAATCGATCGGCAGTTTCGAGTCTACCATAGACATAGTTCCATAGTTTCTTGTCTCTACCATATTTTTTTTTTAAACTTGAAGGCTTTGGTCTGTTTGAATTAAGAATTTGAGATAATATGGAACCACTGAATGTCATACTTAACAAAGTTCAAATTCCATTGCAATCAAAACTTATTAGTACCTTTTTGTTACAAATGGTCACTCGAAAATCAACTTAGAATACATTTCACTAAAGTAGATAGATGATTAAGTGGCGATGGAATGTAATTATCTGAGTTTATGAAGACTGCTATAGTGGTAATTACTAAAAAGTTTAAGCTCATAGTCTTCCCTAAAAATAGCTTACCTGCTCATTCTTATCCCTAGCCAGATTATATATCTTCTGTCCCTTGCAGATTTCTCCACTATACAGTCTCAGGAAGGTCAGCACACCTCGTTGGTCATCATGCTGCACCTTGAAGGCTCTGGCAGCTAGTTCGGATCCGAAGCTGTTGTACAACCTAGAAATAAATTATGTTTATTTAGCAAATACTATGGTACTATAGACGTTTCGTTTGCATGGCTATTCCAACCAACCTCCACGAACGTTTTTAGTTAACGACTCCGCGTGAAATTTCTTGTTCCGCCGACCCACCCCGTCGCATCGCATCGCCTACCCGCGCTGTTACTTCGTTTTTCCTCAAGAATTGGGCTATGTAATGCAAATGCGACTGGTAGTTTCATAGATTAGCGCGTTCAAACAAACTCTTCAGCTTTATCATTAGTATAAATATAAATGAACGCTTTTTCGTTTTTATTAGAATAAAAACAGCATCTGTGCTCTTTTTTATTCTGTCTGCTCGGATAGCGGACAGTGCCTGTCTAGATGTAAAAAAGGAAGGATGAAACACAAGCCAAGACAAAAAAAAAACGTTATTTAGTTTGTGTTGTAATTATTACAACACAAACTAAATTATTTCCAACAGTTTTGAAATCTAAACAAATATAAAAAATAATATATATAATTGTTTTAAATAAATATAAATAAAAAAAAATAAGTGTATGTTTGTAATGTCAAAATAACAGCAATTTACTAAATGCATATGAAATTATATACAGTACTTATAACAAAAAAAAACATTTTTTTTGCCTTTCTGTTGTCTGTTTATTCCGGTTAATCTCCGAAACAGCTCGACCGACTTTGACGGGATTTTCACTGGCAGATAGCTGATGTTATAAGGATTAACTTAGCCCACTTTTATTTTAGAAAAAGAATTAGAGTTCCGTGCAAAAAAAAAAAACCTACTCAACTCAACTCAAATCATTTATTTAAAAAAAAAACCAATTACTTACAAAAAGGACTTACAAAAAGGCACTTTTGAATTGTCAAGGCGTCGGTCAGTCAGAAAGATGAAGCTAGTTATCCTACGAAATCCAATTTGTTTTCCGACATTCTCGCAAACAAAGTTGCGGGCACAGCTAGTTAATAATAAAACAACATACTTGTGTCCATCAGCCGGGCTGGGCAGGTAGGATATGATGGCATCCATCAGGGTCTGCACCCCGATGTTCTTGTACGAGCTGCCGCACAGGATAGGGAAACCTTTCATGGCGAGCGTGCAGCGCCGGATGGCTTCCTCGATCTCTTTGCTGCTAATGTCTAGGGTTTCCTGTGGAATGTTTGGATAAAAGGAATAAAAATATCTTTTAAATTGGTCCATATTGGAGAAGGAAATCGGCGCGAGTCAATCCTCGAATTATGACTTTTTACTAAGGCTTTTTTTTAAAGTCTCTCCGACCGCATTTCCTCTTAATCGTTACTATAGACGTGTACCGTGTGACCGCACAGTTAGCACAAGTATATTTTTAGCTTAGTTGGATTTTTGGCAATTCCAGTTGCAAGTTGTAAAGAATGTCAGGGACATCAAAACACACCCTGTTATCATGAATCCAGTACATGATTCATCATTGAAATTTTTTGTCGGTTATTTACAAAAAAACAGTTTCCACAAAAGTACAATACCTAGGCGGTCATCGTGTATAGAAAAATATTTTTTTTCTAGTTCCTCAAAACGCTTAAACGAATATCTACTTTATGTTAGTGTAAATTAAATTGATTTCAGAATGTCTACTACTATATAAATAGACATAAATTTTTTTGAAGTTGTGGTGCTAACTGAACTTTATGAGTAGGAGTTAAATTTGTTTTTCCATCTATCTATCTAATATATGTAAAATTCTTGTGTCACAGTTTTAGTGTTTATACTCCTCCGAAACGGCTTGATCGATTTTGATGAAATTTTATATGTATATTCAGTAGGTATGAGAGTAGGTTTATAACAAATTTTTATACGGTCCCTTTTTTTTTTTTTTTTGCAAAACGACGTTTGCGGGGTCAGCTAGTAAATATATTTGTTTACATATTCAGAAGCTAAATCGCGAACGCAGTATATGTACATACTTTCTTACTTATGACTGACCGCTCCCATACGACACCCACCTGCTGTATAATATTCTCAGCCAACTGATCATCCAGGCTTGACAGTGTATCCACCAGTTCCTTGTGGTCTGACATGGCGGTCTCCCACTTGGAGCCGTCGACCTTCTCCGTCAGTTTCCGACGCACCAGGGTCTGGCCACGCCCCTGTGTCCATATCACCTCTTCGAGTGTTATCAGGTCTATTAATCCTGGTAAAGAAATGTTGATAGGTTATTTTCACTTTTGGGTGCTTGCTGACGTGTTTGCGCATTATTCTTGTCATACAATACAATCTTGGAACTGTCGTAAATTGCTCAGTGTTGCCGAGACATCTTAATGACCACAATGATGATCTTTACTGCCATTTTTTTACGATAGGTGGCGCATCGTCGACGTGGCCATTGAAAGCTGTCACTTACATACATTTTGTAACCTATCATTCAGTTATTTAAAATTTTCTCGATAACGCCTCTGTGTTTTGTACCAGGATGTACTAACCCCGCTGTACATTTATTTCCCAAAAATATAACTAAAAAAAAAATGGTAAAAGGATAAAAGTAGCAAAAAAAAAATTTTTTTGTTCGTCTTTCTCTATAAGCTTCCGTGCGTCATGTTATCGATAACGATGGTGGACCGGTCAACACAAAAAATAGCGAATAACTGACGTAAACAAAGCGAAAATGATTTAACAGCAGCCATCGCGCCGCTGGCGACATCTGCGCTGAGCTTTGCGTGTGGATCCCCTTTGCCACGTTGCACAATTAATTCCACTTGTGTATGAATGAGCTACTTACACGTTTCTTCTTGTGTTAAGCCCCAAAACTTAATTTTATACCAATGTCATACACTGGTATAAATTAAGTTATGAACTGCAATTATTTATTTGGGTATAAATACGTTTCCAAGCCTGATTTATTGATGAAAATTATGTAAATTTTAAAACCATTTTGTAGGATTTTAAGTTAGAGGAAGAAACGAGGATTCAAAGGGTTGTAGAACGCTAAGGTGCCTCTTTTTTACAAGATATTAATCTAGCTATACTTCTATACTAATATTATAAAGAGGAAAGATTTGTATGTATGTTTGTAACGAATTGGCTCAAAAAGTACTGGACCAATTTTAAAAATTCTTTCACCATTTGAATGCTACATCATCACTGATTAATATAGGCTTTTTTTTCCCCCACCCGTGCGAAGCCGGGACGGGCCGCTAGTGCATGATAAAGGGGAGCATCTGCCTCTCGGAGTAGCGGAATCTCACTATCACTCACCTATAAGCCTCCCGTCAAGCCGCACGTCAGTGTGCAGTAACAGCGGCTGCGCATGTAGCTTGTCGGCGACGGAGCGCGCGCAGGCGTCCGCGCTGGCGTCGCCGCGGTCCATCTTGTTGAGGTACAGGATCCGCGGCACGCGGTAGCCACTCGCTTGTTTCCAGACCGTTAGGGTTTGAGCTTCTACGCCTGAGGAGAAGCGGTATGTGGTAAGTAACAGGATGCCATCATCCTCGAGATGATGAGATCGATTGGCGAAGTTAAGCTACAGTTGTGCCCTTATCGAGATCGAGATTCTCGACCTCTCTATTACAAAATATTTTTATTTTTTCTCTCTTGGGTCGGCAGTGGTGTCGCCGTGGTATCGGCCCCGACTTACGAGTCGAGGTCGTGAGTTCAAACCCAGGCAGGCATTTTACTTTGTATATTTAATGTCATCCTCATCACCACTGCTTTCAAAGCGGCTAAGGAAAACATCGTGAGAAAACCGGCATGTCCTAGAAACAAAAATTCGAAGACACGTGACAACCACCAACCCGAACTGGTCCCGCGTGGTGGATTATGGCCACCTCCCTCTCATAAAAGAGGAGGCCTGTAGCCCAGAAGTGGGAACATTATAGGCTGATTATGTTAATCTACATGATAAGAGGGACCTCTTTAAATAGCTACGGAGATCGATTGGCGAAATTGTGTCCTTGAATCGAGATCCTCTCTGTTCCAAAAGCTTTTTTAATTTTTTTATTGAGAAAAGAGCCTGCTGTTGGGTCGGTAGTGGAGCCGCAGTGGTATCGGCCCCGACTTACGAGCGTGAGTTCAAACCCAGGCAGGGTGTATTTAATTTCATTACCACCGCTTTGTAAACGGCGAAGAAAAACATCGTGAGGAAACCCGCACTGGGCCAGCGTGGTGGATTATGGGCCCTCTCGCTGAGAGCAGGCCTGTGTGTCAGCATTGGGAACATTATAGGCTGACTATGTATGGGCCTGATCTTGACCTATATCTCGCCTGATGAGGTCTACTATTGAACGAGCATGCCCAGAAGATGCCTGTTCACTCTTGCTTCGAAGGCAGAGGGTTTGCACTTACACGAGCAAGTAATAACTAAAATTGTGTAATTCTTGGCATACAAAAAAATCTTGGAACTGTCGTAAATTGCTCAGTGTTGCCAGGGCGTATTATTGACCACAAATGAAAAAATTGCGCATTAATTTCACCCGCGTATGCATTACGCATTTGTTCTTGTGTTTAGTCCTAAATATGATAGTGGTATAAAAAGTCTGGACAGAAAACTTGGCCCAGTTACTAGAGAGAAGTTTATTTTCCATTGGGGGATAATGCTCTTTTACTTAGCCGTTTTTCTTTTAACTTACATTACTTGTGTAATGTATGTGTACGCACGGCTACACATCAAGCTATACGTAACCAGTATAATCCGACTTCTGAGGCTGATTGTACGAAAAACCTTATGCAATGCGAGGACGAAGTCAGCTAAAACTGGAAATGTATAGCTTGATGTAGAGCCGTGTGTACAATAAAGAATAAGAATTCGCTGAAAATCAGCGCTGGGGCTTGGTCTCATATAAGGTCTTGGCATTATGATGAGCGATGGTCGTTTTGCGTGGATGTGACGATGTCTTCTCCCAAATTGTTAATTTGATTTTTTTTTTGTTTATGCTTATTTTTATGCGTCATGTTTGCCGCAAATAAACGTATTTTCTTTCTTTTTCTTTCAAATCGCTAGTTATGGTATGAGCATGTAATGCGGAGATATGAGGCAAATGTCGTGAGGAAACTTTTGAGTATGGATGTCGATGGCTACAAAAGTAGGAGAAGATCAAAGAAACGTTGGATAGAATGTGTGAACGATGATATAGTTAGATAGGGGGAGACTACCGAAATGAGGACTAATAGATAGAGAAGTTGGTTGACCAAATTTGGTTTTGCAAGTCATCAAAGAGCTCACGAAAGGAATAAAAATTTGTCTGGATCGCTGTCGCCGAATACGGTGGAGAGTACTATTTTTATATTTACCATTTACTGTGTAAAGTATTATATTATTATTTATTTATTGTGAATGTCAGGACTATGTGGGTCTTTGTTTCCGTTTTAGTCATGGTCTGGCAGTTTGAGTAATTAATGCGGCCTGCCCAAATGTCCTGTCTTTGGTATTGTTCGTCGAATCGTTGAGCTCCTTAAGGCCGTACCCTGAGCAAATAACCTTGAGCATTTCGTTCCCTCTTTGCCGCACCCCACCTCTGCAATACTTCGTAAAAATTACTAGCGCCATCTGGCGAACAACTTTCGAACTATAAACTTGCGACTAGTAAAAATCACAGACCTTAGAATAAACAGAGACGGTATTGAATAAAAAAAATCTATGGATGAAAGAAACGGTGCGCCTAAATAATTTTGGTCATAAATTCAGTGACTATACTTACGTCCATGAATACTTACTTTCCAATTCTTTCTAATTTTTGGAACGAAAAAGCGTTTTGCGACTCCACGAGACTTCGTCCCTAACAAAAATTGCCGATAAGTAAAATGGAGTCAAAATCATAGTTTTCGAGGTTGCTGACAACGATTATGGGGTCAAAACCAAATTCAAGATGGCGCCGCCAAAAATTTGCAAATTTTTCGTCATGGGTGTCGTTTTCAAAGTTTTCGAGAACGCTGACAAAGACTATGGGGTCAAAATCAAAATTCAAGATGGCGCCACCATAAATTTTAAGATTTTTACCCTCATGGGTGTCGTTTTCATGGTTTTCGAGGACACTGACAAAGATTATGGGGTCAAAATCAAAATACAAAATGGCGCTTCCAAAAATTTGCAAATTTTTCGTCATGGGTGTCGTTTTCAAGGTTTTCGAGGACACTGACAAAGATTAAAATTCAAGATGGCGCCACCATAAATTTTCAAAGTTTTACCTTCATGGGTGTCGTTTTCATGGTTTTCGAGGACACTGACAAAGATTATGGGGTCAAAATCAAAATACAAAATGGCGCTTCCAAAAATTTGCAAATTTTTTTTCCTCATTGGTGTCGTTTTCATGGTTTTCGAGGCGCTGACAACAATTGTTGGGTCAAAATCAAAATTCAAGGTGGCGCCACCATAAATTTTCAAAGTTTTACCCTCATGGGTGTCGTTTTCACGGTTTTCGAGGACACTGACAAAGATTATGGGGTCAAAATCAAAATACAAAATGGCGCTTCCAAAAATTTGCAAATTTTTCGTCATGGGTGTCGTTTTCAAGGTTTTCGAGGACACTGACAAAGATTATGGGGTCAAAATCAAAATTCAAGGTGGCGCCTCCATAAATTTTCAAAGTTTTACCCTCATGGGTGTCGTTTTCATGGTTTTCGAGGACGCTGACAAAGATTATGGGGTCAAAATCAAAATACAAAATGGCGCTTCCAAAAATTTGCAAATTTGTCATCATGGGTGTCGTTTTCAAGGTTTTCGAGGACACTGACAAAGATTATGGGGTCAAAATCAAAATTCAAGATGGCGCCACCATAAATTTTAAGATTTTTATCCTCATTGGTGTCGTTTTCATGGTTTTCGAGGCGCTGACAACAATTGTTGGGTCAAAATCAAAATTCAAGGTGGGGCCACCATAAATTTTCAAAGTTTTACCCTCATGGGTGTCGTTTTCATGGTTTTCGAGGACACTGACAAAGATTATGGGGTCAAAATCAAAATACAAAATGGCGCTTCCAAAAATTTGCAAATTTTTCGTCATGGGTGTCGTTTCCAAGGTTTTCGAGGACACTGACAAAGATTATGGGGTCAAAATCAAAATTCAAGATGGCGCCACCATAAATTTTCAAAGTTTTACCCTCATGGGTGTCGTTTTCATGGTTTTCGAGGACGCTGACAAAGATTATGGGGTCAAAATCAAAATACAAAATGGCACTTCCGAAAATTTGCAAATTTTTCATCATGGGTGTCGTTTTCAAGGTTTTCGAGGACACTGACAAAGATTATGGCGACAAAATCAAAATTCAAGATGGTGCCACCATAAATTTTGAAATTTTTACCCTCGTTGGTGTCGTTTTCATAGTTTTCGAGGGCGTTGACAACAACTATGGGGTCAAAATCTAAATACAAAATGGCGCTTCCAAAAATTTGCAAATTTTTCGTTATGGGTGTCATTTTCAAGCTTTTCGAGAACGCTGACAAAGATTATGGGGTCAAAATCAAAATGCAAGATGGCGCCACCAACAATATAATATATATTATATAAATATATAGATAGCAGATCTATATGTTTACAGAAATTTAGGTTGGAGTCAATAGTGACTCTTAGGTATTTCAAATGGTCAACTTTAGCTAAAGTAGGGCAAGAATATGTATTTATATATATGTGTATGTTACTTTATAATAAATATTATGCGGTGTATATTTTTTAGATTGAAGGTGAGTTACCTGTTCAGACAGTGTTAAAAGTAGAAAAATAATAAATAAACAACAAAGTTAATTTTATTATCATTTATTATTTTAAAGGAGGTACAAATATATAAATTATTATTAATTTAACTATTTTCTAAAGTCAAAAGTCAAAGTCAAATCATTTATTTCAAATAGGCACTTAAAGGCACTTTTGAACGTCAAAAATAAAAATAAAAATAAAAGAATTGATTCTAGTCGCCCCTTCCAAAAGGTAGTTTTCGTGTGGAGAAGAATGGGCAAGAAACTCCACCGTTACTCTTTTAAAATGTTTTACAAGTTTTTGTATACATTCATTATATAATTATATGTGAAGACGATGCACCTAAAATAAAATTTAGTCTACCACAAATGGTAAAAAGAATTAAAAATATAACAAAATAGAATAAAACTAAATATGATTATTTTATTTTTAATTCAAGTCAAATTATGTTTTATCCAATGAAATTACAAATTGTACATAGAGGTACATTATTATGAACTTAAAAAAAAATTAAACGTTCATCACTACGCTTGTGTTATCGACGACGGAATAATTTACATTGCTAATTATTTTGAGACAATTATGTAATATTTAACAAAAAAAAAAAAATGGTACCTATTTCTTTATTAACCAAAATAAATCTAATATCAGCTGATTTTTAACGATAACCATTTCTTACTAGGTATATTTTTATTTTCTTAATTTTGAAAAAAAAACCTAATCCAGAAGTAAAAACTAGTTGTTTTCATGATTTTTTCAACGTTTTTTTTTCATCTCATGAAAAACCAGTTTTATTTCATCTCAGAAAAAAAAGACTTTTTATTCATCTCAGAAAAAAACGCGTGGAATTATCAAGTAGAAATTAATATTGAATACTCAAGGCTGCAATCCTTCGAAGCAGTGAAAAAATCAAGCTTCCAAGTCAACGCAATCAAAAGATACGGGTGTTGATGTTCCGGAATCAAACCTATAGGGTACTTTCCCGAGTTCCCGTTGACCTGTTATCATGAAATTTAGCAAGATATTATGCCATGTAGCACAAGTAACGAAAACAATCCGAAATCCGTAAATTTGTAATTAAATTACAAAAAAAAAATCCGTGGTATTTTATGAGTTTAAGTTTTTGAGTTTCAAAAATATGAAATAAGTTTACCAAAAATAGAAATCTGAACTTTTCAAACAAAATAAATAACGTAAAAGTTGGCACGAAATAATAATCCTTGATAAATAATAACACGCTCGGGGTGATGGTATCAACAATTAAATACAAATTTCGAGGTATTGTTACTAAACAATTCCAAATTAGCTTTAATGTTGTTAAATACTCAATCGAAAAAAAGATCCCACGGCTAGAATGTCAATTGTTATTATTTTAATTGTTTGTGTTTATTAATGTGATAACCTAATCGCTACACTATAAAAACATTGCTTGTAAAGTTAAAACTCACGAAGGTTGTCACCACACCAAATTCTGCTGCCAAACAGGACTGTTTCATTCCAACAACGGAATATTAACAAAATTAACATATAAATATGACAGATTTTGTCTACCTATCTTTCGTCGACAAAACCCGTGTCTATGGTGGTTAAGCTACGCGTGCAGTTACGAGGATAAGGATTATATTACTGACGCTTGAGACCTTTCAACTTTGTCTCAGGATTAAGGCCGCAATGCAGACAAGAAAAAGTTCATCCTGGGTGGACAAAGACTACCGCATAATATCAAGTACCTCAATGACTTCCGCCACTTAAGCTTTGGTGTCCTAAGAAGGTGGTGAATGGTCACACAATAACAGCTGTGCAAATACAGAGCTTTTCGGAACAAAGTTCTTTAACGCGGATGGCGGTAGAAGTACCTAAGCTAGAAAAAATCTTCACGTAGCGAAAAAGCGGTAATAACCCCCTCCATGCGACTTTCCAGAGAAAGTTTTCATGATTTGACGGTGCTAAAGCCAACAGTGAAATCAAAATGAAAATCCAAAATGGCGACTGCGAAAAATTAAATTTTTTCATCATAGGTGTCGTTTTCATGGTTTTCGAGGATGTGAAAGCCGATAGAGGCGTTTAAATGAAAATCCAAGATGGCGACAGCTTTATGAGAGCTTCTAAAAAGTCATAGAAAATGGCTGTGTGTTGTAAACGCGTATTAAATTCACACTTTCTCTTTTTCTCTACATCTTTTATTATATACGGTGACTGATAATTAGTGACCGATACTTAAACAAGTGCTTGTACTCATGATAACAAAGAACTTTTACTATGGGACCAAACCTGAAAATGTAAAAAAAAAATCTGCTGTTCATTCATTTATGTTCGCCTAACTGGTCAAAATGTAGGTACTGAACAGCAGATTTTTTTTCGCGAATTCAGGTTTGGTCCCATAGTAAAAGTTGTTTGTTATCATGAGTACAATCACGTGTTTAGGTATCGGTCACTAATTACCAGTCACCCTATATACGAGTGTGCGTGTGCGAGGAACTTCGTTCCAGATGAGGTCCCCCGACCGCATACGTTTCTTTTAACACCTTGTTGTCAAATATTGGTGAAAATGATATATTTCCATGCCGGCCGTCCTAATATGACGGAACCACTTTACTATGAAATCTAAGCTTTTTTAAGCAGAATTAAAAAAAAAAACAGCCCACTTTTTAACAAACCAATACAAGAAACAAATAAATATTTACCGCAGTCTATTTTTAAACTCAAATCTCTCACTTTGCGTTTCAGATCGGGACCACACCACCTAACTACCGTTTGATAGCTGCCTCCCAGCCCACCCCAATTGGATTCTCGTTTGGCCACCGCGGATGGCAAACCGACTGCAGTATTTATGATTTATATGTTATGTGTTGCTATTTCTCTTACTGGATTTCGGGAGGGTAATAGTAATGTATTTTATTTAGGAGTCGGATTATGTTAATAATGTGTAGCTCTCTACGAGCTGTCAGGGTACCAGGAGGAATCAATTAAACCACAGACGTATGTTCAATAATAATTCCTAGAAATCATTCTACGTATTTTACATTCTTTTCCCTTGGCTTGTCAGCCAAATATGACGCCTAATGTTTTTTAATCTTATACTAAGTTAATGTTTGTCTCGTATTTCTTGCCAATAACTTTTAAGTGACTCGCGGAGGTTACATATAAGCACCAAATAGGCTATAGTCTTAATATATTTATATCTAGACAGATAGGGAAAGAATACTATTTAAGGACTGGGCAATCTGAGGTGAATTAAGGCCGTACCCTGAGCAAATAACCTTGAGCATTTCGTTCCCTCTTTGCCGCACCCCACCTCTGCAATACTTCGTAAAAATTACTAGCGCCATCTGGCGAACAACTTTCGAACTATAAACTTGCGACTAGTAAAAATCACAGACCTTAGAATAAACAGAGACGGTATTGAATAAAAAAAATCTATGGATGAAAGAAACGGTGCGCCTAAATAATTTTGGTCATAAATTCAGTGACTATACTTACGTCCATGAATACTTACTTTCCAATTCTTTCTAATTTTTGGAACGAAAAAGCGTTTTGCGACTCCGCGAGACTTCGTCCCTAACAAAAATTGCCGATAAGTAAAATGGAGTCAAAATCATAGTTTTCGAGGTTGCTGACAACGATTATGGGGTCAAAACCAAATTCAAGATGGCGCCGCCAAAAATTTGCAAATTTTTCGTCATGGGTGTCGTTTTCAAAGTTTTCGAGAACGCTGACAAAGACTATGGGGTCAAAATCAAAATTCAAGATGGCGCCACCATAAATTTTAAGATTTTTACCCTCATGGGTGTCGTTTTCATGGTTTTCGAGGACACTGACAAAGATTATGGGGTCAAAATCAAAATACAAAATGGCGCTTCCAAAAATTTGCAAATTTTTCGTCATGGGTGTCGTTTTCAAGGTTTTCGAGGACACTGACAAAGATTAAAATTCAAGATGGCGCCACCATAAATTTTCAAAGTTTTACCTTCATGGGTGTCGTTTTCATGGTTTTCGAGGACACTGACAAAGATTATGGGGTCAAAATCAAAATACAAAATGGCGCTTCCAAAAATTTGCAAATTTTTTTTCCTCATTGGTGTCGTTTTCATGGTTTTCGAGGCGCTGACAACAATTGTTGGGTCAAAATCAAAATTCAAGGTGGCGCCACCATAAATTTTCAAAGTTTTACCCTCATGGGTGTCGTTTTCACGGTTTTCGAGGACACTGACAAAGATTATGGGGTCAAAATCAAAATACAAAATGGCGCTTCCAAAAATTTGCAAATTTTTCGTCATGGGTGTCGTTTTCAAGGTTTTCGAGGACACTGACAAAGATTATGGGGTCAAAATCAAAATTCAAGGTGGCGCCTCCATAAATTTTCAAAGTTTTACCCTCATGGGTGTCGTTTTCATGGTTTTCGAGGACGCTGACAAAGATTATGGGGTCAAAATCAAAATACAAAATGGCGCTTCCAAAAATTTGCAAATTTGTCATCATGGGTGTCGTTTTCAAGGTTTTCGAGGACACTGACAAAGATTATGGGGTCAAAATCAAAATTCAAGATGGCGCCACCATAAATTTTAAGATTTTTATCCTCATTGGTGTCGTTTTCATGGTTTTCGAGGCGCTGACAACAATTGTTGGGTCAAAATCAAAATTCAAGGTGGGGCCACCATAAATTTTCAAAGTTTTACCCTCATGGGTGTCGTTTTCATGGTTTTCGAGGACACTGACAAAGATTATGGGGTCAAAATCAAAATACAAAATGGCGCTTCCAAAAATTTGCAAATTTTTCGTCATGGGTGTCGTTTCCAAGGTTTTCGAGGACACTGACAAAGATTATGGGGTCAAAATCAAAATTCAAGATGGCGCCACCATAAATTTTCAAAGTTTTACCCTCATGGGTGTCGTTTTCATGGTTTTCGAGGACGCTGACAAAGATTATGGGGTCAAAATCAAAATACAAAATGGCACTTCCGAAAATTTGCAAATTTTTCATCATGGGTGTCGTTTTCAAGGTTTTCGAGGACACTGACAAAGATTATGGCGACAAAATCAAAATTCAAGATGGTGCCACCATAAATTTTGAAATTTTTACCCTCGTTGGTGTCGTTTTCATAGTTTTCGAGGGCGTTGACAACAACTATGGGGTCAAAATCTAAATACAAAATGGCGCTTCCAAAAATTTGCAAATTTTTCGTTATGGGTGTCATTTTCAAGCTTTTCGAGAACGCTGACAAAGATTATGGGGTCAAAATCAAAATGCAAGATGGCGCCACCAACAATATAATATATATTATATAAATATATAGATAGCAGATCTATATGTTTACAGAAATTTAGGTTGGAGTCAATAGTGACTCTTAGGTATTTCAAATGGTCAACTTTAGCTAAAGTAGGGCAAGAATATGTATTTATATATATGTGTATGTTACTTTATAATAAATATTATGCGGTGTATATTTTTTAGATTGAAGGTGAGTTACCTGTTCAGACAGTGTTAAAAGTAGAAAAATAATAAATAAACAACAAAGTTAATTTTATTATCATTTATTATTTTAAAGGAGGTACAAATATATAAATTATTATTAATTTAACTATTTTCTAAAGTCAAAAGTCAAAGTCAAATCATTTATTTCAAATAGGCACTTAAAGGCACTTTTGAACGTCAAAAATAAAAATAAAAATAAAAGAATTGATTCTAGTCGCCCCTTCCAAAAGGTAGTTTTCGTGTGGAGAAGAATGGGCAAGAAACTCCACCGTTACTCTTTTAAAATGTTTTACAAGTTTTTGTATACATTCATTATATAATTATATGTGAAGACGATGCACCTAAAATAAAATTTAGTCTACCACAAATGGTAAAAAGAATTAAAAATATAACAGACCGGTAAATCAATTATGTGATAGATACATGGTGCTCAAATTTCTTACTGATAAGGTCATGGTTGTCTGAATACGTCTTTTCAGATAATAACGGGAGGTTGATTGCTGACATAAGTTCATCCAACTGTGCATGCCCCCCACCTATAGCAATAGTACCTGCGATAGCGCACGTATTAATATTTAGGTAGTTGTCACTGCAATTGTCTCCATTTATAACAAACTTTTGATTGCAAAGCCGACATTTAAATGTAAATTTTTACTGTAGATTATTTAGTGTTTCAGCTACGAGGTCAAGTCCTGTGAAGCTGCACCCAAGTGGTCCATGGTTTGAAATGCGTTTTAATTCGGAAAGGAAGTGGCTGACATCAATAATTCTTCTGTTTACTTATTATTTTTTCGTAAGGTTTTGCTTCCTCTTCATACGAAATTTGAAACTAAAATAATAAAAAAAAGTTTTTATTATGTACCCAAAAAAACAATCGTACTAGAATAATCCATTTTTTATCTGAAGTAGAATAGGTTTTCTATTTTCAAATATAAATGGACTACCCTTTCTAACTTTCATTGAAGTTCAGAACACACGTGAAAGGTATCAGAAACTTACATCTTCAATGTTTTTACTGGTTACTCCAGTGTTTTCAGCTTCCGCCAAGTCTCCTGTAAAGTCCTCTCGTAAACTGCAAAAGAAAAATATTTTGCATAATGATGACAGATTTTTAAGGTTCGGGAGATTTGTGATAAGGGTGAGATATACTCGTAAAATTCAATACGCTTCCAAGTACGACTAAGTATGTCCCTAAACCAAAAATTCGAAGAAAAGACATAAAAAAAATGAATATAATTAAAAATTTTTTTTTTTAATTTTCGCAGCCGCCATCTTAGATTTACATTTTGACCTCGCTATCGGCTTTAGCACCCTCGAATGCGATGAAAACGACACCCATGACAGAAAAATTTGAGAATTTTAGCAGCCGCCGTCTTGGATTTTCATTTTGACCTCGCTATGGGCTTTAGCACCCTCGAATACCATGAAAACGACACCCATGACGAAAAATTGCAGCCGCCATCTTGGATTTTCATTTTAACCTCACCATCAGGTTTAGCACCCTCGAAAACTATAAAAACGACACCCATAACGTAAATTTGAAAATTTTCGCAGCCGCCATCTTGGATTTTCATTTTGACCTCGCTATCGGCTTTAGCACCCTCAAATACCATGAAAACGACACCCATGACGAAAAATTGCAGCCGCCATCTTTGATTTTCATTTTAACCTCACCATCAGGTTTAGCACCCTCGAAATCTATAAAAACGACACCCGTAACGATAAATTTGAAAATTTTCGCAGCCGCCATCTTGGATTTTCATTTTAACCTCGCTATCGGCTTTAGCACCCTCGAATACCATGAAAACGACACCCATGACGAAAAATTGCAGCCGCCATTTTGGATTTTCATTTTGACCTCACCATCAGCTTTAGCACCCTCGAACACCATGAAAACGACACCCATGACGAAAAATTGCAGCCGCCATCTTGGATTTACATTTTGACCTCACTATCAGCCTTAGTACCCTTAAAACCACGAAAACAACAATCAGTATTGCACCCGTGCGAAGCCGGGGCGGGTCGCTAGTATAGAATAAAGTATATATAAATTATATTGTTGTATAGAACTGAGAATAAATGGCGCGAAATAGACTAAAAGAATTTGAGGCGATTAGCTAGTTACGAAGAAGCAATTGTGTTTATGCAATTATGTTCCTTATTATGATACAGTGGATGGATGCAAGTGGCGGATTGTCGTTCGGCGTGGTGGTCTAAGGGGGAGGCCTTTGTTCAGCAGTGGACGTCTTCCGGCTGATGATGATGATGATGATGATGATGATGATGATAATTATTATAATTATGTATCATAATTATTCATATAATGATTCATAATTATTATAATTATCATCATAATGATTAAAAAGTTGGCATGTACGCACGGCTACACATCAAGCTATACATAACCAGTATAATCTGACTCCTGATTTTACGAAAAACCTATACAATGCGAGTTCAGCTAAAACTGGAAATGTATGGCTTGATGTGTAGCCGTGTGTACATGCCAACTTTTTCCCGACTCGACTGACTCGCACGTGCGCGAAGTACCTACACAGATTTCGTTTCGTGATCTCGCCGCACTCGGGCAGCTTCGGAATACTTCGTGCACGGTCAGCCAGCCCCGAACTCGCAACTAGTGCCGCCGACCGCCGCGCCGCGAGCCCCGCGCCTTCGGCTTCCAGAGATGAAAATACTTGCATAGGAAATCGATCCGTGTTGCTATACAAATAAGGAGCACAATCGTTTTTGCGAAAAAATAGGAAGTTCAAAGTATTTTTTTGCAAATACGATTGTGCTCCTTATTTATATGAAGACATGGTCGATTTCCTATGCAAGTAGGTATTTCTGTGCTCCAGCTTTGCTCGCGCCCGACTAGCAAATACTTTTACAATTTTATTGCAAGTACTTATTTCCCGCCCGCACCAATTAAAATTTAGTATGACATACTCCAATTAAAAATTAGTATGACATGTAATAAAATATTGTACTATAACTTGCTAAAAAGGAAATTTACCCTGTAAACGTTACGTAACCGAGAAAAGGATTATATGTAATACTTACTCTTTATTGCTTATTTCCATCGGTTGTATATTAGAAATTTCCACTAGAGGTGCATCACTTTGGTTATCTTTTAACCTAAAAAAGATTATTTATTTTAAAATATGTAGGTACAGAGGCCAGCACATCAAGCTACCCCAATCTGTCAGATTTTCCCAATTGAATATAAACCTTATTCCTTTGTGCTAAAGTTGAAAATCTATCAAAGAAATTTGACAGATTGGGGTAGGTTGACCTGCTGGCGTCTGAACATAAAATTTCAAATATTTACATACAAAAATCATTCATACATGACTAGCACTGAACCACGTAAGTACTGAATCAATGTGAATGTTCATGTGTGTAGGTCCATAACTCTATGGCACACGCATGATAACGAAGATTAATTTTTATTTGTTGTCACTTTACTAAATACTCACATCTTAGACCAATACTTAGTAGGTTTATAGTAGTTAGGTACATACCCGCCATCTACGTAATTTTGTTGAGTATGTGTAGATGTTGTTGGTGTTTCGTCATAACTATTTTTTCCTTTTGTTTTAGCCCAGCTACAAAAAAAATACTGATAAATAATTTGCACTGTGTAACATTTTAATTATGTATAATATATAGGTATATAAATATAACTACGAGACAGCTTACCGAACTTCGTTCATCTTTGCTATTTTTGCACGTCCTAATCGCACAGCTTTCTTGTACTTTGGCATTTTGAGTGTTTGTACACAACAGTAGCATCCTTACGCAAAACTCAACAGTTTTTATATACACACAGAAAGCGTCCTTTCGCAAAACTCAACAGTTTTTATAATATACACACACAAAGCGTCCTTTCGCAGTAAATAACACAATAAATAACTATAACCAAAACAACCTTCAATAAACTAATAATTATCACTACTGATAATGTGACGTAAGTGAGCAAGTGCGCTAACCGACGGCGACGCGGTGACAAACGGCACGAGTTTCACCCTCGAGAGCTTGTGGCACACTGAATCCGATACGGAGCGCATGAGTTACAGTAGTGAATACGCCCATATTTTAGAATAAAATCTGTATAAAATCAAATTTTGGTCTTTTGGAAAAAATATTCGCTACAAAATGTTCATTATTAAATTGTCTATCCATTAGTGTTAGTACAAAAATTAAACAATGTTTAATTTACGAGGAGATGCATGTTATCAATCACTATTTCTCATTTCTGGGGTTTCGTTGTAAGGAGATTTATTAAAGATATATTCATTAAGAAAAAAAAAATAAAAGGACAATTATGGAGTCAAGATTATGTAGAAATTTAATGTATTTTTTATTAGTTGATATTTCTTTTAAATAACAAGTAAATAGCTCTAAAAAAACTGCATTAAAACGGCTTGCGCGGCGTTTTGGTCGGGGAGGCGCCTTAAGTTCTGAGTTGAGCTGCACGGTTACTGACAAATGCGTGCACTGACTGGACAGGTCCGCTAAATCTGTGTGGTTCTTTCCTCAAAAGACCATTTTAGACACCAATCTATATGGTATTTACATGTTCTGACCAAGACTTTTTCTGAACTTTAAAAGAGACTGTGACCTCTGAGTTTGTTTCGGCCTTTCTTCTCAGAATAGTCCGACAGGAAACGCAGACCTCTAGTTTAAAAAAAAATTGACGTGTAAAAGTGTTTGTACAAACCTACTTACAGAAAATAAATCATTTATCGTTTATTATCTTTTTTTTAAGACTATGCCGACCGCACAGTGGCGCCCTCATCGTTTATTTGGTTATTTCATAAAATTTAGAATGAAAATGCAGAAAATAAGCACGTTAAGTTGCACTTCACAAGATTATACGTTAATATTATTAGAAACGGTAGTTTTACATTGTTTAGTTTTATTATAATCCTTAAAACTGAATGTAGTGGCCACTGTTATCCGTTTTATGGATTATAATAAAATTAAACAATATAAAACTACTGTTTCTAATAATATTAACGTATAATCTTATGAAGCACAACTTAACGTGCTTATTTTCTGCATTTTCATTCTAAATTGTATGCAATAACCAAACAAACGATGAGGGCGCCACTGCGCGGTTGGCATAGTCTTAAAGAAAAGTATGGAAGTAAGGGCCATGTTGCGCCAACTCCAAATAAATAGAAATAAGGGTAGGCGAATGATGATAATAAATGAAGAATAAGAATCTTTTCTCAGTAAACTCACCAGCAGACGCGTCCAGCACTATGACAGCTCCGTCTAACACAGCCAGGCTCTGCTCCACCTCCATGGTGAAGTCGATGTGGCCCGGAGTGTCGATCAGGTTGATCTGACTGTCGCGCCACGGGAATGATACAGCAGCAGCTGTGGGTGGGACATAAAGATACATTAGTGGCAGGAAAAGATATGTATACATATTATGTGTATACATGTGCGCGGGGAGACGGGGGGGCATTTGGTATGTGCGCGGCGAGACGGGGGGGCAGTGCAGGCAGTTCATTCGTCAACGCTCACGGCGTCCCGGCCCGGCCTCGCCGCGCATTCCTAAGAGCGGGGGCACTCGATGCGTTGCGGCGGCGGTGCGGCGCCGGAGCGGTGTCGCTGCATCGTCTTACATAGAAATATCTGTGGCATGTCACACAATGCGCTTCGGCACCGCACCGGACCCCTGCCCCTGCTCTAAGGGCGAGGCCACAACACTGCGTTGCGGCGTCGTATTGCAAAAACAACGTTACACTGCAATACAAAGCGTCGTGGATTTTTACGATGCGACGCCGCAACGCAGTGTTGTGGCCTCGCCCTAAGACGTCGCAGCGACACCGCTCCGGCGCCGCACCGCCGTCGCAACGCCTCGTGTGCCCCCGCTCTAAGGCCGCTGCCTGGAATTTTGTGGGCAGCGGGGCGGCAGCGGCGGCGGCGCGGGAGCGGCAGGATCTTATGCGTACATTTAAATGGACCGGTTCTCGAAAACAGCGGCGCGGGAGCGGGCAACGAGCGGTGCACTCAAGGCAATCGGCGACCGCCCGCGCCGCCGCCGCTGCCGCCCCGCTGCCCGCAAAATTCCAGGCAGCGGCCTAAGGCGCGGTACAGCGGTATTGGTCAAACTATAGTAACAATAGTTATAGTTCTATGCGTATTACTCACTACCGGTGTGCGTGTATGACGTGTGTAGATATAAGAACGTCAACTAAGCAAAAGGAGTATCTAAGGATCGTAGCAGGTGGAGTTCTGTAGTTTCTGCCTTACACCAATAGGAATAAGGCTTGAGTTTATGTATTCTGCGTTCGCAAATCGCAATTTAGTTCACAAAAAAGTAAACAATTGAAAATGGAAAAATAACTTTAATTCTTGTCTCGTGAGTTCAGGAAGGTGCTAAGCCCTATTTATGAGCTTCATCTGGCCCTGGGGTCTAATGTAAAGACTGATTTTGGATACCGAATTTATTTCCGCGTTTAAAACCTCGTGAGAGAACCGTCCAATCGGGCCAGTGCGCGTTTGCCCATACGTCTCGTTCACATACATTTTGCTTATCATGCACTCTGCCATACATTCTTACATAAGTCCCTACACTATTCCTCCCCAAAATGTTTATACAAAAATGTAGCTTAAAACATAGTACAAATTATCCTACTCTAATTCATGCAATAACATAGGTACACGTTTCAGTGTGCACAGTGATACGATACAATGTTAAGAATTACACATTACGATAAGCAGGGGTACACTGTGAGTGTATCACATTACGCGTAGCTGGCTGCCGATGGCTGCTATGGGACCGCCCGTGACACCCACCATACAATTACCTTTACAGGTTTGTCATCTAATGCGATATTGTAGACAACTGACAAACTACAGTTTACAACCGCACCATCAATACACACCGACGGCATATGTAGTCCGCCCGAAACATATTGTTGATTTCTTTGTGTATCATCTTCCTCATACGGTGGCGACATAGACGAATGGACATCATCAACACGACTAGCAGCATTGCGGTTGCCATAATTGCGAAACCGACCTCGTACTTAGTTACAGTTGATTCTACGGCATTGTTTTAGGCTATGATTACTTCTTCTTTGCTACGAGTATAGGACTTGCTCATGATTATTATTTCAGTGTTTAAGCGTCGATGTGCTTACTCATTAGGTAGGGTGATTTCAGGTGATTGACTAAACTTGCGTGCTTATTGTAATATGCATGACACAACTTAAGTGTAAGAAGCTGCTTCAGCGATATCAAAGTTCATTTTGTTTCTATTATAACAAAGTTGCCTAGCGATAACTATTGACCGGCAGTGAGGTTTCGTATTATATTTAAAAACCATATTAGTCCTGTGCTTACTTTAACAATTCTAGGTACTGTTATGCAAGTTCAGTACAATTACTATCCTAAGAAGCAAACAAATGTCAAATACATTGTAGATATCTTGAAGGCAAGTAGACGAATTCCAGATATTTTCTTGGCTAAAACTAATATATCCCTCAAGATATCTTCTAGATACACTCCAAGGGTCAGTTATGTAAAAGTGGGCACAGCTTAAATTAAGAACATGTTAAGAAAGAGTTAATACTACTGTTTAGATAAACTTTAACCCTATTTAAGAATGTGGTTTTGCAGAACTATAAACACTGATTTCAACATATCCAGTAGGTTGACTTCAGATCAGGAAATAGACTTAAAGATATCTAAATACCTAATTAAAAGTTTAAAACTATCAATATTGAATTGCAGATATTCGATCTTATCTTATTGAAGTAAAATTAAAAAAAGCTTACTTTGCTTTAAAGTGCTTTAAGTAACTTTACTATAGAAAATATGGTGAACTTTTAAATTATTATAAAAACTGTTTTATGATTTATGAAAATGGCGATTAAACAAATAATTTTTATGTCTAAAAAAAAAGGCTTTCTTATATCGTTGAATGCATTGGAAATTTAAAACGTATTTCTCGTGTAAAATCTATAAAACAGACGGGCTTTTAAAATACTAGAAAACAAACAACAAAATTTTGTAAGTACCTATAATAATATTGCAAATGAAAAATTTTGTGGCTTAAGTGCAGAGTAGGTACTACATGTTCTATAAATATGTAAGTTATGGTAGTTAGAATTACTATGACAAAAATATAAGTTCAATCTACTCTAGTTTTTGATGAAGTGTGTCGGAAAATGTTTTATAATTATTTCACTTAAAAGTGCAAAATGGCGTTAAATCTTATTTTTCCTAACGAAGTAAGATTTTAGACAATACTGATTTTGTAGGCCTATTTCAGACAAGGTAATGACAAGTTACATTTTGAAGTAGTGCTACTTAAGAGATACTTAACATATAAGTACTAAAAACCATATTGGTGAAGTACTATTTTTTTTTGGTATACTTAATTAAAAAATACAACTGTGGACGTTTTAACAAGATGGGATGTGGAACGAGTTTTGTGAAATATGTGCTGTTCTTCTTCAACTTGCTGGTCGCGCTCCTCGGCCTACCAGTCATAGACATTGGAGTGGCGGTCCAGCTCAACTGGACGGTTGTGAGCTAAAGACACATTTGACGGTCGCGCCATGGGTGTTCATTATCATAGGCGCTACCATGTTCGCGATAGCCTTCTTCGGTTGCTGCGGAGCAATACGGGAGGGTCACTGCATGGTTGTCACGTACGCGACCTTCCTGCTGGTGATAATCATCTTGCAAGTGGTGATAGCAGTTCTCCTGTTCGCTTACGGCGACACGATCAAGGCGAGCCTGCTCAAGTGCGTCAACTCGCTGTTCGACAAGAGATCCGGCGCCGACGTCGACAGGGCTACTGATGCTGTCATCGGCTACATTCAGCAACGGTTCGTCTGCTGCGGCAAGAACGCTCCCCAGGAGTACGGCGTAAACCTCACCCTGCACGACTCCTACTGCAGCACCACCAGCACCTTCGGCAACGCAATCGGAGGCAACTGCACCATCGAGGTGGCCAACCGAGGCTGCGCGGGCGTCATATCCGACCTCTACGAGAAGTAGAACAAGCCCGTCGCTGGAGTCGCTATCGGTATTGCCTGTATTGAGGTGGTCGAAGCGCTATTCTCGCTGTGTCTCGCCAATTCCATAAGAAATATGGACAGCCTAAAACGAAGACATCACGTCGGGGTCAACACTTTAGGGTCTCGTGGGTTCACGAAGGTGCTAAGCCCTATTTATGAGCACTGCTTCGTCTGGCCCTGGGCTCTCGGAATATACAGGGTGCATTTGATATCATGGGCATTATTTTAACCTAAGGTACTACTTATGATACTAATTGCATTAGGGCTACTATTACGCAAATCAAAAATATTATTAATGCAAGTATGGAAAACCTTAAAATGTAGTAAGTCATACAAAGTATCAAATTAGTTGCGCTTCTCGATAGCAAATGCGTAGGTACACTACGCCGTACGCGCGTCATTGGGCGTGAATTCTTTGACCCCGCCCGACTCACGTGACATTCGTAAGTTGCCAATGAATTGATTCATAATAAATTCCAATTTTCCCTTCGTACTTTGCCGGCTCAGGACGGTCAAAACTACGTCAACTAACATACATTAAAAAAAAACATTTACGTACCTAGCTTGTGGATTGTTTTGAAAAAACCTTATTTGTCGGTAAAGTGACAGAGGGTAAACGGGTGCTCTTCCACGAGCTTGTGCATGTGCTGGCACGTGAAAAGACGAAAAATCCAACAGGTTCTGAGTGTTTCTGGTGGAATGAGACCCCGTGAAGGAATAGGGTCGTTCGGGTAGCGCCGATGGAACATTTCACGAGTTCATACTAAATTTCTTGCGCGATCGTAAATTACAACCATTTGTGGGTATTGTTGGTTGGTGTACCTAGCCTGCACATTACGCGGTCGAGGCATCGTGTACACAAACACACACACAACACACAACTACTACACTAACACTTAATACACTGCAATCCAAGCACCGTATGCCGCGAGCGGCGAGTACGGCGATTACGTCACGGGATCAATAAATCAATTACGCGTCAATGCACCTGCGCAGTCGTTATGACACTGGTTCCGGGTTCGTGACTTCGTGTTGCGGCGGGAAGCATACCCCGCGCGGGGGTGATATTCGTATTTTTGCGAGTGAGGGAGTGGGACGGAGAGAGTTCAGGGAATCCCGCCGGACGGAATGTCTTGTAGCCCATTGTTATTATTACTTGTAAGGAAAAACCCGCGCGCGCGCAGGTGATGTTTGTTTACATTTCGCTTTGCGCTGTATTGCGCTTTAAGATTTTGATATTTCAACAATTATTGGCGTTAACGAAGTATTTTGTTTTAATTACTTTAAGTGTTTATTTGCAATAATAAGCCTTGTGCATATCGGGTAGGTTTGACTTACTACATTTTTAAGGTTTTCCTTACTTGCATTAATAATATTTTTGATTTGCGTATTAATAGCCCTAATGCAATCAGTATCGTGAGTAGTGCCTTAGGTTAAAATAATGCCCATGACTTCGATTCCACCCTGTATATGTACCTAAAGACCGATTTTGGATACCGAATTTATTTACGCGTTTAAACCCCGTGAGAGAACCGTCCAATCGGGCTAGTGCGCAATCACTGCCGGTTCGCCCAACGCTATAGGCGTTGGGCGTCTCGCTCACATACATTTTGCTTATCATCAGTGATCGGATAATAGGGCGCTTATATACCTAAACTTCTTCCCACGAAATAATAATATGGACATTCCTTTCTGAATAATTAAGTAATCCCGGGTTCCCGGGTTTGAACAATTTTTTAAAAACAACTATAACAAACTTAATGAAATTATAGCAGTGGTTATTTTGGTTTAGTACTTATCTTTATTTTATTCAAAACAAATGGAATATCAATAAAAAATGATAATGTGCACAATGTGGTCAAGTAGTGGAAATTGATTTATCTATTCTAACAGATTAGTGTTCGATTTGTTTTTATTATATTTTATAATAATGTAAACAAACTTATAAGATAAACTCTTATTGGAAAAACCAAAACCAATTATAATAACAAAACAAGCTTTGTAATGGGCTCGGGTTTATCCACATAAACATACAATCGTTAGTTTATGAGGGCTCCATAGAATTTTTTTGTGTAGGACTCGTGTAACCGTTAAGTGGCCACCCGCTGCGCGACCGTAATTAATCAATATTAATGTTCCGGGACATACAAGCACTTGAGGTTTTTGACAGCGTTCATTTGAGTGTTTATAAGAGTAGACGACTTTATCCAAAATCTATTCATGCAAGTGCAAAGTGCAAGTAAGTGAGTGAGACAGCAAATAATGTTACCTGGCCAACGTAATTAGACGACCGGCAGAAATGACGTGAGGCATGTCCGTATTATTCATTCGTGGGAATAAAAGTGAAGTTTAGGTATATTAGCGCCCGATTATCCGATATTCCGGTCACTGCTTATCATGCACTGCACTCTGCCATACGTACAGACGCCAGTACCTACATCAAGCTACCCGAAACTGTCAAATTTTCCCAATCAACTTTGAACCTTATGCTTTAGCGCTAAAGTTGAAAATCTCTTAAAGAAATTTGACAGACTGTAGTAGCTTGATGTGCTGGCGTCTGTACTAACATGTGCCCCTATAATTCCTACACAATAAAATTCAGTTTACGCTACAACTTCAAACATTTTTATACCGTTGTCAATAGTGTCAGTCACGCTGAAATCAACTTAATTGTCATTAAAATAAAGTTGATATTTGTTGTTAACATCAGTTAGAAACAAAGAATAGATCTTAGGTACCTACGTATGTAGTGGCTGGCATGTGGTGGTGGATAAGAGGAGAGCATTTAAAGAGTCTTTACAAGTGAGGAAATTCTTATCTATTACGCTAAGGCCTCTGCCTCGAATCTTGCGGGCAGCGGGGCGGCGGCGGCGGCGGCGCGGGAGCGGCTGGATCTTATGCGTACATTTAAATGGACCGGTTCTCGAAAACAGCGACGCGGGAGCGGGCAACGAGCGGTGCACTCCAGGCAATTGCCGCCCCGCAGCCCGAAAAATTCGAGGCAGCGGCCTAAGAGAGCAATGCAACCCTCTATGGTACTGTCGCCCTCAGGGGGAGGTTAAAGCGCGTTCCGTGAAGCCTTGGTGACGCATTAGCAGTGGCAGTATCGGTATTTCATGGAGTTTCGCGCGTAGTTAGTAGTACTTGAAGAGTTTTGTTTCAAAGTACTTTTTTTTATTCATAGACTTATGCACGCACACAAAATACATGCACAGACAAACAGCTACTTGGAATGTGCTTATATTGTAGTCCCCTCATTCGTTTTAATACCTCTGATAAGAAGGGCGGCAATTCCAACTAATCAATGTAGGTTTCGAATTCTAATCTGTGTGACAGCTAACTAAAAAATATAGCATAACCATTTATCATACAGTGCCGCCTTTGTAGTCCTTTCGAAAACCAATATATTGTCCAAAATATTATGGGACCTAGTCATCAGTTCAGTTTCAGTTCATTAAAATAAGTACATTTATTATGTACAGTCAGCAAAGGAGATAAGTATGCAGGGGCAGCGGGATTGTCCGAAAGGGTTACCGCTGCCCCGGAACATAAAGGGCTAAGGAAGGAACACGGGTGGGTTTTAGTCAGTAAGAGTCCGACACTCCCTTCTGCTCCACCCAGAGCGGGAGGGGTCATTTGATGATTTCCCATCCTCAAAAAAAAGGGTCGTCAAATATAGTTGAAGATGTGAGAAGGTGTTGTTCTGAATTTTCTAAATAGTAATGGTAAGTACTGCTTTCAAACTGATAAATGTTAAGGTCTCAGACAAATTAGGTTTTATTCCATTTTCTTTTTTGCAATATACCCGAATGTCTTCAATTCTATTTTTTATTTCTTTTAGGAATGGTACTACTTTTAACTTCCTGAAATATTAGACTTTAAATAAGTGAGTATTTTGACCATTTTGTAAATTAACATGATCCTAGTAGGATCATGTTAATTATTAATATTATAAATAGTTTGTGAACAGATTTGGATGAAATTTGGCACACAGATTGTTTATAACCAGGATTAACACATAGGATACTTTTTATCCCGATATTCCCACGGGATCGAAACTGACGCGGGTGAAACTGCGGGGCGCTGCTAGTGTCCTATACATATAAGAGTGCCGGGTGATCTGTAAGTCAAGACCCTCCACCTCAGATGCCCTTCTCTATTTAAGATGGTGCATTTTGCAAGCCAGTGTCTGTAATAGAATGATGAGATAAATCAAGATTTATGATTATATTTTATAGCTAAAGCCTACATGTAATGGTGATTCCTCGCTGCCTCTCTTGCTCCATATAGTCTGTGACTGTGTTGCCATGGTGCACCTCCCCCATGGACCTGATGGTCCCGGAGAAGAACAGCATCCGCTCCGTTGTCGTTGTTTTACCTAAAACACAAGGTTTCTTACATAAAAAAATAATATTTAAGATTTCCTTGAGAGCTCTACCTATTTAATTGCATTAGCGATTGGGATCAATACCTTCAAACATGGAATTCTTAGTACTATAATTTTATTAGCATATTTCAGTCATTTTAAATTACGAGTTTACATAATTCTAATAGAATTGAGTATTATCTAACCTGCATCGATGTGAGCCAAGATACCAATGTTGCGAATATTTTCAATACTGCTTCTATCTCTTCTACTGCTAGAGTAGTATCTTCTAGACCAGGAAACTTTAAACAATCTCCAGTAACGACTCATGTTGTAAAACGCCCTTTTAACTCATAATTTTCGAAAATAAACAAAATTCCGAGACCAAACAGCTGACTGTGTGGTCGACAGTGTCTCTAGCAGTGTTGCCAATAACATTTTGTCAAAAGTAACCTTTTTATAGTAACATTTTGATGATAAAAGTAACATTTTATTTTTTGGGCTTAAAAAACAGTTTTTTCTTCTTTGCACCAAAATTTAGGATCAACCGATTAGTCGAAATCCGAAATAAAAAAAATACATTTTAAAATAAGGATACCTACCCTGAGCATATTCAAAACTATAAACAAAAAAACGAACTAGTGTTGGGTGACTCAGCACGTGTGCTAGCACAGTTGTAGCTACTCAGTTGGTTAAAAAGAGTCACTCACTCATTTTATTTTGATGTGCTAGCACACACCACAGTTTAGCTACACTACGGTACGATCAAGTACGAGTTGTCAGTTTTGAACGAAACGAGTCACTCACTCTTTTTAAGCGGTTAGCGAAACATTATTAGCGGAAACAGACTTATAAACAAAGGAGATAAGGTCTGAGTTTGGTTGCCGCCTTTTGCTTTCGTTTGACGACGTCACGTAAACATTCTCATTTCTCTTTCCCTCATCATCACTCGTGTGAGCTGTGTGACGCGCTTAACCGATTAGTCACCGCGTGTGCCTACCAACTCTATTGCGTATGTGTGCCGTCATGCCCTGTCGCGTTGTCGTCACTACATAGCACACCACACTCGCGACTCGCACGGCGAGTCACGCGACTCACTTACACACTCACAGCACATACGTGCTGAGCCACCGCAGACTCAGCCAGCGGCCTCGCCGCCTCGCCTCATTCGTGGTAACACAGTGTGCTAGCACACTTAGTACAAAGAGTGCCTCGCACGATCCTCATTTTAAAAGAGTGTGCAACCCATCTCTAAAACGAACTACGACTGCACCTGGCGAAGAGGATAAACACGCAAACGCAATGCATTCACTAAGCCTCATATTTGTATAGCTGTGTTTTTCTATAGTCAAACATTTCGGGTCCATATGATTTCTATAGTATAGGTGTCTTGGTCACTGTCAGTCAGAAGTGTCAGATGTTCCATCCAAGAAATAACATGTGAAAGAACGAAAAGTTAAAGTAGTTCTAATTGTCGCCATATGCTAACATCTTTGCAGCAGTATTTTTGTCTGCCAACTACAACCAATCCTTTATTTCTGAAGCTCTATGCGTACTGCGTGATTTCAGAACGAGGTCATACTTAATCTGTGGCGAAATCCATTTTTCTATCTCTTTCTTCTTCTACGTCTGTCTCTCTCATCTCTCATTTCGAAATGGCATTTGTGTCGATTTGTTTGTGTTGAATGAATACGTAACAAAAATATAAACTAAGTGTTAAAATCAGACCTGATCTTCAAAGTAAAACCTCAAGATGGGAGTACCAGCATTCTTCCGCTGGCTGAGTAGAAAATACCCGAGCGTCATTGTGGAATGCGTCGAACAGAAGGTAAAACATAACCTAAAAATAAATGTTTAGTTTTACCGATTCCAATGATTTGCTTATTTTGGTTCGATATCTAAATGAAATGCTATTGCGCTTTCTTGGCATTGTTATGGACTTCAGTGATTCTAGGTTTTGCACAAATATTACTACTCACCCCACCCTCGTATTAGTGGCAGACGAAACTCGAATCTGTAACCTACAAACATAACTTAATTTGTCGAGATTGAATAGACTGTGGGATCAACAGCTCATCTTCACATTTCACATCAACAGCTCATTTGTAGGCCTAATTTCTTTAAAAAAAATCTTGTCACTTATCAGTAAGGTTTCCATCTTCAATAATATTTTGGTGACATCAACAAAAAAAATTTCTTATGGTTAGCTAAGATCAAGGATCATCATCTCAATAATATGTGCCACTAGCATAAGCATTCGAGGCAAAAGGCATACATTTAAACCAATAGCCAAGTTATTTGGCTTCAATGATGGAGCAGCCCTACCTATACAAGACTGATGTGGATGCAGCCAATAAACTGAGAAGACGTCGATTACAATAAATCGCGATAGATAAAAGAAACTTGCTTTATTTGTTAATTAATTAATAATTGACAGTACTATTGTTATAGATTATTTTGTATTGTATGCTATTAAAGATATTGTGAAAAGAAATTAATTATTATGTGGAACTAAATTTAAATTTCATTTTATAAACAATCATATTTTGGGATTACATGTCTATGATGCACAAATAAGTACTTACTCAGACATTGATAGGTTAAAAAAAGTAAAGGAACGGAACAAGGAGTTAAAATATCTCTAAATTTTATTGTTTATTGATTCATATAAGGCATAACAACTAAACACGTACACAACATTAACCCATTATTCCGTTTTTGTTATAATTATAGATGTCGCATGTATCTAATTTACAGGAAAGCATTGAATTATTAATTAGCATACTTATACAAAAAAAGAATATATATTTAAAGAAGGTGTAACATAATTAATGCAAGACCTCATACACCCCCAATTAGAGTATTGAGTTAAAAGCATAATACAATGACCAAGGCTTATTTTTTTTAAAGCTAGCTATTTTTATTAAGAAAGTTGTGTTGATACTAGCATTACTTTATGCATTTAAAATTGAGTCTTATTGCCTTGAAATAAGATTTAATTTTATTTTTTAATACATAATTTTAAAAAATTACCTATACAGGGTGGCAGGGACATCGACGCACAAAAGTCGTGAAAAGGTTACACCTGATGCCCTAAATAAAATTACGAAAGTCATTCATCTCGGAAATGACCGATTAAAAAAATTGTCATTTTTGAGCGCGCAATGTATTGCAAACAACGCGATCAAAACGCTCCGCGGATGGCGCGCGCGCGCTACCTACAGAGTACACACACACGTTTGTGGCGCGGCCGCCCGCCGCCGCTGCCGGACGAACGTGATTGTACCGCCGTGTACGTGATTGTATTGTAACGTGATAATATCGCCTAACGACAGCATTGATAGGTACCTACCACATCAAAACATTGTTTATTACAATTGTCTTGATAACCGATGGTAGTTACTTCTTAAGTACCCGTTATGGAAATAAAACTAACGCTAAAAGCTTATTCCCATAAAATAGCGATACCGATGAGGATTTATAACAAAAAAGATTAGAACTTAGCGATCCAGTAATGTTCAATTAATGAACTTACCACTAAGTCGACCCACTGACCATCGGACAGGAAGGGTTACGTTTGGGGGAGCGCCGTCGTGTTGGAACCATGTCTCGCGGAACTGGAGCACAGGCACCTCCTCGATTATTTCCTCGATGAAGGCATTTTGAACGTCTCTCACAAACACACACACACACTCACACACACAGAGAAAATTACTTTTGATTTTATTAAGATCACAAATTCGCGTCAAATAGCACACCCGTTTGCGATCAACGAAATCTAGGAACTGGCAAAAATCCGATAAAATCGGCGAAATGCAAAAGAAATGTACTTTGCTGATCTTTCTTTCAATTTGCCGCACTTCCTTTCTACAGTTAGTACTATTATTTAATTTGTGCCTACAGTGCCTACACTGAACACAGACCAACAAAATGATAGAGTGTACAAACACATTCAGTTGTACCTAGCTACCTATTCACGAAATTAATTGCGAATATGAATGTATTTTTTTTTTTTACGAAACAGTAAATTACATTGTTGAATTGCATTCGAAACTAAAATTAATGTTGATAATAAAAAAATATCGAAAAATTACGTGACTATCATGACACTTCTACACGTTTTTTTTAAATCTTCTTTACTTAAATCGATGAAGCTTTAGAAAAATAATTATCCCCCAAAATTAATCTAAAATAAAAGTAGTAAATGGGTCATTCATTTCTGTAGATGATTAAAATGCCTCATGAGACGCGTCTGTTAGATTCATTGGGATATGTCGCCTTATCGCATAGCTTCTTAGAACGAGACCGCTCGTCGCCGCCGTCCTTTTGTCGGCATTTGAAAGCGAATAACGTAGGTACTAAGCCAGTGTTGACCTCACAAATGAACTTTAGCAAAACAGCTGATCAGGTAGCCCTTTCGAGTTTTATTTACATTGCTGTTTTAAGTGAAACAAGTGAATTTACTATTTTTTAATTAAAAATCTCATTGGGTTAGATAGAAATAATGATTTTATACAGCTTACATTAAAAAAAATTGCAGAAAAAAACGTAAAAATTAAGAAAAAGCCGACGAAAAATTTAAACGCAGAGGGGTCCAGAATCATGTACTGAATCCATGGTCAGCGGTTTCGCGTCGATGTCCCTGCCACCCTGTATTTAAAGTTACTGAAATCGATTCAGTAGTCAATTATGAAAAAACTACTTTCAGGACTTGCATTTATTCTGTTACACCTTGTATATAAACAGAAAAAAATAACAATATACAAAATGCCATTGGTTTTATTAAACTGTTTAAGACAAACAAAGGCTTTTCCTTGAGTCATGACTGCACGTCTTTGCATTCATTAAAAAAGATTGAAATTTATTTCAACAGTCATTATTTTGTTATGACTATTTACATTGAAATATGAGTGTTCTTACTCTGTCCATCCCTTCAGGAAATATGGCCTAAAGCCATACTTACTAATATTATAAAAAGTAACTGATGCTGTCTTATTTTTTTTTTATTCCACTATAACTGCATTTGCACAAATGAAAAATCAGAAACTACATAGTTACAATTGGTTGTTTCCTATGGAGAAGAGCCGGCCAAAAAACTCCACAGTTACAGTTTTAAAAATTAATAATAATAATAGCTTCCCCGAACCAATTTCGGTCACAGTGACCTATCTCAACGGAGATTAGCCAGGTACGCAGGATATATTATAGTGCACAAATGTGCGCGCAGACAGAGGTGCACTCCCTCTTCCCTCACTCTCATAGTCCGATGGGACGGCAATCCGACACGACCAGAGAGAGATCAGGCGCAGGACCAACGGTTTAACGTGCTTTCAGCAGCACGGGGTTATCACACTGCCAACTTCCAAACTCCGGGCAGTTACTAAGAAATTCCTAATGGAAAAACTCAATAACACTATGCCCGACCCGGGAATCGAACTTAGGAAAAATTTTTTTTTTTAAATTATTATTTTAAAAATTATTGGCCTTTACAACCCGTGAAAGTTAACTGGACATGAAGTGCTGTCAAAATCAAAATATGTATTTTATTTCACATAAACCTACATGGGCACTTATAAAACGTCAGAAGCTAGGTGCATGGTTCCAATTGGTTGTTTCCTATCCAGAAGAACCGACAAGAACCTCCACTGTGAGTGTGACATCACTCATACAATACTATTCAGGAGACCCATACTCTCCTGAATAGTATTGTATGAGTCATGTCACACTCACACGCTGGTGTCTAGTTAAGTCGTACGGGATATGCAGTATTAATACGTATGGGAGGACAGTGCAGGCTTGCTTGTTGCGCCACTTCTTCTCCCCAGCGAAAGCACTAGGAAGTGGTGAAGGGCGGGCGTTTTGGGCGGAGTGTCTTTTGTAATTTTGACATTCGAAAAGTGCTGATTCTCAGCCTAGTTTGAATAAATGACTTTTGATTTTGATTATATTATTTATTTATTTTATTTGTAGCCTATGTTGCCCCACTATAGGGCAGGCGGTTTTTTTAACGGCCCTTACCAGGAAAGCCACATGTGCAGTAACAATGATTGCCAGACATCCTTGCTTTTTTATAAGGACACATTTGAGGTTTTGCTAAGTTCTGTAACCAACTTTGGCAAGTTGTTATAAAAGCATATACTGTTTATAAGAAATTACTTGCTTGTTGAACCATACAAAATGTTAGGAAAAAGCATTCTGCCAATTTTGGCTGTTTTGGGACAATATAGCTTGTAACATGCAGATTGAAAGTCAATAGGGGGTCAATAATTATGGTCAGTTTTGGAAATATAGCCATTTTAATGTAGAAGTCAGGAAGATGAATTTATGTTATAGTGGTAACTATAATATAAATTCATCTTCCTGACTACTGCTAAAATATAAACAAATAGCAATCACTTATTAATAAAACCTTATCCTTATACTTTCAGCCTACGGATGTTGACGGCACACTCATCTACATAGACTCTTCGCTCCCAAACCCCAATGGGGTGGAGTTTGACAACCTGTACCTGGACATGAACGGCATCATCCACCCGTGCACGCATCCGGAGGACAAGCCGCCCCCAAAGGACGAGGATGAGATGATGGTGGCTATCTTTGAGTGCATCGACCGCCTGTTCCGCATTGTGCGGCCCAGGAAGCTGTTGTACATGGCTATTGATGGAGTGGTGAGTCTGAACTGTTCAAATATTTAGTGGTGTTGTGGTAGACTTCATCACTTACTGACAGACTGTGTTTGATATGAGTCTTATAGAAATTATTTGTTGGGGGTCTTGAGGTTGAATCGACTTGATGGCCATATACAGAGGTGAAATTGAAAACATGCGACAAATTGAAATGGGAGATTGTACTTATTATTAAGAACAACTTTCACTATGGGACCAAACCTGATATCGCGAAGAAAAAAATCAGCTGTTGCCTACATTTATGTTCGCATAACACGTCAAAATGTAGGGAACAGCTGATTTCTTTTTCGCGATTGCAGCTTTGGTCCCTCAGTAAAAATGTTCATAATGATGAGTACAATCTCCCATTTCGGTTATATTTTCAATTTCAAGCTGTATAATTCTGTCTTAACCAAGTGACGATGATGCGAAGAATCTGTTCAGGTTCATGACCCAAATATAATCCGTAGCAGTATATATGTAGGGTACGATGGGACTGTCATACGCATTCCCGTCATGAAGGTCCGAAGAATAATTTTTTTTTATACAATGTGTAACGTTAAATGCGCTAAACGTCATACACCACAATTAGAATATTGAGTTAAAAGCATAATACAATGACCAAAACTTGTTTATTTTGAAGCTTGCTATTTTTATTAAGAAAATCATGTTGATCCTAGCAGTACTTTATGCATTCAAAATTTAGTCTTATTGCCATAAAATAAGACTTAATTTTCTTTGGCTCAATCGGCGGATAGTATATACATAATTTTAGAAAAGAAACCTATATTAAAAGTTACTGAAATCGATTCAGTAGTCAATTATGAACAAACTATTTTCAGGTTTTGCGCATTTAACGTTACACGTTGTAGATGTGTAAGTCCAGAAATACAAAATTGCAAAAATTGATTATTAGAATCAAATCTTCATCTGAGATTAGGAACACTGCTATAGCATGAAATTTCGCACAAGAGAATGAAAGTGAGCACTAAGGATTTTTCTTTCCCTATGACGGCGAAAGCCGAACTTACTTAAATACAAAGTTTTTTGTGTGGAAGTTCGTATTTTTTGTCGATAGGGAACCCCATCGGACACACCGCTGGTAACAACATAAAACTCATCTTCCCCTATTTCTCCTACCAGGCACCCAGGGCAAAGATGAACCAGCAGCGTTCTCGCCGTTTCCGTGCCTCCAAGGAAACCCAGGAGAAGATAGACGAAATCGCACGCATTCGCGACGAGCTGCTGGCTAAGGGCGCCTACCTGCCGCCCGAGAGGCCGAAGGAGGCGCACTTCGACTCCAACTGCATCACCCCGGGCACACCCTTCATGGACCGGCTCAGCAAGTGCCTGCATTATTATATACATGACAGGTTTGTGGGTTTTGTAACTTTATTCTTTCCGCTGGGTTCAATATAACAACATAAACAACAGTCGCGATGTTCCGGCCCCGGGTTAGGCAGATGTGTATAATACCCCCACATTTCACAAATCCAGGCTCCGATATATAGATAGTGCAATCCACGAAGACGCGCCCCACTCTTTTTCCTAATGCTTACAGCAGAAGTGTGCAATATTCCGCTAGTGTTTTAGTTTTGTAAATACACACGAATTATTATTAGTGGGTAATTAGAGTGTATCGAAAGAACTAAAACACTAATAGAATTAACTAGCGATAAACACTAACGATTCGGAAGAAGAGTGGGGCGCGTCTTCGTGGATTGCACTATCTATAACCACCGACGGCCACCATGGCCCACGCACAATGGACTAAGTGCGGAAACCAAACCCAAAACATAGAATTCGGGCTCCGGGCTGCTACTGAGAACTTCCAGCACGCGTGCACGACTACCGTAGAAACGAGTATTGTCGATGGAAGAATAGACAAAATTTGATTTATTTATTTATTTATTACATACGCTACCATTACAGTTCCCCAATTCGATAGTGTATAGTTAATTAACAGTTCATGGACACAAACATAACATAAGATTTACAAATTACGAACATATCACGTGTAACGTTACCTTCGCAAACTCGCTCAGTGAACATGAGAAAATATCTAATCTGTCGGCTACCAAATTTAGTGTGCGCATTGTTCGCGTCAGAGGGACGTTATCCAACAGTTTAGTTCGACCGCGCGGCACCGCGAACAAATTGGGCCGTCGTCGGCGATACACGTACCCATCTGGCACACACAAGCCTATGCCCTGTAGCACACCCGGATTATTTATGTTACCCCGGAACACTCCAAGGATATAAAAAATATATACATAAATTATGTCTACAATCTGTCATTTTGTCTATTCTTCTGTCAAAAAAACTTGTATATATTATAGTGATCATGCAACGCATCCTGACAGAAAACCCAATAGCTTGGAAGTGTTATTGGATGTTAATTAAAAAACTTGCTGTGTTTTAGTCTAACAGTAAGAACCCCAATGCTTCAATATCTACAATAAATAGGTTTTAAAAGTTCACAAATGAATCTACCATCTACCAGAACCATAGCATACCCATCGGGTGATCGGGCAACATGTTATGATTTAAAAGAGTGATTATCAAGTTTCTTGTCTGTTCTCTATAGGAACCTACTCCGCATTGGAATGTCCAACTTCATCTTTCTGACTGACCAACTCTTGGACAATTCAGAATTGCCTATAATTGGTTTAATTTACATAAATGGTTTGATTTTAAGTGTGATCGCTCATGTATAGATTTTTATAACCTTCATTACCACATGAAGAAGGTAATTAATTATTTCTGTCTCAACTAGATTAAACAATGATCCTGGCTGGAAAGGAATCAAAGTGATTCTGTCCGACGCCAACGTGCCCGGCGAAGGCGAACATAAGATTATGGACTATATTAGGAAGCAGAGAGGTAAGATAAAAGCTATATTTCAATTGTTATTCTAATGTTAAATATTAAATTTTTATTATCGCCCAAAACCATCGTCCAGTGGTACCGGCCCCAAATTACGTGTTTGTAGGTCGTGGACCCAAATTACGTGTTTGTAGGTAGTGGAGATAGACCTAGATAACGCGAGTATCACGATCTGTATGGAAACCAAGCGTGCTATTTTTTTGACTACCTACTATGACGTCACAAGCGCTCTTTCTCACTCACGCTTACCCAGGCAGCAGTACGCAGGACTGAGCGCGAAAGTGGCGGCTTACGATTTTTGAACGTAAGTTGGTGCGATTTTTGGCACGCGAAGTAGTTGCTCTTGCATTATCTAGGTATCTATATCTGTGGTCGTGGGTTAGAACCAAGCAAGAGCTTTACTTAGTGCAAATAATTTCATCATCACTGCTCTCAAAACAGTGAAGAAAAACTTTGTAAGGAAACCGGCATGTCCTAGAACCAAAAATTTGAGCACATATTGTGACATCTACCAACCCGCACTGGGCCGGCGTGGCGGATTACGGCCCACTCCCTCTCGAAGAGAGTAGGCCTGTGTCCCAGCAGTGGGAACATTATAGGCTGATTATGTTATGTTATGTTATTACATGGAGGACTTACAGCTAATAAAAACAAACAAAAAGGAAAGCATAGTCACCAGAAAGCCAATTACAAACCCTCACGTATAGACTTAAAATAATAAATGATGGTATGAGCACAAAAAAAGACAACACATCGCCTAAAGCAAGAAACAATATAAATACTTTGCAGTTATATGACTAAAATAATAATAAAGAAAACAATAAAATAACAAAAACAAATAATAATTATAACCTACCGCTAGGTACTTGAAAAATTTGAGGCTTAAGTACCTTCTGGCCGAATTCACACTAATTGGGAATGGATCAAAATCATATTCCTTGCATATATCATTGAAATTTCTGCTTGCGCGCACAATGTAACTGTTCTGCGGGCTCTACTATCAGAATACCAGCGCTGCGATATCTATTTTTAAATATCGCAGCATCATGCTGAGATAGGAGCCTTTTGGCCTCGTATAGGACTTTCTGTTTCATTTTTCTTTTTGATACTTTTTTTTAGTTTTTATTTTGGTATTTTAATTTAGACTGTGTTTAGTTTAGTTTGTGATCCTCCTGTACGAGTCGCAATAAATACTTTTTCTTTCTTTCTTTCTTTCTGCCTATAATTCGAAGATGTTTTAGGTACACGTATGGGTGGATTAAAACGAAGTGCTTTACAAGCTTCTAACTTGACAACTTCATCATCGACCTAGCCATTTCCCAACTGTATTGGGGTCGGCTTCAAGTCTTACCAAATGCGGCTGAAGCGACTGCGTATCTGACATCCATAACCCAGTTTCTGGGTAAGACATTAATAAGCTGTTAAAAATAAATTGAATGATTCCAGTGCAGCCTGACCACGACCCGAACACACAGCACGTGCTCTGCGGAGCCGACGCCGACCTCATCATGTTGGGGCTGGCCACCCACGAGCCCAACTTCACCATCATCAGGGAAGAGTTCAAGCCGAACAAGCCGCGCCCCTGTGACGTGTGCGGACAGCTGGGTGAGTTGTATGACTCCTTGGCTTCTAGCAAAGAATTTGCACCTAACGTATGTTGGCCAGTCAGCCCACATCTTACTGGCTGTATAGTAATTTTATCATATCATTAGTTCTTCAAATACAAGGTGTAAAAATATCCAACACATAACCATTTAACATTGAGCCAAAATGTTTCCTTGGAAACAACTTATTTTTTGTACGAAAATCGCAGCTTACGCCCGCAAAACATTGTGTGTTTTATGTGTGCATGCAATGGTACCGGTGTTAAAGTTAAGTTATAACATTCTTTTCGTGAAAAAAGTAAAAACAAGTTTTATAGGTGTGGGCTCTTTGCGTTGCTCTGCGCTATTGATATGTGTCGACGCCACGATGTGAAAAATATTTCCTAAAGCAATATAATATACAACAAAACTAACTTTGATTTACCTTCCGTTTCCAGGGCACGAGATGAAAGAATGTACGGGCAGCAACCCTGAAGCAGCCCTCGTCAGATCAGACCCTGCCTTCGGAAACCAGGACAATTTCATCTTCGTCCGTCTGTCAGTCCTCCGAGAGTACCTAGAGAAGGAACTGCAGATGCCTGACCTTCCCTTCCCTTATGACTTCGAGAGGGCGTTGGATGACTGGGTGTTCATGTGCTTCTTTGTGGGGAATGACTTCCTGCCGCATCTACCGAGCTTGGAGATCAGGGAGGGAGCTGTTGATAGGCTCGTGAATTTGTACAAGAAGTGTGTTTATAAGACTAAGGTGAGCAAAAGCTATCTTGATATTTGTAAGTAAACTGTGAAAACGAAACTCCATTTTACTAATCGAAAAGTACAATGTATCACTCTGTCCTATTCATGTAATGCAATATTATGATAATAACATTCAAAAGTATACACTATACGTGTACTCGTAAAGGGCGGGGACGGAACCTGTGCCCTTGATTTAGACATGAATGTATAATTCTTTGCAAGGCAACATTCTGCGACAGTAAAGTGTGAAAAATGATGGTTTTGAAAAACATTCCAATGTCTGAGAAGATGGTCTTTAAACCGTCTCGGTAACAAATAAATAAATTTGAATTTGAACATCTGGCTATCTACGGAAGTTAACAGGAAGCCTATCAGCGGGATGCTAGGGCAGCGGGATTGTCTGAAAGGATTACCCCGGAACACAAAGGGCTAAGAAAAGAACACGGGTGGGTTTTAGTCAGTAAGAGTCTGACACTCCCTTCCGCTCCACCCAGAGCGGGAGGGGTCATTTGATGATTTCCAAAGGCTATTTTCTCATCATTATTCCTTATTTCCTCAGGGCTGGATCACAGACTCCGGCGACGTGAACCTAGAGCGGGTGCAAGTCATCATGACGGAGCTAGGACACATGGAAGACGAGATCTTCAAGCGACGCCACCAGAACGAGATCAGCTTCAAGGCCAAGGATAAGGCCCGCAAGAGGCAGCAGCAGAGGATCAATTTTGAAATGCTGGAGAAGACGCAGTTTGCGCCTGTGGTGAGTGACTAATAAATGTATAGACCAAAACTGGTAGTCCTTGCATTTCACGGGTTTAGAGAGAGTGTCACTGTAATTGAAACCTTATGCTAATGCATACAATACATAAAATCACGCCTTTTTCAAATCACCTCCTGCTATGTTCCTTACATACCTTTCGCTTCGTTCATGTTCATACATCTGAAGGCCAATTCTCGTAAATAAAAACGTTCAAAATCTAGCCCCAATCTCATCTCAGCAACAATAAATGTCAAAAACTTATCAAAAATGTAGGGAAATATGAGGTATTTTTGACAGATTGAGATTGAGATCAGACTGAACGTTCTTAAACTTACGACATTGGCCCCGATTCTGTTGTTCACAAACTAAACTAAATTTAAGTTCAGTGCATCTTTTTCTTTCTATTTCACTAAGAAAAGGGCAGAAGATAAATATTAGTTTAGTCCTGTCAAATTAGAGAATCCATAGACAAGCTTAGACGTGATTAAAAAATTGGCTACTAAAAATACGTCAATTTACGTCAGGCGCTGACTAATTTGACAGGACTAAACTAATATTTATCTTCTGTCCTTTTTATAATGAAATAGAAAGAAAAAGATTCACGGAACTTAAATTTAGTTTAGTTTATGATTAGCAGAATCGGGGCCAATATCTTTCTGATCTTATTAATGTAAAATTCATATGATGCGCCTTACGCGTCCCGTTTTAGGCTCTGAAAGATAATAGAGGGAAATCTGAACGATTATGGAAGAGACCTTCGTCCAGCCGGTCGATTCTGTAAAAATCTCACCGTGAAAACTTAGATGAAGTGAGTTTGTTTTTTCTAGGAATTGACACTATTGACAGCTCACTCCACGCTCACTTCACCTAAGTTTTCACGGTGAGATTTTTACAGAATAGCACTACAGATCATGGGTAAAAAATAAATAAATAACTTTCTTCTTCAAACTCATTAAATTTTTCTCTCGTGGATTAGCTGATAAGTAATTGTTTTGTAATATGATACTAATTCGTTATTTCATTCTCTTTTCAGGCCGTGGGTCAGAATCATAACCCGGCAAAGCCGCTAGAGAACGTTCGTAAGGAGGCCGCGAATATGCGACTTGTGGGTATGCAGTACGAAGCCGCTGTAAGTATTCAAAACTACATATTTTTTATTTGTTTATTTATGTATATTTTACTAGCTGACCCCGCAAACGTCGTTTTTCAAAAAAAAAAAAAATAGGTGTATGAAAAATAGATGTTGGCCGATTCTCAGACCTACCCCGATATGCACACAAAATTTCATAAAAATCGGTCGAGCCGTTTCGGAGTAGTTCAATTATGCACACCGTGACACGAGAATTTTATATATTAGACTAGCTGACCCCGCAAACGTCGTTTTTCAAAAAAAAAAAAAAAATCGGGCTATGAAAAATAGATGTTGGCCGATTCTCAGACCTACCCGATATGCACACAAAATTTCATAAAAATCGGTCGAGCCGTTTCGGAGTAGTTCAATTACACACGCCGTGACACGAGAATTTTATATATTTAGAGATAGAGCAGTGCTGTCCCAGTTAGGGAAGGTACGTATTTACGCGACCAGGTATTTGCTTCCAAGTATACATACCAGGTACCGAACCGAAATACTTGAAAGACTTTATAGTATTGTATACGGCTACTCGCTCAACTACGTAGGTACTCAACTACGTTAATTTTCGCAAATGCGATCATGGTCCTTATTAGTAAGAGGTTGGTTTGTAAGTATTTATTTATAAACGCGATTGTGCTCCTTATTTATAGGAAACCACGGATCAATTTCCTATGCAAGTATTTTTCTTCTAACAGGGCTTTTGAATACGCGATTGTATTTCTTATTTGTATGAAGTCTCGGATCAATTTCCTATGCAAGTATTTTTACTTCCAACAGGGCTTTTGAATACGCGATTGTACTTCTTATTTGTATGAAGTCATGGATCGAATTTCGATGCAGATAGAAAGTTCTTGAAAGTATTTCAAGCCCTGGTTTTAGGCCCTGGTTTTTTAAGGAGGACGTACTTGTAAGCCCTGGTACTCGATTTTGCAAGTACGACCCATGTCTACAGACAAGCGCTTTAATTTGTGTAGATAATTTCATCACTATTTCTCTCAAAACGGTGAAGGAAAACAGCATGAGGAAACCGGCACGTCTTAGAAACAAAAATTCGAAGACGTGACGTCTTTGGTAGATGTCTCATGTCTTCGAATTTTTGGTTAGGAAGAGAAATAGCCTGATTATTATGCAAAACATACATACATCATCTTTTAATGGTATAATGATGGAAAGTCTTAGGCCTCTGCCTCGAATCTTGCGGGCAGCGGGGCGGCGGCGCGGGAGCGGCAGGATCTTATGCGTACATTTAAATGGACCGGTTCTCGAAAACAGCGGCGCGGGAGCGGGCAACGAGCGGTGCACTCAAGGCAATCGGCGACCGCCCGCGCTGCCGCCGCTGCCGCTCCGCTGCCCGCAAAATTCCAGGCAGCGGCCTTAAAGACTTACTAACCTAGACGGTGGAGACACAATACAGAAACTGGTATTTATCTGCAATGATTCTGGATGAAAATAAACATTATTTCCAGCAAGAAGGGCAAGAGAGCCGCGGTCGCAAGCGATCTGCCCATCAAGCTGGACTGGACGAAGAAGATGATGACGACAAGAATGATGAAGTGAGGCTATGGGAACAGGGCTTCAAGGAGCGATACTACGAGAGCAAGTTCGAAGTGGCGAGGGACAACCTCGAGTTCAGGTCAGTGATGATTATATGAAGCTCACTGTGGGAGGGCCATCATGGACCATTGTGTAGGGGCATTGTGTAGAACCATCATTGAATACGGTGGGATGCCATCATGGGCCTTGGGGGACGGCCATCATGGACCAATGTGGAAACCTCTCATGGGCGTGAAGGGAACAGAGGCCTAGGTTTTACGATCTTCATACTCTTTGTATATACAGAGTGTCCCTGGAAGTATGGATCAAATTGAATTGGGGCGTGGGCAAGGTCATTTCCAAACTGTATGGTCCTGAGAATGATTGATGATTGAGAATTATTTTACGGTTCAAAAGTTGCGACCAATTTTTTTCAATCGTTTCGCATAGTGCTCAAAGAAAAAAAATCATAAAAAAAAACTATCAGGGCTGTCTAAAAAACTTAAATTGACAGTTCCTGGTAGTTTTTTTTTTTAATGATTTTGATCTTTGAGCACTATGCAAAGTGATTGAAAATAACAAAAGTTAGTCAATAACTTTTGAACCGTAAAAAAAATTCACCAATATTCTCAGGATCAAAAAGTTTGGAAAAGACTTTGCCCACGCCCCTATTTGATTTGATCCATACTTCCAGGGACATCCTGTAGAATGTCCTGTTCGAGTACCTTTAAAATAAAGAATCAATCTAAACTTGCCCACTTGCAGGTACCGCGTGGCCCTGCAGTACGTGCGCGGTCTGTGTTGGGTGCTCCGCTACTACTACCAGGGCTGCGCCAGCTGGAAGTGGTACTTCCCGTACCACTACGCGCCCTTCGCCTCGGACTTCGTCAATATCTGCGGTCTGTCCACCAAGTTTGAAGAGGGAACGCTGCCCGTAAGTTTATTTTAAAGAAATTAAACTCTTATTTCTAAGATTTTTTGCATGACATAACGTCTCCGTGCAATAAAAACATCGTGATTGTAATAAAAGTAATTATATAGGGGATTATAAAAACTGTGGAAAAAATAACCGTCAATGGCCCCGATTCTGTTGTTCACAAACTTAACTAAATTTAAGTTCAGTGAATCTTGTTCTTTCTATTTTAATATGAAAAGGACAGAAGATAAACATTAGTTTAGTCCTGTCAAATAAGTCAGCGCCTGACGTAAATTGACTTATTTTTAGTAGCCAATTTTTTAATCACGTCTAAACTTGTCTATGGATTATCTAATTTGACAGGACTAAACTAATATTTATCTTTTGTCCTTTTTTTATTGAAATAGAAAGAAAAAGATGCACTGAACTTAAATTTAGTTTAGTTTGTGAACAACAAAATCGGGGCCATTGACGTTCATTATTATCAATGGCATTAGAAGCATCTTGGAGCTAAGCACATTTGATTCCGATAACCTATTTACAAAAATAAAGAATTTCTTTTAATTTTTTAATGTTGAACTTTATCGCTATTACAATAAGGTTTATTTTTCTCATTTCTATCTGCTCACATTCTCGTATAGAATATTAAATTTTATCTCTCTAATAATAAGGTACATTTTACTTACAGTTCCGTCCGCTGGAGCAGCTGATGGGCGTGTTCCCTGCCGCCAGTTCATCACACGTGCCCAAACCATGGGCTCAGCTCATGAGCGATCCTGTAAGTACCTTCTTAATACGTACTCATTGCGGGGGGGGGGGGGGGGGGGGCTAAAAACGCCACATTAAGTAATTCCTCTTTACGCTTTCAAAGATTCATATCCTACATTTTCAGCAATTCATAATTTGTGGATCATTTTACGAATCTCCATACAAAACTGTCAGATGAATTGCGTGATACGAATTGTACGCAGATAATATTATGAATTGTTAGTTTGTGACCATTTTCCGATTTATGATTCATAATGTTATCCTAGTATGATTCTGCCAAAATGGCCTTTTTAAAAATAATATAATAGTCTCCCCGACCGATTTCCGTCACGGTGGCCAATCTCAACAGAGATTAGCCAGGTACGCAGGAGATATTATAGTGCAGGCGTGTGCGCGCAGACACAGGTGCACTCCCTCTTCCCTCACTCTCACAGTCCTCAGGGACGGCAATTCGACACTCGCGGAGAGAGATCAGGCGCAGGACCAACGGCGACACGTGCTTTGCGAGGCACGGGGGTATCACACCGCCAACTTCCAGACTCCGGGCTGCTACTAAGGAATTTCTAATGGAAAAACTCATAACACTTTGCCCGACCCGGGAATCGGACCCAGGACCCCACGCTCAGCAGTCGCGCTTGCGTTTGCTTGACTTCTTAAATACAGCGGAAATGGTGTTAATGCATATTGCCAGTAAGGAGATTGGCACACTGCACCGCTTCACGCAGCGGGACGCAGATAACGTGCCACCGCGCATGATTTTTTACATACAAATTCAATAAAAACGCGCTTCCATGCGGGGAATTTGGGTCCGTTTCACGCACCCCGCTGCGTGATGCGGTGCAGTGTGCCAATCGCCTAACACGAATATCTTTAGATGGATTTGTGATCGCAATTTGTTACAAGTGCGAAGTAGAATCTTGTGTTGTGAGTATAGTATGTTACTCAACCAGTTCTGCGTCCAGCAGTCTATTTTTTGACTTCATATTACTCATCAAAAGGTTCAGTTTTCAGGGTGAGTTTCTCGAACGAAAATTAACGCTTAAAGCTTCTGCCTTCGACTTCGTTCGCGTGGAAGTCGTAATGTCTTACGATTTCCACGCGAACAAAGTCGCGGGTATTTTTTTTTTTAATAAAAATTATTAAAAAAAAACAGCCCATGTTACTCGTTGATAATGAAGCGTTCTTGAACGAAGGTTTATAATCGTTTAATAGATTAATGTGACTAATTATCAAGCGCGCGAAAACTGTTGCGTTTGATTAATTGATGAAACATGAATGTTGAAACTGGCCCTCAGTGTTTCGCCACAGATTTTGTTTTTCATAACATTTTATTTTATCTTATGTCCCCCAGTTCTCGCCGATAATCGACTTCTACCCCACGGACTTCAAGATCGACTTGAACGGCAAAAAGTTCGCGTGGCAGGGAGTTGCGTTGCTACCTTTTGTGGATGAGGAGAGGCTGTTCAAGGCTCTGGAGCCTTTCTATGTGGAGCTTACCGAGGCCGAGAGTAAGTTATTAAACTTCCATTACAAACTATTATACAGGATGATTGGAAGATGGGTGCAAAGCTTTAAGAGTAAACTAGTCGCGAGCATGGCCAAAAAGCACGCTCGTCTCGCCTAGCTTCGTGTCCGACAACGCTAGTATCAGTGATTAGCAGTTAGACGCTAGTCTACATGAATAACTTCTAGTTCACACGCACAGAAACACCGTTCCGAACTGATAGGCGCGTAAAAAAATTCGAAAAGTGCTTCGGAAAATCGAGTTTTATGAAAAAACCACTGCATAAATCAATTAGAAATAAAGTTTATTGATCTCTTCGATAACTGAGCTTTGTCGGTACCGACTTGGTTTTGAAGATTTTACAGTTCTTTTAATACTTATTTACACCCTAAGTTACGTTAAAAATAGCAAGAAAAACGATGTTGGCTCATAACTTTTTAATGGCTTATTATTTTACTATTCTGTTTCCGTACAGACACAATTAATAATAAGCCAAAATGATATCATGTTTAATTTTGGATGCACAATGTCAAACAGTGGAGTAATATTTTCCCGAAAGTATAGAAAAAATATCGAAAAGTGGCACCTTAAGGCGAAGATAGAACAGACAATTTAGAACCATTTAAGCCATAGTTGTCTTAAACAAATTACTAACCAATTTTTTTTTTTACATAATTTTTGTTTTTTTTTTTTTTAGAAAATTCACAAAATGTTAAGTAAACTGCTTATTTACCGCCAATTTTTTTTGCAAATGTCTTGTTTTTTAAACAAAATCATCATGTTTTCTCCTAGAACTGCGAAACATCCGTGGTCACGACCGTCTGTACGTGGGCACCGGCAACAAGAGCTACGACTACCTGCTGGGACTGTACACGGAGGCAGGTGGAAAGCTGCGGGTCCTCATTGAGAAGCAGCAGAAGTACCCCTACAGGAGTGACGGGGTCACAGGCGAGGTGATGCTCAGTAAAGACTGCGTTGTTATTGGAGGGTGAGTTAGTTATTATAGACTAGTTGTCGGAGATGTTGAGGGATTTTTATCCGAAATGCCATCGGGGTCCGCCATGTTGCACGTGGTTGCGTAGTAGAATCAGTGCGCACACCCGGCGCGGTCGGACCCAGGATGACAATCAATAATAGTAGTCTATGATTTCAATTATGTCGCTAAGCTAACACACTGGTCTCACCTTGGCATCTGACAGATGTCAAACGCCACACGCGACAGTTTATTGACAACTCCGACTCCAAATACTGGCTCAATGACAACCGTTATCGATTTGATTAATCGAGTAAGGTATCTTAAACGCTAATAGATGGCGCGACTAGTACGAAAACAAACCTTTTACTTCACTCCTCCGACATAGTTATCTAATAATCTATGTAATACTGCTATATTGACGCACCTGGGGCCGTATTATCGAGTGCTAGCTAGTTTAGTTGTACCCTCTGTTGGCGATCCAATAAATAAATAAATAAAATTTTTGTTCCCTCGAACCCGCGGAACCCCCAGCCCGTCGAATCGCATCGCCTGCCCAAAAAGAAAAAAAAATGGCAGAAAGAACTCTAAACGAAAACGAAGTAACAGCACTTCGTTTTCGCTTAGCATTCTTTCTGCTTTAGTTTTTTCTTTTTGCTCGGCTCCTAAGGACCCTAGCGTGATGGTAAACAGCCTATAGCCTTCCTCAGAAAATATTTTGACTGGTAGTTTCAGAGATTAGCGCGTTCAAACAAACAAACTCTTCAGCTTTAGCTCACTAATATAATAAATGCGAAAGTTTGTGTGTGTGTATGTTTGTTTGTTACTTCTTCACGCTCAAACGGCTGGACCACTTTTGATGAAATTTTGTATGGACGTAGTTGACACCCTGGATTAACATATAGGCTACTTTTTATAACATAATAATTTTTAAGTATAAGTACTAACATAAATATGGATCGCTGTGTCTAAAGTAAATAAATAAATTATCCCAATATTCCCACGGGATCGACACGCGGCCCGCGGGGTGCAGCTACTATTAGTATAAAGATTAATGCCATCATGATTTTAGACCAAAGAAGGGATGGTGCTATCAGTAAAAATAAATAAATATCTTCAACCATACATTTTCCCCATACAGCCAACTGCCATCGCCCGTGATCGGTCTCCAGCCGGTGATCGGTAACCACGTGGTGTGCGTCCGGTTCATGGACCCCGCCTACGACAAGGAGTTCCCGGCGCGCCGGCTGGACGGCGCCGTGCAGCCGGCGCGAGTGCTGAAGCCTGGGAACCTCGGGCATGAGGAGAATAGAAACTGGAGGCCTCAGATTGGTGAGTTATCATCATTAATAATAGCCTCCCCAACCGATTTCGGTCACGGTCAGGTACGCAGGGGATATTATAGTGCACAAGTGTGCGCGCAGACACAGGTGCACTCCCTCTTCCCTCACTCTCATAGTCCGATGAGACGGCAATTCGACACGACCGGAGAGAGATCAGGCGCAGGACCAACGGTTTATCGTGCTTTCCTAGTCACGGGGGTATCACACCACCAACTTCCAAACTCCGGGTTGTTACTAAGAAATTCTTAATGGAAAAACTCAATAACACTTTGCCCGATCCGGGAATCGAACCTAGGACCCCACGCTCAGCAGTCTTGCTTGCGACCATGAGACCAACGAGGCAGGCATATAATTAATTCAGCCCTGAATCACCCATTGCTGGGTATAGGCCTTCCCTTTCGTCTACCATAATACTTCCCTGTTCTGTGCGTCTCTCATTCAGGTGTTTCCCGCGACTTTGACGATATCGACAACCCAGCACGCTTTTGGACGGCCCTGGCCCAGGTTTTTGACTAATTTAAGGGCCTATACTACCTCAAATGGCTTAGCATGATCCTCCGTTATGTCGAAAATCCCATGGAAATTGAGGGAAACCCTCAAATTTTATAGGCACACCTACAGCGATTTGGGTTATAGTAACTCGTGCACTTGCTCTTGGAAAGCATTATTTGGTGAAGTGGAACTAATGATGAAGACCACAGATGGCCATCGGAACTACTCAATAATAGGTATTTCACAGGTTGCGATTCGATTAGGTACTTTAATGTTATTGCTAAGCCATTTAGCTCGTCACAATGCGTATGGTGAAGTGAAGCTGATAGTGACTTTTCAATTAGCTCCAGTTGTCCTAGTAAGAACTAGGAGAACTGGAGCTAATTGAAACTCCTCAACAATTAACATCCTTGCATTGGGAAAAGCAATGAGCAGTTTACATTAGGCTATTGTAACTTAGATAAATTACAAACTGACCCACTAAAAAGTGAAAAATATAAACTATTTGCAAAAAAAAAAAACATGGTTGTTTTTTTTTTTGCTTCCAAAATTAAAGTTATTTTAACTTTAATTATGGAAGTCGGTTGTTGTTTTTTTTTGTAATTAATAGTAATTTTTCGAACATTACTTTCTATTACAATTCCAACACAACACTATCAAGCGACCAGTATCAATTTAGGAGACTACGAACTTTTAGCACAACGGTCTTGGCGTTGTCTCAGACAGAACATTGAAAACAGCAGACTTGGCCCCTTGTACTAAATCGATCTATTTTCGCAGGCATGGTGCGGTCAAACACGATAGCGTCGATGGAGGCAGCGGGGCGCCGCATGCTGGGACACCATCTGCCGCGCCAGAACCATTACTCCTCAGTTCCACCACCGCAGCAGCATGGACAGCACAGTGAGTTTGTTATAGCTATGAAATTTTCATGGTTGGACTGAATATCCGGAAGCTTTCGAAGTGATCGAAGGCGGCAAACGCATGGTCTTCTTTTCCTGTAATTTCTTTAAGCTCTGGTCCAACAGGTGAATCTACAGTAGGATGCGGGACGAAATTCGCTTGCGCCGATTTCGTCAACTAACTTGTGTGTATGAAAGTGTTCCAACTGGCGCGCACAATCGCGTCCCACGAGGCATTCGCCTCTGTTTGAACAGTCCTTGACTTTTCTTTTACTAAATAGTACTCTGTACTGCTAATAAACAATTCTAAGAACCCAATGAACTCCAGGGAAAGTGGTAGTCCATACGCTGTGACACAGTTAAAATAAAAAAATAAAAACTTAAACTTTCAACGCTAAAATGGAATTGGGCTGGACACATCTGCCGCATGTCAGACGACCAAAGGGCCAAACTTACGACCCGATGGGTCCCTCTTAATGGCAAGCGACATCGTGGCAGGCCCAGACGGAGATGGCGGGATGAGCTGGACTCCTTCAACCAGAACTGGTCCTTAACAGCTTTAAACAGAGAGAAGTGGAAAGAGATTCGGGAGGCCTTTACCCTATGCCCTGCATTGGGACATCACAGGCTTTTAATTAAATTAAACTTTCAAATCATGTAACATCTTCAATCAACTGGGCTACTAAGGCGAACAAATTATATGAATTTTTACTTTATACAAAGTAAAAGTTCATGTCAATAATACTGTATTATTTTGCTTTATTTATTGTGAATGTGAAGACTATTTGGGTCAGTCTTTTTTTTTCTTTTCTCTGTTAGAGTTTTAGAGGTATGAGGAACAGGGTGTAAAGTTCACTCAACCTCCATAGAAAAGGGAGGATCCTCCGACCAGACAGGTGTTATGTCTGGCGGGCAACTGCCCAATGAATCATGTCGGGCCGTTGTATCTATGTTAGTTGCGCGGTAAACTCTGCTTGCGAGATGCAGGATTTTGTGACGTCAGTATGACGCGTTGTTCGCATGTGGCGTCGTTGTAGATACCGCTACAGAGTTAATGTTGATCTGGCAGTTTTGCGTACTTTATGCGACCTACCCAAATGTCCTTTCTGTTATTTTTTTTAATAATATGACGTTTATATGTTATTCCGATATCCTACAACGATTATTTTTCACATTTTAAACATCATGTAATGCAAATAAAATATAATCCTAAACACAAATTAATAACCGTCAACATAACAAACATCGTAATTTATTAAAAAATAATTCGGCCGCACGTCACTTCCGCCCACAATGGCGCGGGCGTGCGATTTAATTGCGTCACGTGCCTACCCTCCGTCCCCGCTCACTGCGCACCCCTCCCCGCGCATACCGCGTCACTCGTTAATTGGCCGGCGGACGGAACGCACGTGAGCTGCAGGAGGTTAATGCGCTGCTGATTGACGGATTATGTTTATTTGAGTTTGATTTACTGTCGAGAAAGGGGGGTGGTTTAGTTTTATCGAATTAATATTTTTGTCTACCAAAAGAAAGTCAAGTTCCATTTTGCAATTAACTTTATTTTCTAAATGGATCTAAAATGTTTTTAAATCAAGGATTCAATCCTACTGATCCACGAAGACGCGCCCCACTCTTCTTCCGAATCGTTAGTGTTTATCGCTAGTTAATTCCATTAGTGTTTTAGTTCTTTCGATACACGGTAATTACCCACTAATAATAATTAGTGTGTATTAACAAAACTAAAACACTAGCGGAGTGTTGCACACTTCTGCTGTTAGCATTAGGAAAAAGAGTGGGACGCGTCTTCGTGGATTGCACTATCTGTACAGTCTAATGCCTAAGATGCTGTGATCCTTATTTAATCAAGTTACATATAACTGACGAAATGTTGGTGTACTGTAGGTACTCCTGCCTAACGCTTCACGTATTACAGGCGTGATGCTAAGTTATGTTGTTATTTGATCAGCTACTCTAGTTATAATGTCCTCTCATTTTATAGATCAACAAATACATCACGCTTCACACACAAACGAAGCGTGTTTGTTATTTCCTGACCTCTAATCTAAATTCCCTCTCAAAACAAACATCACGCTTCACTCCCACAAGGTGTAAGCAAAATCCCTCATCGCCTGAGGCCAGCGTTGTCCCATATTGTGAACATGATCGCCTCACAATTGTCCTCTCTCTAATTGGACGCCCTTGCCGCCGGAGCCCTGGGGCTACTGATGATTGCTACCGGTTGTTGGGTGTTGTTCAACATACTACCTTAGGCTGTTGATGGGTTGTAGATTTACTTATTTATATATACTTTATTGTACACCAGAAAATACATAACAAAAAAAAAACAATTATTACTACATAACATACAATGGGCGGCCTTATCGCTTTCTGCGATCTCTTCCAGGCAACCTTGGAATGGACAGTGATTGCGTGGATATATAAAAATGGGGTTGTCAGTGGTGCAACATAATATACTATAATATATACATAGATAATATAGTATATATATACATAGAAGCTGTATAATAGATACATAAATAAATACATACTAAATATACATACAAACAACGAAAATAAATGACGACTACAGATTTACTTGACTTTAGATTTTTATTTTCGATGTCTTCTTCTTTAAATTCAAATGCATTTATTCATTTTGTGAACATAGGGGTACAATTATACAGATGTTATTTAAAAACCGGCCAAGTGCGAGTTGGACTCGCGCACGAAGGGTTCCCTACCATTATCTATAAAAACGGCAAAAAAATCATGTCTGTTGAATGACCTTAAATATTTGTTTTATTTCTATTTAATTATTTATTTTTCAAGTGAATATATAGGTAACTAAATATTCTGTGAATATTTCAAGCGTCTACCTGCTGCCGTTATCAATATCGAGCAAAAACATTATCGGGTAATTATAGCGGGAACAGAAATACATCATCTGTGAAAATTTCAACTCTCTAACTATCACGGTTCATGAGATACATCCTGGTGACAGACGGATAGACAGCGGAGTCTTAGTAATAGGGTCCCGTTTTACCCTTTGAGTACGGAAAACTAAAAATTAAAAAAAATGTCCCGCCAAAAGGCTTACAACATATCCTATGTAATTGAATTTCTTTTAACATTAAAAAAAACAAAGTCAATATTCATTTATTCGTATCCATTTATTTGCGTTCCACAAGGTAAAAACAAGATGTTAACAAAATGCTTAGAGCTAAGAGCCGTCGTAGACCCTGTCAGGGCACAGCAAAATATTATTGTTTGATACATAATACTTAAAGTTAAAAATCTAAATTGAAATTAAAAAGTAGAAAATAAAATTATAGGTACATGAAAACTATAAATTACATTTGCATAACAAGTTAAAAACAATAACATAAATAATTCTATTATAGATAAAAAGGTAGCTATTTTCTTAAAATACTATTATTACATTTAGATAAAGTTATACATATTTACTTTGGTAATGTTCCCATTGGTCGACCCAGAATTTCGCTACGAGTTTGATTATACCTTCAGTAGCGTCCATCTGTTCTGATGTTAGTTAGAAATGAGTAATATTGATTTCACGATTTGGGCTTCGTTTTAACGTAAATTGTGGCTCTGAGTAATATTAGCCGCACGGGTCGATTGATCAGGTTAAGCTACGCTTGTCGCGGTTGGTCCGTAGATGGGTGACCATCTTTACATACCAAGACACCCTCGTGTCTCGAAAACCACGTTAAGCCGTTGGTTCCGGCTGTCATTCGTGGATCTTTGATAGTCGTTACGGGTCGTCAGAAGCCCGAAACGCAACCAGTCTTACCAAGGGCTATGGTGTTACTTAACCGGTAACTGGGTTGTGGAGGTCAGGTAGGCAGTCGCTCCATCTAAAATACTGGTGTTCAGCTGCATCTGGTTAGACTGGAAGCCGACCTCAACATAGTTGGGAAAAGGCTAGGCAGATGATGATGCATACCACGTAACCAAATGGTTTCATGATTGTAGCGTCCGAAGGAGTTCGAAACTATTCAGGTGATCATGATTATTAGACTCGTCCAAGATCACTTAAGTTTTTTTCTGAGTAAAAGAAAACAATCTGTACCTTTAGCATTTATTTACACTACTTACACCTTTATCTTCATGTCTGTGTTTAGTACTGCATAAAAAGACAAAAAAAGTATGTTTACTTCCTCAATTATCAAACAATATAAACTAACATCTTTACAAAGACTACAACAGCTCGCTCAGTCTACTAAACAGTTAATAACTACCCATCACTATAAAAAAAAAAAAAACTAAATTACACACCAATAGCCGCCAAATGTATTCCATTATACGACATCCGAAATTCAAATTGGCCAATCGCTCGCATTCACGTTAAATAGCGCGCGAGGGCAAACAGGAAGTGCGTAGGGACGCCATTGTATGCCGCCGTGTCGCCAGCTACGAAAATAATAATTATAGAGGGTTGCCAACAATAGGCACCGGTTTTTTTTTAAATATCGAAGCTCAAGTGCTTCCTATAGAGGATTACCGATACAATGTCGGTTTTTTTTTCTTTTTTTCTTTTTATAACCTTTAACCAGGTGTTTTAATACCAGATTTAGGTTTTTTTTAAATAATCGGATGAAGATACCCTGTGATCTTTAAATGTGGGTTATTTTGCAGTGTTAAGTGTTACGCTTTTCATCTTTCATAAAAGAGTGGAGGCTTGAGTTTTTTTTTTTTAGAAAAATGGGTTTTTAAAGGATATTACATTCGTATACTGCCTAACCCGATATTGTGGCGGAAGAATTTACCCGTTTATAAAAAAGAAATACGTTGCATTGTTAGTCTATCGCTAACATAATATATAAGAAACCTGTGGGCGAAACTCACACTACGAACTCTTTCTCATTAATCTCTTATAGTTTTTAGGGTTCCGTACCTCAAAAGAAAAAAACGGGGCAAGTGCGAGTCGGACTCGCGCACCGAGGGTTCCGTACAAAGTAGGCAAGTAACTATAAATTTACGGTTTTCGGATTTCTTCCTTTACTTGTGCTACATGACCTTGCTTTTTGCCAAATTTCATGATTCTAAGTCAACGGGAAGTACCCTATACAATCTGATTCCCTTGAGACTATCGAAATATACGTTTTTTGCGGCATAAACGGCCGTATCTTTTTTTTTCGTTACCTTAGAAGTTTGATTTTTCACAGCTTTAAGAGACCGCAGAATTGAATATATGGTTTTAATTTCAACTCGATATCTTCACGCGTTCCCGAGATGAAGGGTCTTGACAGACAGACGGACGGACGGACGTGCGGACGGACAGACAACAAAGTGATCCTATAAGGGTTTCGTTTTTTCCTTTTGAGGTAGGGAACCCTAAAAATATATGATGTAACTAAAAATTTAAGGTTTTCGGAATTTTTATATGTGCTTTTAAACATTGCTTCATGCCAAATTTCAATATTCTAGACTGACTGGAATTCTAAAAACCTTATAAGATCATTTCGTTGTCCGTCTGTCTGTCCGTGGGTCAAGTCTCTTTTTCTCAGGAACGCGTGGAGTTATCAAGTTAAAATTAATATCACATATTCAGAGCTGCAATCCCTTGAAGCAGTGAAAAAATCAAACTCCTAAGTCGACGCAATCTAAAGATACGGGCGTTTAAGGTTTGAAATCAAAACCTATAGGGTACTTCCCGTTGACCTAGAATCATGAAATTTGACAAGAAGCAATGTCATGTAGCACAAGTAAAGAATAAAATCCAAAACCGTAAATTGGTATTTAATTCCAAAAAAAAATCCTGTTATAAACTACTAGCGGCCTGTCCCGGCTTCGCACGGGTGGACATTTATTTTTTTAACATTTTATTTTTTCTTGCAGTTAAATAGCCTATATTAATCAGTGATAATGTAGCATTCAAATGGTGAAAGAATTTTTAAAATCGGTCCAGTACTTTTTGAGCCAATTCGTTACAAAAATACATACAAACCTTTCCTCTTTATAATATTAGTATAGATTTGCAACTTGCACTTCACCGGTTTTTTTTTTATAATTTTTTTTTTTAAGACTTGTAAATGGCTGAACAGTCACATACAGTTTGCATTTTTCATAAGCAATCAGAGCGGACAACTACTATAGGCCCAAATAGCATAGAACTGGGCCCTGAGACAGGGAGTTGAGGTTGCGGTAGACCTTGTACTTAAGAGATGGCGGGACGATCTGGATGGGTTCATTCAACTGGAGTGGAACTGCGAAGTGCGAAGGCTAGTAAAAAAAATCTGATTCATTCAAATCAGACTTGCGAGGTTTTTTTTTTAAATTAATTGTTCCGTTTTCACAAAAAGCTTGCATTGAACACCCCCGCAAACTGATCAAGTTCGCACTACGTCAAGCGGGCTCGATGTCATAATATCGGGTTACAATATCAATACAAATCCGCCCACTTATTGCTGACGTATCGGTTACCAACGACGGCTAGTTAGTGCCTTGGTGGTATTAGTTAATGCCGTATGGATTTTTTTTTTCTACAACGCTTCACACTCTTTTTTTCACTTGTTACTGAAACTGCCGATTTCTTTTTTTTTATAACCGACGGTACATTTCTACGTTAGAAGGTCTAGAATCATGTGCTAGATTCATGGTTACAATTTGCGCGTCGGTTATATCCTGTAGTAATTTAATTAATTAATTTATTTATTTCAAGTAATCAGATAACAGAGATCCGTAGTGTTAGTTTATTGTAATATTTTAAAATCAATGTATTAATACTGTTTTTATTATATTTTTTCCAAGATATTTGCACGCCATGAGAAATGGCAAACATGTCGTGAGCTAATCTTATTTACGACCTTGCATGCATCTATTATTTTAATTTTGTATGTGTACACATGTTTGCGCAAATAAAATTTCTTATTCTTATTCTTATTAGTAAAGTACCTTATATCTAGTGTTAGTATACACATAAATTAAGGTAACAATTTTTTCTCAACCGGTCATCTTCTCCACAAAATGCCTCATAAAAGGGGAAAACACATTCTCAGTCACTGTTTTTAGAATGCTGTTGCCCCCAGCCCGGGTTCTAGCTGCCACAGACGCTATTTTCTTCAGCACAATTGCGTGGAAGCCATCCGTACGGTTCTGCGTAAACATTTCTGACGCACTACAGAACCGGGGCTTGAGACTGCCCCGGTTCTGTAGTGCGTCAGAAATGTTTGAGCATTCTAAAAACATTGTTGTACTGGACGCGCAGGACATCTAGCGACCTACCCTACCCTATTTGTTCTCGCGCAGTCGTTTAAAAAGTAAAAATACCACGCAACCTTTTTAAGAATCCACAGCTCATCTGATGGAAAGTGGAAAAAATCACCTACAAGTCCTGAGCAAGCGTGGTGATCAATGGTGGCCTTCTTTGTATGAGAAGAGGCATTTCGCCTATAGTGAGACAATAATAGGCTAATATTATTATTATACTTACGAGGAATACAAAATGCCATTACACCACAGCGTAACCTCAAAGTGGATTTCAAGCCCAGTTAATAATTTATTTGTAACTCTGCCCCTACATCGAAAAACATCAATAAAGCAATGAATTCGCAGTTCAAACGCTGACAACCCATCAAAAGTCACTCTAAAAGACTTCCAATTATAATTCAATTAATTTAAAAGAAAAAAACCAGTAATTGTAATTCGTATTACAATTGTAGAGGGGTGGTTTTCGCATGATTACAGTGGTTGAAACAAGGGGTGGAGTGCACGCGGCCCAATTATGAGTTTTCTACCCCCAAGCTGGGGAAGGCTTTAATTGAACACGCTTATTTTATTTTAAGATTGACGTGTTTATAAATAGTGTATGTGTTGTCATGATGTTGGTGCAGGGTAGGCAGAATTGTAGGCTTCCGATGAACTTCCGTTGGTTGTTAAAAATGCCAATCAATATTGCCATACAATCTGAAATATAAATTTCTCTCTCATCATCATTCTCCTACCCTTATCCTAATTTATTTGTAGTCGACTGCCCCGTTGGTCTCGTGGTTGCATGCGCGACTGCTGAGCGTGTCGGATTGCCGTCCCATCGGACTATGAGAGTGAGGGAAGAGGGAGTGCACCTGTGTCTGCGCGCACACTTGTGCACTATAATATCTCCTGCGTACCTGGCTAATCTTCGTTGAGATTGGCCACCGTGACCGAAATCGGTCGGGGAGGCTATTATTATTTGTGGTCGGTGTAACATTTCTTTTCCTTCCATACTTCTCTGTCAGTCGTCATCTCGGTAGTCCCCCCCTTTCTAACCATATCATCATTCACACAGTCCATCCATCGTTTCTTTGGTCTTCCCCTTCTCTTATAGCCATCGACATTCATACTCAAACCTCTCCTCACGACATTTTCGTCATTTCTCCGTAACACATGCCCACACCATGACAACCGATTTCCACGCAAATGTTCAGTTACCGGTGATATTTTCAAAAAAAAAAAAAAACAATTTCTCTCTCTTACTGTATTTACTTCTCCCCACAGTTAAAGAGTCATCGTACTTTATAATACAGTGATTTAAAGATGAGGGAGACAGAAGCCCATACTAAGTAAAACCCTTGCTACGGATATCCTGGTCTCCTTATCTCGAATAGATTATTAATGGCCCCGATTCTATTGTTCACAAACTAAACTAAATTTAAGTTCAGTGCATCTTTTTCTTTCTATTTCATTATGAACAGGACAGAAGATAAATATTAGTTTAATCCTGTGAAATTAGTCAGCGCCTGACGCAAATTGACGTATTTTTAGTAGCCAATTTTTTAATCACGTCTAATCTTGTCTATGGATTATCTAATTTGACGGGACTAAACTAATATTTATCTTCTGTCCTTTTCATATTTAAATAGAAAGAAAAAGTTGCACTGAACTTAAATTTAGTTTAGTTTGTGAACAACAGAATCGAGGCCATTATAGCGTTTAATTTAAGCCAACCTGCCAAGAGGTAACTCAAATCTTGTGAATAAGCTAAGCACATGGATACTATGCTAGTCTGAACAGTCCTTGCAGAGTCCTTAATAACCGCAAAAATTAGGTCGGTACCTATAACGGTAGGCGCCATAATCAACACGCTTGAATTCACAATTTGTTATTAGCAGACAGAAAACGATGCTGCTGCATAGTGTTTTTTTTCTGTACTCAACGAACTGAGATAAAATACCAACATAAAAAAAATAAAAGAACACAAATGTACCTATTGCTTATTCCTATAAGCAGTAGGTAAGTACATTTGTGTTCTTTCATTCATTTGTGTTCATTTTTGGCGAAGTTTTGAGCCATCAAGATTGCATAGACCGTCGTGCCATGAAGAAGGAGAATGATTAACTTTCTGGAGAGGACCCAGAAAGTCAATCATTCTCCTTCTTCATGTCGATGATACGACAGTTTATGCAATCTTGTTGGCTCAAAACTTCGCCAATTTCAAGGCGTCGCGTCGTCGGTGACGGCGCAGAGGTCATTTTGGCCGCGTTTTTTTGGAGGCACGAAGGATAAGGCCTGAGTTGGAATATAGTTTTCGACACAGCTGCAGCATTAATTAATTTACCTGTCCAGCGACATTTTCGAACGAAAAATGTCGCTGGACACATTTTCGAACCGAAAAGAATCTCAACCTTTGCAAAAGCCAGAGAGCATCCACGTCAGATAACACGCGTCACGCATAACGAAGCCCTCAACAATATCCGGGGGTAGATATAAATAAACGAGTCGTCTGCGCCACTCCACAGTGTCGCCGGTCGCGCGGTAATTAGAGGCACCGCCCGCGCGTGCTCAAGGGGACGACCTGCGAGACGCGCCAGTTCACCGTTCAGAGTTCCACAGGGTTTGAGGGATGAATTTGCCATTTTTTTTTTATAGAATTTACATCATAAAATACACGCCTGATTTCCTCATAGGATATATAACAACTTAGGAGCAGTTGTAACAAATCTGCTTGCCCAATAAAATAAAAAAAGGGTAGGAAGTAAATCTGAACATAATAATTTAGAAATAAAAAATACAGTAAGGATTAAAAAAAAATACCAATAACACTCAGTAGAAAGAAGAATAGAGGTTTGTTAGATGCGATCCGTTTTTCAGTTTTCAAGTGCGAAGCCACAGGTCACAGTCGTGATAGAAAGAGGAGAACAATCATTATAGGTGAGGAGAAGATGATCCTCTTGACTTCAGCGTAGTCACCGTCAAGATATGAAGTCAAAGTAGTTCCTTGGTCAAGTTTAGTCAAGAGGATCATCTTAGGCAAGTAGATTTGTTACACAGTGCTGGCCAGTGGCTACGGACCCGACTTACCGAGTTGTGGGTTCGAACCCAGCAGGTGCTTTACTTGTGTGTAAATAATTTTATCACCACTGCTCTCAAAACGGTGAAGGTAAACATCGAGAGGAAACCGATATGTCCTAAAACCAAAAATTCGAAGATATGTGACATCTAGCAACTGGCACCGGACCCGCATATTAGGTTATAGCCCACTCCCATCGAAGAGAGGAGGCGTATATCAGCAATGAGCATTATTAAGCTGATTATATACAATTTGGACACGACGAAATTAAAATACAGACAATACTAAGTTCCTTGATTTTTTTTATGACAATAAGTACGCCCTTATTACATGGGTCTTATGCATAACTGGTGTAATGTGGGAGTACTAGGTATTAGGTACACCTTGGCCTGACCCTTCAGGGCTTACAGGCGTGATAATACCTACGTTATGTTTGATTTTGCCGTCAAATTGGATTTGTGTATTTAAATTAAATTAATCCGTTTTAAATCGCTTAACGGCCTATACTACCTCAAATGGCTTAGCATGATCCTCCGTTATGTCGAAAATACTGCAGCATTAATTTTGAAATAAATATATGGTAAACTTGTGGATTAATGTTAGGCCTTATGTTTGACGAAAACACGATTCCATAAAATTTTCTCGATAAAAAAAATCCAAAATTACCTCCAAACCGAACAATAAACCGCTGGTTTTCAAAAAATACTTCAAATTAGATCATGAAACTTTGTATACTAACCGAACTAACTATAAAGCAGGTCTTATGTTATTTACTTTTTTTTTATTACCATTATTTTCACCGTAAAAAGCAAATACCTAAACTTTTGGCGCTGCCTGCCGCCTAGCACCGCACTCTGTCTCACTCTCACTCAGTCCGCGAGCAGTATCGTGGGATCGAGATAAAGAGTGAATTTTAGCTGAGGTAGTGTAGGCTCTTATGCTGATTATATACAATTTGGACACGACGAAATTAAAATACAGACAATACTAAGTTCCTTGATTTTTTTTTTTATGACAATAAGTACACAGTAGTAGTTATTACATGGATCTTATGCATAACTGGTGTAATGTGGGAGTACTATTAGGTACACCTGAGGGGCAGTCCTCGTAATTTTTAAGAACGTTCACAGTCTGATCTCAGTCTCAATCTGTCAAAAATACTTCAAATTTCCCTACATTTTGACAAGTTTTTGACATTTGTTTGTCGCCGAGATGAGACTGCGACTAGATTTTGAACGTTTTAAATTACGAGAATTGGCCTACTGACCTTTCAGGTCTTACAGGCGTGATAATACGTTATGTATGATTTTGCCGTCAAATTAGTTTTGTGTATTTCAATTAAATTAATCCGTCCCGGTGTGGCACGATATCGGCCCATTACAATAGAAAAAATCAATTGTGTCTCATTAGCGGTGATTGATCGGTTAAACAATTCAGCTATCCAACTCACTTTAATTTCAGCGAGTATACCTACGCCTTAGCAAAATCTGCGGAGCCTTATAAAGGAGAACCGACACGCTCTTTGCCGTTTCTATTTTTGTAATAACTATTTTTGTTTATTGTTGTCACTATCATTATAAAGTTGGGGGTAGTCTGACTGAAACCCAAGTCTGAGATCCTGTCTTACCAAGGGGTATCGTATTACCCAGTTATGTACAATATTGTAACCCAGCTTTGTTTGTTTTTGTTTGTCCTGCAAATCAATGTACCTAGACTTTTCTAATTATGTTGGGGTAGGCTTCCGGTCTACCCGCGTGCAGTTGAATACCAGTATTTTACATGGAGCGACTGCCTATCTGACTTCCACAACCACTAACTAAGAACACAGAACACACAGAACTAGAGTTTGTATTAACTCTATTAAGAAATTATTACCAATGTTTTGTATGCATTCTCTATAAAAATATTTGTTCCGTGTGAAGATTGCAAACCAGAAAGGCTAGTTTATGGTCGTTCTTCACATCAATAGTGACCAAAAAAAACATATTGAAAGGGAAGAATTTTTTTTTTTTGAAATCACATTACGACATCTCATTGAAAAAATCTTCTACATACTTCAAAATCAATATACCTATTTTATTCACACTAGGTTCTGTCCGTGACTTCGTCTGCGTGAAATTTCTTGTGCCCCCGTCCCACCCCGTCGCATCGCATCGACCGCCCGCGCTGTCACTTCGTTTTTTGTATTTTTTTTTTTCTGCTTCTTCGGCTCCTAGCATCACAGCGTCATGCTAAATAGCTTAAAACCTTCCCCAAAAATTGGGCTAGGCTTTTTTTAATCCGTCTAGTAATTCCAGAGATTAGCGCGTTCAAAAAAACAAACTCTTCAGCTTTATCTTTAGTATAGAATGTATAGATAGATAGACAAACCTACAAGGGCACTTATGAAAATGTCAGAAGCTAGGTGCACGGTTCCAATTGGTCGTTTCCTATGGAGAAGAGCCGACAAGCAACTCCGCGGTTACTTTTTATTATGCCTTACTATCTTCAGAAATACTTACGGAATCCTTCTTATTTAACCCCACTTGATGTTTTCTGGGGTGATGTCTTTGCGGTGTGCTAGCCGGCCATAGCCGCTTGACATTTGAGATGTTTCCTCAAAGGCATTCGAACCCGGTGGCAATCTTCATAAAAAAAAAGAAAAAATACAAAATAAAAAAAAAATACACAAGATTTTATTTCTAAAATAAAAATATATTTGAAACAAATATCTGTCATGTTTTAAGAACCTTAGGGTGTTATCACACCCACTCGATAGATGTTTGATGATCTCATTTTCAATCGAATTCAGATTCAGCCTTTCCTTAATCTGTGCTGTCGTTTAGAAGTTCTTTCAAGAATAGTATTTTTTTAGCTATCTATCTATCTTTAAACATGTAATAAATAGTAACGAAAGAATTTTTACCGTTTGTCTGGACTCTGGATACATGTTCCGGATAGACGCAAAAATGTTTGAACGAATTTAGAAGAAATATGGCAAACTGATAGTTTAAAACCTGGATTAAAACATAGGACACTATTAATCCCGGTAGTACGTTCCTGTGGGAATTTTTCGACATCCACGCGGACGAAGCCGCGGGCAGAAGCTAGCACATTCTAAATTGATAGTTATCCATAAACAGCTTTTCTGATATTTATTCAGATTATAACTAAAAATAAATACCTTCATACAAAACTAGTGCAACATCTCACAACATGTTCTCAAAATATCTAGCCACTACAGATAGCCAGCGAACGTGCTATAATTTGGGCGTGCGGCGTTGCTCGCCGCTTTCACGTGAATGTGTCGCCGCGCGACCATTAGATGCCTATTATGTCTGCCTGCCTCCGCGGTTTTATATTTTTTAGTTTTTACCACTGCTCCTGTTAAAGGTTGGTTTCTACTACAGCGTAACATGATTAGGAAACTATTTCCTTTTATTCACGAAATTTTCATATTACATAAATAATCATTTGAATTCACTGAGCACATTTACTTAGCTCGCCAGATAGTATGTGAAATAATTATGTATTTTAATATTTTTAATTAAACATTAATTAGAAGATGGTTGCGTAAAAAAAGATTTGACCAATGCTCGGAGTTTAGCTTTGATATGAAACACTAGCTTCTGCCCGCGACTTTGCCCGCGTGAATTTACTTTATGTTCATACACCCCAATTAGAGAATTGAGTTAAAAGCATAATACGATGACCAAAAATTATTTTTTTAAAGCTTGATATTTTGTATTAAGAAAATCGTGTTGACACTAGCATTACTTTATGCATTTGAAATTGAATCTTATTACTTGTAATAAGTTTTAATTTTATTTGGCTCACTCGGCGGTTAGTATGAAAAATATACATATTTTTTGAAAAAAATACCTTTGAAATCGATTCAGAAGTCAATTACCTATGAACAAACTACTTTCAGGACTTGCGTTTATTCTGTTACACCTTGTAGATACTTCTACTATCATCACCATCAGAATAGCAATCAAGTGCAGCGAAAAATATCTAAGCCAATTAATAACTTCTGCATCATTGCTTATTTCTAACCGTAGCACAAGCATGATCAGCCTCCGAGGCGAGAGGGAGTGGGAGGCAGTCACCTCCTTCTGCGAAGCAGTCATGCTAGCGAAGGAGGTGGCGGGACGGCTGAAGGAGAGAGCCTCACGTCCCAGCCGCCGCGGGGGACGCTCCGGGCGTCGGGAGCCGCGTGACGACTCCCGGCCACCGTAGGCGCGGGCCTGCGGGTGGAGAGTAATGGGTAACCCTCCGTCAGATCAGGACCAGGCCCGTGCCGGACGGCGCGTACGTGTTCCACGCGCGCCTCAAAGAGATGTCAGCAACAAGGAAGGGGCCCGAAAGGGCCGAAGCCTGCCGGGGCAGCGGGATTGTCCGAAAGGGTTACCGCTACCCCGGAACACAAAGGGCTAAGGAAGGAACACGGGTGGGTTTTAGTCAGTAAGAGTCTGACACTCCCTTCTGCTCCACCTAGAGCGGGAAGGGTCATTTGAAGATTTCCCATCCACAAAAAAAAAAAAGCATGATCAGCCTATACTGTTCCCACTACTGCGACACAGGCTTCCTCTCTTCGAGAGGGAGTGGGCCGAAATCTACCACACGGGCCCAGTGCGGGTTGATAGATGTCACATGTCTTCGAATGTTTGGTTCTAGGACATGCCGGTTTCCTCACGATGTTTTCCTTCACCGTATTGAGAGCAGTGGTGATGAAATTATTTACACAAAGCAATGCGCCTGTCTGGGTACGAACCTACGACCTACAACTCTTAAGTCGGTGCCGTTATCACTGGACCACCACTGCTATAACCGTAGACCTATAAATAATCTTAAACCTTGCATTCGTATTTTTTTTTTTCATTATTTTGTTAGTTCATAATGTTCCTTTTATAACACGCTTTTTTATTGTTTGTAATGCCTGTGCGTATCCCAAACAAAATATTATTCTTTACTAGCAGCGCCCCGCGGTTTCACCCGCATAAGTGTCGATCCCGTGGGAATATCGGGATAAAAAGTATCCTATGTGTTATTCTGATGTATAAGCTATATTACTGTAAATTTTCATCCAAATCCGTTCAGTAGTTTTTGCGTGAAAGAGTAACAAACATCCATCCATCCATCCATCCATCCATCCTCACAAACTTTCGCATTTATAATATTAGTAGGATAGTAGGAAGTAGGATAGGATAGGATTTGTCAATATGTTCGGTGTTACAAAATGTTGTTACGACGTAGTGCAAGGATACCTTAACGCAAAGATTCAAGTTTGCATGAAAAGATCTAGTGGCGAAAGTCCTGAAAGGGGATTTTTTGACACTCACACCGCCTTCAGCGCGTTAGCGTCTTTTAAGACAGCTGGGATTTCGGCAGACGGCTTTGTGCTTCTTTAAATTAAAATATAGAAATAGCCAAATAAGCACAATAGCCATTTTCACGAGTTTTATGAACACAGTTTTTTGGAGGCAGGCTTAATTTCAATTTAAAACTCTTGCGGCAGTAAGTTCGTCTTTTTGGTATAAAAACTTAAAATATTTTAATTATCTTACTCAATGGGCGCTTTAATCATTTCTAACGTGACGATAATATCGTGGATGTCCACGGCACGGCATCACGATAAAACATAGAAGTGAAATGTATAGAAATTTATAAAGACGCTTTTAAATCTCCGGCCACGATAATGTTATAACGTGCACTTATTCCCATACATTTTACACATACATCGTACACTTTTAAATTCTAATTCTTGCACCCTAATGCCTAAACAATAACCTACCACCAATTTGAGCCGCTACACGTACACCCACAATCATAAACTTAGCATGAATAGAGCGTTGTACGTGCCCCGCGTTGGGCGCCAACTGGGCCCAACAATGGCGGGCTAATGGCGACGCGTCGTTACGCACTCGACATCTTCCGCCATTATTAATGCCTGCGCTACTACGTGTGACAGGTACAAATAGACTATTCTCTTGCAAATTACGGTTATACGGGGGTGTGTTCTATTGATGTGTAGTTAGATTGGGACTGATTCAAAGGAAATCCTTTGAATTAGTCCTCGGTTTTTCTTTTGTGAATCGGCGACCTTGTCTGTTAGTAAGATGCTGAAAAGTTGCTAACAATTTTTAATCAAACTTACAAAAAATTGGTTTTTGAGCCCTATAACACAAAACTGTACAATTACAATTTACACAAGTGCGTGTATCACAAAACTCTGAGCCACAAAATTGTTACGGAAAAGGCTTACAAATATGTAAATTGTTGTGACAAGTCTACAATATTGTAACTCATACATATTTGTAATTTCAGCGTTACGCAATTTTTTCTAGAATGTAACAATTGTATAGTATTGTAGATTTATAGTTTTGTGGTATAGGGCCCTGCTCCTTGGTATAAAACACAAGTACCTGCCTTCCCAAGCTTTATCATAAAAATAAACACTGACACACACTACATTCGTCCTCCGAACTATTGACAAAAGACTATCGCCACCACTTCTTGTATACCTACTCTCTAGTTCACGGCACAACACGTTTTAAAGTCCTCTAATACCTATACCCACTCGAAAAATCAAAGGCATTACAAAATACAAAATGTAAATATTCATAATCTATTTGCGATGATACTAAGCCACTGGAGCCGCACTGAGCCACTCTTGCGCCTCGCAATCGCTTTACGCGCCAAATTTTTGATGTACGAAACAGCTCACAGTTACTTAGACCTGCAAGGATTATGGTCGTGTAGTTTGCTACGAGGTATGCTTGCTGGATGTGACTAGGAAAAATAATGAAACTGATGTCTTTTAGATAGTCCTGTAAAGCATTTGCTTGCCACTTTTTGTTTAAATTTCACTATAAATAATAATCATCATTTTATAGTATTTGATACTTTTACAAGTATCTCATTATTTTTAATGGAGCGATAAATGGCACTATCTATTTGAACTTCGAAAGGGATTAAAAACGGCTAAGCAGTTTTGGCTGCATGGCTGTGCCACAGTTCAGGTTTCTGCTATATTCCCGAAATCTCTTCCAGGCCTATATAATCACAGTCGGCGTTACATCTTGACAAAGCGAGCGATTAAACACTCGAGGTGCGATTCGCGCGGGGCGCGTCGCTGCGACTTTTAGCAGAGTGTCGCAATACGCGAGTTTTGTGCTCAAAGGGAACGTTTATATTCACGCAAGTGTCGGGATAAAAGATGGCGTTTGATTCCCGCACTGAAGCTATAAACTAAAGAACGCTTCTGTTGTTGGGTGATTTAGAAATCCTCATTTGCCTGGCGGATTAGGAACGAGTCATTTATTTCATACCATGTTATTTAATTATATTGCCCACTTCTGCCCGCGACTTCGTGTGCGTGTTTTAACAAATCATATGGCACTCCTCAGTAGGGTTTAGCTTTGTATCAGTTATTTTTTTTTATAATCGGATCAGTAGTTAAGTGCTTCTAGTTATTACTTTTTACAAACAATTTTACCTCTTTGTAATATTAGTTTAGATTTTAACAAACTTGAAATATTATTAAAGGTTTCACAAATGCATCAAATATACAGCGAACATGCCATAAGTAAGATTAAACAGCTACTTATTTGATTTCCATTAAACACCTTGTTCTTTGTTACAGATCGCTCACATTCATACGGCCCACGGCCCGGCGGCTATGTACCGTACCAGAACAACCAAGAGCATGGGCGCAGTTACAGCTCAGGTGGCCAGGAACAAGGCCGGGGATACAACCGGGACCACAGCCAGGGGTCACGCAGTTACAGCCAAGGCAACCAAGACCACAACCAAATCAGTCGCGGTTACAACCAGAACCAAGGGTACAACCAACCCAGCCAAGGAAGCCGGTCAGGGTACGGTTACGGCAACCAGAACAGGTTCGGAAACTCAGGTGGATCAGGGTACAACCAAAACAGGACTCACAGTCAAGGCTACGAGTCACAAGGCAGCCACCAGAATAAATATGGCGGCCATCAGAGCAGCCAGGGGTATTCCACTACATCCAAGTACGGCTCACAAAGCCAGGGGTACAGCTCCCAAGGATCACGGGATTCGAGGAATAAACATAACGCTGACCAACCACAGTCAGGACCCAATAGAAGGTACCAAGGATCAAGTCAGGGTGGAGGCGGATCCTGGCATTAAGTTAAGATATATTTTTGTAATAAAAATGATAATTCGACAGAAAAAGTCGTAGTTTCTTGGATGTGCATATCTTTAAATGAAAGCTGTCAGGGTATACCTAACAAAAACATGAAATGAGTGATTACCCACATTCATGTGTAATTTACATGTATTTCACATAACAAAAAAAATAGACAAATACTGGACTTTTCAACGAAATTAATAAACATATTAATAATGATGTTCTATATTGTATTAAATACATTGTCAGATTATTTTACTTTAATAGTGGTTGTTTGTATATGATGTTGTATATTTTTGTCCAAAAAATAAATTAACTATGGTGAGACTTTTATCACCCAATCATAGAGAAATAATTTAATTTTAATTCATAAAGAGAACATATTTATGTTTAGAATACCTACCATATATTAGAACCAGGTATTTGGGATAAATTTCAAGTTGATTGTCATACTTATCTTTCAAATTCCATTGCAATCAAAAACTTATTAGTACCATTTTGTTACAAATGGTCACTCAAAAATCAACTTAGAATACATTTCACTAAAGTAGATAACTGATTAAGTGACAATGGAATGTAATTAAGATCATGAACACTACTTTAGACATTCTCGGTCAGACCCGTCTTGGTCTATAAAAAAACAGTTTTCTTCGAATTTCCAATTATCAAAATGTAGTCATCATCTGCCTAGCCTTTTTCCAACTATGTTGGGGTCGGCTTCCAGTCTAACCGGCTGCAGCTGAATACCATGGAGCGACTGCCTATCTGACCTCCACGACCCAGTTACTAGGTAATACGATACCTAGGTAATTATCAAAATGTAGTATGAATAAGTTATGTAAGCCTAGTATTTAATTCATGACTGCGTATCCGATCTATGGAGAAATTGACGTATTGTTGGATAAGGACTAAGATTTATAATAACTGCAATAGTACCTTCTAACTACAGCAGATGTAGACACCCACACTCAAGACTGCTATTACATTCACGAAAATTATATTGTATCTTGTGGTTTGCATCTCATGTTAAATGATGATGTATAAGTACTATTTTTTTATTAAATAGATAACCTCCAAATTGTGTGACTCAGGGCTAATATTTTTCAATCGACAGATAATTCGTATTCGTGGAATAAAATTTTTGTTTGACAGATTCTGTATGGAAGAACCGTCAAAAATTCAAAATTATTCCGATAAAATTATCTAGCGAGGGAAAAATCATCCCTTAGGCTTGATTTTTCAATAATCAGATATTGTTTTTCTTAGGAATAAATATTGCGGCTTGACAGCTTTTGTATTAAAAATATATCAAACTGTCATATTTATTCTTCAAATAAAAATTATCTGAGTATTGAAAAAACAGCCCAAAATTAAAGAAATATTAAAATATTTCTTTACTAAAATATAGGACATGAGCAATTAATAGTAACACATAATAAAAATGTTATATATTATTGTAGAACTGCTATAATTAAATCCTATTTTCGAACTTGGCGGTGCACTGCCGTGCACCCATATTTGTTGTAGGTATGTGACTATCATAATACTAATTTGTTAGTGCAAGTACTTGAACTTGACGATTGATTGTAAGGATTAATAGGTACCTAATAATAATAATTGTCAAATATTTCCCGTGTCACGATTGGCGCAATAATGCGATGAAGTAATAGTTAAAATTAATTTTATATAAAATTTCGGCGGCAATGTCAAAAATAAATAAAAATATCGATACCTTTATTTTGTAGTTTTTCTGTCAATCCTATGAAATGTAGCCCCTGTTTAAGAAAACAGTTTTTTTCACCTCGGAAAAGATTTATAATCGAAGGATTTTATTTTTTACAGAAAAAGGCTTACAGATCAATAACAGTATGGTAACAATAATACACACCAAGGTTGCTTAGTGGTTGCTTATTACAAGCCTCCACAGCACAGATAAGATTTTCATGGGACTAGACTTTCTAGAGTACCTACCCGTGAAACAGAAATCTAGGATCAAAATGCGATATCGAATAAACATGTTAATTTCCCACAAAAATGTATATAATTGTAGTGAATATATTTGATAGATATATAAATTATTTTCTCACACACTCGCAGGTAGTGATGGAAATTGAAGGTGAAACTTACCCTGGATAAGGACTTCCATGGACGGTATAGTGAACTTTGGGTGATACCAGACTTGCTACAAATTTTCACGCATATTACGGTAAAGAAAGACTTCTTAATACCGAAATCACAACATATGCGTAGAAAATAAATGCATAAATAAATTAAAACACGTTAGTGCACATGTCAAACCGTTTTCCAATATGGCGGACAAAAGATTTTCAAGTGGCGCGCGTTTGTGTGCGATCAATAGTTTTTTTTTTATTCTTTCACAATCGAAGGTAGGCAATGAAAGGAGCCTCTTGAAGTATGAATGAAGTTAACGGCGATTTTTTAAGAATTTTTTGTCCAGGTAGCATGTAATGGAGTGTAAATAATTCATTGCGTTTAGTTCGCTAATGCTGGTTTTATTATGTTTGAAGTTATTAGTTTTTTCATTGGTCAATTTTTGAGGGTAGGTAAAGAAAAGTTAACAAAGAAAAAGGTGCACGGAAAATGCTATGTCCTCTTTCAAGAACCTAAAGCAGGACGCTTATATCAGAAAGGAAGGTACTTAAGTTTTAAAAAATTAAATAAGTTTATTGTCTAAACGTATGAAATAAAATGTATCTCAAATTTCTTATAGGTAGGTGATCATCATACACCGGGCCATCTACATTGAAAATGGTGCTGCGTGGGACTGGGTTGCATCCCACACTACGACATCACTGCATATGGGTTCATCTTCTCCCGCTAACATTGGCATACATTGCCATTTGCAAGATACAAAATATCAGTGAGTCAGATCTTTATTTTATTCCATATAAAAATCTTGATCTGTCCCATGCTTAATTACCTATCAATATTAAATTGATCAATGGCCCCGATTCTGTTGTTCACAAAGTAAATTAAATTTAAGTTCAGTGCATCTTTTCTATTTCATTATGAAAAGGACAGAATATAAATATTAGTTTAGTCCTGTCAAATTAGTCAGCGCCTGACGTAAATTGACGTATTTCTAGTCTTAGATTTTAGCCAATTTTCTAATCACGTCTAAACTTGTCTATGGATTATCTAATTTGACGGGACTAAACTAATAATTATTTATCTTCTGTCCTTTTCATATTGAAATAGAAAGAAAAAGATGCACTGAACTTAAATTTAGTTTAGTTTGTGAACAACAGAATCGGGGCCAATACCTACCTTGTGTGATTTGCTATAAAAGCTGCTGATGTAGAAAAGAAAGCAAAAGTCTCATGCCGTAAGAAACCAAAAAATTATTGAACTGTGAACTACTAATGGTTTTTGACAGGATCTGCTCATGTTCACACAGGCGCGGAACAATCAGCCGAGTCAAAGTCAAGCGAATCGCGGCCACTTGACCTTCTCTCTCACATAACAATGCGATCCGTCAAATTCCCATCAAAACGGGAATTGCTCATTCACACTCCGCCGACTTAGAAACGCCACTCAAATTCTCAAGACTCGGAAATCAAAAGTCATCTGTCAAACGGAATTTGAATTTTGAATTCGGAAGCATGCTGCGTCTGCGCAGCGTGACGCGTTTCAGAGTCACGCGAGCGCCGCGGGTTGCGCGGCGTCACGCTGGCCGTGCTGGTCCCCCCGCGTCATTAGTACGAACGACAAAAGGCAAACCTTTGACACATTAGTTCATGGTAAAGTGAACATTCTAGATCTTGGCGAGTTTATGGGAAATGAGCAGAGGTATAAGGTTTCCGGTTCATATGTGATGTGTGTGAGAATGTGGACATATGGGCGGTCTGTGGACTGATTTGTTACATTTCGATGGTTGGGGTAAAAATTGCATGCGAAATATAAGTATTGTTCTTTGAAATAAGTCAGTCAGGTGTCTATCCCTGGTATTGTAACTTTGATACGAATGGAGAAAGCACTTTGTCCTTATGAAAACATATTATAAATACACACATCAAAAGTGTCTAGGGATCAACATATATTTTTGCAATAACTTTTCTCCTGATTGATATTAATTAAAATTTTCTTTAAGGATTCATCAAATAAAGTGTTTTCGTTTGTCACAGTAACGATAAACCAAGTCACCTTTGCATTAATAAAGAAATTTGCCATTTTCCTAATAAAGGGATTTTTGACATTTGAACCACTAACACAAAAGTTCGAAAAAAAGACTGAAATAACAGTTTTCTCTAAAATTTTATTGGGTAACTTAAACAATTAATAATCCGTGTTTCTACCGCGAACACTAACAACACAAGAACATCGGTTTGGCATACTCAAAATGAGTTCATCCAAATCACGCTGTGGAATGGCCGCCCATGTTCGTTGCAACAACAAAAAAAGGTCTTCTTGCGACTGGATACCCTCCATATTCGGCAGAGCTCTTCTCTGTAGCATATCCCATGCATGCTCAATCGGGTTCAAGTCTGGCGACTGAGCAGGCCAGGGCAGGACATTGATGTTAGCTGCGGCGAGAGTCAGTCTTACAACTCTTGCGGTGTGCGGTCGTGCATTATCATGCATTAACTGAAATAAGGGACCGATTTGCACTTGTAGAGGAACGATGACGTCTGATACAATCGTCTCAGCATAAATTTGAGCGTTGAGGTTGCCTCTGATCCAAATCAACTCAGTTCTTCCGCCGATCCAAATACCCGCCCATACCATGATGGTTCCACCACTATAAGGATGGACTTCCTGGCAGGATTTTAATCGCTGTTGGCGTCCAGGGGTTCTCCAGTGTCGTATACGTCTTGTATCCGGTCTCATACCAAAACGAGACTCATCAGAAAAGCACACGAAACGCCATTGTTCTTCTGCCCAATTTCTGTGTTCAAGAGCCCATTGATATCGAATCCTACGATTGTGCATTGCTATAGGTGGTACCCGTAGCGGTCTTCGGGAATGAAGGTTCACTTCATGCAAGCGGTTTCTGACTGTTTGGTCGCTAATTAAGTTCCCTGAAGAGTGATGAAGCCTCACGGCTAACATCATGGCGGTTATTGTTGGAGCTCTTCGAGTTAAGATTTGAATGTATCGGTCTTGTCTCCGTGTGGTGCAGCGATACCGTCCTCCATGGCGCTCAGCCACGGTACCAGTGCTTCGGTAACGTGTCCAAAGTCGACTGATAACACTCTGACTTGTATTCAGAGCTAAAGCCACAGTACGTTGCCGGGAACCAGCTTCTATCATTCCCACGGCTCTGAGCATTTCTTCCCTGCTTAAATGACGTCACCGCTCCATAATAACGTTGGTTTTAATCAGTAGTAGGGAAACAGTAGCACTAATAATGTCTTCAATGCGTTGTATGTTTTTTTAAGGAAAATATTGACAGCTGATTTTCATCTTTTACTCGAATTTGATTCACAGTTCCTGATTCAAATTATGAAATGCACCAAAAAGGATCCATATAAATTTATAAAATCATAAATTTATTACAAAGCCACATCTCAATCTCAAGAAATCCGCATAAAAATGCTTGATCCCTAGACACTTTTGATGTGTGTAGTACCACTGACCTACCTTTTATAGAAGCTATAGGTACATTTCACAAGGTAGATATAAATCAGCATGTAACTAGCCGATTTGTTTTAAAATTCTAGTCCTTTATTGTGTATAGCAGTACTTAAGACTATACCGACCGCACAGTGGCGCCCTCATCGTTTGTTTGGTTATTTCATACAATTTAGAATGAAAATGCAGAAAATAAGCACGTTAAGTTGTACTCCACAAGATTATACATTAATATTATTAGAAACGGTAGTTTTACATTATTTAGTTTTATTACAATCCTTAAAACGGATATAGTGGCCACTGTTATCAGTTTTAAGGATTATAATAAAACTAAACAATATAAAACTACCGTTTCTAATAATATTAACGTATAATCTTGTGAAGCACAACTTAACGTGCTTATTTTTTGCATTTTCATTCTAAATTGTATGAAATAACCAAAAAAACGATGAGGGCGCCACTGTGCGGTCGGCATAGTCTTAAAGGTCCCTCGTCTGATGTTACAGTTCATGTTTCTAATGTCAGGAATTATTCAAGACTAGTTTCTGCCCGCGACTTCGTCCGCGTGAAATGACTTGTTCCCCCGACCCACCCCGTCGCGTCGCATAGTCTGCCCGCACTATTGCTTCATTTTCGCTCAGTGTTCTTTCTATTTTCTTTGTTTTTGCTCGGCTCCGTTTGGCCCTAGCGTGATGTTAAGTAGCCTTATAGTAGCCTTCATCAAGAATTGGGCTACCAAATGCAAAAATATTTATTTACTTAGACCTGGTGTCCTGCAAGGATTTCAACTGAGACCACAAAGGTTTTGCAGTTAAACTAGGTACTACTGAATGTAGGTATTTGGGAATCAAACTTATCTTTTAGTAGGTTACTGAAAGGTTGTATTATTTTTTAGAGGAGAGGAAACTTGCACGTCATGAATTTTCAGTGACTTATTACCAATGATATTATTTACAATAAAGATGTAGATAGGGCACTAGCGCGCGTAAATTGTTGCAGTCGCAGTCAAATTCAGACAATTGTTGTAATTTCTTTTAGTCGACATACTTCAAGCGCAACACACTACAGATAGCTATCTCTTTCTATGTCATACGTTCCGTATTATCTGTCGCAGTCGTAGTTGAAAACCACTATCCCAACAACACAAAACGTCGCTCAGTATGAACGTAGCATATCTTTCCTTTATAATATCATTGCATATTACCTATTTAAATAAAATGTCAGTATCAGAGTACTTTTAAGTCTTTATCTAATCTAACTACTACAGCCAGTCTATTCTGAAAAATCTCACCTTGAAAATTTAGGCCAAGTGAGCTGACATTGCACCTGATGTTTGTGATTGCAACATTGACACTTCAAACAAATCTCACTTCTGCGGTGAAATTTTTACAGGAAAGATCGGCTGATCTTTAGGTTGCGTATTTACACCTGCTCCTTGTCAGTAAAGTTGTATCGGGAAAAGCCTCTTCGCTAGCTTTCCTTTTTTTTTTCAATAGCCTGCGCTGTCTCACTTCTGACCAAAGACCTCCCTCCACTCCTTCCATCTTTCTCGAGCCCGCGCGTCCTCCTTCCAGTTTTGACGGAACCTATCCAGTTCGTCCTGCCATCTTCTTCTTCTACATGGTGTTCCACGACCCCGCCTCACTGTCTCAGGCCACCAGTTCTGCGCTATGTGGGCCCACAATTTGTTTACCATGCGGCAGAAATGAAGCCCATTTAGGAGCTCTACTGCTACTTTAATACAATAATAATATAGGTGGCTTAACTACCGTAGGTATCAAATTCACAATACTAACAAACAATCCTGGGCAGACATACCTAAGTAAATACATGAAACCGTATCTAAAGTTAATCACAGTAGATAGAATAACAAACAGATGTGGGTATTTAACATCTAACCCATATTCATTCACCGAAAAACAAATTAATTCTCGCCGAGTCAACACAAAAACTTACTAACGGCACAGTTTCCCCCCAAATTTACATTCGGAACACGCGCTGTGGGTCTCTGATTGGTCGGAGCTATTCGGCGGTGATTGGCTTACAATTTGACAGTAATGGCGTTAACTCGAACCTTCTTGGTTGAAAATGTTCTAAAACTTGTATTTAGTCGTTTGATTTTGGATCTTATGCTGAATATTTAGAGTGGTATATTGGTAAACGTAGAATACACAGTTTTGAAATAAGGATGTCATCGTCTCCCCTCTAGACAGATGTTGCTACATTTTAGTAACAAATTCGCCCACAACCGGTTTGAAAAAGCTATTGTGTATTTTTTTTTTTTTTCATATTATTTCGCCTAATTCATTTGTTGTGCGGTTGGTTAGACATGGAGGGGAGATATAACTCATTTCGCGCTTTTGTTCGCGACTACCGGTTTTTAAAGTTGTTTTAGTAAAAGATATCATGATTAATGATCTGATAGGTCTGTTTATTTAGGTTTTTCGAGTATTTGGATTTAAGTAATGGTTCTTGAAATATATTTAGGTGTCTCTGAAAATGGTGCATCATGGGTTGAATTTAAATTTCTGATTTTGCTAATAGGTACAGTCAGCAAAGGAGATAAGTATGCAGGGTCGTCGAATATAGTTGAAGTTTACTGAGAAACCGATTGATGTTTTCGAATGATATTTAATTTGATAAATGAACTGTTTGTTTTCTATTAATTAATTTTATTCGAAAACGTCTTACTAAACTTCAACTATATTTTACGACTCTGCATACTTATCTTCTTTGCTGACTGTAAGTACCTAAGACTCCCCGCACAGCTGAATATGTCTTTTGTTTTATTTTATTGCAAATAAGAAGCTGGTATGAATGAAGGAACCTATAAAACAGCTTGACGCCTGCGTTATAAGAAGCGTAGAGTTGCACCCCATTGAAATATACCTACCAACTTATCAGCGGGTATTTTCGTGTATTCAGTTTCTGCAGGAACTCACTCGCAAAAGGAGTATGTAAGGATCATCAGGTGGCGTTTTGTAGTTTCTGCCTACCCCTATGTATAGGTACATGTAGATAAGTATGTAAAACACGTTTTACCCTGTAATTTTGAACTGTGTTCTATGTAGTATGATTATCAAATATAAATTCATAATTCCTAATCATTTGTCCGCGAGTAAGCTGGCATGTTATATTTTACAGGCGACCTCACTTTCAAGGGTCATATATTTTTATTTTTTTACTTTTTAATAATTCGCGCGGCGCAGCGGTCGAGGCTCAAGCACTCCACTCGAGCACGGACCCAAAAAAATCTCAAAAATCCACCCATGTGTTGCTGTAGTTTTGATAAAATTGATCGAGGTTCCGTATATAGCTAGGTATGTATCCTGATTTGATATTTTGCTAAATATAAAAGGAGTATTTGAATAAACTGTTTTGTAACATTCTTAAATAATTAAGTTGAAAAGTAGGCATTGGCCATTGATTGTTTGATTATTCTATCTATTAGTTATCAAAAAAGTTGATTCGGCTTGCTTATAACCTATAGGTATAGCCATCACTTATAAATACCGCATTTTATTAAGTATAAACCGAGAACAAGAACTACCAAAACACTTTCCACTGAAACGACCAAAAAAAATTTTGAATTAATAACTGCCTGCACCTACTAATAAAAAAAAGTTTCAAACCCCACACGCATCACCAAGGATCTCTAAGCTCACACAAAAAGCTGCCTCATTTGACGCTGTGAATTATTATGTATTTTGGAAAAATCCATTGTTTCGTAATCTCCCCCCGTCCTCGTCTCGAGAGCCTATTCACCCGGCTGTTGCAGGACGACAATTATGGCATGTGCTGAGGTGCCAACGCATGTACTCATGTAATGAGCTACAATGAACACCGTTGCGTTTTTCAATAACAGCTAGCTATGTGTATGTTGAGTCTATGTGTGTGTAGTTACATTGTGCTAAATAAAAATGGTTAAAACGTCGGTAGGTAATTACATAGAGATGTTAAAAATAAATTGGGTTGTTTATGAGGGTTTGTTTATCTCAGGGTTGCTATATTTTAATATGTGTTCATATGGGGGATGCGCTAAAGGTAGCCCACGAATTGGACTCAAATGTCATAATTTCATGAAATAGTCATACATGAATAGAGTTGTCATATTTGTTAATGTCGAAAATCATATTTAGATGAACATGCAACCTGCAAAAAAAACCTAAGAAAACATGAATTTTGCGGGGTACCCTGGTGACTTCGCCTGAAGTGTCTGGATTGGAGCTCAGTACGTTGCAATTGTCTCGCGAAATATGGAGTAAGTACCTATTATATTATAATAATGTTTACAGACACTAAACTGCTACCGATATTACCCAAATGAATAACCCAAAAATAACTTTACTACAAGACCAACAAGGCATTCAGAAAGTTTTTATGATTTATTGAAAAAACTAGACAGAAGAAGTTTGAAACTAGAAGAAACTCGAAAACTAATCTGAAAATTCATTTTTTTTTCGTACCATCTTTATTAGATGTCGATACCCATCACGTCTGTGGAGTTTTGCTAGCTAATTAGCCCCGTATTTGGTTTCAAAATGGCTTTTTAACCTTTAGACTTGAAAAATCGGTCTCGCATACCTTGAGATCGAGGTAGGTACTGTAACGCACAAGTAGTTACCGACTTATATAATTTTCTTATCGGAAAAGCATTTCAAAATAAAAAATAAAGCGCTAGGAGACCGTTAACCCGATTCATACATATAACCACAATGGCGCCGTTCGACATCAAACGTAAAAGTCCTTTGTGTGCAAAGATCGCGATATTTCCCCATTGTTTCGGTGCGCGCCATTAGCGGGCAACAATCGTACAAATGAAAGCGCGCCAAAACCTCTCAGCTGTCAGATCGCGCGCCATTTTCCCTCGAGAGGATGAAAGTCGACGTGCCTTTGCCTTTAAAAGTAATCCTTTATGTCCGTTCTCTTTGTCGTTAACTGGAGTAGGTATCAAGAGCCGTACGTAAAATACCTAACGGCGTCGAGTACGCTACACAATTTTAGAGAACTTTGTAAATAGGTTATGCTGTAAGAAAATACGTACGTATTATTGTACCTAAGTATTAAGAAGGTACGTACTTACCTACATATTTCTGTCGTTATCTTACTCAATAAGAATTAGGTAGAGCACCTACCCTGGCTAACTTGATCATTGAGACCTATGCTCGGCTTACCTGAACCAATTTTTTTATTCCTAATTAGCAACCCGTCCCTGGTTCGCCTTGACAAAACATCGAGATTTCTTTATTATGTGTATAAAAACATACAACATAACATACCTAAGCCTTCCGGAATACATTCTCAAAGTGACGGTATAAACCGCATCAAAATCCGTTGCGTAGGTACCTAGTTTAGGAGAACAACGCGGTCATACACACAGACAGTCGAAAAGTGACTTTAATTTATATATTATAAGCTTTTTCCCACGACTTCGCTCGCGTTAAATTCGGGGTAACACGTTTAAAAAAAAAACCTCCATCCCTTCAACTACCTCCACTTAAAAAATCACGTCAATTCGTCGCTCCGTTTTGCCGTGAAAGACGGACAAAAAACAGACACACACACTTTCACATTTATAATATTAGTATGGATAAAACTAACTGACCCGGCGAAGTTCGTACCGCCTCAGAATCAAAAAAGCCGTTCCATACAAAATTAATTATCTTCATTTTTTTATAGTGAATTTTTCCCCATGATTTAATATTTATTCTGCTATTCGGGGCAGAGACAAATCCAAAAACCAAAGATCTTAAAATCGGTCCAGCCGTTCTTGAGTTAAAAATGGTGTAACTAACCCAACATTGTTTTATTTAAATATAAATGTATGTTCTATGTTATTGGTTTGGTTTCCGCACTTAGTCCTTCAAGTGTTCCATTGTGCGTAGGCAATGGCTGCCGTCGGTGGTTATTCCAACCAGCCCACCTCCCTCCAGAAGTTGATTAAGTCTCCTGGCCTGTTGAGAACATCTGTGTCAGATCTGGGTGTCCCGAGGGTTTCTGACCTAATCTGCGTGACGCCAATGCACTCAAAGAGCACATGCGCAACGGTTTCCTCAGCCTCCATGCAAGCCCTGCACAGGGGACTTTCCGTTATGTTTAGGCATTGTGTGGAAGTGTTTGTTTAGCGAGCAGTGTCCCTTGATGGTCCCAGTCACCAAGCACAGGCTTTTCCGGTCCAGGCGTAGTAGACTTCTGGTTAGCTTGTCATCTAATGATGGCATGGCTTCCTTGGGCTGCCTGCAGCCCGGTGATGATATCTACCAGCTCTCTGCTTGTGTGTGGGTGTGCTTCTGTAGCCACCTACATAGTTGGTTGAAGGGGATGGGCACGACAGGTTCCGGCTCACACACGGACGCGCTGGATGCCCTTAATCTGGCCAGCTCGTCAGCTGCGTCGTTTCCTAGCGATTCACTGTGTCCTTTTATCCATAGTAGTGTCACTGTATTACGGTTCGATACAGTTACCCGTTCAAGCGCCTTGTGACATTCTAATATTAGGTTCAATGTGATGCATATTTCTCCTAGGGATTGGAGGACTGAGGCGCTGTTAGAGAATAAGCGAATAGGTATGGGTGTCCGTAACTCTCCTGACTGCTATGGCATAAACCGCTTGTACCATGCACACATTCCGCTTGGTAGACCGTGTTGAGCATTCCCAGCGGGCTGGATATGTTTATCTTGAGGTCGTGGAAGAAAACTCCGACTCCAATTCCACAGTCGGTCTAGTAAATAGATGTATATAGATACGGATAAAAAACTGACCTATTTGAAATTTTTTATTAAATTTGATCAGTCAGTACAAATATTTCACTGCCATAACTTGATTGAACAGCAGTGCGATTCTGTAACCAACTCACCGTGAAAACTTAGGTGAAGTGAGCGTGGAGTGAGCTGTCAATGTCATCCTGATGCTAGGGATTGATACTTTTGACAGCTCACTTCCCCTCACGTGTACCTGGAGCAACCTGGGTTTTTTGAAAAAACCGAACGAAAGTGACCAGTCATTGACCTCTAGGGAAACCCAGAGGTCAATGACGTGGTCACTTTCGTGCGCGGGGCATGTGAGGGACTAACTTTTCACGGTGAGATTTTTGATTTTTACAAAATCGATCGGCAGGCACCGCGATGTTTTAGGTTAAAGCCGTACCTAAATAATGAAAAACCTGGTAGATTACACTTTAGCTGAAATCAAAAGAGAAGCCACAATATTGAACTTTAATTGAAACTGCATGCAAAATAATTTTGTAGGCTGCAGTATCTCTAATAGAATTCAATAAAAAATGACAGACACTATAGACCATAGACAAAGTTCTTAATATAAAATCAAAACAAACATACATTTGATTTCGTTATTAGATTCATTAAAACATAATAATATGAATTGTTATAATGAGCGCTCTAAAAAATGTTAAGGTGTGTTCTTATTGGATATTGCTAAATCTTTGCTCATTTTTAGTCATAACCTCCTCATTTATTTTAAAACAACAGTTTAAATTATCTAAGAAAGTTTTTATTTTTTACTTTAATTAAGATAAGCTTTATAGCTTTCATAAATGCTGAAAAGCACTGTAGGTAAATAGGTAACAATTTTTATTATTTTGTGTCTATAATTATGTTAAAGTATCAGTGGTTCACTATTTTGCTGGAAAGCGTAAACTTAGGTAACCTACTTAATTGCTGATTATGTGCTTTCCTGACCCCATTACGCCAAGGACTTTCAGCTCAAGTTTTGTGATTATTCCTTCCATAGAGATATAATTATCTTTCTTATATCTATGGTTCCTTCTAAATCTACTCATCTTCTCAATAATCTCTCGAACAGTCTCCTAATTATTTCCAACAAATAGGAATGCACCTTTATCAAGTTTATTGACGCCATCTGTCATCGCTTGGAGGGTTGTCAAAATAACGTTCGATACAGAATGGACTAAAATAAAAGAAGAATTATTGAACATCCGAACAATTTGCCGAGTCATCGCTGTACGATCGACGGATCGACGGCGAAGTGGAGATGCGTGGGGCGTTTCGAAAAACCATTTCACAATATCATTCGTTGTCGAGATACGAAGGCGTACGAAGATCTCCGATATCGGATAGCGTATTAGGGAGCTCAAATGGAGTTGAGCGGGACACCTGACAATGCGCAGTGATGAGAGATGGAGTAAAATGGGGTGACGACATTATTGCCATCGTGGACAAAACCTGGATGAGGCTGGTACAGAAGCGTGGGGATTGGCACAAGAAAAAAGACGCCTATGCCCAGCAGTGGATGAAGTCCAGCTGTGGATGATGATGATGTATTTTCTAGGGCCTGTGCTTTGAGGCAACTAAGAGAAAAATCTTCAACTATTTTCATTAGAATCAAACAAAAGTTTTGAACATTTCCGTTTTATGTAGGTACACCTGCTAATTTTCGAGGCAATAAACAGCCTAATATAGCGGCATACTTGATGATGATGATGATGATTTAATGATTTATTCACTAAAGAATTCTTATAGATAGGTACATTGCCCCACAAAACTGCTTACGCAGTTTAACTGTGAGATCATTGAGTCTCATATTTAACCATTAAAGTGCCTCGAAGCTAACCACCAGCAAGAAATAGAAATAGTTACCTACATCTAGGTATACCTACCGTAAGTGTGTCCATGGACTTTCTTGTTGCTTCTTCTCCATAGGAACCGACTACGTATTGGAATGGGCAACTAGCTTCATCTTTCTGACTGACCGACCCCTTGACAACTCAAAAGTGCCTGTAAGTAATTAATTGGATTATTTAAAACTAGCTGACCCAACGAACTTCGTACCGCCTCATAACCAATAAATACAAAATTTATGAGAAAATGAACTATCTTAATTTTTATTTTCGTGTATTTTTCCCATGTTTTGATAGTTATTCTGCTATCCAACAAATCAAAGATCATAAAAATCGGTCCAGCCGTTCTTGAGCTACAAATGGTGTAACTAAGCCGACTTTGTTTAATCCTACTTCCTACTATCCTACTATAATCCTACTTCCTACTAATATTATAAACGCGAAAGATTGTGAGGATGGATGGATGGATGTTTGTTACTCTTTCACACAAAAACTACTGAACGGATTTGAATGAAATTTGACACACAGATACTTTATAACCAGGATTAACACATAGGATGCTTTTTATCCCGATATTCCCACGGGATTGAAATTTACCGGTGAAACCGCGGGGCGCAGCTAGTAATATTATAAATGCGAAAGTTTGTGAAGATGGATGGATGTTTGTTACTCTTTCACGCAAAAACTACTGAACGGATTTTGATGAAACTTTACAGTAATATAGTTTATACATCAGAATAACACATAGGATACTTTTTATCCCGATATTCCCACGGGATCAAAACTTGTGCGGGTGAAACCGCGGGGCGCAGCTAGTTACCTTTATAGATAGATAAATGCTTTGAGTTTAAGCACCTAGAGACCTACTTACTTGATATTTGGGTATTTTTTTTCCGTTTAATAATCCCCAATATCTTCACACCAACAATTTCGTCCGATACTACGGAACCAGCAACCGAAGTCTGATCGCAGCGGTGGTCGTGACAGACAGGCGGGCGAGATAACGAGGTGCTCGCCACCGAGGCACACCAACCACGACCTGTGAATGTGTGACCTGTTCACACTGTATTATGTGCTGTTGTTATGTAGGTACCAGACTGTTTTGTGAAGTAGGGGACTCCGTTTTCCGGCATATATAAATTCTTTATTGGCAAATTTCACCTTTCGCATTTTCACGCTTCCGTGACTCCGTGTGTAGTTTTCTGAGGTTGTAAATTTCCTACTGGCTAAAAAAGGGCTGGTTCATCAAGAAAAAAATGCTATACTAATAATAATAACAAAATTTATTCAAAACTAAAAGGACTAACGTTAAATACATTTTTCTTAAATCTATGTCAAGTTCACTCATGATTTGTGCCTGAACTAGGTAATCCTGTGTTTCAGGCGATGATAACAGCTAAAGAAACTTTCGTAATACTTAAATGCTATTGTAATGAGTACCTACCTACCTGGTTTTTCTTTAATTTACTATCGATAGCGAAGTTAGAATAACTTCAAAATTCCGACGACAAGACGTTTAGGGAGATGCGCTGTTGCAATAGGCAGTTGCTATTAAAAATGTAGTTTTAATAAACCATTAAAACCATAAAAAGAAAATTTCTAGAAAAAAATTAGATAGCGTGTAATATTGGCACTTTGCCGTCGATATCTATCTAATATATAAAATTCTCGTGTCACAGTGTTAGTTACCATACTCCTCCGAAACGGCTAGACCGATTTTTATGAAATTTTATATGCACATTCAGTAGGTCTGAGAATCGGCTACTTACTATCTATTTTTTTTTTTTTGTAAAACGACGTTTGCGGGGTCAGCTAGTATTATACAGGGTGCATTTGATATCATGGGCATTATTTTAACCTAAGGTACTACTTATGATACTAATTGCATTAGGGCTACTATTACGCAAATCAAAAATATTATTAATGCAAGTATGGAAAACCTTAAAATGTAGTAAGTCATACAAAGTATCAAGTTAGTTGCGCTTCTCGATAGCAAATGCGTAGGTACACTACGCCGTACGCGCGTCATTGGGCGTGAATTCTTTGACCCCGCCCGACTCACGTGACATTCGTAAGTTGCCAATGAATTGATTCATAATAAATTCCAATTTTCCCTTCGTACTTTGCCGGCTTAGGACGGTCAAAACTACGTCAACTAACATACATTAAAAAAAAACATTTACGTACCTAGCTTGTGGATTGTTTTGAAAAAACCTTATTTGTCGGTAAAGTGACAGAGGGTAAACGGGTGCTCTTCCACGAGCTTGTGCATGTGCTGGCACGTGAAAAGACGAAAAATCCAACAGGTTCTGAGTGGTTCTGGTGGAATGAGACCCCGTGAAGGAATAGGGTCGTTCGGGTAGCGCCGATGGAACATTTCACGAGTTCATACTAAATTTCTTGCGCGATCGTAAATTACAACCATTTGTGGGTATTGTTGGTTGGTGTACCTAGCCTGCACATTACGCGGTCGAGGCATCGTGTACACAAACACACACACAACACACAACTACTACACTAACACTTAATACACTGCAATCCAAGCACCGTATGCCGCGAGCGGCGAGTACGGCGATTACGTCACGGGATCAATAAATCAATTACGCGTCAATGCACCTGCGCAGTCGTTATGACACTGGTTCCGGGTTCGTGACTTCGTGTTGCGGCGGGAAGCATACCCCGCGCGGGGGTGATATTCGTATTTTTGCGAGTGAGGGAGTGGGACGGAGAGAGTTCAGGGAATCCCGCCGGACGGAATGTCTTGTAGCCCATTGTTATTATTACTTGTAAGGAAAAACCCGCGCGCGCGCAGGTGATGTTTGTTTACATTTCGCTTTGCGCTGTACTGCGCTTTAAGATTTTGATATTTCAACAATTATTGGCGTTAACGAAGTATTTTGTTTTAATTACTTTAAGTGTTTATTTGCAATAATAAGCCTTGTGCAATTTGACTTACTACATTTTTAAGGTTTTCCTTACTTGCATTAATAATATTTTTGATTTGCGTATTAATAGCCCTAATGCAATCAGTATCGTGAGTAGTGCCTTAGGTTAAAATAATGCCCATGACTTCGATTCCACCCTGTATATTTCTAAAGCCCTCAGGGGTGTAGAAAAGGGTAGGGACTCAACAACCACCTATAATACCTATATCAATTAGTTTTTCAGCCCTCAGTTACACACTATCGTGATTACTCCATTACAAAATCCAGAACATGACACTAATTTTATGTAGGGCAGAACCTACTGGCTAATTTGGTCTAGTCAGAAACCTAAATCAAATAATTTAAAGAACATCTAGCGTCGCGCGCCGTCCTAAATTAATACAATAATAACTCATAAATCCGGTTCTGAATCAAACAGTGCTCTCGACGTATCCTACTTCGGCAGTCGCATAAAAATAAAACAACGGAATAACCTCGTCAAAATACTAGGTTCTCTAATAAATTCATTACAACGCACGCCCGTGCTCTATCGATTGTGGCCTCTTTGCCCGAACGTGCCAGAGACAATCGACGCGATGGCGCTTCTCTACGCAGCCGTAGACAGCTCTAAATGACATAGAAACTGCTATATTCCAAGCCAAATAAAGGTTTATTGCATTGGTATAGAGTCTGGTTTTCTTTAGGAGAGAGACGAGAAAGGGCGTTCCAAATTCAAAGTTTCCGAAAAATAAATGTTCCGGTCAATGTTAAGACCCTATTTCCAAATTCAACTTTACGACCTCATCCAAAGAGTTGGTATTTGCACAATGTTCAAGTGGGGGGTATAAAACCTTTTTGTTGGAAAACTGCGCGCTCTTTGTCTCTGACTCACTGTCAAGCGTACTTGTGTTTTCCCGCGTTTTTTGTTCTAATTAGTCAGGCCCGCTCTCGACCTCCGCGCGCTCCTGCCAACAACGTAACCGTCGCCAATGTTTTGTGAAGATATTACAAAAAGTACACGTGCCTCGCTTCATTGAAATTCGGAAAAGAATTACCTTAAAGTTCTATCAAAATGTAAATCAGTCTATTATCCTAGATATGCTGAATAATTAAAGTGGCTGTCTTTCGACAATCTGAGCTTTGGGAAGATATTTAAAATCTTAGAACAAAATAATTTGTCAATACTTTGCTTACCTATTGCAGGACGGCAGACTATCTATAGGTGGGCAGCGGGATTGTCCGAAAGGGTTGCCGCTGCCCCGGAACATAAAGTGCTAAGGAAGGAGCACGGGTGGGTTTTAGTCAGTAAGAGTCTGACACTCCCTTCTGCTCCACCCGGAGCGGAAGGGGTCATTTGATAATTTCGTCCACAAAAAATACTATCTATAGGTAGGTAGGTACTTACTGTAAATAGAGTTTTGAAAGGGGGTAATTTTGCATAATGAATGAATTTCGCCTTGGCTTAGGTACAAATAATGTGTTGTAGGCTATTTAGCTATGAAGCTATACCTAGGTATTTTATAGATTTTTCACCCAAGTCTAAACAAAAACCCCTCTAATCGTAAACGATTAGTGACTTTTTACCACATATTTTTGACATTTGAACGTCAGCTAACTTTAATCATCGCATATAAAACTCTACATTGTCTTCAGACAAAACAAAACAAATGGCAAATGTTTGCATTATTAGATTCCTAATTTCCTATAGGTATCATTTCCCTTCATTGAAAACACAACTACCTCAATAAAATACCTGAACACAATAATTACAGCAATTACAGGAGCCCTCCCCATGTAGTTCAAGTAAGACGGCCTCCTCAACCCCATGAATGGAGAATCTTAAGGCGTAATGGTGTCTCACCCCTTTCCGTATTCATGGGGTACTATAAATACGAATAATATTCACAAATTTGTTTACAGATCGCGTACCCACGCACAATACGCGGTATTTTAGCTAGGGGGAAATGGGGGAACCTTGCCTTGTTTTCATTGGGGACTTTTTGCATGAATATACTTTTTTTAAAGCGATTTTTATGAGTTGTAGACATAAATCTTGGAACGATCTGACAGGAGCTTAATCTGGGCAATACGAAAGATTTATTTTTATATTCAGTTATGTAGGTAGTGTTAAAGTTTTAGCCTGCATGGCTTTCCCATGTAAGCTTCCTGAATATTTTATAAGTTGATGACAGTGGGTAATAGAAGAATAGGAGAAAATAGAATAGAGGTCAGCTTGGAGAGCTGACAGGGGCCGTCATAATGTAGAATAAGTAGTGTTATGATAGAAATTAATAATCGAAAGTTAATAATGATTTAAACTATGTCTTTTATGGATCCCTGAGATACTGACGTGATCCGGCAGAGAACAAAAGCTGTCGCCACAGCTCATAGGTAGAACAAGCAAGCTGGACCTCAATTCTGCTATTACAATAGTGTCAGAATGGTCTATCATTGATTTCATAATTGTCGATTTTGACAAGTTTGGTAATCTACTAATATAATGGCGTCATTATGACTTTCCAATGGTCAACCACTGACACTCCATTGAAAGAAATGGCGTAAAATGGTAATCTCGTACCTACATAATTGACAAATGAATAAATGTAATGTTTATTGCTATTTACAAACTTCTTACTACTTCAGATTGCAAACACTAATACGTAATATGTAAAAATATATATTAAATGAAATCTAGCATGAAAAGTAGTAGTTTTTCTCAGACCATTGACCGACCTTTGATCGACCATTATAAATTTAGCAGATTACGAACTTTTAGCAAAATGACAATGGGATCGTGTTGGAATGACGAATTTATAAAAATAGCAGACTTGGGCCCCTGAAGTGGCATGGGCCGGCTATATTAGCCGTAGAACCGATGACCGTTGGGGTGGACGTGTTCTTGGGTGGAGACCGCGAATCAGCAAACGGAAGGTAGGATACCCTCAGACTAGGTGGAGCGATGAACTTCGCAGGATGGCTGGTAGCAGCTGGATGAGAGTTGCCGTGAATTGAGCTTTAATGGCGTACAATTAGACTCTGTCTATGTCCTGCTGTGGGCTGCTGTAGGCTGATGATGATGACTGATCCCAGTACTGCAAGAGCGCGAAGCTCTTATAGTTCTTTCACTGTTAATATTCCTGATAATATTTCTGTGCATCCTCGATACAAAGAAGACGCCCAACATAACTTTTAGCATGCATTCATTGAATCATTCAAAATCTTTTGAGCAATCCTAAGTCACGTTAGCTTTAGACTAGCTTCTCACCTGTCCATCTATAACATTCTGTTTCATGCCTTTTGTCCACTGCAGGACAAAGGTCTCCATCTTCCTTTTCCACACTCTTCTGACCGCTGCTAATCTCCCCAGTCCTTACAGTAGAAGTCAAAGCTCGTTCTGCCATCCTCACCTTCTTTTTCAACCGATATAATCTGATCTTGGATATATTTTGCCAAATATATTATCGTGTAAGATCTCCACTACATCTCACAATTTCACACCAACCGCTTCCGATTTAAAAAAAACTTCGCGTTTTTATCTAAATCTACCCTTTCCCTCAGTTTGGACAATAGCCCACGACACACACGTGCCCTATCTGCCGATCGATGGAGCTTCTCACAATCGCGGCTCCCGCCATCTTTTAATATCGTCTGTTCTATCCGGAAGGGAATTAGACTTGGTTGACGAGTAATACTACACATGCTGTTGGGAGTATTTTTTGGGTAAGTTCCTGCGCATCGTTACTTATATACTTATTCCACAGGTTAACTTACAAAAGTCAAACTCAAAGCAATTATTTGAAATAAAACAATTACAGGCACTTTATAATTGTCAAGGGGTTGGTCAGTCAGAAAGATGCTAGTTAGTTGCCCATTTCAAGGCGTAGTAGTAGGTACCTATGGAGAAGAACGGGAAAGAAACTCCACGGATATACTCTTTTAAATCATAAAACTGTAAGTAACTAAATGTAGGTTACATCATTCATGTTGAAATTATAAATGTGAGAACGGTGTAGAAAGGAAAGACGTGCATGTTAAAAGCGTCCGTTATAAATAAGATAAAAACAATTCAGAAATTAAAATATGCCGTGGCAGCAGAGATGACCAGTTCCTATTGACGGCGCCCGTTCACGAACATGACATATGGGTTTAGCACCTTTCAGCACAACCATTTTGAAGGGAACTTAATGTCCAACACACACGCCACCACGTTACGTAGTTGAAATATGAATGGGGCTGCCCTTGACTCGGATTTTAGTGACTGAGCTTTTTGATACGGGAATAGCGCATAGCTAATTAGCAAGGTTTACCACTTTGCTAACGGGGCTGTCCCTAAGTCGACCCCCTGACCCTTAGCCTTACTCCTACATCTGGGTAGTCAGCCCCCAACCCCACTACCATAAAGTATGTAACTGACTAGGTACCTACTAAAAATCTCAGTGTTTAAGTTTTTTTTTTTAAACAATAACAAATTCATACTCCCGCCTCAGAAGGACCCTCGTGTGTGAATCATATAAGAATGTTCATCCTATCCGTCACCTGAGACACAAATCCTAGCAATATACTCGTATAATCTGTTCGAGAGGCCAATAGTTTTCAATTTCGACCCCTCACCTGTATGTTTCACTTAATCCAGCGTTTTATTAGCGAGACTCGTAACGAGTCGCACGTGTACCCTACGCCGCCTTTGTTCTATCAAAATTACTGCTCGACATCCAAACGACGTAACCCCTTATGTAGTTTATGCGAAAATGTTCTCTATATGAATAACAGAAGGGTTCAAATTTCAGAGAAGTGAGATATCGTTTGAGCTTTTTCAATGGTGCGAGCGGCCATGTTATTATTTCGTTTTGGCGGGCCGTGACTGACGTTCAAAGTCGGTGTTGCCATGCGGAATAAACTGTAATACGAGTTATGAAAGATTATGGCGTAATCTGGGAATATTGAAGACAATAGGAATGAGCTTACGTTTAGAATAGGGGTGATGTTAGCGTTTGTTACTTTTATTGTTCGAGGGGAGTGATTGACTCAGATTGCGATGTTTTTGTATTGTTAATCGCTGAAATTAAGCGTTTTGAGTGCAAGTGAGCTACCTTTAACTATCTCATCATCTAGCTAGCCTTATTTGCTAGTTTAACCGGATGCAGCTTAATATCAGCATTTTACATGGAGACGACTGCCACGACTGCCTGCCTGACCTCCACACCCAGTTACTGGGTAATACGATACCCCTTGTTGTTAAACTTTCGATCTTCTGACTACAGATAATGACTGCCAAAAACCCAATAAAGTTTAACACGTTAAACTTTAACGTGCTTTTCGAGACACGAAGGGGTGTCGATAAATGTAATGGATGGTCACCCATCCACGGACCGACCTCGGCACCCATAGCATAACCTTCACACGACCAGGGGCCCAAGTCTGCTATTTTTATAAATTCGTCATTCCAACACGATCCCTTTGTCATTTTGCTAAAAGTTCGTAATCTGCTAAATTCATAATAGTCGATCATTAGTCGGTCAATAGTCTGAAAAACTACTACTTACTAAATTTCATGCTAGATTTAGTTTAATATATATTTTTACAGAGACCAAAACCCCCCAGATATAATGGCAGAAAATTCACACAACAGAAATAATAAAATAAATTATTGCATAGCAACATTAAATACAAGGACATTAAAAACACAAGATAGATTATACGAATTAGACAGTGCACTAAAAAATATTAAATGGGATATTATAGGTTTATCTGAGATAAGAAGGTCAGGCGAACAAATAGAAGAACATGATGATTATATATTATATTTTAAAAATGAAATTCCAGGACGATACGGTGTTGGCTTCCTTGTGAAAAAATACCTCAAAACTAATATCCTTGAATTTATTGGAATCTCAGACCGAATATCAGTTCTGAATATTGAGTTATCCGAATATAAACACCCCATTTCAATAGTGCAAGTTTATGCTCCAACCGAAAATGCAGGAGAAGAAACAAAAGACCTATTTTATAATAAACTGAGACAAGTCATGGAAAAAATGCACAAGACAGTAATTGTAATCGGAGATCTAAATGCCATAATAGGAAACCGAACAACCTATGAGAACAATTATTTGGGACCATATACATCTGGAAAGCGAAACAACAACGGGCAGAGATTAATAGATTTTGCACAAGAGTACAATCTTAGTGTTATGAACAGCTATTTCAATAAAAAACCTAGTCGTAAATGGACATGGTTGTCGCCAAACGGATACGTCAAAAATGAAATAGATTTTATAATTACGAACAAACCCAAATTGTTCCTAGATGTAGGTGTCATAAACCAGCTCAACTTCAACACCGACCATCGCATGGTTCGCGGAACAATGACGGTATGCCATACGAAACATTCACGCAAACATTTACGGAGTAATAAGCAACCTTTTAAACTACCCTTACCGGATACTATTTTAGACCCCTTAAAACATGCTTTACAAGACAAACTCAACCAAACTCAAACTATGCATGAAAAATACGATATCTTAGAAAATGAACTACAACAAATAGAAAACATTACACAATCAACTAAAGTTTCAAAAGATAAAATCGGGAACGAAGCGAGGGATTTAATAGAAAGGAGACAAAATTTGAGGCGGCGAAAACCAACTGACAGGAGAGAAATAACTGAGATAAGTAAGAAGATCAACGAAAGCATTAGAAATCATATAAAGCAAACAAGACAAGATCGAATTATTTTTCACATAAAATCTACTGGAGGAGTCAAGAAAGCATGGAAGGAGTTCCAAGAATATACAAATTGGATACCAGAAATGAATAAACAGGAAAACCGAAAGAATAAAACGAAAAGAACCGAAATAGTAGAAGCAGCAACAGATTTCTATCGAAACCTTTACAACGACGACGAAGAAACCACATCATCATTTAAATGTCTAAAACACATAGAAGACGAAGACGAGATCCCAGAAATAATGGAAAGTGAAATATTGAAAGCCATCCAATCACAAAAAAGTGGGAAAACGCCAGGTGAAGATAGAATCTCGAATGAACTTTTGAAAGGGTCCTCAGTTATTTTACTTGATACTTTGCACGACATATTTAATGATATACTCAGACAAGAAAAAACGCCAAAACAATGGACTACGTCAACAATTACATTACTGCACAAAAAGGGAAGACTGGATGATATTAACAACTATAGACCCATAAGTCTCATGTCCAACCTCTACAAAATTTTTTCAAAAATTATTCTTGGTCGGATCACAAACACTTTAGATGGAAATCAATCAAAAGAACAAGCAGGATTCCGCAGCGGTTTTTCGACTATAGATCATATTTTTACGATTAAACAAATTACCGAGAAGTACAGAGAATATGGATTACCTTACTATCTAGCGTTTGTAGACTATCATAAGGCATTTGACTCACTAAAACACAACAAGATTTGGGAAGCGCTACTTGACCAAGGAGTACCTAGAAAATATATTCGGATTATAAGGAACATCTACAAAAACATGACTGCGAAAATTAAAACGGAAAGACTAGGTGAACTATTCCCCATTAAAAAAGGCGTCAGACAAGGTGATCCCTTATCGCCTAAATTATTTTCAGCAACTTTAGAACTTGTTTTTCGAAACCTAGAATGGTCAACTTACGGCATAAGAGTAAATGGAGTAATGCTGAATCACCTTCGATTTGCGGACGACCTTATAATAATTTCTGATAACCCGGATCAACTACAAACTATGCTAAGACAACTTGTAGATGAAAGCCAAAAAGTAGGCCTGAAGATGAATCTTACAAAAACTAAATTGATGACGAATCGTTCGAAACCACCCGTAAGAGTCAACAACGACATAATTGAGTTTGTAGATGAATACACATATCTGGGACAGATCATATCTCCTACAAACGATACATCTAAAGAAGTTCACAACAGGGTAAACGTAGCGTGGAAGCGATACTGGTCCTTAAAAGAAATCACAAAAAATCAGTCTATACCACTAACGTTAAAAAGCAAAGTATTTGACGCGTGTATACTTCCTGCCATGACTTACGGCTGCCAAACATGGGCTTTAACTAAACAGAACACTAAAACATTACAAACATGCCAACACAACATGGAAAGAAGTATGCTCAATGTTAAGAGAAAGGACAAACTAAACCTTAAACATATCAGAAAGAAAACGAAAATAGTGGACGTATCATACAAGATAAAAAAGCTAAAATGGAAATGGGCGGGCCATCTTATTAGAGACAAAAAGGAAAAATGGGCTAAATTAGTAGCCGAATGGTACCCAAGAGAAGGCAAAAGGAAGAGAGGACGCCCGTTACGTAGATGGGATGACGACCTTAAGGTGACGGCTGGGCCAATGTGGAAGAGGAAAACCCATGACCGGGAACTATGGAAGAATATGGGGGAGGCCTATGCTAAGGCAAAACAATCTTTGGAAACCGATGTTTAATGAGTATGAGAGAGGAATATGTTTTCTTTTATATTTTTTTTAAATTATCTATTATAATTAAGTAACTAGATTGTAAGATTGTTAATAAAGGCTATTATTATTATTATTATTATTATTATATTTTTACATATTACGTGTTCAGTAGTAGTAAGAATTTCGTAAATAGCAATAAACATTAAGTACATTTATTCATATGTCATTATTACCATTATGCCATTTCTTTCAATGGAGTGTCAGTGGTTGACCATTGGAAAGTCATAATGACGCCGTTAGATTAGTAGATTACCAAACTTGTCAAAATCAAAAATTATGAAATCAATGATAGACCCTTCTGACACTATTGTAATAGCAGACTTGAGGCCCTGTTTGGCTGTTATTATTTAGCCACGACCCTCTTACACTTATCTACAGCGTATACCTACGACGGCAAATAATACATAGCCATACGCGTAAGTATAATACTTACAGCACTTCAATTGTGTAACATAGGTAGTATCAATCACAATTCGAATCATTTTGAAGAATACCTATTGCTAATCCATTAATTATCAATATTCTTTAAAATTATTCGAATTGAATGCTTCATTTAGGTATGTTCGTAAAATTTTGTCTGCTCAACAACGACGTAAATAATGCAATTAATGTTGTTGAGCTGTCAAAATGAAACCCATAGCTACCTAAAGTGTGTTACGCAATTACCCCGCAGGTTCATTACTTTTTAACTTGACACCGGACCGTCATAGTGCGAACAATTAAATTTCACTCAAACTACAACCACCATATCGGACCACCACGTGAATCTGGAGATTTGCTTGCCATTCAAAAATAACAGACATGATCTCACTTTTTGTCATAATCTCAATCTAGTTCCAAATAAAAATTCTGTCTTTTATTCTAAGCAAGAAGTGTTGACGATCTACACACATCAAAAGTGTCTAGGGATCAACATATATTTTTGCAATAACTTTTCTCCTGATTGATATTAATTAAAATTTTCTTTAAGGATTCATCAAATAAAGTGTTTTCGTTTGTCACAGTAACGATAAACCAAGTCACCTTTGCATTAATAAAGAAATTTGCCATTTTCCTAATAAAGGGATTTTTGACATTTGAACCACTAACACAAAAGTTCGAAAAAAAGACTGAAATAACAGTTTTCTCTAAAATTTTATTGGGTAACTTAAACAATTAATAATCCGTGTTTCTACCGCGAACACTAACAACACAAGAACATCGGTTTGGCATACTCAAAATGAGTTCATCCAAATCACGCTGTGGAATGGCCGCCCATGTTCGTTGCAACAACAAAAAAAGGTCTTCTTGCGACTGGATACCCTCCATATTCGGCAGAGCTCTTCTCTGTAGCATATCCCATGCATGCTCAATCGGGTTCAAGTCTGGCGACTGAGCAGGCCAGGGCAGGACATTGATGTTAGCTGCGGCGAGAGTCTGTCTTACAACTCTTGCGGTGTGCGGTCGTGCATTATCATGCATTAACTGAAATAAGGGACCGATTTGCACTTGTAGAGGAACGATGACGTCTGATACAATCGTCTCAGCATAAATTTGAGCGTTGAGGTTGCCTCTGATCCAAATCAACTCAGTTTTTCCGCCGATCCAAATACCCGCCCATACCATGATGGTTCCACCACTATAAGGATGGACTTCCTGGCAGGATTTTAATCGCTGTTGGCGTCCAGGGGTTCTCCAGTGTCGTATACGTCTTGTATCCGGTCTCATACCAAAACGAGACTCATCAGAAAAGCACACGAAACGCCATTGTTCTTCTGCCCAATTTCTGTGTTCAAGAGCCCATTGATATCGAATCCTACGATTGTGCATTGCTATAGGTGGTACCCGTAGCGGTCTTCGGGAATGAAGGTTCACTTCATGCAAGCGGTTTCTGACTGTTTGGTCGCTAATTAAGTTCCCTGAAGAGTGATGAAGCCTCACGGCTAACATCATGGCGGTTATTGTTGGAGCTCTTCAAGTTAAGATTTGAATGTATCGGTCTTGTCTCCGTGTGGTGCAGCGATACCGTCCTCCATGGCGCTCAGCCACGGTACCAGTGCTTCGGTAACGTGTCCAAAGTCGACTGATAACACTCTGACTTGTATTCAGAGCTAAAGCCACAGTACGTTGCCGGGAACCAGCTTCTATCATTCCCACGGCTCTGAGCATTTCTTCCCTGCTTAAATGACGTCGCCGCTCCATAATAACGTTGGTTTTAATCAGTAGTAGGGAAACAGTAGCACTAATAATGTCTTCAATGCGTTGTATGTTTTTATAGGGAAAATATTGACAGCTGATTTTCATCTTTTACTCGAATTTGATTCACAGTTCCTGATTCAAATTATGAAATGCACCAAAAAGGATCCATATAAATTTATAAAATCATAAATTTATTACAAAGCCACATCTCAATCTCAAGAAATCCGCATAAAAATGCTTGATCCCTAGACACTTTTGATGTGTGTATATCCAAAGAGGTTTAAGTCGTAAGCATACTTAAATATCTTACCAGGCTGATAGACCGAGTTCCAAACGTCGAATTACGAAGTTTATGGAACTCAAATGGAGTTGAGCAGGTCACCTGGCAAGGCGCAGTGATGACAGCTGGAGTAAGGCTGTGACCGAGTGGCATCCAAGGACTGGAAGACGGTCGTCCGGCGGCGAGATGGGCGAACGACATTGTTGCCATCGCAGGCAAAACCTGGATGAGGCTGGCACAGAAGCGTGGGGATTGCCACAAGTAAAGAAACGCCTGTGGATGCCCAGTGGATGATGATGATAACTTACCTCATCCTTCTTTTAGGTACCTATAAGTTTTTTTTGCATTTAATTTTAATTGTGCCTTAGCTGGTTATGTTTTGATCATGGTGTAGTGCCTTTTTGCACCGAATTAAATGTTCTACGTCTACCCACCTTTCTAATATTACAATGACTTATTTTCTTAATTTATTTATATTTTTTTTAAATCCGAAACGTACAGCAGGTATTTCTTTTCTTTCCACTTTTATTTGGTAAAAAAGTAAAAAGGTAAAAAGTACATAGATAGACAAAAATTACTATCAAAGTATGCAAATTTCTCATACTCGATGTAAGCATTTTTTCTTTGAAGCGAGTACTTGAGTTACGAGTGATCTACCTAGATATAAATTTCTGATCTCGTGAGACTTGACCCCATCATTTTGAGGTCCATTTGAGGATCAAAGGGGCTCAAGAAAGTTCTCGAATGAAAGTCCAAATAAAACTCATTAATTTTATTAATTTTATAAATCGAAATTCATTACACCATCCTTCTTCATTATAGTTACAAATTCCTTCTCATTAATACTATTATTTATAATTATCATAATAATAATTATTAACTCCCCCTAAACCTACAAATGATACATCGACCTAATTTCTCAGAACATATAAATTAAGTTGGAAAGTTAATTACAACTCCATTTTGTTACAACTGACGAATTACTCTAATTTTTATTAAATTCTTATTGCTATTATTTGCCATGTCGAATTGCGCGGGAAAATCCGCCATCTTGTCGCGATGTTGCCGACATTTACAATAAAAAAATCTCCACTAATTTTAATTAATATTTACATTGCAGCAATTCGCAGGTTTTAGTTAGTAAAAAAATAAAAACTTGACTTAAGTACTCAATAAGATTGTAAGTAGTGATCGAAAATATTTCATGAAAAGTCTAAAATTTATTATCATCTTATTTGCTGCTATTTAAGAGAAAATTATTGAATAGAATTAAAAAAGATACTGAAATGAAAACATAAAATTTAGAGAAATCAAAATAAAATGGAAATCTGTGTACATTATTATAAATTCGATGTTTAATGCTTTTATTCTTGTAATCAAAGTAAGAAAAACCATTTGTAAGTAAGATCATTTCAAAATGTTTGACTTGGTTGATTTAGATTTTAAACTCACGATTTCAAAATATTTAACAAAAAAAAATGTGGATTTTTTGTACTACTACCAGTGTTCATTATTTTTTTTGGAAAATAAATAATCAATCAACCAAGTTAATACCATAGACAGAGATTGCACAAGGGATGTCTCCCGTACCCGCTCATCATTCTACGAGCGATCACAACTATTTACATTAGATAGTATCTACACACGCAAACACTGACTCTTTTAAAATTATTTTCTATTCACACAACAATTAGCTACTTCTTTATCAGTTATTTACAGTAATGTACCTACAGCTGACGCAGAGCTTTTCACCACCGTGCTTAAAAGAAATACTGATCATTTAAAGAACGTTTATTATAGTAATTATTGCAATAAGTTTTATTTTTAGGAAAAAAGAATTTCCCGTCATACTTCCGAACAAATAAATAAGTTCTTTAAATAATGGAAATATTTATGTTATTTATATCTAAACTATTTTAAAGAGAAAAGATTTGTTTTTTTGCTATTTTGTTTGTAACGTTTTCACGCTAAAACGGCTGAACGGATTAGAATGAAATTTGGTACATGGATGGACCATGACCTGGATTAGGACACAGGATACTTTTTATCCCGATAGTTTTACGAGATCGAGACTTATGCGGGCGAAACCGCGGGGCGCAGCTATTTTAGCATATATACGTACCAATTGGAAAGAAAGTTAAAATTAACGTAGGTGGTGAAACACTCCATCAAACTCATTACGTATAATAAGCAAAACAATTGTGCTTTTATCGTATAAAACGGAGACATCAACCATGAAATTGAAAGTTTGGCACCCTTATTTGCAACCTGAACAGAAAAATATTTAAACCTACAATTAATTATTTAAAATCTGTAACATCTACAAAAGTAAAACATTTTTATATTAACTTGTAAAACACGCAAAAGTTATTACTATAATAATTCTACTGAAAAAAAAAAACAGAAAAAATATTTTTATCTTCAGGTTCATATGTCAGTAAAAAAAAATATCACAAAGAATCAATTCAAATCCTCACGTGTGCTTTAACTAAAGCTATTTCTAATTATTTACACATTACCCTCCTCCCGTTCTGCGGTTATTACCGACTTTGTCCACATTTCACATTAACACTTTCGAAATTTCACTATTTTTCTAATCAATGTTCATTTTGGAAGCTGCTGCCAGCGACGCTTCACCAGAGACAGTGTTCTTAGAGGAGACTTTTGGTTTCGAGACTTTTGTCATACATACAAACTAACATTCAAATAATTTGCTTGCAATTAATACCTACACATAAATCGAAAAGAAGCAAGAAAAAATGTAACATGAGTATTAAACTGTTTTTCTCTTTTAATAATGCAAAATTGCTGAGTTGATATAACAGATAATTAACTAATTTATTTTTAAAAAATACAACTAAAGCCACAATTCCATTAATTTTAATTAAACACGAATTCTGGGAAATAATTTATAAATTGCAACACGATGAATAAAAAAATAAAAACAGCACAGATAAATACATTCAGCCTACCCAATAAAAGGCAAAGACGTAAAATAATTCAATCTAACTGAAAGGACACAAAAGAAAAAATAAAAACCACATTCATTCGAATTAATCGAAATACATCTCTTCCTTGAACATTGTCTCGTGATAAAGCTGTGGGAACTTCTACCAGGCGCGGCCCTGTAGCGGCAGGTAGCCTGAGCACTGCTGCTGGTAGGCCGCGGGCTGGCGGTACGAGGACACGAGCGGGTTGCTGCACGCGGCCTGCGACGGCTGCGGGGCAGAGTAACCCGACGTGGGGGTGGCACAGTGGCTGTGCGCTGGGGACGAAGACTCCCCGGAGCCGCAAGGTTTCCCGTCCTTCACCAGGACGGGAACTGCCACTCGTCGGGGCGATGAGGATGACTGTAGGAGGAAATAATATTAGTTATAGAAAGGTCTGTGGAACTTTGCACATACATTTACTTTGCAAGAACTGATGGCCAATTCCCGTTATTTAAAAAAGTTCAAAATCTAGTCGCAATCTCATCTCAGCGACAATCAATGTCAAAAACTTGTCAAAAATGTAGGGGGTATTTTTGACAGATTAAGACTGAGATCAGAAGGCCAATTCTCGTAATTTAAAACGTTCAAAACCTAGTCGCAGTCTCATCTCGGCGACACGCAAATGTCAAAAACTTGTCAAAAGGTAGGGATTTTTGAAGTATTTTTGACATGTTGAGACTGAGATCAGACTGTGAACTTTTTAAAATTACGAGAATTGCCCCTCAGATTGTGAACATTCTTCAAATTACGAGAATTGCCCCTCAGGTGTTTGCAACTCGTGTGCGTTCGCGTACACACGATGACACGACACATCAAACTATACATTTCCAGTTTTAGCTGACCTCATATTGTATAGGCTTTTCGTACAATGAGAAGTCAGCTTATACGGATATGTATGAAGCTTGATATGTCCTTGTGAGTCCCCACTTGACCCGTTCAGAGGAGCAGTTTCTAAAAATGTTTCCTTACACGCTATTGGAAACATAGGTACATTTCACTATCTTTACAATTTTGAGTTGTGCGTTCTCAGACACAAGTTGTTTTATAAGATTTTATTGTTATAAGACACGTTTTGAGAATACCTCTCACAAAACTACATCAAAATTAATTAAATAACTACAACACACAATAATGGAAATCACATGGAAGCGAGCAAGTCATTAGTAGGGCGGGCGGCGCCCTGCGAACAATCAGAAGGTCGTCGGCTCGCCCGCCCCCGCCGCGCAAATTGAGCCAATGTTCTACACACGACAGGGTTACTGCACTACTTACTGTGTGGGTTAGCGTAGTAATATATACGAGTAATGTATCTAAGAAACAGTTATAAAAGAACAATGAATTTCGTTGGAAAACTTTAAGAGGAAATGCGGATGGTCGTTTCTCCATAGAAACGCTCTCGCCTGTTTTCTTTCTGGTTAAGAGCCTATACTACCTCAGCTAAAATTCACTCTTTATCTCGCTCGCACGATACTGCTCGCGGACTGAGTGAGAGCGAGACAGAGTGCGGTGCTAGGCGGCAGGCAGCGCCAATAGTTTAGGTATATGCTTTTTACGGTGAAAATAATGGTAATTAAAAATATATAAATAACATAAGTCCTGCTTTATAGTTAGTTCAGTTAGTATACAAAGTTTCATGATCTAATTTGAAGTATTTTTTGATTATCAGCGGTTTATTGTTCGGTTTGGAGGTAACTTTGGATTTTTTTTCTATCGAGAAAATTTTACGGAATCGTGTTTTCGTCTAACATAAGACCTAACATTAATCCTCAACTTTACCATATATTTATTTCAAAATTAATGCTGCAGTATTTTCGACATAACGGAGGATCATGCTAAGCCATTTGAGGTAGTATAGGCCCTTAATGACCATAAAGCAATTATTTTTACAGAATAATAAATATTAACTACTTGTATGTCACTATGTTTTCCTTTTTGATGATAACATTATTTATAATTATTAAAACCCTCAAAAAATTATCAAAATTGCCGCTATCAACAGAGGCCTAGTGTGCAGACAACTATTAATGAAAAGAAAAACATAGGACACAGTAGGAATATATCCTTCATAATCAGTTTATGAAATATCTTATAAATTTGTCCAATATTGGAGGAGGAAATATAGGCGAGAGCCAAACCTTGAATAATTACTTTTTACTTAGGCTTTTTCAAAAGTCTCTCCAACCGCATTTCCTCATAATACGAAATTAATTTGAGCCTGAATTGCGGTGACTACAACGCTACGCTTTGTCGCAGTGCCTACTTTTAAAGTCTTGACCCTTGAGGCTTCCAACCGACAAAATATCGCATCACTTTGTGCAGTTTTTGTGACTCGCGTCTACCTTGATACTTAAAGATATTTAGAAGCATTTGTTATTTATCTAAGTTCTATCAAAATCTCAACATCATGTTGGACCTTATTGTTTCTTCAATCGTCAGTTTAAAAAGGCAGAAGATAACATCTCTCAAGGCAACCATTTCGCACGGCAGCCCTATTTTCCCGCGAAATATAATTCTAATTGTCACGGGGTTGCCAGATTTGGAAAGTGCGGGTCCCGTATTTTGTTACCCATTGAGGAGCGCAGCAGGAGATTGCTATCGAGTGGGCAAGTCTAACGCCTCTACAAACAGGGGACCAGCCCCTTGGCGTCACGTCAGCGGACGATTATTATCGCTTACACGTTAATATTCATTATTCATTATTCATTAGCATTGTGTAAAGTTTTATGAATTAATAATGTCACGTCGGAAGATCAGTTTGCGAATTTTTGAGATAAAAAATTGTAAGGGGTCGAAAATGATTTTTTGAAAAAATAAAATAGCAAGGAACATTAAATGTTAAAAAATTAAACATTTAGTCCCGTATTACAGAACGTCACTCACTACTCAAGCATTACTTAAAACTAGATTCAAGCCATTTGATTGGTTGAAACTAGTTTTAAGTAATGCTTGAGTACTGAGTGACGTTCTGTAATACGGGCCTTAATGCCTTCAATTCTGTTAATAGGGACACCTTGCTGGCAGTAACTAGAAAAGAAATCCCCCAAATTTATAGTTTCATTTGGCAATGTTACAGACACCCTTCTAAATTACTCTATCGGGACAACCTTTTGGAATCTGCTGTTGGCTGTCAACAAGGTGACCCTCTTGGGCCTGTGATTTTTAGTTTAGCCATTCACCCTATTATTCGTCAGCTAAATTCCAAATTTAGCGTTTGGTATCTCGATGATGGAACCTTGGGAGGCGATGCAGAAACTGTATTAGAGGACGTTCAATTTTTAAAAAATGAACCTCATTCCATCGGCCTTGATCTCAATCTTTGGAATAATGTGAATTATACTTTTAACGGACAATACTGACAGACATCTGACCTTTCCCAAATTTAACGCAATAGCTCCAGAAATCAAAATTATTGAAAAAAGCTCTCTTCGCCTCCTTGGGTGTCCAATCTTTGACAATTCCTTTCCCGTTTTTATTGAGGAAAAAATCCAAAATTTCAATGACGTTTCTGAGTGATTGTTCCAAATTAATATGCATTCGGCCATAACTTTAATCCGCTACTGCTGTTTTGGCCCTAAATTAATTTATTTCCTTCGTGCTTCACATTTATGGAAGCACACTCACCTTTTAGATACTCAATACTCAATATATTTATTGCTTCCACATGTGAACTTAGGTGGTAGGTTAAAATTTACCAAATTATCAGGCATACATTAACTTCTATTTTAAATGTGGCATTGGACGACCGAGCTTGGGCACAAGCTACTCTTCCCATTCGTATGGGGGGACTCGGCGTCCGCAAAATTTCTAGTATTAATTTACCGGCTTTCATATCCTCGGTCCACGGCACTGATAAATTAATCAGGAAAATCCTAGCATCCACACTGATTGATTTTGATGTGCCGTGTTTCACCGAGACTATGGATGCCTGGAAACTCGCTTGCCCGAATACAGATCTACCCGATAATTCATCTTCACAAAGACGGTGGGGTGAGCCGCTCTGCAGAGTAGTACAGAACAATTTACTTGAATCGTCTGCTACTTCTGCGGAGCATGCGCGCCTGCTGGCTGTGGGTAGGTGGGAGTCGGGTCTTTGGCTTCTTGCACTACCTTCGTCGAACATAGGCACTTTATTCGACGACACTACTTTTCGCCTCGCTGCCGCGCTGCTTCTCTTCGGCTAGGCACTCCTTGCTGTTCTCCTCATCGCTGTCACTGTGGCGAAGATGTCAACAGCCTCGGACACCACGGCCTTTATTGCAGCCGAAGTGCGGGTCGTTTAGCGCGGCACGCGAACATTAATGACATCATCCGACGAGCTCTTGTCACCGTCGGCGTTCCAGCTGTATTAGAACCCAATTGCTTGGCACGCGATGATGGCAAGAGACCGGACGGTATGTCTTTATTTCCATGGAAGTTGGGTAGGCCTTTAGTTTGGGACGCAACGTGTGTCGATACTCTTGCGCCATCCCATCTTCCTGGCTCGGCATGCTGTGCTGGCGCTGCTGCTGCGGCTGCGGAAAACCTCAAGCGGCGAAAATATAATAACCTTAGCGGAAGTTATATTTTCGAGCCGTTTGGGGTAGAAACCCTCGGGCCGTGGGGTCCGAATGCTCATGTTCTTTTTAAGGAAATTTCAAAACGACTGGTTGACACTTCCCATGACCCAAGGGCTGGCTTTTACCTTGGCCAGAGGCTAAGCATTGCTATTCAACGTGGTAATGCCGCCAGTCTCTTGGGTACTTTACCAGTCGACAGCGATGCGGATGAATTTTTCGACGCTATATTTTAGTTTTTTTTTGTTTTAGTTAAGTTAGGATTTAATTTTATTACTTTTTTGTTGAATATAGTTAGTATTGTACATAATAACCAAAAAAAAAAAACATTAAATGTTAATGTTGTTTTATCAAAATTAATTTGATTGGACTCACCTGATTGTGTTGGTTTTGCTCCGCCATCGCTTTTTCCTTTGCTTGTCTCTTACATTTGTAGCGATGATTTTGAAACCATATTTTGACCTGCAACAAATAATTTAGCTAAATAATACAGTAATAAATAACCCTTTTGGTTTCGCTTAGGATGGTTTTTACATTCCACCACGTTGACTTTTCTTAGAAAAATTGCAACACTTCCGTATTCGAATAACTACCAACATTACGGAAAATAAAAATGGCGGCACGTACACAAGGCTACGCATCAAGCTATACATTTCCAGTTTTAGCTGACCTTGCATTGTATAGGTTTTTCGTACAATCAGAAGTCAGCTTATACTGGTTATGTATAGCTTGATGTGTAGCCGTGCGTACCACTCGTTGCAAACACATTAACGATACGAATAGATTAATTAGCGATATCTGCGTTTAATGACAATATAGTATATGTGGAATCCCATATACGTAGTATGGAGAAGTCGTAAAGGCTGTGTACTAAAACCAAGTTCCCTTTGACAATGGTCTTTCAACAATGATAAAACGTACCTAGATTAAAGTACCTACTAACTGCTTGGGGACCCGCCTACCCCATTGGAGAAAATAAGGAGTATTAAATGAAGGCCTAGAACTTAATCTTGTAAACTGCACAATTGCATTTGAAATATACAGTTATAGTTAGGCACATTTGTATGTATAGTCAGCAAAGGAGATAAGTATGCAGGGTCGTCGAATATAGTTGTTAAGAAACCGATTAATTTTTTCGAATGAAATTTAATTTGATAAATTAACTGTTTGTTTTCTATTAATTCAATTAAATTTTATTCGAAAACATGAATCGGTTTCTTACTAAACTTCAACTATATTCGACGACCCTGCATACTTATCTCCTTTACTGACTGTACTTACGCTTATAAAATGTATAACACCATGAACACTTTCACGATGTCACATCAAACTCTGACTGGTTCATTTGAGAGCTGTCCCAATGACTTTCAGCTTTTTAATCCATTCAAACGTTGCAATGATTCAGGGAACGATAGCAATTAACGCGCTAATCCCATCCCAAACGCGTGACGAGTCAACAAGCGAAGTCATTGCCTCCCTGAAATTAGCGCTAGGCCGAGCCCGGTCAACACTCCACCTTAATGACGAAAGAATAAACATTCGCTGTTTGCCCCACCGAGCGGCCAGCCTTTGTCTACGCACGCTCCCGACGCAGCGAAATATACACTTTATTTATTATTTATACATCGAGAGCGTTTCCTCGTGTTTATTCTTTGAAATGGATGTGTGCTCCCCCGTACCAAGATCTCCTCCCGTTACGATACCAAACATTAAGTTCAGCGCGCAAAGTTATTGTTGATACATCCGTTATAAAAACAAAATCGTAACATAGTTACTAAATACTGGCCACTAGATAGTTTATCTTTACTGGTCGTTTTTTTCTGTTTACTTATGGTGCTTCGTTGTGGGAACGTTGGCAGCAGTGACGCGCGCTTTTGTGCTGCGTTCAGGAATGATGCTCGCTAGGTTATATTTATGGAGGAGGTGAGTGTTAATGAACGGGCCCCGTCAGCGGGCGTCGCTTATTGCACTCCGGCGAGGCTTGGACGCTCTCTTGTGGAGTACTTTCTTTCAATCTCCTTGTGCATAATGCTCGGTGTTGCCTCGCACGCACTCTACGCCCGAGTGCGCCATTCACTTATTTGTTTTACTTCTAAACGACTGTTGTTATTGTTACTCGTCGAGTGATGAGACATTTCGGGTGTGTCCGAGGGCTTTCGTGCTTGAGTTTACACCCACTTAGCTGCCGAGCGTGATGTTTTTCTATTATGCTATGCTAACTGTTGACTGGCTACTGGATTCCGTCTCGGTATTTTCTTAATAATTTATTTATTCGGTATCTAATTATAGGGGACATTCTCACGGATTTTTTTACTTATAATTTGATATGTAGACATAAAAAAATTACGTTCATTAAAACGAAAAAGCGGCCACCCAGTCAGCTGTCATCGTTACAATACAAGTCAATTTTGGCGCCGATGCCTTACCTTCGTCAGAAATACGTGGCCGTCCGAATTAAAACCTAACCCTCACGCCACAAGGTTTGAAATGGCGCTTTACCTCATTAGAAATAGTATGGTATATGGATCCCGCGTAGGTGTTCCGTTTCTCTGAACCATGACTCGGAATATCGAGCGACAATTATTATAAAGATGCACTCGTGTTTGTTTAGCTCTTCATTTGCTGCAGTAATTTTTTTTCCAGCGATGAGTTAGACGTTTTAATATTTAAAACGTTTCCTGACAATGACTAGTATTTGGGCTCAGTTGCGTGCTTGAGTGTGCGTTACGAGTGTTGGTAAATCAATTCTTAGGATTTTACAGGGAGCAGAACAGTAGCTCGAAATAAGACCAGTTTAGAAGGAGGTAAGTATGTGTATTTACGTTTCTACTTAGAAAACGTTTGAGGATTTTAATTGTTTTCATTTGAACTACACCATATTGGATATCCCAAAAAATTACAGTTGCCACAAGCTTACCTACTGATGGAGAAACTTGGCTGAATAAGAATGAATTGAGAAAACAAAATGCTGCTTAGCATAAATAAAACAACATCAATAGTAAATATCTGATAACTAAAATACCGTTAGAATTATTAAATAAACGGTCCCATCGTCGATTCGTTTAGAAACGTACGGCGTGTCACTGATTTGTCAGTCCTCGCAGCTTTCACAATGGTTGATTGTCGCACATTATTGTATCGAAACCTCTGCATCCGACGGCGCGCTGAGTAAACACGGCTCCGCGCCATGACAGCGCATCAATGAGCTTCATTTATTTAGTAACTTATAAAAATATTGAGCAAAAAAACCTCTACGTGCAATCACAAAACTATTAAACCTACGATTTTCGATCTTATTCCGAAGAAGAATTTCAAATTCAACGGTAAAAACTGATTTCACAAATGCAAAATGAAGATGAATGGAAAGTACGTGAGTGAATGTTGGTTACAAATAAATTCTTGTGGACAGTGTTTTTTCAGGTGATAGTTAATCTTTTGATTTCTACGTGTATTGTATCCTAATCTTTGCTGCAGTCGACGTCATCTTTTCTATGTTGTATTTAAAAATCGGATTATTTTGCAGATGATTCTGCTAAGCTTTAATTTTACAATTCAGCTTTACTTTTCAGGGCAATATTTACCTACCTGACGTTTGCTCACTGACCGAATTCTAAGGTTGTTTAAAATCCACCCGCGACATAGACACAGACATAGATACGATCATATCGTCTCTAAAGAATGTCAAATCTAAGCAATTACATGAACTATACATAAGCTTAAGTATCGTTTAATGTAACTCCGACCCCTGCCCGTCGACCGTGACTTGTACCGCTAATATTTACACATCAATCCACCAAATTAATATTTGTAAGTTGTATGCTTATTAAAGTTGGTTTAAAATGTTACTTGTCGAGTTTTGACGACTGTGCGTTTAGACAAATATACTTTGATGTTGAGATTTGATAAACATTGCGTATATACACAAATTCATGTTTATTTTGAGGTTAGGATAACTAAGGTAGGTAGCATTCCAATAGAAAAAACAAGGTAGGTACATAAAATAGATAGCCTATACGTCCTATTAATCACTTCAATACAGACATACTTCAGACTCAAAATGCAAGTAGGTAAGAATCTGTCCAATATGACAAAAAACGCTTCTGTCCGAATTGGTATCTATAATTTGCGAAATAATCACAAAAAAATCCCTTATGATCCTACGCAAACACCGCAATATTAACAATGGAACATTACAATTCAAATAATGCCCCTTACCTGTGCCACAAAGGGCTGTGTCAGGTGTATCATCCGCTTAAGATACTATTAATCCTTCACAATGCTTTACAAAAACCTTGCCATTCATAAAATTTAATCTCAAATATATTGCTTTGTGCTGACAACTCGAGCGAAAAGCCAGGCAATAATTTTCGCGGTTATTAAACGCGGGAAACGAATCAAAACTTTTTTTCAAATTTGTTTTGACATGTTGGCCGCATTGAGGCAGCGGTCTTTTGGTATAATTTTAGAAGTATACCATGAGTATACATAAATGATAGCGAGGATAATGATGATCTTAGAGTTCCTTTGATACAACAAAGAAGAAGCAAATCTTCTAAGGTCTGCTGGATACAAGAAATATAGAAAAACAAGAAATACAGCGATCAGGGCCAGTTGTGACTAATACACTAAGTATTACAAAAATATTACAAGGCAGCCAATGTTTTCAGGCCAGAATTTCTGAAACAGCCAGTTTTGTTATCGAATCAATTATATCCAATGATTCGGAAAAACGATCGGCTGAACAATATTGTAGTTCCAGCTCGAGACAAACGTAAAACCACCATAATCGTACATATCCCTGTATCATTAGCAACGTCAAATCGATTTTTTTATTTTACCCAAAAAAAAATGCGCATAATGAACATGTACGGAATTCGAAACCTGAAAAACGAAAACCGTTGCATTTAACCATACAAATTTTTAATAAACGAAATAAGGCAGACGATTTCGGGCCCGTGACAGGAAGCTTATTGAAATCCCACGCCGATTATGGATTTAAAAAAACCTCGAGTGGGATTAACTGGTAAATTATAAGCTCAGAGGGATTCGCCGACGGCTTTCAATCTGGTTACGTTAAATAATTATGATGCGAATGTAAATATTATTTCATTGATGATACTTCGACGTTTCGGGGATAAAACCTTTTGGTGAAACCGCAATCTGGTGAAAATGGGTTTTATTACTTTTTTACTTAGTTTGAGTTGAATAGATGAAGAACTTGCAGCTGACTGCTTCACTGAGATGGAATACAAATGATGGTTTACCTTGAATCTGATATTGCGAAAGGGAATTAACTAGTGATGAAAATGGTCTTCTTCACGGGGTTTTCACAAAGATCAGTCAAGGGTGGGATCAAGAGTTCATCTTACGTATATTGACTACAAACATCTTTGTTATATTGCTATCAGTTTACGGGATGCAATTTTCCATTCCGTAGCAAATCTTCAATGCTTACACAGCGGTTAAGCATAAAACTTCTTCGGTGACCATCTGGTATACAATTTTTTTTTTGTGGATTGGAAATCATCAAATGACCCCACCCGCTCAGGGTGGAGCAGAAGGGAGTGTCAGACTCTTACTGACTAAAACCCACCCGTGTTCCTTCTTTAGCCCTTTATGTTCCGGGGCAGCGGTAACCCTTTCGGACAATCCCGCTGCCCCGGCAATCTCTGGTACACCTAGATGATAAAATATACTTAACATGCAGTACCGAAAAGTACGAGATTGTTCCTAGTTTGATCAATAGTCTACTAACCGATTTTTTTTTATCCTCCGACCGATTTCGGTTACAGTGGCAATCTCAACGGATATTAGCCATTTATGCAGGAGATATTATAGTGCAAGTGTGTGTGCAGGTAGGTGCACTCTCTGTTCCTTTTCTCTCAAAGTCCGATGGGATGGCAATCCGACATGACCGGAGAGAGATCAGGCGTAGGACCAACGGCTTTACGTGCTTTCCGGGTACCTATTAAACCGCCAATTTCCAAACTCCGAACTGTTACTAAGAATATCTTAGTCCGTCCGTAACACTTTGCCCGTCCTAGGAATTGAACCCAGGATCCCTTGCTCAATAGTTGCGCTTGCAACCACGAGACGAATGGCAGTCAACAAAAACATTACAACTTCTGTGGTCCCATCAACAGTTGTCTGACACAAACATGATAATTTTTCCGGGGGCTACTTGACATCGGCCGAACGAACATCGCTGACAAGCTATTGTTTCATGAAGCACCATTATCTCATTCCTCTCATTAAACGTGTCGGGCGCCCGCATGCGCGCATCCGCCGGAGACAAGACCATAGAGTTCGTGACCATAGACAATGAGCTGAAGCTTTTGTTTCCAACTTTTTTTGGCAGCTCTCACGGTTTTGATGGTGGTGTTGAAATTTAGACATTTTTTGCTGTAAGATTCTAATTTGTATAACAAGTTTATTAGCGGCGTTTGATTAGAAGAGTGAAATAATAAAGCACAATTTACGTTTTCCATGAATGAATTGATTTAAGGATCCATTTGATAAAACCGGATTTGGTAAGGATGAAGGATAAAATGCCCCTGAACCAACATTTGAAACAGAATCAAACCTACCACAGCAATTTCGAAAAATACACAAAGTATACTTACAGCAGTCATTAAAATAGCCATTAGCATTATTAAATCAAAGTTTATTTGAGAGGAGCGAGGCCCCGGTGGCTTTGCGCGCGAACATCGAAATTTACTTAAGTTGAACGAATGCGCCCTCTGTTTGCTTATCGCGAACATCAAACAGTCGGGATATTGTGGCCGAGTTCGTCTTTATTGCTGGGCTATTTAAATTGCATGAATATGCACGGTTTTTAGCATTTTGGTTCCTATAGCTGATGGCTTTGTTGAGTCAGACTTTGAATGAGTGGGCTTAGATTTTAAAGCTTGGGCTTACCTGTCAGCTGCTAGGTCCTAAATAGGTATGTTCAATTTCGAATTCCTCGTGTGGATAAATAATAACAGCCGCACAGGTCGATCGATCAGGTTAAGCTACGCTTGCCGCTGTTGGTCTGTGGATGGGTGACCATCTTTACATATCAAGACCCCTCCGTGCCTCGGAAAGCACGTTAAGCCGTTGGTCCTGGCTGTCATTCGTGGATCTTTGACAGTCGTTACGGGTAGTCAGAAGCCCGACTGTCTGACAACTAGTCTTACCAAGGGGTATCGTATTACCCAGTAACTGGTTTGTGGAGGTCAGATAGGCAGTCGCTCCATGTAAAACACTGGTATTCAGCAGTATCCGGTTAGACTGGAAGCCGACCCCAACATCGTTGGGAAAAGGCTGGGCAGCTGGCAGATGAGTGTGGATTTCGAGATGCCAATTCAACAGTCTATTGTAAAATTAAAATCTTACATCTTGGTGCATATTCGGTCATTCGATAATTTACCAGAAACTTCATATAGTCTACAGTCAATTCTGACTAGAAGCGATGCCCTCTGACTCAGTAGGTACTAGGTATACCTACCAATTCCTTGGTGATAGAAAATTTAAATGAAACAAAAAATACTCATAGCCTACCTATACCGACTAACAGAAAAAATCTGCAAAACACTTAAGTCACGAAACAATATAAGTCCATAAAGATTATCAGAAAATTTTCGGAACTCAATACAGATAATACAGCGCTTAGCGATAGATGCACGCGCCGGGCGTGCGCCTGACAGCGGCCGGGGGCGGCTCGGCTGACCAGACCGGTAGCTAGGCCGGTAGCAGAGGACTTCAATCCAAATGCAATACGATTAGACCAACCGAAAAGAATCAATTAAAATACGTTTTAGAAGAAGGAAAATGAGTTGAACGCCAATGACAAGGATAAATGAAAACTAAAAATAAATATTTGAAGAGGGGTGAAACAAGAGTTGAAGCCAAGACAATTAAAACAGAAATTGCTAGAGATATAGACAGTTATGATTATGACAGTGCAATATTTAATTACAAGAAACCTCGTGAAAATAAAGGGAAAAGAGACAGACTCTAGTTATCGATCGAATACATACCTATTATTGTCTATCCAAATCAATAAACCAAATGACAGACACTTTTAAGTGTTGCCTTCGTTATTATTTAAAAAGAGTGTCCATGGAGTTTCTTGCCCGTTCTTCTCCATAAGTATACTACGCTTTGGAATGGGCAACTAGCTTATTTTTTTCTGACTGACCGACTTCTTAACAATTCAAAAGTGCCTGTAAATGGTTTAATTGTGTTTAATTGAAATAAATGCTTTGAGTTTGAGTGAGTTTGATTGCCGATTCTCCCATTCTTTAAGAGACGATCGCAATCATGTGGATCTCAAATTATATTAGTACCTAACTAGTAGGTAACCAATGCACCAACCACAATAAACAACCTATATACATGGAGATATGGCTATGGGTAATAATAAATAATATATAGGCTTTGCTAGATTCAACAAACAATTAAAACAAGATATTTGACATGGATGAAGTTGCGAGCAGAAGCTAGTTTAGAAATAAATGTTATCTACAAAATGGACACACTAACAATCCGCTAAATATAATATTTGACCCAATATTTACATTAAAAAAAAACGTCAACGCCATTATTAATATAACTGTCAGCGGCACGCGCCCTATTTCCCACATTCGTTTACAAAATTCAAATCCTTTACAACAATGCGCCGATAATCTCTGGCCGTGTCGATATAAATTTCATAAACTCGACGAACGCGACCCCGACAATGGTATAGGTCCATGAATAATCTCCATTTTGACGGTGTCAGCAGCAGTCGTTTGGTGCCAAAACAAACGTCAACCGGGCACAATGGCGCCGCGCGTTAAGCCGAAGATAATGCGTTGTTATTATAATTGGGCCGTGTAGTTCGCATTGTTAGAGCGTGCAGGTTAATTACGTTATTGATTGCAGCACGATTGTGCGTGAATTTGGATTACAGTGAGAGCATTGGGAGAACAATAACACAAGCTGTAGATGAACCGAAAAATTCATAAATAATTGTGAAAAGTCTTGCCTCAGAAAACCGAAGATACATCTAAATATTGTCTAGCGGCCTGAGTCATAAATAGACGTTGGCGAAAACTCAAAACGCCAGACTTCAGCTCGACCTTCAAAGCTTGGTACGGAATTTGCCACCCTTTGCAAGAAACAAGCTTTTACTATGAAATCCTTTCATATGACATAAAGACAAATTACCTCTACAAAACACCCATTACGTAATACAATCAGCTTCAATTGATAACTACAACCCTTAAACCAGCGCTCAAACGACAGTTAACCCTCAAATCGACACCAGCCACAGGGCAACACGCGTTTGTAGGCGTTTTCTGTAATTGACTCCGACGGTCATCGCCGGAGGCGTTTCTGAGCGTAATTTACGACCGCTTGTCGCTGGCACAGCGTGACGCCCATGCAGAACGCTACTGATACGTGGAGCTTGTAAGTTATGTCTGCTTGTGGTCACGGGAAATTATGATATTTGGGCGTGATTTTTTTTAGGGTTGGCTTGGCAGATAAATTCATATGGATCGTCTAGTTTTTATGAGTTAGTCTTTTTTGAAGTGAGGAAAAAATCAAAAGGAATGTCTAGTTTTCATGGGAATGTTGAAGGGTTAGGAGATCTGGTTATTGGGTTGTGAGTGAATTATTCATGTTTTTTTATTGTCTTTTTGAGTACGAAGACGAAAAAGGGATCAGGAGCACGTAGAAATACTTTCCTATATAATTCCAGACGATTGTCAAAACGACGCGACGATCATGATATTATTACGTAGATACCTACCTAAACTTAGTTAACTTAGAATCTTACTTTTAATGACTATGTATATTATTTTACTAGCTTCTGCCTGCGACTCTTCCGCGTGAAATTTCTTGTTCCCCCGACCCGCCGCGTCGCATCGCATCGCCCGCTCCGCTATTACCTACTTCGATCGTTTTCACTTAGCATTCTTCCTGACTTTTTATCTTTTTGCTCGCCTCTTAAGGGTAGCCTATAACCGTCCTCAAGAATTGGCTATCAAATGCAAGAGATTTTGTTGAAATCCGACGAACAGTTCTAGAGATTAGCACGTTCAACCAAACTCTTCAGCTTTATGACATTAGTAAGTACCTACAAGTATAAACAAAATCGAAACAGCAAACAGAACATAACAATTAAAAACACTGGACAGTTAGTAACTCGCTCAAACTGCCGCTACAATAGCCGATTTAACCAATGCTTCAAAAAGCTTTGATACGTACTGCAAGTGCTACCTCACAAAATATTGGTTTCCTATAATAGTTGCAACGAATTTATAACTGACCATTTGTGTTGTGCATTTTGACTTTATATCTATGCTATTGAAACCACAATAGGTAGGTGGGTATGCACCATCATCTGCCTAGCCCTTTCCCAACCATGTTCGGGTCGGTTTGCAGTTTAACTGGATGCAACTGAATACCAGTATTTTACATGGATCAACTGCCTATCTGACTTCCACAAACCAATTACTGGGCAACGCGGTAAGACGGTTGTCAAAATTTAGGGCTTCTGGCGACCCGTAACGACTGTCAAAGATCCACGAATGACAGCCGGGACCAACGGCTTAACGTAGTACTTTGCGACGTACGAAGGGGTTTGTGTACATAAAGATGATCAACCATCCACGGGTCAACCATGACAAGCATAGCTTAACCTGAGCGATCAGCCCATGTGGCTGGGAATTTGTTGTAGTAAAAAAAAGTAAAATTATTTACCACACGCATTTATTTTTTTTCATCTGGCAAGCTAAGACAGCTCGTTAAAGTCATGTCGTCCCAGGCGACCACACTAGTACTTCAAAAGCTTTGATTCACAAGTGCTACGGTACGAATTTTTCCTTGTTTGTTACATTTTAAGTGCCGTCTTTGAATTAGGGGTTGGTACATGTGATAGGTACCGGTAGGGGACGACTGTTTTTTCATATTTTTGTGTCCAATCAAAAACGAGATGCTTCAAGTCTTTAAAGGCGAAATATGATCTTGAAAATTGTTTCTTTTGCTATTCTATTTTTTCTCACAACGCTTGGAGGCAAAGGGCGATAAAAATAGGCATCAACAATAATTAAACCAGGTAAACGTACTACGGCTCTTCTTGGGAAGGTAATTTATACCACGAATTTACCTGCAAATTCAAAATCGATAGTAGAAAGCGCCACAAAAGCGCATTCACACGTTTTATACTTTTAACCTATCTAGGCCACCAGAATGTACCTAACACATGTTCACCTTTGTCTGTAGACAAAGACTGCCTCTTAGGCACTTTTGCTTCATAAACAAGTCGTTTTGCGTAACCAATGTTTGATCATGAACATTCATATTTAAAACATTTTAAAATCTAGATTTCAAAGAAAGAACAATTGGTTTCAATGTCACATACAAATACAAAAAATATAAATTAAGTTTCAGTTGAGATTTTTACGAAATACGTCTGTTGGGAATAATAATTAAATTAGGTACTTTGTGTAAATAATTCATCACCAATGCTCTCAAAACGGTGAAGGAAAACATCGTGAGGAAACCGGCATGTCCTAGAACCAGAAATTCGAAGACACGTGACATCTACCAACCCGCACTGGGCCCGCGTGGCCCACGGCCCATTCCCTTTCACAGAGAGGAGGCCTGTATCTCAGCAGCAGGAACATTATAGGCTCGATTTCTAAGTACATTTACTTAGAAATCGAGTACCTATAAATTGCAACCGTGCTATATCATCATAACATAGGTTGAGGAGATCGTGGAGTACATGCGTTTGAAGACCAACTGGACTTTGAGGGTCGAGAAGTTGGAGTCGCGTCACAACACGAACTTCAAGTCGTTCGTGGTGCGTGTTCCGACACATCATCTCGAGAAGTTCCTCAAAGAAGAGTTCTGGCCGCAGGGTGTTGTGTACCGCCGGTTTCGTGGCCGGCTACATGACACCAGTCAGCGAAACACGACGCAGACACTTCGTGTGTGTTAGTTTTTTAGTGGTTATAAAAGTGTATATATTTATAGTATTTTTAAGTTATATTAATATTGTATTGTATGTGTTGATATGGGCCTTGATGCCTGAAATAAATAAATAAATAAAATAAATAATAAATAACGGTGGGCTATTGCTTTTTGTGGTGTTTGACTTACCTGCGTTGGTGTTAGGTGTATGAGTGAAGCCAGGTGTTCCCTCTCCGGCGCCGACAGATACTTCTGCTGCTTGAACCGCCTCTCCAATTCGTATACCTGCACAAGTAAGCCTGGTTAGTCTTGCCTTCATACAGGTTCCAAAAGAAAACATTACGATATTGTTTTCTAATGTAACAAAAAATTTACGGTTTTCGGATTTTTTCCTTTACTTATGCTACATGGTATTGCTTCTTGTCAAATTTCATGATTCTAGGTCAACGGGAAATACCCTTTAAGTTTTGATTTCCGAACATAAACGCCCGTATCTTTTTATTGTGTTGACTCTGAAGTTTGATTTTTTCACTGCTGCAAGGAATTGCAGCCCTGGGTACGTATTTGTAATTTCAACTTGATAACTCCACGAGTCCCTGAGAAAAAAGGTCTTGACTGACGGACAGACAGACGGACAACGAACTGATCTTATAAGGATTCCGTTTTTCCTTTTGAAGTTCGGAGCCCTAAAAAAGGAGAGCTCAATCCTCAGTGGTAAAAATGCCCAAAAGGCTGGCAGTACTGGCACGTTGGATGGTAATGCTGATTCTTTGACCTAAAAATACACCAGCCCTCTGTACAATTAAAATAAACTTCTCAATTCTTTCAGCGTCTACATTGGCAATGCTACTGTCAAGTGTATGAAGATAGGCCTGATGCAGCCATCACTTTGCAATTGTTTCAGTTAGAGTAATAAATCTGAAGGGCAATTCCCGTAATTTTAAGAACGTTCACGTTCTAATCTCAGTCTCAACTTGTCAAAAATACCTCTAATTTCACCACATTTTTGACAAGTTTTTGAATATAATATACTACTGAACCATATGTACATTTTTTTTTGTAAACTTATTATTATTATTTCAATAAATTTTATTTATTTATTTTTTGTTTATTGATTGTCGCTGAGATGAGATTGCAACTAGATTTTGAACGTCTTTAATTACGGGAATTGGCCTTCTGAACTTATTAAAAGTTACTGAAATCGATTCAGTAGTCAATTATGAACAAACTAGGTACTTTTAGGACTTGCGTTAATTATGTTACACCTTGTATACGTTTGTAGAACAGTACCCTAATTACGTAACACACTATCAGTCTCAATCTGAGTGATTTTGAATGGTATTGCTAATCCATTGCTTCATATGTTCGAAAAATGTGTCGCTTAACAACGTAAAAAACGCAATGAACGTTGTTGATCTGTCAAAATGAAACCCATCGCTACAGATAGTGTGTTACGCAATTGGGCATTTTTGTTTAAACTGCTACCTATTTTTGAAAATAGCTTACTGAAATTGTTTTGGATATTTTAGCTAATTCTTGGTTTAGTCGAATGATAAATCTTACAAATTTTGCTATGTATGTATTTTTTTTATTATAAGGCACTTATTTCAAATAATATATGTAAATAAAAGTAACTTAGATACGTTTTGGTCATGACCGTTACCAAATAATAAAAAAGTCCGGAAAAGTCCGTTACCGGTCGAACTCGAGTGTCCACTGAAGTGAAGACAGATCAAAACCTTCAAAAAGGCTGCTGGTGTTAACATATTTGATTTGGTGTTGTTATTTAAATAAAAAATCGGCGGGTAGTAGAAAAAATCACTACTAAAATGGATTCAATTTACAGTCACGGTGCAAGGACATGTCCACTTAACACATACCAAGGGGACAGAATATAAACTTTAAAATGTTATTAAATACTTGTATTATAATATTATAGAGTTTAACATGGTTGAAAGCTACAAATTGGTAACAAAAACTAAAATATGTGGAGTATGTAATAAGAAGCAAATAGCGAAGAAATAGTTTAACATAAGTCATATCTAAAAGGGGACAGTACTGCAAGACGTAAGATGCCACAATTCTGGATTTAATTTTGTTATTTGTTTTAAGTTTCTGTTAACAATTTAAGTAAAAAAAGAAAACTGTAGTCTTTTGGATCTATTCAATAATTACTCGATACTTCCATGTCATAAAAATGTTAGTTATTTGCAACTTGTATGTATGGGACATCTCATAAGAGGGTTGGTAGCCATTTTGACGAAAATGCCCAATTACCCCGCAGGTTCCATCGTAAGCGTAATTTCACAAAAGATGAGCCGTCGGGAATCACGAAATTCTGCTCAAATCTCATGAATATGCGCAACTTCAAGGCCTTTAACTGTATGTAACCACTCTGAAATTAATTCTCAACTGAATTTTGACATTATGATATAAAATAGTTTCTAAATTTAAAATTTTGTAATTGTATTTTTCGTTTTTTATTTCTTTTTTTACTAATAAATCTTTTTATTGTCATGGAAATATTTGTACGCCGATACTTACGGCTAAACATGATTGGACTCAAACAATATAATATCTTCCATGCTCTTGTATGTACACAATGTTTAAACAAATAAAGAAATCTTATCTTATCTTATCTTAAAAAAAAACTGTCTAAAACGATCCTTTAGTTAAATCAATCACACACATTCACAATCCCTTTAACCTTAATTAAATCCAACTTTTAGCCAAACTAACCTCACAACTATACACACACATCATGCACATATAATATATGAACACTAACACACCCCCACATTTACACACATACACATGATACACACAGCAACATTGGAATCAAAGTGCAACCGGAAAATTCCGTGGAAATAGAATTAATTACATGGTTGATAGCTGGTGGTATGTTACGAGGGCGGGGCGGGGCGGGCGGCGGCGGCGTGGGCGGGCGGGATGGGCGCCGCCCTCGCACGCTAACGCAATTTTGGCTTTAGACTTTAGTTAGCTTTTGAATGTTGTGTTGCTCGTTTGATTTAATAAGATTTTAGGCGAAATGTTACATTTAAATGTATTGCAGATTAATTCATTAGCGGGGTTTTAGAATTTTAATGTTGAGAATGCACAACGGATAAATTTACTCTATATATTGTTGTTCTGAAAGATTATATCAAACTAACGAGCTTGATTTCGCAATCAGAGTCTATCTATACCCAAACCAGAATTAAGAAATACCATGCAGATTATTATTGTCCCAGTACGGCCGAAGACCTCTTTCCACACGGAGAAGGCTCACCACGCTTGCTCTAGACCGGTGCAGACAAAACGGACGGAAAAAAAAACGCAGATCAATACTGAGAAGTACCTATTTGCAAAGAATATTTCAGGATGTGTCTCGAACCTTCGACCGAATTTGACGGCAACTATTTCAAAGGCTAATTGTATCGTATCCTGAACACTAGGGTTCTCTCAATTTTCATTCAAAACTAAAGGATTCTATTATTTTCTTAGCAACTTCTACTCTTTTGTTTTTATACTTAGGTACTTAGTTATTTGTACAACAATACTATCACTCTTTGCAATTCTACATAATAGAGCAGCGACTCGACTTGAGGGGCTTCGAGGGGCTTGTGGCTAAGTAATAACAGTCGCACGGGTCGATCGATCAGGTTAAGCTACGCTTGCCGCGGTTGGTCCGTGGATGGGTGGCCATCTTTACATTCCAAGACCCCTCTGTGCCTCGGAAAGCACGTTAAGCCGTTGGTCCCGGCTGTCATTCATCTTTGATAGTCGTTACGGGTCGTCAGAAGCCCGAAAATCTGACAGCCAGTCTTACCAAGGGGTATCGTATTACCCAGTAACTGGGTTGTGGAGGTCAGATAGGCAGTCGTTCCATGTAAAATTCTGGTATTCAGCTGCATCCGGTTAGACTGGAAGCTGACCCCAACATAGTTGGGAAAAGGCTAGGTAGATGAGATGAGAGCAGCGACTCGACTCGACTTGCTTCGCACGGTTTTTACGACTTTATGAAACATTGAGATTTCTACAAGGTGAAGACGACCACACGACCACAAATTAAACTGCATACTTTTATCTAACGACGTTTCCAGTCTACATATTTTAAAATTCAATCAATTATATGCAATAGTTTAATCATAGCTAGTCAAAGATTGGCAAAACCCATAGTCGGCCCATCATTAATACCTACTTAGTAGGTTTAAAAACTTTTTTGATTTCGATGCCAGGATTTATTTGTTATGTAGTTCCAAAATACTCTTTTATGCCAGAGTTATTGCTAGTTTTTTCATTTATTGTCGTATTATTGTCCCTACATTGTAAGTTGTATACTAAGCTATAGGTATACTAACTAGCTGATCCCGCAAACGTTGTTTAGCAAAAAAAAAAAAATTGCTTACGACCTATTCTCAGACCTACCTACTGATTTTTATGAAATTTTTTTAGTATATTTTTATACAAAAAAAAAACATAAATATCGGTCAAGCCGCTTCGGAGGAGTTCGATAACAAACACAGTGAAACGAGATTTTTATATAAGTATTACTAGCTGACCCCGCAAACGTCGTTTTGCAAAAAAAAAAAAATAGGGGTATGAAGAATAGATATTGGCTGATTCTCAGACCTACCCGATATGCACACAAAATTTCATACAAATCGGTCCAGCCGTTTCGGAGGAGTATGGTAACTAAGACTGTGACACGAGAATTTTATATATTAGACTAGCTGCGCCCCGCGGTTTCACCCGCGTAAGTTTCGATCCCGTGGGAATATCGGGATAAAAAGTATCCTATGTGTTATTCTGATGTATAAGCTATATTACTGTACAGTTTCATCAAAATCAGTTCAGTAGTTTTTGCGTGAAAGAGTAACAAACATCCATCCATCCATCCTCACAAACTTTCGCATTTATAATATTATAAGTAGGATGTGAGGTCGCATCATCGTTGCAAAATCATAGCTCGATTATAAAAGGCCACGGATCTTTTGTTAACATTCGTTGCGACTGCGATTTCGAGTCGACGGTTGACCCGACACAGTCGCGGTCACCATGGCACCGCCCCGCTATGAAACCGGTCATGCTTCAGGCTACAATTCACCCTCGTAAAGCGGGCTGTTCACTGTGCGTGCGACTGCGATTTTAATTCCTGTCGCACTTGTGTTCTGTAGGTATCTATAGTTTTAGTATGATAGGTACTTTATTGTGATTTTATGATTTGTACCTATAATTACCTATGTGGATTGTAATTATGGAGCTTACATCAAATCATTTGCTCAAATAATTTATTTCAATTAAAACATTGACAGGCACTTTTGAGTTATTTTCAAGGAATCGGCTAATCAAAATGATAATGAGTTGCGAATTCCAAAGCATAGTAGGTTCCTATAGAGAAGAACACGCAAGACACTTTTAGAAATTAAAAACAACTGGTACAAAATATATCATACATGTTGAAATTATAGGTAGGTATGTGAGAACGATGGAGAAAAACTTTCACGTTAATAGCGTCTAGAGTAACATAGTCTAGTAGGCAACTAGTAAAGCCCTAGTTGCTTGCTAGAGCTACTAATTGCCAACCCAAAAGACGCAAACTAATTCTATTTACCGCTTTTTATTTAGCATTATTAAATTTTAGTTTTACTGAAACTTCACTTAATTCATTTACTTCATTCATTATTCAGCAATGTTTTTCTAGTTTTTCCGAATTGTCGATCGCAAATCGCACAGTGAATATCTTTCTTTAGATCCCGAATTTAAGCAGGTAAAGTCCCCCAGTTCGTATTTATTTGTAAAATGATCGGCAAATAAGGCTCCCCCTGCGAGGGGCGACGATCCAAATACGGAGGCTTTGCAGAACAACCGGAGGTACTTAGGTACCGGTGGGTAACGTACCCAGTTTTTGGTAAGAAATTCAAATAAAATATCCGATAGTGAAAGACAAAAGAAAAGAAGTTGGTTAAATTAACAATTAAAACGCATTTGGCAAAGATTTGAGTCAGATTGTTTATTTTCTAATATTTAAAATTCTCGTGTCACAGTGTTACCATACTCCTCCTAAACGGCTGGACCGATTTGTATGAAATTTTGTGTGCATATCGGATAGGTCTGAGAATCGGCTACTACCTATTTTTTTTTTGCAAAATGACGTTTGCGGGGTCAGCTAGTAAGCTATAATTTTGTGTGGATTTTGGAAGATATTTTACATTTTGTCCCTGAGTCGCAGAAGCCATATCTTAGTACTAAATAAACGTGTATTTAGTTAATTTTTGATTAAAAGTAAATTAAAATTTGATCACAACAAACTTACTTTAAAAATCTTGATACAAACCAAAGTCAACTAAAGCCTAGCCTTTTTCCAACTATGGTTGGGGCCGGCTTCCAGTCTTACCGGATGCCGCTGCATATTAGTAGCTATTTATAGGGACCGACTGTCTATCTGACCTCCACAACCCAGTTACTGGGTATCACGATTCCCCTTTGTAAGACTGGTTGCCAGACTTTTTGGCTTCTGACTCCTCGTAACTCGTAGAAATGACAAGTCGGGATCCACGGATTAACAAGTTTTCCAAGGCACGGATCCGAGATGTCTCGATATATAGTGGATGGTCACCTATTCACGGACCGACCTCGGCAAACGTAGACCCTTCGATCAAATCGTACGAATCTAAGTAATCACACTAATAATATTTTAGAGACGAAAGTTTGTGAGTGTGTGTGCGTGTGTGTTTATATGTTTGTTACTTCTTCCAATTTTGATAAAATTTTGTATGGAGGTAGCTGACACCCTGGATTAACATAGGTATCGAGGGTATACCTAGTGTTAAAAGCCAATAAGTGCCGAAAAATTAAAAATCGTTTTATTAGTACATCTTAATGCATTTTTGACGCTCTTTCCAGTGGTATAATCCAATAAGTGGAATTCGCAGTAGAAAGAAAATTACTTGAGGTACTTAATAACCCAATAAAGTGTCCACTTTTAGTCAAAACTTAAATACTAGAACCTTAAACGATTTTTAATTTTACGGCACTTACCTATTGGGTTATAACACTATACCCTCGATTTAGGCTACTTTTTATCCCGATATTGTTACGGGATCGACACTTATACGGGTGAAACCGCGGGGCGTAGCTAGTAGGTAGATAAAAGTCAGGGTGACTCACCTGTGCCTGAGTAAACAGAACTCTTCTCTTCCGCCTCTGCGCGAGAGGGAACTGCATGGGCTTGGAGTCAGGTCCAGCGCAGGCGGCCAGGCCCCCCATATTGTTGACGTGGCCCATCCCGCCGCCCGTCGACGTCATTAGCCTGGAAACTAAAGCAGCCGCTCAGATACGCACACTTGGATCTACTAAGCTAAATTATAGAGTAAGTACAAGCTGTGTGCGTGATGGGATTTCCCATCGGCAACTTCTCAGGAGCCTTAGGCCGTATTCAGTGCTCTCCTGACGGTCAGGACTGACATCGGTCTGCCGTAGCTATCGCCATAGAAACCAATACGTGCATTCAGAGCAGCACAGACCGCGTCCGCATCGCAATACTGATACGCGCGTACGCACTGACCGTCAGTCCTGACCGTCAGGAGAGCACTGAATACGGCCTTATGGGATGAGTTTCCAAAAAATGATGATTCATCTAACTTTGCCTTGAAAACAGAAGGCTAAGTAGTCCAACATTCAAAAACGACAAACTTTCATCGCCATTGAACGCCTTCATTAGACGTATTTTCAAAAATCCTTACGCAGTTTAAGCTGTGCGTTGTCTGTTATTAAATTAATTAATTTGAGATTTATTACATAAGCACCTTTCGGCCACCTGAATAAAGAAACTAATCTAAAATTTTATGGTGTGTGGTGTTGTACAGACGCCAGCAGGTCAACCTACCCCAATCTGTCAAATTTATTTGATAGATTTTCAACTTTAGTACAAAGGAATAAGGTTCATAATCAATTAGGAAAATCTGACAGATTGGGGTAGCTTGATGTGCTGGCCTCTGAACAAAATAAAGGTTTTAGTACATTATCTACATCATTTCATCAAACCGTTTAACTTAAAAATATTTTTTTACTTATTTTATTTCTATTGTTAGGTTTTTATTAGCAGTATTTTATAGGCACTTTATTATTTCATCATTAATTCCTAATTATCCTTTTATAAGATTAGCGAGCAACTAACAAGAATTTATTTCTCAGCGGTAAAAGCTTGACTTAGCAATGAATTTTCACCAGATTTTCATAAAGCAGGTCGCTTTTCGAACTGAAAGCGTTTGTCTTTAACCAACTTTAGTATTCATTAAATCTTTGGTATTAGCTAATTAGTTGATTAGCTCTGCCGGGGTTAGATTGAAAAGTTTTTTTATTTTGTGTATTATGTTTACTGTAGGTTTTTTATTATTTTTAGTTTTGTCAAAACTTATTTGGAATCATTTTTAAATTCTGAGTATAAGAACGTAAAGTTTTAAGAAAATTGGGAGCCTTTCAGCATTAGTTTGTTCCTCCTCGTTGCTTTAGACTTTTAGCCATGTAGGTACATTAAAAATAAATTTAACAAGTCGCAATATTATAATAATTTAGCTAGAATGTAGGTAGGTACTGTTTCACGAGTAATATTTAGCTCATAAATTAAAACATGTTCGCAATACTTATAACGAAACAACTGCATCACTTTAATCACATTTTTATCCATCCTTGCAAATTATAAAAGGGGAGTAGCGGGAAAATAAAAATTAATACTTTCTCGTGGTAGAAATTAATCTCTTAGCGCTGGCAACGTTTAAGCTGGCGCCCGCCATTTTCCTAATGACACTAGACGTGGTTTCCCGCGCTACTAGCTTTGCAACCTATTTTAGTCACTTTGAGATCATACAATTATGTTTAAATGTGTTTATCATTTATTATAAGTTTTTATTTTAATATTTTATTTTATTACAAGAAAAATGTCCTACTTTTCAGTTTTGCATAATAAAGCTACTAAAGCGTGCAGGTGGGTTAAGGTATGAGGCGAATGTTTCGTAAAAAAATAATATTAAGACAGTTACACTCAAGATTCTCAATTTATCCCTGTGACCTTCTTTGTTATTGCCACTTTATTGCATGTGACATTTACCGGCTAGCTTACCAAGAATATTTTGTAGGAGATTAAGCTCGAAACTATTGTTCAACAGCGGGCATACGTAAGTCATGCTTCTTAAAACTGAATCAGCACATGTTTCATATACTACTTGAACACACGACTACACAGTAATAATATTCTAGTCTAAATAAACAATGTAACCACAAGCCTAGAAACGGACAGTGACCAAAACAAATGATTGGGACCATCCGCCATCACAGCAATTGGCTACCTACCCAATCGCGTAGGCCGACGACCTTTAAAACACGTAACTGTGTTCAATAACATAATGACAAGATAGTACAAGACTTCTAGAACTGCCTTTCGAAAACTGTAGTATGTGAACTTTTAAAATTATAGAATAGAATAGAATAGAATATATTTATTTGCTTTAAAACATGGTACATTAAGGTCTTATAAATAAAGTTAGATCTTACATGTTTCGCCATGGACTGGCATACAAATATTTAAAAACATCAATGTAACAAATTTAACACATTAATTTGTTAAAATTAAAGTTATAACATTTTTTTTTTTTTTAATAACATTGCTTATTAGGGTTACGTATCTATTTAAACACAAAAAAATAATAGGTATATAAAGTAATATAATTAGATCTCAGCATCATATCTTATATTTATCTGCTACTTTTTTATCAAAAAATTCTTTTACACTATAAAAACAATTACCAATAAGCCATTTGTGTAGTTTTGATTTAAAGCGTTTTAGAGGGAGTTCCCTTATTTCTTTTGGAATATTATTGAAAATTTTAATTGCTGTGATAAAGCTATTCTTATGACATAATGTGCTTTGATGTGAAGGAATTCTTAGCCGAGTTGGGTCTCGACGGGTATATTTTGAATGTAAGTCGCATGTTATAAAAAATGTAGGGTGCTCTTTAACAAATGCACCAGCTTGCATTATAAGAAGACCTGCTAAGGTTAGAAGTTTAAATTTTTTATAGTGAGGTCTGCAAGATGTTAAAGGACTGATACCGCAGATTGCTCTTAGGCATTTTTTCTGTACTATGAAGGCATCATTAATATTCGTCGAGTTCCCCCAAAGTAGCAGACCATATCTGAGTAAAGAGGAAACATATCCATGATAAGCAGTAAGTGCAATAGCTTCACTCGCGGTACGTCTTAAACGTTTAAGAGCAAATACAAATTGATTTAGTTTCTTGCATACATACTCTATATGTAATTTCCAATTACAATGCTGGTCTAGAATAAGTCCAAGAAATTTGTATTCACTAACTTCATTAATTTGTTGTCCTTGATAATTAACTTTATATGGTTTTTGTTTAGAATTATAGTTTTTAAAGTTTATGTATTTGGTTTTATTTAAATTTGCACAGAGATAATTGTTTTCGAGCCATGTTAAAACTTGGTTTACTGTTTCATTAAGGAGTTTTTCGTGATTTGTTTCTGATTTACTATCATTTGTTACTATTACCGATATGTCGTCAGCAAAAAGTATGCATTGTTGTTGTAAAACAGTAGGTAAATCGTTGATGTAAATGAGGAAAAGTAATGGGCCAAGTATGCTTCCTTGGGGTACTCCTGATTTAGTTAGGCTATATTCAGAACTATATGATGTGGACTCGTTATTTTGATTTATTGTGCTTATTTCTACTTTTTGTTGCCGGTTAAATAAATAACTAGTAATCCAATCAATAACTATTCCTCGAATTCCGAATATATTGCATTTTTGTATTAGTAAGTCGTGGTTAACAAAGTCGACTGCTTTGCTCATGTCAAAGAAGATGACAGATACTGGAATGCGTTTATCTAGATTATCAATTACATTTTTTATCAGTTTAAATGCTGCTAAAGTAGTTGATTTTCCCCTTTGAAAGCCGTTTTGTTCCTCTTTTATGATCTGAAATTTTTCTAAATAATTTGTGAGTCTATGATGCATGATTTTCTCAAAGATTTTTGATAAGTTTGATATAAGTGTTATAGGGCGGTAATTAGATAACTCTTTTATGTCACCTTTTTTAAATAATGGTTTAACAATGGATTGTTTTAGTTTATCTGGAAAAATACCTTGCAAGAATGAGAGATTTATCAAATGTTCAATGATTGGTGATATAATGGTAGCACAGGATTTGAGAATGCTAGTTGTTATACCATCAAATCCAACCGATTTTGAGTTGTTGAGGGACATGATGGTATTTTTTACTTCATCTTCATCACATGGATATAAAAACATGGTTTGCGTCATGTTCGGTAAATCAAAATGTTTTTTGTCTGATGAAGTATTATTTTTGTTATGGATTCCTTTGGCAATATTTATAAAAAAATCGTTGAAAGTTTCAGCAATTTCTTTAGGTTTGTTTATATGAACATTTTCGATTTTAATGGTATCAATATTTTTTATTGTGTTTACGTCATCAGTTTTGTTTTTGATAATCTGCCATGCAGCTTTGCCTTTATTTTTTGTCGATGACATTATTTTAGAGTTTATGAGATGTTTTGATCGGCTAACGCATTTTTTGAAGATAGTACTGTATTTTGTATAATTTGATGTATCGTCTTCAGATTTGGACATGTATTGACGATACCTCAGTTTTCGTTTTTGTTTACTTGACTTTCTGATTCCTGTTGTTATCCATCTTGGTGACTTACAGTTTGAATTAATTCTTACTGTGTTGATCGGAAAGCAAAGGTTGTAAAATAAACAAAACGTATCATGAAATATATCAAAAGCTGAATTTAAATATTCTTGGTCATATACGTCTGACCAACGAAGTGCTGATAAACAACTTATAAATTTGTCTAGGTTGTCTTTACTGTAATCTCTTTTGTAAACATACCAACATTTTAGCCTTGTTGGTTTATTATAAATGGGAAAATTTAAGGTTTGACCTGTATTGTGGTCGGAAAGAAATAATTCATGAACTTTACCATTAGCGTCTATAATGTTACTTATGAAGTGATCAATGCAGGCTTTTTGTCTAGTTGGTTGGTCTATATGTAAGGATAGACCAAAGTTTACTAAAGTGTCTTTTAGACGTGATGTAATTTTAGTGCTTTTGAGTGTGTCTATATTTAGATCTCCTGTTAGAATTATTTTTTTATTAGGTTTGTTACAAATCTTATGCAGTAATAATTCAAGTTTATCAAAGAATGAATTTATGTTACTATCTGGCGTTCTATATAAGCAAATTATAATGCAGTTGAGAGATGGAAATTCCACGCCGCAACATTCAAACACTTTGTCCATTGACATGGTGTTACAAATAGCCAAATCTTTATAATCTAAAGAATTTCGGGCAAAAATACAAACACCTCCTCTTTTTTCTTTTACTCTAGAGTATGATGTAATTAGCTTAAAATGTTTTAAAGTTACATTGTTTTCATTGCCCCTTTTTATGAAAGTTTCTGAGAGGCAAACCACATCAATGTAGTTTTTATTTTGATCAAACTCGTCTATACATAATTCTAGATTTTCTTGTTTGTTTAATAGACCCGCTATATTCTGATGGAACAGTGTAAGTGAGCTTGATGTATTACATTCGTCGGTATAAAGTTTTTTGGTATTATAGAAAAAACGTATTGTCTTGTTGAGGAGTTTTTATTTTATTTAGCTCTAAATTTTTTTTGCGTATTAAATCGAAATAATATGGTATAGTTCCTTTTACGGGTTTGTTCACATTGCATTTATTATCTGTTTTATTTTTAATCTCCCTATTTGGTGTTTTTTCATGGCTAGATAATGTATTTTTATGAGTGAAAGCATTTTTTTGAGATGAAATATTGGTAGTTGCATTTTTGTTACACATTTTTGAAGAAAAATTTAAGTATCTTGCATTGTAGTCTAAAGTGTCTATCGTATAATTAATTTTTTTACATAGTGAATATACAGATAATTTATAACAATTTATAAAAGTACAGTTATCCATATTATTACAAACGTTTTTTAATGTTTCATTTAATGTCTTTTCTTTCAAATGATAACTCTTATTTACACCAAGAATAATAACATTAGTTTTTTCGAACTTTTTCAGTACATATGATAAGTTGTATAACAGCTTTGTGGGGTTGTCATCATTTTCACCAACGTTTATAATTATTTTGTCTTCGCTTGTTATTTTTATTCTTTCACAGCTGCTAAGTATGTCGTTTGCTCGGGCTTGTGGTTTAGTAGTCGACTCAATTCTATATTTCTCATACCTGGTGTTCGTTCTTGAATGAGCCAACTTAGCTGCTAGTCCTACGCAATGTTGAGCGCCAAATATGTAGATAGATTTCGGTTTACAATTCATGCTTTCTTCTTCTTTGTATGTCTGTTTCGAAATGTTAGTCTGTGTAATATCTTCATCTTTTTTTGCCGTAGGTACATTTAGAGACGGAATGCTCATACTTGTAGCTGAAAGCAATTTCGAATCATATCTTGTTGTAATGTCTTTGTTTCTAAGTTGCAGACCTGTGTTTTTATCAGAGCTTTGTTGATTGTTTGCTTTTGGGGTATTTAAGCTCTCAGTAGATATATTTTTAGGACGTAAGTTAGATGTAGATAGTCCTTGAATTTCTTTACGTAGTTGAATATTTTCTAAGGATAGTTTATCAATTTCAGTTTTTGCATTTTCCAATAAAATTTGTTTTTCTTCTAATTCTTTTCTCAGCTTATAGATCTCATCGGATGGAGTGCATGTAGATAAATCGAACATACTTAAAGCTGTCGTGTTGATATCAGAGTTTATAGAATCTAGCGAGTTACGTCTGATACAAAGTGATTCGTATGATAACGTTCTCGCAACATTATGTTTATGACGCAATGTTATATTTCTTTCTTTAGATTTTTATTATATTTTATATTTTATATTAGATTTATGACGCAATGTTATATTTCTTTCTTTATTAGAAACTGAAGTCGAACAGAAAATCTTAGCCACTGGGTAGGAACAGTACCCAAGGCCTGGGAGTTAATATAGCACATAGAGAAACTGTCATACAGGCTGAAGGAACCGAAACAACGCGGATGCTCTACAAAGCCTAACGTTAAGTTTTTAGGAAAATTTAGGATTTGTAGAGCGTACTATCGAAAGTAATGTCGTAGGTATTGTAGGCAATGTTGTGAGAGTGCTAATCAGTCAAGTCTTTTACAGAGCTCTTGTAAGTATGTAGCATAAAACGCATAATAAAAATGAATATGTGACCGCTGAATTTGTTTCGACCTATCTTATCAGAGTAGTCACTTAGAAACACCAAACTCATCCAGTATTAAAACATTAAGACGTGCAAAAGTGCCTGTGTGCCTAACTCTTCGGTTGACTGCCTACATAGGTAGAGGTACAGTAATTACAATTCTTTCACCAACAAAGGCTCGTAGACAGCATTCGCTAAGGTCGGCACATCAGCATTTCGACAGCAATACCCCGCACATTACACACGCCGAATCCGCCGCGTATTTACACAACACTCCACAAAAAGGGTCTTTCAATAAAATATTGCTCCCCATTCTTTCTTACTCTATTGTGCGTGTGTGGCTGTATTGTGCGATATCTTTGCCTCATCGATGAAATTGGTGCAAGCTGGGAGTTTGTGGGTTCTGTTCGTCATATTAATAAAGTAATATATACATGTACGACGTTAAAGATGACTCAACATTATTTTTTCTGAATACTGGCAGAATTTCGTAAAAGTACCTATTAGCAGAACGACAGCTAACTGCATCACTTAAACACTTACAAAACTAAGTTCAGAAAACTCCCAATAGTTAGATTTTGAATCTATTGGATTGAAATAAAAATTAACTGAAATGTGTCAGTTTACCCCTATGTGAAGAAGGCGTGATTTTAAGTCAGTTTATTTATGTACAGACGCCAGCACATCAAGCTACTACAATCTGTCAAATTTGTTTAATAGATTTTCAACTTTATCGCTAAAGTTTATGGTTCAAAGTTGATTGGGAAAATTTTACAGTTTCGGGTGGCTTGATGTGCTGGCGTCTGTACTTCTAGCTCTACCCAACTTTAACTAGAAATTATAGTGCATCATTTTTTGTTAGCACTGATACTGTAAAAGTTGTTCCAGTTTTTCTACGGTACCCCAAAAAAATGAACCCGCTCAGTTCGAACCTCCTTTGTGTTATCAATAGACCACCGGACATTTTGTTATCTGTGGATCTCAGGGTTTAATTGAAACGTAGCGCAATTTCCATGGCGGATGAATGGGCGCGTTTTTAGATTCCAATTGAATCGTTAAATGACACGTGAGGGGATGTTTACAAACATTTCTGAATAGCTTTCGAAGATAGTTCAATGAGATTTTGATTTTATTTTAATTGATACAATCTGTTGTGTTATTTTTTGTTGTTTTTTTGCAGTGGAGATAGAAACTGGGGGTTATGAAATAATAGTGTTGTTTTTGTAATGAAATTCTTCTTCGTTCGTTCCTGCTCAATTCTTGGTTTCGTTTTGAGTCACTTTGATATACCTATTTGGAAACTACCTCTTTAATGTTTGAATAAATGTATCTTCAGAATTTCATCGGACAGCGAATACGAGCGAGAAAGGTGCGACGAAGACCTTAAAATTTCCTAAAAATACATTCACACTCATGTTCCCGTGTGTGACAGGGGTCGGACAGAGATGTGCATATATTTTGACAACAAATATGTCGGTAATTGAACCGGGGGCTGGCCACGACAAGGGACGCTGGGGCGTCAAAATATGTCGTCGTAAACGGAATCATTTTCACGGCCGAGCGGTGTCCGTGTTGCTATTGAAATATATTTTAATAATGGTGCCTAGAAAATGTTTGTTAGAAATTCTTCGACGAGATTGCTGAACCTGGATCTTAACAAACAGGTGCAGCATCCTAATGAAATGGTAATTTCGAAGAAGGAATTATAGTTTGACTAATAATTTCTAAAGTTTTATTTTAGCTGCAACTTATTTTTTCAGTCTACCGTCAAAAGCTGTTTTGAGGAAATCGGTCAATTTTACGAAAATTGTACAAGTATTATACTTAGTTACATTTCACAAGATCAAACACCTACCAAACGAACCCAAACCATTATTTACGCTCCCATTTCCCCCAATAATCATTTTACCCGCACAGAAAGTCAGAAGAAAAATAAATAGTTGCACGAAACGGACACTTGGCTTTAACGCGTGCATTTGATGACACGATTGGCGTGAAATTGGCCCAAACTGGGAGCTGGGGTCTAGGCACTGGGGTCCGGCTCGAGGGGGCAAGCAGGCGTGCGTCTGACGGCCGCTGACCGCAAGTAATTACCAACTAGACAATGCTAGTTGAAAATTCACCAAAGTTTTAATAGCCACCCGCTTTATGTGAAGTTATTATTGCTTTTGAGCCTGTGATTACATCAGAGGTGATTTCGGTGAACACCTTATTGTTTTCTAGTCTTTTGTTAGTTTCGTTGGTTAATGGTTTTTGTTTGTCATCTGCTTCTACATTGATATCGTTTTCTGATTTTCGTCTTTAACGTGCTTCATTGAAAGATTTTCTAAAAAAAAAACTCATTTTCCAGGGGTTAATTGTTTTAATTGCACAAGGAGAAAATTTTGATCGCCATCGACTAACTATGACATTACCATCATCACCATGATCTCATGGACCCACTATAAGATCACCTTTTTAGCGCTATACTACCCTTTACCAAGATGTATGATATGTATTATCGTCAACGTTTCTTGCTATCACAGCTTCATTATCATGGAAATTAATGAAAAATTACAAATCGTTTCCAATTATACCATTTTAGAAGAGAAAACGGAGGCAAAGAGAACTAAAGAACAAGAAAGTGCATTGACCAAATGAATGAAAGCAAAATATATAGAAACATACTTAAGCAGCTATAAGATAGATGTAGAAATCAACTCAGATAAGTGCCCACTATAGTTTTGGACAGATGGATGGACAAATCGTTCTATTCCTTATCAAGATCAGTAGTACTATTCTGTAAAAACCTCACTGTCAAAACTATGGTGACCGAGCTGAAGCGAGTGAAATGAGCTATCATTCCACTATTGGCAGCTCACTTCACTTAAGCTTTCACGGAAGATTTAAGATTTTTACAGAATAGCACTACTGTACTCAACATTGTCTCCATATCCGCTTCATCAGTTGAGTTGAAACAAACAGTTTACTTCTATATGAGCCGTGACAAATTGACCTTTTCGTCTTCGAATACATTAGGTAACACCTTCCTATTAGTACATATGACATTTTTGTTTGTTTATCTTAAATGTTTGTCTTCAAGCTACCTTCAAACTCGAGTACCTACCTATATACCTATCAAGTGTGTTTTATGTAAGTAAGTTAAACAGTTAGTGACACAAGCAACAGAAGTTGATTTTACCATACTGATTTGAAAAATAATAAATTAAATTATAGATCTGATAAGGTTTGCAGGATCAACATGGCCAGGCATCGCACAAGACAGGGAATTTCTTGCATGTTGTTCAAATCAGAAGTAAAATTGACCTTTTATACAAAACTGAATGAGATGATAAAAGTGCTGATATTAAACATACGAATGCAAATAGCTTTGGTTCTTGAGTAATCTCTAAAAAATCAACCATTGTTAAGAAAACTAAGGATCCTCCTTGCTTTTAACAAACATTTAAGCCTGACAATACAAATAAGTAAATTAAACGTAAAAACAAGGAATCTCAATATTGATTAGATGAGTCACAATAATCATGATGTTTGCTGAAGCACTAAGAATTCAAATCGGCGTACAGTGCGTATATAATGAGTTCGGACGTGCTCGGGCCACTTCGGCTACCGTCGACAACGTTCTGCCCGTGCGCACGCGTCACGGTTGGGTCAATATTTGCTGACAACTAATGGATTTTGCGAGCGAGGGGTCGTGTGTGTGATTTGAAAGTAAAATTGAGAGATGTGTTATAGGTTGGATTTGTTTTTGGTGCCGGTTCTAGGAATTGGTTATTTAAATTTACTATAACGTGACCTCCAGTGAACTTGAAATCAACTCAAACACAATATTAGGCCCAGCATTGTGATCTAATGGTAAATCTATGAATTCATTAAAATAATTAAAAAGCTACCGGTAATTTCACACATGATGAAGGGAATAAAGCATAACAAAATCATCTAATATACATACACCAAAAATAATCCATCATTAAAACGCTCATAATCCCCATGAACTGTCTTTATCAGTTCATAATAATCGCATTAAAATTCGTCAAACGTACGCATCTGATCGCCCCCTTACAGAAAATGTTACCAACGCTGTATAAACGCGAGCAAATTGTGCGTGGATAAACATTGACAATAATAGGCGCATTGTTGCAACCCCAACCGGGTGTGCTGTCAAAATAGAGGAGATCTTATCGCGGGCGGCCGATCGGAAAATGAGGCAGATTGGTATTAGATACTTTTTAGTTGGGTTAGGATTTAATTTATTGCTTGAGGAAAAAACTTGGTAGTTTGGTAGAATATTGAGTCTGGTCGGTTAGTGATCCGGTTTCATGCTTGCTTATCGTTACGCCCAATTGGGCAGAGTGGCTGAGACAATCGATCGCTAATCATTGTGGTTAATTTTAAGCATGTTTATGTTTGTACAAAGATTAAGGGCACGCGTTCATAATTTATTAGAAGTAGGTAATTACGAAAACCAATCTGACGAGAGCCTATATAAATAAATGAAAACGACAAATGTGTTATTATTATTAAACTGCTACATGAGTAATCTCTTGTAAACTAACTAACAATAATGAAGTAGTAGGTCGACAGTCAAAGAAAAGTAGGTACCTACCTAATCTTTTGAAAAACTAACGACTGACTTCCTAAAGTAAATTCACAGACTGACCCAACAATATTACCATCTCATCTCTTGTCCAGTAAAAACGGAACCGTCGCCATTTCTAAAAGTAAACAAACCTACAAAGATGGCGGGAAATGAAATAGCAAACATTTCCGCGGCTATTTCCCTCAGTGTTGCCACACTAAGGAAGATAAACTGCGGCCGGCTGGCGGTGACGCGGCCACTCGGCCCGCATTAGGCGCGCCTGCATGGAAACTAAGTGTGTCACACACTTATTTTTTCCCCGCGGCAATTTTAATTTACCGCTGACCGTGGGTACTGGGTACGTTTGATGTGTCGCAACACTTGAAAAATGCTGCGGATCGAGCGGTTGAAAATTGTGCGAATATTTTTTTTTCCACTTTGGCGCTATCGTTTGACAGATCGACAGAGAGAAAAATTGTTAGTTCGTACTGAAAAAAATCCATTGACATCATGACCTATTTAAATGGAGAGCTGACTTTTTTAAATATTCTGCTATTTTGGAGAATAGCTAGATCAAAGTAAATAGCTACATAAATAATGTTTATATTTATAATTTAACAAAGTAAACAAAATCTTACCGAAATTCAAACAAAATACTTCACCTCTACTCTGCACTTTGAATAAATATTTTTAGTAAGTAGGTACTACCTACAAGTATTTTGACGTACTCGGTATTATGTAAATACGCAAGTTACTGTATTTATCTGACATTTACAAACTACCTTTCACAGTGCAAGAACACAAGTATCGAACACCAATTACCATATTCATTACCATATAGATACTAAAATAATTTCTCCTGACTCCGCTGGAGCCTTCGAATGCACCGACATCACGGTATTTGCGGACGTGAGGCCTCATGTTTACTCAGTCAAGACTCTAGTGGTGGGCAAATATGGGCCCGATCAAATGGAATTGCTTATTTTGTCTGTCTACACAGCTCCCTAGTACAACAGGTACAGGCGGGCGACAGGCGTGCCTCAGGGCTCGGTTCTCGGACCACTTTAGTAATCTTTTTTTTTACAATAATTCGGTGGGTATCCGAGATGTTTTTTGTCTGTTGGACATCACTCGACAGTTTACCGTTTTAATCTCTGCTCAAAGATACTCGTATGTGCGGAAGTGTGATGTATTATTGTGTTTTTATTTGTAAATTTTGTACAACAAGATGTTGGTTGTGTTTCGATTGTATTGTTTTTTTCTGTTATGAGAGATAATAAGCTTTATTGTATCAGAGCTTTGTAGTTATTGCGCGGCCTAAAAAGACATACTACTTTGATATCAAAATTACACAGCTGCAACCATTTGAATAGATGTAAATATACAAATGAGTAAAAATCCAAATGAATTACGTGACATGTACAGGTTTAAGTACATCCAATTTATGAAGCTCTAAAAAATATCAAAGTGTAAAATTATTACTTGATATCATATATATAATTGCCATATACCAGCAAAATAATAACTTTTTTTTTACAAACCTACTCACACTAAATTTATTTCTCTAAATTAAAATAATAAGTAAGCAAATAATAACGAAAAAATAACAAAATTAAATCCTAACTTAACTAAAACTAAACACAAACAAAAATATAGCGTCGAAAAATTCATCCGCATCGCTGTTGACTAGTAATGACCTACCCAAGAGATTGGCGGCATTACCACGTTGTATGCAATGAATATAATAAAATATGCCTTTGGCCAAGTTAAAAGTCAGCCCTTGGGTCACGGGAAGTGTCAACCAGCCGTTTCGAAATTTACTTAAAAATACCATGAGCACTCAGACTCCACGGCCCGAGTGTTTCAACCCCAAACGGCTCGAAAATACAATTTCCGATAAGGTATTATATTTTCGCCGCCATCGCCAGCACAGCATGCCGAGCCAGGAAGGTGGGATGGCGCAAGAGTATCGACACACGTTGCGTGCCACACTAAAAGCCTACCCACCTTCCATGGAAATAAAGACATATTATATACCGTTGATACCGTCCGATCTTTTGCCATCGTCACGTGCCAAGCCATTGGGTTCTAATACAGCTGGAACGCCAACGGTGACAAGAATTAGTCGGATGATGTCATTAAGAGCCTACACTACCTCAGCTAAAATTCACTCTTTATCTCGCTCGCACGATACTGCTCGCGGACTGAGTGAGAGCGAGACAGAGTGCGGTGCTAGGCGGCAGGCAGCGCCAATAGTTTAGGTATTTGCTTTTTACGGTGAAAATGATGATAATTAAAAAAAATTAAATAACATAAGACCTGCTTTATAGTTATTTCGGTTAGTATACAAAGTTTCATGATCTAATTTGAAGTATTTTTTGAATACCAGCGGTTTATTGTTCGGTTTGGATTTTTTTTCTATCGAGAAAATTTTATGAAATCGTGTTTTCGTCTAACATAAGACCTCGCATTAATCCTCAACTTTACCATATATTTATTTCAAAATTAATGCTGCGGTATTTTCGACATATCGGAGGATCATGCTAAGCCATTTGAGGTAGTATAGGCCCTTAATGTTCACGTGCGGAATCCAAGACTACCTATCTCTTTTAACGATGACTGATCCTATTTCGGTCCAACGGGGTAATTGCGCAACACAGTAACAGCAGCAATGGCTTCCATTTTGATAGTTCAACAACATTAATTACGTTATTTACGTTGTTGAGCGGACAATTTTTCGAACATATGAAGTAATGGATTTGCAATATCTTTCAAAAACATTCAGATTATGATTGACAGCGATGTGTTACGCAATTAGGGTGAAACATTTCGAAATATTTCATCTGTCATTTATTTTTGAACTTTAATTTTGAAAAAGCATTCAATCTCGGTCTCCTTACCTTTCCTATCTTCAAGATGCTCTACAACAAACAGTAAGTCTGTACTATTTATACTTTCTCTCATCAACTACTGGCTTTTCTACAGAGTTTAGATTAAATTACCGATTGTCTTTGCTCCGTATTGTCTACCGTTCGACTTCAAGTGGTGTCTCGTTGCGATCACCGTCAACTTAAGAGTGATTACGATAGTTTTAGAATTAGTTTAGAGGGAAGCCCAGTTCTCTCTACTCGATATATCTCTAATGTATTAAAGACTGTTAATTTTATGTTTTGCAAAATCGTATGTCCAATAATAAGATTGATTACTGGTAGGTATCTATATTGATCAATCAACCACAGGCTCAGTAGGAATTTGGTAGCAGATACCAAAATAAAATCAACCTCTATTTATATTATTGAAAACATTATTAAAATTTCACTTATCGCAACAATCTCTCAGTTGAATCTAAAAATAGGTATTATCCGTTTCATTAAAATTGCCTTGCATACTATCGAGTTGAAGTAATTGCCAATAAAACAAACAAGACGTATGTACCAAGTACATAGAGCGGTTGTGTTAGTTGATATACTCTCGTCGTCACGACTGTCAACGTTAACATTGATTTATGTAATAAATATTTTTCTAATGTAAATATTTTACTTCAAGCTCTAACAGATACCTACGTTCGAAGCCATTATGGTTACTGTGGCTTAGATCGGACTGATTTTAGAACTTTAGAGATTCAATTTTAAATAACATCTAACATAAGTGACTCTAGGCAGTTAAGGTACATATACTATATTCAAGTTGATTAAAAAAAGACACGTTCAAACTGCAGTAGCATCAAAACAATCACTGGCAGCTCTTACGCAAGCCGCCTCTTATGATAAAACAAATCATAACCAAGTACCTGATTCTTAGAAAAACATTAAAATAAATAAAATACGACTTTATAATCTCATAACCGTTAACAAACACGCCACGGGCCACGATACCGAGAAACAGTGTGGTTCTGACGAAAAGGTAGTAAACAAATACTAGTACTAATATAAATAAGAGTGTGTACATCATCAGAGGAATACTCTATGCACCTGCGCCATGGTAAGCGCTCCCGTTGCTATATCGAATTACCATTGAGCCATAGATTATAGAGGAGATGTGGTTGTCCTTTTAATTCTTGGAGTTAGCACGCGGTGCAAAGTAAGTATTTATAGAATGACAAGTTACGTAAATAAAGAGCCTCCTTCGAAGCTTGACTCAATCCTACACACTCTGCCTCTGTGAAGGACAAGGATACTGTCGCTTGCTTCCTACTCTCCCATGACACTATATTTTTATCTAACTTGAAAATTTATCCTGTGAAAGAGTTTCACAGGATGCATTTTTTGCATCAACGTAGCCTCGCAAATCTAAATCTCCCGACTTCCTAAAAATGAGACAAAGGTTAGACGTACCTACCTTTCAAATACTTATCTTATAACCCGTTTCGCACATTTAAAGTGTATTTTTCATCATAACACGAATTAAATATTTTGAAAGCACACTTCCCGCATGTGCTATGGTGGTCGCGTATTACATTTACAGGCCAAATAGGATACCTTGGGGGCGATTCTACTAATTTGCAACGTTACACGTTCAATTGCGTTATAGTATCAGTTCGATTTCGTTCGCCGTTCGATAGTTACTTAAAAAGTCATTCTAATATTTCATAAGCAAACTGGAAACTAAACCTAAGCTGAATCGTAACTGAATGGTAGCGGGAACGTAACAGCGGGTAACCTGTGTTACCACGTCACGCTCATGTTCGATTTTGTTAGCAGAATATATTTTGAAATTATTTCGATCGATCGTTGGCTTAAACTAAAACGTAACCGCAATTGAATCGTTGTGCAGTAGTAGAATATGAAAACGCTTATCAGCCGTGATTCAGCTGTGGTTCCATTGCGTTTTTGTACAATTTTGTTAGTAGAATCGGTCCCCTTATCAAGCTCTGATAAAGGAATCTGAGGAATTATCGAAAACCAAGTAACTTTTGGTCCTTGTAGGTACCAGGTATTAAATTCTACAATGGGTATTAAAGAGTAAATACTACGTAGGTATATGTATATTCAAAATACTTGAACGCAATTAGGTAGGTATCTACTAAGTATTCTCGTTGAATCGTCATTCAACACGACCGGAAAAGTGAAAACAAAGTTTTTGAAAAATATAATTTCTAACAAATACCTACATGCACAATCGCGCATATGAAACTCAGCACAGCGGATTGTAGTTGAAAGTGGATATAGGTATCAATATTAAAATAGTATTTCCAAAAGTCATTCTAAAAAGAGACAGGCCACCAGTCCAGCAATCGGTCAACAAGACAAAATAATCATACTCCACCAACAACGTGTTGTGATGAAGAAAAAAGGATTTGAATGCATTGACGCCTCTGCCACAAATTACGGCTGATCTAGGGCTAAGATGGTGGCTCGGTAGCCGAGCACGTAGCTCGGTTTTTTTGTCACCGTCGGTTAATGGTGTTTGCTCCGCCAACTTGCAATCTGAGACAGTTTTATTTTGGTAATCAAGAAGCTAAGGAGTTGGAAATTAGAAATCGTTGATTTAGGTATTGGATGCAAAGAATGAATGGTATTGTAGGTACCTACATAAACTGTTTCAAGGTCTAAGCTAGTTTGCAGTTCAGAATTGAATATCTACTTTCCAAAAAAGAATAGAATTAAAAATGTTATATGTATTATAGCTAATCATCAATAATCATTTGGATTCCCAGAACGCGCAGTACAGTCAACAGCAAAAGTAGATGATGAAAATCAGAAATTCAATACTAATTAATGAACGGAGTTCGCGTCAGAACTGTGTGGCATCGAAGTAGTAAATGTTTGGTATAATTTACAATCACACAACGACACTTCGACGCCACACATTTCTGACGCGAACTCCGTTCATTAGTATTGAATTTCTGATTTTCGTCATCTACTTTTGCTGTTGACTGTACCTAACTGTTATGACTTATGATTATGACACGTGTGTTTTTTGGCAATAGAGTTGGCCTCAAAAATCGCCTAAAGCCGCCATTACACCTATTCTACTGGCCAGCAAATCACAATATCATATTCTTAAACAGCCCCATCCCACTTGAACAGTGAAATACCATCCATATGTATCAGTTCTCCGATAAATACCGAATTAGTTAAACGCATCGGGTCGGGTTACATCAAATTGCCGTTTGTTACGAGTACCCGACGCGCTCACGTGCCAGCAGCGGTTCGCTACGCGCATGCGCCAACCCACCCGCCATCTTGAATTACCAACGTCAATTTATTGTAAAGATTGTAATGCGTTAATAGTAGCTAGGTAAGTGCCTTAGTTTAGTTTGTAGATTCTTATTATTTTTGTGTATGTTGATGTTAGGTTTGATAAAAAATTGATTCGATAGAGATTGTTATGATGAAGATAAATATCTAAGTATCTAGGTTCCTCCTCCTGTACGAGTCGCAATAAATACTTTTTCTTTCTTTCTTTGCTACTTAGTTTCGTACTAACATCTTGCACTAAGTATTTAAAGTTGAATGTAGGTGCTTTGAAGCAGAGCTTAACCTAACTATGACATTTAACGTTACTTTTCTCCAGATTATACAGGATGTAAAAAGACCCGTCACATAGCTGTCAACTAATTTTTATTAACAAAACATGTTACTTCAATCATTATTTTTTTATTGCTGAATTGGCCCGTTCTTGACCTCGATCACGCCTGATGGAAAGCGATGGATGCGGTTTATGATGAAACGAGCTTGCCCAGAAGATGCCTAAGGCACTGGAACTCATGCGACGACGAAACACAGACGTCAGACTCCGGTTGGAGTCGGGAGTTAGCCCTACCACCGCAAGGGAAGAATTGGCCAGTCAAATACTTAAGGTGTTGGGTGTGACTGTCTAGGATGCCCCGAGAGCACGGTTCAGTTGAGTAACTGGAGAAACAAACTGCGCTACACGAGGAGGCTTCTTCATGCACCTCATCATCAACTACGCATTCTGTACTTACATCAAACTAACGGCTTATCAACTTTCGGCTTCATTGTCTTTTATACCCGTTAAAATAAAGAAAGTATAAAAGTCCTAGGTACAGATTATCTAGCGCAATCCACGAAGACGCGCCCCACTCTTTTTCCTAATGCTTACAGCACAAGTGAGTAACATTTCACTAGTGTTTTAGTTTTGTCGATACACACTAATTATTATTAGTGGCTAATTAGTGTATATCGAAAAAACTAAAACACTAGTGAAATTGACTAGTGATAACCGCTAACGATTAATAACAAAAGTGGGGCGCGTCTTCGTGGATTGCACTATCTATGTATATCTTGTTAATTTAGAAACTATCTAGGCGGTTTGCAGCGGGATTGTCCGAAAGGGTTACCGCTACCCCAGAACACAAAGGGCTAAAGAAGGAACACGGGAGGGTTTTAGTCAGTAAGAGTCTGACACTCCCTTCTGCTCCACCCAAAGCGGGAGGGGTCATATGATGATTTCCCATCCACAAAAAAAAAAAAATTTAGGCGGTTTATTAAATACCTATTGTAATATGAAATGCAGCGACCGTCACATATGAGACGGTTATAAACGTTTGAGTCGGCTCCGTGCCTCCTTGCTTTTTGCCGTCGCACGGCTTACGAACGCTGTCGTGCGATAAACAATCTATCATCGCATCGTAGGTAGGTAGCATAAGACCACCGGACAATTAGAAACAGTCCTTTTCATAATATGTTAAAGATAAAATGAATTATTGAAATAAAAGTTGTTCTGTAGAGAACCTACCTAGCTCAGACGACTTTCCGCTCGACGGGTTTAATTTTATTTAATGGAATTAACAAGAATAGTATTAATTTACTAGGAAATTGAGTTCCAGTCATATTTTTGGTCATCAATGGGTCTTAGTTGAACCATCCTAACCAATGAACGTTTAAACATTATTTTGGTCAAACTCCAACTAAACGCAAAATTTACACACACACTAAAAACGTTGTTATAAAGAATATCGCCGACTCACTGGCAAACCTGGGGTCGTTAGACGCGGGGTACCAGCCGGCGCCTCTCATGTCTCCATAGTGGGGCAGATCTGATGGGGCACAGCCGTACCCCTGGACCGGGGCGCCGCCGTACAGCGGCACACCGTACGGGTTCGCCGCCATCCCGCAGGAAGGCCCCAGCGGGGAATTAATGCTGCTGCCTGATGAGTTCGATCTGAAAGGAAAGGAGATGTTAAACTAAGCAATAAAGCATCTAAAATTGGGGAAAATTATTTGCTAGGAAATTAACCATCAAAATTTAAGTTGTCCGTAAATTCAAATCACAACTGCCATTTTTTGACAATCGTGGGAATCGGTTAAGCATAACACGGGAAATTGATGCAGCCTATCGATTCTGTAAAAATCTCACCGTGATAACATAGGCGAAGTGAGCGTGAAGTGAACTATCAATGGAGGCAATCCCTAACATTAGGTGGAATGACAGCTCACTTCACCTTAGTTTTCACGGTGAGATTTTTATAGAATAGCACTGCAGAACGTCAATCTGCTAAATAATTAAACAAGTATCCTGCATGTAGTGCATGGTCTGCAACAGCAGAGGAGTGTCATTTCGAGGAAGACTGTGAGTCCGATACAACAATGGGATAACTTGTAGACGTGAATATGGAGAAGAGGAGTAGGTAGTCTACTCTGCCTCATTCTTCTATCACACTCATGGGTTCTTGCGAGAAAAGTACGACATTGTTTACAAAATGACATTAAGTCATGTTCATGAAGATCTATCAATAAAGTGAAAATAAATGGGACCTGTTTCTACGTTGGACAAAACACTAGATCTTTTCGCTCGCAAGTTGCCAATGCAGCAATTTGTGTCAAATACGATAGATACATTGACACAACACAATCAAACAATACAAATGAAATCTTTGAAATTGGACTGTTAAAAAGTAGAGATTTTCTCGTTCTTGATACTTCAGTAAGTCGTCAAGAAAAGACAGCGCTAAAGAAAAACATCTGACAAAACTATTAAAACAAAAAATATTTTGAACATCCCTTTCTTCCGGCATTAGGGACTTCCTATTTTTTATCTGCAAAATTATCTAAAAGATTAAATTCAAACAAAACAGATTTGACCCAAATCTGCCACACGCAGGTCTCTAAACCGTTACCCGTCGAGGCGCCAATACGTCACTCAAACAATACCGAGCTTATCTGCCTAATCCCTATTTACACAATTTAATCTCCCTATCGAACCATCCCTAAATCAAGAAAAACAATTTACAAGCAATTTTAAACCTTAACTTTCATAAAATAACGATTCAATCGGTTATTCTAATCGGTAAATAATATCCTTGTCTATGGTACACCCCCAGGGCCGCCATTACGATGTTTGGTTTGACAAATTGAGTTTTGACAGGGCGGGAAATTATGGCGCGAACCGTTTTAGTTGGTAGCTACCGTAATTGGAGTTAATTTTAATTTGATTTTAAGATTGTTTTCTTTCAATTTAGCGTGCTAAGTAAGTTTTAATTGGTTTCGCGGTAATTTGATTAGTACTTTAGGCCTACCTGTGAAATTGGCGGGTAGAAATAAAGTTTTAAGTTAAAACAATTTTGGTACCCACGCCATCAGGTAAGAAAGTAGGTAAGTCAAGCTTTTCATTAATTCTTAATGAATTCAAATAAACTGAAATCTTTCAGAAATATTTAAAAGTTAGTACTTAGATATTTCTATTGATTTATCAACACACACTCCTGAAGATTAATGATATTGAAACATCATTTATTACTTGTCACTTGTGGGCTTTAATATTTTCATCAACCTACCTTTGTATTTAGGTAGGTGCTGTTTTCTAACTCCAAAGCACTTGCAAACTGATTCTTTACAAAGATGACTTTCGAATTATTTTTCGAATGCAGTTTTAAAACACTTCACCAGTCACAGCACATCCAATTTCAAACTTCATAATCACGATCACTTTCCCACTTCCCAAACTTTACCACGGCATAAAATAACATAATGGCCGACTATTTGTCATGTAAAGCAGTGTTTATTCATCAGTAGCGGAAAAATCTGTAGGTGTGAACCACTCATAGGCAGAACAAACACTTGCTCATGCAATGTTTAGTTTATAAAAGGCTAAATCCAATGGTTGTCTCATCGTCAACGGCCTGTCAAATTGTATAGTCACCTACTTTTCAATTTTGGAATGTCTAGTGTTGAATATACGCTTGGAAATTAAAGAAAAGCTGTCAGTTTGGTTTCCAATACGAGTTCTGCTGTGAAGTTTGTCTTACGTAACTGAGACTGTTGATTTTGAAACTGTAAATGCATCAATTAATAATAAAGATAATGCTGTAAGAATGCCTACAAGTATCTATCTTCTATATCTATATTAATAATTATTATATTACTAATAATAAAGCTGAAGAGTTTGTTTATTTGTTTGAACGCGCTAAGTTATCTCTAGAACTTGAAGTTAAATTTTAAAAAAATTGTGTGATAGCCCAATTCTTGAGGAAGGCTATAGGATACTTAATATCACGCTAGGACTTTTAGGAAGCGAACAAAAAGAAAAATAATTCAGAAAGAACACTAAGCGAAAACGAAGTGATAGCACGCGCAGGCGATGCGATGCGATGGGGGGTCGGGAGAATACGAAATTTCACGTAGACGAAGTCGCGGGCAGAAGCTAGTTTTATATATAAATCGCCTTGGTTAAAGAATGGGAAATGGGAAAAGGCATTCAAAAAGTGATCAAACTAAAATACTTACCTAATTCTGCACTGTCATCTAAACTAATATCATAATGAGAAAATATTTGATTTTTTGTGTTTGTTTGTTACGCTTTCACGCTAAAACGGCTGAACAGATTTGGATAATATTTGGCACATAGGCAGACCATGACTTGGAAAAGTACATAGACTATTTTTGGATCGCAGACCAAGTCGTGGACAACAGGTAGAGATTGTAGGTAAACGAGGCAAAAAAAGTATACAGTAAGGCTCGTAGCAGGTGACGTTCTGTAGCTTCTGCGTATCCCCATGGGAAGAAGGCGTGAGATTATGTATGTATGTATGTATAAACACAACTATGACGCACGTGACATACTGCTAGTTGGTAAATCAATTGACTTAAGGTGCCACTAGTCGATACTTTTCCCATACAAATTTCGGGAGAGTATTACTCCACTATTTGACATTGTGCATCCAAAGTTAAACATGATAGTTATTGTTTTGACTTATTATTAATTTTGTCTGTACGGAAACTGAACAGTAAAATAAAAAGCCATTAAAAAGTTATGAGTTAACAAAGATTCGTTTTTCTTGCTGCTTTTAATGTAACTTTGGGTGTAAATAAGTGATAAAATAACTGTAATATCTTCAAAACAAAGTCGGTACCGACAGCTCAGTTATCGAAGAGTTCAATAAATTTTATATGTAATTGATTTATGCAGTGGGTTTTTCATAAAACTCGATTTTCCAAAGCACCTTTTAGAATTTTTTACGCAATTTTCATTTCTGAACGGTGTTTCGGTGCGTGAGAACTAGACATTGTGCGTGTAGACTGGCATCTAACTGCTCATCACTAATACTATCTCTGTCGGACACGAATCCAGGTGAGACAGCGTGCTTTTTAGCTATGACCACCAGCGAGTTCGAGCTTACGACTAGTTCCACCTTAAAGCGAATCCCTTTGCCGACGGAGATGAATCAGTTAGTTTTATTTTATTACTGTACTAGCAATAATAGAAGGAAGCCAACAAATCCACTCGTTTGTGTGTTCGACGACATAAAATTGGCAAAATGTATTGATACGAAGTTAAAAATTGTTTACAAACCACATCTTTTAAATCACTAAGTTCATACCGTGGGCTTCTGATGAAACTGTAAACAATATTTTTAGATTTGAGCTATTAATATTGGATGGGTTGTATTTTGGTAGTATTACCTATTATGTATAGGTAGCCTATAATGTTCCCACTGCTGGGACAGGCCTCCTCTCAGTGAGAGGGAGTGGGCCGAATAGGGTTGCCAACTTTTTTTCAGTCAAAAATATTAGTTTTAAAATAATTACCCAAAAAATATAGTAGATAGCAAAAATATAAAAAAAAATATAGTAGGTTTCAAAACTTTATTTTCTTAATTTTTGCTACTTTTCGCCTTTATTAATAACTAACGAACTAACCAATCTTGGACTCCCATTCGGTTTTAAACGTTTGCAGCCACTTCGTATTTTTCCGTGGCGGCGTTATAGTCTTATAGAGCCAGCGTTTATAGTTTCACCATTATCATTATTACCACGGTTCATTTTAGAAATACAAGTTTTTTACTAATATAATAAATATTTGAGAACTTCGGATAATTCACTTCAAAAGTAAGTACCAATTTTCAGAACACAAAGCCTAGGTACTTAACGGAATCGTTCAAAAATAGATATTTACGTTTCGTTTTACGTTTACACGTTTTGAAACGAATATTATTGCTTAAGAGGGTTTGATGCCTAATAATAACGTAGTTTTGCCTACTATATTACTTTCTTCAGAAATATAGTAGTTGGGCCTCTAATACAGTAGGATACTATATTATATAGTAGGGTTGGCAACCCTAGCCGTGATCCACTACGCCGGCCCAGTGCGGGTTGGTAAATGTCACATGTCTTAGAATTTTTGGTTCTAGAACACGCCGGTTTCCTCACGATATTTTCCATCACCGTTTTGAGAGCGGTGGTGATGAAATAATTTAGTATACAAGGTAAAGCGCCTGTCTGAGTTCGAACCTTCGACCTACAACTCCTAAGTCGCGGGCGTTACCACTGGGCCACGACGGTTCTTTGGTAGTATTACCTATCTCTACTTTAAACATAGGTATATTAAAAGAAGATAAAGTTGCTGTTGAAAATAACAATGTAAAGGTACTGTTAGTACCTACTATAGGGAACCAAAGAATCGGTGGATAGACTGTGTGAAAGATGATATTATGGCTCTAAAGTGACTACCGAGATGATAACTAAATAGAAAAGTATGGAATAAAAAGACATGTTGCGCCGACCGGAAAAAATTAAGAAAAATGATGATAACATTACTATTTTTTTGATTATAATAATTTTGTAATGTTATTTTATAACACACTAGCGGCCCATCCCGGCTTCGCACGGGTGGAAAAAAAAACCTATATTAATCAGTGATAATGTAGCATTCAAATGGTGAAAGAATTTTTAAAATCGGTCCAGTACTTTTTGAACCAATTCGTCACAAACATACCTACATAGAAATCTTTCCTCTTTATAATATTAGTATAGATTTGCTCGTAAAGGGTCTCTTATGTCACCAATTTCAATATCGTAATGTATGTCATTACGTACTCGTGCGTTATTGTAATGTAAAACGCACGAGTTTCCTTTTAATAAGGTAAAACGTACGGTTTATCAAGATGCTCCGTCTAAAACGAACGGTACTTTTTTAAATCTTAGCAAAGAGTTTTTATATCAGAAAAGTAGTCAACATTTTATGACTAAAATTAACTTTGGGAGATAAAAAATAAACATTTAATACTTTAATTTAATTAATTTTCACAATGAATTGCCTTTGCCTTAATAATCAATTTTACAAATTTTTCTAACTGCTTTAACAAGTGATTAAAGATGTATTCGTTTAAGAAAGTCCGAGTTTTATTGATTTCCTCGCAAATATGTTTAAAACGTCGTATGACATACGTGCGCTTTGATAATTACAGTAAGTAATTTTCAACTTACCGCACTTATATCATAATGTACTATTAATATATTTTTTTAATAAGATTAATAATAATATAAATATTTGCACACCTTATTAGGTAATGATACAATGTACTTCATATTTCTTTGCAACATCTGTTTATACCTACCTGTATTAAGCAAATAAATAATTTGATTTGATGATAACCCACAGAGAATAATGAGAAAAGAAAGTATGCCTTTATGTACCAGCAGGGTAATTGCGTAACACATTATCAGTTACAATGGGTTTCATTTTGGACAGTTCAATAACATTCATTGCGTTATTTACTATTATTTACTAAATTTTGACGAGTTATGCGAACAAAAATGTAGGGAACAGCTGATTTTTTTTTCGCGATTTCAGGTTTGGTCCCATAGTAAAAGTTGTTCATAATGATGAGTACAATGACTTAAGAGGTTGTTAATGTTTTTCCAATAACCCTGTATACCTATCTGCCACTCTGCATAATTATGTGGGGTATTAGTTATGTAGGTATTATCATGACTTATTTATATTTGACTATCAATCCGAATTGAACCTTTAGGTAATTACGTGTTGACCACAAAAACCGCACACAGCAGCGCGGGGGCTCTGTCTCGCTTATGGTCTTAGCATTATGCTGAGCGATGGCCGTTTTGCGTGGATGCGACGTATGTTTTCCCCAATTGTAAACATTTTTTTATGCTTGAGTACGAGGCTTTTGACTACGTTATATGTGTATATTTTATCTCTTTTTTACTGACTTCTAAAAAGGAGGAGGTTCTCAATTCGGTTGTATTTTTTTTTAATGTTTTATTTTCTATTATTTGTAATGTGCGTTTTTTTTTGTGCAGAATAGTTCCTATATTTTTTGTGTTCGTTTTCTGTGTCATGTTTACCGCAAATATACCTACGTTTATTTTCTTTTGCTTTCTCTTTATAACATCATAGTCATTTCAACATCAGCCGTTAAGTTCCAATATTAAACGAATTTAAGCAAATAATTTTTGCAGCTGGCAAAATAATCAGCCCAGACATATATTTTACGCTTTTTTTATTCAAACCGCAAGATAAAATTGATACGACAGACGCTTATAAGTAAGTAAATTCAAAAAAACTTACATGTAATATTTTGTTTAGATAAAAGTTACGTCACCCATGATCTCAAAGTCTAAACAAGGATGTTCATTTGCGCGTAAAAAATCAATGGTTTAAAATCATTTTGGTAGATTTTTATAAATCAAGTTGCTTCTGCTTCGTCAGCGTGAAATTTCTTATTTCAAGATAAAATATATTCAACTAGCTTCTGCTCGCGACTGACTCGTGAAATTTTGGCCCATCGCGTCGCATCCCATCGCTCGGCCGTGGTACCACTTCGTTTGCGCTTAGCGTTATTTTTCTAAGGGTCGCAGCGTGATGTTAAATATACTCATAACCTTCCTCCAGAATTGTGCTATCAAATGCAAAAAAAAAAATTTTTCAAATCCGACTGAATAGTTCCAGAGATTACCAACTACATACGGACAAACAAACAAATTTTACGTATGTTTTCCCCAATTGTAAACATTTTTTTATGCTTGAGTACGAGGCTTTTGACTACGTTATATGTGTATATTTTATCTCTTTTTTACTGACTTCTAAAAAGGAGGAGGTTCTCAATTCGGTTGTATTTTTTTTTAATGTTTTATTTTCTATTATTTGTAATGTGCGTTTTTTTTTGTGCAGAATAGTTCCTATATTTTTTGTGTTCGTTTTCTGTGTCATGTTTACCGCAAATATACCTACGTTTATTTTCTTTTGCTTTCTCTTTATAACATCATAGTCATTTCAACATCAGCCGTTAAGTTCCAATATTAAACGAATTTAAGCAAATAATTTTTGCAGCTGGCAAAATAATCAGCCCAGACATATATTTTACGCTTTTTTTATTCAAACCGCAAGATAAAATTGATACGACAGACGCTTATAAGTAAGTAAATTCAAAAAAACTTACATGTAATATTTTGTTTAGATAAAAGTTACGTCACCCATGATCTCAAAGTCTAAACAAGGATGTTCATTTGCGCGTAAAAAATCAATGGTTTAAAATCATTTTGGTAGATTTTTATAAATCAAGTTGCTTCTGCTTCGTCAGCGTGAAATTTCTTATTTCAAGATAAAATATATTCAACTAGCTTCTGCTCGCGACTGACTCGTGAAATTTTGGCCCATCGCGTCGCATCCCATCGCTCGGCCGTGGTACCACTTCGTTTGCGCTTAGCGTTATTTTTCTAAGGGTCGCAGCGTGATGTTAAATATACTCATAACCTTCCTCCAGAATTGTGCTATCAAATGCAAAAAAAAAATTTTTTCAAATCCGACTGAATAGTTCCAGAGATTACCAACTACATACGGACAAACAAACAAATTTTACCTGTTTATAATCTAATATATAAAATTCTCGTGTCACAGTGATAATTACCATACACCTCACGAAACGGCTGGACCGATTTGTATGAAATTTTTTGTGCATATCGGGTAGGTCTGAGAATCGGCTACTATTTTTTTTTTTTTTTTTGCAAAACGACGTTTGCGGGGTCAGCTAGTTATATTGTATTATACAAAGTGTTAAAAAAATAAACTGACAAACTATAAGAGGTGCTTTAGACCATCAAACTGAACAACTTTCACTATGGGACCAACACTGAAATCACGAAAAAAACATCGGATGTTTCATACATTTTGGTCAAGTACTTACGTATTGAACTTTTGTATTAAACAGCTGATTTTTTTCGTGATTTCAGAATAGGAACGACATAAAATTAGAATGAAACGACCGCGCTATAAAGTGACCTGCCTCCCACGGTTTTTTATCTATACTAATATTATAAAGCTGAAGAGTTTGTTTGTTTGTTTGTTTGTTTGAACGCGCTAATCTCAGGAACTACTGGTCCGATTTGAAAAACTCTTTCAGTGTTAGATAGCCCATTCATCGAGGAAGGCTATAGGCTATATATCATCACGCTAAATCCAATAGGAGCGGAGCACCAATGAAGAATGTTTCAAAATCGGGGGATTTTTTTCCTATTGAGAGCTTCCGCTGCGTGCGCCCGGTTAAAGTTTCGCAAAAATCATATATGACAGAATTGTTCCCCTATAAAAGCTTTAAAAAAAAGTCCGCGACAGCATATGTCTATCTTTTAAGGTTAGCTCACTATAACCTCTTTTATGCTAACCAAATTTGTTCTAAAATAATGCATTATTTGCCAAGGTGTTTTTATAAACATGGTATTAATCCTTATCCAAATAAATACGTTATTCATCACATGTATTTAATTTTGAACAAAATTGCCCTGACATCATTTGATTTCAATGTATATCTTAGGAGATATCATAGTTTTAAAATAATACTAATAATAAAGCTGAAGAGTTTGTTTGTTTGAAACGCGATTTGAAAGCTCTAAATCTCTGGAAGTATTGGTCGCATATATATAAATATTTTTGCGTTTGATAGCCCAGTTCTTGAGGAAGGCTATATTCTATTAAACTTGACGCTAGGACCCTTAGGAGTTGAGCAAAAAGAAAAAAAGTCTGAAGTTTTCGCCAAGCGAAAACGAAGTAATAGCGCAGGCCGGCGACACGTTGCGACGGGGTGGGTCGGGGAATCAAAAAAAATTTACGCGGACGAAGTCGCGGGCAGAAGCTAGTGACTTGATAAAACATCAAGATCTCTTTAATATTAGTATACAGGGTGTGGCGTAAATAATGAATAGGTAACCCTGAAACTGTCGACTGGCCAGATTACCTATCTGGCACAATCTGGCATAATCTGGCACAGGTATGGTGATATTCACCATATGCCCATGGATGACCAAATTATCGATATTTTGAATAAAAATCGTACTTACTCATACATAATCAGCTGCCATTTCTACAATTAGCGAAATTTTCTCGTTCTGTTTTTTTATGTTACTACTGCTGAATATTTGTGTCATCAGACCAGTATCAAGTTTTTTGTTATACAACCTAATCTAAGATAACTTCGCAAAAAATACTTAATCTCAAATTTGTACATGTTTTCTAGGGAATTATGGATTTTTGGACCCCTGTATCGAATCCTATCCTACTTCCAACTTCCTACTTCCTACTATTCCTACTTTCCTACTAATAATATTATAAATGCGAAAGTTTGTGATGATGGATGGATGGATGTTTGTTACTCTTTCACGCAAAAACTACTGAACGGATTTTGATGAAACTGTACAGTAATATAGCTTATACATCAGAATAACACATAGGATACTTTTTATCCCGATATTCCCACGGGAATGAAACTTACGCGGGTGAAACCGCGGGGCGTAGCTAGTATAATTATATGGTGATACTAGCGACCCGCCCCGGCTTCGCACGGGTGCAATACTGATACTAAGTACAGGTATTTCAAGAATGCCAGCACGCGCCGCCGCGGCCGGTACCGCAGCAACCGCTATGTCCCTGCATTTTAAATCTGTAATATCTTCGAAAATATTAATTTAAATTACATGCTGTAAAGGGCCATATTTATCTATATTAAATGCACAATGTATTTAAGGTACTTAATTGGATAAGGATTAATGCTGTATTGCTTAAAATCGCTTCGTAAATAAGCCATTATTTCTCGTAAAAAGTAAAGGATAAAAAATGATTATTATGGGTTATCCCTAAGAGATAGACATATACCATTGCGGACTTTTTTGTAGACCTTTTTAAGGTGTACAATACTGTAGTACATTATTTTGACCTATCTCGTAGGGTTCAGCCAGCGTTTGAAAAGTAAGTGCAAAAAAATGTGTTTATTTACGACATCACATGCATGCATGTATTATATATATAAACCTTCCTCTTGAATCACTCTATCTATTAAAAAAAACCGCATCAAAATCCGTTGCGTAGTTTCAAAGATCTAAGCGTTCAAAGGGACAGAGAAATCGACTTTGTTTTATACTATGTAGTGATAAGTGGGGTAAATGATAATCTGGCCCGTCGATAGTTCCAAGGTTATCCATTATTTACCCTGTATACAATACAAATGTGTTACACACATAAGCCTTTAAGAATAAATTCTGTAGGTAAATGATGGTGAAAATCGCATCAAAATCCGTTGCGTAATTTAGAAGAACAACGCGGTCATACACACACTAAAAGCGACTTTCATTTATATCAAAGAGTAAGAGTATAGATACCTATATGTAGATAGATGGGCGATGGAAGATTGTGTAATTGATAGCTTTTAGCTATCAGTTAAAACATCAATTTAGCTCTAATAATTTAAAAAACCAAAGATCACAGTAAAATCTTTCGCACAGAAAGATATAAGTCCAAATCAGTCACTCGTTAAAACCAGATTAACATTTGACAAAGAAAACTAACAATTTATCATTGGATATGTCCGATTGTTGGTTGACGGATGTCGAAAACAACAAGTTGAAAAACGCTAATTTCCTACTAGATTTTTAAATTAGTGACTTATATTCAACAAACACCCAATGACCATTTTCCATATTAAACTTTCATCCTCTACTTATTAAGGGTTGAATTTTCAAAAATCCTTCCTTTAGTGGTCGCTTTCGTTATATAAGGAACTCTTGTACAAAATTTCATGCTTCAGACCCAGCGGTTAAGGCTGGGCGTAGTCTGTCAGTGAAATAATGAACATAAGATTCGTTTGTAGGTATAAAGTAGGGAAGGTAAAACCTTTTCTTGATACAAAATTTCGTCTTCAACGGAAATTGTTTATTCTTATTTTTGGCTAAGCAATAAGAATGTCTAACATTACCTACCTATTCAGTAATGATGAAGTGGAAAACATTGAACACTTTAAAAAAAGTTAAACTCCATTATCTTATTATTCATTATTTTTTTTAATATTCATTTATGACACTAGCTGACCTGGCGAACTTCGTAGGTACCGCCTCAGTTTTTTTGTTAATTTTTCCCATGTTAGTTATTCTGCTATTCGGGGAGGAGGAAAATCCAACAAATCAAACATCATAAAAATCGGTTCAGCCATTCTTGAGTTATAAATGGTGTAACTTACTCGATTTTGATTTATTTATTTATATAGGTTACTAACTGACCCCGCAAACGACGTTTTGCAAAAAAAAAAATAGATAGTAGCCGATTCTCAGACCTACCCGATATGCACACAAAATTTCATACAAATCAGTCCAGCTGTTTCGGAGGAGTATGGTAACTAACACTGTGACACAAGAATTTTATATATTAGATATTAATTGGGTATTGTAATGAAAAAGTAAGATTTTCAAAAGTGTAGTCTTGCTGCATATCTACAATATTTTTTGCAAATTAATTAACATTCCTCCGTGGACTGAACGCTTTTTTCTAAAAACTGTTAAAGTCAAACGACACATATTTTAAAAGTTTATAAGTATTATTTGTTAGTGACGATTTATTTATCTAATTTGTGCATTCGTTTTAAATTGGAGGCAATTTTATTTCTATTAAACATACCTGAATAGATACTTAGCTGCATAATATTTTTGTTGATAGGTGTTGGTGATTCGATCGCTACTGTCTTTTTTTTTACTTAATTTTGTGTCATGTATTTGTATTTATAAATATCAATAGTAATTTTATTTGCACTTCACAAAATGGAAACATTAAAATTGACACGTATTTAATTCGTTTCATTAAATCATCATCAGTAGTGTGTTAAAATATTTTAAATTTAGAAAACAATCATGCAGGTTGGTACTCCTGCTACCTATACAATGTCCTAATGTCATAGTCCTACCTACCTACCTAATCCAAACCCGCTTTAAGTATTTTAAATTCAGTTAATAAAATTACCAAGTTTAGAATGTCCATGTTACCTAACTGGAATTGAACTTTAGTTTAAATTATTTATGGTTTGGTGAATTTTAGGCCTAAATATTTTTTGATTGATATCCTTAAGTTTGTTTTATTTTATTGCTGTTTTTAATTCAATTTACTGCGTTGTATTTTTTTTAATAATAATGCATTTAAAAAAATGTCATCATCGAAAATCAAGTAAATAATTTGCCGGAACGCCTTTGATAAAGTCAACGAGTGGAACTGAGAACTTTTCTTGATGATATTTGACAAACACTAGAATCTAATTAGCCACGGATACACTATTAATGTATAGGTACCTACATATAATGGTAGTCTTCCACCAGCATGACTGTAAACCGTAGAGCTTAACGATGGCGTCCCTCAGGGTGCTACATTGAGTTCACTATCATTCATGAATGGAGACGTTATTTTTGGAGAACCGAGTGGAGTAACATCGATCAAGAGTCGAGTAGGACCGAGCTCAGGCGCGAGGCGCGCGCCTACAGCACATCGTTGACCGCACACACACCACTTGACCGCTAATCACAACATACCTGCACAAACAAACGTCACAGAACTATATCCTTCGACTACGAACGACGCTCAAGCACTCTCGTCGGGACCTTCGCCACTCGAAAAATCAGCGGGTGGAGGGCGCCCCCCCCTCCCGGCGATCGATCCACGCACCTGTACGGCGACGGCGGATTGTTCGCCAACTCCAGCTTGCGGTACTCCTCTATCGGCGACAGGATATCCGTGACGGAGAACGGAGTGGAGTGCTGGAGCTGCAGCTGGGACAGGTTCTGCTGCAGCAGCGCCGACTTGGGCGACAGGCTCATCGCCAGCTCGGCAGCGCTCAGTTCCGGCAGCGCCTCCGCCGGACACGGCGAGTAGTCGCCGCCCTCCGCGGACATCCGACCGGCCGACACTCGACGCCACTCGACGGCTCAGCCTCTAGTGGCTCTCGGGGCGAGAGTGGCGGCCGGAGCCCCCGGCGCGGGTTACGGCACTCGAGGGGCCCCGCCCCCGGCCGGCGCGCGCTCCTATGGCGCGGGCCCCGCGCTTTGATTGGCGCGCGGCGCGGCGGCCGGGCGGGTGGGCCCGGCGGGTGGGCCCGCGCCGGGCCGGGCCAGTCTGCGTCGCGCGGCGCGCCAGTCGCCACGAGGGGGGGGCGCGTGCGGCCGCCGCCGGCACGCTACATGTGACAATCAGCTTATATATCCATATTGTTTATGTTTCTTGTCTGTTAGGAATTTGTATGTGTACCCTTTTGTGTGCGTCGAATATGAACAGCTTCGTTATCTACACACGTATGAATAAGGAGTAACAGAACTCTTTACGGACAATTATGTTAATTCGTAATACCTAACTATTGTGAAATTAGTGCTACTGAGTTGAAACAGCGCAGTGGATAGATTTTTAAGATATCTACCTATCTAGCTTCATTTCCAACTATATAAATCATTGCTATACCTTTTGTCAAATCATCTCTACTCTCATACTTTATAGTACCTAACAATAGGTACGTAGTTAGGTATAATGTTACACCAACGTAAATGCTTACCTATAGGCACCCATTTTCTTTTATGGAGTATCTGCCATCATCCAGTTTTCGTCATATAAGTACCCACTGACTTGGCTATTTATATCACTAATTGTAGAGCCCGTTCAATGATGATAATAGCCTTGTGAGATGTGTTATCAATGTGTTTAACCTAGTTCTACCTACACACCTACCTATTACGGTTGTAGCTGTAGAACCTGTTTTACAATTAAAATAATTGACTAATTTGGGGTGACAAGGAAAATTCAAATTGTGCAAGTTACAAATACCTAATATAATAAAGTAGGTATCTACTACATACCTTCTGACTGACAAAATATTGGAATTTGGAACTAATCTGTGTTATCTTAAGGTTATCAGTTCGTTGATTCATTGTAATAGAAAGATAGGACTGATGCATAAAAAGCGTAGCAGTCTACGGTCGTAGACAAAGCGTAGTAGACTACGCTCGTAGACAAAGCGCGGAAGGCCACGCTACGCTGGAATTCGTAGCGTTGCGTAGGCTGCTACGAAACACTGATACGCTTTCTAGCATTAATAGAAAGTGCATAAGATGTGTCGTATTTTTTGCGAGTTACAGAAATTAATGAATAGTTGTTAATCCAGGTGGATTGCTACTATTAAGGAGTACTATTAAATAGTGCATTATTAATTGACCACAGACGCAAAAATAGGGGTGTTACAATTACAAGTTACAAGATGTTTTTCTGACTGTGTGTTTGTGCAATTGCAGCTCCCAAACGGATGGAGCGATTCCAATGCAGCTTTTATTACTATAACGCTGGTTTAATCAGGATGGATGGTGATGGTATGTTTGATGGCGATCTGTTTAGTCAGTTTTAATATTATCAGGTTTTCTTTAGTATTGGGATCTCAGTAGCCATTCTACAGGTAGATAATTAGAAATTTATTTCATTTTCACGCGTTTTACCGACTTTTTAGAACAATATAAGGGGACCTTCATCTGATGCTGCAACCAGGACAATCTCCAGACTAGGTACCCAAGTCCTCGACAACATACCTACAGCAGAAGTAGGTACTTATCGTGTTGGGGTTCATTCGGTTGGTCTCGATGAGTACCTAGTTGTTATAATTGTTTTAAATTGTAGGTATTCGTTTTAATTTAAGGACTGTGCATCTTTCAAAAATTATGTATTTTGTGCAAAGTTCTTATCTACACCCATTTTATTTATTTATTGGAACTCCAACAGAGGCTACACAATTATATGTAAGTATACATAGAACAGGGACAAATACAATCATTTAAGTATGTCTTATAATCTAGGTAGGTACAGTGAGTTTGACGAGGTAAAACTATTAAAATAAATAAAAAAACATAACTCGAGAATCATGCAAAGGAAACAAAGTGAATTACATAATAAATTAATAATAAGAAATAAGGAATGTAACCATAAAAGACAACAAACAAAAATAACAAAATATTACGTACTTACATTTATCACACAGCATGTATCGCAAAGGTGTGATCATTTATTATTTTAAGGGTGTGGTACAGACCATCAAGCTGACAAGTTTCTCCATGGGACCAATGTCGTGATCGTGAAAAATTAATCAGCCATCCCATATATTTGGGTTGTTATGCTGGTAACGAACTACCAAATAGGTACTTAGCTGGTGTTTCGAAAGTAGGTATTCAGTACCAAATGGTTTTCAAATTAGTCATTATGTTTCTTGTTATATTTAAATCAGTATAACTTTTTACATAAGTAGGTACGTATCATCTAAATTGACACAAAATGATTAGGCTGCTTTTCTGTATTTCATGTAGGTAATAGATCAACTGAAAAAAACGTCTTGAGTTAATAAGTTATCCATAAATTTTATATCAGTTCAGATTTTTATGAATATTTAGCTCAATTGTTTAGTTATTTTTAAACAAAAGTGTTCATCGAGATCTGAACATAGTAAGTAGCTTCTTATCTAATAGCTTTGTTTGATGATAATTTAGTAGATAAGTAGGTTATGTTTGATACTTAAGGGGACTACAGGACTTAAACGCAAAAACGCAAGTTTTATAATGCTTAAAAGTATTGATAGTCTAGTAAACAAAATCAGAGAAATATGTATACCTATGATATTCTTCAGGATATAAATAGTGGCCCCGATTCTGTTGTTCACAAACTAAACTAAATTTAAGTTCAGTGCATCTTTTTCTTTCTATTTCATTATGAAAAGGACAGAAGATAAATATTAGTTTAGTCCTGTCAAATTAGGTAATCCATAGACAAGTTTATACGTCATTAAAAAATTGGCTACTAAAAATACGTCAATTTACGTCAGGCGCTGACTAATTACTACTAGCACTAGTAGTAGTATTAGTACCTACTAGCACTAGTGTTTTATTTTTTTAGTCCAAACAATAGATTTTTTGTAAATAGATAAATGCTTCACATTTTACAATAAATTACCGGCGTTGTGTCATCGCGCTTCTCTTTCTTTTTTATGCAGTCCGACAGTGACCGCGCTGTCATATAGTCCCTTATGTAGTTCTACTATTGCGTGTTTCATAGGAACGGAAATGTAGGGAATTAAGTAAATGTGACGCTTATAGGGCTTCCTGTACATGACGCCGGAGCCACACCGGCGGCGCCAGACCGCAAGTTTATGTAGGCATACACCCACTATTTTTTTTTCTCTTCTTTTTTTTAGTGTTTCTGACATTTCGAACTTAATGTTTATTTTTATTATATTCAATCGAGTTTTAAGTAATTGTTGAATATTTTAATATCAGTAGCAACATTTTATTGATCTCTTAAATAAATTGGCAACTATAGTTTTGTATAGGTAATTTAGAAGCATTTTTTAAATTTTGTAAACGTAAGAACCATGAATCCGTTTATTATGATTTTTGATATTGACTTGAAAGAGCATAGCAGTTGAGAATGTGTCATGGTCTCTTAAATGTCTCACTGATGGTGGCGCGTGTGTTGGATCATTCGGTTCCCTACAAAATTGTTGAGCTGGATGGTGCTGATCCATGCGTCATGTTCGTGAACGGGCGCTGTCGGTTGAGACTGGTCATCTCTTAACTGCCAGAACTTATTTTTAATCATAAATTTTGAATTGTTTCTTCATAAAATTGTTCTCACATTATAGAAGCAACAAGAATAATGTACCCAGGATTTTGTAATATCTTGATTTAAAAGAGTGTCCTTGGAGTTTCTTGCCCGTTCTTCTCCAAGAGATCTACGTTTTGGAATGGGCAACTAGTTTCAACTTTCTAACTAACTGACCGACTAGTTCATTTTGACAATTTTAAAGTGCCTGTAAATGGTTTAATTGAAATAAATGCTTTGAGTTTGAGTTTAATCTATACTAATAGGTATTATAAAGAGGAAAGATTTGTATGTAAGTAGGTATGTTTGTAACGAATTGGCTCAAAAAGTACTGGACCGATTTGAAAAATTCTTTCACCATTTGAATGCTACATTATCACTGATTAATGTAGGCTTTTTCTTTTTTTTCCACCCGTGCGAAGCCGAGACGGGCCGCTAGTAGGTAATTAATAATATTATTGAAAAAACGAATAATAAAACTAATATAGGTAATAAATAGTAAGTATTAAAGGAGAATCTAGTCTTAGCACCAATGAAAACCACACATATTATGTAATTAGATAGGTATTTTATTATAATACCTACAGAAACAGCTATGGCGGCTCATTTCAAATCGCTGTGTCAAAAAGTTATAGCGATATTTCGTAGGACTGACTGGACGCTAAATAAGGGTTCCGACCCTTGCATAGTTAATCATTTTAGTGGTCTCAGTTTGAATATTTTCAAATGTATGCATTCTCATGAAGTCATGATAACAGGTACAATACCTAACATAATAGGTACCATCGAGCTGGCCTGATTATATACCGAAAATCTTGAACAGCATTAGCTAGTTTTCTTATATATAAAAATCAATTGCCGTTCGTTAGTGTCGCAAAAACTCGAAAATGGCTTGACCGATTGTGATGAAACTTTAGTAAGTTGTTGTGTGCATGCCCAAGAAGGTTCATAGTAAAAAAAAAATGGAGAAGTTATTGCAACGCTTGCTGGGCATTAGCTAATCATAATATCATTCTTCTGTACGTGTGTATGCCACTGAACTCCTCCTAAACAGCTGCACCTATTTCGATGATATTTTGTGTGTGTGTTTGATTGGGTCCCAGGGTGGTTTAAATTTACAATTAGACCGTGGCGCTGTTCGGGCAGCACAACGTCTGTCAGGTCCGCTTGTAGAAATATAAATTCTTATAAGTATCTATGACGAGCTCTATATATCTATAGGTAAGGTAGACTAGAAGTTATCTTTTCTATTTGTAAGTATAATGTCTGGATCTACCAAATATTTTGACTGTGAAATCACCTACAGCCCAGGGCCCTAATTCACAATGACCACATAACGATTCCTTATTGAAACCATTTAGTAGCTAATCCCGCCAATCTCGCGTTGATTTCACGCGGTTTGGTTCATTATGTCATAGAGAATTACGGCCCTGAAGATTTGTGTTGGACTTTTTTTTAATGAATTTCTAGCTAAATATATTTTAAGGACATTGTGATTAAAATATATTTAGCTAGAAATTACATTGTGATGGGCACGCCGCGATAGCGGCGGTAAGACCCCTCTTTGAGGAGTGGCTAGAGAGGCGCCACGGCGCCCTTACCTACCGCCTGACGCAGGTCCTCACCGGACACGGGTGTTTCGGGAGGTTCCTGCACATCATCGGGCGGGAGGAAACGCCCGGGTGTCACCACTGCGAGGGTCGCCCGGAGGACACGGTGGAGCATACGGTGGCGGTATGCCCCAATTGGGCGGAGCACCGCCGTGTTCTCGCAGAGGCGATCGGCAGCGGCGGCGACCTCTCGCGCCCGGCCCTGGTTCAAGCCATGGTCCGGGGCGAGAGGGAGTGGGAGGCAGTCACCTCCTTCTGCGAAGCAGTCATGCTAGCGAAGGAGGTGGCGGGACGGCTGAGGGAGAGGGCCTCACGTCCCAGCCGCCGCGGGAGACGCCCCGGGCGTCGGGAGCCGCGAGACGACTCCCGGCCACCGTAGGCGCGGGCCTGCGGGCGGAGAGTAATGGGTAACTCTCCGTCCGATCAGGACCAGGCCCGTGCCGGACGGCGCGTACGTGTTCCACGCGCGCCTCAAAGAGATGTCAGCATTAGGAAGGGGCCCGAAAGGGCCGAAGCCTGCCGGGGCAGCGGGATTGTCCGAAAGGGTTACCGCTACCCCGGAACACAAAGGGCTAAGGAAGGAACACGGGTGGGTTTTAGTCAGTAAGAGTCTGACACTCCCTTCTGCTCCACCCAGAGCGGGAGGGGTCATTGGATGATTTCCCATCCACAAAAAAAAAAAAAAAAAAAAGGACATTGTGATTCGTGTTGGTGGGTACATATGTTAATAAGTAACGGTATAGCCACGCAGTACCATCGATCACTAGTTAAATGTATTGCATGACAATTTGATATATTGTATTTTACGTAGGTATGTGCCAAACGTATAATGTGAATTTTGTATGCCTCAATGGCGGGACTTACCAGACTTACCTGTAACTAACACACCATGATCTTATGAACCTATAGGTAATCCACAAGAATTTATTTGAACTTTAGTATCACTATGCTATATAACAATAAATCATGATTAATGGTTGTTTTTTTTTCAGACCCATTCCGTTTTGTTTTCAAACATTTAATTTTCAAATAATTATGTACACTACCTGGTAGGTGTTTGCAGGTAGGTACTTTGTTTATTTATTATTTATTTATTTTACCACTTATGTAAGAGCATACTTAAATAAACAGACAAGAAAAAAACAGCCGATCGATTCTGTAAAAATCTCACCGTGAAAAGTTAGGTGAAGTGAGCTTAGAGTGAGCTGTCAAGAGTATCAATCCCTAGCATCAGGATGACACTGACAGCTCACTCCACGCTCACTTCACACATAAGTTTTCACGGTGAGATGGTTACAGAATCGCACTGTAGAACAGAAAAAGAGGTACAAAGGTGATACTTATTTCTTGAAATCTCGATGCTTAGTTATGTGGGGTAATCACTGAAAATCAGCGCTGTGCTGTGGGTCTCCTATAGCAGAGCATCATGCTGAGTGGGAGCGTTCTTGCCACAGTCAGGGCGTGCATCTGTCAACTGTTTCTGTTTTGTGCTCATGAAAATAGATTTTTTTTCTTTATTGTTCGAGTTAATTATCTTTTTGTATGCACTTGTTTCTGTGACAAATAAATCTAACTATTTTTCTTTCTTTCTTTCCTTATTTACCTCTGTGTCTTCTATGAGGTACAATAAGCGACACGAATGATGGTATCAATGTCTCAGGTACAGTCGAGTTCATTAATATATTGACAGTGACAAATTTTCAAAATATTATAAGCGTTAAAATTATGATCATTATAACGCTTGTAATATTGATACTTTGTCACTGCTAATAAATGAATGAACTCGACTGTACCCGGTCGTTAATATGCAGAGTTTTAGAAAAAGACTGAATCAATCACAACAGGTGATAAAATCTAAACATACATAGATACCAGTGGCCCGTGGGACCCGTGGCTAAATAATAACAGCCGCACAGGTCGATCAGGTTAAGCTACGCTTGCCGCGGTTGATCTGTGGATGTGACCATCTTTACATCCGAAACCCCTCCGTGCCTCGGAAGCCACGTTAAGCCGTTGGTCCCGGCTGTCATTCGTGGATCTTTGACAGTCGTTACGGGTTGTTAGAAGCGTTACCAAGGGGTATCTTATTACCCAGTAACTGGGTTGTGGAGGTCAGATAGGCAGTCGCTCCATGTAAAATACTCCATGTATTCACCTGCATCCGGTTAGACTGGAAGCCGACCCTAACGTAGTTGGGAAAAGGCTAGGCAGACGATGATGGATGACATTCATACGAGTTTAATGTATCATCATCTTCATTTCAGCCCGGCATCACCCACTGCTGGGTATACGCGTCCCCTTTCGTCTGCCATACATCCCTGTGCTGTGCGTCTATCGTCTAGGTGTTTCCAGCGACTTTGACGATATCCTCAACCCAACGCGCTTTTGGAAGTTCCTGGTTTCTTTGGCCTAACCTTGGCCACCAAGCGGCCAAACATACATACATACATGCAAATTAATAAAATTGATGTGTCTGATTGTGTGTGTTGAAATAACAGCTTTTTACTAAAAGTATATACTTACAGTACGTAATAAAAAATTTTAAAAATTGTCTGTCTGCTTGTCCGGCTAATCTCCGAAACTGCTGCACCGATTTTGAGATTTGGCATGGTGATACTTTAATTAAACCCTGGGGAAGGACATGATTTTTATCGACATACCACGCGGGCAAAAGCCAAAAGTTAGTCAGAAATAAAATTATCCGGAAAAGAACCGGAGGCTCTACCGACATAGAGCTTGCAGAGCAAGCTGAAGTGGCAGTTGGATGTTTGTCGAAGGACCGGTGGTGCAGACGAGTCTTGGAGTGGACACCGCGTATATTCAAGCATGCTATGACGACCCCAGCTGGAGGAACCGATGACCTTGAAAAGATGTCTGGGACAGACCGGATGCGGAAGGCGTAGGTAAAGGTGTTGTGGCGTAGCCTGGGGAAGGCCTATGTCCAGCAGTGGACTGCGATAGGTTGAACTGATTGACTTAAGTGATAGATACGACGCGGCGACAGTCCGCCGTAGTACAGTAAGCTTCAAAAGAAAAGGACCCCCCGTCATTACCAACGGGGGGTCCTTTTCTTTGAAGCTTACTGTACCTAAGGTTGCTGTATATCTGAGGGACAATTCCCGTAATTTTAAGAACGTTCACAGTCTGATATCAGTCTCAATCTGTCAAAAATACCTCTAATTTCCCTACATTTTGACAAGTTTTTGGCATTTGTTTGTCGCCGAGATGAGACTGCGACTAGATTTTGAACGTTTTAAATTAGCAGAATTGGCCTACTGACCACATGCCAATCCTGATCGGCAACGTTCGTCACCGACGACGGCCGAATGTTGTGTTCGTAAAAACGCGGGTGCGGTCTCACTCTTAGTTGCCCGCGACCGCCAGGTGCGACGGCGGCAACGAAGGTTTTGGCAACCGGCGGCGTGTAGCGGTCATCCGTCATGACGTCACCGGACGCTGTCGGTAGCGTGTCATGTTAAGAATGTAACCTTATAACTTGCTGACTGGCAAATCGTCATTTCACCACAGTATGTGCTTATTAAGCGCACTAATAAACTTAACTTTATTTTGTAAGGTACCACCACAGATCTAACTCCATCTAGATAAAGCAAGAGCAACTACTTCACGTGCAAAAAATCGCACCAACTTACGTACAAAAATCGTAAGCCGCCACTTTCGCGCTCATCCCTGTGTACTGCTGGCTGGGTGAGCGTGGTGGGTGAGAAAGAGCGCTTGTGACGTCATAGTGGGTAGTAAAAAAATGGCACGCTTGGTTTTCATACAAATCGTGATACTTGCGTTATTTAAGTCAATTTATATCTGTGGTCAGTAGCCTATACCTAGCCTATACTAATGCTATAAAGCTCCCTCAGAGACGACGCGATCAATTTCTATGAAAACTTCATAGAGATTGTTCTACTAGAGTGGCGTCGCGCCTATCTGCAGGAGCCTTTAATGACCGCAGACATGTGCCTACTATGCATGGGGTCCTGAGTTCGATCCCCAAGTCATGCCATGTGTTATTACGTACCTACATATTTCAGTTTCAGTCAGGTTTTTTGTTTCTCAAAGCAGCTTGGAGTCTAGATTTGTGCCATGTTTATGGAAAACGCAACATACGCAGGAACTCAGTCGCTCTGAAAGAAAAACTTTTTAACAAAAAAAAACAACCGACTTCAAAAAAAAAACACTACAAAGTGTAAAATAACTTTAATTTTAATTTCGGAAGTCGGTGTCTTTGGTTTTGTATTTACGTTTTTGCCACCGACTTCCAAAATTAAAATTAAAGTTATTTTACACTTAGTAGTGTTTTTTTTTTGAAGTCGGTTGTTTTTTTTTGTTAAAAAGTTTTTATTTTTTACTTTTTATAGTCAGAGTGCATCTCATGACAATTCCAATAAGCCCAAACACGGCTAGAATACATGGTTTTATTACGAAGTTCCGGTACCTACCTTCCAGCTTCATCATCAGATCGGTTTGATGGTACCATTTTCGTCAGAACCATTTATTTAAATTTGCTTCGTCGTAGTCGCTTAACTATCTTAATCGAGATATCTTATCGCCACCCGTGAAATACTTATTATCATTGAAGAGTTCCTGTGGCTATCTGTGGTCTCCTTCATTAGTTCCACTTCACCAAATTATACTTTTTGAATGCAAATGCTTGACATGTTGATGAAAATACCAAAATTGCTATATGTAAGTATGCCTATAATATTTGAGGAGTTCCCTCAATTCCTCATGGATCCCATCATCAGAACTGGATTTTGACAAGAATGGGACCTATCTGGAAGCATATCCTTTCAAATAAAAAAAAAAAATGCAAATCGGTTCATAAATGACGGCGTACTGAGGTAACAAACATAAAAAAAAACAACCAAATTGATAACCTCCTCCTTTTTGAAGTCGGTTAAAAATATTTAATAGCAATACGTTCGCCATTCAATCAAAAAACTTAACTGCGTAGCTACTTACCTATTCAAAACCATTCGACAGGTTACCATACCTAATAATTATCAAAACTGAGTAATTGTCACATTTCGATCAATTTGACCTTGCCCCCAACAAACAACTGTCGGAAGAATTGCGGTAGTCTATTTGATAAAAAGCCTAATTTTCGGGTTCTCAAATTGTTAACAGTGTATACAGGGTTATTGGAAAAACACCAGCAACTTCTTAAGAGGTCATTAGTAGTATTATCAAGAGTAGGTAACTCATCATTATGAACAACTTTTATTATGGGACCAAACCTGAAATTTTGAAAAAAAAAATCGGCTGTCCCTACATTTTGACGAGATATACCTAGGTACGAACATAAATGTAGGGAACAGCTGATTTTTTTTTTCGCGATTTCAGGTTTTGTCCCATAGTAAAAGTTGTTCATAATGATGAGTAGGTACAATGACCTCTTAAGAGGTTACTGGTGTTTTTCTAATAACCCTGTATAGGACTCATACGATAACATTGATTGATGTTCGATTCGGTACGGAAGCGTATCTAATAGGTTTGAATAGCTAGCTGGTGAAATATGGGTCTAACTATTGTAAATCCTCTCAGCCTACCCCTTCTAGAAAACAGGGACTTAATTAAGGACTTGCCTGTCTTGTTAATTACTTTCTTAGGCTACCTAGTATACTCGTAGGTATATATTCAACAAATGAATTCGTTAATAATTATAACAGGCTTGAGGAACAAGGTGTAAAGTTCACTCATCCTTTATAGAAAAGGGAGGATCCTCCGACCAGACGGGTGTTGTGTCTGTTGGGCTACTGCTTGATGATATAATATGCTTGGTGCAAAATAAACGCTGCTTACGTACGCTGTGCTGGATTTTCCGTGACGTCAGTATGATGGCATGGTGTGTAGTTCGTATGTGGCGATGTTAATGCACCAGCAGTCCAGCAACAAAAAGGAGAACAGATTCCTCATTTTTTAACCGACTTCAAAAAGGAGGAGGTTATCAATTCGGTTGTATTTTTTTTTTATGTTTGTTACCTCAGTACGCCGTCATTTATGAACCGATTTGGATTTTTTTTTTTTATTTGAAAGGATATGCTTCCAGATTGGTCCCATTCTTGTCAAAATCCAGTTCTGATGATGAGATCCATGAGGAATTGAGGGAACTCCTCAAATATTATAGGCATACATATAGCAATTTTGGTATTTTCATCAACATGTCAAGCATTTGCATTCAAAAAGTATAATTTGGTGAAGTGGAACTGATGAAGGAGACCACAGATAGCCACAGGAACTCTTCAATGATAATAAGTATTTCACGGGTGGCGATAAGATATTTCGATTAAGATAGTTAAGCGACTACGACGAAGCAAATTTAAATAAATGGTTCTGACGAAAATGGTACCATCAAACCGATCTGATGATGAAGCTGGAAGGTAGGTACCGGAACTTCGTAATAAAACCATGTATTCTAGCCGGGTTTGGGCTTATTGGAATTGTCATGAGATGCACTCTGACTATAAAAAGTAAAAAATAAAAACTTTTTTTTTTGAAGTCGGTTGTTTTTTTTTGTTAAAAAGTTTTTTGAAGTCTGTTTAAATTTAAAAGATAGGTATCTTTTTTCTACATTGGTAATAGTAGGCTAGTACCTACGCCTACCTCATAAAATGTAGAGAAGAAAAATACAGCTGGCCGGTGGGTTTATTAGGGTCGCTAGGATTTCTACATCCTTAATCTGATAGTAGGCTTGAATTTCTTTATACGCGGTTACACTGCCATCTAGTGACAAGTAGAATTATCATCTCTGTCAATGTCCCAACGATTCCACTGTTGCAGTCACGTTTAGTTGTAACTACATTATGCGACACTAATGCCCTCTATTGGCCAATTTGACAAAAAACTAGCTATCAATTTCATCTCAATTCATTCATTTCATTTCAATGTTCATTTCATCCGTTCACGAAAGAAGTCTCGCAGACACGGCGCCATAAAGGCATGCGATGCGACGGAATCATACATGTTTGATTTTTTTATATATCTAAACAATATATTATTATAGGCACTGGTTAATAAAATGCACAATCTTCAACAGAGAAAGGTGTCTGGGGTAGGAGATCTACTATTACTAATTAGTTCCATTTATTGCCACGGGACTTCTCTCGTGAGACGGATTTTTCCGTTTTGAATGAAGATCTGTCAATTTTACTTTTGTTTATCTGTTTTCGTCTCGTTTTCGTTCGCTTTTTCCTGCTAAGTTTATTCATCAAAAAGTAAAATAAACTTATTATTATTATTAATTTAGCAGGAAAGAACGAACGAATACAGATAAACAAAAGTATTTAAAACTGAATTACTGAAATCAAAACAAACAAATACGAATTGGATTTACACAATATTTGTGTAATTTGATTCCTGTTGTGCAATTTTGAGCAAGTAAAAAGAGTTTCTTAAAAATAACTGGGCATAATAACTTCCATTGTCATTTAGAACAAAATAGTAGAAATTGAATTTATTCGTCGGACACCCCTGCGCGCAGCTGGCCACATTCTGCTGTCTCCGATTTCAGCAAGTATGTAAATGTCATAGTATTTTATTTTACAAATTTTTACGCTAACGACGACCCGCGTTGAGTTTTTTTACGACCGCTCGTGTGTTTTGTGTCGGTTTCTGTGACGTAAACGTAGTGATGTCGGCGCTGGGGGCTCATAACCTCCGCGCGACCCGCGCTCGCTGCATCACGTAACGACGGGAGTGCCCTGATGGTGAGACAAACCGCAATGGTGCTGAGTACCGAGTGGGCGCAGGTTGAAGTCGTTGATCTCACGAATGATGGAAACGGCCTGGGGTTTAATCTGGTAGGCGGACGCAGCACAGGGGTCGTGATCAAGTACGTGCTCCCGGGCGGCGTCGCGGACAAGGACGGGCGCCTGCAGAGCGGGGACCACGTGCTGCAGGTGGGCTCCGTAAACCTGCGCGGCTTCACGTCCGAGCAGGTGGCCGCCGTGCTGCGCCAGGCCGGGCCCGCCGTGCGCCTGCTGGTCGCGCGCCCCGCCGACCCCGCCGCAGCTCTACGCGCCCCTCTCCCTGGCACAGCTCTCGTACCAACTAAAATCCTCGGCGACCCAGAGCAACTGGACCGGCACCTCATAGAGACTGGGTATGGTGCTGTGTACGACCTGTCTCAGTGCTTCACTGACTACATCAATGCTCAGAACGGTGTAACGAATCCCAGCATAGTGGCGGCTGCTGTCAGTGTTATTGGTGACAATCCTCAACAGATTCCTGACCACCCCATCATATCTGACGCCATCTCGCCCACCATCACCATCACTGTGCCTGTAGAGATTCCCAACCAGCCAGAGATCGAGCTTGTTCATGTGGATTTAAATAAGAATGTGTATGGACTGGGTATAACAGTAGCGGGCTATGTGTGTGAGAAGGAGGAACTGTCCGGGATATTTGTGAAGAGTATTATTGAAGGCAGCAGTGCCGAACAAAGTGGTAAAATTAGAACTAATGATAGAATAATAGAAGTTGATGGAGTATCCTTAGCTGATAAAACAAACCCACAGGCAGTGGAGATTTTAAGAAACACGGGCATATCTGTGCACTTAGTGTTAGAGAGATATCTGAGAGGTCCAAAGTATGAGCATCTTCAGCTAGCAATATTTAATGAGGAGCGTCCTACGTCCCCGTCACCGTCTGCAACAACCTTATCCTGGTTCCCAGTGCCTTCCCAAGCTGAAAATAGTACAGTAGAAATTGAACCTGAACCTGAATCTAACACTACTATAGACTCAAATGTATTAGAAATTGTTGATACACAAGAACTAGCACAAGAACCAACACAAGAAGAATTAGACAGAAGATTTGATGAGATATTAGCAGTTGGTAAAGAGGAAATCAAGAAAAAGTGGGAAGGAGAAGTAGGTCCTAACAAAGAAATATTAGTTGCTGAAGTGAGCAAGCTTGAGGGTTTGGGCATCAGTCTCGAAGGCACGGTGGACGTTGAAGGAGGCCAGGAAGTTAGACCTCATCACTATATTAGATCTGTGCTTCCTGAAGGTCCGGTTGGTCAAGAAGGCAGTCTTTCTGCTGGCGACGAACTTCTAGAAGCAAACGAGTACCGGCTTCATGGCTTAACTCACACAGAAGTAGTGAATATCTTGAAGAAGCTTCCAAATAGAGTCCGGTTAGTTTGTGCACGAAGTAGCATAGACAGCGGTCCTCGTCCACTCATAAACTTAGCACAGGACAGAGAAGGTTTTGAAGCGAGGAAGATCATATCTGGCAGCCTAAATAATTTGACAACTCTACTCAAAGCGCAGTCAGACACTTCAATCAACACATCTAGCACGGCTACATTAACAAATCATTCAGGACATTCAAAGAAGTCTCGTTCTTTGGAGTGTGTCTCGGGCCTAGCCATGTGGCAGAGTAAAGAAGATATAGTGGAACTGTTGAAAGGTGATCAAGGTTTGGGTTTCTCTATTTTAGACTACCAGGACCCTGTAGATCCTCAGGGTACAGTCATAGTTGTACGTAGTTTAGTGCCTGGAGGTGTAGCAGAGAAGCATGGAGACATCTCACCAGGAGATAGAGTAATGTCAGTGAATGGTGTCAGTATTAAGAATGCAACCCTGGACCAAGCTGTGCAAGCTTTGAAGGGAGCTCCTCGAGGTGTTGTGAAGGTTGGAGTAGCCCGGCCTCTGCCTCCACAGGATCCTAAGTCAAAAAGTACCACAACACTGAACACAAAGCCAAGTTAATCGTCGAAAATGATTGATAACTGTACTAGTCAACTTGAGTCATATCTGTATGCTTTAGGGTCTACATATCGAGGAGTATGGTGATGGCTTGGGGGAATCTGACATATTGCATGATGCTGTATTCACTTAAACGAGTTTTCATAGCTTTAGAAGCTTTCAAATATGGGGTTTCATTGCAAATATGTGTCAAAATAGTCATTCTTTTTATATTATTTTCACTTGTATTTCAATATTGTGTTAATCAATATGTCAGATGCCATCCATGGTTTGTTAGAAAGTCAGTAGACATAAGTTACACAGAGAATGCACGACAGAGCTCAAAACTCGTATGATACAATAATAATTAACGCTTTACTAGTTAAATAGTATTATGTAAGACTCACACATGTCATTTTAAATGCACATTTTAAAATTTATGTATGCATTTTATTGACTTGAATTTTTGTAAAACAACAAGGAGGATGATAAAAAAATAAAATGCTATACAGTCACTATTAATATATGGTTATTTTTTAAACCAACATTTAAATAAATATACAGGGCTATTTGTAAAACACCAGCAACCTCTTAAGAGGTCATTGTACTCATCATTATGAACAACTTTTACTATGGGACCAAACCTGAAATCGCAAAAAAAAATCAGCTGTTCCCTACATTTATGTTCGTGTAACTCGTCAAAATGTAGGGAACAGCTGATTTTTTTTTCGCGATTTCAGGTTTGTTCCCATAGTAAAAGTTGTTCATAATGATGAGTACAATGACCTCTTAAGAGGTTGCTGGTGTTTTACAAATAACCCTGTATATCTAGAATATTCTGCAACTCTTGCCGAGGGAATTAAAACTATGTTAATTAATTTTCAAAAAAGCTAGTTTTGTAAGAATTCAAGTCATTCAAAGTAGTGATATACCTATAATAATTTTACACAAAATGTTCCCTGTATTGGACAATCTTTTTTTACTCTAGATTGTAATATCACGTATCTTGTAGATATTTACCTAAGGGAGCAATTATATAAAATAAAATTTAATGTAAATATGAATATTCGAATCTCACTACACCTGCATTGGATAGTATTAAATAAATATACATTATACATTAACAATAAGGATTTGATTGTGAATTGAGTTCTTGCCTATTTATATTTTTTGTAAAAATCTATTATGTTGTAAGTACCTATTGTGTATAGTTTGCAAGTAACTAAGGACATATACAAAAAAATATTTACATAACAAACTAGTATAAATAGAAAAATATTTTAAAAAATACCATTTTAAACCACTTATAGTACATTTTGTTATAATTTATTTTCTGTGAATAAAACTTGAATATAATCCACCAAAAAGTTTTTTTTGTTATGGTATGTCTTTAGATACATTACCAGTATGCATTTCTGTATGTTTGTATATTAATGCACTAAAACTAGGTGGGCACATGTGATATGAGTGTTAAATGTAGGTGTAATAATCTGTGACTCCATTTCATTGTGATGAAGACGCACTAAACTATAATCGGTTCAAGGATACTCAACGAGACACATTAGAAGTTTTTCTTTTTATTACGGGGCCTTTAGTGTTTAGTGGCCGATCATATTTTGTTCAACATACATCCTGACACTGACCTGAAAATTGCAAAAAACGTAAGAAAATTTGAATTTCGCGATCTACCTTGGGGCTTCCCCTTTAATACCTACTACTTGCGAAAATTAGTCAAAAACACTTCAAAGACCAGAAGACTTCGAAGACTTTTTATTACTTACCTCCGTTTTTTTATTATAAATTAGTCTGTTTTCATCCCTAAACTAATTACCTAGTATTAACTTGCATTTATTTTAACAATCTGTACGCCTACTGATCTATAATTAACAAATTATTTTACTCACTGATCTGTTTTTAACCGACTTAAAAAAAGGAGGATGTTATGTTATTGTGTGCACACGGCTACACATCAAGCTATACATTTCCACCTTTAGCTGACCTCGCATTGTATAGGTTTTACTTACAATCAGAAGTCAGCTTATACTGGTTATGTATAGCTTGATGTGTAGCTGTGCTTACACACGGTCAAGTCACTGCATTATTAATAGATATAAGACATCGCGTGTCTGATGTTAATTTCCTTTAAATTATTTACCTATTCATGTCTATGATTAGAATTAATGTTATCATTTGTGTTTAATATTTGATACTAGCTTTTGCCTGCGGCTTCGCCCGCGTTAAGGTCGGAAATTATCCTACGGAAATGTACTACCGGAATAAAAAGTATCGTAGGTATGTCATTATCCAGTTCATAAAGGCTGAACGCCTGTAAGGCGTGAAAACGTAACAGACAGTCACTTTCGCAGACATTCGCAGTTATAATATTAATATGGATTTAAAATTTTAAAGATTTTTTTTTAATTTTACAACGCGTGCACGCGTTAGCGTTCCTTCTGACTTTTTTTCTTTTTGTCCGGCTCCTTAAGGTCCTAGCGTGATGTTAAATAGCCTATAGCCTCCTTCAAGAATTGGGCTATCAAATGCAAAAATAATTTTTCAAATCCGACCGTTAGTTCCATTCAGCTTTATTTTTAGTACCTATAGCTATAGATAATCATTTATAGGTGGAAAACTACTACCCAAGGCAATCGTGAAAGACCGCATTACCTATATTTCATACACCAATTTTCTATTTTAATTTATATAAACTGGCTATTTTAAGAGTCACGTTCATACCGGCGAAGTTTGTGCTTCACGGGAATCGTTTTCAGAAACCATTCCGCGTCTGAAATACCGATATTTTGATACAGAACTATAAATAAAGATTACTTACGTATTGATTTTTAAGGTGATGCGTTCATCGCCGTTCCAGGCATGATATAAACGATACAAGAATATTGCATAAGCTTTCGAATTGGCATACTATTACTTAATACCTAAATAAGGTGTTTATTAAAACAAACATTTTATTTTTTCTGGGACCGATGATCACGAGGCAAATTCCCGTGATTAAAAACGTTTAAACTCTAGTCGCAATCTCATCTAAGCGATAGTTAAACTTGTAAAAAATGTAGGTAATTAAAAAACCCGACTGCGGTAAAAAACTCAAGTAAAAAAAAGCTAAAAACAAGCCAATTTTAAATTAAATAAAAGTTTGAAACAGGCATTTGAGTTTGAAAATATAAAAATGGAATGGATCCCGCCTGTTTTATTTCATTTAAAATGGGTTTTTAATTCCTTTTTTTTTATTTCCTGCAATTTAGTTTACAAATGTGAAATATTTCGCTGACGATTTAGTTCGTGTTTTTTACGATTTGTCACTTCGAATTACTTTTAACTTTAAAAGTTGTTTATATTTTTGTAACCACCTTTTAAAACCCTTTATTTTGATACCCCACTCGATAGGTGAAAAAAAAACATTTTTAAGATAATATGGCGCCAAAAATAGGCCATTTTAATTTTTTTCAATTTTGATAGACCCAGTATCACTCACAATTAAGACGAATATAATGGCACCTCTCAAGCTGAAATCGATCAAGCCGTATAGGCTACAGAGCGTGCCAAAGAAATATACATACATACACTCGAAAACCATAACCCTCCTTCTGGCGCAGTCGGGTAATTAGAGGTGTTTTTGACAAATTGAGACTGATTACAGACTGAGGACGTTCTTAAAATTACGAGACTTGCCTCTCTGTTTTAAATCATCGGTTATTAAAATAAGTACCTACCTAATTATTTTTTTAAATTAATAGAGTATAATTTGGGTAATGTACTTAAATTAAAATAATTTGTGGAAAAAATAAAGCCATTTCAGGCTATCTAGATCGTTTGTTTATTAAGATTAATTAAATTACATAACTGGCGAAATGTGGGTGTACTAAAGGTTCATCTCTGACTAATCCTTTGGGAATACATGCAAGAAAAATTTAAAACGTCAGTAAAACTAAAAACTGTCGGCGTCGCTTACCGTACCACACATAGCAAACGTATCATATTTGACGTGCAAAGGCGTGCGTGACTGGAGTAACGTGAAAACTACTTCGATCCCACACTTTACTCGTAAACCTGACCAATATCGTAGATTATAAACACCCACACACACACACACACTCTTTTAAAAATTAAATAATGCAATCACGGTCAAAAATAAGTCTTGTTTAAAATGTGAAGTGAGCGGTTTGTTGTGTAGGAGTGTTTGTATTAAATAGTTTTTTTTTGTATAATCAAGACAGGTGTAGGGATTGTAGCGAGTTTTGTAGATAAAATAACCTTGTGATTCTTTCTCTGTTATGGAGAACTGCATTGGATCAACACTCCCTGGACTCCTAAACCGAGCAAACCTGCAAATTTTTTATAAAGGCTCTATAACTTTTGAAATGGTCGTGAATATTTTAGTACGATGATAATATAATGGCTTCAAAATTACATAAAACTTACTCAACCTTCCTCCTTTCCTTCCTTTAAGTCATTATTTTAATGTTTGAGGCCTTTAAGCCTAAAGAGTCCTTAATCAAGCCACACAATATCCCTTTGTCTCTTCATCATTTTTAAATCAATCTACTTCTGCTATGAAATAATCCATACTAATATTATAAATTCGAAAGTAACTGTCTGTACGTTACCTTTCACGCCTAAACCACTAAACGGCACCCTAATTGCGTAACACACGATCAATCACAATCTGTTTCATTTTGACAGTTCAACAATATTCATTGCGTTATTTACGCTGTTGAGCAGACACATTTTCCGAAAAAATTAAGCAATGGATTAGGAATCTGTTTCAAAATGATTCGGATTATGATTGATCGTGCGTTACGCAATTAGGATGCGGATTTCCGTAAATTTTGGCAAGGAAATAGTGGCATCCTGGCAAAGTATAGGCGTTTTGTGATAGCAACCAACATCCACGCGGGTGGTTTAGGTACTTTGTGTATATCGTGAGGAAACCGACATGTGCTAGAACCAAAAATTCGAAGACATGTGACATCTGTCAAACCGCACTGGGAATACCCCACTCCCTCTCATAGAGAGGAGGCCTGTGTCCCAGCAGTGGGAACACTATAGGCTGATTATACTATAAGAGGTATGAGGAACGGTGTAAAGTTCACTCAACCTCCATAGAGCAGGGAGGATCCTCCGACCAGACGGTTGTTGTGTCTGGCGGGCAACTGCCGAATGATTCATGTCAGGCCGTTGTACCAATGCCAGTTGCGCGGTAAACTCTGCTTGCGAGATGCAGGATTTTGTGACGTCAGTATGACGAGTTGTTCGCATGTGGCGTTGTAGATACCGCTACAATACTACTCGGTCGAAGCCGCGGGCAGTTGCTAGTACTTAATATATATAATGTCGGAGACGTGCTCCGATTGCCTTGAAATCCTACAAGTTAGTGTAATTAATAAATGTCGATAATTGCCCGATAATGTAATTGGAATAATCGTACATACGATGCCCTAAAGACAGGCCTACCCAACTGATCAGTGATGTATAATAAGATTTATTTCAAATATAAATGTAAGTTTAATAGCTATGTATAAATAATCATACACTGGCTGTAATAAACTTTGACGACATTACAGTGTAGTGCACGTAAAGTATACAAGTAATGTAATTTTTATATTTTTGTCACGAACACCTAAATAAATTGCTCTCCATTGTAATGTGGTCGACGTGGGAAAAAGTAATATTTTTGTATTAAGATAAACTTCAATAGACGAGCGTAAATAACTAGGAAAGACTGCACGCTGAAGGAATTTAAATACCATGTAATATATAATTCGCCTGAGAAAGCTACTGAAATTTTGCGAACATCTTTCTAGCTCCTTGCTGGACACCTCAAGAATCCCATAGACTTTATGGGATTCTTGATGGCATAGAGCATAGGTTCTCAACGTGGGCGATAACGCCCCCTTGTGGGCGTGTAAGACTTCTAGAAGACTCAGAGAAAATTATACTTCCTATCTTACGATTATACAGGGTGTCCCTGGAAGTATGGATCAAATCGAATAGGAGCGTGGGCAAGGTCATTTCCAAACTTTTTGTTCCTGAGAATGATTGATAATTGAGAATTATTTTACGGTTCAAAAGTTGTGACCAATTTTTTTCAATCGTTTCGCATAGTGCTCAAAGAAAAAAAATCATTTAAAAAAAACTATCAGGGCTGTCTAAAAAACTTTAATTGACAGTTCCTGGTAGTTTTTTTAAAATGATTTTGTTCTTTGAGAACTATGCAAAATGATTGAAAATAACAAAAGTTGGTCATAACTTTTAAACCGTAAAAAAATTCACCAACATTCTCAGGATCAAAAACTTTGGAAATGACTTTGGCCACGCCCCTATTTGATTTGATCCATACTTCCCGGGACACCCTGTATAATATTACACGTTTAAATATAATCGTGGCAGTAGCTGTGTCAGACTCGCGACAGATAATAATAATAATAATAATAATCGTTTATTTATAAAAAGGTACATTTACAATGAATAGCTTAACAATTAAAATAGCGCACATTTGCTAATTCGCCTGAACTAGGTTGAACCTGTGCTTCAGGCTAGAAAGTGCATAAATACTTAATGTAATAAATTAACAATGATTATAACTTAAAAAAAAAACTAAATTAAAAACTTGGGTAAATAAAAAGTAAAATAGCATGTTAGCAGTTCTATTTGCAGACACTAAGTAGGTCTTCTGTTTGTGCATAGTCGATGGTTAGTAAATAATTAAGTACAATTTTCTTACAGCTATAGTAATTTAGTTTATAGATACTTAGTTTTCTATTTAATCTATTGTACAGGAATGGGCCTAAGAATGTTAAAAATCTTTCTACAAAGACATGTTTTGAGGTTGCATTAGACATGCATACTAGATCATTCCGTCTCTTGGTAGTATTGTCGGCATTGTAGGCAAGCATGGTGTGCTGTTTTAATACTAAGTGCATAATGAAAAGCTGGCGAACAGTTAGTACATTGCAGGATTTATATAGCAGATCAGTGGGAAAAAAGAAGGGATGGATGTTTGCTACCTTTAAAATTGATGAGATTGAGATGGTACCTTAGTAAAAAAAATGGGGTGTTCTAGAAAAAAATATATTCTCAAAGTGGGCGTTTGGCAATATGAGTTTGAGAACCTATGGCATAGAGCAAATAATCCATTTGTTATGACTTATGACGTTAAAAATTTAAATTAATTAATCTTGTCTGACGCGTGCAGTCTGTAAAAACGGCAGTTACCTACATCACACCATGAATCTTCCGTTCAGCCAGACTGACATAGAAATTAAAATGTCTAATTCACCGAATCTAGGAATATGTGATATTAATTTTAATGGGTGGTAATTTCTTTTGCCATACAATGCAAGGGAAGGCTTGCGTGCGTCTGTGTACTTTGTTCTATAAAGAACATAATTCATGTTTATTTATGTTGTAATAATTATGTATGAGCACTTCCTGTGTATTATTTATAGTAGAACAATGTTTAAATGTAAATTCAGGGAGCTTAAAAAAAAACTAGCTGCTTTATAGGTCTAGTGGTGGCAAGCGGTACTGCTTAGCATGAGGTCCTGGGTTCGATACCCAGATCGGGCAAAGTGTTACCGAGTTTTTCTATCTGAACATTCTCAAGGAGTCTGGATTAGTGCCCTGGGGGGCGATTCTACTAATTTGCAACGTTACACGTTCAATTGTGTTATAATAACGGTTCGATTTCGATCGCCGTTCTATAGTTACCTATAAAGTCATTCTACTATTTCCTAAGCAAACATTATTTCGATCGATCGTTGGCTTAAACTAAAACGTAACCTCAGTTGAATCGTTGTTCATTAGTAGAATATGAAAACGCTTAGCAGCCGTGATTCCTGTGGTTCCATTGCGATTTTTGAACAATTTTGTTAGTAGGTAGAATCGGCCCCCAGCTGATAGGCTGGCCCCGATTTCATGAAGCTTACTCATCTGGCAAAGTGTGGGGGTAATATACGAATACTCCTGCCCTTTTCTCTTCGGAAATAAGACTTGATGTTCTCATATTGCGCTGAAAACCAGCGCTGGGGCTCTGTCTTGCAAAGTGTTGCATAATGCTGAGCGATAGCCGTTTTGCGTGGATGTGGCGCATGTTTCCCCCTACCGTTTATTAATTTATTTTTTGTATTTTTGTTCTTTTTGCGTCATGTTCACCGCAAATAAACGTATTTTCTTTCTTTTTTTTATATTTAAAAAAAACATACTCTCTTATCCAGTTACTTTAATCAAAATCAAAAGTCATTTATTCAAATTAGGCTAGGAATCAGGACTTTTCGAACGTCAAAATTACAAAAGACAGTCTCCCCAAAACGCCCGCCCTTCACCACTTCCTAGTGCTTTCGCTGAGGAGAAGAAGTGGCGCAACAAACTCCCCAGCAGCACCCTACAAACGAGCATCATCACATATTCCTAGGCATGTAACTACAATATAGATAAACTAAATAGTTTAGTTACGGCACTTGTATTATAATAAACGACTCACACTTAGTCTTACACTCAGATGTAACATAAAGAGGATAAATATATAAATAACAAATATACTTTTGTTTTCATGTAACTCCCTTTGGTTCAGCACAGGCGATTACCTACATTGTTATCTACATTGAATAATAAACTTTATTGTTACTGTCATAAAGTGCAAAGTTGTGTCGAACATCGAAGCAGTCATCAACATCTGCTTTACAGAAACATAAAATTTTTATTTAAAAAAAAAAATACCCTATGTCGAAAAGTCCGGAAAATTATTGTCGGGATTGTCCGGACGGATGATTGTACAAACTTGCATCAGCACCCTAATTCCGTGACACTATCAATCATAATCTGAATAATTTTTAAGGATATTGCAAATCCATTGCTTCTTATGTTCAAAAAATCTGTCTGCTAAACGACGTAAATAACGCAATGAATGTTGTTGCCTAGCCTTTTCCCAACTATGTTGGGGTCGGCTTCCAGTCTAACCGGATGCAGCTGAATACCAGTATTTAAAATGTAACGACTGCCAGTAAAAATTTCAGTATCTTTACTGTAAGTATGTGTACCTAAAAAAAATATATTTTCCATTGCATAGTTTAGAAATACGCTGTACGCTTCTATAGACGCGACGTCTATAGGTAGGGGATAATTGAAATAAAAACTGGAACGGCGTCGTAAACCTTCTACGTTAGACTGTATGAAATAGAGAAAAACGCGAAGTAGCTAGGGTTGCTAGTACCTACACAAAAATTAAAAAGCTGCTGGAATTTGGTTGTTGTGATGTAAGTGCATTCCAAAGTGTCCAGCAGTATAAAGTTGATATTAGTTTAGTGAAAATAACATCAATTGGGAAAAAAGATTTGAATTTGAAATGGTGAATATGTAGCCGTTAATATGGCACATCGAAATTTATTAAAATCTCTAGCCCGGGTTGGCCCGGGCGCATTTTTCGCGCACAGGATTTTCAACGCACTCCTTAAGGTGAATGCAAAGTGGTAGACCGCGAAATTCAAATTTTCTTACGTTTTACACTGCGCGATCACCTCGCCAAGAGTTGAAAATCCTACAGTGTGTTTTTTCGTCGCGCTCTTGGATGCGCTGTGTTAAATTCTCAATGCTCAACACAGAGAGTTGAAAATCCTGTGCGCGATAAAATCCCGCCGCAATATTTTTACGTCGTACGTTGTCTACAGTCTCTTTCTATAGTGTTGTCTAACTCCTTCTCTTATGAACTCTCCTAGATCGTCAGCCATGTGGGTGCCCAATCTGCCGGTGGTGATGATTTCAGCTGCGGCGGCCACTGCAGGCGGCGTCTGCTTATTCAAGTAAGTTCCACTCGTTGTCCCATAAGTACCTAATGTTATCCATATAAAATATCAAAGTAAAACCGTTTTCAAAACAGCTAATTTATTAATAAACTCGGCTGTAAAGTTTTACCAAACTTAAATAATTATCATTATGTTAATACGGGTGTAACTTTAGGGCTCTCCCCCACAGGTGCGTTACTATCGGTCGATAATATCGGATGCGTTATTGCGATATTTTTCAGTACATTTTGTAAGTATTAGAACGGCCACGAATTTACACACAAAGGACGACGTAATAGAACTTCCTACTTCTATTACGTCCTCGCTTGCGTTCCTCCGTCCTGCGATATTTCGATATGAGTTCATAGACCATTTTGTATTAGGGCGTATACGATCTTACACACACCTGCGTTAATATCGTAGAAACATGTAGTGCGGGCCCGCCTGTAGTGTTGGTTATACGCACATGCTAGAAATATTGGACGATAAAAACCAGATGTGTGCCAAGGAATCGGGACGCAATAACGCATCCGATATTATCGACCGATACGGTCAGTGGGTCGTCTTAGGGGCGGGGTTTAAACAGGCATCACATTAATATTATAAAGGCGAAAGTTTGTGTATGTGTTTTTATGTTTGTTACTTCTTCACGCTTAAACGGCTGGACCAATTTTGATAAAATTTTGTATGGAGGTAGCTGACACCCTGGATTAACATAAAGGCTACTTTTTATCCTAATATTCCCACGGGATCGGCACTTATGCGGGTGAAACCGCGGGGCGCAGCTAGTACGTACATACAAACGAATCATGACTCCGGTGACCTTCCAGAGACTTCTACGGCGGCTCACCTTACGACAAGAATGTCAGAGCTGATGACAAGGTCGTCATCATCACGGGCGCCAATAGTGGCATCGGCAGAGAGGCAGCTTGGGACTTTGCCAGGAGAGGAGCTAAGGTATTGGCCCCGATTCTGTTGTTCACAAACTAAATTAAATTTAAGTTCAGTGCATCTTTTTCTTTCTATTTCATTATGAAAAGGACAGAAGATAGATATTAGTTTAGTCCTGTCAATTTAGATAATCCATAGACAAGTTTAGATGTGATAAAAAAATTGGCTACTAAAAATACGTCAATTTACGTCAGGTGCTGACGAGTCTGTTGATCAAAATATGATTCGCGATCGTATAAGTATTTACAGAACTATAATCTGAAGAATCATCAATACAACTCTAAAGATAGAACTGTCGTCAAATATCATGATTTCATGGAGGAGTCATTCAACATGCCATGTTTACCTGAATCCCATGATTAAACACTAACATGCCTTTAAATTTGCAACTTCGTTCGTTTTGCAGGTGTTCATGGCATGTCGTAACATGGAGAAGTGCGAGGCAGAGCGTCGCAACATCGTGCTGGAGTCGAACAACAAGTTCGTGTACTGCCGGCCGTGCGACCTGGCCAGCACCGAGTCTATTAGGAAGTTTGTTGAAAGGTAAGAACATGTTTTAAAGTTCAAGTTAAATAACATTAATTTCTGGTAGAAAAATGCTTATGGCACTAAATCTGCCTCTTCATCATCTGCCTAGCCTTTTCGCAACTATGTTGGGGTCGGCTTCCAGTCTAACCGGATGTAGCTGAATACCAGTGTTTTACATGGAGCGACTGCCTATCTAAATCAAAACCAAAAGTCATTTATTCAAACTAGGCTGAGAATCAGCACTTTTCGAACGTCACTTACAAAAGACAGTCCCTCCAAATCGCCAGCCCTTCACCACTTCCTAGTGCTTTCGCTGGGGAGAAGAAGTGGCGCGACAAACTCCCCAGCAGCACAGCTGTCTTTTCAGTTAGAAAATATCTGACCTCCACAACCCAGTTACTGGGTAATACGATTCCCCTTGGTAAGACGGGTTGTCAGACTTTCGAGCTTCAGACTACCCGTAACGACTGTCAAAGATCCACGAATGACAGCCGGGACCAACGGCTTAACGTGCTTTCCGAGGCACGGAGGGATCTCGGTATGTAAAGATGGTCACCCATCTACAGACCAACCGCGGCAAGTGTAGCTTAACCTGATCGATCGACCTGTGCGGCTGTTATTATTTAGCCACGGTCCGCCTCTTGTATGCTTAAAATATTAAATACATTTCTGTAAGCAGGTTTATGCAAACACTTTTACACGTCAGTAGTATTTTTTTAACCACATAGAGGAGGTTGGTTTTACCTATCCGATTACTCTAAGAGAAGACATCGAAATAAACTCAGGTCTCTTTTAAGGTCCAGACAGTATCTTGGTCAGGTCATGCGAGGAACCTATAGATCAGTGCCTGAAATGGTCCACCACCAATGGTCCTGGAAGCCTGGAACCACAGAGATTTAAGTGAACCTGTTCAGTCAGTGCATGCATTTGTCAGAAAGTGTGTTTAAAAAAAAATGCTTATCTACAAACAGCATGGGAACCTAGTTCTCCGTCAATAGAACAAACAGAAATTTGTTGTTCCTTCATCAAGGCTCAAGAAAATAGGTGGCTCGTTTAGATGCCAATGTATACGTTTTTACAATAAACTTCTAACCACATTCAAGAACTAAGCCTAAGTAGATTCAAATCTTTTAGAAAGCGTAAACTATGCCAAAAAGCCTATTATATTCCCTAAAGTACATGTCTGGTGGAACAATGGGCGATTGTCTAGGTAGTCAAATAAAATGTTCAGTAATGATTGTTATATTTTTATAATCGCCGTATTGTATAGTTTATCAATTAGTAAGTTTCAGGAGTTAGGATCTTGCGGAAATGGGTAAAAATAAGGTTTATATGCTGAGGATTTTTCTTACGGGGTGTCCTGCGTGAGCGACGAATACGACGCGACGTGACGCTGCGAACGCGACAAACGCGATCAACTCAACGGCATACCCTACTTGCGGCCTATATGGCAGTCTGCGGCGAGACGCGACGTAACGCGTTCTTGTTTTGAGGGCGACCAGATGCGACACCACGAACTACGAAATGGTTGATTCAGAAGCGTTGATCGCCGCAGTGCGTGAGCAAAGATTCTTGCGGGACAAAAAAAAACTTAAGTCTGTAGGACTTTAAATATGAACTTTCAAGCAAAATCGTAATGTACGTCTCCATGTTTCAAGAAGTAATGACCAAAATCACGTAGGACATTTGTCGCGTGTAGCATCGCGTCGCATTGCATCGTGTCGTGTCGCGTTGCGTCGCGTCGCGTCGTATTCGTTGCTCACGCAGGACACCCCGTTAGTTTTTTTAGTATAACGCCATCTGTGAGCGAATACAGGTACTGATTGGTGATATGTCTTTGTGAGGCTAATGAAACGTTTAAGATTTTGTTAGTCTGAGATCATATTCTTCAGCTTTTTGGATATTTCTATTTGTTTAACAAAAATGTAAAGCACTTATTGTTTATCTATTAAATACTTACTAAGTGTTACTAAAACATTTTTAGTACTTCCCGTTAAAAATGACAAAGCGGAAGCTACGATTGAGTACTGTTTTTTTGAGAATTATGTTACGCAAGTAGTAGTGAATTAATAAATCTATAGTAATTTAGATCTACATTTTTAAATCTTAATGTAAAACCTGAAATCGTGAACATTATCGATACCAGAATTACCAGAGGACAGAAACTGGACATGTCCTTTATGGTCGTATATCTCGTCAAAATGTAAGGACAGCTGATTTTTTTTTTCGCGATTATAGGTTTTGTCCCATAGCAAAAGTTGTTCATAATGATGAGTACAATGACCTCTTAAGAGGTTGCTGGTGTTTTTCAAATAACCCTGAATACAACGTGTAACGTTAAATGCACAAAACCACATACACCCCAATTAGAGCATGGAGTTAAAAGCATATAATGTTTGTGTACTTGACTTTAAATGTTTGTAAGCGCACCCACGATACAGGAGTAATTCCTAGTGTGGGGCAACGTTTAAAAAAAATAAAAATAATAATACAATGACCAAAACTATTTTTTTAAAGCTAACTATTTTTATTAAGAAAATCGTGTTGATCCTAGCATTAGTTTATGCATTCAAAATTGAGTCTTATTGCCTTAAAATAAGACTTAATTTTCATACTATCCGCCGATTGAGCCAAAGAAAATTAAAAAAAACCTATATCAAAAATTACTGAAATCGATTCAGTAATCAATTATGAACAAACTATTTTCAGGTTTTGCGCATTTTACGTTACACGTTGTTTAAGCTAGTCGCGCGGATAACTTTGCTTGCGCGATGCAGGATTTGTGTGAGGTCGTTTTTTGATGCGTAGTTCGCATGTGGCGTTGTAGATGCCGCCACAGAAGTACTACAACGATAGCACTCTAAAACGGCACCTGTAACTTGGCTGTTCTGTTAAACTTTACTATCATCTCCAGGTTCAAATCTGAGGAGCCCAATTTACACGTGTTGGTGAACAACGCAGGAGTGATGGAACCTCCTGCAAGCGTCACCAGGGACGGCTTCGAGATGCAGCTGGGCGTCAACCACCTGGGACACTTCTTGCTCACCAACCTGCTCCTAGACACTCTCAAGGTGAGGTTATAACAACGCAGGAGTGATGCGTATAATGTGTGTGAAACTACCAGCTAGATAAGCAAGCAAAAACTTATCAGATGGGGCAAAACAGGCTATAAGATTATCGGTTACCCTCATTAAAGTATTGTCACTTCCAAATCCCCTAAACAAAAGCTAAAACATACTATGTAACAATGTCATCCTTATCCTTACATAGCATAAAACAAAGTCGCCGAAATATCTGTACACGCATAACTTCCGAATGCCTGCACCAAAATTGGATAATTATTTTTTTGTTATGTTCGGTATTGCCAGGACATGAAAGAAAATTCCGGAAATTTGAAAAAAAAAAATTGCACCCGTGCGAAACTGGGGCGGGCCTCTAGTACAGAGGCCAGCACATAAAGCTACCCCAATCTGTCAGATTTTCCCAATTTAATATGAACCTTATTCCTTTGTACTAAAGTTGAAAATCTATCAAAGAAATTTGTCAGATTGGGGTAGGTGGACCTGCTGGCCTCTGTACAAGATAAACTTCAAATTCAACCAAAATTTTCGCATTTATAATAATATTATAAATAGCATGGGAGTATAATCAGCCTATAATGTTCATACTGCTGGGACACAGGCCTGAGAGGGAGTGGGCCGTAATCCACCACGCGGGCCCAGTGCGGGTTGGTAGATGTCACATGTCTTCGAATTTTTGGTTCTAGGACATGCCGGTTTCCTCACGATGTTTTCCTTCACCGTTTTGACAGAGCAGTGGTGATAAAATAATTTACACACAGAAAAGCGCATCTCTAGGTTCGAACCTACGACCAACTCATAGCCTCTTAAACCTAACATTGGCCCCGATTCTGTTGTTCACAAACTAAACTATATTTAAGTTCAGTGTATCTTTTCCTTTCTATTTCAATAAGAAAAGGACAGAAGATAAATATTAGTTTAAATCTGTCAAATTAGATAATCCATAGACAAGTTTAGACGTGATTAAAAAATTGGCTACTAAAAATACGTCAATTTACGTCAGGCGCTGACTCAAAGTCAAAGTCAAATCATTTATTTCAAATAGGCACTTAAAAGGCACTTTTGAACGTAAAAATTAAAAAATAGAATTGATTCTAGTCGCCCATTCCAAAATGTAGTTTTCGTGTGGAGAAGAATGGGCAAGAAACTCCACTGTTACTCTTTTAAAATGTTTTACAAGTTTTTGTATACATTCATTATATAATTATATGTGAAGACGATGCACCTAAAATAAAATTTAGTCTACCAAAAATGGTAAAAGAATTAAAAATATATCAGACTGGTAAATCAATTATGTGATAGATACATGGTGTCCACATATTTACAAAGATTGAAAAATTTTACTAGTATTTTAAAAAGTGTGTGAGTTACATTTGTCAAAGAATGTAAAAAACAATGTATTAAAAAAAAAATGTGTATGTATAAATTAAATTAGCAACCAGTTTGATTTTGTCTAGACTCTAGATTGTCCTATGGAGCAGGACCAGCATGTTTCCAAACATTGTTATCTTGGATATAATCCTCCAATTTATAATATCCTTGTTTACAAAGTGTACTTTTAATATGAGTTTTAAATTTTCTTTCATTTAATTGTAATATCTCAAAAGGTATTTTGTTGTAGCATTTATGGTGCTGCTGAGTCCTACGGTTAGGGCGCTTAGAGAGCTACTTATATGTTGCGAGGGTTACGCTCGAGAGCATGGCCTAGTTTATAATGATAAGAAATGCGAGTTCTTGGTCTTTAAGGCGGGCGGTGCTAAATGTCCTGAGTATGTGCCTCCGATTAGATTAAATGGTAATGATATATTGCGAGTGTACCAATTCAAGTACTTGGGGCATTATGTAACCGACGGCCTTGATGACCAAGTGGATATAGAGAGGGAACGTAGGGCGTTGGCAGTCCGTTGTAACATGTTGGCTCGTAGATTTGCACGCTGTAGCAGGGCAGTCAAAATAACGCTTTTTAAAGCTTATTGCCAAGTGTTTTACACGTGCAGTCTATGGACCAACTATACTCAGCGGGCTATCAGCGCCCTACGGGTCCAATATAATAACGGGTTCAGGATGTTGATGGGGCTGCCCCGTTTCTGCAGTGCATCAGGAATGTTTGCACAAGCACACGTCGATGGCTTCCACGCCATCGTCAGACAGAAATCTGCCTCTTTGCTCTGCAGAGTGCGGGAGAGCTCCAACTCCATCCTGAAGACCATAGCGGGGAGGTGCGAGTCTCCATTATTAGGCGATGTTGTTCGACGATGTATATCGAACAACCGCCTTGTGGCCAAGTAAATAGATAGTAAGTTTACTAACATAGGTATAAGTTATCTTTTTGTTTACTAACCAATATGGATGCAGATTATCCGAATTAAAGATTATTTTATTTATTTTATTTAACACAGTACCCCATAAAAGATGTTTGCACTTTAGATAATCTGAAAAAAGGTTGATCTAATTTATCTTTATTTCTAGTATTAAAATTATGTCTATCACTTATTTTACTAAAAAGATGTTGTGTGACTAATTTGACAGGACTAAACTAATATTTATCTTCAGTCCTTTTCTTATTGAAATAGAAAGAAAAAGATGCACTGAACTTAAATTTAGTTTAGTTTGTGAACAACAGAATCGGGGCCACTGTTTTATATCATTCTCTATTAATTAATTGTAGGTATGTACTGCTCTGAAGTGTATCAAATAAATAAATGAATAAAACACAGCTCATTTGCAGGCCTCGGCCCCGAGCCGCGTTGTGGTAGTAGCGGGCAGCGCGCACTACAGAGGTGACATCAACAAGGAAGACCTCAACTTCAGCCGCAAGTACGACGCGCCAGCTGCGTACGCGCAGAGCAAGCTCGCCAATGTACTGTTTGTTAGAGAACTGGGGAAGAAAATGCTGGGTAAGTTGATAAGTCATTTATTACATACAAGCCGTGTGCCTGACGGGATTTTCGTTCGGCAAAAATTACCAACTTCCATACAAACTTTTATCGCACTTTAAAGGGTGATTTTTCTAAAAAAAAATCCTTAGTATGCATACGCTAAGGATTTTTTTCGTGCGTGTCGCTCGTTTATGAGCACTTGAGTTTGACGCAGATTGCGGTATCGCAACGCAGCGCATTGTAAAAATCCCCCTGCATCACTTTCGCACATACAGGCGGCCACGCGCCACATTTTGTTGTATGAAAATGCGTTGCGCTGCGGCCCCGGACCATTGCGGCTGTATTGTGAACAGTAAGAAATTAAACTAAATCCTACAGCCAACTGTAGCTAGGGCTCACTTTCGTTTTATAAGCATCTCTTGTGCAAAATTTCGTGCTTCTAGACCCAGTGGTTAAGACTGAGCGTTGGGAGTGAATTAATTTAAGTGTTTCTTAAGATAAAGAAGAAGATAAAGTCACGCATGTATTGGACGAAGGGATAAACTGAGATGTATTTAGTTTACGCTACAACTTCAAACATTTTTATAACTTTTTCAATAGTGCTAGTCACTCTGAAATCAACTTAATTATCATTTCAAATAAAGTTTATATTTATTTAACTTGAAATAATATTAATTTAAAACATAGGTTTGAATAGACGATACGCGTATGTATGTCCTAAAACCAGTGTTGTTAAAAGGCTCGAGTCTCCCGAGTCTTCGACTCATTCAAGGCTCGAGTGTGTGTGTGTTTCGAAGGCTCGAGCCCGGCCTCGAACCCTTGTTCCGAGGCTCGAGTCGCGACTCGAGCTCTGTTTTAAAGGCTCACTACACAACATTATGCTCCAAAATAAATCTAATAAATATGTTATTAAAATATTGTATTTTTATTTACAAACTAACTTTACTGCATAATAACATATTTTTATTATAATTTTGTACCTCCCCCTATAGAGGAAACTAAACGCGCGGATCCAGTGTTATCGCTAGTTAATAACTAGCGATAACACTGGATCCGAGCGTTTTTTCTTGAACTACCCACATTACTATTAATATTATTGTAATAATTACTTGTATACGCCATTCGTGTCAAAATCACTGTGCAGTTTGCCTGGTTTAAAATACGTTTTCATCGTAGTTCTTAGTGGTGAAAATTTGTTAGATTTACAAAATGAATGAGGAAGATAATGTAACATCGGAAGACAACGTGTTTGATACTACTGATACTTCGCTTGTAGAAAATGATGCTTCAGCATCTTCTATGGTGTCGAAAAAGCCGCGTATTAGTTGGAAATGGTGTCATTTTACGAAAGAAACCAACAAATTGTTGTGCAAGGTATGCCGTCATACATTTTCTATTAAAACATCGCACTCCATTTTAAAACGGCATCAATCGCGTCATGGTGATGTTGATTCTATACAAAGTGAACAACACGAAATGGCGTCATCTGGGTCCTTAAAACATAAAAATCAACAAGTGGACATTAATGACCTTTTGATAAAGTTTATTATACACGGCCAGCATTCTTTCCGAATAGTAGAAGAACAGGAGTTTGTATCATTTTTATCAGCACTTAATAACACGTATCGTTTACCAAGTAGATTTCAAATTACATCTTCCATACAAAAATTATACAAAAAAAAAAGCAGCAAATGGTAAATATGATCAAAAATTTGAATCATAAGATCGCTTTGACATTTGATTTTTGGACATCTATAACCAACAAACCATATATAGTTGTAACTGCCCACTATACATCTAATAATGGGGAGATGATTTCTATGACTTTGGAATTTGATCTCATACCGTTTCCTCACAAAAGCGAGCAAATTGTTTTTAAAGTAAAAAACATTGTTCAGGAATTTGGCTTGCAAGGTAAATTAATTTCCATTACAACAGATAATGATGCAACAAATATTAAAACGCTTCAACTGCTAACTTTGTTTAATGAAGAATTTAAGGATATTATCCATTTAAGATGTATGGCTCATGTTTTAAATCTGGTAGTAAAGAAAGGTGTGGAAGAAGCCAAAGAAACTATCGTACCAGTCCAAAAATTAGTAAAATTTATAACATTTTCTCCTAAAAAAAAACAACTATAAGAAGAATGTTGTACGTCCTTAAGCATTTCTCATTTGAACTTGATAAAAGATATGCCTATCAGGTGGAATTCTACTTATATGATGTTGGAAAGAGCTTTGAAAATGAAAAGAGTGCTTAATTATATGTGTTTGGATTACACAGAGTTTTCTCCATACACTATTGAGAATTGGGAGATGGTAGAAGCATTGGTAGATTTTATTCAACCATTTTATGAAGCCACTGTTATGCTTTCAAAACACAATTATCCAAGTTTGTACTATGTGGTGCCTATACTTGATGTTTTAACAGAGCATCTTCTTAATAGACAAGAAGATGGACCAATGAAAAAATGTGCAACGGCCATGATCGAAAAATTGAATGAGTACTCCGAGATTTTAAACAGTGATTTGGCACAACTTGCCGTTCTATTATACCCGCGACTTAATAATAATTATTTTATAGCAAAGAACAACACTCAACCATTAAACAACTTAAAAACGCTTTATGACAAGCTCAAAGATAAAAATTTACAAGAATTGCGAAAAGACAATTTGTCAACACATAATTATGAACATAGTAGCTCTACTGAAGTTTACCCAGTAAAAAAAAGTTTATTTGCATCTATGTACAAGCAACCGGAGACTATAAATATCGCAGATGAAGTGGATAGATACATAAATATGCCTATTGAGCCTGAAAACACTAATGTATTGATGTGGTGGAAAAAATAACAAGAATTGTCTTTGTCAACCTTAGCTCAAATAGCATTTGAAGTTTTGTCTATACCAGCGACAAGCGTTCCTAGTGAACAAGCCTTTTCGAAGTCTGGTAATTTAATAACAAAAAAAAGAAACAGACTAAGCAACAAAAACATCCAGGCATCAATGTGCTTATCGTCATGGTTAAAAATTGAATTATCATTCATTGTATAATAAAGTTTTCTTTTTTCTATCTTTTTATTTCATTTTTTTTATACGTACTGTACTTACCACATTAAAACTTCATTTTAATATTATCAGGCATATAAATAAAGCTCGAGCTTCGACTCGAGTCCTTCATTTAAGGCTCTTGAGCCTTCAAGGTTCGAGTCTTTAGGGCTCGAACCTTTCGGACTCGCGAGCCCTCAGAGCTCGAGCTTTGAAGACTCAGTAGCTTCGACTCGGAGCTCGAGTTTCCGCCTCGGAGCTCATTTCTCACAACACTACCTAAAACCGTCATCATTCTCCAGGTACCGGAGTATCAGTGGTGGCGGTGGACCCGAGTCTGACGGACACCAACATAACGCGTCACATGTCCATGATGAAGAGCGTCTCGCGGTTCTTCGTCTACCCCATCTTCTGGCCCTTCATGAAGTCGCCCAAGATCGGGGGACAGGTCATCCTGCATGCGGCCCTGGATCCTGCGGTGGAAGGTGCCTCGGGAGACTATTATGTGTAAGTACACTTGCGAGGGTGAAATTTCACGCGGACGAAGTCGCGGGTAGAAGCTAGTATTAGATATTTTTGCTTCCCAGCATAGCCAATTCTGTATCAGACTCCTAATTCCATCCAAATATACATTTTCGCAGTAACATGAAGTTAAAGGAGCCATCAACGGCTGCTCAAGACTACGAGCTGGCAGGCTGGCTGTGGAAGGTCAGCGAGAAGTGGACCAAGTTAGCCGAGCATAAAGCGGCCATCGCCCAAGCTAAAGCCGCGTGACTCAGTGCTAACAGATAATGCGAGGTATAAGAATGCGTCTAAACAAAATGTGTAGGTATAACAATCACTGGCCCCGATTCTGTTGTTCACAAACTAAACTAAATTTAAGTTCAGTGCATCTTTTTCTTTCTATTTAATTACGAAAAGGACAGAAGATAAAATATTAGTTTAGTCCTGTCAAATTAGATAATCCATAGACAAGTTTAGACGTGATTAAAAAATTGGCTACTAAAAATACGTCAATTTACGTCAGGTGCTGTCTAATTTGACAGGACTAAACTAATATTTTATCTTCTGGCCTTTTCTTAATGAAATAGAAAGAAAAAGATGCACTGAACTTAAATTTAGTTTAGTGTGAACAACAGAATCGGCGCCACTATCAAACTTATATTTAACTGTTTATCGCCCAGATATGTCAGTTTCCTCGTGTAAAAGTTGTATTTTGAGTGAATGATGAGTTTGTTAAGCATTTATAATGTTAATTAGTTGTTAGTTTTATTGTTAATAAAATGTAGAAGTACAGAGGCCAGCACATCAAGCTACCCCAATCTGTCAGATTTTCCCAATTGAATATGAACCTTATTCCTTTGTGCTAAAGTTGAAAATCTATCAAAGAAATTTGACAGATTGGGGTAGGTTGACCTGCTGGCATCTGTACATAACTTGCATTATCTTTAAATTATTTTTTTTCCTTTTCTTTTTTACTTGTCTGCGCCTTCTCACTCCTGGGCAAGTAAACCCTCCATTCCTTCAATCTTCCGCGAGGCCGCGCGTCCTCCTTCCAGCGGGGCAATTGCGTAACACATTAACAATCGGAATCGGTTTCATTTTGACAATTCAACAACATTCATTGCGTTATTTACGTGTTGAGCAAACAAATTTTTCTAACTTATGAAGCAATGGATTAGCAATTTGCTTCAAAATGATTCAGATTCCTATTGATAGTGTGTTACGCAATTAGGGTGCAGGTCACCGAATAGCAACTGTCGCTTAAATATCGCAAACTATGTATATGTTTGGGTGTTCGCGTGTTGTTTACTGTTTTATACTGTTGATAATTGATTAAATATGTCGTGTATAAGTTTTTAAATAATTAGCGGGCAGCAATTTGTAATGAGTTAAGAAATCTTGATTTTATCAACTCTCGGCGAACAAACTTACATGGAGTTAATTTTTATTTTTTTTTATTATTAGCCGTTCCCACTGCGAGGCAAAGTAATTTAAATGAAATTGGGCTGGACACATCTGCCGCATGTCAGGCGATCAATGGACTAAACTTACGACCCGGTGGGTCCCGCTTAATGGCAAACGATATCGCGGCAGGCCTAGACGGAGATGGCGGGATGACCTGAACTCCTTTCATAAAGAATGGTGCTTGGCAGGTCTGGACGGGAGGGAGGTAGGCGGGGAGTAGGGGGGGGGGGGCATTACCGGCCAATTTTCCTTACTAATACAAAAAAGGTGTAAATAAAAATCATATTTTCTTAATATTTATTTATTTATAAAACTATATCTTGACAAATGCTTCAGATAGTTCATCAGTCCAAAAAGTTTCAGTCGTTCAGTCTTTTATAAACCGCCTGTGAAGGACAGTTTATAAGGGAACTGAACTCCAGGACTGCACTGAACCCTACATACTTATAAAAACGCGTGAAAAAACGGAATATTCCCAATAGTCCCCTCTAGCCCTGTCCTCCGTGGTGACAGCTGGGGATTGTCTTCCCAGTTGAAAACTTTCCCAGCTGTCACCCCGGAGGACAGGGCTAGAGGGGACTATTGGGAATATTCCGAAAAAACACAACTTTCCTTGGCAATCGGGTAATAAGCCATATATTATATTCTTTCCCAATCTTCTTTCGTTATCACGAGTCTTCAAATCATTTCCTAGGAGAAGCTCTGGTCGCTAACGCTCGCCTACGACCAGAAGTCAAGGGTCATTCCCATATGGAGGTGTGGTACTCCGGGCGGTCGAAGACGAGCTGCCTCTCCTGCGGGGGCTCCGCCCGCGGGTGCGCGTGCAGCAGCTGCAGCACGCCGGTGCCGATGGCGGCCGGGACGCCCAGGATTATAGACTCCGACACTCCTTCGATACAGTCTGTTTGGCCGTAGTACGCCGCGTCGAACAGGTGGTCAGCTGTCTTTTCGAACTGGTGAAGAAATAAAAATTAAGATAGGTTCACAAACTAAATTAAATTTAAGTTCAGTGCATCTTTTTCTTTCTATTTCATTAAGAAAAGGACAGAAGGTAAATATTAGTTTAGTCCTGTCACATTAATCAGCGCCTGACGTAAATTGACGTATTTTTTTGTAGCCAATTTTTTAATCACGTCTAAACTTGTCTATGGATTATCTAATTTGACAGGACTAAACCAATATTTATCTTCTGTCCTTTACATAATGACATAGAAAGAAAAAGATGCACTGAACTTGAATTTAATTTAGTTTGTGAACAACAGAATCCGGGCCAATTTATAGAATTACGTTTGTCTTTCCCGAAGGTACAGATAGTGCAATGCACGAAGACGCGCCCCACTCTTCTACCGAAACGTTTTTATCGCTAGTTAATTCCACTAGTGTTTTAGTTTTTTCGATACACGCTAATTACCCACTAATAATAATTTATTAGTGTGTATAAACAAAACTAAAACACTAGCAGAATGTTGCTCACTTGTGCTGTAGATAAGCATTAGGAAAAAGAGTGGGGCGCGTCTTCATGGATTGCACTATCTGTAGGCAGTGTAGCGTTCAGTTTTGATGTAATAAACTAAGCGCAGATTACAGCCGCGGCGGGCCACACAGCACATCGTATTTTAATACAAAAAAAAAATGGCGTGGTACTTTCTGACCGCGCCACAGCCGCATTTTGAATCGGAGTTAATAAGAATAAATGTACATAATATGTATGTTTATTATTGTACTAAATAAAATAAAAAAAGTACTTGAAAGATTCGCGAGATAATTAACAAAATCGGTGGCACGGCCAGAGGGCATGCTTCCTAGCAGCGCCACCGCTTACGCTGCATTAAATAAGCTATTTTTGGTCAAACTCAATGGTAAACAATTGTTTGTTCTATTGATGATGAGAAATACTGCAAAAAATTCATTGGCCCGATTCTGTTGTTCACAAACTAAATTAACTTTAAGTTCAATGCATCTGTTTCTTTCTATTTCATTATGAAAAGGACAGAAGATAAATATTAGTTTAGGTCCAGCGGGGTATACGCTGGAACCTTCAGAACCCAAAAACTTTGAACTCGCGAACTCACACTAGCCAAGTTAAGCACGGACTCCTTCATTCTCGCGAGCCCGTATCTGGTGATACCTAGGACTTCGCCCCTGGCCGTCATCTGGCCGGCTAGCAGCTCCACGTGGCGCCGGTCCACGCTCATGCCGTGACCCTCCATCACTGCCTGGATCTCGCTGATGATGGTAGACTTGGCTGCTTCGATACCTAGGGTGTGGTACACCTGGGGATCATACAAGATACAATGAGCTAAGGGTTAGGAGGGATTTTGCGCTCACCTCATATGTATTTAATGTACTAAGAGGGAAGGTGCACAATGCAGTTATTTTAGGGCAGGTGAGTCTGTGTGTTCCGGACAGGTACGTGTGGCGACGACGCTGGCTGCCACTGCTAGTGGAACCACGCGCTCGGACCAACCTTCTAAGGGAGGCGCCGCTGTCGCGTGCACTCCGCACGCTTAACCTCATAGCGAGTGAGACAGACTTATTCTTTTGTTCTCTGAGTGAATTCACAAGGAATGCATTGTTTGTAATTTGTTATAAAATGTAGTATCAATTAAGTTAGGATAGGCGCATTTATAGCATAGGGTTACCCTGTAAGGTTAAATGTATGAAGATAAATAAATAAATAAGATATTAATAAACCGTTTCTGGAGTCCTTCTTTTTTGTGTCAACAAAAAGATTTTTTCATCAATATTTTGACCTGGACAGAGGGGCTCGTGGCTAAATAAAAACAGCCGCACGGGTTGATGGAGCGGGTAGTAAATGGGTGACCATCTTCTTAAACCGAGACCCCTTCGAGCCTCGGAAAGCACGATTAGGCGGCGGCGGTCATTCATGGATCATTGACAGTCGTTACGGTTCGTCAGAAGCCCGAAAGTCTGAGAACCAGTCTTACCACGGGGTAGTGTTACCCAGTAACTGGGCTATGGAGGTCAGATGGGTAATCACTTCGCGTAGAACACTAGTACAGATAGTGCAATCCACGAAGACGCGCCTCACTGTTCTTCCGAATCGTTAGTGGTTATCGCTAGTTAATTCCACTAGTGTTTTCAATACACACTAATTATTCACTAATAATAATTAGTGATTAGGAATTAGAATTAAGTTAGTATCACAAGATTAGATGATAATGCATGTGTCCGACGTGGGAGTACTATAACTGTAATCCCTATAAAAAGAATACAAACAAATACTTAATCTAAACAAGGGCGCGGACCACCAAGTCCGCGATAAATATTTATGTAAAAAAAAAATATAATAATTAGTGTGTGTCGACAAAACTAAAACACTAGCTGAATGTTGCACACTTGTGCTATAAGCATTAGGAAAATGAGTGGGGCGCGTCTTCGTGGATTGCACTATCTGTATTCAGCTGCATCCGGTTAGACTGGAAGCCGATATCACAAACAGTTGGGAAAACAAAGGCAGATGATGATAATTTTGACATGGACAGCTTTGTCGTTTGTCTCTATTAACCTTTTAACCGCCTACGTCGGATTAATCCGACAAATATTTTCGTGCCCATTTCGCCAGGGTCGTATATTTACGACCAAATACCACAGCTCGTTTACTCTGTTTTTTTATTAATTACGCTGTACTCTAACAAGTTATTTGAAAAAACAAAATTGAATTACTGTGCCGGGCGCTGGGGGCACGACAATTGATATAAAGTCGGGCGGTTAAAGGGTTAAATGGAGGTTCTTTATTTATTAATACATCTGCTGCAAAATGCCTCTCATTCAACCGAGCCAAGCCAAGGGCAGAACCCTCGCTAAAAGGCTCTCGCTTGGAACATACGCGTACAAGCGACTGGGCAGTCATTTTACTCGTCGCATTCGCTCATAGTCCAGCGACAAAACTATCCGAGCCACACCCTCGCTGCTCGTTGCTCGCCAACTCGTTTCTAGTTGCTAGCTCTACGCGCTTTTCGTTATTCTTCGGCGGTGGCACAGGTGCCGATCACTTGCACCAAGTTGTTACCTCGAGTATATTGTTGGACGTGGTCTTGGTGCCGTCCACTCCGAAGGTCGCGATGACGTCACGCAGGCCGTCACCCTCCACGCACAGCTTGTAACTGTATTACAACAAATTATGTAGGCGTACAGATAGCTACAGATCTATATACTAATAATAAAGCTGAAAAGTTTGTTTGAACCCGCTAATCTATGGAACAACCAGTCTGTTGGCGACAAATCTGGCAACCCCGTTGCTAGGGACTTGTTGTTCCTTTCTTCAATTTGGTGCTTAACATTCTGGTCCTTCGAGCCGGATCACTAAATTAAAGAAAGGTAATAGGTGCAATTGGGTTTAAGAACTAAAGATAAAGATCACAAGAAACAATAATGTGAAAAAAGGTAAAAATAGGCAAAACTTAATTTAATTTTACATTAAGAACGTTACGTTTGTCGGAATAAAGTTCAACATACAGTAACTAGCTCCAAAGTTAGAAATCGTTTTATAATAAGACGGAACGAAACTGTGCCCTGGACCCTGGAGGTTGAACCCAGGACTAATGTTTACAAGAAAAGGTATTTTCTTCTATAATCTGTGGCATGCCACCGCGACATGTTGAGCCAGCCGCCGTGCTTGTGTGGTGACTGTACCTGACTTCACTGTCATTGTCGCACGCTATGACGGCGCGGGACACCTGCGGCAGTCCCTTGACCACGACGGACGGCAGCTGTCGCGCGAGCTGCTGCAGCGACATGTTGAGCCAGCCGCCGTGCTTGCTGGGCTCGGCAGACACCTTGATGGCCCAGTCTGACACGATATGGATGTTCCCTGGCTTTATCTTCAGTTTTGATGTGCATATCCTGGTGACGAAGCAAACATAATATGTGAGATAGGATAAAATATTAATAATAATAGAGCAAGCTATTGCATTTTGAATGTATGAGCGTTCACACGCCACACGCAATCATCACTTGCGCGCTATTTTAAACTCTATTTAGTTGTGTTTTAGTTTATTATCAATGAGACACTGCTTCGGCATTTTGCTGCTCATATCCTACGCTTGATAGTTTCATGACCTTCTTTGATTTATATTCTATTTTATTTTCTTTTGTTGGAGTTAATAACTTTGTTAAATTTCACTTTTTCTAGTCCACAAGCACCTATCCAATGTGTGGTCTTAACGTGGAACTAGTCGCGAGCTCGAACTCACTGGTGATCATGGCCAAAAAGCACGCTGTTTAACCTGGCTTCGTGTCCGACAGACATAGTATCAGTAGTTAGACGTTAGTCTACACGCACAACGTCTAGTTCTCACGCACAGAAACACCGTTCCGAACTGAAGGGCGCGTAAAAAAATTCCAAAAGTGCTTTGGAAAATCGAGTTTTATGAAAATATCACTGCATAAATCAATTGCAAATACAATTTATTGAACTCTTCGATAACTAAGCTTTGTCGGTACCTACTATGTTTTGAAAATTTTATAATTATTTTATTACTTATTTACAGCCAAAGTTACGTTAAAAATAGCAAGAAAAACGAATCTTTGTTGGTTCATAACTTTTTATGGCTTTTTATTTTACTATTCTGTTACTGTACAGACAAAATTAATAATAAAACAAAACGGTATTATGTTTAACCTTGGATGCACAATGTCAAACAGTGGAGTAATACTCTTCCGAGATTTGTATGGAAAAAATATCGACTAGTGGCACCTTAACAGTTATGTACACTTTTTATTTGTGTAAGCCCACGTAACGTACGGACGTAAAAATATCGCGGCGGCATTCTGTTTGTGAGTAAATGAATGAATTTAAGATTTTTATCTTTATTTTTATATATTATAAAGAGTTAAAATTTGTTTCTTTGTTTGTTTGTAGGGGATAATCTCTGGAACTACCCGTCAGATTTGAAAAATTATGTTTGCATTTGATAGCCCAATTCTTGAGGAAGGCTATTTATTATCACGCTATAACGCTTAGGAGCCGAACAAAAAGAAAAAAAGTCAGAAGGAACGTAACGCCAAAACAGTGATAGCGCCGGTAGGTGATGCGACGGGGTGGGTCGGGGGTACAGAAGTTTCACGCGAACGAAGTCGCGGGCAGAAGCTAGTTATTAAATAAATACTCACGAGTACACGATGGACTCCACGTTGACCTCGAGACACAGCAGTCTTATCCTCTCCGCGTCCAGCCGGATCAGCAGGAAGCACTCGTTAGGTAGGTACACCTCGTCTATGTACGTTGTAATCTGTTGAAGACAAATATTGTTTATGGTATACAACAGCTACAACATGCTATAGTTCAGTAGCATTTAAGAAAAACCTACAGGCTCACGATCCTAAAAGAATAGTTTACTTAGCTACCCCAAATTTTGTTTTATCTTACGGATATCTTATAATGGCCCCGATTCTGTTGTTCACAAACTAAATTAAATTTAAGTTCAGTGCATCTTTTTCTTTCTATTTCATTAAGAAAAGGACAGAAGATAAATATTAGTTTAGTCCTGTCAAATTAGTCAGCGCCTGACGTAAATTGGCCCCGATTCTGTTGTTGACGTATTTTTAGTAGCAAATTTTTAATCATGTCTAAACTTGTCTATGGATTATCTAATTTGACAGGACTAAACTAATATTTATCTTCTGTCCTTTTCTTAATGAAATAGAAAGAAAAAGATGCACTGAACTTAAATTTAGTTTAGTTTGTGAACAACAGAATCGGGGCCAATGTCTTATGCAAAAGAGCTTCCATGATATCAACGAGTTCTTTAAAAAATACTCGTCTCACTGCGATCACTTTAGTAATGCATGCATGATGATGCAATTAAAAAAAATAACCTGCTTTATGGAGCGAATCATACGGCAGATTAGTGAAAGTTTTGTTTCTATTGTAACGCTCGTTTTTGGAACGAAAATCAATACCACAATGAGTCAACTGTTGTGATTGGTTTAATTTTGATATGTCGTTGATTTTCGTTCCAGGAACTGGGCGTACAGTGTTATTTATTTATTTATTTAATACTTCAAGCACATACATGTACAGAGGCGGACTTAATGCCATAGGCATTTTCTACCATTCAACCTTTGAGTGATGCAGAGACTAACAGTGGTAGGTGCAATCATGAAAATTGAGGAATAAATATTTTAAATATAAAGATATACGCTTATACCTATTAAAACTATGAACTATGTTACAAGGTTATTTTAGCACGTGGCTTAAATCGGAACTTATGCTGCCATTTTGTTTTTTGAATACTTTTAAGTGACATTTCACAAATTTTTACAAAGAGCGTCCCCCTATCAACGCGCCATTGGACGGGCAAGATATTCTTGTAGCAGCGTATGTAAGACTAGCTGCGCCCCGCGGTATCACCCGCGTAAGTTTTGATCCCGTGGGAATATCGGGATAAAAAGTATCCTATGTGTTATTCTGATGTATAAACTATATTACTGTAAAGTTTCATCAAAATCCGTTCAGTAGTTTTTGCGTGAAAGAGTAACAAACATCCATCCTCACAAACTTTCGCATTTATAATATTAGTAGGATAGTAGGATGTATTTCTTACCTCTCCAAGAGTAGTCTTCTCCACCCTTCCCTTAACTCTCCTGGCGAACTCCTGATCCTTCGGATGTAAGAGCTCAGCGGTAATGATGGGTGTCGAGATGTTCCGCGACGCGTTGATGATCTCCTTGACGCGCGGCACCCCCTGGGTGATGTTCATGGACGCCACGCCCGCGAAGTGGAAGGTTTTCAGCGTCATCTGGGTGCCGGGCTCGCCTATACTCTGTTGGGGGGATAAAAAATACATGACTAACACCCGTTTCTGAATTGAGAATTTGAAGTTGAGAATTTATCCATCTCTGCTGTAGCGTAACTTTGCTAGCGAAACTTTATAGTGTAGCGGAATATCATCCTCTCAGATAAATACAGCACGTAGGGTATTTAAAAATTATTTTGTTCATAGTTTGAACAAAATAGTTTTTTATATATACCCGCTATGTAATAATTTTTGCAACAGATTTTGTATACAGGGTTACTTTTCAATGACCAGCCAAATTTAAGGATGTGGTACAGACCATCAAACTGAACAACTTTCTCCATGGGACCAACATCGTGATCGCGAAAAATTTATCAACTGTCCCATAGAAAGCTTCAATACCTACTCGACCTAAACGTATGGGACGGCTGAATTTTTATTCGCGATTACGATGTTGGTCCCATGGAGAAAAATGTTTAGTTTGATGGTCTGTACCACACCCTTAAAGGCTGGTCATTGAAAAGTAACCCTGTATAAGGATCCGATTTTTCGAAATATATTCCATTCCACACTCAACCTGCATTTGCGTCTCATTTTCATTACCTGCGTATCCAACAATAGAATGTCAAATCAAGTTTAAATATCCCATCACATCTGCGAAGCTTCGTTAGCTAAGTTAACTGGACCGTGTATAAAATGGTTACCTGTGCGGCCAAGGCGCCGACCGCGGTGCCCGGCTCGATGACGCTGCGCTGGTACTTGTGGTGGCACACGCGCAGGAACTGCACCAGCTGCGTCAGCGTGAGGCGCTGCAGCTGCTTCACGATGTCGCCGCAGTGGGAGTAGCGCTGGCGCAGGTTGCGCACCTTGTCTGCTATCACTTTGAGGAATGATCTGCCAAAAATATGTGTCGTCAATACCTGAGGGACATCATCATCTGCCTAGCCTTTTGCCAACTTAGCATACGTGTGGACATTGTGGGGAACAGGGTCATCAGGTGAATGAGTGCACTAAACATGCTGAACCGTCACATTGTGCAACATGCTTGCGTTTTAAAAAACCGAGCGACCACAGAACAGGCGACCAAGAATGCCCCGCAAAGAAAATAGCTGAGACAAGATACATTAATTCTATAGATTATAATGACGTCGCATAAGACCACCAATATTTCTCTATAAGCCTTTTTTACTTTTACTTTATGTTATATAATTATTCGTATTTCGTCTTTTACTAGTTATAATAAGTACTTAAAATTATTGTTTGTTTTTAGTTTTTACAATTTATATTATAAGTACCTAAACATGCAATCTTAACATTTTGTTGACACGGCAAATTTTTCTGTATGACAAAGTAAACGCAACCTTATTAAAAATGTAAGATTGCGAAAATCATAAGCAATAGAATATGGTTGTAAAATGAATGTCTTACGATGATGTAAAAAAGTAGCATACTTACTATTTTGCTCAATTTAAATATAGCCATAATTAAAGTAGATAAATTAGGTATTTAATATTTGTAGAAATTTTAGATAATACTTACGTATAAGCACTTGAGTGAGATACCTGAGATACAGGTTTATTCCTAGTTCAGGTAGAATCCAATTATTTTTTACCTACCTCTAGTTTAAGGCCCGAATTTGTAAATATTTATGTAAATCAATTATTTCAATAAAACAATTTCAATTTCAACTATGTTGGGGTCGGCTTCCATGTATAACCGAATGCAGCTGAATAAACCAGTATTTTACATAGAACGACTGCCTATCTGACCTCCACAATCCACTTAATGGGTAATACGATACCCCTTGGTAGGACTGGTTGTCAGACTTTCGGGCTTCTGACTACCCGTAACGACTGTCAAAGATCAACGAATGACAGCCGGGACCAACGGCTTAACGTGCTTTCCGAGGCACAGAAGGGTCTCGGTATGTAAAGATGGTCACCCATCCACAGACCAACCGCGGCAAGCATAGCTTAACCTGTAGATCGACCTGCGCGGCTGTTGTTATTTACCCACGGGCCCCTCCAATACCTGAGGGACAATTCTCGCAATTTTAAGAACGTTCATAGTCTGTATATATCTGGGTACAATACTTACAGCAACTCATTCTTGAACTCCTGCGTGCAAGTCTTGAAGTCGTCTAGCGCGAGGGTCTCTTCTGCTGCCAACACTATGCCATCGCCGTCCAAGGGGTCCTCGTCTCTGCAAGGAAAATGATCAGATCAGTCTAGCGTCTGGCTGTATGTCTTACTCCATTCAGCTAAACCTTGCGCTTCGTAATGTTGCGCTGGCGCAGGCAACTGACTTGACGCAATTGGCTCTAGCCATTGCATATTTTTCAGAAACCAATTTATAATGTTCGTTGTGGTTTTTTTTTTCTTTAAAAGTGATTACTTCAGTGAAATATTATATTTTTTTTTGTTTTATTAGCCTATAGTGTCACCACGCGGGCCCAGAGCGAGTTGGTAGATGTCATATTAACATTAACTAATTCAACTAATTTAATTTACATAATCTATACTAATAATAAAGCTGAAGAGTTTAATTGATTGTTTGAACGTGCTAATCTCTGGAACTAACAGTCAGATTTGAAAAATTATGTTTGCATTTGATAGCCCAATTCTTGAGAAAGGCTATAGGCTATTTAACATCAAGCTAGGACCCTTAAGAGTCGAGCTAAAAGAGGTTACGCGTCCACAGGTCAGTCCTTGCCTTCCGTGTAGCTGTGCAGTACTCACCTGGACAGATACTTGGCGCGCACGTCGCCCATGACCCGCGCCAGGTCCACAGGTCGGTCCTTGCCCTCCATGTAGCTGGGGTCCAGGCCGTCACTCCCGTAGCGGAACTCCACCACTTCTCCCATCGCGTTGCGGACCGTCATGTCGTAGTGGAGTACCAGGTCTTCTAATGACTGGATGACAGGAAAGGAGTTACTTATTATGTACTGTTTGAATTATTGATTGTAAATAAATAAATTTTTATATAAAAAAAAAACAACCGATTTCCAAAAAAACACAACAAAGTAAAAAATAACTTTAATTTCGGAAGTCTTTTTTATTTATTTATCAGGAACAATTTACATTGTATTTGATTCATATTATTAATATTAATATACAATTCTAAAAATTTAACAGTCAGTGTCGATGGTTCCGCATTTTCGTTTTTATGACACCGACTTTCGAAATTAAAGTTATTTTAGTTACTTACACCATTTACAACTCAAGAACGGCTGGACCGATTTTGATAATCTTTGATTTGTCTCCGCCCCAATAGCAGAATAACTATTAAAACATGGTAAAGATTCACGAAAAAAAAAATGAAGATTTTCACATACATTTTGTGTGTGTTTTTTGTTTTTGTTTTTTTTTTTTGCCGTTTTGCGTGGATGTGACGCATGTTTCCCCCTACCTTTTATTTTTGTTTTTTGTTCTTTTTGCGTCATGTTCACTTTATTGCATTTTATTTATTTCTTTTTCTATGTAATGACTTTTAGATGATATCTCAAGATTGACGGATTGACTGATTTCGATGGCGGTACGAAGTTCGTTGGGTCTGCTAGTTACAAAATAAAACGCCTAACCTTAACAAATGCCAAGTGCCAATAAGTAAACGTCAAAGATATAAAAGTTTCTAAATCTCAGACTTCAGGAACTGACCTTCACCAGTCTTCTCTGCAGGTACCCGGTCTCGGCAGTCTTGACGGCGGTATCCACCAGCCCCTCGCGGCCGCCCATGGTGTGGAAGAAGAACTCCGTGGGCGTCAACCCCGAGTAGAAGCTGTTCTCCACGAACCCACGCGCCGCCGGGATCTTAGCTAGAGTTGTAGAGCGAATATACAGTATAGGAAGCGGCAGCCATAACCAGGCCTCGTTATCGTCGGGGCAAAACAAAGAATAAGTGACAAATATAGCTTTTTTCTTAGTGCCTATCAAATTATACACTCCCAGAGACGTGCTTTATGAGCAGAAATAAAAACTATTCACATTTTTGACATAGTCAGACACATGTCAAATCTATACTAATATTGTAAAGAAGAAAGGTTTGTATGTAAGTATGTTTGTAACGAATTGGCTCAAAAAGTACTGAACCGATTTTAAAAATTCTTTCACCATTTGAATGCTACATTATCACTGATGGCTTTTTTAATTGCACGAAAAAATAAAATGTTTAAAAAAATAATGTCCACCCGTGCGAAGCCGGGACGGACCGCTAGTAATAAAATAAAAGTAATGACATTAGCGTCATATCGCTATACTTCAGTGCGATTCTGTAACCATCTCACCGTGAAAACTTAGGTGCAGTGAGCGTGGAGTGAGCTGTCAGTGTCATCCAAATGCTAGGGATTGATACTCTTGACAGCTCACACAAAGCTCAGTTCACCTAACTTTTCACGGTGAGATTTTTATAGAATCGATCGGCTTTATACAATATTTTCAATGTGGATTACAAGACAGTTGCCTGTTTTGAATTGGAACACTACGAACTGTCATATGTGCACTATCATATAGTCAGAAGACCACAAAAGGATTCCTACGGTGGCGACAGCTCATTGGAAGAAATCTCCGACTAGTTAATACTTATGTACTTATTAATAAAACAACATGAGAACTGATTTGGTTGTGGTTTGGTTTTTTGGTGGTTTTTGCTCCTCTCTCCTACTATCTATGCTGTGTCCGACAGGGTCCATAATTGTGACTAATATAATTATTTCTCTACCAACTATACAGGGTTATTTGTAAAACACCAACAACCTCTTAAGAGGTCATTGTACTCATCATTATGAACAAATTTTACTATGGGACCAAAACTGAAATCGCGAAAATAAATCAGCTGTTCCCTACATTTATGTTCGTACTAGCTGCGCCCCGCGGTTTCACCCGCGTAAGTTTTGATCCCGTGGGAATATCGGGATAAAAAGTATCCTATGTGTTATTCTGATGTATAAACTATATTACTGTAAAGTTTCATCAAAATCCGTTCAGTAGTTTTTGCGTGAAAGAGTAACAAACATCCATCCATCCATCCTTGCAAAACTTTCTCATTTATAATATTAGTAGGATATCTCGTCAAAATGTAGGGACAGCAGATTTTTTTTTCGCGGTTTCAGATTTTGTCCCATAGTAAAAGTTGTTCATAATGATGAGTACAATGACCTCTTAAGAGGTTGCTGGTATTTTTCCAATAACCCTGTATACATTATGGTACGCAATAAAGAATTGAGAATTTATTGGTTCAGTTATTTTCATTATGTAGCATGTAGGCAATGATCGTGTAGGTAAAACTATGGCAAGTCTGTTTTTGTTTGATTGACACTTCGCTTTAATTAGTCTATGAGTTCTTTATGCCCCGAAGATAACGAGGTCTGGTCATAACAAGTTCGGCTATATAAAGCGTCTCTGTGTCACTCATTCATCTGTGACATTCTCTTTATGATTTACTAGCTTTTGTCTTTAGCGACTTCGTTCGCGTGAAATTTCTTGTTCCCCCAACCCACTCCGTTGCATCGCATCGCCTGTCCGTGCTATTACTTCGTTTTTTTTTCGAGATGTAATATATGTAACTAGCACTTCGCCCGCGACTTCGTCTGCGTGTATTCGTGCCAAATTTCAAGTTTATTAACTCAAGCAATAATATTTTTCATACAAACAAAATCCTCCCATTTCACCCCCTTAAAGGTCGAATTTCCAAAAACCCCTTCTTAGTGCTCCCCTACATAATAAAAGGAAGCCGTATGCAAAATTTCACGTTCCTAGTCCTTGCAGTTTCGGCTGTGCGTTGATATGTCAGTCAGTCAGTCAGTCAGTTTCTCCTTTTATATAGATATATATAGATTATGATGGTATCTTTTTTTTTATTGCCGGTTTCTATTATGTCAGCGAAGTTTCGCTGATGGATACAATATGTCTGTGTATATTACTCACAATGCCTCTCGAAGTGCGGCAGCGACCGGTCCTCGAAGCCGTTGGGCACGCGCTTGCCGTTCAGCGCCTGCTGCCCCACGCACGCGATCATCTGCGATATGTTGATGTTCGAGCCTGCCAGGACACAACCATGTTATTAGTTATACTATTTGAAAGGAAAGAAAGAAAATACATTTATTTAGCACAGACTAAAACCGCTTATCGCTAACCCGGAACACAAAGGGCTAAGGAAGGAACACGGGTGGGTTTTAGTCAGTAAGAATCTGACACTCCCTTCTGCTCCACCCAGAGCGGGAGGGGTCATTTGATGATTTCCCACCCTCAAAAAAAAAAAAAAAAAAATACCCATAATACAACAGATACATACATCAGATAAAAACAAATAAAAAGTGTAAAGTCCAATGTAAGAAATTATATTAAGATTTTGACCGATTGGTACTTCACAGTCTGTGAAGTTTCGCCAAATAATTCATCATTCTCCTGCATTAAAACTTTTTTTTTAAAGCTTGCTATTTTTAATAAGAAAATCGTGTTGACACTAGCATTGCTTCATGTATTTAAAATTGAGTCTTATTGCATTGAAATAAGGTTTAATTTTAATTGGCTTTATCGGCGGTTAGTATGAAAAAATATATAATTTTTAGAAAATACCTAAGATATTAAAAGTTACTAAAATCGATTCAGTAGTCAATTATGAACAAACTACTTTCAGGACTTGTGTTTATTCTTTTACACCTTGTATATATATTATGTTTTTAGCCGCACTTTGCGGTCGTTGTGACGTCTGTCATGAACATGATGACAGCGAAAAAGATTTTAATCGTTAGATTCTCTCTACCGCGTCAAAAGATAGTCACGTTTCTGTTTCGTTTTTACATAGAAATATGTCATTGTGCATGTTGTATAAAACGATAGCAGACATCAGTCCAAACAGAAAACAAACAGACTAAGCCCCATAAAGTGTCACGTTTCCAACGTTCATACTTGATCCCGTGACTCAATCATGGCTCAAGCGTGGCCGCCATTTTCAAATTTGCGCGATTAGGTATGCCATTTATTTATTTATAGTTAATTAGCTGACCCCGCAAACGTCGTTTTGCAAAAAAAAAATAGATAGTAGCCGATTCTCAGACCTAACCGATATGCACACAAAATTTCATACAAATCGGTCCAGCCGTTTCGGAGGAGTATGGTAACTAACACTGTGACACGAGAATTTTATATATTAGATAAGAAACCTTTAGAGCCGCTCTGCGCCATTATAAGAGGTGCATTCGTCGGGTGTAGCTCTCGGAAACATGCTTTAGCGGCCAACTCTCTGAAAGAGAAGGAAATATAGAATATAATACACATTTATTTTGCAAATATGGTGTGGTGGTGTCATTCCGGTTGCAACATTTATATTATTAACATTCACTTAAGTTTTAGATCCATCAACCCAGAGCAATTCAGGCAATTCTTTTCTCTGATAATAACTCGGTCACACTGTAGTACGTTTTATCCATTAAAAATGCAAGTCTACTCTTAAACAGCACTGTTTTCAAGTCTTTCCAAATCACTTGGTAATTTATTGTAAATAATTGGTCCATACAGTAAGCACTTATCCCTTTTTTCACAGTTCAAAATAGTTTGACACGTTAATTGATTTAATTTACTATTGTGCCATCATCATCATCTTAAGGTCTATAAAATATAAAACCCCTAACGAAAAGAGAAAATCAAATTAAATAACTGAAACAAAATTACAGAACTACGAGAACTTCAACTTTCCAAACATATTACAAGCTTGGTAAATTGTCTGGCTGAAATAAAAAGAAATCAAATCAATTGACATAGCATAATCAGCCTATAACTGCTGGAACACAGGCCTCCTCTATCTGCGAGACGGAGTGGGCTATAAACCACCACGCGGGCTCAGTGCAGGTTGGTAGATGTCTTCAAGTTTTTTGGTTCTAGGACATGCCTGTTTTCAGGGCCGTCTTGACCATATTGGGCGCCAGGGTCCGAAAATCAGCCTGAACCCCAATTTTTGTTTTTATTCTTCATTTAATACATGCCTTTTGCCCAGCAGTGGGAGAGATAAGCAAAAAAAAACTTATTCTACAATCAAATTAGGTTCATTTTCAAACATCAAAAATTTTTCCGGCTTTAAGCTCGGCAAACTTTTTGTGATATCGTCTACTTTGTAATCTATCTCTTGACTCATAGTTAATTGTAAGTAGTTTTTTATTCATTTCAATTTAGAGGTTTGATTACGCATAATATGTGCAGGTATAAGGCGATTGGCTTGCGCCCCCTAAGACCCTGCGCCCGGGTGCCACGCATCCCTTGCACCCCATGGTAAAGACGTGGCCCTGTTTCCCTGATTCCTCGCGATGTTTTCCTTCGCCGTTTTGAAAGCAGTGGTGATGAAAGTATAGGAGCTTGTCTGGGTTCGAACCTACGACCTACAACTCGTAAGCCGCGACCAGTACTATTAGACCACCACTGCTCTCACTTGACATAAGTTTGACATTCTGTTAGTCAATTTGTTTTTTAATAAAAATTTCAGAAGCAAGATGATAGTTTTGAGTTTTCAATACTACTATTTCAGTTGTCACCATTACCTGATGCTGCTGAGCTCGCTCAGCATGACAGCTTCGAGGGTCTCCTCCATGGTGCAACCAGGCTGGCACTGCAGCGTGCCCTTCTCCATCTCCAGGATGTAGCCGTCGCACTTGGAGTACCTGCAGGATGTGGGGATGCATATCATTTCCCTGGTTTTCGCGGGAGCTGATGCGGAAAATTACAGAAAAAAAAAAAACAACAGACTTCCAAAAAAAAAACACCACAAAGTGAAAAATAACTTTCATTTCGGAAGTCGGTGTCGTAGGGTTCGCATTTTCGTTGTTTGGCACCGAATTCCGAAATTAAAGTTATTTTTCACTTTGTAGTATATTTTTTGGAAGTAGGTTTTTTTTTTGTAAAAAAAGTTTATATTTCACTTTTAAGTTGTACTTACCCCACACAAATTCGTATAACACTACTTGCTATGTAAATATCAGTGACAGAAGTCATCTATGATAGTATAACATCATCAATATAAACTAAGTGGCAAAAATACGTATTATTGAGGCTAACTCAAAAACTACTCAAGCAAAGTTAATAAAATTTATATGGGACCACCCCTGAGGCATACTCTATCCATTAAAAAATTTTGAAATCGATTTACAATTTCCGGAGATATCGCATAACAAACATACAAAAACATATTACAGTCAATTGATTTCTCCTTTTTGAAGTCGGTTAATGAGGTTGACCTCCAAAAAATTCAAGATGGCGCTCATGATAATTTGGTAATGGCTTAGAACCGAAGTGACAGGGTTACCGTATCGCCATTTTGCTTTTTCTCCAACGTTGCGGCGCACAATGAAAATGGCATATTTGGGTAGAGGAGACTTCAAGAAAAACTGTTTCAGGATACGGTGCTCTTAAATGTCACGTTGCGCGTTGCCGAGATATTCGAAGGTAAAGAACGCTAATTGAGATCTAAAAATCCAAATATCTCGCAACTTTGCAGACAAATCAAAATAACGATCATGGGTATCAAATTATAAGTATCTTAACATGATAAAATAAAAAATAAATGATTGTGATGATTTTTTTTTGTGGGGTCATCGACCGCAGCTAGAATAGTCTCTTGAAATATAAGTTTAAAAAAAAACAGTTTTTTGGGTAAACTTCACATGACATACATGTTGGATATCGATATCTAACTACGATTATACAAAAGAAAATAGTTTCTCAACTCATAATTCGAGTAAATTAACTGCTAGAGGACGTTGACCCAAAAAAACATCAACTTAATTTTTTTTATTTTATTTGATCGTGTTTATATATCGATACTTATCACGTCTGTGGAGTTTCGCTAGCTAATTAAATATGACAATGTATATATTTATGTATCTCACCCCGACTCGAGCAGCTTGTTCTTGGCGTCGATGAGCTTCTTGCCGGGCGTGACGTCGATGATGCCGAAGCTGAAGCCCCGGTTCATCATGTAGTAGGACGCCATGCGTGCCAACCTGACCACAAGACAACTAATATTAGCAGCGCCTTTATTTCGTAGCAGTAAGAGCGATTTTATTTATGTTTTTATTTTTATTAAATTAGTTCTTAATTGAAATTTTTATAAAGTCTCAATATTGTTAATTATCAATTACCTAAGGGAAGGAGCGAGATAACCCCAACACAAGTATTATTAATTACTTACTGGGGCTGTTTCATTCACATTTGTAAATGTAACCGTTTGAGACACAATAAACAATGTTATTTTTATTATTATTTTTTATTTTATTTATTACCGAGTCAAACCACCTCATTACATAACAAGTTCAGTGCAAGTTAAAATATTTGATTTCACGTAAACCTACATGGGCACTTATGAAACGTCAGAAGCTAGGTGCACGGTTCCAATTAATTGTTTCCTATCAAGAAGCATAAGGACAATCAGCTTATAATGTTCCCACTTCTGGGACACAGGCCTCGACTCTCTGTGGGCTGTAACACACCACGCGTGCCTAGTGCGGGTTATCTTACCCGTTTTCGAATGTCTGGTTCTAGATCTAGGACATGCCGATTTCCTCACCATGACCTTAACCGTTTTTGAGAGCAGTGGTGATGAAATAATTTACACAAACTCGCGCGCACGTGGCGCCGCTGGTCCTGCGCCTGATCTCTCTACGCGAGTGTCGGATTGCCGTCCCTGAGGACTATGAGAGTGAGGGAAGAGGGAGTGCACCTGTGTCTGCGCGCACACGCCTGCACTATAATATCTCCTGCGTACCCGGCTAATCTCCGTTATGGTTGGCCACCGTGGCCGAAATCGGTCGGAGAGGCTATTATATGCTTACCTCCACATGCCCCTGACGGCGTGCTCCTCGCCCCAGTCCCGCAGCAAGATGTAGAAGATGCTGCTCTTGGTGCCGGAACCCAAGGTACTCTTATCCATGGACCCACAGAGCAGCTCCGAGTTTCTGATTATTACATCTAGAACACACGACATAAAAACGTGTTCATATAAAATAACGGTGGTCCCGCGGGCTGGCGAAAGCGGGGTTTCTGAGGTCTAAAAAAGGCAGTCGCTCAGTGTAAAATACTGGTTTTCAGCTGCATCCGGTTAGACTGGAAGCCAACCCCAACATAGTTGGGAAAAGGCAGGCAGATGATGATACTAATAATGAAGCTAAAGAGTTTGTTTTTTGTATGAACGCGCTAATCTCTGAAATACCAGTGGTTTTTTTTTTGCATCAAATGCAAAAAAAAATCCACTGGTAGTTCAGAGATTTAGCCTAATTCTTAAGGAAGGTTTTAGGCTATTTGTCATCACGCTACAACCCTTAGGGGCCAAGCAAAAAGAAAAAAAGTCAGAAGGAACACTAATTGAAAACGAGGTAGCGCGGGCGGGCGATGGGATGCGACGCGGTGGAAATTTCACGGGGGCGAAGTCGCAAGCAGAAGTTAGTATTTTAAATAAGCTCGGATTAGAATTCAGTCACATCGACAGCATTTGTATTGGCCTATAACCGTTCTAAAGAATTGGGATATCAAATACAAAAATACAAATCGGACTGGTAGTTTCAGAGATTAGCGCTATCAAAGAAACAAACACTTCTGCTATATTTTTAGTATAGATCATCAACTTCCTGCCTTTTCCCAACTATGTTGTAGTCGGCTTCCGATCTAACCGCATGCAGCAGAATACCAGTATTGTACATGGAGCGACTGCCTATCTGACCTCCACAACTCAGTTACTGGGTAATACGAAATCCCTTGGTAAGACTGATTGTCAGACTTTCGGGCTTCTGACGACCCATAACGACTGTCAAAGATCCACGAATGACAGCCGGGACCAACGGCTTAACGTGCTCTCCGAGGTTTGGAGGGGCCTTGGTATGTGAAGATGGTCACCCATCCGCGGACCAACCGCAGAAAGCGTAGCTTAACCCGATCGATCGACCGGTGGGGCTGTTATTACTTAGCCACAAGCACCTCCTTTATTATTAGTATAGATAAAAATAGAAATTGAATCATTGATACAATGAAAATGAGTACTTACATGAATCTTGCACACACATATCCTGGTTGCCGGTGTAATTTTTGCCTTTAGTCTCCAAGTTCGCTTTCACCTCACATTTTTTGTTGGGTTTCATTATTAAACTGTAATTTAAATAAACTATTTAGTTCAGTCAATGAGTGGCCCAAAAAGGCGTGTAGAATGCGTGAGCAAGGTAATAATAATATACTAACATAGTTATAATTATGATTTACTAACAATATATGGAATATTATTGATTCTGAAAATAAAATTAATAATAATAATAAACATCTAGGAGGTGAGTCGGAGTGGAGTCCGAGAGCCAGTTTTTTTTCCAAAATTTTCACTTTTCTAGTTAGAAAACGGTTGAAAATTCGGAAAGTGTATTAATAAAAGCTGTAGAGAATTTTATGAGCTTTAATTTGGTACAAAAAAACTTTCCTTACAATGCACCGTTTTTGAGATATATGCGAAAAACCCAAAAGCGGAAACTTTGTGTACCTCCCCACAACTCTGGCTCACCTCCTAGGCGTCACGACTTTTAGTATATTCACTTTTTAAGCACTCTGAACAAGTTTCTGAAGGAATCACTTCTCACGCACTCTACAACCCCTTTATTGACTAATTAAATAGGGGGTTTCTAATCGAAGAGATGAAACCACTAAAATAGCTTCAAATCATTAAAAAAAAAACGAAAAACAGTTAACACAATGCCTTTCTGAAAATCACCTTTGATGTCCTTTCAAAAAATCTCAATTAAAAATACTCCTAGAGCCTGTTCTAGGAAAAACGTTTGAATATAAATAAGAAGCGGATGCGAGACGCCAAGTGAATTTTTCAATTCCTATGTACTTTTTGAGTTGTATTCCTTCACCGATGTTAGTTTTATTTTTATTTTATTTCGGGATAAAAAACAGTAGTACAATCAAATGTTATACACCAGGGATTCCCAAAGTGGTCGATATCGACCGGTCGATATCGATTTCCTAGGGGACTAACTTACTAATTAAACAAAATTCATATTATACTACTAGCAACATTATCCACTTATTACTAATTCGTTGATTGCTAATGCTATGTGAGATAAAAATAAGAACCGGGTACATGAATGAATGTAGTTATGTCGAAGATAACAACTGACATCTGTGAAGGAAAACATTTTCGGGAAACCTGGACCCACCTGAAAATCTGCTTCCCGGTCCACAGCATCCTGGGCTTGAGTATCGCAGGTGTCGGCATATCGATCCTCATGTTGGTGTCAGGTCCTGACAGCAGACAGGTGGCCAGCTGCTGCGCCTCGTCCCGCGTGAAGAAAGTGTCCCTCTGTGTGATCAGGTAGCCGCCGGTGATAAAGTCCTGCGTCGCGGCTATGAGGAGCTCGCCGTTGCGAGGGGTTACAAGGTTAGATTTGTTCTGGGAACAAAAAGAAAAATTTGATTCATTCGTTTTTACAAAATAGCAGACATACAAACAAACATATACAGGGTTATTGGAAAAACATTAACAACCTCTTAAGCGGTCATTATACTCATCATTATGAACAACTTTTAGTATGGGACCAAACCTGAAATCGCGAAAAAAAAATCAGCAGTTCCCTACATTTTGACGAGTAATGCGAACATAAATGTAGGGAACAGCTGTTTTTTTTGCGATTTCAGGTTTGGTCCCATACTAAAAGTTGTTCATAATGATGAGTATAATGACCTCTTAAGAGGTTGTTAATGTTTTTCCAATAACCCTGTATACATCACTGTTTCTGGCCAATGGTTGTAGTCACAAATCACAATACATATAGTTAAGTAGTTATTGCAGCACACAGAGAGCGCCCCAAGTTAAGTTAAAAATTAAGGTATTGGAAGGTAAAAATAGTTGTATTTAAATAAAAAATAGTATGTCTGTTTTATTTTTTTAATTTAAGAAATGAAGGAATAGTTTTTTAACCGTTACGTGAAAAAGTGTCATTATAACAAAAAAATATGTTAATATGTATAAAAAAAAGGAGCTATGATTGCAAACAAACTGTTTTCCAGTTTCGCACAGCTAATACGTCTTGTAAAAAATTATTTCTGTGAATAAACACTTTTTCATTCATTGTTTTTTTTTTTGAAAATTCAAAATTGCCTGTAATTACAGGCAATTTTGAATTTTCAAGGAGTCAGTCAGTCTAAAAGATGAAGCTAGTTGTCCATTCCAAAGCGTAATAGCTTCTTATGAAAAAGAACGGGCAAGAAACTCCACGGACATTCTTTTAAATCATAATATTGGTTACATCATGTTGGTAATACTATTAATTTAAAAAGTTTGCTTTGTGTATGGATTATGTCCAGCAGTGGTCTTTGGCTGAAACGTTGATCATTCCTCATCATCATGATCATCTGCCTAGCCTTTTCTCAACTATGTTGGTGTTGCTTCCAGTCTAACCAGATGCAGCTGAATATCAGTGTTTTACATGGAGCAACTGCCTATCTGAACTCCACAGCCTAGTTACTTACTGAGTAATACGATACCCCTTGGTAAGACTGGTTACTTTCAAACTGCTGACTACCCGTAACGACTGTCAAAGATCCATGAATGACAGCCGGGACCAACGGCTTAACGTGCTTTCCGAGGCACGTTGATCATTATCCTATCCTACTAATATTATTACTAATTATTATTACTAATTACTTTACTTTACTAATTACTAATTTACTAATAATATTATAAATGCGAAAGCTTGTGAGGATGGAGGGATGGATGTTTGTTGCTCTTTCACACAAAAACTACTGAACGGATATGTATGAAATTTGGCAAACAGATAGTTTATAAGCAGGATTAACACACAGGATACTTTTTATCCCGATATCCCCACGGGACCGAGACTTATGCGGGTGCTAGTTATTATCATAAGACTAGCGGCCCGTCCCGGCTTCGCACGGGTGGAAAAAAAAGCCTATATTAATCAGTGATAATGTAGCATTCAAATGGTGAAAAAATTTTTAAAATCGGCCCAGTACTTTTTGAGCCAATTCGTTACAAATATACTTACATACAAATCTTTCGTCTTTATAATATTACTAGCTGCGCCCCGCGGTTTCACCCGCGTAAGTTTCGATCCCGTGGGAATATCGGCATGAAAAGCATCCTATGTTTTAATCCTGGTTATAAAATATCTGTGTGCCAAATTTCATACAAATCCGTTCAGTAGTTTTTGCGTGAAAGAGTAACAAACATCCATCCATCCTCACAAACTTTCGCATTTATAATATTAGTAGGATTAGTAGGAAGGATTAAGTATAGATGTCCCTCACCCCCATGAGTATGAGCGCCTCGGCGCGCGCCTCCTCGGTCTGCGGCAGGTGCATGTTCATCTCGTCGCCGTCGAAGTCCGCGTTGTACGGAGTACACACGCACTCGTTAAACCTGCGCACACACAGGACAAACGTAAAACGTACACTCTCTATCCACGATCGGGCGGTTTGCACGACATATTGCACGATTAAGTGTGCAAAATTGAATTTAAAAATTATTATTATCAAATAATAAAGAATGACATCTGGCAACCCTGGGGTTTTCCCTAGAGGTCAATGGCTGGTCACTTTCGGCCGCGGGACATTTTAGTGGACCTAAGTGAACACAGCATCGACATTCTCCAGGAGCCAAATTTTTATCCAAAAATTGCTTTTTAACTGTCTTTTTGATATATTGTTGATAGGTTTAAGATTCACTTGTAAGAAAGTTGTGAAACTTAAAAGAGGCGTGGCTTATTTCGGTTTGATTCTCATACTAACTACCACGCCACCGGGCCACGCACGTTAACATACGTTTTAAAAGATCGTGTCTTGCTCACTGTAGTAACTCATTAAATGGTTGAAACAATAATATTAATCAATATCATCGCTATTTGAATCAACATTTTAATTTATGTAAAATCGAAATCGGTTACGTCGTGCAAAATTCAGGTCCGTTAGAAGGATGATGGGCAAAAATGTATGGAACCTGGTACCCGCTCTAACAGCAATAATTTTAATATGATTAGAAAGTTATATTTTATGTATAATAATAGGTACTTTAGCGCTTGTTTTGTTTTGTTATCGGTTTCGAGTTATTTTGAATCCTAATTTTTATTGATTATTTTCGATTAATTGTTCACTAATGCCGAATTAACGGCTTTGCGAGGGACTATCACCAACAAATATCGGGTTTTGATGGACTTCAACATCGCTACCATCATTATCTGGGTCATACTATTTATTATAACATAAATAACCCTACGAAGTGTCAGGCGATCATCATTGGCAGTTCTCGTAGTATGAGCAAGGTAGATGGTACAAGCTTGCAGCCAGTTCTCTTCAATGGTACGACCGTTCCTTTTGGTACTGACGTGAAGGACCTAGGCTTGCACATTGATTGTACCCTGAACTGGCGGACTCAAGTCGCTAGGGTGAGTCAGAAGGTTACTGGAACGCTGCGGGCTCTGTACCGATTGAAAAATTTATTACCATCAAGTACGAAGGCAATGCTTGTGCAGAGTCTTATTTTCCCTATCATCGATTATGGTGATGTGTGCTACTATGACCTGAATGCAGATCTCCTCAATAAACTTGACCGTCTTCTCAATAACTGCATTCGATTCGTTTTCAATCTGCGTAAATATGATCATGTCTCTGCGCATCGTTCGCTTCTAAAGTGGTTGCCCATACGCCAGCGCAGAGAGCTAAGGGCGCTGACCACCTTGTTCTCATTTCTTGATTCTCCGTCTTCCCCTGGTTATCTAGCCCCCCACTTTCAGTACATTTGCACCAACCACAATAGAAATCTACGTTCTTCACACAATCGTCTTCTCCAATGTCCCACTCACCGCACAGACTTCATACACTCTTCCTTCTTCGTTCAGTCTATCTCTCTGTGGAATGCGCTCCCCCAAAAAATCAGTATGGCAACCAACCGATTATACTTCAAAGTTAAAGTTCGTGAGCTTTATTTTTAGTAAGTATATTCATGTATTTATATATATTTATTTGTGCTTATATATATATATATATATATATATATATATATATATATATATATATATATATATATGTAACTAGGTATATATTATATTCATAGTTTTAATAGGTTTATGCGTATCTTTATATTTAAAATATTTATTCCTCAATTTTCATGATTGCACCTACCACTGTTTGTCTCTGCATCACCCAAAGGTCGACTGGTAGAAAATGCCTATGGCATTAAGTCCGCCTCTGTACATTTATGTGCTTGAAGTATTAAATAAATAAATAAATAAATAAAACACATTTTATAACAATACATGGCGTTATCTCGTGGTCGTTTCTTTAGTTGGTCTAATAAAAATGGACTGAAGAAATAAAAAAAAATATAAATAAATTTCTGAAAAATAAATAATGTTCAAACTGGGACAGCTCCGAACGGACAACGCACTGGTAAAAGTCGTCGTAGTAAATATTGTTCCCATTGGAAAGACCTTTTCAACGACACCATAATTATTGCTGTTGAGAGGGGGTACTAAAACGCCCATCATCATTTTGCACGACCTGGCCAATTTATGTTTATTTATTTTAGGATCTCCAAATAATTATTATATGAAAATAATAATATTAAAAAATATATATTATTATAATTATTTTTTTATTATAACATATTATTATATTTGATCTCCAAATTTCATTATTTTATGTTTTGCGTGAATTCTGAATGATGTAGAACAGTTTACCTGAAGGTTCTCTGCGGCTGCACCCGGGCGCGGTGGCACATGATGGAAAGCTTGTGCAGCGACGGCTGGCGGTTGAACAGCACCACGTCGCCGTCGACCAAGTGTCGCTCCACGATGTCGCCACACTGTGGGTAGACGGCAAGGGACATTCAGTGTTGCTATTACTGGCAGTCAGTACTAAAAATGTAGCGACAGACTGTACAAAATTATCAGAACAATGAAAAAAATTCTTAGCTAAATTACTGTGTTAATTCTGAAACACCCATCGTGATACTCAAAACTCAAACTCAAAGCATTTATTTCAAATAAACCAATTATATGCACTTTTGATTTGTCAAGGGTCGGTCAGTCAGTAAGATGAAGCTACAGATAGCGCGCGAGTTGAATGCAGTCGGGGTCTGAGGTAAAGAGCGGGAGCATCTCCCCCCGCTATCCGCACGCCCCACCTCACGCGCCTGCAGTGTAGTGATGTGCCATCTTTGTCAACTACCGTACATTTTCCGTGTTATTGTGTTAATACTGAAGTTACCGTGTTATTTTTTTTATTTTAATAATGACTGATCCGAGTCCATCAAGTTCCGTTACAAAAAAACGAGCTTTTATTCATCGGCAAGCACGAGAAATGGCGAAAAATGTTTTAGACATGTGTGTTGAAGAAAGGCAGAACAAAAATTTGACATTTAATTTGAATAATGCTTTCGACCGAGCAAGCCGTTATACTGGACTTTCCAAAAGAACATTGGCTGCAATTCAAAATGAGTCTAAGAAAGGGCCTCTTTGTTCTCCTTCTAAAAAGAAAAGGCCATGTATTAAAAAGAAAAATTTAAATGTCGACGATTTTGATCGAAGTGTTATACACAGAACCATTGAAGAATTTTATATAACTAAAAAAATTGTTCCGACCTGTATTAAACTCCTCGCAGCTATTCGTGAAAAAATCGAGTTTCCATGGGGAGTGACCAGTTTAAGAAAATTGTTAAAAGACATGGGATATAAATGGCTTAAATGTCATAATAAACGCAGAATTCTGGTGGAAAGGCCTGCTGTTGTATATGCACGGTCAAATTATTTGCGGAAAATTCGTCAATACAGGCAAGACAATCGAAATATTTTTTTTCTAGATGAAACATGGATAGATAATAACCTCACTTTTAAAAAATGTTGGCGAAATGAAACGATCGACGCCGTGTTGACAGACACAAGCTCCACAAACAGGCTTATTCTTGTTCACGCGGGATCAAGAGGAGGGTTTTTAAATGGGGCAAAACTACTTTTTAAAGCTGGTACTACCTCAGGTGATTATCACGGACAGATGAACAGTGTTAATTTTGAAAAGTGGGCCACTGGTATGTTAATCCCTAATCTACCGCAAAACAGCGTTGTTGTGATGGACAACGCGCCGTATCACAGTGTGCAAGAAAATAAAGTCCCAACAAAGTCCAGCACCAAACCTATAATGTTAGAATGGCTAACAAAGAATAATGTGGAAGCTTCAATCACGATGAGAAAAGATGAGCTCTTCCATTTGATTCAGTTACATAAACCAATAGAAAAATCATTTAAAATCGATGAATTCATCAGGAGTCATGGCCATGTCGTAGTAAGACTACCACCGTATATGTGCGACCTCAATCCGATTGAGTTGGCTTGGGCAAAAGTGAAAAGAATAGTACGGCATCACAATGTTACTTCAGATTTATCTCTAAAAAGGTTAAAAGAAGTTACGGAGCTGGCGATTTTTCAGGTTACAGAGGAAGATTGGCGTGGCTTCGATGATCACGTCATAAGTTTAGAAGAAAATTATTGGCAAAGAGATGGATTAATTGAAGATACCATAGATCGATTCGTCATTGAGGTCAGCGACGGCGAGGATAGTGACACCGATTCAACCATATCTGCCATTTCTGAATCTGATTAATTTTTTTTTATTCCGTTTTGTGAAATTATTATTAAAAACATGTGATAATTATGATATTGGTTTTTTTTTCATCATGTTAACCTAGTGTAAAAAATAAAATTAAACTTATAACATAGTTTAAATTTATCGACATTCATTACTCATTGTGGTCATCAATAATTATAATTAGGTCACAGCACTACCGCATTCCTAAGCTCTGCATTCAACTCGCGCGCTATCTGTCAAACTCAAACTCAAACTCAAACTCAAAGCATTTATTTCAATTAAACCATTTCCAGGCACTTTTGAATTGTCAAAATTAACTAGTCGGTCAGTTAGTCAGAAAGTTGAAGCTAGTTGCCCATTCCAAAACGTAGATCTCTTGGAGAAGAACGGGCAAGAAACTCCAAGGACACTCTTTTAAATTAAGATATTACAAAATCCTGAGTACAGTATTCTTGTTGCTTCTATATGTGAGAACAATGTTATGAAGAAACAATTCAAGACAGTTATAAGATTAAAAAGAAGCCCTGGCAGCTAAGAGATGACCAGTCTCAACTGACAGCGCCCGTTCACGAACATGACGCATGGATCAGCACCATCCAGCTCAACCATTTTGAAGGGAACCGAATGATCCAACACACACGCCATGTGTTGCCCATTCCCCTCTGTAGTTGCCCATTCCAAAGCGTAGGTACCTGTGGAGAAAAACGCGCAAGAAACTCCACGGACACTCTTTTAAAACATAAAATTGTTACAAAAATCTTGGTTACAATCATTCATGTTGAAATTATACATGTGAGAACGATGCAGAAAGCGTACACATTAAAGGCGTCCGTACTAAAAAAGAACAATTCAGAAAATAAATTAAAATCCCTACTAACGGCGCCCGTTCACGAACATGACGTATGGATCAGCACCATTCAGCTCAAAGCGACGCTGATTTTACACAGATTATACTGTCACTGTCAAAAATCCTTATAAACAGGGTGGTCAAAAAGTCGTGGATCAAACGAAATAAAGGGACATAAAGGAGGTCATGTGAAATTTTTTGGTAACGTTTTAAAATTTTTGGGAAAAAATTGATTGCTCCTGAAATTTGGTACCCAGAGCCGCAATAGAACTTTTGTAGTGCTGATTCACTATCTAGTAATAATACAACACCGTTTGTTTTATTGATTTGTATCACATTTATTTTCAAATTAGTCTGATTGTAAGAGAGCTCGGTATACAAAAATATTCATAACTTTTAGGACGATTGAATTAGGGCCATGCTGTAGAAAGATTTTTTGTTGGAAATGACCTCCTTTATCTCCCTATTTCGTTTGATCCACGACTTTTTGACCAGCCTGTATATACCTTTCTCCTTACCTCTATAAGGAGACGCCCACTGTACCTTAAGTTCCTGCGCGATCTTCTCCCGGTTGCCGTACTTGAGGTACTTCTTGTGCTTCAGGCCGCGTTGCTGCACGTAGTTGGCGCCGGGGTGCACGTCGGGCCCGTTGCACACCAGCTTGCGCAGCCACTGCAGGTTTGCCGGGAACACGCGCTCCGGGTACGTCAGGATCTTGGCCACGTGGACCGGTACCCCCACCTGAAGATAGGGTTTGATCCGTTTTTATGCTAAGGCGAAAGCGCCTAAAATCATCACACAACTCTCTAAATTCAAATGACCTCATTTACAAATATCTTTTACTATAATTTATGAAAATAAATATGTGATATCAATTTATTAACATAAAAATCGGTTGGGGTGTCCGAGGTTTTGGGTTATTTCATTAACACATTGTATGTACAGGTCTTCAAACCCTCTTACCTCCTGGATTTGTAGGTTAGGGTCTGGCGATATGACAGTTCTGCTGGAGAAGTCCACTCGCTTACCGGACAGGTTGCCTCGGAAGCGCCCCTGCTTGCCCTTGAGCCGCTGCACCAGACCGCGGCCCGGCTTCTTGGGCTAAAAACCATGAAAATACAGGATGTAAAAAGACCCATCACGCATTCTGTACGTCAATTTAGATTGATTTACAGAATGCGTAGATAACATAAAGCAAAAATTCGACTTCTATTTTTTATGTGAAACGGGTAGTCAGAAGCCCGAAAGTCTGACAACCAGTCTTACCAAGGGGTATCATATTACCCAGTAACTGGGTTGGGGAGGTCAGATAGCCAGTCGCTCCATGTAAAATATTGGTATTCAGCTGCATCCGGTTAGACTGGAAGCCGACACTAACATAGTTGGGAACAGGCTAGGCAGATGATGATTTTTTATGTGAAAAATCACTGTTTACAGCAACTCACAATTTAACAAACGCAAAATATTGTACTTATGTGTGCATGTGTACAGAAGTTTTGAAGGTGTTAAAAATGAAGTTTAATTTCCAACTTGTTTTCGTGAAAAAACTTGGAACCGAGATCTTCAATATCTCCGTAAACAGAAGATTCCTTTAAAAGGTGTTTCAAAATCGACTCTACAAACTTTAAGAGGTGCTTTAGACCATCGAACTGAACAACTTTCACTATGGGACCAACTCTGAAATCACGAAAAACAATTAGCTGTTTGATACAAAAGTTCGATACTTACTTGACCAAAATGTATAAGCACCTCTTAAAGTTTGTAGAGTCGATTTTGAAACACCTTATACGTGTAAGGTTAAATGCGCAAAACCTCATACACCCCAATTAGAGCATCGAGTTAAAAGCAAAATAAGGCTTAATTTTCTTTGGCTCAATCGGCGGATAGTATGGCAAAATACATAATTTTTGAAAAAAAAACCTATATTAAAAAAAACTCGAGAGGTGTCAAGGGACACCCGGATGGAACGAAGTTCCTTTCGATTAATTAGTGAAGGAATTGTAATAAAATTTTATTTTTTTTAAGTTATAATAATAAATAATGTAATGTATTGAATCTTGTATAAAATAATTATATAATTATATTCAATGCGAAATAGAAATGCTGCTTTCTATAAGAGAGAGAGAGAGACAGACAGAGAAACATGCGACGCCGCACAGCTTACAATAGCTTACTATAGCAAAAAGTGTCGTGACAACTTTTCGTAAGAATTTTTTCCGTCTAGCCCCCTTTCACAACGCGCGATAAGGAACTTCGTTCCAATTACTGAAATCGATTCAGTAGTCAATTATGAACAAACTATATTCAGATTTTGCGCATTTAACGTTACACTTGTATAAGGACGAGTACAAAACAAAACATAATAACAGGGAGAACAAAGTGCCTTTCAGGTTCGTTAAGACTGTGCCGACCGCAGAGTGGCGCTCTCATCGTTTGTTTGTTTAGTTTTATTATAATTCTTAAATCGGATAACAGTGGCCACTATATTCCGTTTTAAGGATTATAATAAAACTAAACAATGTAAAACTACCGTTTCTAATAATATTAACGTATAATGTGCTTATTTTCTGCATTTTCATTCTACATTGTATGAAATAACCAAAGAAACGATGAGGACGCCGCTGTGCGGTCGGCATAGTCTTAAGGGTCTTTTTACACCCTGTATGTACCTGCATGGACAGCGGTATCCCGGACATCTCGCTGTTGATGTACAAGGCTGCGTGTAGCTGCAGGTAATCCCAGTCTTCCTGCACCAGCTCGCTCTTGCCCCCGCTGGCGATGTGACGCGCTATCACGTCGTTTATCAAAAGTATCTCTGACTGCTTCATAGTTAAGTCATCCTCGTTTCTAGAAAAGAGATTTAGATTTGAATTAGTTTCATAATTATATCAATCACTAGCTTCTGCCCGCGACTTCGTCCGCGTGAAAGGACGATACTATAGATTCCGTCTCCAATTTTTTTGATTCAACAGACTTAATTTTTGTCTCATATTTTTTTTTACGAGCTACAAAATAACAACCCGTTTGTTTCAAGACTTTAAAATATATCTTGAAAAAAACATCTTTTAGTTTCATTTATACACAATTCTACCTACAACTACGGGGTATACAAGCGTGAACATGTTATGTCATGGAAAATTAATACAATATGAAGTACAGAGACAGGACATCAACTTACCCGAAACTGTCAAATTTTTCCAATCAATTTTGAACCGTTTACCGGATTGCACAATACCGGATTGCATGATTGCGTTTAGCATGACCTTCATCCGCCACAATAACATAAAATTATGAATTATTCTGTATGTGTGGGTGTGGTATGCATTTATTTTAGGTTTTAAAAATTATAATATTAATTTATTTATATATTTTGTTTGTTTCAGTCCCATACTAATCCAGCAAGATCAACATGGTATCAACTGGATCAATCCAATAATTTTATTTTTTCAAAACCATTTCTCTTTTTTTTCTCTCTTAAACACACTTGTTTTTCCAGCTCACTTTAGACATTGGCAGAATAGTCGACATCGGCTTTGCTTGCCATTTATTACTTTATTTGTTGTACCTACTGCGCGTACGACACTCGTGTGTGTGTGTCGGCGCGCACACGACATTGTATCGATGTATAAATAAATAAAGCAATATGATACTGACTCACGGTTTGGCTACACGTGCGCTATCCCCACTCCCGATAAATACGTCAATCAAGTCAGCCTATCGCAGTCCACTGCTGGACATAGGCCTCTCCCAGGCTGCGCCACAACACCCTGTCCTCCGCCTTCCTCATCCAGTCCATTCCAGCCACTTTCTTTAGGTCGTCCGTCCATCTAGCTGGGGAAGTCCCACACTACGCTTGCCGATACGCGGTCTCCACTCAAGGACTCGTCTGCTCCACCGGCCATCGGTCCTTCGACAGACATGGCCAGCCCACTGCCACTTTAGTTTGCTCACTCTGCAAGCTATGTCGATAACTCCGGTTCTTTTCCGGACAATTTCATTCCTGATTTTATCCTTCAAAGAAACTCCGAGCATAGCTCGCTCCATAGCGATAAATACGTAACAATTAAAAATAGAATAGAACAGAATAATTATCAGCCCCAACCTACCCCAACATAGTTGGGAAAAGGCTAGGCAGACGACGAGTTATCAGCCCTAAGTAGAAGATGACTTACGTGCCAGCCTTGATTTCAGAGACTACGCTGGGCCGTATGCAGAGCGGCGGCACGGGCAGCCGCGTCAGGATCAGGTGCTCCGGACGCGTCAGCTTGGCATTCATGCCCAGCAGTGGGATGTCCTCGTCCGGGATGCGGCGGAACAGGTTCAGGACCTGGGTGATGGTGTCAAAGTGAAATTAGTAAGGGCGGGGACCATTTTTTTTTTTTTGAGTATGGGAAATCATCAAATAACCCCTCCCGCTGTGGGTGGAGCAGAAGGGAGTGTCAGACTCTTACTGACTAAAACCTACCCGTGTTCCTTCCTTAGCCCTTTGTGTTCCGGGGTAGCGGTAACCCTTTCGGACAATCCCGCTGCCCCGGATAGTTGATAGGCTGTGTTGGACTATGTTAAGGCTTTACTTTTCATAATAAAAGTGAAGTGTTAAACAATAACTGCCGCACGGGTCGATCGAAGGCTAAGCTATGCATGCCGCGGTCGGTTCGTGGATGGGTGACCATCAATTGTAATAACATTTCGAAACCCATCCGTGCCTCGGAATGCATATGAAGCCGTTGGTCGCGGCTGTCATTGAAGATCTTTGACAGTCAGTATGGGTAATCAGAAGCCCAAAAGTCTGACAACCTGTCTTACCAAGGGGTATTGTGATACCCAGTTACTGGGTTGTTTTCACAGACGACTCCGCCTTGGAGTGTAAATGTGGTATTGCACAAAGGATGCGACACTTAACATCGTGTCCTACATGTTCTGTTAGCTGCACGTTACAGGAACTGATGGACGCTGGTGATGGCGCCAAACAAGTAGCCGAATCCTGGGCCGAGTCCATTTAGATTGCTTTTGACAAACTAAGAAGAAGAAGACTGGTTTGTGGAGGCCAGATAGGCAGATGCTCCATGTAAAATACTGGTATTCAGCTGCATCCGGTTAGACTAGAAGCCGACCCTAAAATAGTTGGGAAAAGGCTAGAAAAATAGTATATTTCATTACAAGTGCGGAAAGGTTGTCATTGCAAAGAGTTCCGACAAATGTCTACCCGAGCCAAGGTGCAGCCGAAGGCGAGGGTTGACAGTCGGAACAAGTTGCAATGACGGTTTCGCACGTGTACTGAACGACTATTTTTAATACAGTTGCGAAAAAATGAAGCAATTTAATAAAATAAGGTGGTGTTAATTCAAAAAAACTAGGGTCGAAATTACTCATTTTGTGCAACAAACAACTAAAACTCGCAAAGAAAATTTCTGAAAAATGGCGCCAACCGTAGAATATAAGCAGAGATTTTTTTTTCTTCACCCATTCTGGTAGGCAATGGGATCTATTCCCATACAGCCAAGTCTTCAGTAGAATTTTTTTATTGATATGAAATGAAAATGAAATTTAATGAGATGAAATGAAATGATACCTAACCTAACTTATTCAATCAAATCATTAAATCTGATATTGAAACAAATTAGTAGCTTCTTTTTAGAAATATACGTATTTGCATGAATCATAAAAACTTCTATGAATTTTTTTAGTAAAAACTTCATGGTTGGTTTTTCTTTTTAATTATTAGACATTATTTTGACAGTTGGGAAAGAGAACGCACGAGTTCGGGAAAGGTAAAAAAAAGCACGAATATGTAATAGCCCACATCCCGAACGCTATACGTCCCTGCAATACGCCACTTTTTGAGCAACTGTATTAAAAAGAACTATTCAAGTGTATCTATGTGCAGAAAAAGTTACTGCTCCTTTTGACTTGTTCGTTCTGTCTGTTTTTCTTTTGCTCGGCCCCTCAGGGTCATAGATTGATTTTAAATAGCCTGTAGCCTTCCTCAAGAATTAAGCTATCAAATGCAAAAATAATTTTTCAAATCCAACTGGCAGTTCCAGAAATTACTGACAAATACATACAAACAAATTTTACCTCTTTATAATTAGAATAGAAAAAAAACCTTAGTGTTGTGTATAGTTAGTGTAGGTACTTGGAAATCTTCTTGACAATTATAAGATTTATACAAGTACCCCATATGTGGAAAAACACACATCAGTATAAGGCTACCTAGTGCTTATGCTATCCACGAAATAAAACAGTGAATTACCTAATTAGTGTTTTATTGAACATAATAGTGGCGACGAGGAATAAACTTTAAAGAATGGAGTGTAGGGCAGTGAAGTTTTCAGAATTTGATTCTCAAACAGACAATTGGAACAATTACATAGACAGGCTAAAATTTTGCTTTGAAGCAAATGGTGTTGTGTTGGACATAAGTAAAAGAGCAAACTTTTATACAGTATGTGGATCGAAAGTGTTTGATACGCTTCTTGCGTTAATTACACCTAAAAAAGCTAGTGATGTCTCATTTACGGAAATCGTTAATGTTTTAACGAAACATTATAGCCCTAAATCTAACGAAATATCAGTGTCATATAAGTTCTATAAACGTGACCAACAACAAAGCGAATCAGCAGCGGAATATATTGCTCAGCTGAGGAAGATAAGTTCTGATTGTAATTTTTCGGATTTAGAACGTATGTTACGTGACAGACTCGTATGTGGAATGAAAGATCACAGACTGCAATATGATTTATTGAAAAGAGATAAACTTAGTTATGACAACGTTGTCGAGGCTATGTTGTCTTCCGAGAGTGCGGTAAGAGATGTTCGCATGATACAAAATGTAAATGGAAACACCAGCAACGTTGCCGGCGAATTCGATTCGACGGCGAGTACATCAATGACCAGGTCAGCAGCTCCTGAGCCCATGGACATCAATGCAGTGCAAACAAACATGAAACTTTGCTACCGTTGTGGTGATCGCCATACTGGAGAATGTCGTTTTGCCCAGGTTACTTGTCGTTACTGCAAGAAGGTAGGACATATAGAAAAGGTTTGCATTGCAAAGAAGAAAGCCTCGAACAGTAAAGTCAATTTCACAGAAGAGGATGAGTCACATGCTCAGTTGAATGGTATTTACAACTTCGGTAGTAGTCAACTGCGGGTGCCAGCTTACGATGTTAAGGTTCATCTGAATGGGATGTCAGTGAGTATGCAGGTGGACTCCGGTGCTGGTTTCTCACTTGTGAACGAGCGCACGTGGAGAGGCCTGCGCGACACAAAGCCGCGCCCCGAACTACGCGCCTTACACAACAATCTACGTACCTGGACGGCGACACCGGTTAAGGTGCTCGGTCAAACAGTAGTGCACGTAAACTTTAGAGACATTAAGTGTGTTTTACCGGTTATTGTAGCTAGAGGCTCAGGCCCCAATTTAATTGGTCGTGATTGGTTTTCTGCTCTTAATATAAAAGTTAGTATTAATTTTGTGTCTAGTACTGGCATGTCAGTGACTAATGAAATGTTACAAAAACACTCTGAAGTTTTCAAAGAGGGTCTTGGTACTTACCGAGGTGAACCGGTAACCATACATTTAAAACCAGACGCTACTCCTAGGTTTCTTAATGTTCGCCCAGTTCCGTTTGCAATTAAGAACCGAGTTGAAAAGGAAATAGATCGATTGATGACCGAAGGGGTACTACGCCCCGTTTCTTACTCACAGTGGGCAACACCAGTGGTGCCCATTGTCAAGAAAACAGGTGAGATTCGCCTGTGTGGAGATTATCGCAGCACGGTGAACCAGGCTACCGAGTCTGACACTTACCCTATGCCAACTGCTAATGAGGTATTTGCTATAATTGCTGGAGGAAGGTATTTCACTACGTTAGATTTAGAGCGTGCATATACACAAGTCGTTGTGGATGAAGACACGGCTAAACTGTTAACATTAAACACATGTAAAGGTCTTTACACTGTTCACAGGCTGGCGTTCGGAGTAAAAGCATGTCCAGGCATTTTTCAAAGGTTAATGACATCTTTACTGGCAGGTATTTCAGGGGTCGCAGTACTAATTGATGACATTATTATTAGTGGACATACCTTGACAGATATGAGTCAACGACTGGATGCTGTACTAGAACGCATACAAAAAGCTGGCCTGCGACTGAATGCAGGTAAGTGTAAAGTTGCTAAAGAATGTGTAGAATTTTTGGGTTTTGTTATTGACGCCGACGGCATTCACCCAGCTCCTAGCAAAGTGGAATCGATTGTCAAAACTCCAGAACCACAGAGTGTTCAGCAGCTACAGGCCTTTTTAGGGTTGTATAATTTTTATGAGAGGTTCGTACCTCAAAAAGCTACTGTCCTTGAACCGCTCCATAGGCTGCTTGATAAGTCTCGCAAGTGGCAGTGGACAGAACGTGGACGAGAAAGCTTCGACGCAGCTAAACGGTTACTATCGTCAGACATCACTTTAGTTCACTATGATTTAGATAAACCCTTAGTACTCACGTGCGATAGCTCTGAGTATGGTGTAGGCGCAGTGTTGTCCCATGTGATGCAGGATGGGCAAGAACGACCAATCGCTATGAGTTCTAGGACATTACATTCACACGAGCGTAAATACTCTCAGCTTGATAAAGAAGCTACAGCAATCATGTTCGGAATTCATAAATTTCATAACTATCTCATGGGAAGAAATTTTACAATAGTGACGGATCACAAGCCACTGGTCAGTATTTTTGATCCTAAGAAGCCAATACCCAATATTATATCGCCCCGATTAACTAGAATCGCTATTGTTTTGACGTCACACAGTTATAGTATAACGTATAAGCCTGGTAAACAAATAGGGAATGCAGATGGTCTCAGTCGCTGGCCACAACCGGTGCCAGAGGAACCTGAACAACAGCTTTGTGATATTTTATTGATGGCGGAGGCTCCCGAAGATTTTTCAGTTGATGTTAATCAGATTGAGCTGCTCACAAAAACAGATAAGACGTTATCACGAGTCATACATTACGTGTTATCGGGTTGGCCAGCTAAAGTGACAGAGGAACCTTTGCACAGTTATTGGTTACATCGTACTGAGCTTTCTTTACATGAAGGTTGTCTTTTGCAGGGTTGTCGCGTGGTGGTACCACCGTCGCTACGTAAAGATATTTTACGTGCTTTACATAGGGCACACAATGGTATAGTACAAACAAAAGCTTTGGCCAGAAGCTATGTGTGGTGGCCGGAATTAAACAACGACATTGAAGCATTGGTGAACAATTGCACCAAGTGTCTCGAAAATAGGCACATGCCTCCCAAGACGAGTTGCCAGTGGGTAGTACCTACAAGACCTTGGTCTCGCATAAATATTGATTTTGCTGGTCCTTACCAAAACAAAGTCTTTTTGATAATTGTTGACTCATATTCACGATGGCCTGAAGTATTTGTAGTAAGTAACATGTCTACAGATACCGTTATTCGGCATCTAAGAATGTTATTTGCTACACACGGATTATGTGAGACATTGGTTTCAGACAATGGAACAGCATTTGTTTCAGCAGAAATGAAACAATTTCTGGATTCAAATAAAATTAGGCATATCACTACAGCACCATACCATCCTGCTACAAATGGATTGGCTGAACGAATGGTGCAGACGGTGAAGGACAAGTTACGCAAAATGGATGAGGTATCATGGGATGTGAAGATACCTAACATGTTACTGGGACTGCGTGTAACGCCATGTTCAGGAACAGGCAAGAGCCCGTCAGAGCTGTTAATGAACAGAAGGTTAAGGACATTATTGGACAGTATTCATCCTGTCAATAAACAGCACATGAGAGTCGAGCAACAAATTGCCAATAACGCACAAAGGAAACAGAGAAACGGACATTGGTCAATGTGTGATGTATAGAAATTATGGAAGAGGGCCACGTTGGTTACCAGGCACGGTAACAAGTAAGGATGGCCCGTCTAGTTATCAGGTGACATCAGACAATGGAAATGTTGTAAGCAGACACATTGATCAACTTATTCAGAAGAAGCCATCAAGCTCAACTATAGGAGAGGAGGAGGGTAAGGATAAGTTACCGGAAGAGGAAAAGGAAGAAAGTATACAGGAGCAGGTGCAAGAGTCAAGTCAAGAAAATGAACAAATAATCCAATTTCCTAGTTCGGAGGAATGGGCCGAGATGCTTGGGATACCTAGTGGGGCAGAGACCACTTATCAAGGTGGCAAACTAAAGCACAAAGTTTCTTCTTATGCAAAGTCACCATATGCCAGGCCTAGCCACACCAACTATTTGGTGTAATGTTTATGTGTTTAAGATTGTTTTTGTTCCTGTTTACTTAATTTGTTGAATTGAGAAGATTATGATGCTTTATGTTTATATTTTGTTTATATTTCAATTATGGTTATAAGATGTTCATGCATACTTGGGGGAAAGGTATGTTGTGTATAGTTAGTGTAGGTACTTGGAAATCTTCTTGACAATTATAAGATTTATACAAGTACCCCATATGTGGAAAAACACACATCAGTATAAGGCTACCTAGTGCTTATGCTATCCACGAAATAAAACAGTGAATTACCTAATTAGTGTTTTATTGAACATAATACTTAGCTTACCTCCAAAGGACTCATCTCAATAGTAAGACCACTGTTGATTATAGTCGCTAGCTCCTTATTAGATTCCTTGGCCTCATGGAAGTCACGCAGCACTCGCTTCACGATAGGATCTGTAGCTTTCTTCGCTCTGTACTTATCATGGATGATCTTCAGTATACCAGCAGAACTCTTCTTCACCATGCCATTCAAAGCCTCGCAGTACGGACATTTTGTACAGGTCTTGGCTTTCTTATGGACCGCAGCACGCAGGTTCTTCTTGTGTAGATACGATAGTTCCGGGTTCATGAATTTTCTTCTGAAGGACTTTTTGAGAGGTTCCACTAACATCACTTTTGCGCATTCCTGTTCAGATAATGGAGTTGTATGAGTTAGAATTTAGAATATGAAAAATAAAATAAATTGGAAGATAGCCAGCGTTCAGTGAGGCTCTTGCTCAGAAATGAGAAGAGATAAAAAACTTTAGATTTCTTCAAATTAATATTTTGCTGTTAGCTATTTTTGAGCAACAGGTTTAATTTTTTTTTACTTTGTGAAGCATTTGTCCATCCCTTTTGCTATCAAAATGAAAAAATAAATTCTTAGCAGATAAACATAATAAATTATTTTATAATATTACTAGCTGACCCCGAAAACCGTCGTTTTGCAAAAAAAAAAAAAAATTATAGATAGTAGCCGATTCTCAAACCTACCCGATATGCACACAAAATTTCATACAAATCGGTCCAGCCGTTTCGGAGGAGTATGGCAACTAACACTGTGACACGAGAATTTTATATAATAGAAGATTCAAAAATATTATTTAAAAAAATATAATTGGAAATTCTAGTAATTTAACTCACCTTACAAATAGTCTGCAGTATGCTGATGATAGACCGGAAGTAACCAACGTGGAAGACGGGCAGGGCCAGCTCAATGTATCCGTAGTGACCGACACACTCTGCCAGACCCAGCCCGCAGGTTTCACAGTTGGCATCTTTCTGATTAGTTCCCTGCATACAAAGAAGAAGAACTCAGTTAAACATTAGTTTAAGTTATTTTTCCTTTAAAATATCCTAGTATTATCAGGTAATGTAATACTTTTATAACTTACTTCTAAACCCTAAAATTTAAAATAAGGTACTAAAACTGTCAATTATTCTATTAATGTAATCATTATTTTATTTTGATATTTAATCCAAGTATAGGTTCCATAAATTATTATCCAAAGGAAAACACAGCATAGCTGATGTTTGAGAAATTTATTTATTAACTTATAAAATTTATTAACTTGAAACATTGGGTTTAAAAAAAAAAAAAAATAAATAAATAAACATTGGGTTTTTATCCATTTTTCAAAACTAAACATTATCAGGAGCAGTAGTGGCCCAGTGGTCACGGCCGTGACTCACGAGTTGTAAGTCATAGGTTCGAACCAACAAATAATAAATAGTCAGGAAGCATAACTATGAACAAAATCAACAAGAAATTCAGCTCCAAACTTCAATACATTGACAAAATACCTCGAGTATTCTAATGAAAGAACACACATGCAAAGAAGCCAATCAGCTGCGTTCGCGTAAAGCGTTGTATTCCCGCAAGCGCCGTGATTGGTTCTGGTGCATGGTGGCCTTTTCGGCAACACCCACCACGGTAAACATTTGCGTGGTGCCATTTTTGAGCTTGAGTTACATTTCTTGACTTTTATTATTCGTAAGTTCGACCCCAGTCAGGCGCTTTACTTTGTGTAAATTATATCATCACCACTGCTCTCAAAACGGTGAAGGAAAACATCGTGAGGAAACCAACATGTCCTAGAACCAAACATTCAAAGACATGTGACATCCACTAATCCGCACTGGGCCCGCGTGGTGGATTACGGCCCACTCCCTCTCACAGGGAGGAGGCCTGTGTCCCAGCAGTGGGAACTTTGTAGGCAAACACACACACATTTTAAGTAGGTAATTTTAAGTCGTAACCATTTTCAGTGACCATACCATTCGCCTATCCAGCACCCCATACGTCGCCGGCACTCTCTGTCCATCCTGAGCGTACAAGTTCTTAGTGATAACCTGTATGTGGGCTGCCTGCTGGATAGCAGATGCACTGTCCACATTGAACGTGACGTGAGAACTGAAAACATCACAAAAAATACTTTAAACCTCAACGAAAATACATGAATGTTACACAGTTTGTAGTCAGAATTTTAATTAGTACTCTGGTGTAGTGAAATGTGTATTTTTTTATTTAAAATAATTTTATTTGAGTGTTAAAAAAAAATAAACATAACCTTACATTTTTCTTCCGACATAAGTCTCGCGATATTGTTCCTTCGGCATCTTAGTCAGGTTTAAAGAAAACCATTAACATAAATTCTACGTTGTTATTGTAATATTCCATGAAAATTACACAATCATTTCTAAAAACATGAAACGATGAGCATGAAGGAAGCAGCTTTTTTTGACATTTGTTATCATCGCGTTCATAAATAGAATTTGTCAAAAAATTAATACAAAAAATCACGTTTCCGATTTCTGAACGCATCGAGTTTTAGTAATACCATATGCCTAAAACTATAACTACTATTCTACTATCCCGATCTCGGAACTCCGAGAGTATTATGAAGTTCGTCGAATTTCTTGCCCGGTCTTTTGCACAGAAACGAAAATAACTCGCGCCGAGTATTGTGTATGGCTTGACAATTTCATTCCATGACACAACATGAAAGACCAGTGAATTAAGCCCTTAGGAGTGTCTGTGCGATGGCTGCGAAACGGCAAATCTTTCTAGCAGCAAGCGGCATTTTTAACAAGATGTAAAATTTGGGCTTGGCTGGACATTAAATCTGATTATTTTTTAATAATGAAAGTGTTACGTAGGTAATTATTATACAACTTGCTTTGCTGTCCATGTTATTGAATCTATGAAAGAAGAAGCTTTTATAAGAAAATTATGAATATGTAATATAAAATAAATTGGAAACAAAAACAATTTTTTTGACAGCTAGGTACGCACGGCTACACATCAAGCTATACATATCCAGTTTAAGCTGACTTCTGATTGTACGAAAAGCCAATACAAAGCGAGGTCAGCTAAAACTGGAAATGTATATCTTGATGTGTAGCCGTGTGTACAGACGCCAGCAGGTCAACCTACCCCAATCTGTCAAATTTTTTGATAGATTTTCAACTTTAGCACAAAGGAATAAGATTCATATTCAAATCTGACAGATTGGGGTTGCTTGATGTGCTGGCCTCTGTACAACAAGACGCAAAAAAGAAAAGAACAAAATTCAAGAAAAAAAAATCTTCTACAAGCTTACATTATCCAAGGAATTTTCAACAGCTTATAACTGTTAAGCGGCACTATCTATTTATCCTAATATACATATTTTAAGTAAACGAGAAAAACTTTATTTCTTGTGATACGTTTCTGAAATAAAACATTGTGTTAACATTTTTGGAACAATATTACTTTCTACTAATTTAGTAGAATTCAATGTCATAGTCTAACCCAGTTCATATGTTTCTGGCGTAAAAAGAAGCGCCTCAGCGCGCCGTTTTTTGGCTTGTCAACCGAAACCACGCAACATTTTTCGCTCGAAATATTTTACAAAACCTACTACTTTCCTAATGTACTATTCACTGGAATGTAGGAATAGATGCGCCGTACAAAGTTAAGTGATATTGAATACAAGTGATAAGTTAAAACGGACTAAAAATCGTTTTCCCACCGTAGTGACCCGCGAACTCTCAACATGCCTCTGTTAAAAAGGAAAGCATTTGAGAAATCAAAGGCGTCGGAGTACCTCCGGGACGACGATGAGGTCTTCCATTGCGAGATCACCGACGAGATATTCAAAGATTACGAGTGAGTGTAACTATAAACAATAGATTCGCCGAATTTTTGCAAATTTCTATGTTAAGTTGTAGTTATCAGTTCACGGGGACCGTTGGCATTGTCAGCGCGCGGCGGGTCGTGCAACAACGCGAGCGTGACACAATATTTCGCTATTTCTGTCATTCGCGTCATAATTTTTATCATTATTTGATGTTGTTTGATGAATGTTTATTTACAGGGAATACTGTGAGAGGATTATTCTCGTCAATTCGATGGTGTGGACATGTGAGATGACTGGGAAGAATAATTTAACATACTCAGAAGCCCTGCACAGTGAGAAGACAGCACGGAGGGCTTTGAAAGATTTCCCAATGGAGCTGCGTATACCAATACTGTTTTTGGCAATGAGAACTAAAAGGTGTTCATTTGCTGAGATGTCTGAGGATGTTTTCAACTTCGTGAGGGACCGCTACTTTGTTGGGGAGACTGTGGAGGCCTGTTTAGAGGGAGAGATTTGGAGGGAGGCTCACATACTGTCGGTTACAGCACAGAAACAGCACCCAGACAGGTGAGCAGTAATATAATTTTGATATTAATATATCCAAATCACAATAATGACAAAAAGAAAACTACTTTGAACATACTGAAAATTCAAAAAAATATACTTATAAAAATGAAATAAATTCAAAACCACTTTGAACATACTGAAAATTCAAAAAAATATACTTATTAAAATGAAACAATAATAATCCATTCAAATTCTTATCAGAACTCCTATTAGTCACAAAAACATCAAATAACATAATTATTTTAAATATAATTTTGCTAATGTTCTTTATATTTCCGCCATTCATAATTACAATCTAAATTTCTCCTAAGATACCCACATGTGGCCTTGAACCATGTCTTAACAAACTGCCAACAAAAATCAATAGTAGGTACCTTCATAAAAAAACTCCTTGCAAAAAACTCACAACAATTAAACTGTTATGAAGGTCACATGTTTTAGCAGTAGATGATCTAACTATTATATTATACTTACATACAATTTCCTTATTTAATCTAAATATCATGAATGAATCATACTGTTGCCAAGTGTCAATTGGTTTTTTTACTTAAAGAGATGTGATTTCAAACAGTATTCATCATTCATCACTTCAGCCCGGAATCACCCACAGCTGGGTATATAAGGTGTTAAAAAATTAACCTGACAAACTTTAAGAGGTGCTTTAGACCATCAAACTGAACAACTGTCACTATGGGACCAACACTGAAATCACGAAAAAAAAAAATCGGCTGTTTAATACAAAACTTCAATACCTACTTGGCCAAAATGTATGAAACAGCTGATTTTTTTTCGTGATTTCAGAGTTGCTCCCATAGTGAAAGTTGTTCAGTTTGATGGTCTAAAGCAGTAGTCGGCAACCTTTTGGCAGGTACAGGCCACATAGTGGCAAAATGAAATATAGGCGGGCCGCACTTGTTCATCATTTTGTGTACCTACCTATATTGATTATGTTAAAAATGCAAAAAAAAAAACAACCACAAATATTTACTTTTACAAAATTTTATTTATAATTGCAAAAAATGACAAAGAAAATGAGAAAAAATAACAAATTAAATGAGATCTATGCATGCGAGTCTTGTGGGCCAGTGGCTTTCGCGGATGGCTCTGATTTTAGTTTTGGCGCGAAATTAAAATACTTAATTCCAAATGATAAGACCTTATTTACAAAACAGTTTGTCTCATTGATTTTATAATAACAAAATAAAAAACATCATTTCTATTCTAGCTTAATTTATTTGTAAATAATAAATTACTTTGTGTAATACAATCAATTAAAAAAAAAAACAAATTCCCTATAAACTTAAAACTTTTGATAATGGCCCCGATTCTGTTATTCTCAAACTAAATTAAATTTAAGTTCAGTGCATCTTTTTCTTTCTATTTTATTATGTAAAGGACAATTTTATTATGTAAAGGACAGAAGATAAATATTATTTTAGTCCTGTCAAATTAGATATTCCATAGACAAGTTTAGACGTGATTAAAAAATTGACTACTAAAAATACGCCAATTTACGTCAGGCGCTGACTAATTTGACAGGACTAAACTAATATTTATCTTCTGTCCTTTTCTTAATGAAATAGAAAGAAAAAGATGCACTGAACTTAAATTTAGTTTAGTTTGTGAACAACAGAATCGGGGCCAATGTCTGTACATGAGTCTCAATAAAAATAAAAACAATACCAAAGAGTTTCCTGCATAGAAACAACTTATAACCTATCTAAATATTCAACCTGCCTAGCTTTTCCCCAACTTTGATGGGGTCAGCTTCCAGTCTAACTGGATGCAATTGAATACCAGTATTTTACATGGAGCTACTGCCTAACTGTCCTCCACAACCCAGTTACTGGGTAATACAATATCCCCTTTTTTTTTTTTTTTTGAGGATGGGAAATCATCAATTGGCCCCTCCTGCTCTGGGTGGAGCAGAAAGGAGTGTCAGACTCTTATTGACTAAACCCACCCGTGTTCCTTCCTTAGCCCTTTATGTTCCCGTGCAACGGTAACCCTTTCGGACAATCCCGCTGCCCAATACAATACCCCTTGGAAAGACTGGACTTCTAGGCTTCTGATGACCCGTAACAAGTGTCAAAGATCAACTAATGACAGCAGGGACCAACGGCTTAACGTGTTTTCCCAGGCACGGAGGGGTCTTGTTATGTAAAGATGGTTACCCATCCATGGACCAAGCATGGCAAGCATAGCTTAACCTGATCGATCGACCCATGCAGCTGTTATTTTAAGGTGTATTTTAGCAACAGAAATATGTACTTTTGAACCAGTCTTTGAGTAATTGGAACAATCTAAGCATAATTATGAATTAGCAAATTCTGAATTGATCCTAGTCTTGTCATTCTACTTGGGTAAATGACCTGTTACAATAAAATATTTCGTCAACTGTATCAAAGTAAAAAAGAATTGTTATCAGACACAGAAACACTGTCTTTATCTAGATAATTATTCAGTGATATGATACCCAGATATGAAGAACAAAATTTTTTTTTTTAAACATTTTTTTTGTCTTTACTACCTTTACTCACATTAAATATTTAGACAAAACCCAAGACTTAAAAATGATTTAAATACAGAACAAAATATCTAAAGACACATCGTATTTAAATTATATTTTTAAATACAATGTTCAATCTGCCTAGCCTTTTCCCCACTATGTTAAGTTCAGCTTCAAGTCTAACCGGATGCAGATGTACACTGGTATTCAGCTGCGTCCGGTTAGACCAGAAGCCGACCCACAGTACACAGACAGGTGCTCCATGTAAAATACTGATATACATGGGGCTACTACCTATCTGACCTCCACACAACTCAGTTACTGACACAAAACAACACAATAAAAATTATGGACTCAAAAACGAGATTAAAAAAAAAACATCCAAATTGAGAACCTTTTCCTTTATTGAAGTCTTTTAGAAATGTATGTTTGTTATGAGGAAATTTTATAACATAATACTTGATAGCTACTGTAAGTCAGTATGTATATCAATGTGTACTACTCGTACAATTGTAAAACAATTGTTACTTACTTATAGTACCGTATTACAGAACGTCACTCAATACTCAAGCATTACTTAAAACTTGTTTCAACCAATCAAGTGGCTTGAATCTTGTTTTAAGTAATGCTTGAATATTGAGTGACGTTCTGTGTAATACGGGCCATAAAGTCCGACCGATTACAGAATTACACACAGTTACAGTAAAACAATTGTTAATTACATAAAGAGTACGACCGAATTTCTTTATCGTTTTAGGCCGAAAAAATCCGTTTGCGGTCGAACTACTTACAGGTTTACAGTACAGTACATACATTTCTGAAAAAGTTCGACTTTATTCAGCTTTTCTCTGTCACTTACACGTATGTTTACTCGTCTCTTTATAAAGTCGAATTAACTATGCACCTCACTGGAATGCCCCGCGCTCGTCACGTCGCGAGCAAAGCGTCGAAATGACGTCATCAACTCGAGGTGCACAGCTAATGGGACCAAGTAATATGTGACATATTTTCACTATAATTATATCCTGTTATAGGTTTTACCTTTTGTTTCAATAACATCTCAATGCTTGCCTCTACAGTATAACCATCCTACCAGCGGCCTCCTACTGCTATGAGGTGGAACAGTACGACGAAGCCGATGCCACAGCTTCGGGAACGATCGGCACCGCGCCCTCAGACCGCGTGCGCCGGCGCAAGGGCGTGTACACGCGCGATAAGAACCGTCTGTTCCTCAAGCAGTTTGTTGAAGGCAGCGCTACAGGTGTTATTGGTATAAAGGTATGTATAATGCGATGATAACTCAAGAAACGTATTTTTTTATTCACCCCAATTTTTTTATGCTCTTACTTAGCTTACTTGTGACGTTTCACAAGTATAGCTCAGCCTTGTTAAACTCATCATTATCATCAGTCTGCCTAGACTTTTCCCAACTGTGTTGAGATCGGCGTTCACTCTAACCAGATATAGTTGAGTACCAGTTTATATGGAGCGACTGCCTATTTGACCTCCACAACCCAGTTTCTGGATAACACTATACCCCTTGGTAAAACTGCCGGAATGACAGCCGAGACCAACAGCTTAGCGTGCTTTCCGAGGCAAGCACGTTAAGCCTTTGGTCACGTTTCAAACCAACCTTGTGTAACTCATGATGTATCAAATTTCACTGCAAATTTGCTAGCTTTATGATTCCTAAGGAACTGTGCCCATCTGAGCAACTGTTCTCACCATCATCGCCAGCCTAAAGCAGTCCACTGTTGGACATAGTCCTTTGCAAGTCTAATCCAGTTGTACCTTACGAATATCGCTCCACTTAGTCAGAAGGCTTCCAACACTACCTTTCCTAATTTTGACAAAACATTATCTCTACAGAAAACAGCGCAAGAAAAATACAATATAAGCAAAGTAAGCTTCGACCAAATATTCACGGGTATCCCACCAGCGTTCCCTTCCTCCAAGAAGCTGTTGAAGTCTCCACCAGCTGCCAAGAGTCAGGCCAAGCCTGGCTCGGCCTCAAAACTGAACAAGTCGGCCAAGAAGCCAAGTCCTGACAAGAAGGGACGGCAGGAGTCTATGGACAAGTTTGTCAAGAAGACTGACAAAGCTGAAGGTTTGTGTGGTGATTTTTATAGCGCATTTTTAAGAGTCCGTGCATAAAATTCCCTCGCTAGAGTTTAGGTAAATTCATTGCGATGCTATGTTTGTGTGCACCGTTCACGCACACACGCCTAAAGATCGAGCGTAGTGATCGCTTATACAGTTTTCATCAACCTACTTGAGTTTATTTCTAATCTTGTGATTGTATATAGGTAAAAATGTAATATTTACCTATATTACTTTTTTAATAAAAAAAAAAATGAAATTCGCTATGAATGAAATAGGAAGAGTTCAATAAAAAAACATGTTGTATTTTTTTATTAGTAGATTTAATAAAAAAAAAACTTTATTCAGCAGTAAACAACATTATCACCAGTAATTACTGTCTTTTCAGAAATTGCATTGTCATCGATTTTCAATGTACTCGTAAATACTTATTTTTTCACTTCTAGCACTGATCAAAAGTAAAAGCTTACAAGTTCTTGAGACGAAGCCGTAGCGATTTGATTTGAATCACGTTCTTTTAGAATCTGTCTGATACGTGCCACGTTTCGGCCTTTTAATTTTGGTGATGCGATTCTTTCTTTCGACCACATTATCTAAAACAAATTTCTATATTAATACCAGTAACTTATAGGCAGATTCGGATAGTGGCCGCCGAAGGGGACAGACGTGTCGTGTCTTGACCCGCCTTTGTTTTTACTTGATGCAATGTGCACAACACGTGGCTGACTCTGAGCTTGAAACTCGAACGGGGTTTCGCTTGCTGTGTTTTTGTGGGTGCAAATTAAAACAGTGGTAAAGTGGCATACGTGTGTACCTGATATACAAGCCTGAGGTCTAGGCCTTCCGGCCGAGAATATCGACGACGTGGATTTGGTGAGATCTTTCCATTATATATTTCAGGGACCTCCGATAGAGGCTTGGAGGCTGTATAAAACTGCGTTTTGCGTTGTTAATTTGAACTTTTGACGCCACGCGTGAATTTAACATCATTGTAAGCTATAAATAGGCTTTAAGGAAATGTCTTCATATTATATTTAGGAGCGAAGGACAAAATAATACACTCTATTATTTTAACCTGAAATACGGTATCGCTCTAGAATTAGTACTTCACGCTTTTCTTAATTTAACATTGTACTAAATTATCAAAACTGCCTTGAACAAGCTACCTATTTCCTAGCTTGTAAAATTTGTAAACCGCGCGCAAAATTGGACCGAAAGGGTAAAAAAAAAAGGTTAAGTAACAAAAAATAGCGAAGCTCATAAATTTCAAGCGTTAAGCTCCCCTGTCAGCTATAGTGGTTCACAAACCCAAAGCTACACAACACATGTGTGCAGAGCAGGTCTTGTAATACCATAAAAACAAAAAGTTTTTTCTTTTAAAATGGGCACAATTGTGCGTATGACAAAAGACGGAAACTGCCTATTCAGGGCCATAGCGCATCAAATAAATAATGTAATGGGTTTAACTTTCGACCACGTGTCTGTCCGTCAGGATCTTGCTTCATATGTTTTAGAGCATCGAGATGACGAAAGAATTCGTTTAGCCCTTCTAAATAATGTACAAGAAATTCTTCCTAACAGCATTCTCTCCCAGGAACAAAGAATAACAAAATACATAACACAGCAGTTTAACAAGACGTTCTGGGGAGGAGAGGATATCTTAATCGCCGCAGCCGAGTTCTATCTTGTAAATTTGCACGTGCACACGGATACAAGACACAACCTAGTGTATTCACCTACCGGCGAACCAGTACCCGGCAACATACACATCCTCTACAAGGACCAGCACTACGATAGCTGGGTCATGACCGACGACAAACACTATAACAGCAACCCGATAGATATAATGCAAAAATCGAACAATGTCACAACAACACTATATAATAAGCCTTTAATTAACCAGTACAACACACGTGAAGAGAAAGGTCAACTCACGAAATCCCAGTCTCAAACGAACAGCCCTCAATTAGCTAGCTCATTAACACAATATGAACAACAAGCACCAATGTGTACACCGTTATCAGAAGTAGTCGCAGATGTCACTGGGTTCACAATACTTAGAAACCAACCGTCTACCTCAATAAAGTACACTTGCCTAGACTTGCGTATTGCAACTTGGAACGTCCGCGGGGCCTCAAAACCGACCAAAAAAGATAAAATTGACGCTGAACTTTCAATTAGGGGCATTCATGTAGCCTGCTTACAAGAAACAGGTATGAACTCAGGAGCATACAACTCTACACACTACGAATGGCACCTCTATGGAACCTCAGGTAAAACACATCGGGGACTTGCAATTCTAATCAGAAAAGATGCTCAAATTGAATTAGTTAACAGAAAAAAGGATACAGACGCGATGTCAGCTACTCTTCAAGTTAACAGGGAAAATGACAAGCCTGCTCATCTGTATATAATCAATTCTCACATAAACTGTTGTACATCTATAGCAAACAGATCCTTCACAGGCTTATTAAACTTGATCAGACAAAAACCAAGGAAATGTACTTTAATAATTCTTGGCGACTTTAACGCTCATATTGGTCGACATGATACACAAAGTTTCCAACGCAAAGGGCTGATCCAACAAAACCTACACCATGACTTATCTAACTACAACGGGGAAATGTTAATGGATATAGCCAACAGGGAAAAACTGCAAATAGAAACGACAAAAGCGAGATCATCGTGCAGGGTAACGTGGTCAAAGGGCATTCAGAAATCCCAACTGGATCACATTATAACGCCACATGCATCAGAAAAACTTTTTGATTTTATTAAAGGCGAATGGGCCGCTAGGGGCACATCCGACCATAAAATAATCTGGGGTCTAATAAGAACAAATCGAATTTCAAACAAGAAAGAAAGCACCAAACACATTATTACACAAAGACAACAGCAAGCCGCGAAGGAAACAACAATTGCGGCCAAGGATTTTAACTATAAACAATGCTATTATGCCGCTCTCAATAGTAAATTCACAAAAACAAAATACCAAGATTGCATAACAAAAAAACTAAAAGATAAAGGGATCAACTCAACGGACAAACTCATCGAAATACCCTGGAATACCATAACGGAAGTATTAAAATCGGCTGCTCAGGAAACTCTTATTTTTCAGCCAGTTCTCTCCAGAGATCATCGACTAGCTCTTGCTAACCTACAAAAGGCTAAATTCCTACAAAGCAGGCAACCAGATAATCCAAATAGGCACAACCGAGTAAAAGAATGTCAGGCAACACTTCAAAAGGTTAAATATCAGGAAGAGCAAAAAGCATGCAGGGCCTGCCTCAATGGATTGGGGAAAAAACACCCTGCAAAACGCATGCAGATGCTATACTTTTTTTACAGCAGGAACAAACTTCAAACAAAACGTCGAAAAAGATCTACTTATATACCAATGACCAAATGGGAGCAAATTTTAAAAAAAATCCGAGGGCCATCTTATACCAACAGTTAATATAAAAAAGCCGATAACCGAAGTACAGGGTGAGGGACCCATTACGGACGACGTAATGGCAATCATTAATAAAATGCGGAACGGGACAGCCCCCGGAACGGACCAAGTGGTAATCGAATTGTACAAAGCAATGCCCCAAATATTACAAGAAGCCGTCACCAAACACATGAACAAAGCCTGGACACTGAACGAAGCACCTGACACATGGTTGGAGACCGTACAGGTACCAATTCCAAAAAACAATAGCCCTAAAAATGAGAATGAATATCGCCGCATATCGGTTTGCAATACGGGTTACAGAATTTACGCCTCCTACGTATTAAAAAAACTAGATGAGATAATAACGGAATTGGGCAACTACCAAGCGGCCTTTTTAAACAATAGATCAACAGACGACCATATATTCACGCTTAAAAGGGTCTTAGACGAAGAATGGCGTGCAGGTAAAAGAATTTATGTACTCGCCCTCGACATTGAAAAGGCATTTGACAACGTCGACCTCAATGCACTAAGAGATATCTTATTACAACGAACCAACAAATCGCTAACCAACAGTATAATCAAGGTATGCATGAATGAACGAACATGCATCAAATGGTGTGGCCAGCAAAGCAGTTGGATTATTAAAGGAAAGGGAGTCAAACAAGGTTGCCCTCTGTCCCCTCGCCTGTTTACACTGGTCATCGACGAAGTCCTTAGAACCCTCGACGAAGAAACACAATTAATAAAACTTGACCAGGATCGCGAAATCTCACTCCCTCTAGTATTATCATTTGCGGATGACCTTATCTTTATTACAGATGACCTAGAAGGATTAGAAGGTATCATATACCATATTAAACCCCTACTAAACAGTGTAGGCCTCCAAATAAACGAAACAAAAACAAAAATACTAATTAGGGACCCCAAGGTCACGTGGGTCGTTATAGCTACACAGATAACGACCCACGTGACCCTTAATGGAATAAGTATACCAACATGTGAAGAAGTTGAATACCTAGGTACATACATAACATCTACATTAAGTAGAAAAAGCACTATAAAAAAACGTTGCGAACAGGCCATGAAAAACGCCAAATCGTTACTACCATTCATAAATAATTCAAATATGGACTGGAAATTAGCCAGACTCATGTATCGAATGGTGATCGTACCGTGCATGATACACGGTTTGAAAGTTTCGGCACTTACTAAAGCTAACAGATCAAGACTCAGAAAATATGAGCGAGTTATCATGAGGGACTTGATTAACCACTCTAGAAATAAACCAAGACAAAAGAAAATGCATGAAATATTAGACGGAAAAACAGTAACCAAACGCATCAAGAACCATAGGATGTGCTACCTCGCACATGTCTACAGGCGTCGCAAACCACACCTGCTACATGCAGCAATGCAATACAAAGCCAAATCCAAGAAGGTCGGCCGACCTATTTACACATGGAACGACAATTTAAAACAGGACATGAAGTACTTCGACAAGGGAATCAATTTCTGGATGGATACAGCGGAAGACAAAAGTAAGATCAAGATCGCTGCTAGTGAGATTTACAAAAAACCGGAAACGGATAGTAGCGAAACTTCCGAAGATGACATCGATAACAGCAACATCTAACACAATACAACAGAACAATGACATACAAAAGAACCGAGAAAGCAGTAACACTCCGCCAAAAGACTCGCCGATGAAGCTCGACCTGAACCAGCCTGGCGGCAAGGTCGTTAGAAGATGCCCATCCATAGATAATAATTACCCATCTCTCCACTAGTCCAATGCTTGCTCTAGGATGCATATCCGGTAGGCTCTTAAATCCTTCCCTATCCTACGGGCACGTCCTCCTTACCAATTACCGCGCCCCCCGGTCTATTCCTTGATATGCAATGGCCGCTGTAGCACCATGATCATGAGGCTACAGAAGCTAGTGCGAATCTTGGGGTTCATTCGATTAATCGAGTCTGGTTTAACCACGCTGGGATCGGTGCAATTCATTCATTCATTCATTCATAATACCAGTAACTTATAGGCAGTGTTGAGCTCAATAACTAAAACACTCCATCGATTGATTAGTCAAACCAATGCATTAGCACCATTAAAAAAAAATATGTGTGTGGTCGGGGGACCTCCGTCAGGAACAAGGCTCCTTCTCACGTATGATTTAAAACAAAAACAAAAATTTCGCAGCCGCCATTTTGGATTTACATTTTGACCTCACATCGAATATAACACCCTCGAAAACTATGAATACGATACTCATAATGAAAAATTTGAGAATTTTCGCAGCCGCCATTTTGGATTTACAACGTCACTATCTGCTTTAAAACCCTCGAAAACCATGAAAACGAAACCGATGGCAAAAAATTAGAATATTTTCGCAGTCGCCATTTTGGATTTTCAGTTTAACCTTATACCCATGACGAAAAATTTAAAAAGTTTCGCAGCCGCCATCTTGGATTTACATTTTAACGTCACGATCGGCTTTAAAACCCTCGAAAATCATGAAAACGACATCAATGACTAAACATTTGAATTTTTTCGCAACCGCCATTTTGGATTCATATGTTGACCTCACTACTGACTTTAGTACCCTCGAAAACTATGAAAATGACACCCATGACGAAAATTTAGAGAATTTCCGCAGCCCCCATCTTGGATTTACATTTTGACCTCACCGGCTATTGACTTTAGCACCTTCAAAAACTATAAAAATTACAACAGCGCCAGCCGAGTCCAACTATAGCTAAGAACCATCCAAATGACACAACACACGCACACCAGTATTTTATATAAATTAAAAGATTTAATGTTCTTCATAAATATACAAAGTACTTACTTAAAATAAAATTAATACTTACCGGATCAAAATGTGGCAGTCGACGTACAATTTGTGAAAATTATGTTTACGTAGAACGCACGCGCCTGCGATGCAAAGTATTACGCCCTCACGCTGGGAAGGCCCGGTCGCTACTGACCACAGAGTACTTTGTAGTACTACTGACGGGATCGGTTTTGCGCGGTCTATAATGGCCCCGATTCTGTTGTTCACAAACGAAATTAAATTTAAGTTCAGTGCATCTTTTTCTTTCTATTTCATTATGAAAAGGACAGAAGATAAATATTAGTTTAGTCCTGTCAAATTAGATAATCCATAGACAAGTTTAGACGTGATTAAAAAATTGGCTACTAAAAATACGTCAATTTACGTCAGGCGCTGACTAATTTGACAGGACTAAACTAATATTTATCTTCTGTCCTTTTCTTAATGAAATAGAAAGACAAAGATGCACTGAACTTAAATTTAGTTTAGTTTGTGAACAACAGAATCGGGGCCAATATATCGTATTTCACTTTGCCTTTTATTTACGAAATGAAGTTATTGTTTATTTATAAAATAAAATTTTGATTCTATTAAATTATGTCTTAAAAGTATTTCTAAAGAATATAAAAAAATACTGATTTGTCTAGAAGTTTCCCAAAAATTACCTTATTTCAACATTTATTCCGGCTATATTTTGTATTGAAGTTAAAAAAGTGGTCCCGCCACATGCAAGTAGACAATATAATGATGCGTATGATATTTTTTAATATTAAAAATCAAAAGTAGTTTCTTTTAAAAAGATAATCAAACGTCAGTCTCCAAAAAGTGCGTCGTCTAAAAGTGATTTTCCATAAAATCTTAATTTTTTTGAGAAATCCCTTTCAGGCACATGCAAGACAAAGAACTAAACTCTTCAATTCATAAATAATTCTGTTTAAATTTTCTTTCCCTTTCCCACAACGAATGAACAAAATTTATCAAAATCCGCCAATTTCGTGCACGGCCTAATAGTAATAAGTGACTATATTGTTCAACTATTAATCTCTAATTCCGTTTAGAATACTGAAAACTTCTTAAAATAACAGTCTTACAATATTAATGATACTAAAACCTCGCCTTCGAACTCAGATTTACTTCAAAGTGGAGTTTTTAGTATCAGTAATTTGTCTAAAAAAATCTTGCAATGGCGACTTTTTATTTTGAATACTATTCGATCCTATTTACAGTCCTTTCACAGTCACTTTACCTCTGAATTTGCATTACTGACAAAATCACAGTGATCCTTATTCACGTTTCAATAAGGTAACTGTTGGGTTGCTGTTGTCAAAGATAAAAAATCGGTGAAAAACTGTAGTTATATTTAGCAAAAGCATCATACTGTGAAGTTAAAATAAGGCACATAACAGAAATACCCACTTACGCTTACCGAAATATGTGCAGACAGCTGCATTAAAATTGATTTGCGCTCACACATTTGAAAATCTGTAAAATGAGGTAACCAATTTATGCAGTTAAGTCATCTGTACATCCAACTCTTCAAATCTTTCAACAGCACAAAAGAAGCCTGCTGACCCAGTAGCCAAAAAGAATGCGCAAGAGATGGCAGAGAAGATGCGCAAAGCAGAAGATTTGATGCGACAGCGTAAGGAGGAAGAGAGACTGAGGAAGAAGGAGAAGACCGCTCGTCTCCAGGCGTATATGAAGGAGTGGCAGAAAGTTAAAGATGATATGGAACTTGAAGACCAAAAAGTGAGTTACAATATCATTTAAAAAAGAGTGTCCGTAGAGTTTCTTGCCCGTTCTTCTCCATAGGAACCTACTACCCTTTGGAATGGGCAACAAGCTTCATATTTCTGATTATCCAACTCTTTTGACAGTTAAAAAGTGCCTGTAATTTTTTTAAATTGAAATAATTGCAAACGTGACAAGCATCCAGAGAGTAAAAAAAAAAACTGCAATCTCCACTTTTTGTTCACAGATAATACCGAAAGGCACTCCAGTAGAAGTAGAAGGCATTTCACACGAGCACTTCGGAGACTTCCTCTCAGTCCTGGAGTTCGTGCACACGTACTCCGAGATCCTGAAGGTCAAAGACGTGTTCCACAACCAGCTGGATCTGGAGACGTTCAGGAAAGCGCTGACGTCGAAGGAATATGCTGGAGTGTTCAGCGACCTCATACAGATGTTCTTGACGACGGTGTTCACGCTGCAAGAGGATGAGGCCGAGGAGTATAATGAAAATGGAAGGATACAGCTGTCTACTGGTAAGAATGTCTACTAATTGAGCGATTTAGAATATAATTAACTTTAATTTTAAAGTTCTTTATTACTGTTATTTGAAGTCCATACCATAATTAGCCTATAACATCCCACTGATGGGACACAGGCCTCCTCTTTGTTAGAGGGAGTGGGCCGTAATTCACCACGCGGGCCCAGTGCGGGTTGGTAGATGACACATGTCTTCGAATATTTGGTTCTAGGACATGCCGGTTTCCATACGATGTTTTCCTTCACCGGTTTGAGAGCAGTGGCGATGAAATAAATTAAGTAAAGTAAAGCGCCTGGGTTCGAACCCACGACCTACAATTCGTAAGTCGGGATCGTTACCACTGGGACACCATTGCTCTTATACATAAAGCGTGGATATATACAACGTGTTTTTTTTTTATATCCCATACCAACTGCTCTAGTCTATGCTCACTTTTAGACCCATCATTGTCCCAGTGCGAGAGAGATACGAGGTATCATGCATTTTTTGCAATGCACCAATAAACGGTTTAGCATTTATTATGGCTACTGGTGACTATACAACGTGTTTTTTTTATATCCCATAACTCTAGGGGTCATTGTACTCGTCATTATGAACAACTTTTACTATGGGACCAAACCTGAAATCGTGAAAAAAAATCAGCTGTTCCCTTCCCTACATTTTGACGAGTTATACGAACATAAATGTAGGGAACAGCTGATTTTTTTTTTGCACGATTTCAAGTTTGGTCCCATAGTAAAAGTTGTTCATAATGACGAGTACAATGACCCCCTAGAGTTATGGGATATAAAAAAAACACGTTGTATAGTCACCAGTAGCCATAATAATTGCTAAATCCGTCATAGGTACATTGCAAAAAAATGCATGAGACCTCGTATCTCTCTCTCGCACTGGGACAATGATGGGTCTAAAGGTGAGTATAGACTAGAGCAGTTACTTGTAACAGAACATCGAGCATTCGCCGTTTTTATCGAACCGCACTTCGAACACGACCCTCGATGTTTTGTTAGAACCTGATTTTAAAAACCAACGAGTGTATTTGTATAATCCAACTCAAACTCAAAGCACTTATTTCAAATAAACCAATTATAGGCACTTTTGAATTGTCAAGGGTTGGTCAGTCAGAAAGATGAAGCTAGTTGCCCATTCCAAAGTGTAGGTACCTGTGGAGAAGAACGGGCAAGAAACTCCACGGACACTCTTTTAAATCATAAAATTGTTACAAAAATCTTGGATACATCATTCATGTTGAAATTATACATGTGAGAACGATGCAGAAAGACGTGCACGTTAAAGGCGTCCGTACTAAAAAGAATAATTCATAAATGAAAATAAATTAAAATAAGCCGTGGCGGCTAAGAGATGACCAGTCCCTACTGACGGCGCCCGTTCACGAACATGACGTATGGATCAGCACCATTCAGCTCAACCATTTTGAAGGGAACCCAATGATCCAACGATCCAACATAATATTTTATCGAGCAAAGGCTCGAGCCGTACCTGAAGGTCCGTCATTTCAACAATGAATGCAAGGTAGAAAGAAATGTTACGTTGCTCACTCGTCGTGAGCATTTACCTCTTTTTACGTCGAACTCAGCGTTGAGCATTCGCAGAAACGTTACATTATACAACGTGTAACGTTAAATGCGCAAAACCTCATATCAATTAGGGCATTGAGTTAAAAGCATAATGCAATGAACAAAACTATTTTTTTTTAAAGCTAACTATTTTTATTAAGAAAATATTGTTGATCCTAGCATTGCTTTATGCATTCAAAATTGAGTCTTATTGCCTTAAAATAAGACTTAATTTTCTTTGGCTCAATCGGCGGAAAGTATGGCAAAATAAATAATTTTTGAAAAAAAAAAATAATGTTACATAATTATGAAATATTGCACTTTTACAGAGGATCAAGAAACCGACAGTGAAATGGGCGTAACCAAAGCAATGGAGCTAGCGACGAAAGCCAGCAAGTGGTCACAGACCTACCTAGGGACGCCGCTCAGCAAACTGCCTCTAGATCCTACCACAGTCAGTGAAGTTTTGAGGTAAGTCATGCTGTTCTTCTCTTTTACCTGCGACAGCAAAAACATAACCTTAAGTGTCCACACTATGCCGAAGTTACACGACCGAAGTTCGGCGGCTGATTTTACGTTCCGACGTATTCGGCTGATATGACACACCATAAGTGCCGAACTTACGCGGCAGAAATTCAGTTCCGCAACTCCCCGCTGCTCCCCGCCCCCGGATCTTCGTCGGCAATCGAACCGAACTTCGGTCGCGTATAATGTGTGCTCACAGAATAAGTTGCCGCTGAACTTACGCCCGACCGAAGTTAGGCTGTACACTATGACGCGACGTAATTTCGGCATAGTGTGTCCTCAGTAATTTAGCATTGCAGGCGTAATTGTGCTGAACTTCGGTCGCGTAACTTCGGCATAGTGTGTTTAGACACTTAGGCCTACGCCACACTTGACGGAAATTCCGACGAAGAATCGGTCGGTGCGCGGAGGACGGTACAGACGCAGAGGGCGAGCGGTCCGCGACGGAGCGACCGATCTGCCGCGTAGTGTGCCCGTTATTAGTAATTTATATGCAATAACATGTATTGGCGTTCCGACGCGGAAGACCCGCGACGGAATTTCCGTCAAGGGTGGCGTAGGCCTAAGTGTCTAAACACACTATGCCGAAGTTACGCGACCGAATTTCGGCGGCTCATTTTACGTTCCCACGTATTCGTCTGATATGACACACCATAAGTGCCGAACTTACGCGGCAGAAATTCAGTTCCGCAACTCCCCGCTGCTCCCCGCCCCCGGATCTTCGTCAGCAATCGAACCGAACTTCGGTCGCCTATAATGTGTGCTCACAGAATAAGTTGCCGCTGAACTTACGCCCGACCGAAGTTAGGTTGTACGCTATGACGCGACGTTATTTCGGCATAGTGTGTCCTCAGTAATTCAAAAAGCATTGCAGGCGTAATTGTGCTGAGCTTCGGTCGCGTAACTTTGGCATAGTGTGTTTAGACACTGACCACTTTCAGACTCAGGCGACTTTAGCAGCGCGACAGACGCGCGACCGAAATAATGAACCAATCTAGTTGTTTAGTGGTTGTAGACGTTGTAGTGCGTTGTTTTTGACGTGAAACGTCTTTAAAGTCATACTGTGATGTACAGGGCATTGTGCAGAGTGACCGAAATTGGCGCTGTCGCTCCTTTCTACTCGATGTTACGCACGACTCGAACCAGGAAGTGTATAAAAAATTATAATAATTCAATATGTCGGCCTCAGCCCGTGTTAGAGCCTGCCGGAAATATAAGTAAATAAAGTCACGGCTATCGACGCAAAGAGGAGTTTATGGGCACCGAGTGAGCGAGGCAGTTTCTTTTTTTTTAAAAGGTCTTGGGGTGTCCTTATTTTTAACCGACTTCAAAAAGGAGGAGGTTATCAATTCGGTTGTATTTTTTTTTTATGTTTGTTACCTCAGTACGCCGTCATTTATGAACCGATTTGGAATTTTTTTTTTTATTTGAAAGGATATGCTTCCAGATTGGTCCCATTCTTGTCAAAATCCAGTTCTGATGATGGGATCCATGAGGAATTGAGGGAACTCCTCAAATATTATAGGCATACATATAGCAATTTTGGTATTTTCATCAACATGTCAAGCATTTGCATTCAAAAAGTATAATTTGGTGAAGTGGAACTTATGAAGGAGACCACAGATAGCCACAGGAACTCTTCAATGATAATAAGTATTTCACGGGTGGCGATAAGATATCTCGATTAAGATAGTTAAGCGACTATGACGAAGCAAATTTAAATAAATGGTTCTGACGAAAATGGTACCATCAAAACGATCTGATGATGAAGCTGGAAGGTAGGTACCGGAACTTCGTAATAAAACCATGTATTCTAGTCGTGTTTGGGCTTATTGGAATTGTCATGAGATGCACTCTGACTATCAAAAGTAAAAAAATAAAAACTTTTTAACAAAAAAAAAAAACAACCGACTTCAAACTTAAACTTTTTTTTTGAAGTCGCTTGCTTTTTTTTTTTAAGTTTTTTCAGTCCTGTGAAGGTAATTAAAAAATAAAAAAAAATCTAAATATTTTAGTTCACATAACGTCAGAAGCTAGGTGCACGGTTTCAATTGGTTGTTTCCTATGGAGAAGAACCGGCAAGAAACTCCACGGTTACTCTTTTAAAAATAATTGGCTTGTACAATGTTTTCTAATTACAGTAGGTATGGGAGGACAGCGTAGGCCTGTCAACAAGTACACACGGCTACACATCAAGCTATACAAAACCAGTTTACGCTGGTCTCGCATCGTACGGAAATCCTATACAATGTGAGATCAGCTTATACTGGATATGTATAGCTTGATGTGTAGCCATGTGTACCAGGTACTTGATAAAATAAAAAATGGTCTACAGATCTAAAATATACAGGGCCAAAAAAATTATAAATAAAATATAAAAACCTATTAAAACCAAGTGATATGAAAATTAGAATTGTCTCTATAGGTATAATATCATATAATAAAAAGATTATGTCAAAGAAGTATGTAAAAAATAAATCAAAAATCGTAATTTGAGAGCAGTTAATAGACATTTACGTAGTTATGCCGTTAATGAGATGCCAGGGAAGCCACATGTGCAGAAGCAATTATTGCCAAACTACCTTGTCTTCAACGTAGTCTTTAGTCTTATAATATGCTTTTTTGATAAGGACACGTTTGATGAGGGTTTTGAACTTTCCATCGCTAAGTTCTGTAACCGGCTTTGGCAACTTGTTATAAAAACGGATGCTATTTATATGAAATGACTTGCTAGTTTTTGTTAATCTAAATTTAGGTATCACAATTTCATTTTTACTACGGGTATTTATATTATGGAAATCGCTTCTTATTTTGAAAAGTCCTAAGTTTTTGAGAACATACAATATACTTTCTAAAATATAAAGAGAAGGCAGAGTTAGTATATCAATTTCTTTGAATTTGTTTCTAAGAGACTCGCGAGGACTCATTTTATAGATTGCGCGGATTGCCCTCTTTTGTAAAATGAAAATTGAATCTACGTCAGCTAATTATTTAGGCACAAGTGCGTAACGGTTCAGCATGTTGTGTCAGACTGCACCTGCTGTCGTCGGGCGCGGGCCCGGGCGGGCGCTGCGCGTCGTGGCGCTACCAGGCGCGCGGCGGCTACACCAGCGCCGACGACGCGGGCCTGCGCCTGCGCGTCACGCACCCAGCCCCCCTGCGCGCCCTCGCCGCGACCCACGTCGCCGACCTGCCGCTAGGTATGTGACACAGTACTCACAGTGTTTTCAGCAGTTTCGAGGGTGCTAAGCAGATACTGAGGTCAAACGAAAATCCAATATGGCGATTTTGAGAAAAGTTCGTCATTATGGGTATCGTTTTCATGGTTTTTGGGAGTGCGAGGTCAAAATGAAAATACAAGATGGCGACAATTTTATAAGAGCTTCTAAAAACTTATACTAGACGGCGCTGTATTAAAATCGCGGATTAAAATTACATTTTCCCTCTCTCTGTCTCTTTCTATTATATAAAAGTGTGTGCGTGCGAGTATCACGTAAGGAAATTCGTTCCTGACGGGGATCCCCCGACCGCACACATGTTTTACATGCGGTAACTTTGGATCCCCCTGGTAGAACGCCCTCAGGCTAGGTGGAGCGACGATCTTCACAGGATGCATAACTGGATGACAGTTGCCGATAAGCGAGCAATAGACTGTTGAAGCCTGATGATGATGATGATCAATGTTATGCTTATTAAAAACATGAAGGACCCATAAAAAAAAAACTAACGCCATACACAATTCCGCAGAGGACAAATTCCTGGTGCTGCAGTGCCTCATGAACCAGATCCTGAGCTATGCCACCGTGCGAGACGTCATCGAGGAGCGCCTCGACGAGTTGAAGAACACCAAGCAAGCGCTCCGGTTACTACAGGTATTTTTATAGGAAGACCCTGCTACATACGGATGCAATGTTGAGGTGCCGACAGGTGAAAAACCAAGATGTCTGTGCTGTATCAAAGTTGAACATAAATGTTTTATACACATGATGCTTCCGCAATAAATTCTCTAAATTATGGCGAAAACTGCATAAAAATCCGTTTGTATTGTTAAAAAGAACTAAGTGGTCACACAGCCAGACACAAAAAGTGGCTTTGTTTTATACTGTGTATATTTTGCTTTCGTTATAATAACCAGTAGTAATGAAGTCAAATCAAAACTGATTCAGGAAATATTTTCGGTCAATAAATATTTTTGAAAAAAAAAGTAAATTCTGCGAAGTGTGGGAATGAGTCTGATGCCAATATAATTTTTATCCATTTTTCTGGATGTATATTCCGGATTGGCCCAAAAAGGGCTGAACTTTGGCACACAGATAGTCTAGATACCAGAGGGGCTATTCTACTAATTTTTAAGAACGTTCGCAGTCAGAGGGGCAATTCCCGTAATTTTTAAGAACATTCACAGTCTGATCTCAGTCTCAATCTGTCAAAAATACTTCAAATTTCCCTACATTTTGACAAGTTTATGACATTTGTTTGTCACCGAGATGAGACTGCGACTAGATTTTGAATGTTTTAAATTAGCAGAATTGACCTACTGGATTAATACATAGGGTACTTTTAATCCCATATTATGTTTCCATGTGATATTATTCGACATCCACGCGGGCGAAACCGCGGTAAAAAGCTAGTAAAATAAATAAAGTTTCTAAATCTTTTTTTCTACTTCTGCAGATAAACGAACGCAAACGCGAAGCACAATTATTAGCAGCAAAACAAGAACTACGTAAAGAAGCCTTTGCGAAAAAAGAAGAAAACAAACTCTCTAGCGAGAAGGTGAGGGCGATCGACGAAGAGACCAAAGCGGCCATAGACAAACTAGTGGCAGAGGGAGAGGAGAAGAAGAAAGAGTATGAGAAGAAGTTGAAGGAGTTACAGGTCGAGCTGTTCGAGTATACGTCTTATGTCGGTGAGTTAAGATTCAGTTTAACAAAGCTGTATGCCCGATGACTCGATGGCGATTCATCCTCTGTTTAAACCTTGTAGGAGGCGAATTAAAAAAAATCCTCCCTAAGTGCTCACTTTCCTTATACAGGGTTATTTGAAAATCGCAAAATAAAAATCAGCTGTTCCCTACATTTATCTTCGTCTATCTCGTCAAAATGTAGGGAACAGCTGATTTATTTTCGCGATTTCAGGTTTGGTCCTATAGTAAAAGTTGTTCATAATGATGAGTACAATGACCTCTTAAGAGGTTGCTGGTGTTTTTCAAATGACCCTGTATATTTAAGGAACTCGTGTTTCATACTTCTAGACCCAGCAGTTTATGGCTGTGCGTTGTCTGTGAGTGAATAAACGAAGGAGTTTGATGTTGTCCCTTACCGTGTGCCGCAGGCTCGGACCGCGCCTTCCGGCGCTACTGGGTGGCGCGCTCGCTGGGCGGGCTGTTCGTGGAGGCGGGCGCCGAGGCGCGCGGCGCGTGCGCACACAAGCCGCTGGCGCCGCCCGCCGACGCGCTCGACACGCAGGCGCACGTCGCCAAGCTGTTCGAGCAGCAGAAGGAGAGAGGTCAGTGCTGCCGACTACTTATTTTTAAGTCGCCACTGCTGACTGCCTCGTTAGTCAAGTGTTCACAAGCGCTACAGCTGACCGTGAGGTCCTTCGATTGCCAGGTCAGACAAGTGTTCTTGGGATATTCCATCAGGAATTCTCGTTTTGTGCTCGTTTGACGGCAATAAGCTCTGCATCTATTACGTTGGGATCTCTCCTAACAAAAATGGCGAAATGTGGGTTTACTATAGATAGGTACACCTCTGCTGAACCCTTAGCGGAAAACAAGCATGATTTTATGTGAAGGAGCCGCTATAATCCCACTCCTATGTATTTACTAATATTATAAAAGTGGAAATAGACATAGAGAAGGGACCTAAGAAAGTTTTAAAAAAAAGTAAAAAAAAAATGCAAAGATACAAGTTGCTATAGGAATTAGTGTTAGAGTGGAGGTTACTACGTCAACAAGAATCCAGCGAGTAAGTTTTGGATTCATGGATACGATGAAATCATCCAACAGTGCAAATGCTATTCTGCAGTCAATCTGTCTAAATAGCGAAATTGTGCAATAACTGAGCGCTGTCGATACTTCAATTACAATAAAGTATTATTTAATTTTGTTCTCGATTGCAATGCAACACCAAAACTGATAACTTTCTTGTGACGTAAAAGCTTTAAAAAGACTTGTTTTTAATTAGTTTAATGTGTTTTGTTTTATAATTTCTACGGAACACAATAAACTCATAAAAACGTGATACAATCATACTTTTGTCTTATTTAGTGCTCCACAAAGTGTTCCACAAAGTGTTCATTTAGATGCTATTGCGTATATCGATTGTTTTTTTTTTTATTTTATATCTTTAAATCCACACCCCGTGTCGCAACCAGAACGATCGCGATCATCGCGTTCTTATGTCACCGATTTATTCGGAAAACCGGATGGCGCCCTCTGTCGGCGCGACCACGCGTTCAGGCTCGCCGAAGAAAATGAACACTACGGTCGCGTCTTCGCACGTCTATATATTTGGTTAGGACGCGGCCATAAGCTCCCATTTTATTTCCAATTCGTTCCACCGCAAAGCGTTATTTATAATCACACTCTAACAGCAGGCAGTGACAAAGAAAACGAATCAGGCGCCAACTCCCGCGGCAGCTCACCAAAGAAACCGCTGTCCAGTCTCAACGGGCTCACCCACAAGCTCAACGGCGTTGAGTCGAGCACACAACAGCTCAAAGACCTGCTGATGTGTACCGGGGATGTTAGCACGTGTCTCGTGCATGGGAAGGTGAGCTGTGTTTATTTTGTAGTCATGAATGGTACTTGTAATATTGATCTTTATGATTGATTCCTGTTTTTCGTATTGAGCGTCGGATCGATTGGAGCAAGCGACTTAGAATAAGTACATTCCTTTTCGGATACATTTCATTATCATTTTTCTCATTTTTTTTTTGGGTAACAGGTCGTTATCCGAATTTACCTGTTTAAGAATCCATTTTAAATAGTCAAATTGGTGTATTTAGGTTCTGAAAAAATATATGTCATAGGTACATCCTTCTTTGAGGGAAATTAACGGTTCAAAACTTCAAACACTATAAATTGTAATTTACTTGATGAAAAAAAAAAATCCGAAAAAAGGTCGATTTGAAAACTATTTTCCGTTTAATTTCCTAATTACAGCACAAAATAATATGAAAATTGCATGTACAGAGGGCCAGCACATCAAGCTACCCCAATCTGTCAGATTTTCCCAATTGAATATGAACCTTATTCCTTTGAGCTAAAGTTGAAAATCTATCAAAGAAATTTGACAGATTGGGGTAGGTTGACCTGCTGGCGTCTGTATCATTAGTCTTAAGATTAATCGTATTTAAGAGGGAATTTAAAGGTTGGGTTCTTTTGTTTAATAGTTTTTTTTTAAACACGAAAATAGTAAATCGGCTCGCGCCTGTCCTATCCTGCGGGACGTCGTCGAGGGTGGACCTGTGTCAAAATTAAAAAAAAAAAATATATATATAATTTGGTTTTTCATCTCTGACTGTGCTTAGTTGTAGTTTATGATCTTCCTGTACGAATGTTTTGTTCTCGTCGTGTTTGATGAGAGGGGTAGGCAAAGAGGCGCGGTAGAAACTTGATTTTCTTCTGGTTTTATGCGCCCCCTGAAGAGGAAATGCGGTCGGAGAGACTTGAAAAAGCCTTCATAATTCGAGGTTTGGCTCTCATCTATTTCCTTCTTCAATTATTTATATATATAATTTAAATTGATCCAATGATCAATTTAAAAAAATATTTCATAATTTGAATATGAAGGATATATATTGTGTCCCTATGTTTTTCTTTTTTCAGTAATAGTTGTCAAATTTGTACATTAGGCCTTTATTGACAGCAGTTTAAATCGGCAATTTCGAGCAGTTTTTGAGGGTTCTAGTGCTTATAAAAATAATGTATCACCAAAAAGGAAAACAAAGGGATACAAGTTTATACAGTTAATATTTATTATTCTGTTAAAAATCATTGCTTATGGTCACTACCCAGAAAGAAAATATGCGAGAGCGTTTCTATGGAGAAACGATCACCCAGATTTCTTCTTAAGTAACATATAATAATAATAATAAAATAATTTATTTGCGTAAAACATGGTATACAATGGTGTTAGGTATAGGTCAGAGTGGCAGAAACATGTTTACCTAAGATAAGACATAGCATGCAAAAATTTAATGTTACAGGGTAATTATAATTATATTTAAGTAGGTACATAATGTTAGTATTTAATGTCAATATTTTTTATCCATAAATTCTTTCAAACTATAAAAGCTACATTCATTTAGCCATCTATATAATTTGTTTTTAAATAATCTTACATTTAATAGTTTGAAATTGTTTGGTATTTTATTATAAGTGCGAACACACATTGCAAGACAGCTTTTATTATATTTGGATAGCTTTGGTAAATCATTTAACATCGATAAAATCGATCTAGAAGAATCAGTAATAATAATATGTAGGGTAGGGGCCATAGTCCTTTCATAGTTCTAGGTAACCAGTCCACTTTAGCTAACCAAACCCATAGTACAATATCTCTTGTTTCTATATCCTGCAATAGTTTTGCAACAACCGAGGGTTGTCCTTGGGTGCACTTGTACAGTGCGCGCAGGGATAATCGTCGGTCGACATTTATTTCAGGCTGCAATGGCTCATAGGCACGTAATGTTAATGTATGATGCCGCCCGCAGGCGGAGCGGCCGCGCTGGCACGTGTACCACTCGGCGGAGCAGCTGGACGCGCTGCAGGCCGCGCTCAACACGCGCGGCCTGCGGGAGGCCGAGCTGCGGCACGCGCTGCAGGCCGAGCGCGGCCCGCTGCTGCAGCAGCTGGCGCGCTGCCCGCTGCACCTGCTCAACCCGAGCGCCGCGCCCGTACGTACACCTAACGTTAGCGATGGTCGAGGAATATCAGACACAAGTTGTTGCTCCGCCGCATCCCAATTATTTCGTTAGCGTGTGTCACACGGGCGATGCTCTTACGGCGTCTTACCTGCATCTAGCATTAAACAGACATGTCTGTAGCGCCCTTTCCACGTTATTTACTTATTTAAGTGTCAAACAGCCCATTCCAAAGCGTAGTAGCTATCTATGGAGAAGAACGGGCGACAAACTGTACATGCTATGCGCTATGGTGCCACATATGAAAACTTTACACAATGGCCCCGATTCTGTTGTTCACAAACTAAACTAAATTTAAGTTCAGTGCATCTTTTTCTTTCTATTTCACTAAGAAAAGGACAGAAAATAAATATTAGTTAGTCCTGTCAAATTAGATAATCCATAGACAAGTTTAGACGTGATTAAAAAATTGGCTACTAAAATACGTCAATTTACGTTAGGCGCTGACTAATTTGACAGGACTAAACTAATATTTATCTTCTGTTCTTTTCTTAATGAAATAGAAAGAAAAAGATGCTCTGTACTTAAATTTAGTTTAGTTTGTGAACAACAGAATCGGGGCCAGTGTCGCCGATTAATATTTACGTGCAATAACATGATCGTAACGTACATGCACCAGCCCGCACCGGCCCCGTCGCAGCACAACACACGGCTCCGCAAGTTCCAGCCGTCGCTGAGCGTGCCGCCCGACTCCACGCTGTGCGAGGCACTGGAGCTGTGCCTCCGGGACCACATCCTCGAGCTGGAGGAGAAAATCTTCCACGGCTGTCTGGGATCACTCAATGTGAAGGTATACCTCACACACAAATTACTCAATCAATCTGCTTAGCCTTGTCCCAACTATGTTTTGGTCAGCTTCCAGTCTAACCGGATGCAGCTGAATACCAGTATTTTATATGGTGCCCCTGCCTATTTGACCTCCACAACCCATTTACTGGGTAACACGGCACCCCTTGGAAAGACTGGTAATTTCTGTAATTTCTAGTGACTGCCCCGTTGGTCTCATAGTCGCAAGCGCGACTGCAAAGTGTTATTGAGTTTTTCCGTTACGAATTTCTTAGTAGCAGCCCCAAGTTTGGAAGTTGGCGGTGTGATACCCTCGTGCGCACGTGTCGCCTGCAACTGATCTCTCTCCGCGAGTGTCGGGTTGCCGTCCCTGAGGACTATGAACATGAGGGGAGAGTGCACCTGTGTCTGCGCGCACACGCCTGCACTATAATATCTCCTGCGCATCCGGCTAATCTCTATTGAGATTGGCCACCGTGAACGAAATCGGTCGAGGAGGCTATTATTATTATAAATTTCTAGTACGTAATACAATAATGATTTGTCTTTTATTACGTAGGACCGCGAGGCGTGGCGCGGCACGATCATGCTGCGCGGCTACGACAAGCAGGCCGCCTACCTGACGTGGGGCCCGGGGGCCCAGTACCGCGACGACTACCACCTGCCGCACGGAGTGCTCAAACTGCCCACAGGCGAGTTACTTATACACAGAAAGATCACGATTTAATCTTTTATCGAGCTGCAAATAGAAATCCTAACTGAAAACTTCGTCGCGAGATAGCTTATTGACATGTCACAGAGGCGGCACCTAGCGAAGTAATGGCCGGAAGCAAGCCATTTTTGTTTACTGTTATGAAAATGCAATCTGCTGTTATACAATACTTACTCCAAACACAAAGTCACAAAGTACTACAGTAGTTAGTGTTAGTGTGCATACACACGAGCGACACGCGTCGACGACAGAGGCAACTGTAACCGTGGACGCGTTTTTTTTTTTAACTCAAATACACGAGCGAAACATCGGCGACGCGTATGAGGCTGTCGCCGACACGCGTCTGAGGCTGTCGCCGACACGCGTCTGAGGCTGTCGCCGATACGCGTCTGAGGCTGTCGCCGACACGCGTCTGAGGCTGTCGCCGACACGCGTCTGAGGCTGTCGCCGACACGCGTCTGAGGCTGTCGCCGACACGCGTCTGAGGCTGTCGCCGACACGCGTCTGAGGCTGTCGCCGACACGCGTCTGAGGCTGTCGCCGACACGCGTCTGAGGCTGTCGCCGACACGCGTCTGAGGCTGTCGCCGACACGCGTCTGAGGCTGTCGCCGACACGCGTCTGAGGCTGTCGCCGACACGCGTCTGAGGCTGTCGCCGACACGCGTCTGAGGCTGTCGCCGACACGCGTCTGAGGCTGTCGCCGACACGCGTCTTGAGGCTGTCGTCGACACGCGTCTGAGGCTGTCGCCGACACGCGTCGGCGCTTGCGGTTGCGGTTGCCTCTGTCGTCGACTCTCCCTGTATACTGATCTCCTTTGCCGACTGTACTTGTAACTTAATCATCACATGTGACAGCTTGTAATTAGCAATTTTCCCATCCCATATACCTATGAAATAACATTAATACTCAACCCTAACACAATCTTCCCTCCATTTCTCAGATATAGACGAATCAGACATGAAATCAATACCAGTGAACAAATATCGAGACCCGGGACATTACCTGGAAGCACCCAAAGCGAACGGCGTGAAGAGGGAGCCGCCCGAGCCGGGGGCCAAGCCCGAGGTCGTGCGGGGCCTCGCTTCCGCGCTGCTGCAGGTGTCGCAGGCCATACATCATAAGTACCTCAAGAGGCCACTTGGTATGTACTTTTGTTTCTTATCTTTTGCCACTAAACGCAGTCCGAAAAGAAAAATATTTAATTTGGGATGCACCAAAGGAAATATAAACAATGAAAAAGGGAATGCTTAAAACTAAGAAAACAATTAAAACAAAAAATACTTATGCGAGGCCAAAAAGGCCCGATGGAGTATATTGTTTTGTCGTTACCTACAAAAGAGACAAATAGAAATTTGTTACAACAAGAAAATAGCATATTTTCAACCTTAAAGGCAAGGAATATTTGTTTTTAGAGTAATCATGGTGTTTCTTGCCGGTTCTTCTCCAGAAGAAACAACCAAGTGGAACAGTGCACCTAGCTTCTGACGTTTCATAAGTGCCCATGTAGGTTTATAATATACAGGGTGAAATTGAAAACATGCGACAAATCGAAATGGCAGATTGTACTCATCTTTGAGGACAACTTTTACTATTGGACCACCACGAAATCGCGAAAAAAAAACGGCTGTACCCTACATTTATGTTCGCATAACTCGTCAAAATGTAAGGAACGGCAGATTTTTTTTTCACGATTGCAGCTTTGGTCCCTTAGTAAAAGTTGTTAATAATGATAAGGACAACCTCCCATTTCGGTTTGTCGCATGTTTTAAATTTCACCCTGTATAAAGTATTTTCAATTTGAATTAAAAACTTCCTCCAGGCCTCGACGACAAAGAACGCAAAGACCGCGAAGCCAGAAACAAACCTTTAGAGCTGGAAGCTCTCCAGCGCTGGGAGGTGTCCCTCATGGAGTGCCAGAGCTTCTCGCAAATCGTCCTGCACCTGTTTACATTGGACTCCAGCGTGACCTGGTCAGCCAGTATACTGAACGCAAGCTGCAGACTTTGCAGGCGGAAGACTGATCCTGATAATATGCTGTTGTGTGACGGTTGTAATAAGGGACATCATCTGTACTGTTTGAAGCCTAAACTTACCGTGAGTTTGTTTTTTTTTATTTATTTACGGCCTATTGAAAAAAGGGGGAGAAATTAATTTTCGTATGGGAAAATTCATAAAAAAAAGCCTTTGAAGCAATTCATGTCTAACTGAGTTGCAACAGCATTGAATAAGCTCTCGGAAAATGTTGTGACGGCTCCCACACTGAATTGCTTCAGGAATCGACTGAACATATTCAATATCCCCAAGCTATACGATACACACGCATCAGCTAATTAGCTGCTAGTGTGTCTAACCAAATAATAATAATATTAAATTCTCAATTAGTACTTGTAGTAGTAAACTAGCGACCCGCCCCGGCTTCGCACGGGTGCAATGCTGATACTAAGTATAGGTACTTCAAGAATGCCAGCACGCGCCGCCGCGGCCGGTACCGCAGCAACCGCTATGTCCCTGCATTTTAAATCTATAATATCTTCGAAAATATTCATTTAAATTACATGCTGTAAGGGGCCATATTTATCTATATTAAATGCACAATGTATTTAAGGTACTTAATTGGATAAGGATTAATGCTGTATTGCTTAAAATCGCTTCGTAAATAAGCCATTATTTCTCGTAAAAACTAAAGGATAAAAAATGATTATTGTGGGTTATCCCTAAGAGATAGACATATACCATCGCGGACTTTTTTGTAGACCTTTTTAAGGTGTACAATACTGTAGTACAGACGCCAGCAGGTCAACCTACCCCAATCTGTCAAATTTCTTTGATAGATTTTCAACTTTAGCTCAAAGGAATAAGGTTCATATTAAATTGGGAAAATCTGACAGATTGGGGTAGCTTGATGTGCTGGCCTCTGTACATTATTTTGACCTATCTCGTAGGGTTCAGCCAGCGTTTGAAAAGTAAGCGCAAAAAAATGGGTTTATTTACGACATCACATTAGAAACCTCTAAAATTATCAATGTTTCTCTACTATACATGCATGCATGTGTTGTATATATAAACCTTCCTCTTAAATCACTCTATCTATTTAAAAAAACCGCATCAAAATCCGTTGCGCAGTTTTAAAGATCTAAGCGTACATAGGGACAGAGAAAGCGACTTTGTTTTATACTATGTAGTGATAAAATAGCCTCCACATTAAGCGCCTGTGCCACAATATTTTAAAAATCTCTGGTATAGAGATCATTCTACTCAAGGAAATCTGTACCTTATGTTGCAGTTAATAAACCCCATTTTATGTCTTAAGCACAAACTTTTTCTAATTGCACGCCATCAGTCGAGGCATCGAAAGGTAATTACTGGTATTTTTTTTACAAAAAGTTATTGTTTTACGATAAAATGCCTCCGGAAATCGACAGATCTTTGATCCCGAGCTATATATACTGTAACTTGGGACTTAACAATCAAATTAATAGTTCCCCACCATATACAACGTGTAACGTTAAATGCGCTAAACCTAAAAATAGTTTGTTCTTAATTGACTACTGAATCGATTTCAGTAATTTTTAATATACTTAGGTTTTTTTTTTCAAAAATTATGTATTTTTCCATACTATCCGCTGATGGAGTCAAAGAAAATTAAGTCTTATTTTAAGGCAATAAGACTCAATTTTGAATGCATAAACTAATGGTAGAATCAACACGATTTTCTTAATAAAAATAGTTAGCTTAAAAAAAATAGTTTTGGTCATTGTATTATGCTTTTAACTTAATGCTCTTATTGGGGTGTATGTGGTTTTGCGCATTTAACGTTACACATTGTGTATGTCATATCAAGCTTAAGAAAGTGACTGCCACTCAAGTATGAGTGCTTTTTCAGAAACTTGACAAGTTGACATCAATATGACACACCGTTATATTTATGGCTGGGTAGTATGTAGTGTATAGTACTATGATTAAAGTTATGTGCCTCGACAATCTTCGTGTTTTCAGCGAATAAGCTACCAATGCCCAGCCGATGTTTGCCGAGGCTCATAACTTTAATTGTAATACTATAAAACGCTAAGTCTAGGCACCTGTCTCACTGCCGACGAGGAAGCGACCAGCTATCGACAATTTTCTTGGACAAGAAACGTACAAAATAGAGATTTATCGCCCGCGACAATGTAAACAGTCAGCGATCAACTATTAATATACGTATCTCTTACTGACACGGGACCTACATCTATTGTACAGACGCCAGCACATCAAGCTACCCGAAACTGTCAAATTTCCCCAATTTACTTTGAACCTTGTGCTTTAGCGATAAAGTTGAAAATCGATTAAAGAAATTTGACATACTGCAGTAGCTTGATGTGTTGGCGTCTGTAAGTTTCTTGAGCGAGAAAATAAAATAGTCGATACCTAGTTGCTTCGATTTATCGGTGGCAGACGCCGCTACTGTTTTGACACAAGCTGATGTCTATAATATCCTAACAGAAAGTGCCAGAAGGCGACTGGTTCTGCGATCAGTGCAAGCCCAAAGAGCGGACGCCGCGCAAGAGAAGGAAACTATTCTCCGACGATGATATTGAAGAAGAATTGGAGACCAGGTAGGTTTTCACGCTAATTATATTGTAAACTTACTGACTGCCTCGTTGGTTTAGCGGGCGCAAACGCTACTACGCGCATGCGGCGAGGCTTGAAATACCGGTATTTTTAGGAACCGGTACCATTGGCCTTGATGTGATACCAGTACCAGACGAAGTACCTGTACTATTGGTATTTTTAACCGGTATCGGTAAAGTACATACCGGTATCAATCAAATATTGCCGTAAATTTGAGTGAGAAAACGGATACTTATAGTAAGTAAAAAGGATAGCTAATAGGCATTAGAAAAATAACTTCAAGGTTGCTAACTTTATGAGGTTCCTCGTACAAATATGAGATTTCTGGTACGCACCGGTTACTTGAATTTTGATTTTCAACTCTCGGCGCGAAGCAGTGAGAGCAGCGAGTTGGAAATCCAGTGCGCGAAAAAAAAAATCGTTCTCGCGAACCTGGACAAATACTGACGAAATAATCAAAGCTGGTATGTATTTGGCAGCTATTTGCGACGTTTACAACTTTCAGAATAAAAAGCCTTAAGTTTGGCATAACTTGAATCCGGGCTTATTAATAACCCGCAGATATGTGTGGGCAGTTTCTCGAACGAAAATTATCTCAAAATTAATGAGACAAATTGTTAAGGACGCGCACAGGACCCTATACACACAAAACCTAACCATTTGCCCGATCCATCCTTGTCTGATCCGTCCGCCCCGATGCGACAGCCCCGACTTACGTATAACCAGGAGCATACTTAGAATTCGTGTAAACTCATCTGCATGTTTGTGTGAAGCGATTCCGACCATCTGAGGGGCAATTGGGTATGTAAAGTTTTTTTCAGGTATTTTTTTTGTATTTTTAATTTATAGATTTAGTTATTTTAAGCAACTAATTTCAAAATTTTGGTTTTCTAAGCAGCCATTAATTTTAAATAAATTTTCTAAATTCTGTTTCAAAAGTAGGCTGAAGAGTTCAATATCTATGCCACGTATAACACAATAATAAAAATTCTAAATTTGACGTTTTTTGCTTGACATCAGAAACTTCAAGCATGACACTAGACAGTTTTAGAGGTGGGAATGATCGACATAATCGATTGAACATTTATTTAATACAGTTATTAATTTTGTATAGGGATAAGTGGAAGGAGGGAAGGGAGGCCTTTGCCCTGCAGTGGGACAGAAATGACTAATAATTAATAATTAAATTAAATAATCGGTATTATTAATATGCCATTATCAAAATCAAACCAATAACAAGCAGCTACAGTACCTAGTTATATTTGCAAGTTTCCAACACCATTTGTGGTTACAAAATAGTTCGAATCATTCTATACTTAATATTATTATTTAAAGGGAATGCATTTTATTTAAGCTATCATTATAATGATTGATTAACAATAATTCAGAATTCGGGATTTTGATTTTTTGTGTGAATAGATTTTCAATGTTTGATTTGAATCGATTCAAAGGCCGAAATTTTCGCACGACTGCATTACATATATTATTATGGTCATCCCTATAGTTGACATTATATGACTTTAACTTTTTATCATATGATGAGAGGAGGCACCGAAAGTATTCTCAATCTGCTTACTTGTGACGTCATTTGGAGGTCAAATGAAAGTCAAGTAGTATTAAGTGTTTTTGTTAAAATAAACTCCATCTTATAATTTTAAGCGCTAAAAATAGAAAAATTAAGTTAAGAAACCTTAAATCTCGAAATGGTTTGGGAATCAGCGTAGGATTTTTTTTCTTTACATACCGAATTCTCGTAATTTTTAAGAACGTTCATAGTCTGATCTCAGTCCCAATCTGTCAAATACATACTTCAAATTTCCCTACATTTTGACAAGTTTTTGACATTTGTTTGTCGCCGAGATGAGACTGCGACTAGATTTTGAACGTTTTAAATTAGCAGAATTGCCCTACTGTTCCTAGTTGAAATACTGTATGTTAATACTAATATGTCTGCTGTGGTACCAGTGATGTTTTTAATTTTTCGTTTTTGCACTAAATATAATCTACGTTTCATTCTCGATGTTTTGATAAAGTCCTTTTTGTAATTTTCGAACTATAAACAAGCTGAACAAATTCTATATGTGTTTTGACCGTTAGGAAAAATTCGTATGTGCAGAAATGCACATTGTTTAGTGCAAAAACAAAAAATAAAAAAACACATATCGCACCCTCGGTGCGACACTGTCACTTTTGCAAAAAATGCAAAAATGAGTTAAATATCTAAAAACGATTTTACTCCCAGCGACGCGTGATTCGCGCCAAAACGGCAATGACACTCACGCCCTCGTACGGAAACTATGCGTACTACAAAAGTAACGTTATCGCACCAAGTAAAGGGGTGCTTTAGGATCATTTTTAGATATTTAACTCATTTTTGCATTTTTTGCAAAAGTGACAGTGATGGAATTTGGCAGGCGCACCGACGATTACACTTCTGCTTGCCCGTTTGGGGAACACAGGCGTGATGTTTAGTAACATTTGTTGGGCAGTGAGTCGGAAGGCCTGCAGCTGGACGCGGGCGTGTGCGGCTGGTGCGGCAGCGGCGGGCGCCTGGGCGCGCGCTGTGCGGGCTGCGGGGCGCGCTACCACGCCGAGTGCGCGCAGCCGCGGCCCTCCCGCGCCGCCAAGCGCTGGCACTGCGCCGACTGCCTCGCTCCTACCAGAGGTATGGGTTGCACCAGCTTCTACCCGTGCCTTCGGCCGCGTCAAATTACTTATTTTACAGAATTTGATACTGAATTTTCGATATCGGATCAATAGTTCTAATGATGATCACCTACATACAAGCTTACTTTTACCTCTTTATAATATTAGTATAGATTGTATTATATAACGGGCTGGTGTTCGCAATATGCGCGTAATTTACGGACTTAGAGTTACGGATTACAAAGACAGTGTCAATATCAATCTTACGTAACTATATTTTGAATTCAGAATCTATCTATAACGGGTGTAAAAAGACGCTTAACGAAGACGAAATTATATTAATATGTAATTAGGTATATATCATATTTATAGTTTTAATAGGTTTATGCGTATCTTTATATTTAAAATATTTATTCCTCAATTTTCATGATTGCACCTACCACTGTTTGTCTCTACATCACCCAAAGGTTGAATGGTAAAAAATGCCTATGCACATTCGCCTCTGTACATTTATGTGCTTGAAGTATTAATTAAATAAACGCACCTCACTTGTCCGTCCCGTCATTGCGTACAATTATTGGCACCCATTGTTTGTATTGGACTTATATCATATTTATAGTTTTAATAGGTTTATGCGTATCTTTATATTTAAAATATTTATTCCTCAATTTTCATGATTGCACCTACCACTGTTTGTCTCTACATCACCCAAAGGTTGAATGGTAAAAAATGCCTATGCACATTCGCCTCTGTACATTTATGTGCTTGAAGTATTAATTAAATAAACGCACCTCACTTGTCCGTCCCGTCATTGCGTACAATTATTGGCACCCATTGTTTGTATTGGACTTATATCATATTTATAGTTTTAATAGGTTTATGCGTATCTTTATATTTAAAATATTTATTCCTCAATTTTCATGATTGCACCTACCACTGTTTGTCTCTACATCACCCAAAGGTTGAATGGTAAAAAATGCCTATGCACATTCGCCTCTGTACATTTATGTGCTTGAAGTATTAATTAAATAAACGCACCTCACTTGTCCGTCCCGTCATTGCGTACAATTATTGGCACCCATTGTTTGTATTGGACTATACTTGGGAACCTTCCAGTTAATTATTGAAGGGAAAAGTTTCAACTTATTTTTACGAAAATGTTATCCTCGACCCTAGTACCGTAACATGCAGTCATAAGCACAGTATTTTGCGTTCGTTAGATTACGCGCTACTGTAAACACCAATTTTTAACACCAAAAGTAAAAAAAAATTCCCAGCAAATATTTTTGTACAATATTACCTAGTCAGAATGCGTAGATGGCGCTTTGGTTGGTCTTTTTACACTCTTTATACAGATGAACACCAACTCAAAATCATCTATGATAGAGCTCAAATTCCATTACAACAGATTTAGGACCTATCAACTTGAGCCTTCATAACCATAAAGTAGGTAGAGATAAACCAATATAAAAGTGCACACTAAAATTTCTATACAAACATTTTGAAATGTGTAGGTATGCAACAAACAGTGGAGAGCCGTTCATATTTAAAATGGTTTATCTCTAAAGTCTGATTTTTAATTCAAGGGAATTCTGACAGCGGTCATTTTTTGACACTTCAGATACCATAAACCTTTTCTGTCTTGTCCTTTTTCTAAGTTATTTAAATGACTAGATTTTTACGGATAAAATATGAAAGAGAATGAGATCAAATAAACTATATGACAATGTAAACAACAAACAAAACGTAACAGCAAATAAAAACTCAACAATAAATCGCAACAAACACCGTGAGCACATTAGAAGCCGAATAACATGCATGATAATGACACATTATAATGATTATAATTATTATTTGTCCCGAAGAACAGGCTAAGGAATCCAGGCCCATACCGCCAAATCTGTAGTTGCAACAAGCAAAGATTTTACAATCAAAAAGATTTTCCTAAAAAGGTTTCTAACCCATGGGTTTATTAGTGGTCAGGGATTCCAGTGAAAGAAAAATAATTACCTTACTAATTATTGTATGTTCAATAATTTGATAATAAAAAATCTGATTACCATTTTAAAATTATCAGTAAATTTTTAAGTTTTTCTAATTGAAACCTTAAATACAAGAAAGATTTTTTTTTTAATTTCGCTTAAATGCGTTCCGTTTTTAGTAGGACCGCTTTATTATTGGCAACACTTCGGAAATGTCAAAATCCCTTCGAATTAAAAATCAGAATATAGTTGAGTAAGTGCCAATTAATGTATTCCTTTATTATCTAAGATTCTGAATTCAAGTTTAGTTAATATAATTTGCAAATATAAACTAAGGAGTTTGTGCTTTTTGATGAAGACTCGACTGCCTATTGCAATTCCCATGTATTTCAATTTATTTATTCACAATTAATTTCAAATTCTGATATATGCGGGAAAAAAGCATTTTTTCTGCATTTACTCAGTTATTCTGCTGTTTTTGCTGTAGATATGAATTTTCCCTAAAAAATTAATTTCAATGCCAAAAACGAAAACGAAATTCGGTCGGACTCTACTGGAAACAAACTTTTGCTTCCCACGAACACAAGGTTTTTAGGAACAGCTGCATTAAAAAGTTTCCAAATTATAAAGGTAGTTAATTTGTGAGGTAACCCCCAATAGAGAAAAAAGTTAGCAATAAGTACATTATAGTAACTGGTCGTCGTGTCATGATAACCCAGTCATTAAGGGGCCATCTCCACGAGCGAGAGAATCGCGGCGATATTAACGTCGTGCCATCAAAGTCAATAGAAACTTTATGAATCAATCTCCACATGGCGATACCATCGCAACGATAATTTGAAGGCACCGCATGACTATCGCCGCGATTTTCTCGCCCGTGGAGTTGGCGCCTTAGTCCGGAGTCTGAAACCGCCAACCCGTGTTAAGCAAGGGTGGTGATTAATGTTCATGCCTTCTCTGTATGAGAAGAAGGCTTTATCCTGCAATGGGACAATATTATTATATAAGGATGACTAGCTGACCCCGCAAACGTTGTTTTGCAAAAAAAAAAATAGATAGTAGCCGATTCTCAGACCTACCCGATATGCACACAAAATTTCATACAAATCGGTCCAGCCGTTTCGGAGGAGTTTAACCACAAACACCGCGACACGACAATTTTATATATTAGAAGATTATATAAAATTCTCGTGTCACAGTGTTAGTTACCATACTCCTCCGAAACGGTTGGACCGATTTGTATGAAATTTTGTGTGCATATCGGGTAGGTCTGAGAATCGGCTACTATTATTATTTTTTTTTTTTTGCAAAACGACGTTTGCGGGGTCAGCTAGTATTATTATAATAAGTACGGTTTAGTAACTGGTCGTTGTGTTCTGAAGAGACAAGCGGGCGGCGCTGCGCGGTCGCGGCCCTGACCAACATCCACCACTACACGCGCGCGCTACACACCAGGCATTCCACCGGTGCGTCTTATGTACTGCTCGGTGTGGTCACGGAATCACCATACAAGCATGAGTGAATCGACGGATTTCTTACTCAAACTAGATGCAGACAGGCAAACGATATTTTAAAAAATAAAAAGAAATCATCCGAAATAAGACTTAAAAAAAGTGCTATTCAAAAGACGAATTTTGTGTTTGTTTTAAATCATCCAAAAATATCGGAGAACATACATGAACGAACAAACGCGTTGAATACGTAAACCCTATTTTTGAAGTCGGTAGAAAATGTTGCCTCGATTCACTCATGTCAGTTATTCACAGAATAAGCAATAGGATTGTCAACTGAAAAAATCTAATTAGTCCGTCAGTTAGATTACCAAAAAATATTAGACCCGTATTTTTTCTTTTGTTACGTAAACCAAAATTGACGAAGATACGACGCTTTTAAAATTCTCAATACGTCACACCTTAGTATAATTTTGAAGGCGTTCTAACGTCACGTGCCCCCACTCCCGAGTTTTGATGCGTTTTATCTTTGTCAATATTCATTGATTTACAAAAACAAAAAATATGTGTCCATTATTTCCCAATACTCTAAGGCGGATCACCCACTGCAACGTTTCACGCGACGGAGCGCGGGAAACGGAGCCAAAATCACCGCGCGGAAGCGCGTTTTTATTGAATTTGTATGTAAAAAATCACGCGCGGTGGCGCGTTATCTGCGTCCCGCCGCGTGAAGCGGTGCAGTGGGTGATCCGCCTAACTGACGGACTAAATAGGTTTTCAATTTATTGATAGTGTCGACAAGCCTATTCTGTAGATGTGCTAGGTAGCCCGCGAAATTCTTTTTTTTTTTTGCATTTACAGATCAGTGTCAGCACCCTAATTGCGTAACACACTATTACTCTCAATTTGAATCATTTTGAAGCTTATTGCTAATCCATTGCTCCATTTACGTTCGAAAAGTGTGTCTGCTCAATGACGTAAATAACGCAATGAATGTTGTTGAATTGTCAAAATGAAACCGATTGCTACTGATAGTGTGTTACGCAATTACCCTGCTGGTTGTATGTTGATCAAAATATGATTGGGAGTAGGAAGGAGTTGTATTGATAATTTTAATAATTATTATTCTATAAATACATATCGCTGCTGCACTTTCCACATCGGTGTTGAGCTTGTAACAGGGATTCGCATGATTCGCACTGTTGGGTTAAGTGTGTAGGTTAACTTTACTAACGTACTTGTTTAGAAATATTGTTGCTAACATATTTGAGTCCTTTGTTACAAATATACAACGTGTAACGTTAAATGCGCAAAACCTCATATACCCCAATTAGAGCATTGAGTTAAAAGCATAATACAATGACCAAAACTATTTTTGTTAAAGCTATTTTCATTAAAAAAAATCGTGTTGATCCTAGCATTAGTTTATGCATTCAAAATCGAGTCTTATTGCCTTACAATAAGACTTAATTTGCTTTGGCTCAATCGTCGGATAGTATGGCAAAATACATAATATTTGAAAAAAAAAACCTATATTAAAAATTACTGAAATCGATTCAGTAGTCAATTATGAACAAACTATTTTCAGGTTTTGCGCATTTAACGTTACACGTTGTATAAATAAATATATTAGGTACGGTCGCGAATCATATTTTGATCAACAAACAACCTGATACAGACCTACAAATTGCACCAAACGTTCGCGGTCTACCCTCGCTTTCACCTTCAATCTTCAATTCCGTCGCCAACTGATTGGTCGTTGTATAATTCTATCATCTCGGGCTGTGGGTCCTGTCATTTAAACTAACTCAACGCCTCCTCATGAGCTTTGCATCTTCATTTGCACTGCATTCCTTTTGTTATTAGTTCTTAATTTTAATTTTTATAAAGTCTCAATATTGATCAATTAAGGGAAGCAGCGAGACAACCCCAATACAAGTATTATTAATTACTTACTGGATCTGCTTCATCCACATTTGTAAATGTAACTGTTTGAGACACAATATATATATTTTTTTATGTTTTTAGCCGCACTTAGCGGTCAAGTGACGTCTGTCAAGAAAATGATGACAGCGACAAAGATTTTAATCGTTAGATTCTCTCTACCGCGTCAAAAGATAGTCGCGTTTCTGTTTTGTTTTTACATAGCATAAAAATATGTCGTTGTGCATGTTCCGCATTCATCAATGTCCAGTCCCAATTTGTATTAGTTTTGCTGCGTAATAAAGAGATCCTTGTTGCAGTAAAAATAAAGTACAAAATTGTAAATGCCAAAAGATACGAATAAGACCTTTGTGAAAGTATTTGAATGTCAAAGTGAAATTATTTTTATTAAGAGCATGTACAACCCCAAACGTACCATTGTGATACGCCAAATTGCCAAATAAATGGTTTATGCGCAGAACGAGTTAAAAAATTACGCGCGCAGCACCTTACATGTGATAGAAGTGAAACTTCTTAAAATATAAAGAATAAGAGTGATTTAGTGTGAGAGACAAAGAGAGTTATATCTTCTCTCTCATGTAACGAAATGTGCCAAATCGTGATGCGTCCTTGAAACTCTCATTTCTCGACCAATTTATCGAATCGCCACCTAAGAAATTTCACTTGCAAGATGTTTTTTTTTTCTGACTTTTAACCTCTTGTAACATATCTAAAAGCGCTTCCTAACACCGCTTGAAACGCTCACTAATACGACCATTAAAAATCCCTTCCCCATCATTTTCCATACGAATGAACACAGATTAGTTAAGAAATGGAGTTCTAAGATGTTTTTATTGACGTATTGCATTTGTTAAATGCAGTTGGGATAATCTATCACTAAACTATATAGCAGTGCTTTATTTGTCATCACGCTAAGCAGATCCGCATTAAAAAAAAATAAAAAAGGGGGCACTAAAATCAGCAAAGTGCACATTCACTGTAATACTTGCCGAGTCACCCCAGAATTACAATAAGACATAACTTTTTCTCGTCTCGCCTTTCTGGCGTTAAAATAAACCTATGACAGTGACAAGGACAGAAGGAGTGGAGAGAGAGAAGCTTTTGCCAATGAGTAATAAGAACAGACTAACAAATGAAAAAGAGTTAAAAAAGGATATGAAAACACAACTTAAAAAAAAAACAATTTGAAACTCCATTTGTTGACTGCTCTGTGGCAAAATTAACTATTGTCCGTGAAATTAACAGTCGGTTACTTGCAGACTCGGACGACAGTGAATACAACACGGCACTGGTGAAGCTGAAGACCAAACGCTCCAGGAGCAGCAAGGAATCCTCGCCACAGCACAACGGAACCACCAAGAGAGGACGGAAGTGAGTGCACAAGTTTTTTTTAGGGTTCCGACCTTATTAGGTAAAACGGAACATAAAATTAGTCCGAGATTTTTAATTATTTGGCGAAACTTCACAGTTGGGTCGGGTTTCTATTTAATAATAGTAATAAAACAAAAGATTTTCTAAAATCTTACATTGCGTTTTTTTCCATAGTAGCGTTTGCACGCGTTGAAGTCTACAATTATCGCACAGGATCGCACTAGCGGGATAAAAAAAGTATCCGATTTCCTAAACCAGGTTATTGTCTATCCGTGTACCAAACTTCATCCAAATCCATTCAGCCGTTAAGGCGTGACAAGGTAACAGACAGACAGTTACTATCGCAATTATATTATTAAATATGGATAGAAGCGTCTGTGAAGTTTCGCCAACTAATAAAAAAAAAACCAGACGTACAGTCAGCCTTTGAAACCCTTGATCACTTATGCTGAAAACTTCGTTACATTACTTAGCAAATCGCTACCCGCGTTGTCATAAATGATATGACAACGTCGAAATAATATTTGGTAAATCCATTTTTTAAGAGGGAAGCGCTAGGATAGCCCGCGAAATTCAAATTTTCTTAACCTTTTTGCAATTTACAGGCCCCTGTCAGGTTGTATCTTGATTAAAATATGTAACAAATATGTATTTACAGAATTATAATCATTACATTCATCAATAACTATCTAAGTAAGTATTGACCTCAAATGTTACGATTTCATCAAATAGTCCAGTTATATTATAGTGTACTATGAACTTAGAGGGTTGTATTAATTATTTTAAATCTATAAATGCATACGTGTTACAGACGCGAATCATATGTTCATCAAAATATAACCTAATACTACCCTGTAAATAGAAAAAAAAAAACTGAAGATTATTTGAATTTCGCGAGCTACCTCGGCACTTTCGCATTACATAAAAAAATCTTTCTCTTTAGACCTAAAAATCACGAGCAAGACAAAGAAACGAAAAGGAATGGGCAGACAAGCCGGAGATCAAAGAGTTCACTCACTAACGGACATCACGGTACGTATCTTATACTTAATAAATTCATTCATTCACTAATAGACTACGCACAGCCTAAACCGCTGTATCTAGAAGCATGAAATTTTGCATAAGATTTCCTTTTATACCGAAGGTCCCGGGGATGAAAGTTTGTACGGAACTCCATCATTTTGTTGTATGTATGACCCCATCGGACGCGTTACAAAATCGAGCCTACACGCTTTAGTAGAACAAAATCATTGCATATTTTCTTTTTTTCTTTGAAACGCTTCCTTATATTTCAGAGGAGCGCACAAGCAAGAAGCGCAGCAGCCGGCAGTCTCCGCAGCTGCACGCGGAGGCGCTGCAGACGCTGCTGTGTGACGTCATGAAGCACAAGGACTGCTGGCCTTTCTACGAGCCCGTGTCGCTTGAAGATGTGAGTAGCTACAGTACTCGGCCCTGCTCGGAATTTGACGAAATCCTTTTAGAGCGTCGTCTCTGTCGCTCATATATGCTGTGACAGTCTGTGTCAAAGACGTCATGTGCCTTAACACTGGTCTCGTCCCGTACTTTTTTTTTCTGGGAAAAAATATGCACAAGGTTTGCATTCTTATTGGAAATGCTGGCAAAATTACGCTGCTGCCCTAAGCTTGTGATTGATTTATTATTAGTCGCGATTACCTAAAAACAATGTACTGCTGTATTGATTGGGTGATCATGAAGACCGTTAAAACTCTGCATGGACGTCATCCGTTCTTCCTTAAGCTCGGAATTCGCAACAAGAGACCTTTGCCCTCCAGTGGGACATTAATGGGCTGCCCGTTGGTCTCGTGGTCGCAAGCGCGACTGCTGAGCGTGGGGGTCCTGGATTCGATTCCCGGCTCGGGCAAAGTGTTATTGAGTTTTTCCATTAGAATTTTCTTAGTAACAGCCCGGAGTTTGGAAGTTGTGCGCACGTGACGCCGTTGGTCCTGCGCCTGATCTCTCTCCGGTCGTGTCGGATTGCCGTCCCGTCGGACTATGAGAGTGAGGGAAGAGGGAGTGCACCTGTGTCTGCGCGCACACGCCTGCACTATAATATTTCCTGCGTACCCGGCTAATCTCCGTTGAGATTGGCCACCGTGACCGAAATCGGTCGGGGAGGCTATTATTATTTTTAATGGGCTGATATTATTAAGGCATTTTCACTGAGTTCCCGTCCTCCCCAGGTGCCCGACTACTTGCAAGTGATCGACCAACCGATGGACTTCACGACCATCCGCGACAAGCTCGAGGCAGGCGAGTACAGCACGGACGAGGACCTCATAGCGGATGCCGCGCTCGTGTTCCTCAACTGTTACACCTACAACAAGGACTCGCATCCCGTCGCCAAGTAACTACATAATAATAATAACCCGTTTATTACCCCAATCGTTTATACTTTTTCTTTCTTTTCTTTATTTCAGGCGACATATGAATGAATGAATGAAAGAATGAATGATATATTTATTTGCAAGAATATAGGTAGCTAACATAAGTTCTTATGATGTCTATGGGTTTCACTATATTCGGCATTTCAGCCGTGCAAATATTTAGATTTTACATCTTATACTTATATTTATAGCATGCAGTACACATTCAGTAATTAGCAATAACATAAAAAATAATAATAATAATATCATAATTTAAATTAGGGTTACAATTAAATTAATAAAATAAAATTAAATACAATAATATACATTTAAAATAATAATTATATTAAAAAAATATTGATTACTAATAATGATGTCATGTCAATGAAAAATGGCAAGTATAATTAAAATGTTTCAATATCATTTAATTAATATAATTATGTAGATCAGATGTCATAATAATTATAATAAATAATTTTTACATTTTACACTCAAAATATTCATTGATAGAATAAAAACATCTCTCACACAACCAGTTATATAGCTTTCTATTAAATTCTAAATCTGTAGCACTTCTAAATTCTTCGGCTAAGTGATTATATATTCTCCACCCAGCTCGGATTCTGCTCCACCCAGAGCGGGAGGGGTCATTGGATGATTTCCCATCCACAAAAAAAAAAAAGGTGATTATATATTTTCACCGCCATGGTATAACAATTTTTGTAGGATCATAGACATAGGCAGTGGCGTGCACAGAGATTTTAGACAGGGTATGCACAAAAAAATTACCAGTTAGTTAGATTACTTTCTATAAGTTAAAATCGACGCGCCTATCTGACTAAAAGTTCTTTTTCGATTATAATCATAGATAAATCTGTAAGTCTGTTTTTGCCCTGTGTGTTTCGTAAATATGTATGAATTCAAGTACCTACCTACTCTTTGATGAATTCTTTTTAGACTAGAAAAAACTTTTTACAAAAAAAAAACAACCCACTTCCAAAAAATACTACAAAGTGAAAAATAACTTTAATTTCGGAACTCGGTGTCGTTGGTTCCGCATTTTCTTTTAATTGACACCGACTTCCCAAATTAAAGTTATTTTTCACTTTGTAGTGTTTTTTGGAAGTCGGTTGCTTTTTTATTTTTCACTTTTTAGGGGGCCAGTTTCTAACTTATCTAAGTTACAATAGCCTAATGTCAACTGCTCATAACCTTTTACAAAATATCGCTTTTCCCGATGCAGGGATGTTAATTGTTGAGGAGTTCTCCTTGTAAGAACCAGGAAAACTGGAGCTGATTGAGAAGTCACCATCAGCTGCACTTCACGATACGCGTTGTGCTTAGCAACCACATTAAAGTACCTAATCGAATCGCAACCCGTGAAATATTTATTATTGAGTAGTTCCGATGGCCATCTGTGGTCTTCATCGTCAGTTTCATTTCACCGAATGCTGCTGTTCTCAAACAGCAAATGCACGAGTTACTATAAAAAATACCCAAATCGCTATAGGTGTGCCTACAAAATTTGAGGGTTTCCCTCGATTTCCATGGGATCCCCTCATCAGATTCCGATTTGGTGACAATGGGACCTTCTCGGGAGCATACACATTCAATTAAAAAAAATATTTTGAAAATCGGTCCACAATTGGCGGAGTAATCGCGTAACAAACACTCAAAAAAAAAAAAAAAACACCGTTGAATTGAGAACCTCCTCCTTTTTTGAAGTCGGTTAAAAATGATCGTTCGGTCGATGCGCTGAGTAGAATCGTAACTATTAATTTTCCTAATTTGTAAACAGAAAATATGGAAGTCTGATTTGAACATAAATTTTGAATGAGATCGAATATGTATAATTATCCATTTTTTACAATAAACTTACTAAATAATTACTTGACAGGCAATCACTTGCGCCAAGAAAAACAATAAATGGCGAAAAAATTTTGCAATTTTAGATACGAACTAATACAAACGAATGAATTACTCGGGTCATTTGGTCAATCCGACTAAAAAAAGTCGACCCTTTGCAAACAACAATTAGGCGGTGCTTTTACGGGTTCTCAATTTGGCCGGCTTGCAATGTAAGCTATGCTTCTAAAACTCCAACACGCGCGCACATTTTCACGCACACACTCACACTTTTACTGTGTACTACACGAGATGCGTTCTATGAAGAATAAGCAAGGCGTAGTATTGCTTTTGCTCACGGGAGCGCTGCCTGCGCGTTGAGCGGCGGCGGGTGTTCGCCGCTCCAGCGAGTTAGTTCCAAAAAATGTAATAGATGGCGCGTTAGCATATTACCATGATTTTTTATTACTTATTTAACATTTAGAGGGGCATGTATGTATGGGACTACAGGGTATGCAGAGCTTATTTGCATGTATGGAGTGCACGCCACTGGACATAGGGTCCATAGATAAATACTTTATGAGGAAATGGTGGTTGTTTCTCCATAGAAACGCTCTCGCCTGTTTTATTTCTGGTTAACCTCTCGTATGATTCTCGGATGACTCTCGGTTACACACACAAAATTAATTTTTCGATGTCACGTAATTACGCGTAGATGTACGCTCCGGCAGACTAACACCAACTTATTTTGAGCGTAGATGTACGTTCCGGCATACGAAAGGTTAATGACCATAAAGCAATGATTTTTTATAGAATAATAAATATTAACTACGTGTATATCCCTATGTTTCCTTTTTGATGATACATTATTTTTATAACCCTCAAAAAATTCCGATTTAAACTGCCGTCAATAGAAGCCTGGTGTACAAATTTGACAGCTATTAATAGTAAAAGAAAGACATACTGACACAGTATATATCCTTCATATTCAGTTTATGAAATATCTTTTAAATTGGTCCAATATTGGAGGAGGAAATAGACGAGAACCAAACCTCGGATTATGACTTTTTAGTTGAGCTTTTTCAAGTCTCTCCGATCGCATAACATCACACACGAAATAACAATCAGCCTATAATGTTCCCACTGCTGGCGACACAGGCCACCTCTCTGTGAGAGGGAGTGGGCCATAATCCACCACGCGGATAACCTAAAAATACATATTTTATAATAACATCACAACACAACGGAGTGATGACTGTGTCGGCGTCGTGTTGCGCTGCGTGGTGTCGCGCAGTCTTCCACGTAAACATCGGTAGTACGCCACACCTTTAGGCGAAAATTCTTCCTTCATGAAGATTTCTGGAAATGACAAGTGGAGTGAGTGCATTATGCTTGATGACGCATGAGCAATGCTGTTGTGATTAAAGCTTCATTGTAGCTCACGATTCAGCCGAAAGATATCCGCCCTTTTAAGCATCGCCACATCGACCGGTCCTGTGCTAGCTTCTAGCTGACTCTTGTGACATTACCAGGTTTTCGGTCCACCTTGCGGAATCCCCACCCATCTTGCGCTGCGGTAGTATACAATCGCCACTGTTAATAACACAGAGCCATATTTTGTAACACAAAAACATTGTCAGCTTGAAATCAAAATCCCTGTTTCCTAGAGATCAAACACGAACCAATCAAAGAAACTGTTACAGATATTGCAATCCACGAAGACGCGCCCCACTCCTCTTCCTAATCGTTAGCAGTTAATTCCGCTAGTCAATTCCGTTAGTGTTTTATATTTTTCGTTACACACTAATTAGCCACTAACAATAATTATTAGTGTGTATCGACAGAACTAAAACACTAGCGGAATGTTGCTCACTTGTGCTGTAAGCATTAGGAAAAAGAGTGGGGCGCGTCTTCGTGGGTTGCACTATCAGTAACGTTTATCCGTCAGGTTTTTTTTCTTAACTAGTATATTTGCTTCCAGAGCCGGCAACCGCCTAGAAAGGTACTTGAACAAGCGCTGTGCAGAGTTAGACCTGCCCGCGCTGCCCGAGATCGAGCTGTGCGCGTCAGACGATGCGTCGTCTAGCAAACGTCGCTCGCCCTCCGACGACGAGGCCGCGCCCACATCCAAGCGTGCTAAGCTGAAATGACCCTCCCGTCTGTACCGAGCCGACTACGTGTGGTACTGAGGCTAGTGATTACCCGCTTTATTATACACTGCATAAGGTTCCATTTAAATTGTATTATGTCTCACGTACTTAACTGAGCGAGTACGTTTTTTAGTATTGAAATGCAAATTGTTTGGTAGTTTTTTTATAGGATGTGGAAACCGCCTGACGTATGAAATAGACGATACATTTTAAACGTTAGCAAGCCTGTCACGGACTTTCATAATGTAAATTTTAATACAAACACACAAACTTGACGAAACCATAGAAATTAACCAAAAAAATACTAAATGTCTGTTGATCAGCGAGCAAACAACAACACAGTTGCATATATTTGGAATGTAAAATAATCTAAAAAAAAAAAGTTAATGTATTTTATTGAAAACAGACTTTAAGTTCGATTTTCTGCAAGTCCGGTGTGGTGTTATACTTTTTAATCAAAATGATGTATGTAAAAAACTGACATAACGTATTTAAGACAACTCCCAAATACGTCTCACTACCTAACTCATGTCTATGAGTTAAATTACTGAACTCAATTTCAGATAAAAACATGATAAAAAAAGACAAAAATAATAAAAACAATGTGATTTACTAATAAAAATATAATCGTGACTTAATAAAATAAAGAATTATAACATTTATAAATTACTTGTAAACGTTAAGTGCTGGTAACTTAACGTTAAGAAGTACACTATTGCCTCTTGATCCAAAGATTTAAATTGTTAGATTTGCACTCACCGTACTTAGGTCGCGCGAAAAAGTCCATACTGAGAAGAGTGACATCATGGAACAAATATTTCAGTATGAGTGAATTAGATTTCATTGTCAACGAAGCAGAATGGTGACCGTGGGCGAACCTAACGATATAAATCTTTGCTTTGACCGGTAATTACATATAATGACTGGTGGATGTTAATAACTTTATAAAAAAACTAAGTATTGATGTCAATTGTAATGTGTAGTGTTAAATGAAAGACAAATCTTAGGGCGTAATTTAAAATAACCAATACAGGAGTATTATTTATAAAAGGTCTACTTGTACAATGTGTGAAGGAGACAACAATAAACAGCCAAGCATTAGAAAGAGATACAACATCCAGTACTTTTATTGAATAATATTCCTGTACTTACTTTTAAGGCTACAAGGCTTTAACTAATAGCAAAAATAATGTATTTAATATATAATCTGTCTGGCTATTTCTGCCATTGTTAGAAATATTAAAACTGTTGAAATTATCCAGAATATGTTAAGTTGTGGTTCTTAATATCAAATGACCAAATGGTATAATATGTTGTTCTTCTACCTCTAATGTTTCAAATGATATCTACAGCAAAGTCTATACAGGGTGTAGAAAGACACAACACATACCCGTCAACTACGCATCCTGTAAGTACATCAAACTCAGTAATATTGTATAAAAATAATTTCTGGGAAATGACTTTTATTTTTGGTGTGATTTGCTGTTTGCAGTAGTGCGCAATGTAACACACGCAAAACATTGTGCTTATTGCAACTGTACAGGGGTCGTGCGGGTATTTAAAGTTGTGTTATAACAATGAAAACTTCTTTTTGTAAAAAAAGTCAGTAAAGTTGGAATTTTGATCTTGAATATCTCCGTAACCAGAAGGTTCCCAGGTAAGGTCCAGTACTAAAAAATGATTACAATGAGGAGAAGTACAGGTGACTTTCGACTTCGTTAAGTGTCTTTTTACATCTGTCATAATTAATTTCTTCAATAAATGGTTGATTTTCAATTATATACTTTAAATACATTCTACAATGAACATCAATGTTCTAAAGTGTTGGAGTTCTTCCAAATATGCTACTTCTGAGACTAAATAAATGGACTAGTATACAAAGAGCCTTCTATAATATAATAACAATAATATTCATAACGTACAAACGCTAGAAATTATTCCGTTAATGTGTAAATAATTTTTACTGCTTAGAAAATGAGATATATTATAAAAATATTGTTGTAGGCCTTGACGGCAAAAATTTCTAAATGAAAGTAGCCGGAATCATCAAAATATCAAATCTTGTGTATCACATTTTCTTGAACTGAACTGAAAATAATATACATAGAAACTACTCTCTGGCCCCGATTCTGTTGGTCACAAACTAAACTAAATTTAAGTTCAGTGCATCTTTTTCTTTCTATTTCAATATGAAAAGGACAGAAGATAAATATTAGTTTAGTCCCGTCAAATTAGATAATCCATAGACAAGTTTAGACGTCATTAAAAAATTGGCTACTAAAAATATGTCAATTTACGTCAGGCGCTGACTAATTTGACAGGACTAAACTAATATTTGTCTTCTGTCCTTTTCATAATGAAATAGAAAGAAAAAGATGCACTGAACTTAATTTTAGTTTAGTTTGTGAACATCAGAATCGGGGCCTCTGTCAGATCCATTGTAGACTGCCATTTAGGCCAGTTGTAAACGTCTGAAATTCAGAACCATACAAACAACCAATCAACTCTCGCCAATCGCCAGCTGTTACATTGATCTGAATCATTCAGTACCGGAAAAATCAGCAAGGTATGTGTGTAGGAAATTGTATGTAATTCTGAATGTTCTAGTTTCAGTTTATGAATTTACCGGTTCATTCACGCTCTGAATTCAGATAGGCATTTCGAACGTATACGCCCGGCCTTGGACGAGTTTTCTAGGCTATGTAATGAATGGTTCATCAACGCGGCTGGCACAAAAAAAATAAGGGAAATTTGTCCGGTCATAAATACGATAGCGTTTGATTGGTTCATAGTTCATATGAACTACATTAACAGTTTGCGGGACACTTAACGCCCCTCGACGTAATAACAATAAAACTTCTATTGTGTGTGTCTCGTTCAGTGTCCTTAAACGGATTAAAATATTAAAAAATATAATAAAAAAAAAATATTAAAAAATATACACTTAACACACAATATTACTGCCACGAGTATTTGAAAAGAATTCATTCCATCTTTATGTAAATGTTGTCATATTATACTGTTACGACTCTCGATAATTACTATAACTTGTTTTGTGGCTTTTCAAATTAAATGGTACCTACTTTTTGAATAATGATAACTTAGTTGATTGATTGAATAATATTGTCGCCCGATAATAATGAATGCCCTATCTTTGTTTTACAACAAAAGTTTTGTAATAGTTCCTGGCAACAATTAAAAGGGGATTGAAAACTTCTAAGGAGCCTGGCATACCGAATAGCTGTCAGCTATAGATTTATTTATGTTTCAACCTTAGGCGTGGCCGCCATTTTGAAAAAAAAACAAAATGGCGGACTGTAGGTATGCTACGGCCCTTTAATGCATGTTATTATGTGTATAAAATATTAACAATTAAATCGGCATTGTTCTGATTGCATTATATTGATTAATTTGCCATTTCCGATTTTTAATCATCAACTTGAGCACTTTATGTCCACTATCTTGAAGAAAAACAGTTATTTCAAAGTTTTGTAAAACCGGCCTTGATTTGACGATTTTGCATTTAGTGAAACCTCATTAGTGGCATCAGAATGTTGTAATTATTCATATCGTGATAGTAAAGGCTTGTGTTCGACGTTATTATTGTTTATTAACACTTTTGTGCTACATATTTTGTGACAAGCATTTACACGTGAGTACAGAGTTAGCAGTTTTAACGTTTTGAGTGATTTTTTATAATGTAAAGATATAATGTTACAAGCTCATGTAGCACATTAGTGGCCACCTTCAGGCGTCCGTACACCATGGCTTCTGTGATCATTTTCGACGTTCTGATGGACCTTGATGGGCCATTAATCACCATTGTGTACAAGCCTTTTAGACATTAGTTTTAGTTTTAAAATTGTTAGTGCATAAGTTTGAACGTAGCTTTTATTTCATACAACAATAAAATTAAATCTCGTGTTTTCGATCAATCGAACTCAAAGTTGTGTTTTGTTTTGCTAAATTTTATTTGTTTTCTTTTTAAGTTGATACAGCATTGGGTTTTTTATACTGAGGCATAGCCGATTTTTTAATTTGATATTATTAGGAAAACGAAGAATTGTATTTTTTGGGCAAGGTTGCTATTTTTATGTGATTTTAATTATAATTAATACTCAAAACTTTCACAAACATGATTAGTTTTGCTGTATCGCAACCTTGTTGTATGGTACAGTCAGCCACAATAATTATGTAACATTGCACTATTTGTTTTTTATTCTTGTAAAATTTTAACTATGTCCTTATATTTCTAGTATTAACGCAGCATGTCTGATGGGTGGGGTTCTGCTCACCCGCGGGGAGTTAGCGATGGTAGTGGTTGACTGTACAATTAAATTGTACCAGTGCATTCCTACATAATAATGGTAATATGTCAATTGTTCTCAGCGATTTGTTTTTCCATAATAATGAGGATCATTTTGTCAGCGATTATTTATTTATGTAATTTATAAGTTTTATATTAATTTATATTGTAGTGAATAAAGCACCCACGTACAGTTCCTGTATTTTTTATTTTGACTAAACCTCTTGACCAATTTAAAAAAAAAACGCTCACCGAGTAAACATTGGCTCCGCAAATAATAGAAGTTTTAATTTGTTTTTAATAGTTCAATTGACTGCATAATACGTTTATCAGTTTAATTTTAACAGACGCTGTAAGCACAAGTGTTATCCAGCGTTAAAAGGCGAAGTGAATAAGTTGAAAACATAAACAGTGACAATCATTAAATAGTGACTCAAAATACTTTTACAAGCAGAACAAGTGCAGCGAAATAGTGCCTGTGTCACACAGATCACCCCCTGTGACATCAGTTTGCATCACCGTAGAACAGTGAATACATATTACACATTTTGTTTCTTACAAGTGTTACATTAAAAATTACTAGTCCAAAAATTGGTGGCGTAGGTAGATGAAAAAACAAAAACATTATCTGGCAAACCGTTCTACCGTTCTTATCCATATCGTCAACGTACGGACATAACACCTAATTTCGTTAATATACATTAATACCAGACAGCAAGTGTAGTTCTATCTACGACCGGCGTGTATGGTGTTAAGAGTTCGGATCTCAACAACTGTAATTCTTTTTGTGTTTAGTTGAGATTTAAAAAATTACAAATATGCAGCGTACACCGCCACCTGCTGACAAGGCGAAAGATCCAACTAGCGACACGGATTTAACGACGGGGACTCAGGGAACTATGCGTTATAAACGGCCTAGAACAACTTGTAGCCCCAACAGCTCGATTGAACCTTCGCCCGATAAATCTAACAACGAAGCAACCAATCCGTCTATTACACCAGAACTAATTCGAGACATCATACGTACCGAACTGCGTAGCCTACTAACTTCCGATATCCGAAATATTGTGCAAGAGAGCGTGAGAGCCGAACTAAAGGATATCAGCACGGAACTATGCCAGATGAAAGACTCCCTGGAGTTCACTAGCAAGCAATATGATGATATGCGCTTAGTTTTTGAAGAAAAGTCAAAGCAATTAGATCATCTGCAAAAAGAAAATAACAGCATGAAACCTTTAATAAAGGACCTAACCTTCAGATTAACTCAAATGGAACAACATGCCCGATCTTGTAACATAGAAATATTATCTGTGCCTGAGTACAAATCTGAAAATCTAAATGTTACAGTGCTCCAGTTATGTAAAGTAGTATCATGCCCTATAAAAGAAAATGATATCGTTATGTCTACAAGGATTGCTAAACTAAACCCAGAGGGAACGCGTCCTAGATCTATAATTGTAAAACTTACTTCACCTGCAGTACGTGATGAAATTCTAGCTGCCGTGATTAAATTTAATCAAGCAAATAAGACAGATAAACTTAACACTGCCCACTTGGGCATAGGGGGAGACAAAAAACCTGTCTATGTAGCTGAGCACTTAGCCCCACAAAATAGATCTTTACACCATGCTACGAGGATGGCGGCCAAGGAAAAGAACTACAAGTTTGTATGGGTGCGAAACGGTCGCATTTTTGCAAAGAAAAACGAAACTTCCGAACGCCTTCTCATAAAAGACATGGACTCTCTGGTTAAATTAGTTTAACACGTTTAAACTGTTCCTCTTTTTGAATGTTTCATGAACAAAAATTTATAATTCGATTTCCAAATTTATTACCAAAATACCAGAGGTTTAAAGACAAAAACGCATGATCTATATCACAGCATATTAATGAATGATTATGATGTGGTAATTCTTACGGAAACTTGGCTTAATGATGATATCTCTAGTACGGAATTATTCGATGATCGTTACAATGTTTATAGAAGAGACCGTGAACTCAATGAGCTCTGTAGGAAGAGGACTGGAGGCGGGGTATTGATCGCAATTTTGAAAAAACATAATTCTATTGAAATGGCATCTTATAACAGTTTATGTGAAGATCTATGGGTTAAAGTTCAAGTTAAAACCAAAAACAATGCAGTCAGTGTTTGTTTTTGCGCAGTATATATTCCATCCCCAGTTAAAATTGATGTTTTGGAGCATTACTTTGAAAATGCCAGTAAAGTCATTGGTGCAGAGGGCAATACTTTTATAGCAGGTGACTTCAATCTGACTAACATCAACTGGCTCAACAGCGATAACAGTAGCTTCCTAGTCCCTGAGACCACTAATTGCTTAACTAACCACATTTTTACTGAGTTCGTTGCGTTAAATGGTTTAGATCAATTCAATCATGTCAGGAATGATAAATCAAAGATCTTAGACTTAGTTTTATCTGATATAACTAATGTTAAAGTGAACGAGTGCAATGATCCCCTATCGAAAGTAGACACACATCATCCTCCTTTAATGGTCCATCTAGATATACTTCCTGAAAAAACTCTGAACTGCAGTATGTTACCTCTAACTATCGTAACTCGTAACTATCACAAAGCTGATTATCAAGCTATAACACAACATCTTGACTCTATAAACTGGACTACAATGTTACAAAACTGTGGGACAATAGATGAAATGGTTGAAATATTCTACGAAAACGTAAAGGGTGCTATTAGCAACAACGTTCCTTTTTCTCGTAAAGTTAGTAACAATATACTACCACCGTGGTTTACGAAAGATCTCACAAAATTATTGAAGGAAACATACAACCTTAGAATACGAGTAAAAAAATATAATAACGCGATGGATAAGATTAGTTTAGCATTACTAAAGGAGAGGTGCCGGTCATTAAACAAATCATCTTATATTACCTATATTGAAAAAATAGAAGCTAGAATAAAAACCAATTCTAAATACTTTTGGACATATGTTAAACACAAGCGTAAAAATAAAAGTACGATCCCGGAAATAATGAAATTAAACGATGAAGTAGCTGACAACAGTACCGATATCTGTCAACTATATGCAAAAAACTTTTTATCGGTGTATAATCAGAACCACCCCACACAGCTAACTAATACATCAAACAGTTTATTGAGTTGTGGAAGCCTAAATGTATTAAGTCACCTATCGCTTACAGAAGATATGGTCGCTAGCAAACTAAAATGTCTGGATATTCGCAAAGGACCAGGTCCTGACGAGATTCCCCCAATTCTCCTGGCTAAGTGCGCGAAGTCATTCTCGGCGCCTTTAACATTACTCTTTAATCGCTCACTTGAAACAGGTTGTTTCCCGTCCGCGTGGAAAAAAGCTAAAATAGTCCCTATTTTTAAAAATGGTCGAAAAAACGATATAAAAAATTACAGACCTATATCGATGATCTCTATTATCCCTAAAGTTTTCGAGTTATTATTATATCCTTATCTGTATAGCCACTTGAAAAATCACATAGTAGGAAATCAACATGGTTTCTTTCAGGGTAGATCAACTCACTCTAATCTAGTCGCTTTTTCAGAAAATGTCATAGACTCAGTGGACAAAAGGATTAAAGTTGACGCAGTGTATACTGATTTTAGTAAAGCTTTCGACAAAGTAGACCACCAACTTTTAATACAACGACTTGTGAGCTGCGGAATCCACGGTCCACTATTGCTATGGTTTCAGTCATACCTTAAGGATCGTCTATCGTTTGTTGTTTTGAATGGATCCCGATCAGAGGACTTTCACGTGACGTCTGGGGTACCACAAGGCTTCCACTTAGGGCCCTTGCTTTTCAACATTTTTATCAATACGATTATTCACTGCTTCCATTACGCAGAATCATATTTATTTGCAGATGATCTCAAGTTGACCCTGCCTATAAAATCTATAGAGGATTCTTACTTGTTGCAAGCTGACTTGGATAGATTAGTTGTGTGGTGCAAAGAAAATAGGATGAGCTTAAACTTACAAAAATGTTTACATATAAAATTTTGTCGCAATAAAAAAGTTTTTAATACAAAATACTCTATTTCGGGCGAGACACTCAACGAAGTTAATAGGATCAGGGACCTGGGAATCTTGATAGATAGCAAAATGACCTACAATGACCACATAGATAAAATAATATCAAACGCAAACAAAATGTTAGGTTTTGTATTAAGGACCTCCAAGCCATTCAACAACTCTAAAACTAAAATTATTCTTTACGAGACGTTGGTTCGCAGTAATTTGGAATACTGTTCACAGGTATGGTCACCCCGTTAAAACGTTCATAAGCAGCGTATTGAACGAGTTCAAAAGAGATTCTTGTATCATCTATCCTTAAAAAGCAAAAATGCGATACAATTAAATTCCTATAAAGAGCGTGTTCAGCACTTTAAATTCCAAAGTCTCACCAATCGTAGAAAAGTTCTAGATCTTTGTTTCCTACACAAATTAGTGACATCTAAACTAAACACTGAACTACTATCCAAAATATCTTTTTATGTTCCTCGCAGGTTACCACGGTCACATACCTACAATCTTTTTAGACAACCTTTGCACAAAACCAACTTAGGTGACAACTCTCCCCTTACGAGGGCTACTAAATTGTACAATGATATATGCCGCAAAGCTGGAATTGATATAAATCATGACAGTCTTATTACTTTTAAACGTAAACTATATCACCACTTTCGTTTGGAGGATATTTGATCTATCATTCTAATAATTAAATTATTTATAATCTATATTAATACTAAGATACTTATGATTGTTAATTCCTATTAAAAAAAATGATCTGTTTTATTGTATTTTGTAAATGTAATTTTTAATCTTGTAAGCATGTCACTCTCTTATTAGCATTTTGTTGTTTTTTATTATATTTATAATTCATTTATGTATTCAGAGCATGTGTACTCGATAATGTGTAAGCTGTGGTTACCTGTAATTGAGTGTGCATTACAGGATAATGTATAATACAAGTTCTTTAGTGATAAAAGATAATTGTAATGTATCTCGTTGGTAATCCTTAAATAAATAAATAAATAAATAGATATTTAGCCCATAGCAATCTACTGCCTGCAATAGACTGCACTCAAATATCTGGAACGAAAGACTCGTTCAAAACCTTGGGTACATTCAATTAAGTATTAAATGATGGGTCCTTATTGTATCACGTTAAGGTTCAATTTAAAACTTTTTTTTCCCATAGAACATGGCGATAGAAACTATAAAATACAACGTGGTACATACGGCGACATATCAAGCTATATATTTCCAATTTTTGCTGACCTCGCATTGTATAGGTATATCGTACAATGAGAAGTCAACTTATACTGGAAATGTATGGCTTGATATGTCGACTTGCGTACCTACTACGATCCCTAAAAACCTGCAATCAAGCTCGCCGTAGTCGAAACTAATAAACTTCCAGTAGCGCGAGAGACGTGAGTTTCTTCGTCGGCAGTGGGTCAGATGCCTTTCGGTCCGCGCACATCTGTCAGTTGTGAAAGAGTCTACCTAGGGTAAGTCATCCAGCGCTGTGGACACAACTTTAAGAAAGAAGCCGACAGAAGGATCCAGTTCATCCAGTTGGGTTGGGCTGCGTTTGGAAAACGTCGTTAAGCCTGAAGAAAGGTTTTCAATCAGTACGTTCTGCCCGTCATGACATACGGTGCCGTAAGGTGGACACTGTTAGTCGGGTCGTTCCACAAATTAAAGGTCGCTGGGCGCGTTACGGAGCTGGCTATACTCGGAGCTTTTTTTTAATTTGGAGTAGGTACCAAATCAGAAATCAACCGAAAAAAAACCGGAGTTACCGACATAGCTTACAGACTAAGCAAACTGAAGTAGTAAGAGGGCTGGCCATGTTTGTCGAAGGACCGATGGCCGTTGGAGCAGATGAGCCCTAGAGTGGAGACCGCATATCGTGAGACGCCCCCTAGCTAGATGGACCGACAACTTTGGGCAGACTAGATGCGGAAGGCGGAGCAGGAGTGTTGTGGCGCAGCCTAGCAGTGATCTATGTCCAGCAGTGGATTGCAAGAGGCTGAATTGACCGATTGATATCTGTCGAACTTTGCGGAGCAGTGTAAGTTTTAGTTATTTTCGACTTTTTATTTAAACAAGCATAGGTTAATTATTATAATAGTGAAAACAACTCTTTTATCTTCAACATCAGCAATTATTATGCAGATTGTGAGACCCCAGTAGGCCAATTCTGCTAATTTAAAACGTTCAAAATCTAGTCACAGTCTCATCTCGGCGACAAACAGATGTCAAACACTTGTCAAAATGTAGGGAAATTTGAAGTATTTTTGACAGATTGAGACTGAGATCAGGCTGTGAACGTTCTTAAAAATTACGAGAATTGGCCCTCTGGTCACAAGTATTTGATAGCAAGATTTAACCCTTTAACCGCCCGACTTTTTATCAGTTGTCGTGCCCCCAGCGCCCGGCACAGTCACTTGATTTTTATTTTTTGTTTTTCAAATAACCTGATAGAATACAGCGTAATTAATTTAAAAAAACCAGTAAACGAGCTGTGGTATTTGGTCGGAAATATACGACCCTGGCGGAACGGGCACGAAAATATTTGTAGGATTAATCCGACGTAGGCGGTTAAAAGGTTAAATATTAATAAAAATAAAATAAAATGCAATATAACTATTACATGATTTAATATTCGCTTACAACATAAATAAATCACACAATTTGGTTTCCTTATAACCCGTTGCTATTGTTTTGGTTCTTAATTTAGTGGTGTTCTGCAGCCTCCTTCCTCCTGATCTCGGCCCATTTGCTGACGTTGCCGGGGGAGTTAGCTGAAAAGGACAATATACATAATATGTATTAGTATCCAAACCAAATATCACGTCGTTGTCTGTTAGGCAAGCTTATTAATTTAGATAACAACTAGCACTTCGCCCGCTACTACGTGTATTTCATACTTTCCTCCAAAAATTTCTAAAATGTATGTCTATGATCTTCATAATTTACTTAGATAAGTATTTGTGCCAAGTTTCAAGTTTATTAACTCAAGGAAAAAGATTTCATAAAAAAAAAAATCCTCCCTTTTCAACCCCTTAAGCCATTGACTGCCACCGCTGACCGCGGTCACTGTTGACCGCGAACAATAGTTTTTCTATTGTGTCTGTTGTCTGGCAGTCAACGTGTTAAAGATTGAATTTCCAAAAACCCCTTCTTAGTGCTCCCCTACATAATAAAAGGAAGCCGTATGCAAAATTTCATGTTCCTAGACCTAGTATTTTCAGTTGTGCATTGATATGTCAGTCATTCAGTCAGTTTCTCCTTTTATATATATAGATAGAAAAGTAACTGTCTTATTATTGACAGTTGAGCTCATAAATGATGCACATAGCATAAAAGATTAAATGATGCACATAGCATAAAAGATTAAATGATGCACATAGCATAAAAGATTAAATGAGGCATAAAGAAAAGGAATCTAGATGGGAGACTTCACTGATTCTATTTTGGTCTCAAATTATGGAAATTATACAATTAATACTACAATAATTATGAATATTGTATGTCAAGGAAACTATTCCAACTTCACTATTTTAATGTAACAGTGATATTCTATTATAAATTAGTCTAAAAACTGAAACGGTGGACTTCTTACCTTCAGGTAGGAAGATTGAAAACTTTATTAGAAACAAACTTCGCCAAAATAAACTACCCTTAATGTATATTATAATTTAATTGATAACTTACCCAATTTGTGGATCTTGTAGAAGACGGGGACAGAGACGGCGATTCCGATCATCCAGTACTTCCAGATCCACTGGTTCTGGACGTAGAACTTCATCGGGAACTGCGCGATCTTGGCGCTGAACGTATAGGGGAACTTCATGGGGCGGCCCGCGGACTCCGACATCGTGACGATTGGCTATCTGACGGAAGAATAAACACACATTATTATGTAATGTTACCTTAGCTTACCTTCAATGTCAATCTTTATTTTGTAGCTATTGTAAATAGAAAACACATTCAAGAGCGGGATTTAAGTACAATAACGATTAAAAAACGAAAGATCCTGTCGTAATTACCAATTCTTTTTGCAAAAATAAAATTATTAGATTCTAACCTTTCCTGCGACAGACAGATAATCAAAATTCAAATCGACAGCAGTAGAGTAGTGCTAAAAATTACTAACAAATTATTGCACCTCGACTAAAAAGTAAAATTTTATACTAAGAGTCTAATTTGTGTAAAAATTTCCTGTAAGAAAATATAAAACTTGGTGGGAAACACTATTTACATTATAATTCACCACAATTAGATGGAACTTAAACATAACTGGCGAAATGTTGGTGTATGTTGTACAAAGGCCAGCACATCAAGCTACCCCAATCTGTCAAATTTTCCCAATTGAATATGAACCTTATTCCTTTGGGGTAAAGTTGAAAATCTATCAAAATTTGACGGATTGGGGTAGCTTGATTTGCTGACCTCTGTATATATTATACTGGTACAGCTGGTCTGAGGTAGTACTGGTACACCTCTGCATAACCCGGTTACCCGGTGGGGATTACAAGCATGATATTATGTTATGTTAGTAAAATTAATCTTGTTATTAGACAAAAATTTATGTCGAGTTATTATTACGCGCGAATAAAGATTCAAGACAAATGTTAGCCTTTTTCAAAGAAATGAAAAAACGTACTAATCTTCACGCGACTAATTACTAAGCGCAACTCTAAAGTTCTAAAGAAAGAAAAAAACATCCTTCACGGTTTCGCGGGCTTTTCTGATGAAATAGAGTGTGTCATCTTAGAAGTACTTTCATTAATTAATTTCATAACTTTCGCTAAATAAATATTACAAACAAACATTTTTTTGTAGCCAGCAAGCGAGAATTCAATTATTTTTCCGTATTGCAACGTCACTCGACAAACTGTCAGTCAATCAAGTCTAAAAATGTCAACTTGCTTTGTGGTGTCGTATTTGTGTGGATAAATGTAATTTTAAAATAAAATTGTAACTATTGACAATATAATGTGTGACAATGGCTTCGGTGAAAGTGGCTGTAAGGGTTCGCCCATTCAATCAAAGGTGAGTAGATACCGTGCTCAAGAAAGTTCAATTTATATCCAATGTTTTGGGGGAGTTTACGTATTACATGAAATCTAAAGTGATGTTTCTCTGATTCTGACGTACTGTGTTGATTATTGTTTGTATTATGTTATTTTGTATGTCCACTGTGGCGATTTGAGAGATTATCGACGAAGAATCTAGGGTTTTAAGTTGATAAAATATCAAACTTATTCATGGCATTTGAAAGTGTAAAAAAGCAATGATGTCATGATAAATGACAATGACTTTCACGGTTCAGTTGCATTTAGAGCACAAACTGTACCTCGGGTATGCCGTTTAGATGAAAGCTGTCGAAAAAATGTAAAAAAGTCAGTGACCTAAATAAACAAGATAAAATTGCAGTGTGAACTGTGGTAGCTTAATGAAATGCTTGTATATTTATTATCTCTAGCGTTGTAAACAATGGTGCATGGTTGGGAGCTCCTGTTTGTTATTGGTATTTCTCATGCTAAGACAGATGAATGAATTTTAGTGCTGAGTGCCTTTGCTGGTGACTTAAAGTTCTACTGTAGTTCTTGTCTTACCCCTTATTTATAAACATTGCTTAAAGTTAAGAAGTGATTAGAAACTGTCTAACCATACATATTTGATGTTTGAACATCACTTAACTTTAATCATTGTTTAATAAATAAACTGTTTTCAGTCTTATTAATAACTGAACAGTAATTTGACCTAACCAAGGGCATTCCTCCTGAAATACAGGGAGGAAACTTTTTTCCCTTTTGAATTCTATTCACCCTGGGTTGTGTAGACAATACATAACATGTAATGACTACACATACACAATTAATTTGTACTTTTTTTTTTTTTTTTTTAATCTATTATTTAGAGGCTTCAGTGCACTCTAGGTGACTATGCCAGCCTCATGGGATCATTCCTATAGTAGAATAATGGGCATCTTGCATGCTGCGATAGCAGACTGCAAGCCACCCATTACTCTACTCTATCCCTCACTCACATCTTTAAATATAGTTCCTGACCTATATTCTCTGCCCCTCTCTATCCTTTCTCTCTTTCATACACCGTTTTAGGAACCTGTAAATACTCTGGGCTTCTTCAGTCATTGGCTGGTTCAGTATCAAATTGATTCCACCATTGTGGAGATCAATATTTGGCAACAGGTTCCTCCTCAGTTCGCGATACTGGTCACATTCCATCATCACATGAATGATATCTTCGGGCACCTGACATGTATCGCACAGTGGCAATGATTTAACCCCTATTTGATTATAAAATTTGTTTAGTGGAACATGACCAGCCCGCAACCTGAGAGCCGTAACTAATGTCTCCCTGGAGAGGCTGGCACATTCAAACCACGGCACTGACCCTGGTGTGTCCTGTATGGTATAGTACCAAGCACCCTTCGTTTGTGAGCACTCTAATTTGTACTTTTAGTAAGAATAAATCCTACTAATATTATAAATGTGAAAGTTTGAGAAGATGTTTGGATGTTTGTTACTCAATCACATGTAAACTGTTGAATGGATTTGGATGAAATTTGACACACATATAGTTTATAACCAGGATTAATACATAAGATACTATTTATCCAGATGTTCCCTCGGGATCGAAACTAACACGGGTGAAACTACAGGGAGCTGCTAGTTAATAATAAAAGAAAATTCTTACTTTTTTGGTAGCTACATCTAACAAACAATAACAAATAAAACATGATCATAAAAGACTTTCATTCTCCTTCTTAGAGCGTTGATGGTAAAAATAACATTAACAAAGCTGAAGAGTTTATTTGTTTGTTTGAATGCGCTAATCTCAGAAACTGCTGGTTTGAATTGAAAAATTATTTTTGTGTTGAATCCATTCATCGCGGAAGTCTATAGGCCATTTGTCGAGGAAGGCTATAGGCTATATAACATCACGCTACGACCAATAGGAGCTGAGCATCAATGATAAATGTTTCAAAAACGGGAAAAATGATTAAGTTAAAGTTACGCAAAAATCATGTATGACGGAATTGTTCCCCTTTAAAAGTTCTAAAAAAAATCTTTTAAGGTTGACTCACTATAACCTTTTTAAGTTAAAAAAATTTGTTCTAACATAATGCATTTGCGAAGGTGTTTTTATAAACATTATATTAATCCTTATCCAAATAAATACGATATTCATTTTAATTTTGAACAAAATCGCCCTTGACGTCGTTTGATATCAATGAATATTTTAGTAGATATCATAGTTTTAAAATAATACTAATAGTAGCTGAAGAGTTTGTAGATAATGAAGTAATAGCTCGGGAAGGCGATGCGATGCGACAGGATGGGAACAAGTAATTTCATGCAGACAAAGTCACAGGCACAGTCTAGTAAAATTATGAAGTCCTCAACCAACCTAAAAATTACAACATTAATTATTCATATATTCAACTAAGTATACTTTTTATGAAGATCACAGTTATAACAGAAAATATAAACTTATTAGCATTGTGTGCATTCATTATAAAATGTAACTGTATAACACATATTTTTGTTTTTATTTAAAACTAGCTGCGCCCCGCAGTTTCACCCGCATAAGTGTCGATCCCGTGGGAATATCGGGATAAAAAGTAGCATATAAGTTAATCCAGGGTGTCAGCTACCTCCATACAAAATTTTATCAAAATTGGTCCAGCTGTTTAAGCGTGAAGAAGAGACAAACATACACACAAAACTTTCGCCTTTATAATATTAGTGTGATAAATAAAATGGATAGTTAATTAGTAGAAGGCTTATCTTAAGTAATCTAAGATGATGTTTTTTTTTTAATCAATATTTTACCTGTCAGTTTAAAACTGTTAGTCCTTGATAGTTTGGGCGACCACTTAGAGCCAGTAAAGCAGAACTTACACTGAGGCGAATCCTGCGCTGGGCAGCCCTAAATTCAAATTTTTATTATGATCTTTGGAAAATATTCTAAATGGAATTAATAATATTGTAATGCTGAATGCAGTACAATCCTTGAGATGTCGAATCCAGCTATGTATTGAAAACAATGGTCATCATTTTGAACAATTAAGCAATTATGGTTTAATACGTTACCTACGTATTAAACCATAAGAAAAATAAATAAAAGTATTTTGTTAAAAATGGGCTCTTTTCTTTAGTTTGCTGTATGTCATTACTTCCTAGACGACACTATCGAATGGTGTAACAATACAGTGTTTGTTTTTATCAAAATCATTGGGTTTGAATCGAATTTTTAGGCCTAAGAATCGACAGAAACCTAAATTGGAAAGCGCATATTGAGGCTCTAGCCAAAAGAATAAGCAGTGGTGCATATGCGTTATATAAATTATCACGCACTCTAAATGTAGAATCGTTATTAACGGCCTACTATGGTTTGATAGAATCCGTCATTAGATATGGGATTATCTTCTGGGGTAACTCAACCGACAGGGATATCATCTTTAAAAGACAAAAGTACTGCTTGAGATCTATGTTTAATCTCAAAACTACTGATAGCTGTAAAAACTATTTCATTAAACATCATATATTAACATTACCCTCACTTTATATATTAGAAATAGTCATGTTCGTAAAAACAAATCCACAGTTGTTTCCTCGTATGGCAGACAAATTCCCTAGAAATAGACGTGATGATAGTAAACTATGTGGACATACATCGAAAACTGCACTTATGCGCAAGAGTGTTTTTTGCATGGCACCAATTGCCTACAACAAATTGCCCAAAAGTTGGAGAGAGCTAACAATACTTAAACTTAAACAAACAATGAAATCTTTTTTGGCACAAAAAGCATATTATAGTATTGCAGAATTTTTAAACGACTCATTGTGATAAAAATATATAACTTAAATATGCCATAATAAATGTTATTTAATTGAATTCCTATTGTAAATCTTCATAATATAATTTTATTATATGTAATTTGTATTATTGGACTAGTCAAATGTAAAATGAATAATGTAAATGATTGAATATATTTGTTTAACTGACATTAATTAATGTATAATTGTAATATTTTAAAATCAATGTATTAATACTATTTTTATTATATTTTTTCCAAGATATTTGCACGCCATGAGAAATGGCAAACATGTCGTGAGCTAATCTTATTTACGACCTTGCATGCATCTATTATTTTAATTTTGTATGTGTACACATGTTTGCGCAAATGAAATTTCTTATTCTTATTCTTATTCGATCCCTGGCTAGAAATATTGATTTTTCAAAAATCCAATGATGCAATTTTAGTGTTCATCAAAATCGAGCGCGAGACTCTTGACTACTTCTCGCTATTCCTCATAGTTTCGGATTTGGCCATCCACGCCCACTTGAAAAATTCACCCTGTACTGTATTATAACTATACAATGTGTAACGAAAAGGCTATATATATAGAGAAGGCCCGGCTTCTTTGGATGATATCAAACGACATAGGAAGGGTTTTTTAATCCTACCGCTACATGTTCGGAAGTTATGAGATTTTTTAATACATTGATACCAGAAACCGAACTTTTCAAATTGAAATAAACACATCACTAGCACTAAAACAGCTGATCGGTGTCACCGACCTATTTGTAAGTAAAGATAAACCTCCTACTCCTGGTATTTCTGAATAAACGGTTCCGCATGTTTATTTTTTATTCACAAAATATTATTAAGTACTGACTTTTCCTAAACTTTGATTATGTTTGTGAACTAGCTACCTACAATACAATTAATTGGTCTAGGTATCAAAAGTTAACGAAATATTTAGATACCTGCTTGAATTGTCACGTATCATTTACACACTTGTTGGTTTTTTACGTAGTTGTCCTTTTGTAGAAGATTACTTTGTAGATAATTATTATCTACCTCGTAGTAATCTTCCACCCGCCACCCACCTTTCCATCATACCTACAACACAGTAAATACCTAATTCAAAAACAATATTCCTGTAAATTTCCTAACATTATTTCTAACCTTTTATTTTGGTGGCCATAAAGATGAACGATTTTTTGCTTTAAATCGATTTTTCATTCGATTCACAGATCGAATCTCGTGCTCTTCTTACATCGATCTTCTAAAAAATTTTAAACAACATTTAACCACCTCTATTTTGTGACATATTTACAGTTGCCAGTCAGGTAGGTACGTCAATAATATTTGATAACCTTTCCGGCGTAATTCAATGACTTTAATTCAGATGGATGATTAATATGTTTCAATCTTCGGACAAGTTAAAAAGTGTCGGCATACTTATGTAATTGATCTTGTTTGAAATAGATAAACCTACCTATTCGCTGTTTATGATTGTCAGCACAATGCTTTGGGCAAATATGAACTTGAACTATTAAGAGCCTTTATTTACACATACGATCCAAGAGATTCGATTCACGTTACTATTGAATCGATTTGCTTGAAGATCGCATTAAAACGATTTTTTCGAAAAATCGACAGCTTGTACAACCATTGAATTGATCATAAAAATCGAATCCTTACGTGCATCCTACCGGGAATTAATTGCTTAAATAAACATTATTATTTGCCATTAGTACTTAGAATAGAAAAAGGATTTAGAAACCATTTTTTTGTCCAACTGAACCCAAAACATCATTTCAATTCACCTCTTCGCAACTTATTCTTCTCCTAGTACAAATAAAATCACAGTGGGTTCCGTTCATAATTTTTAAAATAAGGTTATTTTTTTACTAAATAAGACGTAAACTATTAGCAACAAGTTAATCGTTTTTTTTTATTACAAAATAATACCACGCACGCATAATTTTTGTGTGTAGGACTAACCGAAAGAATTATCGGAGTTCACGGTCTGTCGGTGCTGTTTGAGTGGTACATAGGTTTTATTAGTTTGAGCACGTTTAGTCTTTGTTATTATAATTCAAATAAAGAATGTCGCAAAATTGCATGTAACTGTCGAAAGAAATTAATAAAAGTACTAGAAGCGCATGAGTAACAGGAATTGTGATTTCCGAATTGAATATCGTTTGCTCACAGAACCCTGATTACGTCGCTACACACACAATGTAACATCGATGTGTGTGTAAACCTAATGACTTTTAGGTACCAGGATAGCAGGGAATAGGAGTTTCATTTTGGGCATTATTGTTATTGCTTTGCTGTCGAAGTAAGAATGTCGCAAAATTGCATGTAACTGTCGAAAGAAATTAATAAAAGTACTAGAAGCGCATGAGTAACAGGAATTGTTATTTCCGAATTGAATATCGTTTGCTCACAGAACCCTGATTACGTCGCTACACACACAATGTAAATCGATGTGTGTGTAAACCTAATGACTTTTAGGTACCAGGATAGCAGGGAATAGGAGTTTCATTTTGGGCATTATTGTTATTGCTTTGCTCGTCGCCGTCAGTCGACGTCTGTCCTGCGTCTAGTACATTCGTTTTTATCCCTATGATAATTATGCGCATCAGTAATTTGCGAGCTGCCCAAGAACTGTACCGTCACCGTTTTATTGAGGGTAGACCAGATGCTGAGCGTCGATAGATGCCTTCGTCAGCATGTTTTAGTTTGATCTCGCATGGTACATCGGCTTGGTGCCTCTAACCATAGGTAATCAGGTACCTATGGCGAGCGCTGCGCAACGACGGTCAGCACCCATGTGCGTGTGTAGTGTACGCAGTGCAGTGTGATACAAATTAAAGTGCGGATTGAGGCCGCTTTCAGGACAATAACACCAGACATGCTACGTAATGTGTGTCCATGAACAAGTGAGCGGCCTTGTGCATACAATACCAAGGTCACCACATCGAACCCCATCTTTAAAAATGTAAGTCAATTTACTAAATTAAGCAAAGCTTTAAGATTTTACTGTTTACTCGGTAAGTAATAATAAGGGATGAAACTAGTTAACCTAGGTACCTACCTAAACTTTGTTTCGATTGTTTACGTAAGTTTTGTTATTCCAGTTTTTACGTGCAATTTCTAGCTTAATAACGAGTAAACTGTAAATCAATAATTAGAATTACACATTAATTTTTACATCACGGTAAAGTAGGTATGGCTTATTGCGCGCGCGCGCGGCGGCGGCGGCGGAATATTCCGTCAGTTGGCGCCGACAAAGAACACCGCCTCGCGCCTGCGCAGTAGGCTACGGTACTAGGCGCGCAGAGTTACGGAAGAGATTTATCGTGATATTAGCAAGTAACATAAAAAGTTATTGACCTACGTAGTGCGGTGACACGTTTGTTATGATTTGAATTTAAGAAACCAATGAAACCGAAAATTTGGTATCAATTCTTAGAGTATTTTATTTTGAGTTGAAACTATGTATAGTGACTCTATACCAGCTGTTATGTTTAATGCTTAGCTATAAATACAGGGTATAAATTACACCCTGTATAAAGGCGCTACCGGCAGTCAACACAGTCATGCTGAACCACATATAAGGGTCAGTTCACACCGAGACGCGACGCGACGCGACGATACTGGAAGAGGCCAGTGATTTCGCGCTGCGCCGCAATGCGCCGCGCGGCGCAGCGCGGCGCAACGCGAACGCGCCGCTCTCGCACGCCGCGTGTACCGGCGAAGTACCGCTGCGTCGCGATGCGTCGCTATACGCCGCGAGGCGTCACGAGGCGCAGCGCTGCACGGCGCAACGTATTCTGAACTCTCACAATGCAATGTGTGCCTTTTCGTGTAGAAAATAAAGTATATTTTGAGTCACTCTTTTAAAGTGTGCGCGCAGCGTCGCGTCGCGTCGCGTCTCGGTGTGAACTGACCCTAAACCAATAAAAATAAAAACATTCAAACTTCATTAGCTTGATAACGACGTAAGCGTATGCGTCACAGCTGTCGCTAACCTGTATTTTCTTATCTTCGGTAGGTAGGTAATACGTTTACTTGTTTATTTTTATGTTTGTAGACTAAAAGCAAAAGGCGAACTAAATTGGTTCAGTAGTTTTTTAAGAAAACTGCAAAAACATTATACAGGTTGAAATTTTAATCATCGTTTTCCTCTTAAGGGGTCATTGTACTCATCATTATGAACAACTTTTACAATGGGACCAAACATGAAATCGCGAAAAAAAAGTCAGCCTATATAGACACTACTGATTAAAATATCACCCTATATAGACACTAGCAGCGCCCCGCGGTTTCACCCGCATAAGTGTCGATCCCGTGGGAATATATAAAAACTGTCATAAGTCCTTTTTCGGGACTCAAACTATCTCTATACCAAATTTCATCTAAATCGGTTCAGCGGTTTAAGCGTGAAGAGGTAACAGACAGACAGACACACTTTCGCATATTTTATAATATTAACTTAGTATGGATGATTTCATAAACGATGACTAGCTTAGTGGAGCATGAACTACGGCCCCGTCACAAAAAAAACTAGCTCACATGTATGCTTACTTTGTCAGTGTCTGATCTCTATCAGATCAAAGTAGTCGCGGAACGAAAAGGTTACCAACCTTTGCGCCATGTTAACCTTGGAATAATTTAGTTTCCCTAGAACATACTGCTTACATTTTCTATCTAAACTACTTATATTATTAATTTAACTAGCTACTGCCCGCGACTACGTCCGCGTCAAAATTTCCCTTTATTCCCGATCGTCCCCGCCCCGTCGTCCCCACTGGGCACATTTAAACAATCCGTGAAATCTCTTATTGAAATCCCCATTATTGCATTTTGACTCTCGGTCTATAGCGCAACGAGTGTGAAATAAAAAGTTCCAATCGTCACCATTGGGGAGAAAAGAAACTTTTTTTTCCCACTCGTGCCCAGTGGGGACGACGTGGTGGGGACGACCGGGAATAAACCAAAATTTCTTGTTCCTCCGACCCACCTCGTCGCTTCGCATCGCTTGCCCGCGCTATAGCGTTTACGCTTAGTGTTCTTTCTGCCTTTTTTTTCTTTTTGGTCGGCTTCTAAGGGTCCTAGCGTGATGTTAAATAGTGAAGGTATAATTAGGTACCTAGGTACTCCTGTTAATTGCTGAAATGTATTTTTTTTTCTCGGGGTGAAACAATTGCGTAACACATTATCAATGGGAATCGGTTTCATTTTGACAGTTCAACAACATTCATTGCGTTATTTACGTGTTGAGCAAACAAATTTTTCGAACTTAGGAAGCATTGGATTAGCAATTTGCTTCAAAATGATTAAGTTTCCGATTGATAGTGTGTTACGCAATTAGGGTGCCGGTGATCACCATAGTATAGGGAACTACTTGCAAAGGGCAGAGAATGAAGAATGTCTTGGAAACATCTAGGTATATTTAGATCCATACTTTAACATCTGCCAAGGTATACCCAGTTGTATTTCTATTTACATTAGTCACTTTGCCGGAAACCGGAAGTGCAATGTCTCCGGTCGTACAAAGGCGACGTCGCGTCGTTCTGCACTGGAGGGAAATGATACCTATATCCGGTTTATAAGCAAACCATTTTATGCCTTATGGAACCTAGAATTCCTTAAATAACACTTATTTTTTCCGTGATAGATTTGGCAACGGAGTCGGGTGTGGATGTTTTTTCTATTTCAGATTTTTCGCTCTCATCTCCTAAACAGAACGGAAAACTCTCATTTCCAAAAGCTACGAATACTTTTTATAAAATAATAAAGCGGAAGAGTTTAATTTGTTTTAACGCGCTAATCTTTGGTACAAGAAATTTCACGCGACCCGGGTCGCGCGAATGACATATTGTATATTGCCAGGGATAGGATTCCTGCAGCCTGTATGGTCTTAGTTGTAATGAATGCTAGGGTGAACCGTCCTTAGTCCCGTCCGTGTCAGTTACTCCCACAGTGCCACTATCCCACGGGAACGTAGTACCGTGATAAAAAGTATCTTTTGTGTTAATCCAGGTTATCTGTGCAAACGGCTTAGAAGATCCGTGGCATACATACCGGTCCACCATTTTTGTTTTTTTTTTTCAAAATGGCAGTCACGTGTGAATATCTGTGCAAACGGCTTAGAAGATCCGTGGCATACCTACCAGTCCGCCATTTTGTTTTTTTTTTTTCAAAATGGCAGTCACGTGTGAATCGACAGCTGACATTAAGACCAAACCCCGTAAAGTGTCACGTTTTCGAGATATTGACGTGCGAAGTTGATCACGTGACATCCATATTTTTTTAACTTGCTTACATCTTGTTGCATAGGTAGATGTTTGATTACTTTAAACTGAGAGTGGTTATTTCTAACATCTAAGCAACAAGATGTAAGCAAGTAAGTACAAACTTTCACATTTATAATATTAGTAAGAATTAGTAGGATGGTCAAATCAGAGTTGACTATCGATAGTTTACCGACGTGCAATGGTATTGTTTGTAAATGTTAGACAAAATATTTCTTTCTCTTTTAAAAAAGCAGTAAGTAACACAGGTCGGTAGCAATATAAAAAAAATATAGTGGTCTAACTGAATGTTCGTCGTTTAATTATATTGCTGTTAAAACATACCCAATACTATTGGAAAACTATCGATAGTCTACATTTTAGGAACATTGGCAAACTATCGATAGTCAACTATAGTCAAAATGAAGGGGATTGCGATTCTGAGTGAGCTACGCAATTTATTGGGGTGTTGATTCGATCACGCAAACAAACCAAAAATCCACAAGATATGTACAATTTTCTTTTTGTTACAGAGAAAAGGACATGGGCGCGAAATTGATTGTCCAGATGGAGGGCAAGAAAACACGATTGCTCACTGTGAAAGTAAGTTTTATTGAAGTACTAGCTTGCCCGACAGAAATGTTGCCCTGTCAAAATATCAATATCGACACCTCCATGCAATAACATCGTAACTCACTTTTTTCCAAAAATTGAGTTACCGCGGCATTGTTATGTAAAAAAAAAAAATGCATTTTTTCTGTACTATAATTGTAATTCTATTCCCTTTCGTTTCTAAAAATAAACCAACGTCAAAGTATTGTAACTAATCCAAAAAATATTTTTTGTCAATAATATAATTGCAACTTGATTTACAATTTATAGAAAATAATTATAAAAACATTATGTAACTTAACACCTTGGAGTTACAATTATCTGACCACAAAAATAAATTAAACTACAAAAAAACTAAATTGTAACTCAGACATACAATGTTTGTCCTCGTAACTTATATGTCATTTCACTGTTTTGTTTTTCACGTAAGTCATGAAAACCCATGAAAACAATTTTTCTTTTACAACTTAACCATACCTACTTATAGTCTGCCTAAACTATATTAAATAGAGCCAGCTTCAAAAATTGTACGGGGTGTTTTAGTTTGCTATAATTTTTAAAACTTTAAAATCGCTCTCCTGTAAAATCACAAAAAGCGTGTTACGATGTTATTGCATGGAGGTGTCGATATGGTATTTAGTTCATACAAAAATCCCACAGCACTTTCAGTTTTTACCGAATTTCACAAGTTTCCGTGCAACTTTTCCAATTATTTTTCTTTCCTTATAAACCTTTTTCGGACTCATCATCTCCCTAGCCTTTTCTCAACTATGTTGGGGTCGGCTTCCAGTCTAACCGGATGTAGCTGAATACCAGTATTTTACATGGAGCGACTGCTTATCTGACCTCCACAACCCAGTTAGGTACTGGGTACGAAACCCCTTGGTAAGACTAGTTGTCTGACTTCTGATGACCCGTAACGAACGACTGTCAAAGATCCATGAATGACAGCCGAAACCAACGGCTTAACGTGCTTTCCGAGGCACTCTTGGAATGTAAAGATGGTCACCCATCCACGGACCAAGCGCGGCTAGCATAGCTTAACCTGATCGGTCGACCCGTGTGGCTGTTACTACTTAACCACAAGCCCCTCGGATTACCTACGAAAAAATAACGAAACAATCGGTCTAGCCATGCTCAAGTGATGCGCTTACTGACGAAAAGCATTTCATTTTTATTAATTTAGATACTTAAATTAGTTTTACTACTATACAGGGTTATTTTAAAAACACCAGCAACCTCTTAAGAGGTCATTGTACTCATCATTATGAACAACTTTTATTGTAGGACCGAACCTGAAATCGCGAAAAAAAATCAGCTGTTCCCTACATTTACTTATCGTCTATCTCGTCAAAATGTAGGGAACAGCTGATTTTTTTTCGCGATTTCAGGTTTGGTATCTTAGTAAAAGTTGTTCATAATGATGAGTACAATGACCTCTTAAGAGGTTGCTGGTGTTTTTCAAATAACCCTGTATAATTAAGCCGTATATTAAGACAATTGTCTTAAGATAACATTGCTCAATATTTTAATGTCCGTTACAGATTGAAATTGGGCAAACAGAGTTTCTAGGCGACTTCGCAACGATCTTTGCCAATTTTATTAGAATCTTGTTTGAAATTTTACACAATTCCTATTGCTCTAAGTTCGAACTGGTAGTAGACTACAAAAGGCAAATACTGAATAATATTTTATGTGTGTCAGAGTCGTTACTGGAACGAAGAATAGCCAAAATTACGGATTTTGTCTATTCTTCCGTCTGTAAATGACCGTCGACAACGCAGAAGATGCCTGTTCACTCTAGCTTTGAAAGCTCTCAATTTATGGGTGGAGCGTGTGAAAAAGTACTTATATTGTAATGAAATTAGTTTGTTGACTACAAAACTACCATAATTTTTTTTTTTTGTGGTTGGGAAATCATCAAATGACCCCTCCCGCTCTGGGTGGAGCAGAAGGGAGTGTCAGACTCTTACTGACTAAAACCCACCCGTGTTCCTTCCTTAGCCCTTTGTGTTCCGGGGTAGCGGTAACCCTTTCGGACAATCCCGCTGCCCACCATAAAATATGAGTCGGTCAACATAGACGGGTTCCTATTCTATACAAAAGCATCAAAGAACTTTTGTTATGAAATCGAATAGATTGACCTTTATCCGCATCAATCTCAATGTCGTGCCATTCCCCTATTATAACAGAATAGACATGAATCATGAATGTATCGGTAGGTATGCGCTTAATTTACTTTTTAAAACATTTTTAGGATATCCCGATTGACAGGTTAATTTGGCTTTGTTTGATAATAATGGTCGAGTTTTAATAGAGCATTATCTTCCTGCCCTGCCTGGTCCCATATTAATGTAGGTCGGCGCGACACTTTTACTTCTTCCTTCTCTCTTGTCAATCGTCACTCTATCATTCACTCCCTTCTTTTGCATATGATTCCTCACACAAACCATCCATCTTTTGTTTGGCCTTTCGCTCCCTCTCCATATAACAACAATTATATTTTTAACTAGCTTTTGCCAGCGACTTCGTCCGCGTGGAATAATGACTTCCGGAAATTGAGGCACTAACTCTCATAGAGTTTGACCGATGTGCTCTTTCTTCTGCCGATTCTTGAGAACGCGTATTTCTCATTCAACGCGTTTTTCAAGACAATAGCGGGCGGACGTCGGCGTCCGCTTGGGGCTTGAATAACTAAAAATATATAACTACGTCTAATATATAAAATAATATATAATAAAACCTACTTCACTTAAAACTAAATACCTATAACTACTCGTCGTAGCGTGATGAAAAGTATACTATAACCTGCCCAGGAGTATGAAGAACAATTGTACCAAGTTTCGTTGAAATCCGTCGAGTGGTTTTTGTTTCTATAACGAACATACAGACAGACAGACAGACAAAAATTTTACTGATTGCATTTTTGGCGTCAGTATCGATCACTAATCACCCGCTGATAGTTATTTTGGAAATATATTTCATGTACAGAATTGACCTCTCTACAGATTTATTATAAGTATAGATAGAGCACTCAGCGAAAATGCATAATTGCCCCTTGTTTACCTAAATGTGGGCCAGTTCGCGTTCAAATCTCCTTGGAGTCGCCACATACTCAAAAACCATTACTTACTTACCATTTTACTATAGATTTACCGAATTATCGATAAGTTAGCCATAAAGTTTGCCATCGGCAAACGTAGTGTGGTGCGCCCCTAGCTCCTAGAAAGAAGGTGGCTGGGCCAGACTATATGCGGAAGGCGAAGGACCAGGTGATGTGGCGCAGTCTGGGAGAGGCATAATGTTGAGCAGTGGACTGTTATAGGCTGAGTTGGTAAAAAATTTGTTTAGATTCCATGAATTCCCATTCTTTAATAGCAACCTCTAGGCTATTTTGGTAAAGCGTGTTTCAGAGGGGCAATTCTCGTAATTTTAAGAACGTTCACAGTCTGAAGGCCAATTCTCGTAATGTAAAACGTTCAAAATCTAGTCACAGTCTCATCTCGGCGACAAACAAGTGTCAAAAACTTGTCAAAATGTAGGCAAATTAGAAGTATTTTTTGACAGATTGAGACTGAGATCAGACTGCGAACGTTCTTAAAATTACGAGAATTGCCCCTCTGATCTCAGTCTCAATCTGTCAAACATTTGACAAGTTTTTGAAATTTTTTTGTCGCCGAGATGAGAGAGCGATTAGATTTTGAACGTTTTAAATTACGAGAATTGGCCTTCTGTTATGTTCTTCCAGTTTCATAATAACTCGTATATAGTTACATGCAACCAACACTTCCCACGCTGAATGACGTTACATAGTATAAACAAGATAAGATCGACACGAGCCGTTGCATTATCGCGCACACACCTGTTGGACGCAGTAAATCATGCTGTTTGAACACAGGTATGTTATAATCTATAACAGTTTTCGCGATGTTTTGCTCGAAATGTGGGAATATGAGACTGCTAAGCCCCTGACATACACACATCAAAAGTGTCTAGGGATCAAGCATTTTTATGCGGATTTCTTGAGATTGAGATGTGGCTTTGTAATAAATTTATGATTTTATAAATTTATATGGATCCTTTTTGGTGCATTTCATAATTTGAATCAGGAACTGTGAATCAAATTCGAGTAAAAGATGAAAATCAGCTGTCAATATTTTCCCTATAAAAACATACAACGCATTGAAGACATTATTAGTGCTACTGTTTCCCTACTACTGATTAAAACCAACGTTATTATGGAGCGGCGACGTCATTTAAGCAGGGAAGAAATGCTCAGAGCCGTGGGAATGATAGAAGCTGGTTCCCGGCAACGTACTGTGGCTTTAGCTCTGAATACAAGTCAGAGTGTTATCAGTCGACTTTGGACACGTTACCGAAGCACTGGTACCGTGGCTGAGCGCCATGGAGGACGGTATCGCTGCACCACACGGAGACAAGACCGATACATTCAAATCTTAACTCGAAGAGCTCCAACAATAACCGCCATGATGTTAGCCGTGAGGCTTCATCACTCTTCAGGGAACTTAATTAGCGACCAAACAGTCAGAAACCGCTTGCATGAAGTGAACCTTCATTCCCGAAGACCGCTACGGGTACCACCTATAGCAATGCACAATCGTAGGATTCGATATCAATGGGCTCTTGAACACAGAAATTGGGCAGAAGAACAATGGCGTTTCGTGTGCTTTTCTGATGAGTCTCGTTTTGGTATGAGACCGGATACAAGACGTATACGACACTGGAGAACCCCTGGACGCCAACAGCGATTAAAATCCTGCCAGGAAGTCCATCCTTATAGTGGTGGAACCATCATGGTATGGGCGGGTATTTGGATCGGCGGAAGAACTGAGTTGATTTGGATCAGAGGCAACCTCAACGCTCAAATTTATGCTGAGACGATTGTATCAGACGTCATCGTTCCTCTACAAGTGCAAATCGGTCCCTTATTTCAGTTAATGCATGATAATGCACGACCGCACACCGCAAGAGTTGTAAGACAGACTCTCGCCGCAGCTAACATCAATGTCCTGCCCTGGCCTGCTCAGTCGCCAGACTTGAACCCGATTGAGCATGCATGGGATATGCTACAGAGAAGAGCTCTGCCGAATATGGAGGGTATCCAGTCGCAAGAAGACCTTTTTTTGTTGTTGCAACGAACATGGGCGGCCATTCCACAGCGTGATTTGGATGAACTCATTTTGAGTATGCCAAACCGATGTTCTTGTGTTGTTAGTGTTCGCGGTAGAAACACGGATTATTAATTGTTTAAGTTACCCAATAAAATTTTAGAGAAAACTGTTATTTCAGTCTTTTTTTCGAACTTTTGTGTTAGTGGTTCAAATGTCAAAAATCCCTTTATTAGGAAAATGGCAAATTTCTTTATTAATGCAAAGGTGACTTGGTTTATCGTTACTGTGACAAACGAAAACACTTTATTTGATGAATCCTTAAAGAAAATTTTAATTAATATCAATCAGGAGAAAAGTTATTGCAAAAATATATGTTGATCCCTAGACACTTTTGATGTGTGTATAATTACAGAGATGGCTCTCGGCTTAGTAGATGCGATGTAATCTGATTTAACGATTGATGGCGGCAGAAATATTTAGGTATTGTGTGTTAGGGCATATCCTTGGGAGACTGTAAAGAAGACCCTAACTGCAAGAGTGCAAGGCGACACGTGACAACAGACTGCGCGCCGTGACCTGAGGGACGTCAGGTCACTCGGTGGGCGGACAGACTCCCAAGACGCCAAAGTCTCGCCCGCCTTAGGTGAAAAAACCAAAGCCTGGGCGCCTTTTGAAGGTTTCCGAGCGAAAGAAATTACGAACTCCGATATCCGTATTACCATAGCAGACTGCAGACAGCGTGTCTCCGCGCAATTTGGCTCATTATATCAGTGCGTGATAGTATTTTAAAGGCCCGAGACTCCATACTGTTATGATGTTATTTGCTTTACCGCTGCGCTGATAACCAAAATCAACATAAAATGCTGCATTCCCCAAAAGGAGAATTGGCAGTGGTAGATTGGCAGTGGCTTATACACCCTCATTTTTCCAGCTGGTTTTAATCCTCTTGAATACAGCGCATTGCCATTAACAGGGTATCGCTAATAACCGGGAAAAAATTCAAACAATCCAAATGAAAATACCAATGAAACTCACGTAAGCATATTCAGCCTATAATGTTCCCACTGCTGGGACACAGGCCTTCTCTAGTTGAGAGGCAGTGGGCCGTAATCCACCACGTTGGTCCCAGTGCGGGTTGGTAGATGTCACACGTCTTCGAACTTTCGGTTCTAGGACATCCGGTTTCCTCACGATGTTTTCCTTAACCGTTTTGAGAGCGGTGGTGAACTGGTGATGAAATAATTCACACAAAGTGCCTGCTTGGGTTCGAACCTACGACCCAATTGCGCCACCACTGCTCTCATGTAAAACCCAATAAAATCACCAATTCCTTTCTGAACTGTCGTGATGTGTGGTGGTTTATACAATGCTTCATAATTGTGATAATTTTGGAGACAATGTGCATTGATCACGCATTGTGTCAGTGTAATAACACCTTTATAGTCTACCTGATATCAGCACGACCTTGGCCTTCGTGCCGACTAGCCTTATTGTGAAGGTCAGATAGCATAGCATTGCAGTTGTTCTGTGAAATTATATAATTTCCGACCGAATTGAGGTAGACTAGAAATCGAGCGCAGTATAGCAGAGATTATTTCTTCGTGACTTCTGCCGCTAAGCATCATTGCTGTGTTCCGATTTGAAAGGTATACAGGGTTATTGGAAAAACATTAACAACCTCTTAAGAGGTCATTGTACTCATCATTATGAACAACTTTTTACTATCAGCTGTTCCTTACATTTTTGTTCCCATAACTCGTCAAAATGTAGGGAACAGCTGATTTTTTTTCGCGATTTCAGATTTGTTCCCATAGTAAAAGTTGTTCATAATGATGAGTACAATGACCTCTTAAGAGGTTGTTAATGTTTTTCCAATAACCCTGTATATGTCACGGCTAATAGCCGAAGTGCGGCTACACCTAGTTTTAGCCAGGTACACCTAGGTGTAGCCGTCCACATGCGGTTCGTGTGTACTTCGGGTGACATCGGTTGCATGGTTGCGGTCGGTCGTAGGATGCAAGAGCGAGCGAAGGGCACCGAGAGGTTAAGTTTGGTTAGGTTACTTTAAACCCTTTACGCAGAAATAGGAGCCCCGCGTAACGGGCCTCCGTCGACGCAGGATGCACCTAGTTGTACCCGGCTAAAACTAGGTGTAGCCGCACTTCGGTTATAATAGCCGTAACATATACAATATGTAACACAATTAACGCAGGACCACATACACCCTAATTAGAGTATTGAGTTAATAGCATAATAAAATGACCAAAACATGTTTTAAAGCTGATTATTTTAAAAGAGAGAAGATAACACAGCTGATTTTTTTTCCGTGAATTCAGAGTTGGTCCCATAGTGAAAGTTGTACAGTTCGATGGTCTAAAGCCTAGGTCTTTAAGTTTGTCTGGTTAATTTTTTTAACACTTTGTTTATTACATAACTGGATAAATAAAATAAATAAAAATTGAGTGACTTAGGATGGTTTGCGTAATTGCAAGTGTTACAACACTCATGTGGTTGAGTGTACTAAAAATAGTCTAAATTACCTTTAAGTATACGCCGACACACTAATCGCGATGCTGAGTTACTGACGTAACTGGTGACGTCACGCATCGTTTAGAGGCTCTTAACCTGATAATCACGGTGCTAGGTCCGATTTGCGCTGCCGTGTCACTTCAAGGACGAATCTCTCGGATTGTGTTAAGATCTTATGATTTTAGCATAGAATTTGAAAGATGTATTATAATATAGTACAGGATGTTTGGTAAAAGGACCGACACAATTTTTTGAGGTATTGTGAATGTCGTTCGCTGGCACAAAATTGTTTTATTTTTCATTTTTGTTATGAACTAGTTGTTGTCCGCGACTTCGTCGATTAGCTGTACTGCGACCAACTTCGATAAAAGGCCAGAAAGTTAAAAAGAGGCTCATTTATTTTTAATAAGCGTACATCATTTGAATGTCTAATTTTAGAGGTTCAATGAAATATTTTCCTTACTTAAGTCATCATCATCATCTGCCTAGCCTTTTCCCAACTATGTTGGGGTCGGCTTCCAGTCTAACTGGATGCAGCTGAATACCAGTATTTTACATGGAGCGACTGCCTATCTGACCTCCACAACCCAGTCACTGGGTAAACCCAGTGACTTGGTAAGACTGGTTGTCAGATTTTCCTTATTTAAGTATGACAATGTTAATGTTACAGAATAGCAAAGAGCAAAATGACGGCAGCCGCGAGAAGTACAAGGACTTTACGTTCGACCACTCGTACTGGTCGTACTCGCACGATGACAAGAACTACGCGGCGCAGGAGCAGGTAGGTCACTAAACCCAGGTGGCATGGGCGCGTTTTTTTCGCGCACTTGATTTTCGACGCACTGCTGTGCGCCGAGAGTTGAATATCCAACAGTGTGTTTTTTTGACGCGCTGGAATGCCCTCTGTTGGATTATCAATGTTCGGCTCAACACCGAGAGTTGAAAATCCAGTGCGCGATAAAATCCCGCCGCGATTTAGTTACGTTCGTGCGCACGTGGGTTTACACAGTGTTGAGACAGCACATCTTCTACTACCCGCACTTCAGAAACTTTGATTATTCCCAAGTAGCACAGAATTGGAATAGCAATATTAATATCCCATTCAATTTCTTTCTTTGGGCTTCTTTTAACAATTCTTCCCATAACTTGTAGTGAAAACAGGGTCCATAACTGCATCTTAGCCTTAATATAAATAGGAATTATTAATGTTAAATGCTATTATTTAATTTTAATGTTTATTTGATTTTAATGTTTAATTTTATTTTAATTATTTAACAATGTTACTTATGTTGCTATGCCCTAACCTAGGCTTAGAGCTAAGATGCAGTTATGGACCCTCCATAACTGCATCTTAGTTCTAAGCCTATTGTAACACCTTATTCACATTATGGTATGCAAATAAATAAATATAAATCTTATGCCGGAAACATATTGGTGAAACGTAACATGTAATGTAACACACGTTGAAACAAATTCGCATTGTTGTTGTGTTACATTACATGTAACGTGTAACCAATCTGTACCCGGTGTTAAATTATCTCATTAATTGCCCTAACATTGTCGTCTACCCATCTCACGGCGCTTACTTTAACAAAGTAATTAATTAAGCCTATCTTCTCGCCCTATTCTAGGTGTTCGCGGACCTGGGTCTGGACGTGATAGACAGCGCGTTCGAGGGCTACAACGCATGCGTGTTCGCATACGGACAGACTGGCAGTGGGAAGACTTTCACTATGATGGGCTCGGGGTCAAACGTTCGTATCTACTTAAATTCATTCATTAATTTATTGACAGACAACGCGCAGCCTAAACTGCTGGGTGTAGAAGTCTTCCTTTGCTCAAAAGTTTCTTTTGGTACTAAGGAAGAATTTTTTAAAATTCATCCCCTAAAGGTGTTATATAGGTATGAGGAATAGGGTGTAAAGTTCACTCATTCTCTATAGAAAAGGGAGGATCTTCCGACCAGACGGGTGTTGTGTCTGGCGGGCAACTGCCCAATGATTCATGTCGGGCCGTTGTATATGTATATGCTAGTTGCGCGGTAAACTCTGCGTGCGAGATGCAGGATTTTGCGTGACGTCACTCAAAACAAAACTCAAAACTCAAAGCATTTATTTCAATTAAACCATTTACAGGCACTTTTGAATTGTCAAGAAGTCGGTCAGTCAGGAAAAAATGAAGCTAGTTGCCCATTCCAAAGCGTAGTAGGTACCTAAGGAGAAGAACGGGCAAGAAACTCCATGGACACTCTTTTTAAATAATATTTTTACAAAATTATTAGTTACATCATATGTTGAATTTATAAATATGTGAGAACGATGTAAAAAATAAATAAAAATCAAGTACGTGTTAAAAGTGTCCAGAGTACAGCAATTAGTAACAAAATAACAATCCAAAAATAAAATAATTAAAAATAAGCCGTGGCAGCTAAAAGATGACCAGCCCCAACTGACGGCGCCCGTTCACGAACATGACGCATGGATCAGCACCATCCAGCTCAACCATTTTGTAGGGAACCGAATGATCCAACACACACGCCACCGTCAGCGAGACACTTGAGCGAGCATGACATACTATCAGCCGCCAGGGCACATTCTAGTCAATGAAAAACATATTACCCGGTAAATGGTAGCTCAATAGTACATAGAACTCACATCTGTGCTATGCAGTTATACAATACAAAGGAAATTGAGTTTATACAATGCAAAGATAGTCTTACAATCTTCAGCAGCTCCAACAGTATTTTCAGGTGTTAATCAATTAGTTGTGGTTGTGGAGCAGGACCAGCATTGAGCCAGGCATTTTTATCAGCGATGTAATCTCCTAACTTATAATATGCCTGCCTACATAGTGTGCGTTTTATACATGACTTGAATTTTGTCTCATTCAGTTGAAGAATGTGGGGAGGTATTTTATTATAACATTTTAAACAGTACCCCATAAAAGATGAGTCTACTTTTGCTAGTCTGAAACCTGGTTGAACTAAAAGGTCCCTATTTCTAGTACTATAATTATGTCTTTCACCTCTTTTGCTAAAAAGATGTAAATTTTTCCTTACATACATGATGTTTTCGTAGATATATTGACAAGGCACCGTCATGATGTTAATATCCTTAAACAGTTCCCTTAGAGAATCGCGCTTGCGGAGATTATATATGGCTCTGATGGCTCTTTTCTGCAGAATAAAAATAGAATCGATGTCTGCTGCCCGTCCCCAAAGTAAAATACCGTAAGACATGATACTATGAAAGTAACTAAAATAGACTAGTCTCGCGGTACCTACATCAGTAAATTGACGGATTTTTCTGACAGCATAAGCTGCCGAACTGAGCCGTCCTGCAAGAGATGTTAAATGAGGACCCCATTGTAGCCTTGAGTCGAGCGTGATCCCTAGGAAAACTGTTTTTTCGACGAATTCAAGTTTCTCCTGATTCAATATTATCTCACAATCACTACTCTTGACATTTGGTAAAGAAAATCTTATGCACTTAGTTTTTTTCCCATTTAATACTAAATTATTAGCAGTGAACCAATTTTGAACCTGCAGTAGGGCGTTATTTACGTCGTCAAAATTTGTAGCACGTCTATTTACCTTAAAAATTAAGGAAGTGTCATCAGCAAATAACACCATTTGTGGTTGATTTTTTAATAAATGGAGTAGATCATTAATATACACTAAAAAGAGGAAAGGACCCAATATCGAGCCTTGTGGCACACCCATTTTTACTGTTAAACCAAGTGAATTGACACCATTTATTTGAACTTGCTGTTGTCTATCATTTAAATAAGAACTAACTAAACTGAGCGCAAGTTTTCCGAGTCCGTAATGTTCAAGTTTCAAAAGCAAGGTTTCGTGCTCGACGCAATCAAATGCCTTGGAGAGGTCACAAAAAATTCCTATGGCGTCTTGCGACTCCTCCCATGTGTTAAAAATGTGTTTTAATAAGGTTACACCGGCGTCGGTCGTACAACGTCCTTTGGTGAAACCATACTGTTGATCGTGAAGGATTTTATTCGTGTTAAAATGATTGAGCATTTGATTAAGCATTATCTTTTCAAACACCTTGCTGAACACCGGTAACACGGATACGGGTCTATAATTGTTAGTGTCTTTACTGTCCCCAGATTTGTAAAGTGGTATTACCTTACTGTATTTCATTAAATCGGGGAAGACTCCTTGATCCACACACGAATTAAATACTAAGGCTAAATAAGGCGCAATAGTCTCAATTATGGAGGTACAGACTTTAATGGACATTCCCCAAAGATCTTCGGTCAATTTGATCTTTATTTGTTTAAAAGCTTTTATTACTGTTACGGGGTTAATATGCCTAAAGTTAAATTCAATCGGGCAGGCTGAAACATTCGCCGTTACTAAATTAAAAGCGAGCGAGGGCGAGGAATTTAAGGTTTCAGTTGTTTTGAGTGGGATACTAGTAAAGAAATTTACAAATTCTTGAGCAACTTCTTTGTAATCGCAAATGAGACCACGTGACGTCTGTAGGGTGTAATCAGAATTATGCTTTTTGTTCCTGTTTGTTTCATTATTGATAATTTTCCAAACCGTCTTTATTTTATTGTCTGCTGATTTAACCTTATTGCTAATGTATAAGGCTTTAGCAGCCTTACAAGCGTTCTTAAATGTTCTAGAGTAAGTAGCAACATACTTATTAAAAGTTTCCGTGTTGATATAAGGCTTAAGGCCATACAGCTCGAAAAGTCTTTCCCTACTTTTCCTAAGTCCTTTAGTTGCCCAGTCACAAAATAAAAACTTAGGGCTGATACTTTTAGTTTTCTTTTTAAAATAATTATTGAATTCGGTTTGGACTACCGAAAATAATTCTTTATACAAAATATTAACATTGTCCATTGTAAGGTTCTTTTTACTTAATTTACAAACTAAAGTGCTATTGAATTTATTTAAATTAGCAGATGTTATTGGTCTGGATTGGATCTGCACTTTTTGAATTGGCATGTTGGACTCAAAAGTTACAGTTTGACCGCTGTGATCAGAAGGGAGATAATTAACAATTTCTCTATCTAAATAGTCGCAGCAACAAAAAACATTATCGATACACGTTGAAGTAGTCGTAGTTATTCGAGTTGGTTCTATAAACACATTTGACAAATTGAATGATTTAAACAAATTTAGAAATCTACTGGTATTTAAATTATTTTTTAAAATATTAATATTAAAATCACCACAGATAATTACTGACTTATTACCAGTTGCAAGTTTTGCCAAAACATCTTCCATTACTGACTCAAATATACAATAATTTTGATAATTTGGGGGTCTGTAAACGCACACTATAAAATGTTTATCTAGCTCAACACAAGACAGTTCAATGCTATGTTCAACCGATAGTTCAACTATGTCTTTACGAGGTTTGAATTTAATACAACTTTTCATTAGGATTAGTGAACCACCACGCAGCATTGATTTTCGATTAAAACAACTGGCCACACTATAATTGTCATAGTTAATTAGCATTTCAGAATCTTTTAACCAATGCTCTGTTAAACAAATAATGTCAAACATTGTTTTTTCTAAAAACAACTCAATCTCCAATTGTTTGGAAGAAAAACCTTGAATATTTTGATGAAATAATTTCAAGGATTTCTGCTTAGCCCCTTTTCTACAGTTCACTGTTTTAGTGCTAGAAAATACCTTTTTGTTATTAAGTGTAACTAAACTGCTAGTGGTACCTTCTGTTGTCTTACAAACTTTACTATGACGCGTAGTTCGCATGTGGCGTTGTAGATACCGCTACAGTGTCGATATTTTTCCAATGGGCACATTCCTTATCTATCTAAATCTTAACAAAGGCATTCGGTTTTTGTACAACTTTGACATAAAATATCCCTTTCCTACAATTGACATATTATGGATTTGAGGTCAGCTGATCTTTTCTGTAAAAAAATCAGTGACAAATTAGGTGATGTGAGCTTGAAGTGAGTTGTCAATCCCTACTATCAGGTGGACTGACTGCTCACAGCAGCAGAAAAAGACATCCTGGGACAATTGTTTGGGATAAGGGACTATTTTTCTTTCCATCTCCAGGAGTACCAAGGCCTAATCCCCCGGATATGTCGCCACCTGTTCTCCCGCGTGGCTGCCGGCAAGGAATCAGGCGCCTCCTACCGCACGGAGGTCAGCTACTTGGAGATCTACAACGAGAGGGTCAAGGACCTCTTGTCTACTGACGCTGGGCACTCCCTCAGGGTCCGAGAGCATCCCAAGCTGGGGCCTTATGTACAGGACTTGTCCAAGCATTTGGTGTCCGATTATGATGATATACAGGTTTGATTCTATTTTATTATTTAGTGTTTAAGCAGTTGTTTTTCGTAAAATGACTTTTTTACCAGATTTGATCATTCAATTGTGTATATCTTTAAATCAAAATAAGAGAAATTCTCTAGTAATTTTTGTCCGCTTGTACTGTCTTGATCAATATTTAATCATGTTTTTCTTTGGTCAATAATAGAGTCTTATATTCAATGTAAAAAAAGGTTGCAAAACATTATTTCATCAGGGCCCCAATTTTGTATAATTCCCCGCGAAATCTTACCACGTGCATACTACGTCAATATCGTGTCTTGTTAACGGCAAGGAATCGAAATGTCAACCGTACGAACAACAAGTCACAACAAAAAAAGGTCACAACTTTTGAATTTGATCCATGAATTTGATCCATACTTCCAGGGACACCCTGTATAAGATGTCGTGATTAACTAAGGAATTGACGTGGTTTCGAAGTAAGGAATCGTTAAATGGGTGGTCATAGTGAATAAGGGCCTAGCAAGTTTTTGCGCTGCGTGATACATGGTGTCACACATAAACTGTATGCAATGTTAAGCTACAGATAGTGCAACCCACGAAGACGCGCCCCACTCTTTTTCCTAATGCTTACAGCACAAGTGAGCAACATTCCGCTAGTGTTTTAGTTTTGTAGATACACACTAATTATTATTAGTGGCTAATTAGTGTCTATCGAAAAAACTAAAAAAACTAGCGAAATTGACTAGCGATAACCGCTAACGATTAGGAAAAAGAGTGGGGCGTGTCTTCGTGGATTGCACTATCTATACCGAGCTCGATAACGTATTTGTCGCTCAAAAACACCGACAGTTAACCATCATCTGCCTAGCCTATTTCCCAATTATGCCTACTAATAAATCTGTCATCTATGCGCAGGAGTGCATGCACCGCGGCAACCTGCACCGCACGACGGCGTCGACACAGATGAACGACGTGTCGTCTCGCTCGCACGCTATCTTCACCATCACCTTCGTGCAGGCCTCCTACCTGCGACACAATAACATGCCGAGTGAGACCGTCTCAAAAGTGCACCTCGTGGACCTTGCTGGGAGGTAAGTATCACCACGACTGACTTCTCCAAGGGGTGGCCAGAGCTGTATAGCATACCTACCTATACAGAGTTTTTGGAAAAACACTAACAACCTCTTAAGAGGTCATTGTACTCATCGTTATGAACAACTTTTACTATGGGACCAAATCTGAAATCGCAAAAAAAAAATCAGCTGTTCCCTACATTTTGACGAGTTATGCGAACATAAATGTAGGGAACAGCAATTTTTTTTGCGATTTCTGGTTTGTTCCCATAGTAAAAGTTGTTCATAATGATGAGTACAATGACCTCTTAAGAGATTGTTAACGTTTTTCCAATAACTCTGTATATAGCCAGCTGGCAGCGGCGGCCTTAGAGGGTGGCGAACAGGGCAATCGCCCGGGGCCTCGCTCTTGCAGGGGCCTCGCTCTTGCAGGGGCCTCGCGCAACAACCCCAGCAAATTTAAAAAAAATATAGATTTTTTTAATTTAAAACTTTTGATTTTGATCCTTAATTATTTAATAATAGAAAAAAAAAAAACTGAAGTTTACCCCACTATCGAAATAGTCCTGAGAATTATTGCCACCACACCTGTTACACTTGCATATGCTGAAAGGAGTTTTTCGAGGCTTAAAATTATAAAAACATACCTAGGTATTTGAGGAATTTGATGACACGATCGGCTTTCAGGCTATTCTTTCAATTGAAAATGACGTAGCTCATTCGTTAGATTATTGTGCTTTAATTCAAGATTTTAGTTTTAGGAAAAGCCGTAAACATCTATTTTAAAATTTTTCATCTCTGTATTTGTTAATTTTGTTAATCTTTCAATGTAAAATATTTTAAAACTCAAATTTTATTTATTTGTATAAAATATTTAGCATTTCTCGTCAAACATGACTAATACCTAAACCAAACAATTAGACCTACTTTCGCATCACATACTTTTCACGAAGGACAAAGAGCCTCGCAAATACCTGCCACCCGGAGCCTCGCAATGGGTAAGGCCGCCGCTGCCAGCTGGCTATAGCATATAGCTGCCTACCTAGCTAGGTATTGATACCATGTAATAGAACACAAGCATATTGCCGGTAACTTGGCACAAATCCAAGCTATAGTAAAAGTGCGCAGTGCTGCACACCCCTACCCTATTTCAAGTTACACAAATATCAACTTTATGCCAATGATAATTAAGTTGATTTCAGAGTGACTAGCACTTTTGAAAAAGTTATAAAACTGAACTTTATTGTGTAGGAACTAAAGTTATTTTTCCATTAATTCGTATTTGTTTGCATTTTTGGCAAATATACAAGGTGTAACAGAATAAACGCAAGTCCTGAAAGTAGTTTGTTCATAATTGCCTACTGAATCAATTTCAGTAACTTTTAATTTAGCTATTTTTTCAAAAATTATGTATATTTTCATGCTAACCGCCTTTTAAGCCAAATAAAATTAAACCTTATTTCAAGGCAATAAGACTCAATTTAAAATGCATAAAGTAATGCTAATGTCAACCCGTTTTTCTTAAAAAAAAAAAGTTTTAGTCAAAAAATAAGTTTACGTCATTGTATTATGCTTTTAACTCAATACTCTAATTGGGGTGTATGAGGTTTTGCGTTAATTATGTTACACCTTGTATATGAATATCTGTGGCCTGGTGCTAAAAGGGCCAAAGTCCGTTTTTGTGAGAAGTGTGAAAATTTTGTTTGAATATGATAATTTATGTGTACTAAAAGAGCCTAAGTGTAACGAAAATATTAAAAAAAACATACATTATTAACGACAATAATGTTATTTTTTATTTTTCTCAAATTATTATATTCAAACAAAATTTTGGCAGTAAAATCAAACCACGATCATACTTGTCGCAAAAACGGACTTTGGCCCTTTTAGCACCAGGCCACAGATATTATGATAGCTAAAATGATTGATTATGGTTGCGTGTCAGCGAGCGCGCCGACGCCACGGGCGCGACGGGCCAGCGCCTGGTGGAGGGCGCGCACATCAACAAGTCGCTCGTCACGCTAGGCTCCGTCATCTCCGCGCTCGCCGAGTCCAGCCAGCCGCTCGAAGGTACGAACAGGGACCCAAGTCTGCTATTTTTATAAATTCGTCATTCCAACACGATCCCATTGTCATTTTGCTAAAAGCTCGTAATCTGCTAAATTCATAATGGTCGATCATTGATCGGTCAATGGTCTGAGAAAAACTGCTACTATAAACATGCTAGATATCATTTAATATATATTTATACATATTACGTATTAGTGTTTGCAATCTGAAGTAGTAAGAAGTTCGTAAATAGCAATAAAAAAATTACATTTATTCATTTGCCATTATGTACGAGATTACCATTTTATGCCATTTCTTTCAATGGAGTGTCAGTGGTTGACCATTGGAAAGTCATAATGACGCCATTATATTAGTAGATTGCCAAACTTGTCAAAATCAACTATTATGAAATCAATGATAGACCTATTCTGACCAGTATTTTACATGGAGCGACTGCCTACCTGACCTCCACAACCCAGTTACTGGGTAATACGATACCCCTTGGTAAGACTGGTTGTCGGACTTTTGGGCTTCTGGCTACCCGTAACGACTGGTTGCGTAACGATTGTCAAAGATCCACGAATGACAGCCGGGACCTACGGCTTAACGTGCTTACCGAGGCACGGAGGGGTCTCGGTATGTAAAGATAGACCAACCGCGGCAAGCGTAGCTTAACCTGATCGATCGACCTGTGCAGCTGTTATTACTTAGCCACGGGCCCCTCCATCATGATCCTATACTTACTAATATTATAAAGAGGTAAAATTTGTTTGTTTGATTGTATGTAGGGGGGGGGGGGGGGGTTAATCTGAAAATATCCGTCGGACATGAAAAATTATTTTTACATTATTTTGATAGCCCAATTTTTAAGGAAGGCTGCTATATGTGTCGTTACGTTACGTTAGCTAGCGCTACGTTAGTTATGCAACGTAAAATAAGTAATTAAAAAAATGATTAATAAAAAAATAATTACTTTACCGGTACAAAGGGCGGCCTTTTGATTGGCCATGTTTAGTATTATAATGTAATAATTAGAATAAATATTATTATGTAAGATATATAAAATTTGCAGTGTCCTTACAGGGTACATGTTTTACTGTGTCATGAAATTTGAATGCATGCCTATTAACTAGTGTTTTACATGTTAGCAAATAAATAAATTTCGCTATATGCGTATGCATATGGAGATACTATACCTACTAATGAAATTATGTATATTTCAGTGCGTCTTCAGAAGGGTCAGAAGAAGGTGTTCATTCCCTACCGCGACTCGGTGCTCACGTGGCTGCTAAAGGACTCGCTCGGAGGCAACTCCAAGACCATCATGATTGCTGCTGTAAGTAACATTAAACCTTTTTTTTAAACGATCCTCGAGAAGTATCGATAGTTTTTCCAAATAATCGATTGTATTCGTATCCCTGTGACGTTCTAGGTTCAACCGCAGTTCAGTATAGGCGAGTCACCGTAGACACAAAAATCGCGTTAGGTGGCAAACATTGCACTGTACTTATTTTTTGGGATGTTGTTAGGATATAGTGTCAAACCAACTTTTTAGCTTTGAAAGACCTATGCTAACTGCGTGGTGCTCGAAAAACCTCAAAATTTTCGGACTTTTTTCAGTTTTTGGCTTATAAATTATCTTCTAAAAGGTGTATCCTACGGAAAAAGTCACACATTTGCTACAATTTGAGCGCAGCCGTAGCTCTGTCTCTCTCGCTGCTGCGAAATAAAGGCGCTCTCAATATCTTTTGACTTGCTTTTTCTGTTACACCTTGTATACAAGGTAGGCAAAAAAATCTTGGATTAAACGAAACGGCGATAGATGGGGTTATTTGCAGCAAAAAATATCTCTGTGGCAGAGCCCTAACTTGATCTCCTTAAAAGTTATGGCAATTTGAGTGTTTACAGTAAGGTTCTAGACTTACAAATAATTCGAGAGACTTAAAAGATATTGAAAAAAGTGACATTACTGATAAATCATGGTACCCACTGTCATAAAAGCACTTTTTTAGTGATGATACTTTTTTTTACTGAAAATAACCCCCCTTTAGCCACTCTGTATATGTTTCCTTTCTTTCACCAGATATCCCCAGCAGACTGCAACTACGGGGAGACATTATCAACTCTCCGGTACGCGAACCGCGCTAAGAATATCATTAACAAGCCGACCATCAACGAAGATCCGAACGTGAAGCTCATCAGAGAGTTACGAGAAGAGATAGAGAAGCTGCGGGCGCAGATCGCGCATAATGATGTGAGTACATATTTATAGAGGTATGAGGAACAGGGTCTAAAGTTCACTCATCCTCCATCCACAAATGGCGAAGCAATTATCATCATTAGCCTTTTCCAAACTATGTTGGGGTCGACTTCCAGTCTAACCGGATGCAGCTGAATACCAGCCGATCGATTCTGTAAAAATCTCACCGCTAAAAGTTAGGTGAAGTGAGCTTAGAGTGAGCTGTCAAGAGTATCAATCCCTAGCATCAGGATGACACTGACAGCTCACTTCACCTAAGTTTTCACGGTGAGATGCTTACAGAATCGCACTGCAGTATTTTATATGGAGCGATTGCCTATCTGAGGGGGCAATTCTCGTAATTTTAAGAACGCTCACAGTCTGCTGGCCAATTCTCGTAATTTAAAACGTTCAAAATCTAGTCGCAGTCTCATCTCAGCGACAAACAAATGTCAAAAACTTGTCAAAATGTACGGAAATTAGTGGTATTTTTGACTGATTGAGACTGAGATCAGACTATGAACGTTCTTAAAATTACGAGAATTTCCCCCCAGATCTCAGTCTCAATCTGTCAAAAATGTCTCTGATTTCCCTACATTTTGATATTTGTTTGTCGCATTTGTTTGAACGTTAATTAAATTACGAGAATTCGGTATGTAAAGAAAAAAAATCCTACGCTGATTCCCAAACCATTTCGAGATTTAAGGTTTCTTAACTTAATTTTTCTATTTTTAGCGCTTAAAATTATAAGATGGAGTTTATTTTAACATAAACACTTAATACCACTTGACTTTCATTTGACCTCCAAATGACGTCACAAGTAAGCAGATTGAGAATACTTTCAGTGCCTCCTCTCATCTTACGATAAAAAGTTAAAGTCATTTTTGTCAACTATAGGGATGACCATAATAATATATGTAATGCAGTCGTGCGAAAATTTCGGCCTTTGAATCGATTCAAATCAAACATTGAAAATCTATTCACACAAAAAATCTAAATCCCGAATTCTGAATTATTGTTAATCGATCATTATAATGATAGCTTAAATAAAATGCATTCCCTTTAAATAATAATATTAAGTATAAAATCATTCGAACTATTTTGTAACCACAAATGGTGTTGGAAACTTGCAAATATAACTAGGTACTGTAGCTGCTTGTTATTGGTTTGATTTTGATAATGACATATTAATAATACCTATTATTTAATTTAATTATTAGTCATTTCTGTCCCACTGCAGGGCAAAGGCCTCCCTTCCCTCCTTCCACTTATACCTATACAAAATTAATAACTGTATTAAATAAATGTTCAATCGATTATGTCGATCATTCCCACCTCTAAAACTGTCTAGTGTCATGCTTGAAGTTTCTGATGTCAAGCAAAAACCGTCAAATTTAGGATTTTTGTTATTGTGTTATACGTGGCATAGATATTGAACTCTTTCAGCCTACTTTTGAAGCAGAATTTAGAAAATTTATTTAAAATTAATGGCTGCTTAGAAAACCAAAATTTTGAAATTAGTTGCATAAAATAACTAAATCTATAAATTAAAAATATAAAAAAAATACCTGAAAAAAACTTTACATACCCAATTGGGCTTCTGACCTCCACAACCCAGTTACTGGGTAACACGATACCCCTTGGTCTAGTTGTCAGACTGTCTGGCTTCTGATTACCCATAACAACTGTCAAGGATCTAAAATGGCAGCTGAGTTATGACTTAACGTGCTTTCCAAAGCAGGGTAAAGTCTCGGTATGTAATGGATGGGCACCCATCCACGGACCGCCATCGGCGATCGTAACTTAGCCTTAATTGATGTGTGATTCCGTGCGGCTGTTATTAATGATACAGGGTCAAATTAAATTAGCTAGCGGAACTGCAGACGTGATGGGTGTCGATATCTAAACGCTATAAAATAAAAACAAAAAATGGGGTTGTTTTTGGGTCGCTGGATGTTTTGTAACTTGAAGTATCAGTTGAGAAAATCTGTTTTCTTTAGTTTTTTCGTGTTGAGATATTGATACCCATTAAGTCTGTGCAGTTAACACAGTAAAAAGCTGATTTTTAAACTGACATTTCAAGTGACTACAATAACTGCGATCGGTGACAAAAAAAAGTCAAAATAATTTATTTTTTGTAACCACGTGTTTAGATATCGATATCCATTACGTCCACGGAGTTTCGCTAGCTAATTTTATCTGATCCCTGTGTAGCCACGAGCGCCTCAAGAAAACATTTTAATTATTTAAGGGCTAATTTTTCCAACGCCAGATAACTTTATCGGGGGAATAATTTTGAATTTTTGACATTTCTTCCATACAGAAACACGAATAAAAATTATCGGTCCATTGAAAAATCAGTCAGAATTGTTTTGTGTCGTTAGTTGTGCTTTATTGTGTGTTTTTCGTTCCCAGGACCCGATAGAAGCAGAAGCAGGAGTGCTAGCAACGCTCCAACGCAAGGAAGCTCAAGAGAAGGTCCTCACAGAGAAATGGACGGAGAAATGGCGCGAAACGCAACAGATACTACAGGAACAAAAAGCGCTAGGGCTGCGCAAGAGTGGCTTGGGGGTCGTACTAGACTCTGACATGCCGCATCTAGTGGGGATCGATGATAATCTGCTGTCGACTGGCGTGACGTTGTATCATCTCAAGGTAAGGTTTATGAATAAGTACATGTGTAAGTACTATTGATCGCGACAATAGATCCAAAGAAAATTAAGTCTTATTTTAAGGCTTAAAATAAGACTTAATTTTCTTTGGCTCAATCGGCGGATAGTATGGCAAAATACATGCATGATTTTTGAAAAAAAAAAAAACCTATATTAAAAGGTACTGAAATCGATTCAGTAGTCAATTATGAACAAACTATTTTCAGGTTTTGCGCATTTAACGTAACACGTTGTATATACGGTGACTGATAATTAGTGACCGATACTTAAACACGTGCTTGTACTCATGATAACAAACAACTATTACAATGGGACCAAACCTGAAATTGTGAAAAAAAAATCTGCTGTTCAGTCATTTATGTTCGCCTAACTGGTCAAAATGTAGGTACTGAACAGCAGATTTTTTTTGCGAATTCAGGTTTGGTCCCATAGTAAAAGTTGTTTGTTGTCATGAGTACAATCACGTGTTTAGGTATCGGTCACTAATTACCAGTCACCCTATATAATAATATAAATCAGAGATGGGCCGACTATGACTCGCTGACTAGTCGACTGGCCGACTAGTCGGTTGCAAAAACACCGACTAGTCAGCCAAGCCAATCGTTGCTTTCGGTGGCATTCGGGTGTACAAAACCGAAACTGTGATTCTAAAATAAATAATTCTATCCTATTTCATACAAATATTATAAACACGAAAATTTGTGAGGATGGATGAATGTTTGTTACTCTTTCACGCAACAACTACTCAACAGATTTTGATGAAACTTTACAGTAATATAGTTTTATGTACATACAGTAAAATACATAGGGATATGATATGTTTTTATTTTTATCCCGATATTCCTACGGGATCGACACCTATAAGGGTGAAACCACGGGGCGCTACTAGTAAACAATAAGTTACAGAGTTATAGAAGCCCTCTTTTAGGGTTTAACGTAACCTTGCGGATATGTTTTGCTACTGAAGTCATTTATTACAATTCTGTCCTCATACAAAGGAGTGTGTTTCGATAACACCTTCTTAGAAACAACGGAAATGAACGCGCTGGTGTCAAATAACCATGAACACTTGGTATTGTTAATGTTAAAATAAACGTACCTAACATTTTTGTTACACGTTAAAATTTTATATGATTTATGAACGAAAAAACCTATTTTCGTTCTCTGTTTGAGCGTCTTCGCTCACTTGGGCTGGAAACATTCTTCGTCGATTATTTCTATATCGTGTACCACGATAATATTTAGAAGGATTATGGTTATTTCCAAAGTTTGAATAATGAGTACCTCTTCCGCGTGTATAGCCACCACGGGGGTTACGGCAGAAGTTTAGTACTGCAGACTTTAGCTCCCGGGGCAGCGGGATTGTCCGAAAAGGTTACCATTGCCCCGTAACATAAAGGGCTAAGGAAGGAACACGGGTGGGTTTTAGTCAGTAAGAGTCTGACACTCCCTTCTGCTCCACCCAGAGCGGGAGGGGTCATTTGATGATTTCCCATCCACATCATCATCTACCGAGCCTTTTCTCAACTATGTTGGGGTCGGCTTCCAGTCTAACCGGATGCAGCTGAATACCAGTATTTTACATGGAGTGACTGCCTATCTGACCTCCACAACCCAGTTACTGGGTAATACTTACTGTTACAAATTTACTATTTATTGTTTTTAGCTGTTATAAATGAATTAATGTAGGGCTATTTTTTTACTGTTAATTAATGTAATTCAGATACAATGCAAATAAAATTGTTATATCTATACTTATACTATACTAATATTATAAAGAGGAAAGAATTGTATGTAAGTATGTTTGTAACGAATTGGCTCAAAAAGTACTGGACCGATTTTAAAAATTCTTTCACCATTTGAATGCTACATTATCACTGATTAACATAGCCTTTTTTTTTATCCACCCGTGCGAAGCCGGGACGGGCCGCTAGTGAATAAATAAATAAATACGATACCCCACAAAAAAAAAGCCTAGCTCAGTAAGTGTATGGTGTGTCAGGAAGGCGAGACGGTGATCGGCAGCGCGGAGTACAGCCCCGCGCCCGACATCGTGCTGGCGGGCGCCGGCGTGCTGCCGCTGCACTGCCGCGTGTGGCGCCGCGCCGGGCAGGCCACGCTGGAGCCCGCGCCCGGCGCGCAGTGCTGGCTCAACACCGTGCTCGTGGACAAGCCCGCCAAGCTCAGCCAGGGTACGGGACCAACTTAATACGTTTATATAACAGGCACAGGGACTACGGGTAGCAGCTCCGAAATGGAAGTGGGCGGAACACTGGCTTGACGAAGTGGGGCAGAGTTCCAACGGAATGGTCACCGACAGACTGTAGGCGGAGCGTTGGTAGACCAATATAGATAGTGCAATCCACGAAGACGCGCCCCACTCTTTTTCCTAATGCTTACAGCAGAAGTGTGCAGCATTCCGCTAGTGTTTTAGTTTTGTAAATACACACAAATTATTATTAGTAGGTAATTAGAGTGTATCGAAAGAACTAAAACATTAATGGAATTAACTAGCGATAAACATTATCGATTCGGAAGAAGAGTGGGGCGCGTCTTCGTGGATTGCACTATCTATAACCAGGTGGGTGGATGACCCGAAGACCTGGATGAAACTCGCAAATATCAGAGGGGCAATTCTCGTAATTTTAAAAACGTTCACAGTCTGATCTCGGTCTCAATCTGTCAAAAATACCTCTAATTTCCCTACATTTTGACAAGTTTTTGACATTTGTTTGTCGCCGAGATGAAACTGCGACTAGATTTTGAACAATTGAAATTACGAGAATTGGCCTACTGGTAAACAGGACATAAAATGGAGAAGACTCAACACAGCAGTAGATGGAACAATCTGCCAATGATGATGAAAAGGCACACAGCATAGGTATTCTGCAAATAAAAATCAAATCAAATATTTTTTCCATTGTACTTAATTAGCAGGAATGGTAATAACTGTCTCACTCTACACTGCTGCAAGGATCTTTTGGCGCTCGAAAGACGTTAACAAGTGGCGTTATTGCACATATGTGCAAATGTTTTTTGAAATGTATTGGATGGCGGCGTTAGTTCCGATTTTGGCCACGCTCCATGAACCGTGCAGCACTATAGCAAGGAGAGAGTTTTTCTTTCTAATTCCTCACATGGTTTTCCACTACTTTTCTGACGGCAGAATTATCGACATCGGCACCACTGACACGTGCGACTGTTATTATTTAGCCGTGATCCCATTTATCATCATTCATCATTTATCATTTGTCATTCGTGGTTCGAGTTCCAACCCAACATCTGCAGACTGCCTGAAAGAGGACTTTTGGCCGAAAGGTGTCGCATATCGTCGTTTCCGAGGACGGTTACGCGACACCACGCAGCGAAACACGACGCCGACAACGTTACGTGTATAATCATAGTTTTAAGGTTTTTAATATGTATTACTTTATTATTGTTTATGACTATTTTGTGTATTTTATCTATGGGCCTTAATTGCCTGATATTAAAATGATTATTATTATTAATATTAACACTTTATTTTTCCTCCCTCCAGGCTGCATCCTCCTGCTGGGCCGCACTAACATGTTCCGCTACAACGACCCGGCCGAGGCCGCCAAGCTGCGCCAGGAAGGCAGTGCGTCCGTCATGAACCTGTCCCGGCTGTCTCTGCTGTCGTGGTCCACCACCGACCTGGCTGCCAGCACCGAGAACCTCAACACCACGCTGTCGTGAGTATAACTTTAGAATGATGTCCACTGCTGGACATAGGCCTCCTCTAGGTATCCGCCATGCTGTCGAAAGCACTAGGAAGTGGTGAAAAAAAAAAGAAAAAAAGAAGAAGAGAAAAAAGAAGAAGAAAAGAGAAGAGAGGAAATAAATAAATAAGGGCGGGCGTTTTGGGGGGACTGTCTTTTGTAATTTTGACGTTCGAAAAGTGCTGATTCTCAGCCTAGTTTGAATAAATGATTTTTGATTTTGATTTTTGTCTCGAGTATAACTGAATATGGCCTATACTTAAACTTTTTATAGCATTCAGTACTTGACAGTTCTGAGCAGTTCGCAGGATTTACGAAAATAATGAATCGTCAAAATAGTTGAATTTGAATAAATCTCGTAAAATGCAGTGGGCAGTGGTGGCCCAGTTTACGAGTTGTAGGTCGGGGGTTCGAACCTAAGCACGCACTTTACTTGATGTACTTAAATAATTTAATGACTACTACCCTCAAAACGGTGAAGGAAAACATCGTGAGGAAACCGGCATGTCCTAGAACCAAAAATTCGAAGACATGTGACATCTACCTCACCGAGAGGATGCCTGTGTCCCAGCAGTGGGAACATAATAGGCTGATTGGACGTAGATAAGCAAAAAGGATCCAACCCACAACATGACCGAAATGAGTTAAGTAAATCAAACTGCTTGTCAAGGTCTAAGGTCTTCACGCTTAAACCGCTGAATGAAAAGGTAGATGGTTTTGTTTTTGGCTAGATGAAATTTGGTATAGAGATAGTTTGAGTCGCCGGGAAAAGACGGGTTTTCATCCCGATATTCCCACGGGATCGACACTTTTGCGGGTGAAACCGCGGGGCGCTGCTAGTGTGTTTATAAGACAAAAAACGAAAGAAAAAAAAACGTTTGTTTGCTGTAAACATAAAGCAGACAAGGTACACAAACACCAAAAAGAACAAGTTGGTGGTAAGTATTCGTCACATCCACGCAAAACGGTCATCGCTCAGCATAATGCTACGACCCTGTGCGAGACAGCCCCAGCGCTGGTTTTCAGCGACAGCCGGCATTCACGTGATGACGTCAACGGTTGACGTTATCACTTTGACATCACATATTTTTATATTTTTATCTTATCGTATGCTGCACCGGTTGACTGCAAGATACGATAAGATATAAATAACAAAATCTATGTAAATACTAGCTGACCCCGCAAACGTCGTTTTGCAAAAAAAAAAAAGATAGTAGCCGATTCTCAGACCTACCCGATATGCACACAAAATTTCATACAAATCGGTCCAGCCGTTTCGGAGGAGTATGGTAACTAACACTGTGACACGAGAATTTTATATATTAGATCACCACTTATAACTCAAGAACGGCTGGATCGATTTTTATGATCTTTGATTTGTTAGATTTGGGTCCGCCCCGAATAGCAGAGTAACTATTAAAACATGGGAAAATAACACGAAAACATATAATGAAGAGTATTCACTTTCTTATAGATTTGTTCTTATTGATTCTGAGGCGGTACGAAGTTTTGCTGGGTCAGCTAGTAAGAAATAAAGAGTTCTAAATGGTTATATAAACGTAATATTTATAAAGAAGTAACATTCACCGCAACACATCATTCATAACGCTTTAATTTTTAACAAGTCAACGTGGAATCGGCAAGCATTTTTGTTTTCGAAATAAACAATAGACTTCAAAATCAAAAGTCATTTATTCAAACTAGGCTGAAAATAAGGACTTTTCGAACGTCAAAATTACAAAAGACCGTCCCCCCAATACGCCCGCTCTTCACCACTCCCTAGTGCTTTCGCTGGGGAGAAGAAGTGGTCCCCAGTTCGTAATTGAGCAATGGAATTGAAGGAAACCCCTTATTGGCTGTGGATAGTCAAGTACCTATTTAGATAAAAAGAGTTGAATATTGCAAACTAAACAGTCTAAGGGAACTCCCTAGATTTGTCTTCCTTGAAACTAGCGCGCGATGTCATTTACCGATAGTCGTTCCTTAAGTATAGTGCGAAAAGAACTTTACGTGATCAAATATTTTGTAATTTAATTTCTATTTAGTGTCGCGGGGTCATCATCTGCCTAGCCTTTTCTCAGCTATGTTGGGGTCGGCTTCCAGTCTAACCGGATGCAGCTAAATATCAGTATTTTACATAGAGCGACTGCCTATCTGACCTCCACAACCCAGTTATGTAGTGACCCAGTGTATTTAGTGTCGTGGAGTGTTGCATGGCTATTGAAAACTTTTCAAGACATTCCCAGATACAAAGCTGAAATGTCTCACGTGTCGATAACTACATTTTTAAACGCTGAATCCCTTACTAAGCGTTCATTATCATATTTCTTTAGTGACCTAGAGAGTGAGATTCGTTGTGAACGTATCGAGGCTCAGCGCGCGGAGTTAGAGCGAGAGCGGCAACAGTTCCTCTTGCAGCAGGAAGAGAGGCAACGTCGCTGGCACGCCGAGAGGGAAGAGCTCATACAGGCGCAGAGGAAACTTGATGAGGTGAGCGCTATTAATATTTACCATAGAATTAATATTCTTTAGTATTTACACCATACGAATGGGGATGATGTTAATTTTTGCATTTTTTCGAAAAACTTTGAAAGCGTCTTATACATTCTTCATATTTCCATCAAATTTTATTTTTTTTTTAGATCAGGACATTTTACTATGTTTTCTTTGAAATTTCATTACTATAGATGTTTTGGTTCGAATTCATGTATAGACGCGCTCATCTTTTGGAAACTGGTTATTTTTAACAGTCTCTAAAACAATTCCCTAAAACTAGCATGCAAAATTATTGATTAGATGAATTAAATAAATGAACCTAATAAAATTATATACAATTCATAGTTAAAATGGCACAGACGCCAGCACATTAAGCTACCCGAAACTGTAATATGTTCCCAATCAATTTTGAACCTTATGATTTAGTGATAAAGTTGAAAATCTATTAAAGAAATTTGACAGATTATAGTAGCTTGATGTGCTGGTGTCTGTACATATAAATCATAGTTACTAAATTTAAATGTCAAAATATTTAATTGTAATGTGTTTGTCAAATTATAATAGTAACATATCAGTATAGATAGTTGAAAGTACTTTTAGAATAATCGTAACAAATTCAATGTTTATAAAATTCTCGTGTCACAGTGTTAGTTACCATACTCCTCCGAAACGGCTGGACCGATTTGTATGAAATTTTGTGTGCATATCGGGTAGGTCTGAGAATCGGCTACTATCTATTTTTTTTTGCAAAACGACGTTTGCGGGGTCAGCTAGTAGCAGTATAACATTTTATATCTCAAGGGGTCCGCACACAGTGACTCTGTACGTCCGCACACAGATTTCGACATCGCTAGCGACAAATCGGCTGTCAAAATATGTGTGTCATCGGCGACCTAGCATGAGTTCGGTTCCTTAGGAGCGCGAGGCGATGGAACGCGAGTACGCCGCGGCGTGCCGGCGCCTGTCGGGCGACTGGCGCGCGCTGGAGCGCGGCTGGGGCACGCGCCGCCGCGCACTGCGCTGTCGCCAGAGGGAGCTGGCGGCGCGCTCGCTGCGCCTCGCCGCACTCACCGACACGCACCGCACTGCCGTGAGTACGACTGGCACACACTACAGCGCGGCTGGGGCACGCGCCGCCGCGCACTGCGCTGTCGCCAGAGGGAGCTGGCGGCGCGCTCGCTGCGCCTCGCCGCACTCACCGACACGCACCGCACTGCCGTGAGTACGACTGGCACACACTACAGCGCGGCTGGGGCACGCGCCGCCGCGCACTGCGCTGTCGCCAGAGGGAGCTGGCGGCGCGCTCGCTGCGCCTCGCCGCACTCACCGACACGCACCGCACTGCCGTGAGTACGACTGGCACACACTACAGCGCGGCTGGGGCACGCGCCGCCGCGCACTGCGCTGTCGCCAGAGGGAGCTGGCGGCGCGCTCGCTGCGCCTCGCCGCACTCACCGACACGCACCGCACTGCCGTGAGTACGACTGGCACACACTACAGCGCGGCTGGGGCACGCGCCGCCGCGCACTGCGCTGTCGCCAGAGGGAGCTGGCGGCGCGCTCGCTGCGCCTCGCCGCACTCACCGACACGCACCGCACTGCCGTGAGTACCGTGAAAACTTAGGTGAAGTGAGCGTGGAGTGAGCTGTCAGTGTCATACTGATGCTAGGGATTGATACTCTTGACAGCTCACTCTAAGCTCACTTCACCTAACTTTTCACGGTGAGATTTTTCCAAAATCGGTCGGCTGGTGGAATGACAGCTCACTTCACCTAAGTTATCACCGTAAGATTTTTACAGAATAGCGCTGCAGGGGTTCCCAACCTTTTAACAACATACGCACCCCTCTGAATTGAGTATTTGAAGTAGAGAACTTGTTAAACTCCTTCAATATCGTCTGCAAAATTTAAAAGGGCATTGAAGATTTTTGTATGGAGCCTGGCATCGGCACCTGTCCGCCATTTTGTTTTGTTTTTCAAAATGGCGACCACGTATTTTGTCTATGTAAATCGGTAGCTGACATCAATGCAAACAGAAAATTTTGGGACCAAACCCCATAAAGCATCACATTTCCTAAATATATTAAAGTTCAAAGTTGATCACTTGACATCCATTTTTTTTTAACTTGCGTATATCTTATTGCGTAGATTTTTAATTACTTTTAAACATTCAGAGTGATTATTTCAAACATCTATGCATCAAGATGTATAAGCCTATCGATTAATACAGGTTGAAAGGGTTGAAATTGAAAACTTGCGACAAACCGAAATGGGAGTTTGTACTCATCATCATGAACAACTTTTACTAAGGGACCAAAGCTGCAATCGCGAAAAAAAAACAGCTGTTCCCTACATTTTGACGAGTTATGCGAACATAAATGTAGGGAACAGCTGATTTTTTTTCGCGATTTCAGGTTTGGTCCCATAGTAAAAGTTGTTCTTAATGTTGAGTACAATTTCCTATTTTCGATAAAAAAAAAACAAAATGGCGGACAGGTAGGTATGTCACAGAGCTTCAAAGCCCTTTCTTATGTTTTTGTAGTAAACATATTGAATTTCGCGGACTACAGAAGGAATCGCCTGAAGTAAGAGTTTACCAAGTGCTCAACTTCAAATTCTCAATTCAGGAACCTGTAAAAGCTAAACAAATATCGCATACAGAGAATTAAATTTTGAGTAAATGCACATGTGTGTTATGCGAACGCGTTTCAAGCGAAACGATCTGTTAACGAGCTCGTTGCGTCTGCGTCGCTAGCTCGCATGTGCGCATCTTTGTCGAGTTCCTAAGCGGTTGTTGCAACTCTAAGAGAGAGCAAAACAAACAAGAGTACAGGTAAACGAAAAAAGATATGCGCTTCGGTATAATCTTCGTGTTTCTAAATAAGTACAAGCATGGCGCCACAGAGTAACCCCCCACAGAGGCAAAGCTTCTAAATTTTGTACTGCCGCGCTTTGTGAATGAAGTTTTCTCTCTGTCGGATTACCTACTCCGGTCGCACATCATCATCTGTCACTCAAAGGTTTTTTTTTAAATTGCATAGTGTTGTTAATCTATAATTTTGTAATCATGGTATTACAAAATAAGCGAGTACTTCAATGGTTGTAACAGCTCTATCTTAGATCTCATCATCGCGAATCCGTATTTCCGAAGGTACACGATGATTCCCGAAGCGCTTATTTTTCTGGAATCCGCCGCTGCAAGCAGGTTCACAAATCGCCTCGCTAGAAACACTGGCAAATCGCTAGTGTGACACCTACCACTAATTTAAGACAGTTTTTTCAATATTCAATAATTAGCCGTCCCATACTTTTGGTTCGAGTCGGTATTGAATTTTTGTATGGGACAATTAACAATTATTTCGCGATTGCGATGTTGGTCCCATGGAGAAAGTTGTTCAGTGTGATGGTCCGTACCACACCATTAAATATGACCACAGATTTCTGATACATGTTTGTGTATTGACAGGTTTTGTGTAGAAAATATATCAAACGGTCAATTAGCCTTAGACTAAGGGCCGGTTGTTTAAAACGGTTGACTAACGTAACATAAGTACCTAAGTCAAATACTCGTAATAATCGTAATTACTTGATGTATGTCAAGGTCATAATTTTGTAATTGTAATTTGAAACAGCATTTTTTTGGGTATGAAGATAGTTAGCGCCATTTTTGACGTATAAGGGTCAGCGCAGACAGAAAGGAGCGCAGCGGAGAGGATTTTATTAAGGCACTCGAAAATCAACTTTAAAATTATTGAAATAAACGTGCGCGTGCCTTCTCGCGTATCCTCGAGGACGCGCGAGCATTTTTTGTCAGGTTCAAGCATATATGCGCTTTATTTCAATAATCTTAAAGTTGATTTTCGAGTGCCTTAATAAAATCCTCTCCGCTGCGCTCCTCTCTGCCTGCGCTGACCCTAAGCGTGCGTCAAGTGGACGTGAAACAACCCGCCCTTAGCACGCCCTTAGCACGTAACATACATGCAAGTACTGGCTGAGGTCATTCTACGTAGAACGTATAACAAAAATAGCTTTAGTCATAGATTTGCAACATTTTAGTATTCGCTAGCTCAGTAGATTTCCCACAATTTATTGCTGCGTTTGTGTCTGTGTGAAAAATGCATGTTTACGTAAATCTTGCTTAGACAACTTTGTTTGCCATTTCGGATCAGTAGTTATTCTAGCAAAATAAGATTTTAAATTAACATTTTAAATCTAACTATGAGGTTGTAATTAATTTACTGAAGACTAATAATTATATGCCACGCTACGTCTTGAATTATATTTTATTGACACTGACCTGCAAATTACAAAAAACGTAAGAAAATATAACGTTTTACACATAATATTTTATCTGTGCCGGAAAAAACCCCATGTATGTGAGAGTGTGTGCGTGAGTGGGTTTATGTGCTAGTGTGTGTGTGTCTGTTGTGCTGACGCTACTCAAACTCAAAGCATTTATTTCAAATAAAGCAAGTAACGGCACTTTTGAATTGTCAAGGGTCGGTCAGTCAGAAAGATGAAACTAGTTGCTAGTTAAGATGAACTCATCGTCGGTACCACAAGTAAAGCGCCCGTGTCTTCGTGAGATAAAAATACTGAAAACCAATACATCATCATAATCATCATGAGCAGTCCACTGCTGGACTTGGGCCTCTCCAGACACCTTTCAACTCGATTTTTGGCAACTTTCATCCAGCTGCTACAATCGGCCAATAAATACATCATAAACAATATTTAGAGTTTTTATCATTAATTGTTTTTGTTTTCTTTTATAATTATTTCTTTTTTGTAACGTGAATACTGTGTTTTTTCTTCTATTTTCTTATGAATGCTGTGCACGTCTGTAATTGACGTAAACACTGGTCCATGTCTGTTCTCTGTTATTTGTAAATGTTTGTGTTTGTGTTGTTGATGTGCCTTAATAATAAATAAATAAATAAATATTAATTTAATTCTCATATTTTATCTAACACGTGACTAAAAAAAACGTGGGCTAAGAAAAGGTGGATGGTTTATGTGAGGAATGAAATGAAAGAGAAGGGAGAATGATAACGTGACAGATGACAAGGGGGAAGAAATAAAGGCGTTACGCTGACCTCAAGTAAAATGGACATGAACAGGAAGATTATGATCACACACTAATATTATAAAGGCGAAAGTTTGTGAGTGTGTTTGTTTGTTTGTTAGTTCTTCACGCACAAACGGCTGAACGGATTTGTATGAAATTTGGCATACAGATAGGTTATAACCAGGACTAACACATACGATCACAGATATAGATAAACCTAGATAACGCAAGAGCAACTACTTCGCGTGCCAAAAATCGCACCAACTTATGTTCAAAAATCGTAAGCCGCTAGTTTCGCGCTCAGTTATGTGTACGGTCGAGTTCATTAATATATTGGCAGTCACAAAGTTTCAAAGTATTACAAGCGCTATAATAATCATATAGTTCTATACAAACTTAGACATAAATAAAATGTTAACATACATTTAAAGTTTCAAAATATTACAAGCGTTAAAATGATCATCATTTTAACGCTTATAATATTTTGAAACTTGTCACTGCCAATATATTAATGAACTCGACTGTACTACTGGCTGGATGAGTGTGAGTGAGAAAGAGCGCTTGTGACGTCATAGTAGGTAGTTAAAAAAATGGCACGCATGGATTTCATACAGATCGTGATACTTGCGTTATCTATGTCTGTGCATACGATACTTTTATCCCGATATTCCCACGGGATCGACACTTATGCGGGTGAAACCGCGGGGCGCAGCTATTTATGCCTAAAATTAAAACCAAATCCATGCCCTTTTCTGCCTTTTGTGCTCGAAAAATACATCATACATACGGCACAATCTGTTTGCGCAACTGCCATCTAAAACTGTAGCCAGAGCCGAATCCCCAGTCTGTCGTATTCTAAAGGTGATAAATGACCTTCTGACTGCCAACCCTGAATGTGATATTTTTGCGTATGAATGGAGCAAAATTATGCGTATACGTCTGGTGTTCTGTGAGAGAAAGTATGCAAGAGAGTACATTGTGCCATGTTAGTTTTAAATTAAACTATATTTAACATAATTACTGTTAACGGTCTCTATGTTAATTAATGTAATTGGTGTTGCACCGTTTTAATTAACTATAGATAAATAAATAATAAAAGTGAAAGTAATCAATTCGATTAAATATCTAATTGTTGTAACTACTAACAGTCTTACGTATGCAGTCATCGGTGTCATTGTCCTATGCGCTTTGAACATTAAAACATATACTACAGGTGCTCGAACATAAACAAACAATCGATTTGTTTACTTACCGATTCCGATTAAAAACAGTTGTTTTAAAAAGGAGTGTTCGTAGTTTTATCAATATTTACAAAGAAATTGATGATTATTTTATCAACATAATATAATTACGCTTATATCCTCCAAAAGGGTAGACAGAAGTGAATAGTACACTCTCGCTTTGCACCGTTAGGTTAGAAGTCCAATTTAGTAGGTGCAAGCTTATTTACATCAAACTGGCACTATTCCACGTTCAGGGGATACTAAAAATCGCCTGTAGTTCTTGCCTACCCCCATGGGAAAAGGCGTGAGTGTATGAATAAAAATTAAAATAGTTTATTTGCTAACCATAAATTTGTACAGAGGCCTGCACATCAAGCTACCCCAATCTGTCAGATTTTCCCAATTAAATATGAACCTTATTCCTTTGCTAAAGTTGAAAATCTATCAAAGAAATTTGACAGATTGGGGTAGGTTGACCTGCTGGCGTCTGTACAACAAATTTGAGATTGAAGCTTCCTATTAAGCAAAAGATGCCCGTATTAGGTGACTCCGCTCTTTCATTAACAAAAAGTGTTTATTAAACTATAACTAAGACGAGTGTGTTTAGAATAAGTATAACCGGACTATAATGTTCCCATTTCTGGGACACAGGCCTACTCTCTGTGAGCGGGGGTGGGCCGTAATCCACCACGCGGACCCAGTGCGTGTTGGTCTACTACTAATAATGAATTCTCACTAAATACTCCCAGAAACAAAATCGAGAATAACCAGTAGTGCTTATTGCTTAGCACAAACAATGAAATTATTGTTTTTATATTTCCCAGTATCTGTCACTTTTAGTAGCTACGCGGTATCGGGCGCTCGTGTGTGAACCCAGTTCTTTGTGCCTTCAATGTTATTGTGGGTAGGCAGCGCTATTTATACTTTTATTTTTTGGAGCTCTGGACTTTTTGATTTTTAGGCAAAAATTGGTTGTTTTTTTAAACGTTTCGTTCGTTCAGCATTTATTATTGTTGCCAAGCACGCATTATTGTCTCCGATTTGTTGAATCAATTGAAAAATTTGGTAATCGATGTCGATTTCTTTGATAATTTTATTATGATAATGTCAGGTAGACATAAGCAAGCCAGCCGTATAAAAACCCATAGACAAATCGGTGGATTGCGCACTTATAAAAAAAGTCCTTACAATATCTTATTCACTGATACGCGTTGTACTCCCGGGGGGTCACATAACATATGATATTTGATTAATCAGAGTTTAATAGATTAATAAGCAGTACATTAAAAAATCCAGAGCTTCTGTTATAATTTTTGGTTGCGATGGGGTGTAGGCAGAGAGTGAGGAGGGTCGCGTAGCCGCGCTGCGCTCGAGAGTGGACGGCAAGCGAGCGGCCCTCGAGGATTACGTCACGACCAGCGTCAAACAACTCGTTGCCAGCGGCTGCCGTCTGGATGAGGTAAGACCACATATTCTAATCGTCTCATCACAAAACGACTCTAACTGCAGTAAAAGTGCCTTTAGTAAAGTATTTTTTTTCGATGATGAAATTCTTAGTACGAAATTGTTTTTAGAGTCAGTTTTTGGATTATGAACTCTACTACTGTTGGAATAAAGTACGAAATACAAAAACTGACTCAAAGATTTAGTCTTAGATTGGTAAAGGTTAAAGTTAGAAGTCGTTTTGCAATAAGACGGCAAACTGTCTACCATACATGGTCAGTTTTACATACAGATACGTCTGATCTGACCAAAACCCGTACCACGTGTGGCTGTAATGTCAATGAGGGCTATCGCGTATGAATTCGCCGCTAGAGGCGCTAGTGTAGCGTGAGGTCTCCGAAATGTCAATGTTTGTGGGTGGGCTACGTGGGTTTAGTTGTAATTAGAATAATGTTGTGAATATTTTGCATTCTTTACATTTTGTTGCCTTTCAAAATGGTTATATTTTGAGATTCAAATAATATAGAGATACAATGGTTAATGAGAAATGTAAATAGAAATCACGAATAGAAAAATGTAGTTGTCCTAATTCAAATCAGCTAAAAAATGAGATAAGACTTTTACTCATGCGAGCGACGAATTATGGTAAAGTTACGGGTCAATGAATGTCAGTGCTTTAAAGGCGGAGCTTAGAAACGAGGTGCAAAATTAAGCGGACTGAAAGAACAGCTAATTCAAAGGTTAGTTTGTTTACTGTTTACAAACACATTTTTTTGATTTTTGTTTAAATATGATTTAAATGTAAACTTTGTTTTCACGCTCGTAATAAGAAACTTTGAGAGCTATACTTCAGGATATTATTAGACAGACGCGCTAGCGGTGAGCACAAAAACGGTAACCCTCATTGAACTCGGATTTTATAAGGGAGCTCGCGCACTTCGCAACCCCCACCACAGACAGTTTCCGCATAGACCAGTAGGCCAATTCTGCTAATTTAAAACGTTCAAAATCTAGTCGCAGTCTCATCTCGGCGACAAACAAATGTCAAAAACCTGTCAAAATGTAGGAAAATTTGAAGTATTTTTGACAGATTGAGACTGAGATCAGACTGTGAACGTTCTTAAAAATTACGAGAATTGCCCCTCAGATTAAATAGAAACCGAATGCGATTCGCCTTAGCTGTAACGACTAAGTGGTCGTACGATCGGCCGGCCTACGTCTGCATCTGACTCAATCTTAGTCGGAACGTCTGCTACCAAGGTTGCGACCACGACTACGGCCAATAGTGGTCGCGAGATCCCTTAGAAGCAAACCGTTGAAACTTAGGCCCTTTGTACGCACGGCTACACATCAAGCTATACAACATAACCAGTATAAGCTGGCTTCTGATTGTACGAAAAACCTATACAATGCGAGGTCAGCTAAAACTGGAAATGTATAGCTTGATGTGTAGCCGTGTGCACACGGTTTCTTAATGGTACGCCGTATAAACCGCGCCGTAGAAAAAACACTGAGGACTGTGCCGTGACGGCGAAAAAACCGTAGTTTCTCACGGCAAGAAAAACGTGTGTGTACTAAGAGCAAGGGGGCTAACAGCTGGATCTTTCCGGGTCGTTCAGACTGATCGATCAGATTCGTCTGCACAGTTTGCTCTCTCCATGTATGGAAGGCTTAACGTTTCCTGAATCTTTCAGAAAGCAGGGAGTGTTTTCAGTTGGTAGCATAAAAGTAAAGTTATTCTTTTATTAATTTCATGTTCTAATGTTCTTAGAATGAGTGTATGAGGAAAAGAAAACCAGCCAATTTATTCATTGTATTTAAATTACAAATTTAATATTATCTAATTGTTTATATAATTCAAATGGCGTCACGGTTGAAGTAGTAGTAAATAAATCTTATTTATGCTACGAATTGCACAGAGCTATACTCGCATGGCATGCATTTCCAATAAAATAATATTTGTTATATTTGTTGCTGCATTTTACATCGTGTGTGACTGAGAATAAAGGATAATAGGTTTATTCCCGGTCGTCCCCGCCCCGTCGTCCCCACTAGGCACGAGTGAGGAAATAGTATATTTCATTACAAGTGCGGAAAGGTTGTCATTGCAAAGAGTTCCGACAAATGTCTACCCGAGCCGAGGTGCAGCCGAAGGCGAGGGTTGACAGCCGGAACAAGTTGCAATGACGGTTTCGCACGTGTACTGAACGACTATTTTTAATACAGTTGCGAAAAAATGAAGCAATTTAATAAAATAAGGTGGTGTTAATTCAAAAAAACTAGGGTCGAAATTTCTCAATTTGTGCAACAAACAACTAAAACTCGCAAAGAAAATTTCTGAAAAATGGCGCCAACCGTAGAATAAAAGCAGAGTTTTTTTTTTCTTCACCCATTCTGGTAGGCAAAGGGAACTATGCCCATACAGCCAAGTCTTCGGTAGAATTTTTTTATTGATATGAAATGAAACCTAACCTAACTTATTCAATCAAATCATTAAATCTGATATTGAAACAAATTATTAGCTTCTTTTTAGGAATATACATATTTGCATGAATCATAAAAACTTCTATGAATTTTTTTAGTAAAAACTTCATGGTTGGTTTTTCTTTTTAATAGACATTATTTTGACAGTTGGGAAAGAGAACGCACGAGTTCGGGAAGGTAAAAAAAAGCACGAGTATGTAATAGCCCACATCCCGAACGCTATACGTCCCTGCAATACGCCACTTTTTGAGCAACTGTATTAAAAAGAAAAGTTTCGTTCCTCCCCAGTGGTGACGACTGGAACTTTTTTTTATCCCATTCGTTCCGCTATAGACCCGAGAGTAAAAATGCAATGGGGATTTCAATAAGAGATTTCACGGATTGTTAAAATGTGGCCAATGGGGACGACCGGGAATAAATAAAGGAGAGCATAGTTCTAATTATAATGTTACCCGAAATTGTAATATGTAACAGTATAATTTACTGCCTTTTTTGTGCCTGATTATTCCTTAGCAGATAAAATAGTCGTTGTATTTGTCTGTGATCGTATACAACGTGTAACATTAAATGCGCAAAACATGAAAATAGTTTGTTCATAATTGATTACTGAATCGATTTCAGTAACTTTTAATAAAGGGTTTCTTTTTCACAAATTATGTATTTTGCCATATGCTGTTCGCGGATTGAACCAAAGAAAATTAAGCCTTATTTTAAGGCAATAAGACTCAATTTTGAACGCATAAAGTAATGCTAGGATCAACACGATTTTCTTAATAAAAATAGTTAGCTTTAAAAAAAAAAGTTTTGGTCATTGTATTATGCTATTAACTGAATGCTCTAATTGGGGTGTATGAGGTTTTGCGCATTTAACGTTACACGTTGTATATGGTCAAAGATATAAATACAATATGCTTGCTTCTATACATTTTATAAATTATAGTCGCTTTTCGTGATGAAATACATTGATACTAAACTGTCATAATAACAAAGATAATTATGTCGATGTTTTCTCAAGTCGGAAAAACCATGCGTGGCAGAGGCGGGTCGCTAGTTGTACCATATCGTCGTTGTCAAACCAAAACCTGCTATGTGCAAAAAGTATACTTTTGAGATATTGACAAAAGAAGTTTTCCTGATAAATTTTACACAACTAGTGGTCATAAGCACATAGCAGTTCTTTCTTCTTCCGAATCGTTAGTGGTTAGTGTTTTAGTACTTTCGATACACACTAATTACCCACTAATAATAATTTAGTGTGTATTAACAAAACTAAAACACTAGCGGAATGTTGCACACTTCTGCTGTTAGCATTAGGAAAAAGAGTGGGGCGCGTCTTCGTGGATTGCACTATCTGTAAGGCCGCGCTGCAAAACCTTTTTAATGGAAGCGATGGGCCCAATATAAGGCTTCGCGAAACCGGGTGTAACATGGCCCATACGCCTTTAGTCGCGACGTTAAACTACTGCCGCCGCTACCACTACTAAATCTATACAGGGTCAAATTAAATTAGCTAGCGAAACTCCGCAGACGTGATGGGTATCGATATCAAAACATGATAATCCGCTAGCAAATAAAATTTTACTCTGTATAATGTGCACTGACTGGACAGGTCCACTCAAATATGTGGTATTTTCATCAAAAGACCATAATTCCGACACTAATAGTCCTCATATGATCTGACCAAGATTATTTCAGGACTTTAAAAGAGATTGACCTCTGAATTTGTTTAGGTGTTTCTTCTCCGAGTAGTCGGATAGGAAAAAACGAACTCATCTACTTTAAAAAAATATCATTGACGTGTTAAAGTTTTTGTACAAACCTACTTACAGAAATAAAATAATTTATAATTTATGCATGACCTCAGAGCTCGACCCCAAGTCCGGACAGCCCCGCCTCGGAGACCAGCACTGAAAGCCTGATGCATCTGCTGCAGCAGTGCGAGCCCCAGGTCGCCTCCAGCATTAAGGAAACTGTTGAGAGACATGTGAGTCCACAACCTTCACCCTCTTGCCCTTTCACCCCCTTTTTATTCTGGATCGGAGCACATTCTTCCACGCATTTCTTTAAGTTATCATAATAGGGCATTTGACAGGATTTTTTAATTAAATTTTTCGAAACGTAGATGATTTCATAGAATTTATCTTTACTTATCACTAGTGACCGGATATTCGGATGTATATTTACCTAAAGTGAATTTTTAGCTATGAAATTAAGGAAGCGGCGTCTTAAAATATTTTTCTGTAAATAAATCCCGGGATACTAGGAACACCGGGAATGCATATTATATATATAGTTTGGCATACATATATCTACCTACTTTGCAATATTAGGTAGGTAGATATTTATGCATCCGATTCTATAGTCAGAAAAAAAAACAAAATTCCGGAATCGCGGGATTTTTACGATCGATACAAAAGTGGATTCCATATAAGCCAACATTTGAAAGTAAGTAAATATACAGCCGATTCTATGTTCAGAACCTAAATTTGTCGATCCCGGAACCTCGGGATTTTGCGATACAAAAGCGCATTCCATGTTAGCCAACATCTCAACTTTAGGTAAATATGCATCCGAATATCCGATCTCTACTTATCACACACAGAAAAGATATTTTTTTTTTAATCTCAAAAGTTATGCAAAGTTCTAAGCTGTTTAAAGTATATGTTAGACGGAGGCAGCACTACGGCGATCTGACGTCATAACACAGAACCAATCCACTTTTTAAAATTGTATTTTGTGTTTCATGAACTGTTGCCAAGTAAATGTTATTTTCTCTTTTTTTTTTCTTTTCAAATAATATGTGTTAGTCGCGGTCGGTTGCTAACTGGTTACAACACTACGAGGTTCTTCCTGCGCTTGACCAAAATTCGAACTGCACGCGTAGCATGGCCACAATAGAAACGGGTTTTGTCGAGGGAAGAATAGACAAAATGACCGATAGAATAGACAAAACAACAGGTAGAATAGACGAAATGACAGATAGAGTAGACAAAATGACAGATAGACTAGACAAAATTACAGATACAAAGACAAAATTACAGATAGAATAGAAAAAGTGACAGACAGACTAGTCAAAATTACAGATAGAATAGAAAAAATGACAGATATAGTAGACAAAATGACAGACTAGACAAAATTACAGATAGAATAGAAAAAATAACAGATAGACTAGACAACATTACAGATAGAATAGACAAAATGACAGATAGAATAGACAAATGACAGAATAGACAAAATTACAGATATAACACACAAAATGACAGATAGAATAGATAAATTGACAGATTTCTTTTTAAATCTGTCAATTTATCTATTTTTCCGCCGGCAAAACCCGTTTCTATGGAGGTCATGCTACGCGTTCTGAAGCCACGCTTCATGTTTGCTCAATACAATTTCTGTGACAAATTTACTAAATCTTAGCAACAACGCCCCCTGTCTATGTCATTCAGGCGCTATAAGATCATTCATTGGCCCACGCCCTCTAGACGGGCGGCTCGGTAATCTGCTGTTGCTATTGCACGTTATAATCGACCGCACGCAATATATCATGGTTAAAGAAAATTCCTCAATAACAAATTACAAGGATTTCACTTGAGACACATTTTAGTACTTAAAAAATAGTATTAAAATAAATTTTACAAACTAAGTTGGCATTTTTAACAAATTATTTACTTAATTAACATTCCATTTCGTACGCTAATAACATAAATCAACGCATAGTCTGTCTTATGGTAGCAATGTTTGAACATTTGGAATGTGATTTCTATAATTTACTTTTGAAAATACCAAATGAGCTCGCATTCTTTACCTCTTATATCTATATCATAAAATATGGCTTTGAAAGTCCGTGGCATGCCTACTGTTGCGCTATCCATATATATATTTTTTAATTTAAGCAAGTTAAAAAAATATATGGTTGAAATTTTTTAAACATTCAGTGATTATTTCAAATAAAATTGTATTTAACTATGCGACAAAATGTTAGTACCTACGCAAGTTCAAAAAAATATGGATGTCACGTGATCAACTTTAAACGTTAATATCTCGGAGACGTGACTCTTCACGGGGTTTGGTCCTGTAATATTTTCTTTTTACTATCGATTTTTATAGGTATTGTACACACGGCTACACATCAAGCTATACAAAACCAGTTTACGCTGGTCTCGCATCGTACGGAAATCCTATACAATGTGAGATCAGCTTATACTGGAAATGTATAGCTTGATATGTAGCCGTGTGTACCTGGCATATGTTGAGCTGGACTCCCATTTGGTGCAACCATGAGACACACACCGCCCAGTAGTGATCGAGACCGTAATAGATGTTGAGGTGTCTATGGGTCAATTTATCTTTTTAATCTTTGTTTTTTTTTTCTTCTTTCACCTTCTTCGAGGTTTATTTTTTAAGTACCTGTATTGTGTCTTTTGTTGCACTGAATAAACGTTTTATCTACCTATAGGTTTTATGCGTGGCCGCCATTTTGAAAAGAAAGATCAAAATGGCGCGACATTAGGTATGCCAGGCTTCATGTAAAAATCTTCAATACTTTTTAAATATTCACAGAAAAAGGAGCTGGTAGAATTAGAAGAAGAATTACAAAGCCGCGTGGCGTCTGTGGCGACGCATCGCGTGAAGATCGAGAGACTGCAGGCGGAGCTGGCGCTGTTGGGCACGCAGGAGCTCGGCCTCAAGCATGCGCTGGCGTCCGACCTCGCGCCGCACGCTGCCCGCGGTGACTATTAATCCATATTGAAAATAATAATAACACATTTATTTCAGGCTACAATGACCCATAGACATTCAAAAACTAACAGCTTCTGCCCGCGACTTCGTCCACGTGAAATTTCTTGCTCCCCCGACCTACCTTTTATTTACATGGTTTTTTCTACTATGACCCTCCCACGCAAGCCAAAAAAAAAAAGAGGTCAGCACCCTAATTGCGTAACACACTATCAATTGAATAATTTTGAAGCAAATTGCTAATCCATTGCTTCATAAGTTCGAAAAATTTGTCTGCTCAACACGTAAATAACACAATGAATGTTGTTGAATTGTCAAAATGAAACCGATTCCGATTGGTAATGTGTTACACAATTGCCCCGCTGGTAGTGTAGGCAACGAAGTTGGTCGAGGTCGTTGTAATATCTAAATCTTGGAAAATAAGTGTGCGCTACACTACGCAACACACCGTTGAAGGTATTCCTGTATTTATGTGAACACACTGTTGAAGGTATTTCTATCTTAACCACGCCTACTGAACATAATTACGGTACTTAAAGAAATAATACTGACTTTATAATTTTGCTGCGTTAGGGACGAACCACACTTATTCAGCTCTGTTCAGCTTTTGTTCATAGAAAACAACAAAAAAATCACTGTCCATCCTAAGGTTGCCTGGAAGAGATCGCAGAAAGCGATAAGGCCGCCCATTGTATGTTTTGTAGTGTTTGATGTATCTTTACTTGTTGTATTTTCGTGGTGTACAGAGGCCAGCACATCAAGCTACCCCAATCTGTCAGATTTTCCCAATTGAATATGAACCTTATTTCTCTGTGCTAAAATTGAAAATCTATCAAAGAAATTTGACAGATTGGGGTAGGTTGACCTGCTGGCGTCTGTACAATAAAGTATATATAAATAAATAAAACAACGATTTTGTATGGAGTCCGTTCTGCTTTCCGCGGCTGAACGGATGCGTACGCATCTCATACAAAATCGTTGTTTTCTATCGACAAACGCTGAATAAGAGCTGAATTAGTGTGGTTAGTTCCTTAACCGTTATTGTTGGCTCGAGAATCGTGTAATGTTCCAACGTGTACAGTTCATCGCTCAAAAGAAGTATCTAAGATCAATTTATAGACTTCTGCCGGATGATACATGTCGGCCAATATTTAAAAAACTTGGTTTGTTACCGCTTCCATTTCTCTATATCTACGAAATGTGTGTGTTTGTGACCAAGAATAACCAATTATTCAAGACAGCAAGCGATATATATCCTCGGAGCAGACGTGATCCTTATGAACTGGTGTTAAATGATTTACCAAAGCTATCCAAATATAATAAAAGCTGTCTTGCAATGTGTGTTCGCACTTATAATGAAATACCAAACAATTTCAAACTATTAAATGTAAGATTATTTAAAGACAAATTATATAGATGTCTAAATGAATGTAGTTTTTATAGTTTGAAAGAATTTATGGATAAAAAATATTGACATTAAATACTAACATTATGTACCTACTTAAATATAATTATAATTACCCTGTAACATTAAATTTTTGCATGCTATGTCTTATCTTAGCTAAACATTTTTGTGCCACTCTGACCTATACCTAACACCATTGTATACCATGTTTTACGCAAATAAATTATTTTATTATTATTATTATTATTGAATGAGAAGTTGGTCGCCACAGAAGGTGAAGGTGAGGGCTCCCCGCCGGACGGCGTGAAGCGCAGCAAGTCGGAGCTGGTGCTGCGCCGCACGCCGCGCGAGGACGTGCTGGAGCCGCTGTCGGCCGACGAGCGCGCCGACTACCGCCACAGGAGGATCAAGTGAGCGCTCTTGTACACACGGCTACACGTCAACCTATACATTTCCAGTTTTATCTGACCTCGGATTGGTTTTTCGTACAATCAGAAGTCAGCTTATACTGGTTATGTATGCAGCGGGATTGTCCGAAAGGGTTACCGCTGCTACATAAAGGGCTAAGAAAGGAACACGGGTGGGTTTTAGTCATTAAGAGTCTGACACTCCCTTCTGCTCCACCCAGAGCGGGAGGGGTCATTTGATGATTTCCCTTCCTCAAAAAAAAAAAATACTGATTATGTATAACTTGATATGTAGCCGTGCGTACTTTCATCATCCCCCAAGAATAGAATAGAATCTATTTATTGTGTCAGCCTTCAAGACCTTTACACACTAAATGACAATAATACATTTGCGTGAACCTTCGTTAAGCTATAGGAAAATTCATTAAAACAAAGCCTTTGAAGCAATTCTTGCCTAACCAAGTTGTAACGATTGTGATTGCTCCCACACTGATGATAGACAGTTTTATGTTATGGGTTTGGTTTCCGCACTTAGTCCTTAAAGTGGACCATTGTGCGTGTGATGGCAGCTATCAATTTATATAGGTTTCAAGCGTGGCCGCCATTTTGAAAAAAAAAACAACAAAATGGCGGACAGGTAGGTATGCCACGGACCTTCAAAGCCCTCGACAATTATTATTTTAAAAAAAATGGTTTCGTTACTCTTAATATTAATTTTCTCAACTTCTCTTGTGAAGAAAACAATATTGTTGAAATCTTTCAGTTTCGAAACCAGTAAATTCTAGAAATAATAATTAGTAAGTAACATATAGGAATAACTACTTTTTCTGTTATTATTACTGTTATTAGTCACTGTAATTTTCAACGTTTTTAATTTTTTAATAAAAATTGGGACTCTGCATCCTTGTTATTACAAGCTTGCAGAAAAAGGACAGGTATAGACCGCACTGTCGCTTTACCTCTTTCTAGAGAGTGGTGGCTATTATGAGGCTAACGGCTATTCTCTATATCTGTGATCAGCAAAATTAATAAATAAATCATTTTTTTCCAGCTTAAGTCTTAGTTTAGACCCGTTAGCCTCTCCAAACTCGACCCTGAACACTGAGGAGACGTTCCACACAGCTACGTCGTCGCCCAAGCGGTTTCCAGAGTGGGCGGCGACGGCGGAGGACACGCCCACGTCGCCCGACTCCGCCCCCTTGGGCCCCGTCGCTCCCGCGGGCCCCATCGCTCCCGCGGGCCCCGCGCCGCAGTTCCGACTCGGACCCGTGCCTAATGCTGATGATAGTGATGACATGTCCAGCACTGAGGATTATCATAAGGTAAGAACAGTAGAATCCAACCGATTATCAAATATCAGCAATTTTCGTTTTCGACCGAAAAAATAGTATATTTTCACAGGTTAAGTGTCAGCAAATCAATACTTTTCATTCATTCTGAGAATATCCGTAGTCAAAAAAACAGTAACTGAGAAAATGCTGGAAAAAATGTTTTTAGCGTTATAAATATTTGTGTCTATGAGAAAAGTATAAAGTTTCATGTGGTTTAAGTTTAAGCGGCTAAATATAATGATTAAACAAAACATTAAGAAAAACCTATCGAAAACCAAAAAAGCTTTCTCTTTTTCGTTTTCGATTGAAAAATTGAACGTTTTTGGGCGGACTCTAATGAACAGTGATCTGATGTCGACAAACGTGTGAGCTTGTATATCAAATGAATTAATGCACAATATGAAAATAGTTTGTTCGAGGGGCCCGTGGCTAAATAATAACAGCCGCACAGGTCGATCCATCAGGTTAAGCTACGCTTGCCGCGGTTGGCCGAGACCCCTCCGTGCCTCGGAAAGCACGTTAAGCCGTTGGTCCCGGCTGTCATTCGTAGATCTTTGACAGTCGTTACGGGCAGTCAGAAGCCCGAAAGTCTGACAACCAGTCTTACCAATGGATATAGTATTACCCAGTAACTCGGTTGTGGAGGTCAGATAGGCAGTCGCTCCATGTAAAATACTGGTATTGCTGTATCCGGTTAGATTGGAAGCTGACCCCAACATAGTTGTGAAAAGGCTAGGCAGATGATTTATGATGAAAATAGTTTGTTCATAATCGTTTACTGAATAGATTTTTGTCATTTTTAATAAGTATAGATAATGTTTTATCCCAAAAATAATTAAAACTACGTAAATTACAGTAAGGGTTCGGCCAAACCTGCGCGACTGCGAAGCGGTAGCGTCAGTCGCGCGGCGGACCCAGCTCATGTTTATCTATGGCGCCTCGCACACCTACGCGACCACTGTAGTTGCGCAGGTGTTCACGTTTAGTTTCGCGTTGTTGACGCTCCCGCTTCGCAGCCGCTTTGATCGCACAGGTTTGGCTGAAGCTTAACACTTCCGCTGTACAGTCAGAACAAACCTAAATGGATGAAGTACAAAACCTATTTAAGATGATTGCGCAGTGATTACCACGAAATTCAAATTTTCTTACGTTTTTTGCAATTAGCAGGACAGTGTCAGGTTGTATCTTGATCAAAATATGATTCGCGACTATAACAGGTACTTATTCACAGAATTATAGTCATTAATACATCTTCCTAAATTAGATTTCAAGAAGAAATCTCCTAGGGAAAAGTGTTTATGGTACAAATCTCACTTACAAAGTTGTATGAATGTTTCTTATGATTATAATTCTGTAAATAAGTACCTGTTATAGTCGTGAATCAAATTTTGATCAAGATACAACCTGACACTGATCTGCAAATTGCAAAAAAACGTAAGAAAATTTGAATTTCGCGGTCTACCACTTCGCATTCACCTTAAACAAAAATATTTTTTTGTTTGCAGCCAAGGATCGTCGAGGGTCAGTCATCGAGCTCAGTGGAACGTTCTCCAGAGGAGCGCCATCAGAGAGCCAAGTACAAGAGACGGGTCCCAGGTGAATACATCAAAAGAAGAACATTTCACAAACATGTTTTTTTCTTCTCGTGTCTAAAGACTAAACTCAATTTCCGGATTCCGTAGCCATATAGCAGGAACGGAACAGTTCCCGAGCATCCTAACCAAAAGCGATCGTTAAAAACCGGAAGGCGCCCCCTGTCGGCGCGACCACGCGTTCCGTTCATTGAACAAAAAATGACATGAACGCGACAACCTCGCATTCGTGGGATGTTCGCTTTTGGTTAGGACGCGTCCTTATAATTTAATTATGTCCGTCTGTCAGTCCGGGAGTCGCAAAGCCATATCGATGAAAATTTAAAAGAAAAAGTGTGTGCTCCTCAAATAGAAAGAAAAAGATGCATTGAACTTAAATTTAGTTTAGTTTGTGAATAAGGGAATCGGCACCATTGTTAACGTTTGACCGTCTATTAACTTGTAACGTTTATAAACAAAGGAGCTTAAGTTCAAATTGCCCTATTGAATGACTATTTCATGTAATCTTGACATTTTAGGTCAATTCTAACTTAGAGAGTTGTATTGATAATTCTAATGATTGTAATTCCGGAAATACATATTTGTTAGGGTCGCGAATCTTATTTTGATCAAAATCCAACCTGGTACTGAGGGGCCATTCAAGTATTACGTAAGCACTACATGGGGGTGGAGGGGGGGGTTTTTGCTTTGCTTATTTTTGATGACCTGGGGGATGGGGGGTCTCGATGGTGATTACGTCAGCAGTATTAATTTTTTTATTTATCGGATTTTCTACAAATTTTAGTCGATTTTGGTTTGAACACATACGGCAACCCTACTTGTCTTTGCTCGAAAACGAAACGCATATAACTGCTGCTCATGAATCAATAAAGAACACTTTGAAAAATGCATCTACCAATGTTTACGTAAGCAAGGGGAGGGGGGGGGGGGTAAGAGCTTTGCTTACTTTAGCTGACGAGGGGGAGGAGGGGGTTAATAATTGCAAAAAATCTGCTTACGTAATACTTGATCGGTCCTTGACCTACAAATAGCATAAAACGGGCTACCTAGCGCATCATCCTTAAGACACAGTGTACTGTCAGAGCTCGCCTCATCACGGTTCCCCCGGCAGGCGAGGCCGCGGCGCGGCGCCAGGTCACGGAGGTGGAGGCCCTGCGTGCCATGCAGCGCCTGTGCTCGCGCATCGCGTCGCAGAAGATGCTCGTCATCTCCTCGCTCGAGAACGACTGCTCCAAGGAGGAGCTCAACAGGCAGATCGCGGTGAGTTCAACACTCTATCAAATTTCTTTAATACATTTTCAACTTTATCGCAAATGCATAAGGTACAATGTTGATTGGGAATATTTTGTTGTTTTATCTACACCCAAGCTATAAATCCTCTACAACGTGTTAACGTTAAATGCGCAAAACTCATACACTCCAATTAGAGCATTGAGTTAAAAGCATAATACAATGACCAAAACTATTTTTTAAAGCTAACTATTTTTATTAAGAAAATCGTGTTGAACCTAGCATTACTTTATGCATTCAAAATTGAGTCTTATTGCCTTAAAATAAGACTTAATTTTCTTTGGCTCAATCGGATGAAAGTATGGCAAAATACATAATTTTTGTAAAAAAACCTATATTAAAAATTACTGAAATTGATCCAGTAGTCAATTATGAACAAACTATTTTCAGGTTTTGCGCATTTAACGTTACACGTTGTATAAAAGTTTCTGAAACAGTTAGCTTATTGCCAACATTAAAACAGCCAGTGTCATAGTAACCATATTGTCAATCAAAGGAGTGTTATAATGTTGTACTAAATTTCATTATGCAACTCCTTTTCAAAAAAAGAACATTGTCATGCACGCGCGTTTCACTACCACAACGCCGTAATTAAAAAAGAAACTTATAGTTTATTCGAATTCACGTCGTATCCCGCCGGCTGCCATTTTTTTTTCGATATTAGTATTGCAAAAAAACTGTTTCAGAACCTTTCAGAGAGGATTCATATCACGGTTGTAGATAAAGTCTTGTATGCAACTGTACATAATTAGGTATTAAAACACTCGTGTGATACTATTATCACACTTGGCATTCGTGTTTTAATACCCCTTATTAAGCAACAGTTGCATAAATAACTATAAAAAATAAAAGTCACTCATTTCTCAGTAGCATTCCGGAGTCTGGATTTCTGGACATAAGCATGCTGACTGTACTAAATGTGGGTGTACTCCATCTATCTATCTCCTTGCCAGATTTTATCGAAATCTGTTCAGTGGTTTAGGCGTGAAAAGATAACATACTGACAGAGATACTTTAGAATCCATAATTTCTAATAATAAAGCGTTTATTTGTTTGAACGCGCTAATATCTGGAACTCTGGTCGGATTTGAAAAAATATTTTTGCATTTGATAGCTCAAATCTTGAGGAAGGCTATAGGCTATTTCACATCACACTATGGCCCTTAGGAGCCAAGCAAAAAGAAAAGAAGCCAGAAAGAATAATAATATAATTATGTATGTGTTATTATATATTATAATTATGTCATATCCCTATGTATTTTATTGTGTGTACATAAATAATAAAATAAATAAATAAAGAACGCTAAGCGAAAACGAAGTGACAGCGTGGGCAGGTCCGGAGGACACGGTGGAGCATACGGTGGCGGTATGCCCCAGAGGCGATCGGCAGCGGCGGCGACCTCTCGCGCCCGGCCCTGGTTCAAGCCATGGTCCGGGGCGAGAGGGAGTGGGAGGCAGTCACCTCCTTCTGCGAAGCAGTCATGCTAGCGAAGGAGGTGGCGGGACGGCTGAGGGAGAGGGCCTCACGTCCCAGCCGCCGCGGGAGACGCCCCGGGCGTCGGGAGCCGCGAGACGACTCCCGGCCACCGTAGGCGCGGGCCTGCGGGCGGAGAGTAATGGGTAACTCTCCGTCCGATCAGGACCAGGCCCGTGCCGGACGGCGCGTACGTGTTCCACGCGCGCCTCAAAGAGATGTCAGCATAAGGAAGGGGCCCGAAAGGGCCGAAGCCTGCCGGGGCAGCGGGATTGTCCGAAAGGGTTACCGCTACCCCGGAACACAAAGGGCTAAGGAAGGAACACGGGTGGGTTTTAGTCAGTAATAGTCTGACACTCCCTTCTGCTCCACCCAGAGCGGGAGGGGTCATTGGATGATTTCCCATCCACAAAAAAAAAAAAAAAGCGTGGGCAGGTGATGCGATGCGAGGGGTTGGGTCGGGGGATCAAGAAATTTCACGCAGACGAAGTCACGGGCATAAGCTAGTTTATAATAGCTAGATACACATACAGCACCTAATTTTGGAGTTTATGTATTAAGGTGAACTCTACACTTACATAGCTGCTCAGCACTTGCAAAAATATAACCAAAGCAATACTTAAGACTATACCGACCGTACAGTGGCGCCCCCATCGTTTGGTTGGTTTTTTCATAAATAATCAAACGGATAACAGTGGCCACTATATTCCGTTTTAAGCATTATAATAAAACTAAACAATGTAAAACTACCGTTTCTAATAATATTAACGTATAATCTTGTGAAGTACAACTTAACGTGCTTATTTTCTGCATTTTCATTCTAAATTGTATGAAATAGCCAAACAAACGATGAGGGCGCCACTGTGCGGTCAGCATAGTCTTATGCTAAATTATTATTAAATTAATAACAATAAAACTTCTATTGTGTCTCATTCAGTGTCCTTCAACGGGCTAGGCATCGCGTTTCCATAAAAAACTTTCTTTACTTACCATCAAACGTGCCCACAGGTACTCCAAGAACTCCAAAAGAAGTACGTGCGCCTAGAGATGGCGCTGCAGTACTCGTTCTTCGACAACCAATCGCGGAGGCCCATGATGGTGACGCCCATACAAGAGACGCCGTCGCTCACGCTGTCCGAGAGCGACATGCAGGTGGCCACGGACGACGAGCCCGCGGAGAACGGACACGCTGAGGACCCGCTACTGCACAGGTACTGCAGCAGCCTTGACTGCTCCGTTGGTCTCGAAGTTGCAAGCGCGACTGCTCAGGCAAAGTGTTATTGGGTTTTCCGGACTTTGGACGTTGGCGGTTTAATACCCCCGTGCCTCGGTGTGCACATGTCACCGTTGGTCCTACACAGATCAGACTGTCAACGTTCTAAAAATTACGAGAATTACCCCTCTGATCATCATCATCTTAAAATTTTGGGGTCGACTTCCAGTTTAACCGGATGCAAGTATTTTACATGGAGAGACTGCCTATCAGACCTCCACAACCTAGTTACTGGGTAACATGATACCTCTTGTTTAGACTGCTTGTCTGCTGCGTGACTTTGAGAATTAATGTTATTATTGAATCAGAATTTTATTTGCTATGAATGTAAGTACAGATATAAGATGTTGCACATAAATTAAAGAGATCGGCTCATGATGAATGTATTCTGAGTTATTTTAATGTTTTCGTCCTTGTCAAACTCATTGTATGTACCTAGATTATAATTGGACGATATGGTCTCCCATAAAGCGCACTCTTATGTGTGTTCTTGTGTACCCTCTGATGGAGATTCAATAAATAAATAAGAGTTCTTATTTAAATGTTTTTCTTTATTTCTAATTTGAAGGTTAAAAGAACAAGAGTTGGAAGGTTCCGACAACGTGTCGACGTCGAACGACGAACTGCCGACGGAAACACACGAGCCGCCGTGGGAGGACCCGCTGCGGTGCCGCGTGAGACCCGAGCGCATCGACCGCAGCGACCGCGACCGCGACCGCGGCGACCGTGACCGCGACCGGGGCCGAGATCGCGACCGCGGCGACCGCGACCAGCCCTCCATGGACATGCCACTACCTGTCAGTATTACGGTATTTTTCAGTCAAAGTCAAGAATTTCAAAAATGTTTTACAATAAAATCTATATTTCAAGTGGTTGTAATCTGAAGGTGCAATAGGCTTGTCAACTGAAAAAATCTAATTAGTCCGTCAGTTAGATTCTCAAAAAATATTTGACCCGTACATTTTCTTTTGTTACGTAAACCAACCTTTTAAAATTCCCAATACGTCACACCTTGGTATTTTTAGTGCGTTCTGACGTCACGAGCCCCCACTCCCGAGTTTTGATGCGTTTTATCTTTGTCAATGGCCTCGATTCTGTTGTTCACAAACTAAACTTAATTTAAGTTCAGTGCATCTTTTTCTTTCTATTTTATTATGAAAAGGACAGAAAATAAATATTAGTTTAGTCCTGTCAAATTAGTCAGCGCCTGACGTAAATTGACGTATTTTTAGTAGCCAATTTTTTAATCACGTCTAAACTTGTCTATGGACTATCTAATTTGACAGGACTAAACTAATATTTATCTTCTGTCCTTTTCTTAGTGAAATAGAAAGAAAAAGATGCACTGAACTTAAATTTAGTTTAGTTTGTGAACCACAGAATCGGGGCCAATATTCATTGATTTACAAAAACAAAAAATACGCGTCCATTATTTTCCAATACTCTGACGGACTAAATAGATTTTCAATTTATTGATAGTGTCGACAAGCCTATTCTCGTAATTTTAAGAACGTTCACAGTCTGATCTCGGTCTCAATCTGTCAAAAATACCTTCAATTTCCCTACATTTCTGATAAGTTTTTGACATTGACTGTCGCTGAGATGAGATTGCGACTAGATTTTGAACGGTTTTTATTACAACAATTGGCCTTCTGAATGTGTAACAGAATCAGCGCTGGTTTTGAAAGAATGAGAAAATTTATTAATACTTTATTATTTCAGGATCCCACGATATGTTCCGGACTAATGCATCCAATAGACTTCAGTAAGTAACTGTCAATTAAATAATTATGTGTTACTTTTGCCTGCTTTTAGGGTTCCGTATCCAAATGGCAAAACTTAAACTCAAACTCAAAGCATTTATTCCAATTAAACCATTTCCAGGCACTTTTGAATTGTCAAAATTAACTAGTCGGTCAGTTAGTCAGAAAGTTAAAGCTAGTTGCCCGTTTCAAAACGTAGATCTCTTGGAGAAGAACGGGCAAGAAACTCCAAGGACACTCTTTTAAATCAAGATATTACAAAACTGGGAAACGAGTTTTATCTTTGGTATGATAAATCGCTGTAAAACATTGTCCTAATGGGTACGGAAGCTGTAAAGGTATTTAAAGTTATGTTATAACATTTAAAACAAGTTTTGGAAAAAAAAAGTCACAATTTTGACCTTCAATATCTCTGTAACCAGAAGTTTCCCAAGGTATGGTCCAGTACAAAAATATGATCACAATGACTGGGACTACAAGTGACTCGGCTTCGTTAAGGGCTCTTTCAATTTAGACGTTTCGTGCCGGACTGCTGCGGCGCCGCAGCGGTGCGGTTGTCGTACTGCGTACGTCTAGTCGATGTTTTCCATACAACGTATGCACCAAACGCGCAGTGCGGCGCCCGCGCCGGTGCCGCGCACGCACGACAGCAGGACGGCAACGTTGCAAATTCTAATTGCAATAATCTGTCTAAATTGAAAGAGCATTAAGCGTCTTTTAAGCCCGTTATCTTTCCCCGGATTTTGGCTCGCTGCCTTAGCATCCCTAACTGTCGGCTCGCGCAGGCCAGGTGGTGAGCATCCCGGGCTGGGTGACGCGCGGCGCGGGCGCGTCCACGCACCACGAGTACGAGCTGCGCATCGTGCTGGGCGACTGTCGCTGGCTGCTGCTGCGCCGCTACCGCCGCTTCCGCGACCTCTACCTCAGCATGCGCCGCCTGTACGGCGCCAAGGTGAGCCATGCAGCCGAGACCCAGCACGTATGAAAGAAAGAAAGAAAGAAAAAAAAAGTTTATTTGGACACATTTCGTGAAACACAAAAACTAATTAAAAATAATGTTGCAAACAACAATTGTGTGTGCCTCACGGCTGCGCCAAAAAGGTTCATTTCAGCATAATGCCAGACAGATGCTGTCTGTCGCTGGTTTTCTAATGAACCTTAGGGGACAAGTGACGGGGAGTACACACAGTTTCAACATACCTTATACATACTTTTTACCCTTATAAATAAATTAGAAAACTGTGGGTTGTTTGAAAAACACAAGAAATAGTAATAATAATAAAAACTAAGATAAAAAATTTACTCATTAATATTTGATTTAATACTAGCCGAAGAAAGTGACGTACCTACCTTTATAAAAATAGATGAAGTAGGCACGTATGACAAGAAACCAGCAGTGCTATTCTATAAAAATCTGACCGTGATAACTTAGGTGAAGTGAGCGTGAAGTGAGCTGTCATTCCACATGCAGTGCGATTCTGTAACCATCTCACCGTGAAAATTTAGGTGAAGTGAGCGTGGAGTGAGCTGTCAGTGTCATCCTGATGCTAGGGATTAGTACTCTTGACAGCTCACTCTAAGCTCACTTCACCTAACTTTTCACGGTGAGATTTTTACAGAATCGATCGGCTGATGTTAAGGATCGCCCCTATTGATAGCTCACTTCACGCTCACTTCACCTAAGTTATCACAGTGAGATTTTTACAGAATCGATCGGCAGCTCAACTCTAGGAGCGGTTTCAGAATAGCGTTTTTCAGCATTAATGTTGCGGCATAATGTCAATACCGCAGAATGACATTCATTTTTACATGTCATACCGAGTTAAAAAGCGCTTGGTAAATTAAAAAAAAAAACTTTTCGTAGGGAAAGTTGTTTGATATGATGAGTATAATCATTTTTAAGTCATCATCATCATCATCTACCTAGCCTTTTCCTAACTATGTTGGGGTCGGCTTCCAGTCATAATAAAAATCAAACCAAATCATGAAAATCATGATCATCATGTTTAAGTATCGGTCACTAAAGCGCGATGATCAATTCGACACCTCCATGCAATAACATCGTAACTCACTTTTTGTGATTTTACAGAAGAGCGATTTTAAAGTTTGAAAAATTATAGCAAACTCAAAACACCCCGTACAATTTTTGAAGCTGGCTCTATTTAATATAGTTTAGGCGGACTATAAATAGGTATGGTTAAGTTGTAAAAGAAAAATTGTTTTCATGGGTTTTCATGACTTACGTGAAAAACAAAACAGTGAAATGACATATAAGTTACGAGGACAAACATTGTATGTCTGAGTTACAATTTATTTTTTTTGTAGTTTAATTTATTTTTGTGGTCAGATAATTGTAACTCCAAGGTGTTAAGTTACATAAAATGTTTGTATTTTAGAAACGAAAGGGAATAGAATTACAATGATAGTACAGAAAAAATGCATTTTTTTTTACATAACAATGCCGTTGTAACTGAATTTTTGGAAAAAAGTGAGTTACGATGTTATTGCATGGAGGTGTCGAATTATCGTGCGTTTTCTGTATGAGAAGCGTTTACCTTGTAAGAACAATAATAGGTTGGTATTTTAACCTGGGTAAAATAAATTTAAATAACTAAATGTTACGCTTGTAATTCCCGAAGGATTACGCAGAGTGGTACACCTACATTTCGGAGTTATTTTTAAGCTCCATGTTGTAGGTGCGAGGCTATTGTCATCAATCTGGCGGAAATCCAGACTCTGGGCTCTTGGAAAAACAGTTTGCCCCACCCTAGAATCGAATCCAGGTCCTCGTGTTAGGCAGTGCCTTTCGCAACCACTAGACCAATGTGGCAGTTCTTATGAAAATTTTTAGTTAAAGTTCCAAATTCTAATCACATTATTGACCAGCGGGTTATATTGAAATTCAGTACAATATGATTGCCGGGCTAGACATGATCTGAATGAATCTCTTTAGGCTAGGCTTGCATGAAATAATAGAGCAGAAGGCTGGTTCCCGTAATTAAAAATGTTCAATATCTAGACGTAATCTTATGTCAATGACAATCAATGATAAAAACTTGTCAAAAATATCTATAATTTCCCTAAAATTAGAGGTATTTTTGTAAGATTGAGATGAGACTGTGAAGTTCTTAAAATTAAGAGAATCGGTCTTCTGGTGGAGTGCCTTAGCAACGCTTTTGCGCAGTAGGCCAATTCTGCTAATTTAAAACGTTCAAAATCTAGTCGCAGTCTCATCTCGGCGACAAACAAATGTCAGAAACTTGTTAAAATGTAGGAAAATTAGGCTCTAGACAGGCGGACCGCATTTCAACTGCAATCCAACCGCAAATTGCAGTTCAAGTGCAGTTTGAATGCAGTTGACACGACTGTAAACCGTGTTAACTGCATTCAAACTTTTGGATTACAGTTGAAATGCGGTCCGCCTGTCTAGAGCAGGGATCCCCAAACTATTTTGGACAAGTGACCCCTTTTCCAAAATAAACCGTTACCTCAGACCCCCATGGCTAAATTACCTACTTTTAAGATCAACCCCGTCGACCCCCAAAATCAGTTTTCGTTTATGTCGATCCAAAAGTGGTTGATTCCAAAAGTGGTATTCCTTAACTGATTCCCAAAGACTATTTTTGACAGATTGAGACAGATCAGACTGTGAACGTTCTTAAAAATGAGGAGAATTGTCCGCCAGGTGTCGTGCATCCCGTTCCCGGCGCGCACGCTGTGGGCGGGCGAGGCGGTGGCGCGCGCGCGGCGGGGCGCGCTGGAGGGCTTCGTGCGCCGCCTGCTGGGCGCCGCCGCCGCCGACCCGCGCTGCCCCTTCCGCCAGCCCGACCGCCCGCTCACGCGCGACGCGCTCGTCAGCTTCTCGCCCTTCTTCAGGAAGGTAGGTGGACCCGACGCGATTGAGCCTCACTTTCAACCTCAGCACCCACAGAGAAATAACTTGCAAAGGGCTTTTAAGATCCGTGGCATACCTACCCTGGCTGCCATTTAAATTTTTTTTCAAAATCTCTGTGACGCATAATACCTATACAACGTGTAACGTTAAATGCGCAAAACCTCATACACCCCAATTAGAGCATTGTGTTAAAAGCATAATACAATGACCAAAACTATTTTCTTTTAAAGCTATTTTTACTAAGAAAATCGTGTTGATCCTAGTATTCGTTTATGCATTCATAATTGAGTCTTTTTGCCTTGAAATAAGACTTATTTTCTTTGGCTCAATCGGCGGGTAGTATGGCAAAATACATAATTTTTGAAAAAAACCTATATTAAAAATTACTGAAATCGATTCAGTAGTCAATTATGAACAAACTATTTTCAGGTTTTGCGCATTTAGCGTTAAACGTTGTATAGATCGATAGCCAACAGAAAACATTATAAGTCCCGTATTACAGAACGTCACTCAATACTCAAGCATTACTTAAAACTAGTTTCAACCAATCAAATGGCCTGAATCTAGTTTTAAGTAATTCTTGAGTATTGAGTGACGTCCTGTCATACAGGCCTTAGACAGCCACAAGATTTCAACTCAGCCTATCGCAGTCCACTGCTGGACATAGGCCTCTCCCAGGCTGCGCCACAACACCCTGTCCTCCGCCTTCCTCATCCAGTCCATTCCAGCCACTTTCTTTAGGACGTCCGTCCATCTAGCTGGGGGGCGTCCTACACTACGCTTGCCAATACGCGGTCACCACTCAAGGACTCGTCTGCTCCACCGGCCATCGGTCCTTCGACAAACATAGCCAGCCCACTGCCACTATGCAAGCTATGTCGATAACTCCGGTTGTTATCCGGACAATTTCATTCCTGATTTTATCCTTCAAAGAGACTCCGAGCATAGCTCGCTCCATAGCGCGCTGAACGACGTTGATATTGTGGACCAGACCGACCGTCAGTATCCAACAAGATTTACACAAGTTCAAAAAATATGTCACGTAATCAACTTCAAAAATATGTCACGTAATCCACTTTAAACGTTAATATCTAGAAAATGTGACACTTTACGGGGTTTGATCTCATAATGGTTTCTGTTGGCATTGATGTCAGCTATCGATCTATACAAAGTGTTAATGAAATAACCCAAAACCTCGGACACCCCAACCGATTTTTATATTAATAAATTGATATGACATATAATTATTTATTTTCAAAAATTATAGTAAGAGATATTTGTAAATGTTGTTGTCGCGCTACTTCTTACAGATTCGTAGCTCTATCGCCTTGGCGCCAGCTCTAGCACCCCCTCTCCTCACCCTCGCCCGCGCTGTTTGTTTTCATTGCGTTGGACAGTAGCGTACAGCGTCGTTAAAAAATATTAGACACGGCATGACAAATAATTATTTTTTGGAAAAAAATAACCCATATTAAAAATTATTGTATTCGATTTTGCTGCCGATTCTAAACAAACTAGTTTCAGGTTTTGGGTTATTTCATTAACACATTGTATAGGTCGATCTATATAGGGTGACTGGTAATTAGTGACCGATACCTAAACACGTGATTGTACTCATGATAACAAACAACTTTTACTATGGGACCAAACCTGAAATTGTGAAAAAAAATCTGCTGTTCAGTCATTTATGTTCGCCTAACTGGTCAAAATGTAGGTACTGAACAGCAGATATTTTTTCGCGAATTCAGGTTTGGTCCCATAGTAAAAGATGTTTGTTATCATGAGTACAATCACGTGTTTATGTATCGGTCACTAATTACCAGTCACCCTATATAAGTCGCTATTTTGAAAAAATATAAAAATGGCGCGACAGCAAGTATGCAAGACTCCATATAAAAATCTTCAATCCCCTTTACATAACTGTCAACTTTGGGCCGACCAATGTCATCATTCTCTTGCTTTTATCCCAATTTACTTGTAATCTACACAACAAGTATTTTACTTCCATACTTCTCTATCAGTCGTCATCTCGGTAGTCACACCCTTTCTAACCATTATCATCTTTCACACAGTCCATCCATCGTTTTTTTGATCTTCCCCTATTCTTATAACCTACATTCATCATACAACAAACTTTACACAATCCTTTCACACTAACCCCCTTACTAATAAACGTTGTATAGCGTTTGTATAGTTACACAACGCTTTGTCTTCTTCTTTCGAAAGTCAAATTACTGACGACTGATCTTTCAGCACCGATTTCTCTCTTGAGAAATCGGTGTGTATTCATCTGAAGGCCAATTCTCATAATTTTAAATATTCAAAATAAACGATGTGGCGCGCAGGGCGTGTTCGAGAGCGGCAAGTGCGGCACGGGATGATGTCTGGCCGAGCTCGCCACGTGGCGCGCGCTGGGCGGCACGCTGCGCGGCGTGCTGGCGGCGCTGGGCGCGGCCGCCGCGCTGCTGCTGCACGCGGTTGCGCTGCTGACGCTGCTGCTGTACCGCGCCGCGCGCCGCCGGTAGCCACACGTCGCTGTACGCGGCTGATGACACCACCGCCAGGAAGCCCGTGGAAATTCATTTTCCTGCGTTTTGTAAGGGTTTATCAAGTTGTATGTTGATCAAAATATCATTGGCGACCGTTAAGTTTTTCAAAAAAAAAAAAAAAAAGATGGTAGCCGATTCTCAGACCTACGGCACTGAATATGCATATAAAATTTTATAAAAATCGGTCAAGCCGTTTCAGAGGAGTATGGTAACTAACACTGTGACACGAGAATTTTATTAGAAGATAACCATCATAACAACTCTCGAACTTCAAATTACCCTATCAAATTACTATTTCATGAAATCATGATATTTGAGGAAACTTGACAGTGACATGCAATTTGCAAAAACGAAAAGAAAATTTGAATTTCGCGGGCTGCTTTAGCGCATCCTTCTTAAGAAAACCGTTTTAGAAGAAGTTCGGTTTTGTAGAGCGTCGTCTCTGTCACTAATACGTGTGTGACAGTTTCTGTCTCGCTCTATTTGCCTTGTTATCGGCCGCGTACCATATACGTAGTAACCCAGGGGTGTCCTTTATCCTTCTCTTTATGTATTATCCGGCGAGGTGTCTCGCAGACTAACGTGCAATTCGAGCCAATTTTAATGTAGGGTAGTTTTTTTAATAGTTAATTTTGACGCGTGTTAAAGTGGTATTCCAACTGCTGAATATAACAACAATGTAATGCTGGCATATTTGTCTAATTTATCGCGTTATTTCTCTAAAACAAAGTGAACTTTATTACAATAGAAATAAAGTATTTTTTTTTACTACACAAAAATTTTGACAAATGTGCCAAGTGAAGTGCCGGCATCACGTATAAGTCTTCCATTGCGCATTTGTTTTTGCTCGAACTCATTGATACGACCAGTTGTGTTCATTGTTGAGAGGACTTTTTTAAATATCGACCGAATTATGGCCTACTAGTAATAATCACTGAACTTCTAACGTCCCCATTTCAAGTAAAATATCTACCATTTTGGTAAATTTAGGGTTTTTCGGTAGAAAATATGAAATTGTGAAAAATGGTCGATTAAAATCCTAATACTTATTAAATTATAATCAGTATTTGTCTAGAAGACAGATTCATAATAAAATTTTAAAGGGAATTTCCTAAAAATTAAATGGCTTTATTATCTTTTTAGTCTGCGAGACGCCTCTAAACACAATTTTGTGTTTGCCAATGCTAAGCCATCAAATAAAAATAGGATTAGTTTTCACCAAGACCACATTAACTTATCTTAGACTTTGCGCAGACCGTAAAGGAGCACAAAGTAGAGGATTTCTGATGATATTGAATAGTATACACTTATTGCCATTGCAATAAAGAACAAATTTGTATGAACATCAAACGCCTATTGGCGTCTTAGGACGAACTCATTTGAACTTAAAGCAACTGAAAATAAGGTATCTTATTGAATGTCATGAAAAATGTTACTTTGTCTCTTCTTCGGTCTGACTTGCGCCTCAATTGAAGTTAAGTTAATTATACCGACACTAGATGGCGTGAATTCAATCCTATTTTAATTTTGATCGCAATGCATAGTTTCTATTTTGACTGTATTTCAAACATAGTTTTTTATAGTTATTCCATTTTAAAAAGACATTGTTTTATTTGAATATTTTGATAATGTGTTCATTTCTGATGTGTTAAGCAAAAATGAATTTGATCTTATAGGTTGGTTTTATTCTGAATGAATATTATAGTTTTTTTTTACGTTTCAGATAAACTTTTTTAATGGTTTTGGCTGATGACTGGGGTCGTGAAAAAGTTGATTAAAGGTATAATTCCGAGGCGACCGGAGACCGTAGCCTCTTTGTCGCCATCTATAGACTCGTTTTCATAGAGTTACATAGAAAGCAGTAGTGTCGCTACGGTATGTCATTGCTATAAGTCGATTTATTTAATTTGGGTCTATTAAAGGTGAATCTATAAGTGTCGTCATGTGACTCTTAAAAGCATAGACATAAGGTTTAAATTACAGTGATGTACTCTCGAAATCACATAATATTGAGCCCCAGTCATCAGGCAAAGACTAGTTAAAGGTAAATTATTAAGCGATGGCACTATTCTATGCCAAACTTTCCTAACCGCTGTCATAAGACGTTAGAGCGGGACCACAAGTGACTCAGTAGAGTTTTGATGAGCAGTGCTAACAGCCCCGACTTATGGTCGTGGGTTCGACCCCAGGCATGCGCGGTGAAGGAAAACATCGTGAGAAAACCGACATGTCTTAGAACCAAAAATTCGAAGACATGTGACATATCGACTGTGAACTGGCAACCGGTTTTATCTCAATTTTATGAAGATTTCACTTTTTAATGCCATTTTATACCATTTAACACTCCACATCGTTACAAGAAATTCTAACTCAAATACATTTAAATTTGGCGCCAGGATTGACTTCATTCAAAAAGTCCTATGTTTGTTCTTGTGTTGATTTATATTGTCTTATCTCAATTTTATATTGGAAGGAAGCATTATTATAATGTTACTTTTGTTTTTAATTACATGTACAATAAAAATATTTAAAAACTACGTATTTTTATTTAACACACGAGATGCTGTATAAATGATGCTAACATGTTTTTTCTTCGTCCTGTAAAGTTGTCAAAATTGAGATAGTACAGTCAACAGCAAAAGTAGATGATGAAAATCAGAAATTCAATACTAATTAACGGACGGAGTTCGCGTCAGAACTGTGTGGCGTCGAAGTAGTAAATGTTTGGTGTAATTTACAATCACATAACGACACTTCTACGCCACACAGTTCTGACGCGAACTCCGTTCATTAGTATTGAATTTCTGATTTTCATCATCTACTTTTGCTGTTGACTGTACTTGTTGCCAGTTCACAGTCGATATACCAACCCGCAATGCCTGCGTGGTAGATTACAGCCCACTCCCTCTGAGAGAGGAGGCCCGTTTCCCAGCAGTGGGAACATTATAGGCTGATTATACTTATGCTGTGTAGAGTTTTTATTACAAATCCCGTACTCTGTATTCACCATCTCACTCGCACGTTTTGTGACCATATACAGGGTTATTTGTAAAACACCAGCAAATGATGAGTACAATGACCTCTTAAGAGGTTGCTGGTGTTTTACAAATAACCCTGTATATCATCTTTAGTATAGACAGCAATGAAGTGTGAGATACCTCTATATGATAAGAGTGTTAGAAAGAGAACGCGCTATACGGTATTAGAGCCATCGCTAAATAGACCTAAATAAATGGCACCATAAATATAAATGAATTAAATTATTATTATTAAATTAACAAATTGCGTCATGTTTGTAATACATCAGATAAACATATCGTTTTTATAATAATTGATGATATCTGTATATTGTGCAATGATTAGTTGTTAAGTTCGTTTCCGTTTCCTTCATTTAGAGGACATACCCCCCATCTTACAAATAGAGACACCTTAAAGGGAAACCAGCTGCATAAATATGTCAATAAGGCATAAAATGTCCATGTATTTATGCTTTTGATGACCCATAGAGAAAGAGTCAGTGAGTCAACTTCGTATAGCCACTAAAAATGTAATTTAGCTAAGATATTTACTCTTTGGAAGTTGATTCACTGATTTGTTTTACAGTGAACTAGTGTTTAATAGATTACTTTTTTTGAAATTAATGTCTTACTGAGATTTTGACCCTCAAAGAACCTACAAAATATTTATTTCCAATATTTTTGCCTTTAAAAATAAAAGGAAGGAATAAAATGGATTGAGAAAATATCGGCCTTAATTTAAATAGTTTACCAGAACCCGCGGGTAATAACAATAACGGTGTCTCTATATGTAAGAAACGTGTATAAAGCACCCAAATCGAGTAGTATATTTTTTTACGTGGCGAGCTCTAAAATGAGACCCTTTGCCTAGCACAGGACGGGCGAAGTTATAGATAATATATTTAGAGTTATATAAAATTGTACTGAGCGTATGATTCGTGTTTTTTATTTAGTAAGCTTAGTAACGTGCACAATTTTTAGTTTAATATTTTTAGTGTTATTGTTTTATTTTTAAAAACTAGTTGATACGCCTAATTTTGAAATTGTGCAGGCCTAAGTGTGATGTACACTCGCTGACAGTACCTAACACCTAATATGGATTTTTAATTATACAATGTGAAGACGACAATAAATAAAAACACTGGCATATGAATATTTTAGAATTCATGAATAAATCCTAAAAATTAAAAAAGTGATTTTTTCAAACAAACAAAATAGTAGTTATGAACTTCTGAGCCGACTGTAAGTTTTGCCAATCTTTGACTAAACTATTGGATATATTTGGTTGAATTTTTGTATGCAGGCTGGGAACTGCTTTAGAAGTTTAGATACACGAGGCTCAATTTATTGTCGTCTCCACCTTGTATATATAAAGACTGCTTCACCTTGGCAATGATTGCTATTCGTCACGTACAACATTTCCATAGATGAATTATTTCTAGAGCTGTATTTTGTTTTGTGACCTTACCTTCTTTTAGTAACATTTGTGTGCAGACGTTACTAAAATAGATTATATGTCCTGTTTTTCTATAGAAAATCGGTTAAAATCCAAACTTTTATCTAATTCGAAGGAGTTACTCTTCCCCTGCGTCCTAACTGAGAGCGACTGTCGCGCGAATACGCGTGCGTTTACCTGAATAATGACGTATATACGCGACATGATTGATCGAGCGAGTATGTCATGTGCCGTCCCACCGGACTATGAGAGTGAGGGAAGAGAGTGCACCTGTGTCTGCGCACACACTTATGCACTATAGTATCTCCCGCGCCGAAGACTAGTCTCCGTTGAGATTGGCCGCCATAGCCGAAATACAATCTGAAAGACAATTATTATTTTTATATCATGTTCACATAAGAGCTCAACTGTCAATTATTTTTTTACAATTACTTTTTCTATTGATACCGAGCTTGCCTAACAGCGAGGGGATAAACGAGCGCGACGCTCGCGTACTCACGCGATAGTCGCTTTCGGTTAGGACGCGGGCTTTGAAGGAGAAACAGGCCTCAACGCTCAAATTTACCTTCAGTCTTTGAACGTCACAAATCACATCGTTGATAGTAATTTACTCCAACTTTCTCCCCGTACTGTAGTGGTTTATGTGCTTATGAAATAAGAATGAGGCACACAATATAGGGTCAAATTAAATTAGCTAGCGAAACTCTGCAAACGTGATGGGTATCTTATACAGTGCCGGATTAGACCAGCGCGGGGCCTTTAGCAAATTCGATCAAGGGGCCCTTGGTTTGCTTTAGGTTATCAAGTTTATGGTATTAAATAAAAAAAACTTTTTTGCATTTAATTTGGGCAAATTTAGAAATAGTACTGTTCATATCGACTTCTCTGGAGCAAATCATATTCAGTTTTCATCAAAGTGAGATAAGACGTTCTACTCACGGTTAGCTCACGCAAGCTTGTAAAATTGCACTTCCAGAGCCTCGTGCTTCTTGCTTGCTGTCAATAATACTAGCCACATTAGCAATGCATCAAACTGCACTAATTCGTCGCCTAAGCTATCCTCCAAATCATTCGCGTAAGCACTTACGATAATTGTTTTTGTCTATCTCTTCTGTTGGAATAGATTTTAGCTATCGGAATATTCCAAAAACTCCAGTAATTTTATGATATGCTTTCATACATCTTCTACATATACATCTTCTGTCTAAACTGATATTTTTATGGTCAGAAAGTATTGTTGTGCGAGGCCCCTAAATGCGCGGGGCCCGTAGCATTTGCTACTCTTGCTACGTGGTTAATCAGCCACTGATCTTATATCTAAACACAATAAAATAAAAAATTTAAAAGATTTCGTTTTTAGGGGCAGCGACCGCCGGTAGTGTTTTACTTGAAGTATGAGTTGAGAAAATCCGTTTCCTTTTGTTTTATCGTATTTAGATATCGATACCTAGCACGGCTGTGAAGTTAACAACAAAAAGCTGATTGTTTCAAGTGATTACACTTACTGAGGTCGATGACCCTAACAAAAAAAAGCATCAATTTAATATCTTTTTTCTTTTATCATGTTTACATATCGCCACCCATCACATCTGCGGAGTTTCTCTAGCTGATTTAATGTGACCCTGTATAAGAACACAAAAAACAATAGTTACATTGCTTTCTATAATTTTCGAAAACTGACGTAACCAATTTGCATGTTTTTAAACTTCTTTTTTTTACCATGTCCCTGTTTAAACCCGTAAGTTGTAAGGTCTAAGTGTAACAAAACGGATTTCAAACGTAAATAACTTTCATAGACAATAAATACAATTTTATCTCTATAATAGATTGGCCATAAACCATAAATTATTGATATTTGGAAAACCTGTCAGTTTTCATCTTGTAGATATATATTTTTCTAATAGAATTCTATATCTAAAACGAATGACCAGTTTTTATTCAATTTAATAGATATTGGCCCCGATTCTGTTGTTCACATACTAAACTAAATTTAAGTTCAGTGCCTCTTTTTCTTTCTATTTCATTAAGAAAAGGACAGAAGATAAATATTAGTTTAGTCCTGTCAAATTAGACAGCGCTTGACGTAAATTGACGTATTTTTAGAAGCCATATTTTTATGACGTCTAAACTTGTCTATAGATTATCTAATTTGACAGGAATAAACTAATAACTAATCTTCTGTCCTTTTCATATTGAAATGGAAAGAAAAAGATGCACTATACTTAAATTTAGTTTAGTTTGTGAACAACAGATCTATCCATAAGGCTGGATTACATATGCTATGTTATATACATGTCGCAGATGGATTGTAGAATCCGCTGTTTTACAAAACAGCTCCGTTATGTAAAACAATTGAACAACGTTCAGCTGGATTGTCATTTCACTACGTTTTACAAAACTGCTAGACGTTAAGACGTAATGCAGAATGGCTTATCTGCAGTCACAATGAGCGTCTTTTTTTTTTAAACAACACACACTTTTTTACCCAATATTAATTTACTATTAGAACTTAATATATGGAGCAGCAGATTTTTTTTTTCACAATTTCACGGTTCTTCACGTAGTAAGAGTTGTTCATTTTCATGGGAACGCCTTCAAGTATCGTTCGTTTAACCTAACCCACTGTATATTCAAGACAACATACTCTTCCTGAAATCTGAATCGGACCACCCTGCATTTTTTCGAATAAAGATCGGTGACTTTTTTTCAAAGGCTTTAAAACTGCATCAACACTTTTTTTTTTACTCATCACTTATTACCTAAAATTCGAAGACATGTGACATTCGCCAACCCGCACTATGCCCGCGTGGTGGATTACGGCCCACTTCCTCTAACAGACAGGATGCCCGTATCCCAGCAGATGGAACATTATAGGCTGTTTATGAATTACTATTTTGATATTTTAAGCCTTTATACATAACGAGGACAGAGCACGGAGGCTCGATTTCAAAGTCCAGGAGTGTATTATGTAATTCTAGTTAACCACGACCTGTGACCCTCAAAAGACAATTTATTTTATTTTTTATGTCGCTATGGTTGTGATTATTATTTAAATAGCAAACCATTTCATTACTTTTCATTTTTAACTAGCTACTAGTTTCGTTACTTCATATTTAATGTATGTAGTTAAAGTAAAAAAAAAAACGGCCAAGTGCGACTCGGATTCGCACACAAAGGTTTCCCTACTACCGTACAATATTTAACACTGCATATTTTTATATGTATTTCAATTCAAGTGTCTATTGCGGTTCAAAAGATACAGCCCTATGACAGACGGACGGAGCCTTAGGAATAGGGTCCCGTTGGCACACTTGAATACGTAACCCTAATTTTTTTTTCTCTTTCAACTAACCATAACAATTTTATGACATTTTTAATTAATTATTATCTACCTACGTTTTTTAAAAGTTGGACAAAATATTAATAATATGATTTATACTATTAATCACTAACATTAGATAGTTTGCTAAAAGCAGCCTTGGAAAGTTATACTAACAGTATTTATTTAAATTGTATAAATATGAAAGAGTCATCAGAAGGCCAATTCTCGTAATTTAAAACGTTCAAAATCTAGTCGCAGTCTCATCTCGTCGACAAAAAATGTCAAAAATGTAGGGAAATCAAAGATATTTTTGACGGATTGAGACAGATCAGACTGCGAACGTTCTTTAAATTACGAGTATTGCCCCTCGTGTTATCTAAATACATCTTGCTTGCTTAAAGGTAATCAGACAAAAAATTAAAAAAGCGGACAAGTGCGAGTCGTTCTCGCACAAAAGGGTTCCGTATCACCGTACAATATCTGACACATTCTTTTTTAATACTTTGGTAAAAAACACGTTATATAATTTTGTTTTTTTTTTTTTACTAAACGGACGAACGGACAGCGGAGCCTTAGTAATAGGGTCCCGTTGGCACCCTTTGGGTTACGGAACCCTAAAAACCCAAGAACTCGGACATTATTGATTGATCACTTTATTATTATTTACTTATGACTGATTATTTCTACATTTCGCGACGGTACCGCTTCTGTGAGCTTTCAAATGTACCAGAAAGCCATTACGCATGCGTACTAGACTATCGTGAGCGCCTTCATAACGTCATCAATATTAATTTCTATTAGATAACTATTTTTATTTTGTTTTTAAATATGGATCTTGCAGAAAGCAATCATTATACAAAAAAAACAATATTAAGGGCCAGTTTTCCAAATTCAGTTGGTTAAGCATTTTGACGTAAGTATATACTTACTAGGCGAAACAGTCGTGAAAATAATATGATAACTAACAGTTTGGTGAAATTGACCCTTAATCTTTGTAACCGTCTCTTTTAGCCCAGTACGCACGGGCGATTTTTATCCCGCGGCGATTTTTTTCGCACACTGGATTTTCAAAGCTCTGCTAAGCGCCGAGAGCTGAAAATCCAACAGTGTGTTTTTTCGACGCGCAATGCGCTCAGTTGGATTCTCAATGTTCAGTTTAACACCGAAAGTTGAAAATCCAGTGCGCGATAAAATCATGCCGCGATATTTTTACGTCCGTACGAACGTGGGCTTTTACTGGTCGATAATCAGTACTGTCTTTTCACACAGGGCGAATTCCACCAATGAAATTAACACGATCAGCACATCTGAACAGCGTTCAAGACCTGTCAGTGATAATAAATTCAGTTTACATGTGATCGCGTTCAGATTCATTAGTGAAGTTCGTCCTAACACGATCTGTCTATAACAGACAGGTAAAATTTAATTTAAGTAGCTGAGTGCACTTCTTCAAACAAATCTATCAAGCTAACAAAGTTCTAATTTCAAGCCTAAACCAAGTCTTCTTAAGACTTATTTTCGCTGTGATCCTACACGTTTATCTGATTGTTATTTAAGTATTTATTTGACTTATGAGAAAAAAAAAATATCGGCTTATCTGCCAAACAAGAGTAGAATATAATGGCCTTGTAGATAGACCCAATAAATGTTTAAATGTAATACATTTTAATAAATATATTAGACAACTTTGAATGTGGACTCAACAGTACTAATATAGGCCTCAAGCCGAAAGCGCCAGGGTAAAGAAATTTCCCAAAGTTGTATTTGCAATTTGCAGGTCAGTGGCGGGTTGCACCATAATATTATGACCTGATATTGACCTGCAAATTGTGAAAAACGTAATCGTGAGCTTCCTTAGTGCATCCCCCTTAAATATTAGGTAATAACTGCAATGTTTCTTTACGGTTAAGCGGTTGTGTCACTGTTAGAATGATAGAGCGTCACTTTTCAAGTTGTTCTACTATAATAAGTGCATATATCAATATAGCTATTGAATTTTATTCAGGGCTTTGAAGAAAAATATTATTTTATTTTTAGTACAAATTTCTTTTTTTTTTTGGTTAGGAATATCTAAAGAAATGCTTGGTTAAAGTGCGTTCTCGGCCGATGTCATATTGATACATATGTATAATTTGAATACATTACATATATTTGAATATATATAAATTAATGAATGAGACAAATAGGCATTTTAATCTATTGCAGTTCATAAAAAAAATCTCAATAGAATTTGAGTAGTAATTTCTTAATAATTTAACCTGATAATCTAGCCTGTTGTATATTTGGTACTCAAATTGTTGGTTATTTATTTTTACAATAATATTCGATTTACATATTATTCAAGCAAAACGAAAATAAAAAGCCAATATTTCCTTCAATTTTGCGAGTCAAAGTTAAAATGTAAAAATCATTTATTTATTTGATAGTGATTAGTGAAGAATTTATTAAATAATAATAAATGAGAGTGTCTATTGATATTTTATTACATCACCAAGTAAGGCCTCTTAGTTAGAAAAAAAAATCGATGTCAATGGACAGCTTTTCCACTTTCTACATCACGTTGATTTATCCTTATTTAATAATTAATGAAAGTACAGACGCCAGCACATCGAGCTACCAGAAAGTTTCAAATTTTCCCAATCAACTTTGAACCTTATGCCTTAGCGATAAAGTTGAAAATCAATTAAATAAATTTGAAAGATTGTAGTAGCTTGATGTGATGGCATCTGTACAGTGTGTTCTGTGTATCAAAAATGTGCGTTTGAGTAGTGATTAAAGTTTTTTTATGGGACAGTTATTTTTTATCAATTTTTTTCGCGATTACGATGTTGGTCCCATGGAGAAAGTTGTTCAGTTTGATGGTCTGTACCTCATATTTGAATAAGAACACGCCTTTCTGATACACGTTGTTTATCAATACTATAGATCTATAATATATGCCTTTAATTTTCTTCGGTGTCCATTTACATCGATACGTATTTTATCGCGCATAAAACATTATATTACCTACATATAATGTAAGTTTTCAAATTTCAATGAAATATGTAACTAATGTTAATATATGAGTTTATTAAGTGTGGCGACTTACTGTTATTATTTTTATAAACTGTTAAAACTAACGGGTGCTTCGTAACATTGTCACAGGGTAGACTAACGACTATAGCAAAATTGTAATACCATAATTGGGTATTTGACTGTTTTTTTCTTTTTGATTTTCAACGCCTAGAAAAATTATAACCGAAAGTTTTTTTTTTATATCTTAAGAATGGAAATGGTATCGGAAGACGCAGCGTAGGCAGGCCTCCCGCTAGGTGGACCGACGACATCGTAAGAGTCGCGGGCAACCGATGGATGCAAGTGGCGGATTGTCGTTCGGCGTGGTGGTCTAAGGGGGAGGCCTTTGTTCAGCAGTGGACGTCTTCCGGCTGATGATGATGATGATGAAGAAATGGCGAAGTTGTAAGCGTTTTAATGTGTATGCTAAAGAGAGATAGCACTGGTACTGTCTGACGTCACAAGACAGAATCGCCATTCGGTACATCGTATTGTGAGACAAGGATAGAAGAATAACTTCAGAAGTTACTTCTCTATTTTTGTCCACCGATTTTATTTATTTTTTCACAGATCGGTTCTTTTTATTTAGATCTTTTAAATAAGTATGCAGTCATGTAAACAGGATCGATTTAAATTTGCCAGCGAAACTCCGCAGACGTTTGGCAATGATATCTAAACACAATAAAATATGATTTTTGTTTGGGTTCAACGACCGCTGGCAATGTAGTTACTTGAAATATGAGCTGAGAAAGTAAGTTTCTTTTTGTTGCGTCGTGTTACCCATCATGTCTGTGACACAAAAAAAAAACCATGTTTAAACTGATATTTCTAGTAACTAGCTAAACTGTTAGCTGTCGTAGATCCCAAAAAATATTTTTGTTTTATCATATTTAGGTATCGTTACCCATCAAGTCTGCGAAGTTTCGCTAGCTAATTTAATTTGACCCTGTATTTGTGTTACTAGTCAAATACCCTATGTAGCCAACGGGTAGCTTAGAGCACCATCTCGTATCATGTGGGATATAAATTAAAAGAAAAAAAGGTCAACAACTTATGTATACAGTAAGTCGTTGTACTAATAATAATATGGCGTTGTTGCATAAATGCGCGTATTTTTAATCTTAGCAAATTAATTGCATATTATCAAATTGAGAGAATTAATGAAACCTGAATGTTTACCAGCATAATGTAATGTAACAAATAAATTAGTTTTGTTAAGGATGAACAATAAAACAGGAATGTTTTACAAGATTTTGTTTTATTTCTTTATCAGTAACAGTAATATGATCTTATAATACATAGGATTTACGAAATATTCTTACCCCCTTACTAATAAAAGTTGTAGTGTCTTTATAGTTACAGAATGCTTTGTTTTCTTTCGAAACTCAAATTCCTCACGACTGAAAGAGAGAAATCGGTGTGTCGGTGTTCATCTGATATACTTAATACGTTTATTAGTAAGGGGGTAAAATGTAAAAGTTACCCAGAAACAGATTATAACCTTATTTTCTTTCAGAAAATATCCATAAATTAAAGCTATTGTAATATTAAAAACATTTCAACATCATCATCATTCATTTCATTCATAACAAGTTTTATTTGCTGTTTATATCTTTTCTTACCTAGCCAGGGATAATATTCAGAAAAGTATCCCTGGGGTTTCTCAAATAAAGAGCAAAATTAAAACACTGAATTACTATTAAATGCTCTAAAGGGGAAATGTCTCGTTTCATCCCTTGAAAAAAAAAAAAAAAAAAACGAGTGTGCTTATGACCACACGACTGAAAGTGAAACTTCTTTCGCTCCATCTGTATGTATATTTCATTTACTAGCTATAAGAGAAAGAGAGAAAGAAAATGTGCGCGCGCACTGCTCTCTCTTGCTCCTACACTGTGATACAGACAATAAGCCTGCAGTGTGCTTAGATATACGGAACGTATTTGGCTATGAGAGGAAGAGAGAAAGAAAATGTGCGCGCGCACTGCTGTCTCTTGCTTATGTCCCCCACTTAACTTCCGTTCGCCTTGCCCGATCACACTTTTCGTAACGCTTACGTCACGCGTTCGCCAGCTTACTCCCCAAGTCAAGCGTGCGTAAAGAAGTTTCACTTCAAAATTAAAATAATTCAACTAACTACAAAACTACATCGCGTATCACCTCAAAATCTCGTCCAAATTAAAGTTAGCGTAACACGAGAACTCGTTTGCCAAATTGTTTCTATGATGGGGTCGAAACTTGCACAGGTTCAGACCAAGGAGTTCCTTCACATTATCCTTCATGATAGCTCCTGTACACACAACTATTTTGTCCTTAGACATGAGTTTGATAGTCTGCGAGGTCTTGGAGATGCACTCTTCGGAGAGGAATGGAGGGTCAGCCACCACCAGGTCGTAGGAGCCCAGCGCTTCGGGCGGCAGCTTCTCGGGGTTGTTGTAGTCGTAGAACACGAAGTCAGGAGTGTGGACTTCGAAACGACGATCGTATTCAAGAAGGGTTACTGGAACAATACATAATTGTTAGGTGTTAGTTCAGCTAGCTTAGCGTTATATTTAACACTACAGTCTACGAATTATTACGATCGAGCAGAAAAATCGCCAAAAAAAAAGTTTCTTGGAGTGCAAGTGGCCATAGTAGTAAATAAATAAATAAAAATAAAATAAAGTTAAAAATTAAACAGAAACTTTTGGTTTATTCCCAGTCGTCCCCACCCCGTCGTCCCCACTGGGCACGAGTGGGAAAAAAAGTTTCGTTCCTCCCCAGTGATGACGATTGGAACTTTATATTTCCCACTCGTTCCGTTATAGAAATAGAGTCAAAATACAATAATGGGGATTTGATTAAGAGATTTCACGGATTGTTAAAATATGCCCAGTGGGGACGATGGGGTGGGGACGACAGGGAATAAACCAAACTTTTTTACCAGCCGTTTTTCTTGATCTAACAGTCTGCGAAAAGGCTTTGAAGGTCCATGGCGCACCTATAGTAGAAGTGCGCAGTGCTGCACAAGTGCACACTCCTACCCTATTTCAAGTTAAACAAATATCAACTTTATTTAAATGACAATTAAGTTGATTTTAGAGCGACTATTGAAAAAGTTATAAAAATGTTTGAAGTTTTAGCGTAAACTGAACTTTATTATGTAGGAATTAAAGTAATGTTTCCATTACTTCATATTTGTTTACATTTTTGGCAAATAAATCGCGAACGCAGATTACCTGTAATGCTTGAATGCCATTTTGAAAAAAAAATGGTGGCTACGCATGAATAAATTGATGACCACGTGACATCCATATTGTTTGAACTTGCTTATATATATATCTTGATGTATAAATGTTTGAAATAATCAAATACTTAGGCAACAAGATGTAAGCAAATTCAAACAATATGGATATCACATGATCAACTTTGAAAGTTAATATCTCTGAAACATGACACTACGGGGTTTGGTTTTATTATGTGTTCTGTTTGTATTGATGTCAGTTATCGATTTATATAGGTTAAATGCGTGCGTAACATTAAAAAAAAAATTGGGGCCTATTGGTATCCCAGGCTCCATATCTTCAATCCCCTTTCAAGTGTCTACCTACTACGGTTCAAAAGATACAGCACTGTGACAGACGCACAGACAGTGGAACCTTAGTACTAACACTTGTCACACTTGGATACAGAACCCTAAAAATCAATTTACATAATGGTAATATTTAAGTAAAAAAAAAATATGTGTACCTGTTGCTCTATCCCCAATCTGCCTCTTGAGGGGCACAAACAGGGTGGGGCAGGAGATGAGCGCCACCCTTCCCCCCGCGCCCACCAGCCTGTCTGCGACCTTCACTAGAGCCTGCACTGTAGCCTCGTCATACCAGAATTGACTCAGTTGCTGGAACAAAATAATAAGACACAATTTATTAATTTGTCAATTGTTTGTGGCTTTCTTAGACTGTAGGATTGCCATCCATCCGGACATATCCGGCTTTTTGGCTCCCCGTCCGGATTGCCCGGATTGCTCCCGTGTGCTATGTGATTGTTCCCATTTGTTCAGAATCTTCGTAATAAGGTTTTTTGTAGACAATAATAAAAATTTAAGTGCTGAAACAAGGCAGATTAATAAGCAAAATGTCCGGAGTATACTTTCAAGAAAAATTTTAAAACAGCCAGATTCAAATCTAATACAGCCTCAAAAAGATGTACGAACAAGAGATGTGATGTGTGTGTGTGTAATGTGTCTGAGATATATCAACAAGAATTAATTTGATTGTTTGCAATTTGTGTTCCATAATTAATTGTAGCTACAGTTTAGTACCCAATAGGCAATATTATGTAATATACTTATATTTTGTGGCTAAACATTGATACAAAATTTATCTTCCATACCCTTTCCCAACTTTCTTGAGGTCGGCTTCCAGTCTAACTGGAAGCAGCTGAATACCAGTATTTTACATGTAACAACTGCCTATCAACCCAGTTACTGGGCAAGACAATACCCCTTGGCAAGACTGGTTGTCAGACTTTCGGGCTTAGAAGATAGATCCAAGAATGGCAGCCAGGACCAATGACTTAGTGAGCTTTCCGAGGCAGGGAGGGATCTCGGTACCTATGTAAAGATGGTCAGCCATCCATGGACCAACCGCGACAAGCGTAGCTTAACCCGATCGATCGACCTGTGCGGCTGTTATTATTTAGCCACGAATGGAACAAACATTGTAGTCAATTAAAACAATTTTTGTTGATATATTCATCTTTTTGAAGCTGAGACTAATCACCTACCCAATTTTCGTCAAACAATATATTTTCTTTGAGTTTATCGTCAGCTTGCAATTTGTCGAGGATCTCCTGCCGTTTTTGCTGCTCCAAGTAGAACTCTTGCAGGGCTGCAAACGTCTCCGCAGAGAGGGAGGGGATGTCGTCATCACCATCCATGATTTATGGTGGTTCTCTGTAACTGAGAAAAAAACGTAATAACTATATTATTATTACACTATGTGGGTATTTTATTTAGTAAACAAATAGCATAGGTGATGGATGGTAACACCTACTTATAGTCTATTCAAACTAATGTTTCAAATTAATATTATTTCAAGTTAAACAAAATCAACTTTATTTTAATGGTAATAAGTTGATCTCAGAATGACTAGCACTATTGAAAATGTTATAAAAATATTTGAGGTTGTAGCGTAAACTGAACTTTATGGTGTAGGATTTAAAGTGTTATTCCATAAATTCATTTGTTTACATTTTTGGCAAATAAATTGCGTATGCAGATTAGATAATTTTTTTTGTAAGTATCAAAGATTAATTCAAGTTAGTTTTTGATGTAATTCATTCCATATCATCATCATTAGTTCTTCAAGCCCTAAGTAAGTATGATAACTACAGATTAATTAAATTAATACAGAGCTGATTGACAAACTTCAGTAGCAATAAACTGTTTTAAAACCAATTTTTAAGTCTTGTAATGACTTTATTTGTATTATGAAATGTTTTGAATAACATTAGAGCACCTTATGTAAATATCAAAATGTTGCAATGAACAATACTCATACAATTTCTGAAGAAGAATTCAACATTATCTAATCAACCTACATACTTTTAATGTCGTAATAAGTTAGATCATACTAAAAACCGAGGTGATCTACTGTGCAGCCTGTTCTAAACAATGCGTGACAGCTATAAATAGGTTAGTTTGCGCCCGTCCCCGCGGCCTACAATATATATCAACAATTTACCAGATAAAAATCACAAATACTGTGCCAGTGCGAAGTATAGCTTCAGAAATGGATATAGTTTAGTTTGTAAGTACTATTTCTTCATATATCATTTAGAATTTATAAGGTTTTGTGGAAAATTACTGTAGAAAACAATAAATAAAATCTAAAATCTAACCTCGAACTCGATTCAAGTTTTTGACATGAGTAAGATTATTGTCAAATTTGTCATTGTCACTGTCACTTATTGTAATGACAGTTTTTTTTTTAATATTATTTTAGTGGCCTAGTTGCTGGGACCTTTTAGCCACAAGTCCAATTATGACAGAAACGAAGCAAGATTGCTAGAATAAAAATATCTATCTTCTAGGTACAGAATGGAATCAGAAAACCTAAAAGTATTACGCTTACACGAAAATCCTCAATATTTGAAGCCATGTTGCGAGCTAATTAACGATGAGTGGCCACGCAGTGAGACAGCCCGGATGATGTCGCTCCAAGCATCCTGCAACAACCTGCCAACCAGTTTAATTCTCATCAACGACATGAAGCACCTCCTGGGACATTGTAAATTAACTCCAATACCCAGCATACCAGAAAGTTGTTTCATAGAAACTGTAGTTATAAGTAAAGCAATGCGAGGTAAAAAACTAGGTAGTTATCTTATGAGACAAGTTGAAGAATACTGTAAGAACGTCTTAAAATTAAGAATGCTTCATTTGTCAACGAAAGGACAGGAAAACTTCTATTCTAAATTAGGATATGAAATTTGCGCGCCAGTATCTATCTATGGCACTCGTAGTTTTAATAGTGAGCCAACAGACGTTAGCAATAAGATTCAAAATTCAGTGCCAGTAAATAGTATTACTCCAGCAGGTTCGCCACCTCCGCCGCCCCCACCGATGCCAAAACCTGAGAGTTTGGTAAACAATAATACATTGAAGTCGACAAAGACTTTCATGTTTAAGTATTTGCAAATATAGTTATTTTAGTTGACACACGTGTTTTTGTTATAATAATTAATAATATTATTTCATATTTTATGTAACCAATGGTTTTTCCTATATGACCGCGCCAAATAAAAGATTAGTGTGACATCAATTTCTAATCTATACCTGTCGCAGCCAACTGGTTGAATTAGCCGTTTAGTTAACCGCCTAGCATTTTAACTAAACGGCGGCCGTTCAACTAACGGCCAATTTATTCAATTAAAATTATAGTTTAGGTTGGAACTGTAACCAATCACGCACAAGCCGAATTGGTCGACCCCCGACCAAATGGGTTAGGTAGGTTCTAACCTTTTTTTATCGTGTATAAATGCTCATGCATTCTGCACTACCACGTGGAGATAGTAGGTACAGTTATGTGGGGCTCTAACCCACTAAAAGTCCACAGTGTCCTCCTCTTCCGCTTACGTCGGAAACACGGGCACGCATCAGCAGTCATCCGTGAACCCGCCGCGGCTGTCCGTCACCGGACCCTCCTCTGAAGAGTACTCCCCATCACCGGCGCACCAGAACACATAGCACGCCGTGACGACCCCAAGGACCAGAACACAGCACGCCGTGACCACCCCAAGGACCAAACCAGTACATGGGCGCCAGACGACCCCGTGTCTGGACACCCTTGGTCCCCTTGCGACGGGTCAGGTCATTGGCAGAGGATAGGGAGAGCGGCCAACGTCATACCAACACTCCTCCTCCCCTGCGGCACCACCGCGTCCGCCGACCGCGGAAGGTAGGAGAGCGGCGCACTGTAATACCGGCACTCCTCTCCCGCCGTGGCCTCCAACCCTCAGCCGCGATGCCTCCCATACGACATCGCGGCCCGCCTCAGTTGCGATGTCGCCCAAGCAGCACCGCAACCTACTTGTTGGTCGCTACGTCGTCGGCTTACCGGCAAAAGCCCTGACAAGCGGCCCCTCCTCGGGTTCCTCTTCGCTTCACCGTGGGTGACCAAGCCACGACTACTGAGCTTCCCCGCCTCGACAATGCGGGAACCCATCGGTTGGTCGGGGTGCCCTAGATAAGTTACCTACTGCGACCAATTCGGCTCGCGCGTGATTGGTTACAGTTCAGTTCTGGCTGTTCGTCGATAGGCCGCTGTTTAGTTAAAAGGCTAGGCGGTTAACTAAACAGCCATGGCTACCTCTGGCTACCTACCGTAGCCAAATGAGGGTGGCTACTGACTCTCAGTCCTGGCGAACAGTTGGCCACTGATTGAGGGAGGGGAAACTTACTTGTATACAAAATAGTGGCGGCTAGATTCACGCCAGGTCACCAGAGTCTCCACGTAGGGGCCGGTCGGTCGTGGCTTCGGTTCCAAATTGGCGACGTCGCCAGACCGTAGCCAAGTGAGTTACCTGCCATACATTTCAATACGAATTGTTTGGATACGTAGCCGGCAACGTTGCCATGGCGTCCCAGTGTGTTAGCGCCCTTAATCAGGGTTCAAAATATAAAGACAAGTTATCATCTGCCTGCCTTTTCCCAACTATGTTGGGGTCGGCTTCCAGTCTAAACGGATGCAGCTAAATACCAGTATTTTACATGGAGCGACTGCCTATCTGACCTCCACAACGCAGTTACTGGGTAATACGATACCCCTTGGTAAGACTGGTTGTCAGACTTTCGAGCTTCTGGCTACCCGTAACGACTGTCAAAGATCAACGAATGACAGCCGGGACCAACGGCTTAGCGTGCTTTCCGAGGCACGGAGGGGTCTCGGTATGTAAAGATGGTCACCCATCCACAGACCAACCGCGGCAAGCGTAGCTTAACCTGATCGATCGACCTGTGCGGCTGTTATTATTTAGCCACGGGCCCCTCTCCAAAATATAAAGACAAGTATAATTCGTAATGTTTTATTGATTATTTAATTAACATTGTAGATTAAAACTTGGCTTTCTCTATATACTCCATTGCTCGCTGCCTAATTTTGTCCACTTGCTCTTGATCTCCTATCTTCTCTTCCACTTCTATCCACTTTTTGAAGAGAACCTTCATCTTCCGTGCTGGCAACTTCTGTGATGTCATACGCTCCATTACTTGCCTATAAAACAAATAAAATACCTCAGAAAATGTGGCTTGTCGACTTTCATCATCATCTGCCTATCCTTTTTTTCCAATTATGTTGAGGTCGGCTGCCAGTCTAACCGGACGCAGATGAATACCAGTATTTTACATGGAGCTTGCCTATCTGACCTCCACATTCCAGTTACTGGGTAAGACGGTACCCCTTGGTACGGTCAAATTAGTCGGCGCCTGACGTAAATTGACGTATTTTTAGTAGCCAATTTTTTAATCACGTCTAAACTTCTTTATGGATTATCTAATTTGACAGGACTAAACTAATATTTATTTTCTGTCCTTTTCATAATGAAATAGAAAGAAAAAGATGCACTGAACTTAAATTTAATTTAGTTTGTGAACAACAGAATCGGGGCCAATGTTCTTTTTTTTGCATAATGAAATTTAGTACAACATTATAACACTCGTTTGGATGATATTATGGTTACTATGACACTGATTGTTTTAATGTTGGCAATAAGCTAACTGTTTCAGAAACTTTTATAGAGGACTAGCTGACCCCGCAAAACGTCGTTTTGCAAAAAAAAAAAAATAGATAGTAGCCGATTCTCAGACCGGACTGAATATGCTTATAAAATTTCATAAAAATCTGTCAATCCGTTTCTGAGGAGTATGGTAACTAACAATGTGACACGATAATTTTATATATTAGACTAGCTGACCCCGCAAACGTCGTTTTGCAAAAAAAAAAAATAGATAGTAACCGATTCTCAGACCTACCCGATATGCACACAAAATTTCATACAAATCGGTCCAGCCGTTTCGGAGGATACCATACTCCTCCGAAACGGCTGGACCGATTTGTTGTTTTGACTAACACTGTGACACGAGAATTTTATATATTAGAAGATAGATAGATAGCATGGGTGTAGATAAATAAATAAATTAACTGACCTGACGTGTTCGGTGTCCTTGTTCTTGAGCAGCATGTCGACGTAGGCGGCGCACACGTCCACGCGCGCCGGGTACACCGCCAGCACCTGCTCGAACAGCGCCTCCGCGCGCTCGCGGGCGCCGCCGCGGCTCTCCAGCAGCGCGAACTGGACTAGCACCGGCACATCTGTCGACAAACACACCCACGTTACAATACCAGCCTGAAAAGCCTCGTACCCACGGCTCATTTTTTTTACGCACATTAGATTTTTAAAGCGCTGAAAGTTGACAATTATTTTAATGACGCGTTGGGATTCGTTCTGTTGGATTCTCAATGCTCGGCTCAACATCGAGAGTTGAAAATTCAGTGAAAGATAAAAAAAAATCGCCCGATTCAAACACTATGGCGGCTCGGATATTGAGGCGCGCGAGTCGCTGCGCAGTAACAATTGCAGACGTCACTCTCCTCACGACATTTTCCTCATTTCTCCGTAACACATGCCCATACCACAATCGATATCAGTCACCAATGCCACTTTCAGAGTTCCTCTTATTTACTCGCGTATTGTATCATTCGGTTCCCTACAAAACGGTTGAGCTGGATGGTGCTGATCCACGCGCCATGTTCGTGAACGGGCGCCGTCAGCTGGGAATGGTCATCTTTTAACTGCCAGGGCTTATTTTAAATCTTACGTTTTGACTTGTTTCTTCATTTAATTTTTTTTTACATTGTTTTCACATCTCAAGCAGCAAGAATAAGGTATCCAGGATTTTGTAATACTTTGATTTAAAAGTAACCTTGAAGTTTCTTACCCGCATGGAAGTAAATATATTCTATTTTATAATACTAAATAACTTACGTTCTTTCTTCTCGAGCACGGAAATTGCTTTTTGCATAACCTGAAAAATAAAGAATACATTAGAATATTGAAACCTGTAAAATCTACTGACGAACAAAATTTCTTCTCGTAAAAAGAAGGAATCAGTTTTTTTATTGCTGAATGGGCCAGCTCTTGACCCCCATCACGCCATGGATGAGGCCTATGATGGAACGAGCGTGCCCAGAAGCTGCCTGTTCTCTGCCTGACCTCTAACACACTGGGACGCCATGGCGACGTCTAACTATGGAAAATCGAGGTCTGTTTCAGATCAAAAATCGATAACTTCTTTATTTTTCAAGAAAGACGCTTGAATTTTTGCACATATGCATAGAGTATTAAATAAAGCTTTAGATAAAATTCAGATGCTATCATTTTATTAAAGTATAAATATTAAAATATATATATATTCAAGAAATGGTCTTTGTTTATAATAAGGACTACACTACCTATTTATATTGTGTATAAAAATGTATAATTAAATTAGTTTATTATAAAACAATAGTAATATAACTCTTTAATATTTAAATAAGTAATTAAAATTGTGATTACAAATATTTATCTCATAGAACATTTAAAGTTACGAAATTTCTAAGTAAAATTAATACAAAAAAATAATATGAAGCATAATGTACAATTGCTTAATTATATTTGGTGAACTTCGGGATCCAAAATGAGTTCGTTCACTTTTAAAAGATCTAGGGTGTTTTCATCGAATGCTCGAATGACTTCACATTTCTGCTAAATGTTTTTCTCTGATGTGTAGAGGAGATTATGAAATACATCCTCATTTGTAGCCGTACGAGAGCACTTCCTGGCATAATGTAGCCGAAATTTTTTATAATCCTTACTGCGGGATTTTTGCGCTTCTTCTGAAAGTTGACGATTACAAAATGCTTCATGATACTTTCACCGTGAATTAAAATTGTATGTATTTCCATACAACGAATCCAGGCATGCAATGTAGAAAGTCCGTAGGTCAGTGGCGGACTAACAGGGGGGCGGGAGGGGCGGCCCGCCCAGCGCCTCCGATCTTGGGGGGCCCCCAAATGCCACCGCGTTCCCCTGATGAAATCCTAAACAAGACTTTAAAAATGTGCTTAGTTCTTACATAATTTCATCAAGATCAAACACTACTACAGCCATCTAGACTTTTTACGCGATACTACAATACTAATAAGTATTAATTAAAAATTATCTTCGATCTACAATGGGTCAAGAGCGACTGGTTAATCTAGCCGTACTTTCAATAGAAAGAAAAATTACCAAAGAAATCGATTTCACAGAAGTTATTGCGCTACAAAAAATAAAAAAAAACTATCTTTGATTTTTTTTTTGTCGATCGATTCGTATTTTGTTTTCCTTACCCATATCCATTCCATATTGTAGGTATGTATGTTTATTTAGTCGAAATAATTTAATTCGAATTTCACTTGCCAGATTTTAACGAAATAAACATAAAAAACGATTTTTTTTTTAAATCTGGGGGGCCTCATTCAGCTTTGTCGCCCCGGGCCTCTGGCGGGCTTAGTCCGCCACTGCCGTAGGTATTGATATGAATTTCATTTGCCTTAATTTTTCCACGAGATTTGCTTCTATTCCTTCTCCTATTGAATGTAGTCCCTGAACAAAGGCATCGTAGATGTGTTCCAAGCCATATTCACTAGGCAGCGCAGTATTTTTTCTTTTTTTGGTTGATTCTGACGAGTCCCCATAAGAGACAAAGGGTCTTCCGCGTTTCCCAGAAGAAGTAGATGGAGTCAAATCAGACGTTACTTCGTCCGAGTTTGGTAAACTTACCAAATATTCTGAATCCAATCAATTGCTGTTCTTTTTTTAAAAATGAATCCTATTTCCTCGACGCTTCTGCCCATCGTCTATTAAAGATGGGAATAAGATTCCTTTGAATATCACTGATAATAAAACAGATGTTGTTTTCAGAAACATCTCTTTTTCTTTCTTCTTTTCTTTTAAAACTGTTGTTAAAGCTTCAAGTTTTTTTCTGACTTCTATGTGTGGAAGTAATAATTCACGCTTAGAACATTTGAATGTTGTAAGTAGTCATTTTGAAATTCAGCAAAGATACGAAACAGTCAAACGTCTAGTTTTATTACGAATTTGTAATAGCGTTATTAAGTGAATCCACTCTTTATATATTATTTGATAAATAAATGTAGTGTGCATTTTGTTGATTAAAGTTGTACCGCAAAATGAGTGCAAACTGTAGATAGTACGCCCTGTTATCAATAAATAATTAATGTTTAAATAAAATATTTAGAAACCGCAAAAGATAAGAGGTTTTCTGTTCCCTGACTTGTGTCTATTAAACTAAACTGTATTTTTCCCCTCACTTATTGTTAAGTTTTTTTTTTATAGACAATACCGTAACCTGACACTGACATGCAAATTGAAAAACACTTTTTAAACAAAAAAAAAACCGACTTTCAAAAAAACACTACAAAGTGAAATATAACTTTAATTTCGGAAGTCGGTGACTCGGTGTCATTGGATCTGTATTTTAGTTCATTGCCAACGACTTCCGAAATTAAAGTTATTTTTCATTTTGCAGTGTTTTTTTTGGAAGTCGGTTTTTTTTTGGTAAAAAGTTTTTATTTCTCGCTGTTTAGTGGGTCTGTTTATAATGTGTCTAAGTTACAATAGCCTAATGTCAACTTGCTCATCGCCTTTTACAAAATATTGCTTTTCCCGATGCAGGGACGTTAATTGTTGAGGAGTACTCCTGGTACTCCAGTCGGTTAAAAACGTAAGAAAAATTGGATTATGCGAGCTTAGCGCTTTGGTCTTAAGACTATAGTTAAGAGTTTTGGATGTCTGTACCTGTCGCGCCTTGTCGACGAGTCCCAGCTTGAAGCACGCGGCGCCACAAAGCGTGTACATGCTCGTCTGCCGCTTGTACTTCCTCATCATCAGCTCCACCAGCGCCAGCAGTTCCTGGTGCTTGCTGGTCTCCACATAAATGTCCAGCAGCTTCGAGTGAACGTCGAACGGTTCGTTCATCTGGACTACTTCTTCCAACGTCTTTTGTAAGGATTCCTGGAGTGAGACATATTTTTGTTATCATTAGCAAAATATGAAAAAATTATTAAAAAAAAAATAAGTCGACTTCAATAAGAAACACGAAAAACTCAAAATTATGAAATAACTTTAATTTCGGAAGTCGGTGTCTTGGGATCTGTATTTTAGTTTGTTTTTAGTTTTAAGTAAAAACTGGAATATTTGTATATAGGTAATAATTTTGTTGTAAATATAGCACTAGAATTTGACCAAGGTTTTGAGATGTTTTCCCTTTGAGACTTTGACACCACACCAGTAGCTCGTATCAATAAGCCAGGCAGTCACACTTACAAGTATTAGTCCATATCTTGAAAACTACTGAGCCGATTTTGATGAAACTTGCATTGTTCCCTAAGTTGAAGTAAACGTAAGCCAATAAAAAAAATGGTCACAATCCGATAACATACATACATCTATAAAATTTTGTATATTTGTTTGGAAGCCCTAATAGATTGTCATATGTGAATTTAGTGCAGTTCCAATAATATTACATACATACTGTATATCGAATTAATAACCGCCTTTTTTTTTAGTTGGTAAAAAAAGAAAAAATATATATCATCATCATCTGCCCAGCCTTTTCCCACCTATGTCGGGGTCGACTTCCAGTCTAACCGGATGCAGCTGAATACCAGTGTTTTATATGGAGCGACTGTCTATCTGACCTCCACAACCCAGTGACTGGGTAATACGATACCCCTTGGTAAGACTGGTTGTCAGATTTTCGGGGTTCTGACCCGTAACGACTGTCAAAGATCCACGAATGACAGCCGGGACCAAAACGGCTTAACGTGCTTTCCGAGGCACGGAAAAAATATATATGTACTTAGATAATATAATTTTCAAATGAAATTAGCCAACGAAACTCCACAGACGTGACGGCTATCTATATCTAAACATGCTATAAAGATTGGATGTCTATTTTTGGGGTCTACGGCCGCAAAAGCCGCTGGTAAGTAGTTACTTGGTGTATTTGTTTTATAGAAAACATCAACATATTTCTCTACGTTATGTATGAGTAAGTATTTATGATATGAAAAATCATTAAGACTTCATGGTCATTATCATCATTTCAGCCGAAAGACGTCCACTGCTGGACGTGGTATAGGCATCCGCCAAGCGTCAGCACTGCAACAATATCGAATCGACCCATTTCAAGAAAACATAAAGTTTTCTATTAAATACTGCGTGTAGCAGCACGGTGTGGTACAAATCATCAATCTGAACAACTTTCTTCATGGGACCAACATCACACCTTTTCGATAAATGCTGTATAACTTAGAAAGCTGTAGAACTGATTATTCCACATTTTTTTTTGTGAGCCTTTTCTACCCCGCTGTGTGGCAAAAGTCTGCCCTAAGTCTTAGAAGATTATTATCATTCGCAAAAAAAAAAATAATAATTTGGCGGGCAACCTTGAAAGTTGCGCGACTCGAAGCGCAGGCCGATTAGCAGATGCGCAAATCAAGTTATCTTGTTTTCTTACTTTTGTAATTATCACATCATAATCAGGTCAGTGGGTAGTTTTAGGGGCGGTCAGCCTATAATGTCTCCACTGATGGGACACATGCCTCTCTGTTAGAAGGAGTGGGCTATAATCCACTAGAGGGAGTGGGCCGTAATCCACCACGCGGGCCCAGTGCTGTTTCGTGGTCTTCGAATTTTTGGTAAATTTGGGAATTATCACATATGTAGGTATCAAATTTTGTTAAACACCTAAGTATTTATTTACACAGATCAATAAATATCCCGGCTTTACTTCCCATTCCACATTTTACTTAATTTGCCAAAAACATTAATATTATTCATACAATGTACCTACCTATATACTCTTTTACATAAACCCAAATCAGTACCTAATAAATATTGTGATTGTGTAGCCGAATAAATGAATATTTAATCATAATAATATTATCATTATCATAGAAAAACCATCGACAATCCAAGTTGGGTTTCTTTTAGGAGTGAGGCATATTTATCGTAACAGTTAAATATAACAGATAGTTAAAAATAACAAATAACAATTGTTCCTAGCAATATAACTTAGCTGTTACTTAAAATAACAGCTGTTACCACGGCTGTTACTGATAATTCAGTATAACAGTCCCCACACACACAGGCTCAAAGACTGTTACCCCGGCTGTTATTTTTACTTTCATACACATGCACACACAGAAAGGAAAATAACAAGGTTATCAATCTCTCTCTCTTCCTCATTAGGGAATGACCCTTGCTAAAAAGAAAAGCACCTATTATTTACTTTACTTCTCACTCTTACTAAAGCGGTTAAGCTACGCTAAAAAGAGAAGCTCCTAGTATTTATTATCCCTAAAATACAGTTGGTGGTCTAACAAGAACCAACCTACACGAAAAAGTGACTCCTAAATTAGGTCGTGTTACCTACCTGTTACTTGCTAGTATGTTACCAATCTAGAAAACTTAATATTTAATTCTATTTTTCTGTAATGCAACATTTTTTGTTGCATCACAGAAAAATAGAATTAAATATTCAATGCCTATTTTGGTTTGACGGAATTCATCGCAAAATGTTCCAGGTATTTACGATTTTTTGATAAACCAATAAAGATGATAATCAATTTTATTGAGAGTAATTCTTTTCCTGATTGACTTAAAAACTATTTTTTTTTTGGAAAGTAATGCAACCATAATCAAAAATAATTACAGTGATCGTGTACGGACCTTTTATCTATATTGTCTTTGGTTTGAGGTTTGATGGGATTGGTCGCAAAATGTTCCATAAATGTACGACTATAATCAAATAGCAATAAAGATATTCAATTGAAAGTAATTTGGCTGGTTTGTTTGTTGACATTTTAAATTTTTTTAGGAGTTAAGGTGATTGCGCAGCGTGTAATGATTTCAATGATTTAATAGAATTATTAATTAAAAATAAGACTTTCACCGCAAGCGACAGATGGCGCTAGTGGTTGCACGAACTTTAACATCCGTTTTAGATAGTCATTTGTAAAATAACGGTATCTAAAGTATACTTTGTTTTGTATCATTAATAAATCAATATTGTATAAATAAAAGAGTTTAGTTATAATTAAACTTATGCTCTAATGTACTTTAGTTAGTCAAGTGATTATATGTACTATTTACTTTGCTCTGATTGGTCGTATAGCCGACTGAGCGTTCACTTCCCTTTGGGGTGGGGAACATTCAGTCGGCAACTAATTTGCATGGATAGAGTCAGTCTTCCTCCAGGCGTTGAACAGTAAGCATATCTTATGGTTCCGTGCTAATATTATTACACCCTACTGTGTGTGATTGTGTAAATCTGATTGTGTTAAAGTTGTTGTGTTGATTGAAATAAAGTGAATAAACATTACTAAAAGCTGTGAATACGGTTCCGTGTTACTTCTATTATAATCTACTGTGAGTGACTGTGTTAACCCGTTTGTGTTGGAACTAAGTGAATAAACATTATTAAAACTGTACTTGAGGTGTATGATTTCTTCACATCTCAGAAGTGGGATTCTGCCTACGTTTATGGTGATTTCAGAAAGGTTAGGTTATGTGTGCCTAAAATAAAGCCAAGTGTGCTAAAGTCAAAGCCAAGTGTGCTAAAGTCAAAGCCAAGTGTGCTTAAGTCAAAGCCAAGTGTGCTAAAGTCAAAGCCAAGTGTGCTAAAGTCAAAGCCAAGTGTGCTAAAGATAAAGCCAAGTGTGCTTTAAGAAGTTTTTGTTTGGCCAAGTGAGCCAATAAAGACTTGGGCCAAGTGTGCCCGGTACGAACAAAAGCTAATTTCAAGCACGCCATGGAATCTGATGGTGCCAAAACTCCGGAAGAAGAGCCGCCAGTTTGGCTGAGCAGGAGATCAAAAGGCAAACGGGTAGCTGTGTCGAACAAGGCAGAGACAAAGACGAAACGTGCAAAGAAGCGATCTAAAAGGAAACGCAGGAGGTCTACTTCGACCTCTTCGTCTTCAAGCAGGACAACTGATACTTCAAGTACACCACCGCGACGCAAGAAACAGAAGAGGAGCTCAAGTTGGTCAAAAAAAGAGGTACTGAATCTTTTTAATGTTTTTCAAGAAGGAACTCGTAAAACGTCTCGTAGCTTAAATAATAATCATTTAAATAATGTTATACCGGAGTTCGATCCTTCTAGCAAAACTCAGAGTATTGGAAGTTGGGTTAGGAAGGTGAATGAATGTGCTGTAATATACGAATGGGACGAGAAGCAGACCATACATTTTGCTCTACAAAAACTTGCTGGGCTTGCCAAAAAATGGTTCGAAACCCTACCGAGTGTGGTATTTAGTTGGATTGAGTGGCAAGCCAAACTTACAAAGGCTTTTCCAAGTGAGCAAAATTATGGTCGGCTTCTGGAAGAAATGTTAGCTCGTACGACCCGAAGTAATGAAAACTTATCTGAATATTTTTATGACAAATTAATGCTTATACACAGATGTCATATTAGTGGTAAAAGAGCCGTAGATTGTATAACTCATGGTATCTATGATAAATCCATTAGAAATGGAGCCCAAGCATTAAATTGTAGTGAACCGGAAGATTTGTTACATTTTCTCAGTTCCCAGCGTGTTTTATCAGAAACTGTTCCTATGCATAAGAAACGTCAAGACCTTGCCTCAACTTCGACTTCAAAAGATAGTTCAATAGTTTGTTTTAACTGTCGTAGTAAAGGTCACCCTTACTACAAATGTCCCAAACCTCTTGTCAAGTGTCTAAAGTGTCACAGAGTAGGGCATAATAATGAAAATTGCAAACTTACACCGTTAGTTCCAGAAACAGAACTTAAGTCAAACGATAACATAGAACGTAAAACTTTAACCATTTCTACATACAGTGATCGCAATAAAAAGTTCTTCAAACAAGTCGAAGTAAACCATCAAGTTTTCAGTGGGTACGTAGATTTTGGCAGCGAGTGCAGTCTCATGCGTGAATCCGACGCAAATAATCTTAAGCTCTCCAAAACTCTCTCAAAACTACCAATAATCAAGGGTTTTGGTAACTCTGCAGTTACACCCGTGTATAGTACTTTTATCAACCTTAAAATTCATGAAATTGAATCGAGAATAGAGGTACTAGTCGTTAATGATGAGTTTATGCAGACGGCTTTACTCGTTGGCCAAAATTTTACTGAATTACCATCCGTAGCTGTATATAAAGACGATAGTACGTTATTCTTCTACAAAACTCCTGGGCTCCGTGGCAACGCCAGTGATTTGAATTCCCTAAAACTTACTTTGCCGAATCATATTCAGTTAGCCAGGAACAAATCTGGATTAGTTGAAGTTTCCGTTTTAGATTCCTGTTATTCTGGGGATGTTTATATAGAAGGTTATAATAGTGAAAAACCTGGTAAAGAATATAATTTACATCAGGGTACTTATCGTGTAAGTGCAGGTAAATGTTACCTTGTTCTGTCAAATCTTTCTGACCAGGCTCTAAATTTGCCCAAAAACACTCTAATTGCTAGGGCAATACCTTTTGAAGAAAAAGAAATTTTATCTATTAAAAATATTAGAAAGGACATTACTAGCTTAGTTCCTCTCGTTAAGTCCGAAATCAAAGTGGGTCCAGAAGTTGACGACAAAACAATGGATAAGCTTTATGAACTATTGCAGTCGTATCGTGATTGTTTTGCATTTAATCTGAGCGAGATAGGTTGTAATGACTCTATTAAAATGAAGATAGATTTGCTTGATGATAGGCCTGTCGTCTACAGACCTTATCGCCTGTCGCATTTCGAAAGAGGACAGGTACGGGAAATTATCGATGACCTGTTGCAAAATGACATAATACAGGAATCTGATTCTAATTATGCTAGCCCTATAGTAATTGTAAAAAAGAAAACTGGAGAACAGCGTCTTTGTGTAGATTACCGATCATTAAATAACAAAACTCGGAAAGATTGTTTTCCCTTGCCATTAATTGACGATCAATTAACTAATCTCAGCGGCAATCGATTTTTCACCTCATTAGACCTTGCTTCAGGATATTATCAGGTTCCGATGGCCAAAGAAAGCCGTCCTCTTACCGCATTCGTAACGCCTGATGGGCATTATGAATTTAAAAGAATGCCATTCGGATTGGCTAACGCTCCAGCCGTGTTTCAAAGAGTTATAAATCAAATGCTCGGTGCAAAGCGCTACGAATCTGCCCTGGCGTATTTAGACGATATTCTTGTACCTTCAATCGATTTAGAGGAAGGTTTTCGAAGGCTTGAGGAAATTCTGAAGCTAATTCGAGAAAATGGTCTCACCCTTAAATTAGCAAAATGCCGTTTCTTTGACACCACGATTAACTATCTAGGGTATGAAATATCGGCAGATGGAATAAGACCGAATGAAAATAAGGTTCTAGCTGTAAAAGAATTCCCTGTTCCTCGCAATGTACACGAGGTACGTCAATTCTTGGGTTTAGCAGGATATTTTCGAAAATTTGTAAAGAATTTCGGGGAAATTGCAAGACCCCTCACCAATTTATTAAAAAAGGGAAATACTTTCATTTGGGCAGAAGCCCAACTCCAAGCATTCTCTAAATTAAAAGACAATTTGATAAACAGACCGATACTAGCCTTATACAACCCTAAACTTGCAACGGAGTTGCACACAGACGCTAGTGCCTTAGGTGTAGGAGGGATATTAGTGCAATGGCAATCTAATCCTCGGGTACTCAAGCCTGTTGCTTACTTTAGTAGACAGACGACGCCCGAAGAGCGTCACTTACATTCCTACGAGCTCGAAACGTTAGCCATTGTTTGCTCACTGAAAAAGTTTCGTGTTTATCTGCTGGGATTAGAATTTAAAGTAGTAACCGACTGTAATGCGCTCCGAACTACACTAACTAAAAGAGATCTTATACCACGTATAGCTAGGTGGTGGCTCCAAATTAGCGAATTCACTTTTACTATTGAGTACAGACCCGGGACGCGCATGGAACATGTCGATGCATTAAGCCGTAATACCACATTGCCTTCTGACACTAATGATGAGTCCTCCGTTACCGTGTATCATATCGAGACTGATAATTGGTTATTAACGTTACAAATGTCAGATCCAGATATCTCACGTATTTTTAAAATTCTCAAACCTGAATCTGACGAAGAATCTAAAGACATTAAGAAAAACTATCTTATCAAAAATCATAAATTATATAGAAGAGTTGGCGATGATATACGCCTGGTTGTCCCTCGTAATGCTCGTTGGCAAATATGCCGTTATAATCACGATGACGTAGGGCACTTAGGCATTTCTAAAACGACTGACCGAATCCAATCTGTCTTTTGGTTTCCAAAGTTGAGGCGATTCGTGAAAAAATATGTAAAGTCTTGTATTCAGTGCGCTTACAATAAAGATGATGGTTCTAGACAAAAATCTGGACAATTGTATCCTATAGAGAAAGTGAACATCCCGTTCCATACAATTCACATTGATCATCTTGGTCCATTTGTGAAGAGTAGGAACGGCAATGCCTACATTCTTACTATAGTTGACGGCTTTACAAAATACCTATTTGTAAAAGCGGTAAAAGACACGAAAACTAGGACCGCGATAAAAGTTCTTGAAAACATATTTTATGATTTTGGTTTACCATCTCGAATCATATCTGATCGCGGTACTTCTTTTACTTCGACTTCTTTTAGGAGCTTTTGCGGAAGTCATGGTATTAAACATGTTTTAAACGCTGTGGCATGTCCCAGGGCCAACGGCCAAGCTGAAAGGTATAACCAAACTATTTTAAATGCTTTGGCAAAACATAGTGACGGCAATGACGAACGTAACTGGGACATATATCTTGGCAAAATTCAGTGGGGTATAAATAATTCCATTAATTCCTCCACTAAACGGACTGCCACAGAGGCTCTATTCGGCACCAGGTTCAGAGACAGTTTAAATAATAAATTGGATGTTGGAGCTGAGGCCATACCAGACACGTTGCAAAGCGTAAGAGACGAGATCAGCACCAATATCCGAGTTAACCAAGAAAAACAAAAAGTTAATTATGATGCCGGTAGGATTCCTGCTACTACCTATAAAGAAGGTGATTTAATAAAGATTACTAGAACTAATTTCAATAACAAAGGTAATAGCACTAAACTCCTTTCAAAATTCACAGGTCCGTACAAAATCACAAAAGTTTTGGGTAATGACCGATATAAAATTGCTGAAATTCCGGGTTTTAGTAAACGGAAAAATACATTTAAAAGCGTAGTTTCCGCTGACCGTGTAAGACCCTGGATAAATATTCGTTCCCCTAACAATAAAAATTCATTAGATGATAATAATAACTCATCTTCTGGTGATGAAAGTAATAAAGATGACGATAAAACATGCCCCGGGATCGAATCTGAGATCAACGAATAGCCGAATGTAATGATCGTGTATGTAAGGCTAATTTTAATTTAACTATCATTTAGAATATTGTAAAATCGTGCGTCAGGAGATCGCACGATGTCGGATGGCCGAATGTAATGATTTCAATGATTTAATAGAATTATTAATTAAAAATAAGACTTTCACCGCAAGCGACAGATGGCGCTAGTGGTTGCACGAACTTTAACATCCGTTTTAGATAGTCATTTGTAAAATAACGGTATCTAAAGTATACTTTGTTTTGTATCATTAATAAATCAATATTGTATAAATAAAAGAGTTTAGTTATAATTAAACTTATGCTCTAATGTACTTTAGTTAGTCAAGTGATTATATGTACTATTTACTTTGCTCTGATTGGTCGTATAGCCGACTGAGCGTTCACTTCCCTTTGGGGTGGGGAACATTCAGTCGGCAACTAATTTGCATGGATAGAGTCAGTCTTCCTCCAGGCGTTGAACAGTAAGCATATCTTATGGTTCCGTGCTAATATTATTACACCCTACTGTGTGTGATTGTGTAAATCTGATTGTGTTAAAGTTGTTGTGTTGATTGAAATAAAGTGAATAAACATTACTAAAAGCTGTGAATACGGTTCCGTGTTACTTCTATTATAATCTACTGTGAGTGACTGTGTTAACCCGTTTGTGTTGGAACTAAGTGAATAAACATTATTAAAACTGTACTTGAGGTGTATGATTTCTTCACAAGCGGTAGACCGCAAAGTTCAAATTTTCTTACGTTTTTTGCAATTTACAGGTCAGTGTCAGGTTATATCTTGATCAAAATATGATTTGCGATAACAAGTACTTATTCACAGAATTAAAGTCATTAGAATAATTAATACATCTTCCTAAGTTAGATTTGTACCACAACCAGAAATCTTCTAGGGAAAAGTGCTTATTATAGTACAAATCTCACTTAGAAAGATGTATTAATGTTTCTAATGATTATAATTCTGTAAATCCGTACCTGTTATAGTCGCAAATCAAATTTTGATCAAGATACAACCTGACACTGACCTGCAAATTGCAAAAAACGTAAGAAAATTTGAATTTCGCGGTCTACCACTTCGCATTCACCTTAAGAAATTGCAGCAACAAATTTTTCTAAATCAAATTAAATAAATATAGAATAAGTAAATGTAGATGTAGATTAGTGATAATGTAAATAGTCAAGTACATAAAATGAATACGCCAGTTTGAGAAACGTCATCAATTACTAATTACGACATAATTAATAAATTTATAGTAAACTGACAGTCCTAAAGCCTGTGTTAAAGTATTATGGAAAGTGTTCAGTTTGAAATTTAGTAAACAAAATAGTCAATCAATCTGTACTTAAAATAACAGCTGTTAACACGGCTGTTACTGATGATTCATTAAATTCATTCAGTCCCGACACACACAGGCTCAAAGACTGTTACCCCGGCTATTATTTTTACTTTTATACACATGCACACACAGAAAGGAAAATAACAAGGTTATCAATCTCTCTCTCTTCCTCATTAGGGAATGACCCTTGCTAAAAAGAGAAGCACCTTTTATTTACTTTACTTCTCACTCTTACTAAAGCGGTTAAGCTATGCTAAAAAGAGAAGCTCCTAGTATTTATTATCCCTAAAATACAGTTGGTGGTCTAACAAGAACCAACCTACAGGAAAAAGTGACTCTTAAATTAGGTCGTGTTACCTACCTGTTATTTGCTAGTATGTTACCAATTTAAAAAAAAACTTAATATTTAATTCTATTTTTCTGTGATGCAACAAAAAAAATGTAATGCCTATCTTTGGTTTGACGGAGTTCATCGCAAAATGTTCCAGGTATTTACGATTTTTTTGATAAACCAAATCAATTTTATTGAGAGTCATTATTTGCCTGGATTGTTTATTAGTGTTGACTTAAAAACTATTTTTTTTTTGGAAAGTGATGCAACCGTAACCAAAAATAATTACAGTGATCGTGTACGGACCCCTTTTATCAATATTGTTTTTGGTTTGACGTTTTACGGGATTGGTTGCAAAATTTTCCAAACGTGTGCCTACGACTTTATTCTAATAGCGATAAAGATGATATTCAATTGAAAGTATGTAATTTGGCTGGTTTGTTTGTTGATATTTTTAAATTTTTTAAGAGTTAAGAAATTGCAGCAACTAATTTTTCTAAATCAAATTAAATAAATATAGAATATGTAAATATAGATTAGTGATAATGTAAGTAGTCATGTAGGTACATAAAATGAATTGAACACTTTTATATAAGTACGACAGTTTGAGAAACGTCATCAATTACGTTAATTACGTCGTAATTTAATAAATTTATACTAAACTGACAGTCCTAAAGCCTGTGATAAAGTATGATGGAAAGTGTTCAGTTTGGAATTTACCAAACAAAATAGTCAATCAATCTGTTTAGCCTTCTGCCTTTTACAACGTTGTTGTTGTTGTAATGTGGGGATCTGCTTCCAGACTAAACGGATGTCTAGAAAAAAAAAAATTATGAATAAACGTAATTCTATAATTTCATGTTACCCTGTCATTCCTTCCTATTCAATGCTTCGGAAACAATTTTCGACTCAAAACGAAAAGAAATAAAGAAGATATTCAATTGATATTTTAATACGTATTTATCGTCGGTACAAAAATAACAGGCTGTTATTTAATAACAGGTATTTGGATCTGTTATTTTTGTGTAACAGTAACAGTGATAACAGATATCGTGTTTAACCTGTTACAACTCATCTCTAGTTTCTTTTTTCAACGCGCGAATGTTTAGACCATTCCGAATTAGATGTAATCGCTCACAGCACTCACCAGGGACTTGAAACGTAACTCAAAATAACGTTACGCGTAGTTCCGGTACCGATAATTTGTACCGTTCCACCAGGAACGTAACAAAATTAATTCCTTGACTATAACGATACTGACAAACGGAACGAAATCCTAAACTGTTCAGTAACAATATTATCAATATATCGTTATTAGTATAACGGCATAATAACGTTATTCATGCCAATACTCAACGCACTTTTGCCAGCGTTATGACATAAAATATGACGAAAAATAAGAAAAAGTATGAAGAATAACGTTACAAATGAATCTATAACGTTTCACCTGTAACGTTATCACAAGCGGATATGCATAATGTTACTGACATCTATAACGTTACTTATAATATCGTTCTACGAAAATGGTATTCTATAACGTTATGTTTTGTACGTTATTGATATTTTTATACGATAACATTAGTGGTATGTAATGGAACGAAATTTATTTCGTTTTCAAGTCCCTGGCACTCACATCATCTCACATGCGTTCCGGCTTAGATATTACGATTATGACTGCTGAGGGCTGTCAACAATTCGGAACACTCGTGAACGCACTCACAGTGTTTACTCGATGTCAAAATGATATTCCAGTATTTTTGGTTATGTGGCGACTGTCAACCAGAAGCACAATTTCGAAAATTCCATGTTAGTTTAAAGATATGATGCAACTCAAAACAAAACACACACTGACACAAACACACAGCTCTGTCATTTCTGACAGAGCTCGCAGTGATATTAATAAAAGGCATGGTCGGCGTTATCGCAAGATGGCGCATGTCATCTATGACGATTCACGAGACATCGTTATAGCGCTCACGCTAATTCGGTACGGGTCACGCTCACATCGATTACAGCGCAACTCGGAACGCGCCCTGAGTTATCATGCGAAACTCTATGGTCGGGGAAACACGAAAATTTTAGAGGTCGTCGGGGTCGGTCGATATTTGCGAGGCACATCACGTGCGTAAACATTCTACCAGACATGTTTTACTTTAGATAGGTATACATATAATTATTGTACCTAATGTGATACATTCTTGCGCAAATTGTTCGTATGCTATGCTCGAAGAATCAATGTTAGGTACCTACTTGACGAAAAAATAACAGATGTTGAATTTATTTCACTATCCTTTTGTTAATTACATTGTAATTATTTATAATCACGTTTTCTCAAGTCACCCATTTATCTAATAGGTCTTAGTAGATAATATTTATCTAAGGGATGGTTTTTCAATCTGATAACTTTACTCCGGGAATAATTTTGAAATTTTTACAGTAATTTCATACGAAAACACAAATGGGTTTTTAATTGTTTCTGTAATTACGGCATTCCATCGGTTAGTGAAGAAGAAGAAGGCCAATTCTCGTAATTAAAAACGGACAAAATCTATTCGCAATCTCACCTCAGCGACAATCAATGTCAAAAACTTGTCAAAATGTAGCGAAATTAGAGGAAGCATTTTTGCCAGATAGTGACTGAGATTAGACTGTAAAAGTGTGAATGTTCATAAAATTACGAGAAATACCCCTTGGATAAACAGCATACTTACTCGTACACACGGCTACACATCAAGCTCTACATTTCCAGTTTTAGCTGACCTCGCATTGTATAGGTTTTTCGTACAATCAGAAGTCAGATTATACTGGTTATGTATAGCTTGATGTGTAGCCGTGCGTACATACAACATAAAGTTTTCAAAGTTATGTTTCAAATTAAGTAATATTATTTCAAGTTAAACAAGACTAGCACTATTGAAACAGTTATAAAAATTTTTAAGTTGTAGCGTAAACGGAACTTTATTGTGTAGGTTTTAAAGTTATTTTTCCATAAACTGCTACGATCCTTACCTACAGGCTTACATACTCCTCATTACGTTCAGACATCTCGGGCCCAAGTCTGCTATTTTTATAAATTCGTCATTCCAACACAATCCCATTGTCATTTTGCTAAAAGTTCGTAATCTGCTAAATTCATAATGGTCGATCATTGGTCAGTCAATGGTCTGAGAAAAACTACTAAATTTCGTTCTAGATTTCATTTAATAAATATTTTTACATATTACGTATTAGTGTTTGCAATCTGAAGTAGTAAGAAGTTCGTAAATAGCAATAAACATTACATTTATTAATTTGTCATTATGTACGAGATTACCATTATAACTCAAATGGCGCCGCGCCGCCGCCGGTAGCGAGTCCGACGTATGTGAAGAACGTCACCAGGGGTTAAGGTCACTATGTCCTTCAAGAGCGTCCTCTCCCGGCGTTTATTAGCGTATGTTATAGCTGGTTCGCCAACTAAGTAGGTATGAGACGTATCACGCATGCAGAGGTTCTAAGTTCGAATCACATGACAGGCAATAAAATTGGATTATTTTCCCTATCCTACGGGCACGTCCTCCCTATCAATTACCGCGCCCCCCGGTCTATTCCTTGATATGCAATGGTCGCTGTAGCACCATGAACATGAGGCTACAGGAGCTAGTGCGAATCTTGGGGTTCATTCCATTAATCGAGTCACGCCGGGATCGATGCAATCACGATGCAATTCATTCATCTATACTAATATTATAAAGAGGAAAGGTTTGTATGCATGTTTGTAACGAATTGGCTCAAAAAGTACTGAACAATACGATTTTAAAAATACTTTCACCATTTGAATGCTACATTATCAATGATTAATATAGGTTTTTTTAATTGCAAGAAAAAAATAAAATGTTTAAAAAATTAATGTCCACCCGTGCGAAACCGGAACGGACCGCTAGTTATTCATAATTTTCATAAGTAATGAATTTGTCACTCATTTGGGACTTATAGCAGCAAGCTCGCTCCCAATTGAATTAACATCATTGGCTAAATGTGAGTGTACTAAATGCCTATACAGTCTGCATATCCCTTTGGGGAATACATGATGTGGTGATTTATTAAAAGTATGTATGTGAGTGACACATCATCATCTGCATAGCCTTTGTAACCGACTTCAAAAATCAGGAGGTTCTCAAGTCAACTGTGTGTTTGTTACGCTATATCTCCGGCAATTGTTTGTTAATCGATTTCAAAAATTCTTTTCAATGGGGATCCACACGCAAAGCTCAGCGCAGATGCCGCCAGCGGCGCGATGGCTGCTGTCAAATCATTTTCGCTTTGTTTACTTCAGTTTAATCGCTATTTTTTGTGTTAAATCCAGTCTACCATCGTTGTCGATAACATGTATTATATCAGGAAGTTTATAGAATTGAAAGACAAACAAAAAAAAATAAAAAATTTTGCGCGTATAGTCTTTTCCCACTTTTTTTTTGCTATAAGTTTGGGAAATAAATGTACACCGGGGTTAATAAATCCTGGTACAGCACACAGAGGCAATAACCAGAAAATTACAAATAACTGAATGTTAGGTTATAAAATGTATGTAAGTGACAGCTTTCAATGGCCATGTCGACGATGCGCCACCTATCGTGAAAAAATGGCAGTAATGATCCTCATTGATAGGGCATGCCTCAGGGGTGGTCCCATATAAATTTTGCTTGGTTAGTTTTCGAGTTAGCTTCAATAATACGTATTTTTGCCACTTAGTTTATATTATACTAGCGGCGCCCCGCGGTTTCACCCGTGTAAGTATCGATCCCGTGGGAATATCGGGATAAAAAGTATCCTATGTGTTATTCTGATGTATAAGCTATATTACTGTACAGTTTCATCAAAAACCGTTCAGTAGTTTTTGCGTGAAAGAGTAACAAACATCCATCCATCCATCCTCACAAACTTTCGCATTTATAAATATTAGTAGGAAGTAGGATAGTAGCATTATGTTATAATGACTTCCTGTCACTGATATTTACATAGGAAGTAGTGTTATATGAATTTGTGTGGGGTAAGTCTTTAGTTTGCCGTAGGTGTGTCATTACATTACTTCCCAGAATTCGATCCATAATAGCGACACTATCGAATTTTGTAATAATATAATAATAATAATTGAACCTCGTGAAAGCCGAGAAAGATAAACAGATCAAGTATCTTGACTTGGCTCGCGACCATTGTGCCGATAGTCGTGACAGCCAATGGATTAATAGCCAAGAGCCTCGACCAACACCTGAGGAGGCTCTCGTTGAGCGGCTGGATCAAGGGCTTGATTCAGAGAGCGGTACTTCTGGACACGGCCCGCATTGTTAAGAGGTTCCTCTCTCTGGAGCCCTGACCGCCGGTAGCTTGGACCCTGTTCCCGATACCGGTGGGCTACTATTTTTTATATTTTTAAATGTTTTTATATTCTAATATTTAAAAATATAATTTATATGTATTTAGTGGTTAAATAAAGGAAATAATAATTTTGTGTTTTTTTAATCAAAATCAACGGGTTTCGATTCCTGGCTAGAAATGTTGATTTTTCAAAAATCCAATGATGCAGTTTTAGTTTTCATCAAAATCGAACACGAAACTCCTTTGAGTACCTACTTTTCGCAAAAATTCACACTGTATATACAAAGTCGGGTTAGTTACACCATAGGTATATAACTAACTAGCGGTCCGTCCCGGCTTCGCACGGGTGGAAAAAAAAAATTAAAAAAATAGCCTATAATAATCAGTGATAATGTAGCATTCAAATGGTGAAAGAATTTTTAAAATCGGTCCAGTATTTTTTGAACTAATTCGTTACAAACATACATACAAACCTTTCCTCTATATAATATTAGTATAGATAGTATAGATATAGATAGTATAGATTAGTATAGAAGAACGGCTGGAACGATTTTTATGATCTTTTATTTTTGGATTTGTCTCATCTCCGAATAGCAGAATAAATATTAAAACATGGGAAAATCACGAAAAAAATAATAATGAAAATAACAATTTTACATGCATTCGTTCTTATTGATTCTGAGGCGGCACGAAGTTCGCCGGTCAGCTAGTGACAAAATTATAAGAATGAGTCAACTGTCAATAAAAAAAAACATCCCGCCCGCCCGTTGTCAGTTCGTGTAGCAAATAATTTATCATCGATAATTTTACGTGCACTACTTGCATCCTTCGTTCGTAACACTGACATAACAAACATACTCGAATTATAATTATCTTATCTCCGTTATAATAAACTAGTTTGGTATCTTTTTCAATGCTTCGAGTCGCCTCGACTCGACTCCACGAAGTCCGGCGAAAACATTTTTGATTGGCATAATTTTCGCATTCACTTCGGCCAGTGCTGTTCGCTATCGGTCTGGGTGCACGTCTCATGTTATTTGCGTTGTTGAAACGCATTTTTACTGTTATTTATACACCAGCCTATGTGTTCATTCAACTTATTGAAAGTTTTCACCCTGTGGCAGTGATTTGAGACTATTATTGCCACAATATAAAGAGCAAGCGTGTAGAGTAGGTATTCATGACGAAAAGTGCAAATAATTTGTGTTACATGGACTTTGAAAACAAGATCATCGCAACTATTGCGTATGTTATGCAACACATCTCCGAGCATGTGCCCGCGAGGATAGAGAATAAAGAAAAAGGTTATAACCTTCGATCGATCGAAGGTTATAACATTTTCGATTTATTATTTTAAGGGGGACGCGATGGGGACATAGTCCGCGAAATTAAGATTTTCTTACGTTTATTGCAATTTGAAGATCTGTGTCAGGTTTTATGGTGATTAAAATTTGATTCTCGACCGTAACAAAGACTAAAGAGAATTATAATCATTAAAATTTATTTTATTTTAAAATCATCAATACAACCTTCTTATAATCCTATTGATTGATATTTCATGATACCTATAGTCATTCAATAGGATTATTTTCAAGCTTGTTACGCCCGCGAATCTTATTTTGTTCAATATACGACCTGCCACTGACCTCTAATTGCAAAAAACGTAAGAACATTCAAATTTCACGGCCTACCCTGGCACTTCCCCTTAAGAGCAACCATGAAGTTATTCCATACGCAGAAAAATACTCTATGATTCCAAAAAAAAATTATTGTCTACGAGTTCGGGAAGAACCAACGAAATAAACAAGTCTTAAACAAGGTCACATTAAATTTATAGAGCGGAGTCAAAATGAATGACGTCACTGAGCGTCAAAATATGTGGAACAAGATTTTAGCCCGCGACTTCGCACGCGCGAATTTCGTCCTGGGTTCGTTTTTTTTTCAGGATTTTTTTAGTAGCTGCCCGGTGTCTGAATTTGTGCCCAGTTGATAGGCTCGCCCTTCTATTACAAGAGATTTAAACATAACAGAGATTACGTGATGCTACCGTGTTACGTTACATAAGTATTTGTGCCAAAGGCGATCATTCAGGCTCCATACATTTTTGGGTCTTTCCTGAAAGTAAAGCCAAAAAAAAAGGTACGTGTGGTTAGTACTAGTTATTTGGAGCAATCTAATATTATAAGGAGGAAAGAATTGTATGTATGTTTGTAACGAATTGGCTCAAAAAGCACTGGACCGATTTTAAAAATTCTTTCACCATTTGAATGCTACATTATCACAGATTAATATAGGCTTTTTTTCCACCCGTGCGAAGCCGGGACGGGCCGCTAGTAGTTAATTTGGCACAAACGTTGTAGGGTCGCTCTCAGTCAAGTTATACAAGTTCGATGATTCGTCGTTCGTCTTCATACATTTATTGACTTCTGAAAGTGCTGAGACATAAAATAATGATAAATATTGCTAGAACTAAAGATCTTAAGCATTTTCACTATAGCGCGAAAGCTGTGGGGTTAATTATCTGTTCTATTTGACAAGTTGGAAAACCATAATTTTCAAACTTAAACTAAAAATGAGTATTCTGTATAATTAACAACTGATTTTATGACTGTGTTACTGCTCTGATTGTTTGGGACATGTCATGTCTGAAATGACGTCTGTTATTGCTACCTATATTTATGTATTATTATTTATTTATAAATATAGGTCGGGGCAAAAATATTTTCGTATTTTGAATCTATTGTTAGTAATCAAACCTCTTTGGCAGTACTGAATGTAACTGGCTGGTTTTAATACTATTAAATGTTGACATTTTATAGATGCAATATATAAAAAAAAAAACTAGTTCCCGCCATTTCTCAATTGTTTTTCAAGCAAGCAACATGAACGTATGTGACGAAGAAATTCGGTACATTTTAAAATTTTATTACAAAAAAGGTAAAAATGCGACGAACGCCGCGAATAAAATTTGTGCGGTTTACGAACCTAATGCGGTATCAATACGAGTAGCACAAATGTGGTTCAAGCGTTTCAAGTCAGGAAATTTTAGTGTGAAGGATGAAGCTCGCTCTGGAGACGGGGCTGTCACGGATAAAATCAGTGCCATTTTTGAAAAAGTGGAGCAAGATCGACATATTAGTATTTATGATATTGCTGAAGAACTGGACGTTGATCACAAAACAGTTTTACGGCATTTACAAAAGTCTGGGTACAAGAAAAAACTTGATATTTGGGTACCACATGATCTCACTGAGAGAAACTTAATGCAACGTGTTTCCATTTGCGATTCTTTATTGAAACGTAATAATTCCGACCCATTTCTTAAACGGTTGATTACGGGTGATGAAAAATGGATCACTTACGATAAGAATGTCCGAAAAAGATCGTGGTCGAAGCATGGGCAAGCCCCACAGACCGTGGCAAACTCGGAACAAAGTGATGCTGTGTGTTTGGTGGGATTGGAAAGGAATCGTCCACTATGAGCTTTTGCCGCCGGGTAAAACTATCGATTCTGATCTCTACTGTCAACAACTGATGAGGTTAAAAGAAGCTATTGAGAAAAACCGGCCGGAGCTGGTGAATAGGAAGGGCGTGGTGTTTCATCACGACAACGCCAGACCGCATCATCTATAGCCACTCAGCAAAAATTGAGAGAGCTTGGCTGGGATGTGTTGATGCATCCTCCGTATAACCCTGATCTTGCTCCATCAGATTTTCACCTGTTTCGGTCACTTCAGAACTCTTTAGGAAGCATAAAGTTAAGTTAGTCAGATTTTTTTGATAAAAAATCTCAAAACTTCTACAGCAATGGGATCATGGCATTGCCCACAAGATGGCAACAAGTCATCGATCAAAACGGCACATACATATTATAAATAAATAAAAAATTAAACCTAAAACAATTTTTTTTTTGTATGAAAAATACGAAAATACTTTTGTCCCGACCTAATATTTATTCATTTCACCAACAGACCGCGAAGTACTTTTTATTTCATTATGAAAAGGACAGAAGATAAATATTAGTTTAGTCCTGTCAAATTAGATAATCCATAGACAAGTTTAGACGTGATTAAAAAATTGGCTACTAAAAATACCTACGTCAATTTACGTCAGGCGCTGACTAATTTCTACTTTTAGGAAGGCCCAAAACATGATCTCCTTTCAAGTTTCTAAACTGAAGGAATGAGATTTTTCATACTAACCCCTTTTCCTTCCATAATTTTATTTTTGGTACGCATTCATTAAAAAATAATATATTATGCATGTGAGAACGATGCAGAACGTAAAAAGCGTCCGCAATGCAAAATAATAAAAAAAACAATACAAATATTAAATTGGTACCTACCTAAATAAAAAAAATCGAATAAGCGTTCGCGTTCAAATAACTACTTATGTTAAATATTCTAGTTATACAATATTTTCATTTTTGAAATTTATTTTTTTCAATTTGACCCTAAAATTATAATGAGTATGAAAACCGCATTATGCTACTCTGATAACGTTATCATTTACACTGGTTTCTAAAAGTTAGTTGACATTTTTCCACTTCAGCTGCAGTGTGAAATATGAATTAACATTAAAAAAAAATCAGGTACTTCTGAGGGATTAATTGATTATTGTTTATGATATTTATCAATCAATCATTTATTTTGTTAAACATATGTATAGTTACAGATAGTATTATTGTCTAAAATTTGTGCACTGTTTTTCCAATATATGGCGTACAAAATTCAGATAAGTAAGCAATTACCATTAAGGTGGCATGTCAATAGATTACATGAAAAAATAGGTCAATTTAAAATTTGTCAGTTAGGTTAGATAAATAAACACAATCATATTTAAGTAAGTAATTAATAAATAAAATCATAAGTGTTTAATTAGTAAGTCAGAATCGTCATACCTCTGTCTAAGAAAATAGCTTCTTACCTATAATAGAATTATTTATTTATTGTTTTTTTAACTTGTTATGCAAATGTAATTTTTAGTTTTCATGTACCTACCTATAATTTTATTTTAATTTTAGTTTCTACTTTTTAATTTCAATTTAGATTTTTAACTTTAAGTATTATGTACAAACAATAATATTTTGCTGTGCCCTGACAGGGTCTACGACGGCTCTTAGCTCTAAGCATTTTGTCAACATCTTGTTTTTACCTTGTGGAACGCTAATAAATGAATATGAATATATCAGTAGTAAACTCAGTGATGGAGTAGTAACATCTATCTAAAAAAAATTTAAAAAAGACCTCTTAAAGGATCCCAGACACTCTTTATTTGTAATTATTATATATTTTTGGGGCCATACCTAGCACACTTTTGCCGAAAAATACGGTATTTAAGTCAAAGGTAGTTTGAATTAGTTAATAACAACGTTATAGCAGTTAAAACATTTCGATCAGTAGAATTTGAAATCTACTGATCGAAATGTTTTAATGTGGTGTTTCACAGCTGAAGTGGAAAAATGTCAACTAAGTATATTTGGAGATCACTGTAGTTTAGTACCTAGAATGTGTAAGAACGGGCGGCAATTATCCGACACTTAACTTTTGCACAATATTTTCTCATATTTCAATTTCGGTGTGTCCTATTTCGATAGGACGTACAACTAGGTAGGTATTTCGAATAAAGAACGAAAACAAAATTCAGGAAATTCGGGAATTCCCATACTTGCGTAGATATGAGTTATAATATAATCACGCGTAGGTTGAATTAAGTGGATGTTGTTAAGAAAATGAAATCCCGTGTTGAATGTCGATCGTTCGACGGGCTGTCAGTGTAATTTTGGACCTCGATTCGACAACACTACTTAAAAGTTAACTAATTTATTAAAATTTATTCCTGTGATTAAATATTTTGTGTGAGATATTCGGAAATACTTCGAACTGTTTGAGGTTAGTTTCACTTTTCATTAAAGAATTGTTTTCTAAAAGTTCGCGGATTTGTTTTTGTGTAGGTATAATTTCTATTTTTAAGTATAATCTTTGCATCGGCCGGGCATTTTATCACAGCAAGTTATTAAACAATGATAAAAACGTGATACTTATGTGTTTATTTGAAAATAACCTCTCCCAGCAAAATACAGAGTTGTGCTATCATGTATCATGAAAAAAACTTTGGAGCGTGACAAGAATTGAAGTGTGAAAATTATTGTTTAAGTAATTAAAATTAAATTTAAGTAAGTATACAAGGTGTAACATAATTAACGCAAGACCTCATACACCCCAATTAGAGTATTGAGTTAAAAGCATAATACAATGACGAAAGTAGGAATAGGGATAGTAGGTATAGAACTGCCTTCAGTAAGAACTTTGTACGGAAGGAGAACCATACAGTTTGAGGGAGCGCAGCTTTATAATAAGTTACCTAAAGAAATAAGAGACTCCTCATCAATGAACAATTTTAAAAATAGATTAAAGTTGTATTTGGCCAACCAACAATAATAAACGACTACCACTGTATGTTATGTACGATAGATCGAACGACAACTATGTTTATTAGAAGTAATAATATTTTATTTTCGTTAAGTTTCTCATATTTAAGTGAACTGTGTATGTTCTTTTTGAGAAATAAACTTCTTTAAACCGAAAGTTTACTTATATTTTTTTAAAGCTTGCTATTTTTATTAAGAAAATCGTGTTGACACTAGCATTACTTTATGCATTTAAAATTGAGTCTTATTGCCTTGAAATAAGATTTAATTTTATTTGGCTTAATCGATGAAAAAATACATAATTTTGAAACAATCTATTCAAGGCCACAATGAGGAAAACGGGAATAAAAATACTTACTAATAGCTTGCATTTATTTCAAGCTTCAATCATACATTATGTAGGTATGCTAAACTATGTCTTGTTCGTACGTAATAAAGTCTAAATCATCTCAGCCTACCGCAGTCCACCGCTGGACATACGCCTCTCCTAAGCTGCGCCACAAAACCCGATCCAAATCCAAGTTATTGACGCGCTGTGATGCGCTCTGTTGGATTCTCAAAGCTCGGCTCAACGCCGAGAGTTGAAAACCCAGTGCGCGATACAATCCCGCCGCAATATTTTTACGTCCACGCGAAATTCGACTGACTCGGGGTGATGGAAAAACTTCGTTAGGAATTAATTGTCCCATTTGTTTAATCACTATCCGTTAGGGCAGAAGCCATTGTTAAGAGACAAGGTTCACAAACTAAATTAAATTTAAGTTCAGTGCATCTTTTTCTTTCATCCACTTCATTACGAAAAGGACAGAAGATAAAATATTAGTTTAGTCCTGTCAAATCAATGATAATAAGTACAATAAAGAGGTGTCAAATTAGATAATCCATACACAAGTTAAGGTGAATGGGAAGTGGTAGACTGCGAAATTCAAATTTTCTTACATTTTTTGCAATTTGCAGGTCAGTATCAGGTTGCATCTTGATCAAAATTTGATTCGCGACTATAACAGGTACATATTTACAGAATTATACTCTTATGAAACATTCATACATCTTTATAAGTGAGATTTGTACCAGAAACACTTTTCCCTAGGAGATTTCTTCTTGTGGTGAAAATCTAACTTAGGAAGATGTATTAATGATTCTAATGACTATAATTCTGTGAATAAGTACCTGTTATAGTCGCGAATCATATTTTGATCAAGATACAATCTGACACTGACCTGCAAATTGCAAAAAATTTAAGAAAATTTGAATTTCGCGGTAATCACTGCGCAATCACCTTAACCGAGATTAAAAAATTGGCTACTAAAAATACGACAATTTACGTCAGGCGCTGTCTAATTTGACAGGACTAAAGTACCTAATATTAATTTTCTGTCCTTTTCATATTTAAATAGAAAGAAAAAGATGCACTGAACTTAAATTTAGTTTAGTTTGTGAACAACCGAATCGGCGGCAGTGACGCACATAGTTTCATAGGAGCAGTGATGGTCAAGCAGTAACGACCTTGACTTTCGAGTTGTAGGTCGTAGGTTCGAATCCAGTCAGGCGCTTTACTTTGTGTGAATTATTGCATCACCACCGCTCTCAAAACGGTGAAGGAAAACCTCGTGAGGAAACCGGCATGTCCTAGAACCAAAAATTCGAAGACATCCACCAACCCGCACTGGGCACGCGTGGTGGATTACGGCCCACTCTCTCTCACAGAGGCCTCTGTCCCAGCACTCCAGCAGTGAGAACGTTATCAAATCAAATCAATTTATTTGCGATAAGTGTTGGTACAATATCGGTCTTAATAACATAATTAGGTAAAAATAAATAAAATAAAAAGTGTTTATTGTCGCCAGTTAATACATTCATCTTAGGGTAATCTAACATATGCATTGTATTAATGTATTGCACAAAAGGTACTGCTACTGATTCCCAAGATAAGCTTGAGCTTGTATTATGAGAAACAGTGTTCAGCCGCAGGAAGTATCACATAATAAAATACGAATACATTGGTTTGAATGTCGCCGCAGTAAACTATAATGTAGAGTAGAATGTGACATGCAAACATTTATGTTCATAATTAATAATATAAGAAATCGATAAAAAAAATGAAGTGAAGTTATGATTCTATTAAAGTTATTAAAATTACAATTGGATAGGGCTGATTACGGTCCACTCTCACTGACAGAGGTCTGTGTCCAGTGGGAACTGGGAACGTTATAGGCTGCTTCTGCACATACATAGTTCTAAAGCACAGCTTTACAGTGCTATGACTCTGATAAAAACTACGCAGTGTATTCATACCCACTTATCCCGAGTGTAGGAAAAATACAAGGAGGTGGGTTCTTTCGGTTAGGTATAATGCCTATAGGTTATATTATTATTATGGTGGGAGGGAGTGCCGCCGGCCGGCATGCACATCGATAAGCGCCTAGCTTTAGTCAGCTTTAGTCTGCATTCAGCGAGCGCGCCACACAGGCGCCAACGATTATAACCTCTGTACAAAGCTACCTCTGTGTATTGTGATCAAAAGTTGAGCTTCATTGGTGACACTTACCTACGGATTGTGACCGTCTCACGTGCCCAAAACTTTTTTAACCAATTTTCTGATGTGAATTTATGGTGAAGTTTGGAAAACTTATTCAAAGGTGAATATTTATTTGACTTTGTCGTGTCCGTAAAGTCGACACGGCTATTTTTAGAATCGTATGCATCGCATTTTTACAGTGTTATTGATACCGAGTGTATTTCGCATTTATATGAAAGTAGACGATTTTTTATTTAGTTTCTGAGGTGAAAACAAAATATAAAGATAACATCTATTTTGTTTTTTATTTTTTACATTTTTTTTATTGGCGTCAAATCTGCAAATTCAATTAGCCTTAGGTATAAAAATAATCATTTCAAGAATTTGGTATTTAGATTGGAGAATATTTAAACAAAAATAAAGATAAGAACATTACAGTCACAACTCACCAGGCCTACAATTTTCTTATCTAAAAGATACTTTTTCTTATCTTTTTGGCATTACCTATTATTTGTAATAAAAACAATACAAAGACTAGTACTATTTGCTATCGTTTAATATTTTTGTTCGCATTAACACGCTTTGATAATAAGGCGGGGTCATGTGCCGAAACTTTTGTAAACAGTAACACGCTGGACGCGCTAACAGTACCGCCGCCCGCGCCGGGGTAATTGCGTAACAAACTATCAGTAGCAATGGCTTTCATTTTGACAGTTCAAAAACATTAATTGTGATTGTTTTACGCAATTAGGGTCAGTTCACACCGAGACGCGACGCGACGCGACGCGACGCGACGCTGCGCGCACACTTTAAAAGAGTGACTCAAAATATGCTTTATTTTCTACACGAAAAGGTACAAATTGCATTGTGAGAGTTCAGAATACGTTGCGCCGTGCAGCGCTGCGCCTCGTGACGCCTCGCGGCGTAGAGCGACGCAGCGGTACTTCGCCGGTACGCGCGGAGTGCCAGAGCGGCGCAGCGCGAAACCACTGGCCTCTTCCAGTATCGTCGCGTCGCGTCTCGGTGTGAACTGACCCTTAGGGTACAGGCTAAAGTTTATATAGTACCTACAGTGTCAAATAACTAACTGCGCAGTAGAAAACATAACTCTTCTTTGCGGTCGGGTAAAAGTGCGAGCGAACGATACCATTATTTACTCACAACGCATAAACGCAACAAAGGAATTTTAATTAGCACATTTAGTACTTTTAGAAGTCAATTAGGTTAACAGGAGCTTGTGGCCAAGTAATAAGTAACAGCCGCACGGGTCGATCGATCGGGTAAAGCTACGCTCGCCGCGGTTGGCCCGTGGATGGGTGATTATCTTTACATACCAAGACCCCTCCGTGTCACGGAAAGCACTTAAGCCGTGGAGTCATTCGTGGATCTTTGGCAGTCGTTACGGGTCGTCAGAAGTGCAAAAGACTGACAACCAGTCTTATCAAAGGGTATCGTATTACCCAGTAACTGGATTGTGGAGGTCAGATAAGCAGTCGCTTCATGTAAAATACTGATATTTGGTTGCATCCGGTTAGACTGGAAGCCGACCGATGAATTTATTCTATTCTAGTGAGTAATTGGACATGTTGAAATTGAAACAGGCCCTCATAGTAGGTACTTATCATATCAAGTCTCCGTTCCCTATTACTCACAAAAATGATTGTTTGCAAGTTGAAACTTGTTTGTATTAAAAGTTAAGCCCGCGCAACCGATAAGAAACGTATGAGGTCAACTCATGTTTCATAATTTGTCACTCACGATACACCTGCATTTATTAACCCCATTGTGTATAAACGTTGCAAAAAGTTATGAGACGTTTAAACGTCAAAAATGTATAGATATAGTCCACCAAGGGGACCAAGAAGTATAAAGATAAAAGTGGAGGCAACACTCTGAACACCTAAGTGAAACCGACTGTGGGCTGTCGCTCTCTTTCTGAATACATACATAAGGCAAAGAAAACATATATCACTGTCTCGTTCTTAAGTGCGTATTTAGAAAGAGAGCGTCAGCCCACAGTCGGTTTCAATTATTTAGAGTGTTGCCTCCATTTTTATCTACAAGCTTCAGGACTAGCTGCAGTAAAATTACAGCTTTTGTGTCACAACTTTTTAACGAAATTTAAATAGTGATGTGACAAAAGAATCGATTTGTTCAATTAACATTGAATTCAAAATCGATCAATGATCAATTGATTTTATAAAAGAGGATGGTATATTTTTGGTCAGGTCATCAGTACCTTGTGTTTTTCAAGGTTTGACGAGCCTCTGAAAGCAGGTTGATAAAACTATATTTACAAAATTAACAAACTATAAGTATTACAAAATATAAACTCAATTAAATTGGCTTTTCTTAGACTGGTTATTGAACGTTTGGTCCAGGTCTAGGTATTAGTCTAGGGTACCTGGATGCACTAAAAAAAACTATAAATTACGGCTATATAGCCCACTTAATTGAGATTGTATAGTTTGAACAATTTCTGTGCAGTCACTATATGAGCACAATTTAGTTTCTAAAATTATTTTGGATATAAATAAAATAAAACATCCCTTTAGAAACCAGCAGCCTAATTGCGCACAATCTGAAAGATTTTGAAAGAAATTCCTAATCCATTGCTTCATAAGTTTGACAAATTCTTCGCTCGACACCGTAAATAACGCAATGAATGATGTTGAACTGTCAAAATGAAACCCATTGCTACTGATAGTGTGTACAGTCCGCGAGCCCTAAGCTTTTTTTTTTTTGTGGATGGGAAATCATCAAATGACCCCTCCCGCTCTGGGTGGAGCAGAAGGGAGTGTCAGACTCTTACTGACTAAAACCCACCCCTGTTCCTTCCTTAGCCCTTTGTGTTCCGGGGTAGCGGGAACCCTTTCGGACAATCCCGCTAGTCCGTGAGGTGTAAGCTGAGCTTTGCATTTGTGTGAGTGCGCCTCAGGCCGATTGCCAAAAAGCAGTATAAACCAAGCAAAGGACGCGTCGCGCTCTAGGCCGCCGTCACACCTACACTATCTATGTACACTCACACAAATGCAAAGCTCAGCTTAGGCCTCGGGCAGCGGGATTGTCCGAAAGGGTTACCGCTACCCCGGAACACAAAGGGCTAAGGAAGGAACACGGGTGGGTTTTAGTCAGTAAGAGTCTGACACTCCCTTCTGCTCCACCCAGAGCGGGAGGGGTCATTTGATGATTTCCCATCCTCAAAAAAAAAAAAGACCTCACGTACTATACGCAATTACCCCGCTCGATGTTTTCCTTCACCGATTTCACTCATGTACAAGATAAACTCTTGATATGAATTGAAAAACTCACATAGGTACTAACCTGGAACTCAGAACCTCGTGCAATTGAGGCGAGTTCTTAATCACCACATCTCGACACATTTGTGATGTTCATCATACATCTTACCAAAATTCAACAATGTATACGGGATGAGGGTTGCAGAATATTTAGTACCTTTTATCTTAATAAACTTCCAAAAGACTTGCAAACGTTATACAAAAAGAGTTCGAAAAGTTATAAGTATAAATCAAAGCGTTTCCTTACAAAATCTTCTCATAATGTACCTATGTATTATTTGTTGGAGTATAGCAAAAACAAATCTATCCTACTTCAACACTATCGTCTTTCTCGTTCTAACTCATAAATATTATTTAAGTATCCGCCCTTAGCACTTGACTGAAATCCTTAGTTTCGCATAGCGACTGTACTACTCTATTAGCCTTGTGTGGGATCACACGTCTCACGTAATATTAGTAAACACACCTTCCAATATATAAATAAAAGGATAATAAACGTATTATTAAAATCCTTAGAACGGTCTTTCCTTTGGTGTTCCTCCATTAACCCTAACAGGTTATGGGCCCAGAGCGTTAAGCCAGAGTGCGAATAAATCATATAAAGTGAAAGTGATTGGACACTAAATAAAAAGTTATTTTAGTGCAAGTGTTTTTAAAATGGATTTAAGATCTAAAAGGAACACCAAACAATTTGATGGAGAAAAGTATAGTGTGTGGAAATTTAGAATTCGCAATCTATTAAGTGAACTTGGAGTTCTGAACATTATCGACGATGAATCTCCGACAGAGAGAAGTGCCGAGTGGCTTAAAAATAATGCATCAGCTAAGAATACGATAATAGAATGTTTGTCAGACTCATTACTTGGTCTGACTACAGAACAAGACACCGCAAAACAAATTTTCGCGAAGCTTGATTCTATCTTTGAAAGAAAAAGCGTAGCGACGCAGCTGTCTCTTAGGAAAAGGTTGTTGAACTTGAAATTGGATAGAGATACCAAATTAATCAAACATTTCCAAATATTTGATGAGATGGTTACAGAATCGCACTGCTGAATTTGCTTTTATGACGGACAGTGATACAAATGAAAGTAATGACAGGAAAAACAATATTACTTTTGTGTTGGATTCTGGAGCTTCAGATCATTTGATAAATCGAGAAGATTTGGCCCTAAACTTCACTGAGCTTGAAAAGCCAATAAATATTTCTGTTGCGAAAAATGGCACGTTTATACAAGCGACAAAGAAAGGTGATCTCCCCGTTACCAGTAAGATGGGCATACTAGGTATACTACAGGATGTACTTTTCTGTTCTGATATTCCCTACAACCTGCTATCGGTAAAGAAAATGCAGAATGCGGGAATGACTGTCGTTTTCGATAAAAACGGTAGTGTTGTTGTGTACAATGATGGTAAGCTGGTAATAAAGGGTGAGTCTTTGAACAATCTAATCAACATTAAGTTTCTCCTTTCTAAACATGCTTTAAATAGCGAATGCTCATTAAATAGAGTCGTAAATAATAGTTATGAATTGTGGCATCAGAGGTTAGGCCAAATAGGCAAATCAAAATTTATGGAAATAAAAAGAAACAAATTATTTTCTGATATTGATAAAATTGATAAATAATATTATGCCAAATGATAAATTGTGTGAGGCTTGTATTTATGGTAAACAATCATGCCTGCCATTTAACAAATCGAAACCAAAAGTTTTGAAACGACCTCTATTTAAAGTGCACACAGATGTTTGTGGTCCTATAACTCCGTCGTCTATTGATGGCAAAAATTATTTTGTGATTTTTTTGTGGATGAGTACACTCATTATTGTGCTACCTACTTGTTAGCTCGTAAATCAGATGTTTTTGTTATATTTCGGGATTATGTAGCAAAAAGTGAAGCACGTTTTTGTTTGAGAATTGTTAACTTATATTGTGATAATGGAGGGGAATTTGTATCCAATGAAATGAAAGAGTTCTGTGCGCGGAAAGGTATTAGCTACCACTTAACAGTGCCACATACTCCGGCTTTGAATGGTATTGCCGAACGTATGATAAGAACAATTACAGAACGGAGTCGTACAATGATACAAGGGTCTAAATTAAATCAATCGTTCTGGGGTGAGGCTGTGTTAATTGCTACTTATTTAATAAATATCAGCCCCACGAAAGCCCTGTGGTTGGATAACACACCTTATGAGTTATGGCATAATACAAAGCCGCAACTGAAGTATTTAAAAGTTTTTGGTTCTACTGTCTATTTTGTTAATAAAAGTATAAAAACGAAATTTGACAAGAAATCATCAAAGGGAATTTTCGTTGGTTATGAACCAAATGGTTATAAGGTTTGGGATGTAGTAAATGAAAAGTTTGTGAGAGTCAGAGATGTGGTAATGGATGAGATTAATTTCTTATCAAATAGGCCAGTGCAACCTGCGCCAGAACGGATTATGGCTAGAAATAGCAATAACTCTGTTGTTGACAAATCTGTCAGAGATGTGGAAATGGATGAGATTAATTTCTTACGAAATTGGCCAGTGCAACCTGCGCCAGAACGGATTATGGCTAGAAATAGCAATAACTCTGTTGTTGACAACTCTGTCAGAGATGTGGAAATGGATGAGATTAATTTCTTACCAAATTGGCCAGTGCAACCTGCGCCCGAACGGATTATAGCTAGAAATAGCAATAACTCTGTTGTTGACAATTCTGACTCTGTACACCCTTTTGAAAAGAGGTGTGAATCTCGTATGGATCAACCTGATTGTATGAGTAAACAAACGAATGAAATACCTACTAATCAATCTGTTCATGAAACAGGGGAGCACTTGAACCGGTCTTTATATCACGATGAAAATGAGTTAACTTTATCTCAAGACAATGATACATCACATAATTTGAGACGAAGTAATAGGGTCCGAAACATGCCAACTGTTTCTTATAATGAAAATGATGAGGACAGTATTTATGGTAACTACTTGTTGTGTGCAGAATCTTTGATATTTCAAATTCCTCAATCATATACAGAAATTAAAATCAGGGATGATAAGCATCTATGGGAAAATGCTATCAAAGAGGAAATTAATTCACTTCTTGAAAATGATACGTGGACTTTAGTACCAAAGCCAGATAATAGAAATATTATCGATTGTAAGTGGGTATTTACAGTTAAAAATGATGAGTTCGGAAAACCTTTGAAATATAAAGCGAGATTAGTGGCTCGTGGTTTTAGTCAGAAATATTTGATTGATTATAATGAAACGTTTGCACCTGTTGCAAGGATTGCAAGTTTTAGACTGATAATAGCTTTAGCGAATCAATTTAATTTGCTGGTTCACCATATGGATGTAAAAACAGCGTTTTTGAATGGGAAACTGAATGAGGAAATCTATATGAAAATTCCCGAGGGTATCCCGGCTGAATGTAATATGGTTTGCAAATTAAATAAGTCATTATATGGATTGAAACAGTCTGCACGCTGTTGGTTCCAAATGTTTGAGCAAGCTTTGATAAAAAGGGGTTTTCAATACTCATCAGCGGACCGGTGCATTTACATTTTTAATGCAGGTCATGTTTTAAAGAATATTTATGTTCTACTTTATGTTGACGATCTTGTGATATCAACCGCAGATATAAATACTATGAATAGTTTTAAAACATACATAATGAACACTTTTAAAATGGTAGACTTAAAAGAGATCAAATGTTTTCTGGGAATCAAAATAATCAAGTCAGAAAACAAAGTTACTTTGGATCAGGAAATGTACATAATAACAGTTCTTGAGAAGTTTAACATGAGTGACTGTAATTCTGTCACTGCACCCCTTGAAAGTAAACTAGATTACGAAGCATTAAATTCGTGTGAAATAACAAGTGCCCCTTGTAGAAATCTTATCGGGTGTTTGATATATATCATGCTGTGCACTCGACCTGACCTAAGTTTTTCTGTTAACATCTTGAGTCGATATGCAAGCAAAAACAACCATTCATTATGGTCACACTTAAAAAGGGTCTTGCGATATTTAAAGGGCACTATAAATCTCAAGTTAACATTTACACGAAATGATTAAAAAAATATTCTAAGTGGCTTTGTTGATTCTGACTGGGGTAGTATAATACACTAGATAGAAAAAGTACTACGGGTTATTTGTTTAAATTATTTGATCAATGCACAATATGCTGGCAAACAAAAAGGCAGCATACAGTGGCAACATCATCTACTGAAGCAGAGTACATGGCTCTATATGAAGCAGTAAAAGAAACTCTGTGGTTAAAGTCATTAGTAACAAGTATTGGCATTGCGATACCAGACTCTATTTGTATTTATGAGGATAATAATGGATGCATAAGCATCGCGAACAATCCTACTAGTCACAAAAGATCTAAACATATTGATATTAAGTATCATTTTTCTAGAGAACAGGTTGAGAAAAATGTGATTAAAATGGTTTATGTTTCTACAGATAACCAGCTGGCTGATATCCTGACAAAATCATTACCCGCGGTGCGTTTCACCGAGATGAGAATAAAACTCGGGGTGACGTTGTAATTGTATTCAACGTGGATGAATAAAATGATGAGGATATGTTAAATATAAGAGCTTGGTTATAATAAATGTAGATGAATAACATTCATAGTATCCAGTTATAATGGATAAATTGATTGATAATGGTTTGATTAGGTTTTTCTGGGTTTTACCTAATCCTGCGCAGCAAATGCTGGACCGTGATGATTGATTGTATTCCCAGAGAGAGTGTGAAAAATTGGAGGTGTATGATTTTGTAATTGTATAAAGATGTTTGATATCTTTTAGCGTAATTAAAAGGAAAAGGATTTATTTTTGAGGGGGCGTGTTGGAGTATAGCAAAAACAAATCTATCCTACTTCAACACTATCGTCTTTCTCGTTCTAACTCATAAATATTATTTAAGTATCCGCCCTTAGCACTTGACTGAAATCCTTAGTTTCGCATAGCGACTGTACTACTCTATTAGCCTTGTGTGGGATCACACGTCTCACGTAATATTATTAAACACACCTTCCAATATATAAATAAAAGGATAATAAACGTATTATTAAAATCCTTAGAACGGTCTTTCCTTTGGTGTTCCTCCATTAACCCTAACATTATTGTACCTAATAATTATTAGCATTGTTTAAAAAAAAACATGTGAACGACTCGCCAACACGCAGATAAACCCTGAGAGGTTTTCGTTGTGTGGCTAAAATACAATGTGAATTAGATTTAGTATTTTAGAATCAATAAAAAAAAAAAAATCATCACAATCAGCCTATAATGTTCCCACTGCTGGACACAGGCCTCCGCTCTTCGAGGGAGAATGCTATACAACGTGTAACACAATTAATGCAAAACCTCAAGACACCCCAATTAGAGTATTGAGTTAAAAGCATAATACAATGGTTTAAAACTATTTTTTTAAAGCTAACTACTTATTATTATTAAGAAAATTGTGTTGATCCTAGCATTACTTTATGCATTCAAAATTGAGTCTTATTGCCTTGAAATAAGACTTCATTTTCTTTGGCTCAATCGGCGGATTGTATGGCAAAATAATCTATAAGTATTAAAAGTTATTGAAATCGATTCAGTAGTCAATTATGAACAAACTATTTTCAGGTTTTGCGCATTTAACGTTACACGTTGTATAAACTACCACGCGGGCCCAAAGCGGGTTGGTAGATGTCACATGTCTTCGTATATTTTGTTCTAGGATATGCCGGCTTGCTCACGATGTTACTATGATGTTAATATTGTTGTAAGTTGTAATACAAATACGTTGTGTCCTCGCAGATGACTGACCTTGGTGCCGAAGCGGCACTCGATGCTGAGCATGGCGATCCCCACATTGAATTTTTCGAGTGGCTCGCGGAAACTTATCGTCGCCAGGGCCTTCCTCCCGGTCTTGCGCGCCTTTTCAACCTCGGTAGCCTGCCCCAAGAGGAGAAAGTAAGATGTTATTAATATTTATTTATCTACACCCATGCTATAAATCCTCTTTATAAGTTTCTCTTATTGCCAACATTAAAACAACCAGTGACATAGTAACCATATTGTCAACTAAACGAGTGTTATAATGTTGTACTAAATTTCATTATGCAACTCCTTTTCAAAAAAAGAACATCTTATTCGAATTCACGTCGTATCCCGCCAGCCGCCATTTTTGTTCGATATTAGTATTGCAAAGAACTATTTCAGAACGTTTTATAGAGGATTCATATCACGGGTGTAGATAAAGTTTTGTATGCAACTGTACATAATTAGGTATTATTAAAACACGAGTCTTGTAATACTCCTTATTATGAAACAGTTGCATAGATAACATTATTTTTATACAAAGTGTAACTATAATTAACGCAAGACCTCATACACCCCAATTAGAGTATTGGGTTAAAAGCATAATACAATGACCAAAACTTATTTTTTAAAGCTTGCTATTTTTATTAAGAAAATCGTGTTGACACTGGCATTACTTTATGCATTTAAAATTGAGTCTTATTGCCTTGAGATAAGATTTAATTTTATTTGGCTTAATCACCGGTTAGTATGAAAAAATACATATTTAAAAAAAAAAAACCTATGTTAAAAGTTACTGAAATCGATTCAGTAGTCAATTATGAACAAACTACTTTCAGGACTTGCGTTTATTCTGTAACACATTGTATACTTTGTAAGTTTCTTGCCCGTTATTCTTCATCACTACATAGTATAAAACAAAGTCGCTTTCTCTGTCCCTTTGAATGCTTAAATCTTTAAAACTACGCAACGGATTTTGATGCGTTTTTTTTTATAGATAGAGTGATTGAAGAGGAAGGTTTATATGTAGTGTATTTAGTATCAGCATTGCACCCGTGCGAAGCCGGGGCGGGTCGCTTGTAGAGATATACGTCTTGGAATGGGCAACTAGCTTCAACTTTCTGACTAACTGACCGACTCTTCGACAGTTCAAAAGTGTAAATGGTTTAATTGCTTTGAGTTTAAAAGTATGTACCTGAAGGTAGAACGCCATGTAAGCGATCCAGAGCTGGCTGGAGTTAGGGTTGGCCAGCAAGGCCCGTTCGAACTGCTCGCTGGACCGCGGCTGGTTCTCGCTCTCTGTCGCACGTCGCTCCATCTCCCTCACTCGCTCTTCTTCTTCTCGCACTTTGGCCAGCTTCTCGGCTACTGATAACTTCTTGCGTTTCTTCTTTGGCTGTTCTTTGTCCTGTTGAGTTAATTTGTTTGATTAGATAATTGATCCACTTTAGACCTAGACCGAAAGAGCTGGTAGTCATGGAGTTCCTCTGCTTAGCAGTGCGATGATGCAGACTAACAGTAACCAGATAATTGATTTAATTAAATCGTCCCTGGAAGTATGGAGCAAATCAAATAGGGGCGTGGGCAAAGTCATTTCCAAACTTTTTGATCCTGAGAATGTTGGTGAATTTTTTTACGGTTCAAAAGTTATGACCGACTTTTGTTATTTTCAATCACTTTGCATAGTGCTCAAAGAACAAAATTATTAAAAAAAAACTACCAGGAACTGTCAATTTAAGTTTTTTAGACAGCCCTGATAGTTTTTTTTAATGATTTTTTTTTACTTTGAGCACTATGCGAAACGATTGAGAAAAACTGGTCACAACTTTTGAACCGTAAAATAATTCTCAATCATCAATCATTTTCAGGATCAAAAAGTTTGGAAATGACCTTGCCCACGCACCTATTCGATTTGATCCATACTTCCAGGGACAGCCTTTATAACGGCTAACGTAATAAAATGGTATTGTAGAATAAAGGGTGATGCACTATCACCCTTTCATTAATATGAAAAACTTTTACTATGGGACTATCCAAACAAAAATCTGCTGTTTCATATCTTGCATGTAAGACAGTTGGTTTAAATATGGCTTTCCAGATCTATACAAATAAATAATATTAAATTGTCAGTTTGGAATATTAAAATAAATTTTTTACTAAATATACAGGGTGTGTCGTAAATAGTGGTCCAGAGTAAAGGAGTCGATACACTGTATTCTTAAGTATCACACACCGAAATTATAACCATTTCTAGTTAAGGGTCTTCGAAAAAAAAACCTTGTTTTTTAAAATGTACCTTGCTTCACGAATTTGGCTGTAATTTCAACAAATATCAATATTTTTAATTCTGTTTTGATATTTGTTGAACTGGAAATGGTTAAAATTTCGGTGTGTGATACATAAGAATACAGTGTATCGACTCCTTTACTCTGGACCATTATTTACGACACACCCCGTATATGACAGTATACAGCGGGGTGATTGCGTAACACACTTAGTAGCAATGGGTTTCATTTTGACAGATCAACAACGTTCATTGCGTTTTTTACATTGTTGAGCAGATACATTTTTCGAACATATGAAGCAATGGATTAGCAATATGCTTCAAAATGATTCAAATTGAGATCGATAGTGTGTTTCGCAATTAGGGTGCAGGTTGTCCCTGGAAGTATGGATCAAATCGAATAGGGGCGTGGGCAAGGTCATTTCAAATTTTTTTAACCCTGAGAATTTCGGTGAATTTTATTACGGTTAAAAAGTTATGACCAATTTTTTTTTTTTAATCACTGCGCATAGTGCTCAAAGAAAAAAATCAATTTAGATTTTTCTTAGAGCACTATGCGAAGCGATTGACTCAAAAACATAAACAAAGCAATGAATGTTTTCGAACTGAAAAAATTAAACCCATTACCACTGATAGTGTGCAAAGGAGCAAAAAAAAACAGAAGCAAGAGTAACCGACCTCATCTTCACTGCTGCTATCCTCCTCGTCTTGCACAGGCGTCGTCAGACTTTCAACTCCCGCAGACCAGAACTCCTGAACACTGGGCGCCTCCAAAGCCGGCTCTAAGCTCTCCACGACCTTAACTTCTAATTTCTCTCTCTTCTTTTCTTCTGATGTCTTCTTCTCTTTTTTAAACTCCTGCTTAAGCTCTACTCCAAACTCTTTTAACTTCGCCTGCGCAATGTCTAAGGCTTGCATCAATCTAGAAATCCTTTCTTTCACTATAATCCTGTCAGTTTGCATCGCCGTATGGAACAGTTTCGTCTTTGAGTTTAAACCTTTTTCTTCTAACTTGGCTATCTTTCTGTCTATCTTAGCTACGCGTTTCGATCTATTATTTATGGATTTTAGTAGGGACCTGACTTTTTTCTTGTAATGTTTCGGCGTTGTGCATTCGCTCATGTCTATTATCACCGCGTCTTGAGGGTCCAGTATTGTTTCCAAGTCAATGTCTGCCTCTATAGCATCACTTTCTTCTGATTTCGATTCTTTTCTTTCTTTCTGTTTCCTTTTACTTCTTTTTTCTTCCACTGGTGTTTCGTCTCCTTCTGTTTTTAGTTCTGTTTTCTTCTTTTTATCTTTTTTGCTAGGGGGCTCTTCTGGAACTTCATCTGTTTGTTCAAGTTTTATTTTTTTCTTTTTCTTTGTACTGTCAACTTCTGTGTCGGATTCTTCTGCGGGTTCTTCTTTCAAATGTTTTTTCTTATAATCCGTTTTAGTTTTTTTATGCACTTCATCGTCCTGTGTTGCCTTGCGTTTGTTGGGTTTTTCTTTTTGAATCTATGTATAAGGTATATTGGGTTATTAAATTATGTGCAAATTCTTAGCCAAAAAAAAAAGTGAAACGTCACATAGAGATCAAAGTTGTGTTGTTTTTTTTAACAGATATTCCATTAATATTATCGTCTGCCTAAGTTTCTCGTTTAGTTCAACCACTCGATAAAGGTCAAAAAGTTGAAAATAAGATAACATTTAATAAAAAAAGTCCTTGTAGACTTGGTGATCTTGTGAGATGAATATCAAGTTTTGGGAAAACAAACTCAATGTCATACATGACAAAGTTCAAATTCCATTGCAACTTAAAGACCTTTTATAAAAACGGTCATTCAAAAATGAACTTAGTCTACATGCTGCTAAAGTAGATAGTTCATTAAATTGAAATACATGTAGATTATATATTATTAGGTATTAAAATATACTCACAGTCGGCGTAAATGGTTGCGTTGTCAGACTGCCCGACATCTTCTTCTCGTCCGCATTCACTCGCAATATCGTACACGTCACCTGAAATTAGCAAATCCTTTAAACTAACATAACATCACGCTAAAACACGGAAAAGGCATTTGAAAATGAACTTAGCAGTAACTGAAATAGATTATAAAATAGCTTACGCCATCACTTGTCACAGGGAATTATCTCTTTCACGCTACTTCCAATTCTATTTTTGTTGTGATTTAGTTCATTATCAATTTACACATAAAATCTACCCAAGCATTTTGCTGCTCAGTGGGCACTGACCGTTACTTATATGAAAAAGTTCTAAGTAAGCTCAAAACCTGACCTGACTTAGAACCTTGACATAGGCCGTGTCTACTTACAATCTGTCCGATGTGGAAAGCCTGTGCGACGTTCTCAAGGGGCTCTTTGCTGATAAACTGTCGCGGAATATACGCCGTCACGTTGTTGAAAAATGAGACTAATATATAGTCCCTTATGGTCTGAAATAAAACAATCAGATTAGGAAACAAGCCCTTTTTTATTTGTGAGTATACAATTCAAGGTGGTATTTTGAGATAGGCTGGTAAGAACAGCTGAATTAATTAATTGGATCTGATAGCCAGTCTTACCAAGGGGTATCATGTTACCCAGTAACTGGGAACTTGTGGAGGTCAGATAGGCAATCGCTTCGTGTAAAATATTAATGTTCAGCTGAATCTGGGTAGACTGGAAGCCGACCCCAACATCCTTGGGAAAAGGCTAGGCAAATGATGTATGTAGAATTTACCTTACGAGTAAACTAGTCGCGAGCTCGAACTCACTGGTGGTCCTGGCCAAAAAGCACGCTGTCTCGCCTGGCTTCGTGTCCGACAGCGCTAGTATCAGTGATGAGCAGTTAAACGCTAGTCTACACGAACAACGTCTAGTTCTCACGCCCAGAAACACCGAACTGATAGGCGCGTAAAAAAACCCGAAAAGTGCTTCGGAAAATCGAGTTTTATGAAAAAACCACTGCATAAATCAATTACAAATAAAGTATATTAATCTCTTCGATAACTGAGCTTTGTCGGTACGGACTTGGTTTTGAAGATTTTACAGTTCTTTTATTACTTATTTACACCCGAAGTTACGTTAAAAATAGCAAGAAAAACGAATCTTTGTTGGTTCATAACTTTTTGATGGCTCTTTATTTTACTATTCTGTTTCCGTGCAGACACAATTAATAATAAGTCAAAATCATATCATGTTTGACTTTGAATGCACAATGTCAAACAGTGGAGTAATATTCTCCCGAAATTTCGACAAGCGGTACCTTAATAACTCCAGTATAGGCCTTCCCGATGACAGCGTGTTCGTAGCTGTCCAGGACTTGCAGCTCGGGGGTTAGAAGCGATGGCTTTAACGTCAGGAATAGGGTATGTCTGCTAGGGTCCACGAACAACACACGAGCCTTCACTGACTGGCCCACCTGATACAACAGCATAAAATCAGAAAAAGATAAATAGAAGCATTAATCAGAAGGCAAATTCCCGAACTTTCAAAATCTAGTCGCAATCTCATCTCAGGACAATCAATGACACAAACATTTTAAAAAACGTAGGGGTAGGCGATTGTGAGATTTTTGTATGGAGCTTGGCATATAGTCAGCGTCAAAAATATCGGGACAAACAGACTGTACAAAAAGACCTCAACAACTAAGAAAGTTAAACCTTATCTCAGTCACACAAGGAATGTTTCAGAATGAAGACAGTACACGACAACTATCATTCTGATAAGAACTTTATCCAATTTTTCTTAACTGTTGAGATCTTTTTGAACAGTCTGTTCGTCCCGATATTTTTGACGCTGACTGTACCTACCTATGGCCACGCATGAAACCTATTTAGGATATATCGATTTATACAACGTATAACGTTATATGCGCAAAACCTCATACAACGACAAAACTATTTTTTTTAAAGCTATTTTTATTAAGAAAATCGTGTTGATCCTAGCATTTCTTTACGCATTCAAAATTAAGTCTTGTTGCCTTAAAATAAGACTTAATTTTCTTTGGCTCAATCGGCGGATAGTATGGCAATTATTGTTCAAAAAAAAAAACCTATTATTCAAAGTTACTGAAATCGATTCAGTAGTCAATCATGAACACATTATTTTCAGGTTTTACGCATTTAACGTTACACGTTGTATAGGTATCATGCGTGGCCGCCATTTTACCGGTAGGTATGCCACGTACCTTCAAAGCCATTTAGGTAAAAATATGGGAATTGCCCCCCAACGATACGACCACCACACACACACACACACACACATTATTTATTCATTATGCCTACCTGACATTCACTGTTTCCTCGAGTACAAATAAGTATTAAAAATTAACTAACCACTATAAATGGTAACTGTTCTAAATGACTCATAAGGAAACACAGGGAGAACAGGAAAAATTACAGAAAAAAATAAGAACAATTTGACTTTTCCAAATTGTCTGAATAACTATGAAAGTATCTGTATCATCGCGCCTGTATTTATCGACGGGTTAAGCAGAGAAATAATATAGTACAACAGTTATGTTTGAGTATTATGTAATAAAATGTAACATCTCAATTGGATCACATTGCGGGCAGAATACCTACTCGTAACAGTTGTCTTGTACCATGCTCATTCTAAAATACTCCTTGTGTTGTTAAGATAAAGTTTAATTTTCTTGGTTTTTCATACATTTTTTGACAGTTTGTACGTCCCTATTATATTGATGCTAAACGTACCAACATTTACCAACCCGCACTGGGCCCGCGTGGTGGATTACGGCCTCCTCTCTGTGAGAGGGAGTGGGCCGTAATCCACGCGGGCCCAGTGCGGGTTGGTAAATGTCACATGTCTTCAAATTAATTTTGTGCCTTAGTTAACCTGGCTCATAGAAACTTATTTTCTATCTTTATTTCTCTGCCTACCCTTTAGAGGAATATAGGCGTGATGTTATGTAGACAGATTAAAATCACTTTTATAACTTATAGTTGTACTTTATAGTAATGCACATAAGGTATGAACAACATTTATCGTGAAATGCATCAAATTTAATTATCTATTGACATTTGAACTTAGTCTTATTGAATATGACAATGTATCATGATTCAGTTGCGTGTTCATTGTTTTTACAAAATATATTTTTTTTTTAATACTACTCAGATGTCAAGGTCCGTGAAATTCAAAAGTTTCTTACGTTTTTTTTTTTGCGATTTGAATGGTAAGTGCCAGGTTGCAGGTTCATCAAAATATGATTCTCTAATGTAACAAATATTTATTTACACAATTCTAACCATTAGAATCTCAACACAACTCTCTCAGTTACAACAATTGACCTAAATGTCATGATTTTATGAAATAGCCATTCAACTGTGCAATTTGAAATTAGAGAGTTGTATTGATGATTTTAATGAATATAAGGCCCTTATACACGACACGGTTTTTTTACGTTACGGCGTATAAACCGCGTCATAGAAAAAAACGTGCCAGTGAACAACTTTCCTTGGTAATCCACAGAACACTGACGAACCATGATTACATACGGCGAAACGTAAGTGTGTAAAGGGTCTTATTCTTCTTTCTTTCGCCTCAATATCAGGATTCACACTCACCTTATACTTTTTCTTTGGCAATTTCGATGTCGTAGTTTTTTTACTGTCGACCAGAATCCCAGAATCGAACAGGTGTGCTTGCGATACGTAACCTACAAAGATAATAACGTGTTAACAATAGGTTTTGATCTATTTCCATATCTTAATGACCGGTTCTTAAAAGTATTATGTCCCATTCTTTGGAAATAATATATCGCAACTGTTTCGAAAGATTGTTACCGGCAATATCAAATGTTGCTGACACTGTTGTTTAGCTTTTGTTTCAGAATGCGGGCATTATCTAATATATAAAATTCTCGTGTCACAGTGTTAGTTACCATACTCCTCCGAAACGGCTGGACCGATTTGTATGAAATTTTGTGTGCATATCGGGTAGTATCGGCTACTATCTACTATTTTTTTTTTTTTTTGCAAAACAACGTTTGCGGGGTCAGCTAGTAATCTATAAAATTACAAATATCGTAATAAATATGTATGAGAACATGCAAAAAAATCTGGCGATGCACACAAAAGTGCAATAAATAAAATAGCAGAAGTCCATTAAATTTTTATATTTTATACATACATTTTTGAAATGTTTTTTTTTAAGAAATATTTAAAAATGTTGTTAATATGTAAGAAAACGAAATAATAATAATAATTTTCACCTGACACCCTCCCCACGTTGAGTAACACATGGTTATCTGCAACGGTCTTGACAGTAGCGTCGACGAGGTCGCCACACTTGAGCTGTTCCATGTTGAAGTACTTCTCGGAGACCACTTCGGGCTGGTCCGTCACCGAGTACACGTAATCAGACAAGTTGTAACAGAGCACGCGCACTTTGTGACTGCTCCCTGTACACAAATATATTATGTCATTGGCGGACCAAAAATTCGAAGACATATTCCATCCATCAACCCTCACTGGGCCCGCGTGGTAGAATATGGCCCACTCCTCACAGAAAGCCCGGTAACTCAGCAGTGGGAACTTTATTGGCGATACTAGCCGGTTAATTGCGTGACACTAGAGGGTTACTTTTCAATGACCAGCCAAATTTAAGGATGTGGTACAGACCATCAAACTAAACAACTTTCTCCATGGGACCAACATCGTAATCGCGAATAAAAATTCAGCCGTCCCATACGTTTAGGTCGAGTAGGTATTGAAGTTCTCTATGGGACAGTTGATGAATTTTTCGCGATTCCGATATTGGTCCCATGGAAAAGTTGTTCAGTTTGATGGTCTGTACCACACCGTTAAATTTGGCTGGTCTTTGAAAAGTAACGCTATATAATAGCAATCGATGGCAATACCTTTCATTTTAAAATTTTAGCAACGGTCTTTGTGTTACTTAAGTAGTTGTGCAGACAAATGTTTAAAACCTATGAAGCAATGGATTAGGAATTTCTTTCAAAACCCGTGGATTGTAATTGAACGTGTTACGCAATATGGGTGCATGTCTCCTAATTTTTATAATGCTTTTTAGAATCCGAAACAAAACGGAAATACAAAGTTGACTTTTAATTTGTTAGTTTATTTGTTTCACTGTTTGATGCCAATCGAATGAGATTTTAGTCTACTGCGTACTAATATGCAGTTTTTAGTTTATAATATTTCCCTATAGGTTTGCCCGAGGGCCACGAAACGAACTCCAAAAGCGTGTTCGCTCTGCCATTCAAAAGATAGTGTAGAAAAGCAAAAAACAAAATACTCCCTAAGCTAAATTTTCGTGGCCCACGGATAAGCGGTAATCTCATGGCCCAGACATAAGGGTTACTTCTAACTTACCTAAAGGATAAGACTTGGCGACCACCTCCTCATCTGTAAGGTCTTCGTCCACTTGGATTCGTTTCAGGCTCATGGTGCCGAAACACCCCCCACTCAGCCGGAAGTGTATCGACCGGCCTGTGATCTTCAGAACCTATTAACATTACAAAATCTGTCAGTAGCTAGCTCCCAATAATATAGGCGGGTAGGAACACCGACGCGCAACCCTGTTACCATGGATTCAGTACATGATTCTGGATCCAAAAGCGTTGAAATTAAAAAGAAAGAATAATTGTTTATTCTGCACAAACAAAACACACATACTATAATATAAAACAGAAAACAACATTTATAACTCAAGAACGGCTGGACCGATTTTTATGATATTTGATTTTTTTGGATTTGTCTCGTCCCGATTAGCAGAATAACTATTAAAACATGGAAAAAAAAAATCACGAAATTAATAATAATGAAGATACAAAATTTTCTCATACTTAAATTCTCAGGCGGTACGAAAAATATGCATATATATTTAAACATGCGTAATATGATACATAGATATGCCGAAGAAGAGCCGGGTGTGCTAGTCACAAATAAAAAAAAAACGAGTGTGCTTATGACCACACGACTGAAGTGAAACTTCTTTCGCTCCATCTGTATGTATATTTCATTTACTAGCTATAAGAGAAAGAGAGAAAGAAAATGTGCGCGCGCACTGCTCTCTCTTGCTCCTACACTGTGATACAGACAATAAGCCTGCAGTGTGCTTAGATATACGGAACGTATTTGGCTATGAGAGGAAGAGAGAAAGAAAATGTGCGCGCGCACTGCTGTCTCTTGCTTATATCCCCCACTTAACTTCCGTTCGCCTTGCCCGATCACACTTTTCGTAACGCTTACGTCACGCGTTCGCCAGTTTACTCCCCAAGTCAAGCGTGCGTAAAGAAGTTTCACTTCAAAAACTCATAAAATATACACATACAATGTAGTCAAAAGCCTCGTACTTAAGCATATAAAAACACAGTCAATAAACAATAAAAATCAGCTGTTTCATACAAAAGTGTGTCCCTATGCGGTCAACATTTTCAACGCAGGTTCAGAATCGTGTACTAAATTTATGATAGCAAGGTTATGGTCGACGTCCCTGTCACACTGAATACAATATGGCAGGTCAATAAGGAATATTCTTTGTGGTGCAGTACTCATTAAAATGAACAACTTTTATTATAAGACCAAATCAGAAACATAAAAGTCAAAGTCAAAGTCAAATCATTTATTTCAAATAGGCACTTAAAAGGCACTTTTGAACGTAAAAATTAAAAATTAAAAAATAGAATTGATTCTAGTCGCCCATTCCAAAATGTAGTTTTCGTGTGGAGAAGAATGGGCAAGAAACTCCACCGTTACTCTTTTAAAATGTTTTACAAGTTTTCGTATACATTCATTATATAATTATATGTGAAGACGATGCACCTAAAATAAAATTTAATCTACCAAAAATGGTAAAAGAATTAAAAATACAACAGACTGGTAAATCAATTATGTGATAGATACATGGTGCTCAAATATTTACAAAGATTGTAAAATTTTACTAGTATTTTAAAAAGTGTGTGAGTTACATTTGTCACAGAATGTAAAAAACAATGTATTTTAAAAAAAAAATGTGTATGTATAAATTAAATTAGCAACCAGTTTGATGTTGTCTAGACTCTAGATTGTCCTATGGAGCAGGACCAGCATGTTTCCAAACATTGTTATCTTGGATATAATCCTCCAATTTGTAATATCCTTGTTTACAAAGTGTACTTTTAATATGAGTTTTAAATTTTCTTTCATTTAATTGTAAAATATCAAAAGGTATTTTGTTGTAGCATTTAACACAGTACCCCATAAAAGATGTTTGCACTTTAGATAATCTGAAAAAAGGTTGATCTAATTTATCTTTATTTCTAGTATTAAAATTATGTCTATCACTTATTTTATTAAAAAGTTGTTGATTTTTTCTTACATACATAATATTTTCATAAATGTATTGGCAAGGTACCGTCATAATATTAACCTTTTTAAATAGTTCCCTAAGAGATTCACGGCGACGTAGATTGTAAATAGCTCTGACAGCTCTCTTTTGCAAAATAAAAATGGATTCAATATCAGCAGCCCGACCCCACAGTAAAATGCCATATGACATAATACTGTGGAAGTAACTAAAATAGACCAAACGCGCGGTTTCTACATCTGTTAACTGTCTTATCTTTCTAACAGCATAAGCGACCGAGCTTAGCCGCCCCGCAATAGATGTTATATGAGGCCCCCATTGTAATTTCTCGTCTAGCGTGATTCCTAGGAAAACTGTCTGATCAATAAACTCTAGTTTTTGGACATTCAATATGATGTCACATTCGCAACTTCTAACATTAGGCAATAAACTACTTTTCCATACAAAAGTGAAAACAACACTATCAAAATGTATGGAATAGCTTATCATTCAGTTGCTAGGAAACTGCAGACATGTTAACAAGTAAAATGATATTACGCCTTATTATAAAGATTTTTTGTTTGTCCTCAGGTGATAAAAACACCAGTTAAGAAAAGGGAATATAAACCAAAACACAGTCCGAAAATACAAGCTTTGATGAAGAAAAGAAACGAACACAAATCCAAATATCAGGAATCAAACAAAAAGCTACAAACCCAGAAGTCGATGGAAAGAGCAACAAAACTATTGGATAAAATTGAAAAAGACAAAAAAATATTAGAAAATATTTTGTCATCTATGGAGAAAAAAAACATTCAAATGGACAAGAATGGTAAAGAGAGGATGGCAGAGATATTAAAGGAAATTGAAAAAATTAAAAATAACATTAATCATATGAATGAGTTGGTCAAGATAAATAAAAATACAATAGACCGTGAAACTAAAACATGGAAAACTAAAGAAGCGCAGGCGAAAACTGATATGGAGAAAAGTTTTGAGGATTTGAACAACACTAAAGAGCAAATGAAAGAGCGTATCATAGCCTTGAATAAATACATTGAGGAAAAAGATAGAATTGACCGCGAAATTCAAAATATAAAAGACAAAGAGGCTAAGGAAGAAAGCAATATTAATAAGAATATTGCAGCAAAGAAAAATACATTAGAGATGAAAAAAGAACAATTTGAAAAGAATATACAAAAAAAAAAAAAAGAAGAGGCTTGGACAATAGCCAGAATTGATGCGGTAATTAAAAAGTTAAAGAATGCCGAATTGAATGTGAAAGAAAAGACAGATAGTGAAATCGCCGCCAAACGCACGGAGCTCGCTGAAATTAAAAATCAAACGGAAAATAACTTAAAAGTAATGGAGAGAACCAAACATGAAAAGATAGCTGATTTTGATAGAAAAATCCAAAACCTGAAACATGACGAGTTGGCGGAGAAGAGAAAAATGGAAAAAGACAATGAAAAAAGGTTAAACACCTTAAATATGGCAAAAGAAGAATCCAAGAAAAGGATTCGAGTCATGAAACTAACCATGACTGAAAGAAACAGAGCAACTGACGCTGAAATAAAAAAAATAGAAGAAGAAGAGGCTAAGCTAGAGCTCAATATGGTGAAAAATATTCAAATAATGCAAAACAAATTAGCTAAAAGTAAAGAAGAATTTGAAAAAAAACTTCAAGTTATCCAACAGATTGAAGCTGAGAAACAGAGTCAAATTGAAGCTGAAATTCAAACATTGAAGGAACGAGAGGATCAGGCAACAATCGATCTGGGGGAGAAATTTAAAGCCTGGCAAAACTCGTTAGCTATCAATACAGATCAAGTAGAAAAGAATATTGAGGAAATGCAACAAAAAGAAGTTGCGATGAAAAATGAAATTAAAAAGGAAATCCAGAACATTAATGAAAATGAGGTTCGGAAAATAAATGACATTGAAAAGAATATTAAAGACATGAAAAAAAAGTTAGAGTTGGATGAAGAAGAATCCGAAGACAGAATTGTAAGTATGCAACAATACGAGGCCCAGCAGGCAATAATTATAAAGAAGAATATTGAGGCAATGCAACAACGCGAAGCTGAGAAGCACAAAGAAATTGAAGCTAACATTAAAAAAATGCAAGAATCAGAGGCCCTCATGAAAACCGAAATTGATAAAAAACTTGAAGCATTGCAAAACAACTTAGCTGAAGAAAAAACCAAACACGAGGAATGTATTAAGGGAATGGAAAAATTCAGAGCTGAGACAAAAAAAGAAATTAAAGCTAAAATTAAAAGCATCGAAAAAAAGAAGGCTCAGTTGAAAACCAACATAGTTGATGATATTGAAGGATTGCAAGAAACTTATGATATGAAAAAGGACGAATTTGAGAAAAACAAAGCAGCATTGGAAAAAGCCATGGCCGAGAAAAAAGCTAAAATTGAAAAAGTTTTTGAAAAGATGAAGGAAATACAGAATAATAAGAAAAGAGCCATGGATGATAATATTAAAGCAATGACAAATAAGATAACAGACATTAAAAAGGAAATGGAAGAAAACTTTAAGCTAATGCAGCAAAATGAAGCTAATAAGAAAAGTGAAATTAAAGCAGAAATTCAAAATATGAATAATATTGAAGCTCAAAAGAAAGAAACTATTAAAAATAATATTGAATCATTAAAATACACGTTAGCTGTGAATAAACTCGAATTCAAGAAAAATATTCAGGAAATGGAACTAAATGGAGCTGAGAAAATAAGTGAAATGGAAGCTGAAATTCAAAGAATGAAAGAAATTGAGGCTCAGACGAAAGACAATATTAGGAAGAATATTGAAGCATTACAAAACACCTTAGTTATGAAACAAGATCAAACCTATTTGGAGGCCATGCCAAACTCTTTAGCAATGGATACAGATCAATTACAGAAGAATGTTGAAACTATGGAACAGTATGAAGCCGAGAAGACAACCGAAATTGAAGCTGAAATCCAAAAAAATAAAAAAATTGAGGAACAAAAAAAATACGACATTGCGAAGAATATCGCAGTATTGGAAAACACGCTTGCTATTAATAAAGCTAAGTTAGAAAAGAGTATTGACAGAATGCAACAATTCGAAACTGAGAAAAAGAATGAAATTGAACTTGCTATTCAAAAAATGAACGAAATTGAAGCTCAGAAAAAAGCCAACATTGACAAGGTTGTCGAAATATTACAAACCCAGTTGGCTATCAATAAAGAAGAATTCCAGAAAAATATTCAGGCAATGCAACAATTGGAGGCTGAGAAAAGAGTTGAATTAGAAACACAAATCCAAAACATGCAAGATATTGAATCTGAAGTGAAGGACACAACACAAAACAATATTATAGCATTACAACAACAGAAGGACGAGGTGGAACACAATACTAATAAGAACATTGAAGAAATGCAAAAATCATTTGCTATTCGAAAAGACCTATTGGAGAAAAATATTCAAGATATGCAACAACGTGAAGCAGAGCAAAAAAGGGAAATTGAAGCCGAAATTAAAAAACTCGAGGAAACTGCAGCGCAGGCAAACACTGAAATGGAGAGAAACATTCAGGCAATGCAACAATTCGAGGCTATGAAAAGAGCTGAATTAGGAACACAAATCCAAAACATGCTAGAAATTGAAGCTGAAGTGAAAGACAGAATTCAAAACAATATTATAGCATTACAACAACAGAAGGACGAGGTGGAACACAATACTAATAAAAACATTGAAGAAATGCAAAAATCATTTGCTATTCGAAAAGACCTATTGGAGAAAAATATTCAAGATATGCAACAACGTGAAGCAGAGCAAAAAAGGGAAATTGAAGCCGAAATTAAAAAACTCGAGGAAACTGCAGCGCAGGCAACAACTAAAATGGAGAGAAACATTCAGGCAATGCAACAAGTCGAGGCTATGAAAAGAGCTGAATTAGGAACACAAATCCAAAACATGCTAGAAATTGAAGCTGAAGGGAAAGACAGAATTCAAAACAATATTATAGCATTACAACAACAGAAGGACGAGGTGGAACACAATACTAATAAAAACATTGAAGAAATGCAAAAATCATTTGCTATTCGAAAATACCTATTGGAGAAAAATATTCAAGATATGCTACAACGTGAAGCAGAGCAAAAAAGGGAAATTGAAGCCGAAATTAAAAAACTCGAGGAAACTGCAGCGCAGGCAAAAACTAAAATGGAGAAAAATATTGAGGCAATGCAAACCGTGTTAGCTACAAACGAAAAAGAATTTGAAAAGAGCCTTGAAAGTATGCGACAATACGAGGCTGAAAAGACGAGAGAAATTCAAGCTGAAATTCAAAGAATGAATGACATTAAGTCCGTTAAGGAAGACAATATTGCGCAGAAGATTGCAACATTACAAAACTTGCTAGCAACGACTGAAGAAGAATTTGAAAAGGATATTAAAGCTCTGCGACAGCAAGAGGAAGAAAAGGAAAAAGAAATTGAAGAAAAACATAAGAAAATTAATGAAATTAAGGCGAAAAAAAATATCGACATTGGACCGTTAGATTTGACTGACAAAGAAACTGACCTTCCGAGTAACAGTGCCGATAACGCGGCCTCTAGTTCCCGCTGGGGTCGCTTTTGGTAGCGATCCCGTTCTGACCGGGACTGAGGGTAAGAATCCTTAGAAACGGCCGGCTATTAACGACCAACACACCTGATCTAATAGTCGTTTCAACCATCAAAGACCCAGACGTAATTTAAAGCTTCAAGACGATGAGTCCCAACACTACAAAGTCAAAGTAATACTGTCGAGAAAGTTGAGGGTTTTTACGGAAAAAATAAGGACAGGATTCGATTAGCTGAGAACAAGCGACCTGTCGATGACGGTGCCGTAATTCAGTAAAGTACGTGCGGAATATATTATGAGTGTTCTAGACACGTTCAAAGCATTTTCTTGGCAACAGGTACTACCTCAACTTTTCCTATAGTACTTAATTTTTCTTCTTATTGTTAGAATATTGATGTTATTTAAGATTATTTTTGCATTTTTTTAATCATAAGGAGTAAGAACGCAACACCTGCTTGTGGTTGTTGTACGCATTTTACGTGTTACTTGTTAGTGTTAAAATAACGAGGTTATAAACCCGATTTCGGTGCGAAACTTTTCTATGACTTCTTCATAGAATCATTTAAATATAATCAATGTGTGTTTTAAATGTTAAATATTTGGTCGACCAGACGAAATATACAAAGTGTTAAAAAATTAACCCGAAAAACTTTAAGATGTGCTTTAGACGATCGAACTGAACGACTTTCACTATTTTCTATTTTTTTTTTCAGCTGTTTAATACTTTCTGGTCAAGTAGGTACTGAAGTTTTGTATTAAACAGCAGATTTTTTTTTCGTGATTTCAGTGTTAGTCCCATAGTGAAAGTTGTTCAGTTCGATGGTTTAAAGCACCTCTTAAAGTTTTACGGGTTAATTTTTAAACACCTTATATAGTTAGGTTTTTCTGTTAAGTAAAAATTATGTCAAACTTATTTTCCGCTCTGATAGTTTGAAAGAAAGAAATAAAATGTATTTATTGGGAGTCGCACAGAAAGAACACAAACTAGGAGAAAAGAGATGTAGAAAAGAGAGAGAAAAGTGAATGAGAATTTTGTATATTCGATCACACGATCAAAAGTGAACTGTTTGCCCAGTGCATTGTATCTGATGATGTCAGCGCGGACCGTGCATTTCTTGCTCACAGCGGCTCATAAGGATGGCTACGTATTAGGCTATAAGATTACACGTACTTCAATGTATTAGTTTTAAAAGATTGATGTTTTTCTATAGCACAAATAAATAACTGTATTCAATAAATCCGTATTTTTTATCACTAAAATCATGTAAGATTTTGTGTACTTCAAATTTTAGTTTTATAAGATTTTACGATTTGCATTTACACACAAATTTACAATTACTTTAAACTAACTCAAATTTGTGTAAGTACCTACTTCTAGCTTTATAAGATGTCACTATTTGTATGTTTCTATAGAGAAAAAATAAATAATTTTATAAAAAACCGTGTTTTCTTTTCTGCACTCAAAAATATTTTTTTCCGTAAGTACAAGACCATACACTTCATAGTATTCGTTTTAAAAATGTTCACTATTTGTATGTTATTCTAAAGAACAAATAAATAATTTGACAAAATTCGTGTTTTTTTTTTAACATGATTCCAGAATGGTCTTTCCACAGTTACAAGAATTGACTGACGTTGGCAACTTAGCAGGATGGCGCTGTTGGTAAACATTTCTGCAATTCTTTTGTGAAATGTATTGGAAAACAAGATGGCGGCGTTCGTTCCGTTTTAGACCACGCCCCCACACACCGCACCAGCGATAGCCACAGCTATTTATAGAGAGACTACTTACTAATTCTAAACTCGCAACAAAACGTGTAGGTATAGATAGTGCAATCCACGAAGACGCGCCCCACTCTTTTTCCTAATGCTTACAGCACAAGTAAGCAACATTCCGCTAGTGTTTTAGTTTTGTCGATACACACAAATTATTATTAATGGCTAATTAGTGTGTATCGAAAATACTAAAACGCTTGCAGAATTGACTAGCGATAACCGCTAACGATTAGGAAGAAGAGTGGGGCGCGTTTTCGTGGATTGCACTATCTGTAAAGCGGGTTAAAAAACTGTAGGACGCCACGAGTCTACATGAACATCATCATTTAGCTGAAAGGAGTCCATTCATTTCCTCAACAAATAAGTACTCAGGCTGTACCTAATCCTATCCGACTTTCTACTAATATTATAAACGCGAAAGTTCGTGAGGATAGATGGATGGATGGATGTTTGCTACTCTTTCACGTAAAAACTACTGAACGGTTTTGGATGAAACTTGGCACACAGACAGTTTATAACCAGGATTAACACGTAGGGTACATTTTATCTCGATATTCCCATGGGATCGAAACTTATGAGGGTGAATCCGTAGGGCACTGCTAGTACTGAAATTATTTAATGTTTCTACTAGCAGAACCCCGCGGTTTCACTCGCATAAGTGTCGATCCCGTGGGAATATCGGGATAAAAAGTATCCTATGTGTTATTCTGATATATAAGCTATATTGCTGTAAAATTTCATCAAAATCCGTTCAGTAGTTTTTGCGTTAAAGAGTAACAAACATCCATCCTCACAAACTTTCGCGTTTATTATATTACTAACTAGCTGCACCCGCGGTTTCACCCGCATAAGTGTCGTTCTCGTGGGAATATCGGGATAAAAAGTAGCCTATATTTTAATCCAGCGTGTCAGCTACCTCCAAACAAAATTTTAACAAAATTGGTCCAGCCGTTTGAGCGTGAAGAAGTAACACACATATAAAGACACACACTCACAAACTTTCGCCTTTATAATATTAGTGTGATTATTAGTAGGATTTGAAAACAGATACACTGATCAGACACATACCTGCGCCTCTTCGATGATCTGGCCATCCTTCAGCTGCTGTTCCGAGCCAAGGTCAGGGTATGTGGAGTCGAAGATGCTTTTCATAGTCAGGAATGGAGTATTTCTAGTCGGCATCACGTACAACAGACGAGCTCGAATCTATAGGAGAGAGTCATTTTGATATTGTAAGTAAATTGCAAAGAAGGGCTTGTGGCTAAGAAATAACGATCGTCGATCGATCAAGTTAACGTACGCTTGCCTCGGTTGGTCCGTGGATGGGTGACCATCTTCACATACCTCCGTGTCTCGGAAAGCACGTTAAGTCGTTGGTCTCGGATGTCATTTGTGGATCTTTGAAAGTCTGAAAACCAGTCTTGCCAAGGGGTATCGTATTACCCAATAACTGGGTTGTGGAGGTCAGATAGGCAGTCGCTCCATATAAAATACTGGTATTCAGCTGCATCCGGTTAGACTAGAAGCCGACCCCAACATAATTGGGAAAAGACTAGGCACATGATGATAATTTAAATTAATTATTTTGTTGTTATAATTTAATTGAATTATTTTATGTTGTTAAATTTTTTTATGATTGCTGGCCAGCAATCATAAAAAAAAAGCTAAGCAGACCAGTTTGTTAAATCAATGTAGCCATAGTAACGGCACTTTGTATATTTCAACCAATGGCATACGAACAGCAGTGCGATTTTGTAACCATCTCGCCGTGAAAATTTAGGTGAAGTGAGCGTGAAGTGAGCTGTAAGGCCCGTATTACAGCACGTCACTCAATACTCAAGCATTACTTAAAACTAGATTAAAGCCATTTGATTGGTTTAAACTAGTTTTAAGTAATGCTTGAGTATTGAGTGACGTTCTGTAATATGGGCCTCAGTGTCATCCTGATGCTAGGGATTGGTACTCTTGACAGCTCACTCTAAGCTCACTTTACCTAACTTTTCACGGTGAGATTTTTACAGAATCGATCGGCATAGATAGATAACGTATAAAACATTATTTTGAGTATTTACGAAACCTGAATATAGTTTGTTCAGAATAAGTAAGTGAATCGATTCCAATGATTTTTACACCATGTTTTATTTTGTCCCGAAAATATTTAAAAAAAGGTTACAAGTTGGACACCGAGCGACACTACGTAAGCATTATCGAGCGCAAGACTATGCTGAATGCGCGGGCGGCGCGCGGTACGCATGTTTTATTAGTAACATAACAAGCTTATAACTTTGTGATTTTTCATGATACAGTTTTGTACATAGATTCTAAAATAAAAATACTAGACACGTATTTCCGGTTTCGCGTATACTAAAACTAATGTTGTATAGAACTGATACATTCCAATAAAATTCAAATAACTAAATTAGAAATGATTGAATGCGCAATTGCTATTACGCAATTATATAGTTCAAATCAAATCAAATCAAATTCTTTATTTGCATAAAACAGGTTCAGTGGATGTTACAAAGGGTCAAATGGTACACACCCTATAAGGTGTGCAAATATAAAACAGGAATTTTAACTGTTAATTTAACAATTGAATAAATTACTATGTCATTAAAAATAAAATTATCGTAAATACAGATCAGTCAACAAAATAAGGAATTAAAAATAATAATAATGTCATGCAAATTAAAAAAAAATAAAAAATAAGGTCCAGCATATTATTAATCAGTTCAGCATATTATTTACAGTGTAGTTAGTAATATGTACAGGATATGATATCATTGCGGTTGATACGCACACGGTACGTGCAATCACGTTTCCTTTTGAGTCAGAAATATTTTTAGTGGCAGATGATAATTAATATTATCACCATCAATCTTCTTATCTCAATTTATTTGTGGATGGTGCAACATGTATTTTTCTTCCATATTTCTCTATTAATCGTCATATCTTTTGGCCTGTACTAATAATAAAGCTGAAGAGTATGTTTGAACGCGCTAATCTCTAGAACTACCAATCGGATTATAAATTCTTCTTGCATTTGATGATTCTCGAGGAAGGCTATAGGCTTCTTAACCCTTTAACCTCCAGACTATATACTATATCAGTTGTCGTGCCCCCAGCGCCAAGCACAGTGATTCGATTTTTTTTTTTTGTTTTTCAAATAACCTCATAGAATGCAGCGTAATTAACCCTTTGACTGCCACGGTCGTGTATAGCCGACAAATGAAAACGTGCCCAACACGCCAATGCCGACAAGAAAACACCATGTTTTAAGTATAAACACAGAAAACTGAATTTAGTTTATTTATTTTATACTTAAAATATGGTGTTTTCTTGTCGGCAGTAGCCGACGGTGGTGTATTGGGCACGTTTTCATTTGTCTGCTATACACGACCGTGGCGGTCAAAGGGTTGATAAGAAAATAGAGTAAACGAGCTGTGGTATTTGGTCGTAAATATACGACCCTGGCGAAATGGGCACGAAAATATTTGTCTGATTAATCCGACTTAGGCGGTTAAAAGGTTAACATCACGCTAGGGCACTCAGGAGATGAGCAAAAACAAAAAAAAGGCATAAAGAACTCTAAGCGAAAACGAAGTAATAACGCGGGTAGTCGATTTGCGTTAGTGTGCGATTACAGTGGTGCGGGGCGGGTAGCGGGAGCGGGTGGTGGGTCAAGCGGAAAACGCACATTTCCATAGATGAACACACTAGCAGCGGGGCGATTGAGCGGTCCGGATGTACCTCGTGCGATATTGGATATAATAATAATAATGGTAGATTATTTGAAAGCTAGTGCTTATACAGCGGGGTAATTGCGTAACACACTATTAGTAGCAATGGGTTTCATTTTGACAGATCAACAACGTTCATTGCGTTTTTTACATTGTTGAGCAGACACATTATTCCGAATTTCCAACATATGAAGCAATGGATTAGCAATATGCTTCAAAATGATTCAAATTGAGATCGGTAGTGTGTTTCGCAATTAGGGTGCTGGATTATCGGAAAAACACTAACAACCTCTTAAGAGGTCATTGTACTCATCATTATGAACAACTTATACTAAGGGACCAAAACTGAAATCGCGAAAAAAAAATCAGCTGTTCCCTACATTTTGACGAGTTATACGAACATAAATGTAGGGAACAGCAGATTTTTTTTTCGCGATTTCAGGTTTGGTCCTATAGTAAAAGTTGTTCATAATGATGGTTACAATAACTTCTTAAGACGTTGTTGGTGTTTTTCCAATAACCCTGTATAAAGTGAGACCATTTTTTTCTAAAAGCAAAGGTGGCCGAGCCAATACGGCACTTATTAAATCTTCAGACGTCAGCGGCATGTCCGAACAAATCGAGCGGGAAACGCAAACTGACTTGCGTCCACCCGTCCCGCTCGCGACAACCGCTTGTCCCGCTGCGTTTCCCGCTCACCCGCCCCGCCCGCACTTGGTGCACCTTAGTCAAAAACTATGTGTTTGCGTTACCCGCCAGAGGATTACGCTGCCCGCCCCGCTGCTACTGTAATTTCACAGTTACCTTCTGCCCGAGCGCCGGCTTCTTGCCCCGCACGCTGTCAGCATGTTGACGCTGCACGTAAGCTGTGGTGTCCCCAAACACGTGACCCTCGATACCGTTGTCCAATGGCTGCCAGGAAATAATCACCATTATAACGGGTGTAAAAATACGTTCATATTTTACCTGCTCGGAAAGCACCTTATTATTTTTTTTAAATGAGGCAGAAAGCACGTCATTACTCTTGTACAGATTTGCGGGTCGAAAAAGTGTATGACAATCCATTATTAACGTGCTGTTTTTTTTTATTTTTTATTTAGGGCAATTCAATAGCTGACCTAATTAAATATAGCATAATGTCAGAAGGACAAAAAGTTTTTATCACCAAGCGCTAAATGATACTGGCCACATACACCCCTGCTGATCCCTGTATTTGGCCAGCTAATAATATTAGTAACTAGCTGACCCGGCGAACTTCGTACCGCCTTAGCGTAGCTTTGATGCACTACTTTATTTTGTATAGCTGACCTATCTTATGTATGAGTACCTATGAGATTTTCTTTATATTTTTTTCCGTAAGAACCTTGTACAGAGTATTAGAAAACTACAAAAAAAAAAATCAGCCAAATCGGTCAAGCCGTTTTCATGTTATGTCGTGACAACGGAAAACGGGTTTCATTTTTATATATATAGATAGATATAGATTTATGACCAGTTCCATTAGTTCCACTTATGGAAAAATGTCAACAATTTTTTTTTTTTTTAATGAACGAAGTCGGTAACGAATAAAAATCAGCGGTTCCCTGCATTATGACGAGTCATGCGAACATAAATGTAGGAAACACCAGATTTTTTATCGCGACCGATTTCTTTAATTTTTTTTTTATATAGTCAGAAAAGGCGATAACAAGTAAGTGGTACAATTTATTGCATATAATGTGGTTTCCACACTGTATATGTATTTAAAATGTATGGATGAAATACATTATTTCTTAACAACTAAGTTAGTAAACTTAATGTAACACTGCCATATAGTTATGAGAAACCCTGCTACACGCTCAATACAGATGTGGAAAGCTTGCAGCAGCGATTCATACATAAGCAGTCCAGTCTGGCGGCGGCGACCTCTCGCGCCCGGCCCTGGTTCAAGCCATGGTCCGGGGCGAGAGGGAGTGGGAGGCAGTCACCTCCTTCTGCGAAGCAGTCATGATAGCGAAGGAGGTGGCGGGACGGCTGAGGGAGAGGGCCTCACGTCCCAGCCGCCGCGGGAGACGCCCCGGGCGTCGGGAGCCGCGAGACGACTCCCGGCCACCGTAGGCGCGGGCCTGCGGGCGGAGAGTAATGGGTAACTCTCCGTCCGATCAGGACCAGGCCCGTGCCGGACGGCGCGTACGTGTTCCACGCGCGCCTCAAAGAGATGTCAGCATAAGGAAGGGGCCCGAAAGGGCCGAAGCCTGCCGGGGCAGCGGGATTGTCCGAAAGGGTTACCGCTACCCCAGAACACAAAGGGCTAAGGAAGGAACACGGGTGGGTTTTAGTCAGTAAGAGTCTGACACTCCCTTCTGCTCCACCCAGAGCGGGAGGGGTCATTGGATGATTTCCCATCCACAAAAAAAAAAAAAAAAGCAGTCCAGTCTGCTCCCGATACACCGCAGTATAATGTAGGCGCTGGCCCGGACCAGGCGCACCAAGGCGCATCTTTTTCGCATCGTAGTGTAAAAGCAATCGAGACGAGCTTCAGCAAACATCCCGGATGCGCTGCAGAAGCGGAACAGCCCCATCAATACCCGGAACGTATTATTATACACGGTGTGCCTGGAAGTATGGATCAAATCGAATAGAGGCGTGGGCAAGGTCATTTCCAAACTTTTTGATCCTGAGAATGATTGATGATTGAGAATTATTTTACGGTTCAAAAGTTGTGACCAATTTTTTTCAATCGTTTCGCATAGTGCTCAAAGAAAAAAAAACACTAAAAAAAAACTATCAAGGCTGTCTAAAAAACTTAAAGACATTGACAGTTCCTGGTAGTTTTTTTAAATGATTTTGTTCTTTGTGCACTATGAAAAGTGACTGAAAATAACAAAAGTTGGTCATAACTTTTGAACCGTAAAAAAATTCACCAACATTCTCAGGATCAAAAAGTTTGGAAATGACTTTGCCCACGCCCCTATTTGATTTGATCCATACTTCCAGGGACAGCCTGTATAAAATGCGAAGAGCGCTGTACGATTTTGAGTATAATCTTTGCACAGACTGCACGTGTAAAATGAGGTGCAATATACACGAAATAAGGTTCTTATGGCTCGTCGCATTTAAAATTGCACACCACTCCACAGGCAGAGCTTTTGCATACACATTTAAACTTGCAAAGTTTATGTGTAGTTGCCCTCGTAATCACTTTACCAGTTTTGATAAAAACTCCCAATAAAAACACAGCGGGTTAATTGCATAACCCACTATCAGTAGCTATGGTTTTCATTTTGACAAGTTAACAAAATTCATTGCGTTATTTATGTTGTTGAGCTGACAAATTTTTCGAAAATAATTATGAAGCAATGGATTAACAATATCCTCAAACGCAATCAGGGTGCAGAACTTGTTATTACAGTGCTTTACAATTATTTGACCTCTGATTTTGAAACACTGATCTTTATCGCCCTTGTAATAAGGTTGCTATTACGTTGCTGCCATTGGCCCCAATTCTGTTGTTCACAAACTAAACTAAATTTAAGTTCAGTGCATCTTTTTCTTTATATTTAAATATGAAAAGGACAGAAGATAAATATTAGTTTGGTCCCGTCAAATTAAATAATCCATAGACAACTTAGACGAGATTAAAAAATTGGCTACTAAAAATACGTCAATTTACATTAGGCGCTGACTAATTTGACTAAACTAATATTTATCTTCTGTCCTTTTCTTAATTAAATAGAAAGAAAAAGATGCACTGAACTTAAATTTAGTTTAGTTTGTGAACAACAGAATCGGGGCCATTGACAAATCTGTCAAAATCACATAGATCTTTATAATCGTTTAAAATAAGGTTGCTGTTGAATTGCACCATTAACAATACCGTATCAACAAGGAAGTCAAGATTAGATCCCGGCATCATGGGTCCGTTGGTCTTGTGTCGCAGCCAGGAGTTCTGCAGCGCCACCAGCTCGTTGGATAGCGTCACCACGCCACCCCCAGGAGCGGGAGACGACTTGATGCAGCACCAGCATATCATGCCGACATCTGGCATCATACAACATGATTATAAACAAGAGAATCTTCTAATTGTTAAAAATATTAAGTTCATTCATTAACACACTACGCACATTCTAAACTGCTGGCTTTAGAAGCATGAAATTTTGCACACAAGTGACTTATAGCGAAAAAAGGAAAGATTTTTAAAATTCATATTTTGAAGAGGTTTATAGATTAAAGTTCGTCATTTTCGCTGACGGGAAAAATAAGCTTATAACAAGTATAAACGTTCGAAGCTATTTGAGGTAATATTTGTCAGCGAATTTTAGAAACCGCATGCACCAAAACCATCAAGATTTTGTTTAAATAAAATACCTAATGATATGTTTTCGTTCGACCTTCGAAGTTTAATTTTTATTTTATTTTTGAGACGAGGAAGTAAGGGCTGGTACCTTAGCCATTGTAGCTACAGGAAAACGTTCCTAGGAGACCATCCTTAAGTTTTAGAGTAATTGCTGTCTGCATTCACAGATTTTGGAAAAATGCTACAGTCAGCTAGCAAAACATAAAGTTCCAATCAGTGCCGTTTCTTATAAGGATTAAAATGGATAAAATCTAAACCAAGTGACAGAGTATAGTATTAGAAAGGTAACAACTCGAAAAAAAAAACACATAGGACATTCTCCTAAGACCGTTTTCCTGAACCAACAACGGTCAAAGGCCCTTATAAATTGATGATTTTTTAAGACAAGGCTTTGTCTCGAAAATTCGCCTTGCAAGGCACTTACCTAGTTCAATCTCTGGGTTCGTGTTCGTCTTAGGCAGGAAAGCCGTGGTGCTGGGCACGCCGATGTCCATCACATAGCCGTGGTCTTCCACTGACGACACGGCCGCCTGCACGAGGTTACCTGTAACACCGTTCATAAAACCTGTTCACCGTTCTGTTCTCTTATGGTATGGTAGAAAGAATGCAAAATAAATTTACCCGGTTCCTTTATATGAAGCAATTTGGCGTCTACCCATTCTATACACTTATGTATCCAACCCTCTTTGTAATAGGGATGGTTGGTTACTATAAGTTGGAAGTAAGGCGCAATTTTGCACTGGTTAAATATGTTTTTATGTTTTTTCGTGGTATGTTGAATAATCCGCAAATACTGGAATCTTTGGGATTGCTCGTTCCAAACAGTAGGTTGCGACAGGGGACGAGAGAGAGACTGTTTAAAGTCCCGGTGGTCCGTACAAACTTTTTAAAGATTGCACCGGTGCGGCGGGCAATAAAGATTAGTGTTGCACCGAATGTGGGTCCTGCCGAATGTCGAATTCGATCGAATGTTCGGTTTGAATATGTACCGAAGCCGAAGTTCGGCCGAACTTCGGTTACATTTCGCGCGCTTTTGCTCAATGAACAGGTCAGATCGTGTTCATTCCTCGTCGTTGCTTGTAATTCCACACACGCGCACGTCCCGCTCTCCACCCGCGGTCACCCAGAATTTTATGTTACCTTGCTTGCCTTGATAGATAATAATATTACAATTTGATAATTTTAATAAAGCATACTTTTCATGCGTGATTTTGTTTCTTTTCTACGGAAATAAAAACAAAAACGAACATCCACGTTACCTATGTACTTAAAAATCATCATTTGATCTAGATTTCATTTTAAAATAAATTTCTTTTCACTTTTCCATTTCTTATTTAAATTAATTTAAGCTACCGAATTTCGGCCGACATTCGGCAGATCTAACCGAAATTCGGCCGAAGACGAAGTTCGGTAAAAGCTGCCGAACTTCGGTAATACCGAATGTGAAACGAATTTCGGTGCATCTCTAATAAAGATACTTAACAGCGTCTCTCTGCGATTGGATATCTTTACTTGCTCTTTGGCAGAATCCGGATGGTGACACTTAACTTATTGTCCTCCGTATGAATTGTGTCGACACGAAAATCGACAGGTATAAATTTCAACACTGTCAGTCAAAATAAACTTAAAAACATTTAATTTTTGTTGGTGGTGGTATCAAATTGGTTTGGGTGATGTCCACGAGTGTGGAAATTGTGACTACATTGTTGGTAAGGGGGGGTAGAGTTATTCGCGTCCGTAGGAACCACCTATCCACAACCCTACACGTGCCCCCTGGGTGGTGCTAAATGAATAACAACGCCGGGTCTCGGGCGGCGGTTAATTAACCTGACCAAACCAGCCTAACCAGCTTGGTCTAACAGTGAGAGTAGGAAATGACTCTTACAAACCGCAACCCTGTGAACGCTGTCTACAGGATCGGTAGTCTTGGCTTAATTGCCCGGGCTACGAAGAAAACAACTTCTATAAAAAATCACCCTAAGTCTACGGTGAGATTCGTGCCAAGAGACTGAATGGCTGGTGGGAGACCAGTCGCTAACGATCCACTTCGACGGACCTGGCAAACGTCGTAGTATTAGCCTTCTAGGGAGAATAGGCGTCACCTTCCTAGCGACCTGTTATATCGGCCTTACTCGTGGGACTAAAATGAACCAACAAAATACTAATAATCAACAAACCCTACCAAACCCTAAAAAGCCAACCAACCCTAACAATATGATCCAACAAACTATTCATGAAAGCATATTTATTCGGAACAGAAGCAACTCGACATCGTCTCTGCCTACGAAGCTTAATGACTTTAACTCCAAACAACAAAATAAGGAGGAAGACAATCTGGACTCACAGACCGAGACCCCATTAGACAGTGATAACATAACCTCAGACCATGAAGGATGGCAAAAGGATGAAATTCCCACCAGGAGAAAGAAAAGGAAAGAAACAAGTCCGATTCACAACGACGGTAACAAAAAACAGAAAAATTCCCAAGACTTTGTAGTCCCTACACGAAATAGTTTTGAATTACTTGATACGGAGCCTACGGATAAAACCAACAATGCAGATAAAGTGTACGTACCAAAGCCAGAACCTATCTTTGTTACTGGCGTAATTAATGTAAATTCTCTTAAGGATGTACTAAACAAATTTGTAAAGAACGAAATATACCTCATGACCACACTTAGATCTGGACATGTTATAAAAATTATACCTAAAGACATCCAGACATACAAAACGATTCGAGAGAACTTCATTATCAATAATATCTCACACTACACTTACCAGCTTAAAAGCGAGAGAGCATACAGAGTAGTACTACGCGGACTCCATGCATCAGAAAATACTACAGAAATCTCAAAAGAATTATATGACATTGGACATGAAGTAAGACAAATAGTAAATATCAGACATCGATCTTCAAAGGAACCGTTGCCTGTATTTTATGTCGATTTAGAACCAAAACCAAACAACAAAGCCATTTTCGATGTGAAATACTTGAATAATATGAAGATTACTTTTGAAGCCCCATATAAGAAAAAGGAAATCATTCAATGTAAGAGATGTCAGAGATTTGGGCACTCCAAAAACCAATGTTTTAGACCCTATCGCTGTGTTAAATGCGGTAGCGCTCACCCTACAACAACATGTACTAAAAAACCCGACATTGAGGCTACTTGCGCGAACTGTGACGAAAAACACCCCGCTAGCTACAAAGGTTGCAAAGTGTACAAACAGTATAGAGAAAGAATTCTTAAATTAGACTCTAAAACAAAAGAAAAACCAATGCCTAACAATTTAGAGATAAAAAACCCGGAACCCCGTACGGAATCTAAGTTTAACCGTACAGATAATCAAAACCTAATTAAAACCTATGCAGAAGCAACGAAAACCAAAGAACGATATACTCAGCAAGATACAAAGAACGACTTGGCCGACCTTACTGACCTAATGGACATAATGTTTGAAAAACTTCAAAATTCAATGTTGACAATGATGGAAAAGATTATGGACAAAATGATGGACCGCATGGTCCAGCTAGTCAGCAGCCTGGTTAAAAAATGACCCAAAACCTCCAAGTAGTTACTTGGAACGCCAACGGCTTGACGGAACGACGTCAAGAATTAGAACTTTTTCTCAGAACAGAGAAGATTGACATAGCACTAATCTCTGAAACAAGATTCACACCGAAGACACACATAAAGTTTAATAATTATACGGTTTATACAACCAATCACCCAACTGGGAACAGCCATGGAGGAACAGCAATAATTATTAAAAGTAACATTAAACACTACCCTATAGAAGAATACCGAACAGAGAAAATACAAGCAACATCTATTAAACTTGTAGATAATAAGATAGAAACAGCAGTCTCCGCTGTGTATTGTCCTCCAAAACATACTATAACAGCAAACGACTTCACAAATTATTTTTCCACTCTGGGTAACAGATTCATATGTGCTGGCGACTGGAATTCTAAACATATAAATTGGGGATTTAGACTGACAAATACTAGAGGAAGACAACTCTGCAAAGTCACAGAAGAGATGAAATTAGAATATCACTCCGGCAGAAAACCTACCTATTGGCCTACCGACAGACAAAAAATCCCAGACTTATTGGACTTTTTTATTGTTAAGAACATAGATAGTAACTACCTAAACATAGAACCACGAATAGATCTCACATCTGATCACACACCAGTCATACTGAACGTTACCACAACAGTTAATCTGATAGCTCCGCCCCTAAGAATATACAATTCGAACACTACAGACTGGACAATCTATAAAAATATAATCACGACAGAGACAGAACTAAAAACCAAAATTAATACAATTGAAGAACTTGAAAGACAACTTGAACAACTTAATATGACTATCCACATTGCTGCCAATTCTGCAACTCCTAAAAGGACAAGTAAAGGACATCCTCTGAAACAAAACTTATATCCAAAGGATATTAAAGAGAAAATTAACGAGCGCCGTCGTTTGAGAAAAATATGGCATACTACAAGATATCCAAGCGATAAAGCTGCATTCAATAGTTTCTCAAATGAACTCAAAACCCTTATCAGCACTCTAGAAAATAATAATATTCAAAACTATCTCTCAAATCTAGATCCAACGAAAGACACCAACTACTCGCTATGGAAGGCTACCAAGATTCTAAAGCGCCCAAAAATCCACATATCACCTATCAATGATGAAAAAGGAAGTTGGGCTAGATCAGACAAAGAAAAGGCAACAATCTTTGCGGAACATCTGAAAACAGTTTTCCAACCAATCCCTGAAAACAATCCAGAACATACTGTGGAAATCAAGGAATACCTTGAATCAGCGAACCAAATGTGTCTACCACTAAAAAGTACCACCCCAAAAGAAATCATGAAAGAAATAAGGAACCTCAAGGATGGCAAAGCACCAGGCTATGACCTTATTGATGCCACATTACTTAAAAATCTGCCTCATAAAGGTGTAATTAAATTAGTTAACATATTTAATGCCAGCCTAAGACTTGAACATTTCCCTGGGCAATGGAAAATCGCACATGTAGTTATGGTACCGAAACCAGGTAAACCCCCACACGAAGCCACTTCATATAGACCTATCAGCCTGCTACCAGTTATTGGTAAACTGTTTGAGAAGATATTGCTTAACAGGATGAAAGAACATCTAAGTACAGTATTACCGAACCACCAATTTGGATTCCGGGAAAAACACGGGACAATTGAACAGGTACATCGTATAGTTGATACCATTAGCAGATGCCTTGAGAACAAATTATATTGCTCTGCTGTGTTTTTGGATATCAGCCAAGCATTTGATAAGGTATGGCATGATGGCCTTCTGTTCAAGCTAAAGAAGCATCTCCCGCATTGTCTGTTTCGAATACTTAAATCTTATTTAGATAAAAGATGCTACCAAGTGAAATTCAACGATGATCTCTCAGAAGTACACGAAATAAAATCAGGCGTCCCTCAGGGCAGTATCTTGGGCCCTATACTATACCTAATCTTTACAGCAGATATCCCAACAACTGACTACTCCATGACTGCGACATACGCTGATGATACGGCGCTACTTTCGTCTCATAGCAACCCAGAAACGGCATCATCACGGTTACAAAACCACCTGACAGAAGTAGAGATGTGGCTGAAGCGTTGGAGAATAAAAGCCAATGAGAGCAAATCGGTACATGTAACATTTACACTTAGGAGAGAAACATGTCCACCGGTAACGCTAAACTGCAAAGTTATCCCTCAGGATAGTAACGCAAAATACTTGGGAATGCACCTAGACAGGAAACTTACATGGCAAAAGCATATTTGGACAAAACGCAAACAACTAGATGGAAAACTCCGGTCACTGAACTGGTTATTAGGACGCCAATCACAACTAAATCCTAACAGTAAGATGCTAGTGTACAAAACTACCATAAAACCAATTTGGACTTACGGAATACAACTATGGGGAACGGCCAGCAATAGTAATATAGATATCCTGGAGAGATTCCAGACCAAAGCCCTGAGAACAATGTTTGGCATCCCTCATTGTATAAGTAATAGATACATATACCTCGACCTCGGCCTAAAAACAGTTCGACAAGAAATACCTCAAAACAGCCTAAAATACCAGGAGAAACTGACCGTCCATGCAAACAAACTGGCACACGCTCTGAGTGGAGAAGGCACTCTTCAGCATACCCGGCTAAAAAGAAGTGATATATCGAGCCTACATAAAAGATTTACCACTTGACATCAAGAGAGTCGCGTGAAAATAATTTTCATACAAGTATGGCTCTTGAAGAAAACATAAACTGAGAAATCAAACAAAGAAGTGGCTTATTGTTGGTAAACAGATTGCCATGAAGCAGAAAAATCAAAAAAAAATTGGGTTCCCACCTGTAAAACAAGTGTAAGTTATAATAAAAAAATCTAATCTAATATATAAAATTCTCGTGTCACAGTGTTAGTTACCATACTCCTCCGAAACGGCTGGACCGATTTGTATGAAATTTTGTGTGCATATCGGGTAGGTCTGAGAATAGGACGTAAACTATTTTTTTTTTTTTGCAAAACGTCGTTTGCAGGATCAGCTAGTATAATATATAATCATGATAATTTTATTCGCATAATAAAAATCAAGTATCTTGACGTATATATCGTGGGACGTCAACTCTGCAATCATTGTACCGATAATAGTTACAGTAAATGGCCTTATAGCGGAGAGTCGCGACCAACACCTAAGGAGGCTCTCGTTGGGCAGCTGGATCAAGGGCTTGATTCAGAAAACGGTACTTCTGTAGGCCAATTCTACTAATTTAAAACGTTCAAAATCTAGTCGCAGTCTCATCTCGGCGACAAACAAATGTCAAAAACTTGTCAAAATGTAGGGAAATTTGAAGTATTTTTGACAGATTGAGACTGAGATCAGACTGCGAACGTTCTTGAAAATTAGTAGAATAGCCCCTCTGGTCTTCTGGACACGGCCCACATTGTTAGGAGGTCCCTCTCTCTGGAGCCCTGACCGCCAGTGGTTTGGACCCCGTTTCCAATAGCGGTAGGCTTGATGATTTTGATTATATTTACAAATGTTTTTTATTATCTTTTTGTATATAAAACAGATTATAAAAATACTTATGGTCGTGAGGTTGCCGAGCTACAAAATGTAATGTATACAACGTGTAACGTTAAATGCGGAAAACCTGAAAATAGTTTGTTCATAATTGACTACTGAATCGATTTCAGTAATTTTTAATATTGTTTTATTTTTTTAATAATGTATTTTGCCATACTATCCGCCGATTGAGCCAAAGAAAATTAAGTCTTATTTTAAGGCAATAAGATTCAATTTTGAATGCATAAAGCAATACTAGGATCAACACGATTTTTTTCTTAATAAAAATAGTTAGCTGTAAAAAAAATAGTTTTGGTCATTGTATTATGCTTTTAACTCAATGCTCTAATTGGGATGTATGAGGTTTTGCGCATTTAACGCTACACGTTGCATAAATGGATAGTTGACATCAATGCAAGACCAAACACCGTACAGTGTCACGTTTCCGAGATATAGTTCAAAGTTGATCACGTGACATCCATATTTTTGAACTTGCTTGAAATAATCACTCTGAATTTAGAAAATAATCATTTCAATAATGGTATTACATTACATTTTGGGTAATTAGACAAATACACACCTTTCTGTAGATCCTTGTGTGCGGTCTGCCCGTTGACATGCTGCGGCATTAGTGAGAGCATGAGACTGAGTTCCTTGACCTCCAGCACTTTGACAGCGATGTACTGCCCGGGTCGAAACATCTGACCCAGCTCTAACACTTTGTCCGTCTGAAAAAAGAAAGGATTGAGGTTCAAACAAATTTCCAAATAACCGTGGTTCTTAAAGATCTCGGAAGTACACAAAACATATTAAGGAAGAGATCATCCTGCTCCAAATACAAAGCACGACTCGCAGTCCACCTGAACCATTCCGGAAACAATACGAAGACTGAAATGGACAGCAGCACATAATGCACTATAGAAATTTTCCCAAAGGGGATTTCTCGTATTACAAACAGCAATACTTCATTGACCCAGGAATCGGACTCACGCTTGGTAGACGTGCTTGCAACCACGAGACATCATTTGAGATTGTTTGGAGTCAGTAAAACATGTATTTTCTTCCATTCTTCTCCATTTGTCATCTCGGTAGTCATCCCCTTTCTAGCCGTATTACCTTCTATAGGTCTTCAGTAGGTCTATAGGTTAGTAGGTAGGTTATTTTTTGCACTGTTATTCAACTCACACTATTTATGTACTTTTTACTATATTTTTTGTCTGACACATAATTATTTTATTTAAGTATGCACACATACGTTACGTTGCAGTATAAAACTGATTTACATCCGTCACCTCACACATCAGGTCCAGTTGAAAACCAGCGTCAGGCACTAGTTGTCTGGCTTTATGCTGAACTGGGCCTTTTTGGCACGGCCGTGAGGCACACTCTCCTGCTAATTTCTTACATCGGACTTTACATTACTTACCTATATGTTCTGTTTTTTTATCTGATGTATGTACAGAGGCCAGCACATCAAGCTACCACAATCTGTCAGATTTTCCCAATTGAATAAGAACCTTATTTCTTTGCGCTAAAGTTGAAAATCTATCAAAGAAATTTGACAGATTGGGGTAGGTTGACCTGCTGGCGTCTGTACCTAGCTGTTTTATTGTGTGTCTTTTAGTCTGTGCTAAATAAATGTATTTTCTTTCTTTCTTTCTTCTATGTTCTATGTTATGGGTTTGGTTTCCGCACTTAGTCCTTCACTTGGAACATTGTGCTTGGGCCATTGCGGCCGTCGGTGGTCATTCCAACCAGCCCACCTCCCTCCAAAAGCTGATTAGGTCTCCTGGTTTGTTGAGAACATCAGTGTACGATCTGGGTGTCCCGAGGGTTTCTGATCTAATCTGGGTGACGCCTGTGCACTCAAAGAGCACATGCGCAACAGTTTCATCAGCCTCCATGCATGCTCTGCACAGGGGACTGTCTGTTATTCCTATGGTGTGGAAGTGTTTATTTAGCGAGCAGTGTCCCGTGATGGTCCCGTCACCAGGCGCAAGCCTTTCCTGTCCAGTCGCAATAAGCGCCTGGTTAGCCTGCCATGTTATGATGGCATAGCTTCCTTGGACTGCCTGCAGCCTGGTGACGACGTCCACCAACTTTCTGCTTGTGTATGGGTGTGCTCCTGTAGCCGTATTACCTTACACACAATCCATCCATTGCAAACACTGGACTACCCATTTAATTAAATTTCTATGACAAAACAAACGATTTATTTTTCATTTTCCTTTTTATTAAAATTAAATACTAACCTTGTCATTAACATAAGCTTCAAGTTCCTTATTGTACGGTTCACTGATGTGGCAGGCCATCACCGAGCCAATCAGTCGACACGGCAGGCTGACCACTAACTTAGTTTCTAGGATATTCTTGACTCTGCCCAGTATCAATAAACCTTCTTTTACTGTCTATAGAAAAGAGAAAAAAAAATCAATTAGTCTTATAAACTTCTATCAACAATAGAACTAGAATAATGATTAGGAACCAAAACACATTGCTCAAGTGGCCACGATTGCATACAGATTGATTATAAACCTTAACACTCATACATAAAGTTTATTATTGTTTGCAATGTATTCACTGCGTTGATTTAAAATTAAAAGTAAGAACAAAAGTATTTATCTATACTAATATTATAAAGAGGAAATCTATACTAATACTATAAAGAGGAAAGATTTGTATGTATGTTTGTAAAGAATTGGCTCAAAAAGTATTGGACCAATTTTAAAATACTTTCACCATTTGAATGCTACATTATCACTGATTAATATAGGTTTTTTTAATTGCAAGAAAAAATAAAATGTTTAAAAAATAAATGTCCACCCGTTTGAAGCCGGGACAGGCCGCTAGTGGAAAAATAAAACATAATTTCTAAGGAGGCTGAAAAACCTATTCTGCCGTTTTTGATGCAAAAACGGCAGAAAATTCAAGAAACAAGAGCTCATTGGGAATCTAAAACTATTTTTGATTGAAGTTCATTTTGATTTTTCAGGTAACTACTTGTATATGTGATTAGAAATTTAATTTCTAATGAAACTTTTACTTTAAAAAGTAGTTTGAGAAAGTAATCATAATCATTGTAAAAGAGATCTTCTTTTCATGCTCATTGTTTTTTTTTTTCTAAATGTTATTTGTGCCCAGTAGGTGGCCACGTTGATTGGGGCATCAGTGGTATTCTTTAGTTTCCGAGGTGCAGGTGAACGGACATTTAGGATACTCTAGCAAGTGAAGCATGGTGTGATCACCGCAAGCATCACACTTGCACTGGGTGTTGTATTGGTCTGTAATCCCCAGCTTCAATGAATTGTGTGTCCACTGACATGTGCGGCTATCAGATTTCGTAAATCACATACAAATGTTTCATGTAGTACGGGCGCGTTGAAATACGATAAAAATAATAACACCGGACCACCCCGTCGACCGCACGACAACGTTATTCCTCTTTCATTTTCAACCTATATATTTCACATTTCGTAGACCCGTTTTAGCCTTAGAATGTTTTGCGTATTAAACTACGTTAATTTTACTATCGAATAAAAATAAAACGAAAGTTGTAGCTCTAAAAACAAAATTACAGTGATTTAAAACATTCGTGGTAACTTTCGGGCGCGCGGACATTTTGTTGTTTACGTTTCGTTTCGCGTGCGCTTTGTAGGACTGGGACATAGGGAGGGATAATAGATTACTGATGCATTGTCATACTATTGTTTCCAAGAATAATTTTACTGCAACCATCTTTTTTGTAAACATTAACTTTTTCACCAAAACATTATTTTGCATATTGTTGAGTAACCATACACAACTAGTAGGAGGAAGAAACCATGATATTATTATATTATTATTTAAAGTGTGTGAAAAGCCATTGGATTATCAGAACTTACAACACATAGAAAAATGGGCAAAACAACAAAATTAGGGAAATAAACCTATTTTACTTTTAATCAAAATTTAAACAGTATTTGTCAAGCAGTTAGAGATAATAATTATTATTAATTTCTATCATGGGTTGATGAAAGAATTAAGTACCTACCTACCTATTATAAATTGCAAAACACACAACAGAAATTATGAATAGTTAGGAAATCCGTCCTTAATTTATCAGCGATTCAAATATATTGATAATAAATCATAGTTTATGATGTTTTATAGAAAATAACAAACCTTATAGCTTAATCCAAATGCACAATTTTTAAATGACTGGTCGATCTCTCTCGTACCCTCGTCAGATAAATATCCATCGTCCCCTTCGGACTTCTTCTTCGGCTTCTTCTTTTTCTTTTCTCCCTTCTCAGGAGCGCCTAAAAACTATAAAAACGAAAATTAAACTAAGTATTTTCAAGCACGAAAGTTCAACTCCAATTTTTAAGACTTACGTTTGCACTTTGTTTGAAGTATGTTGTTGTGGGCTTCTTTCCTCCACGAGGAAAGTATTCCTCTGTGTCTGCCATAATTATTAAATGTGTTCAGTATCAAAATAACAATTTAAATCACACCACAACAGTTTACGCATGAGAAATATAGGTTATCTTCGTTTTGTTGTCTTGGTGATTGTTTGACACACGTTTTTTATGTTCCATTTGTGTTGATTTACAAAAATATTAGATTTTTATGGAACTTTTATCAATAAAACATACAACTTTAAGTTTTGAGTTTGTATTGATGTTTGAATTAATGTGAACATGTTTGATAAATACATAAATAGTCTGCCAAATAGCTAATTATCAGCCATAGAACGTAATAACTAAACGTTACGAGAATCGGAAAGTGTTGCCACGTAACGAGTTTAAATAACTATTACATTATGATCGTGACGATGACGTTGTCAACTACAGTTCTACATTGGTCCGAATTTCCGGAAATGTTTACTGAATATATCTTTCGCCAGTAGTATCACCAACATACATATTCGGTTTAGAGTCGTGTCTGGCCATAGTACATGTCAACTTACGACTTAGTGCGACATGCTAAATGGATAACGTTTTGATGACATGGATGATCCTTTTGCGGCAGCAACTATTACTACTTAATCTGCGAGTTCACTACTCTTTAGAAGTATTATTTGCTAGATTTTAATCCAGAAATGCAAATACAATATCTTTGGTTGTCAAACTTTTCAAAGAGCTTGCAAAAATGCAGCCAGGATACGAACGCTAAGAAATTGAAATCGGATCCATGAAGGGCCAGACAAAAGCACCCGTGAGCGTCCCATCCTGAGGTCAATTGTAATTAATACTTAATGCTACTACATTTACTAACTACCATAATTGACCTCAGGAAGGACCCAGAGCCACTAGGCATTAGAAATTTGAGCCAAACCCGAAGCCAATTTGGAAATGTAGCAAAAACTTATTTGTTACAATTCCATTTTTTTTTTCTGTTGCCTAGGGGCTCTGGGTCCTGGCTGGGTCCCGTCAAGGAAAGTCTCTCAGTCCAGTCCAGATAATACCGGGGTGCAAAGGGAAATATTGTTTTACAACTCAACCAAGATTCATGAGGGTTCCACATACTGTATAGCTCACGAATCATGAGACATGGCCTTCGGGGGTCAAAGAGTCCTTCATAACTACAATTTTGATATAAAATCTACTATTTTAGAAAAACTCATTGGAAAAACTGGATCACCTTTCTCCTACCACAATTTGACAGACGTCAAGACGTGAAGACTTGACAGTGGTCAGGGTCAGACGTCCCAAAGCCGACATTGCAGGAAATTACAAATTACAATCACTGAATCACAATTACAATACGGTACAATCAAAAATCGTGTCGACTGACAACACTGACAACGTCTTTTACTAAATTTTGGTAAGTGTCTCTTTCACTCAGCGTGACATGACAAGAGGAAATAATTATTACGACGATCGATCTCCGTCTCTGTCACTGACGTAACGTAGACAATGCTACGTCAGTGGACTCAGTGGTTTATTTCGTGGTTTCGTAGTAATTTAATTTAGTCGGTTGTTGACTTGTTGATAAGTTGCTGTCAAAGAGTACTTTGTACTGAAAGTTGTTGTCACCCTCATCACCTGTCACATGTCACATTCACATCACAAGTTTGCAAGTTATTTTAGACGATAGGTACCTAAATCACGCAACAAACCGGTATGTATTCTAATTGTTTACGGATCTAATTAATTATCTCTTACCAAAACATTTGCCGGCATTATAAATTGTTTCTATTCGTACCTAATGTCATTTGAATAACTTGAATTGTCAATTTCATTGTAAATACATTACCTTTGAATCGCATTTTGTAACAAGTACCTTTATCAGTAAGTTCTCTTCAACATCGATTGAAATTGATTATTTTTATGAGATAAAACCCTTGCATAGGATAAGACTGTGCCGAAATTATTCATAAGTGAGCGTAACCCAATATTTATCAATCAATATGAGTAGTTTTGACTGATACTAAGTGGTTTATACTGTGCGAACTTACATTCTTATCTAATTCCATTATTACACATTTAAAGGGAATTATATCTTGTAGTAGTTAGTAGGTCCTAAGATAAACAAGTTTTACCGGTTATGTAGACGTGTGTGCATGTACCTAAATGTAATCTATGCTGTGCCTAAGGTGCTAATCATTTATGTGTTTTCTGTTTGCAGAAAATGAAAATCGTGATCTTTGGTTCCACCGGCCAGTCTGGGCTTTGCGCTATCGCCGCTGCCTTGAAAAAAGGTAAATTACATAGTTTTTATTTTTAAAATAAGTACCTCAGACTAATACAGGGACTCCCAATCTTTTTACATGTTTGACTCCACATATGTTGTAATTTTTTGCGACTCCTTTGTACAAGAAGATACTTGCGTTTAGCTCTAGAATCCTATTCTAGCAGCTAGACTCATTAGAATAATCCAGTTAGACTCTAGCTAGATTATTTTATACAAAGAAAACTTCAAAGAATAAAGAATCTAACTTTTATTTTTTTTTTTCAATATTATTTACTTGGCTAGGAAAAACAGTAGGTGCAATCAATGAAACGGATGAGCTTGCTTTTCTGAGGACAATTTCTTAAAACGAGACTGAAGTTTTGAAATAGAATTTCTTTTTCAAATTTTTTTTTTTTCTTTTCCAATTTTATCATGCAATCAGTCTTCCAGACTATAAGCAGATGAGATGGCTCCGTCGGCGTGTGGGGCACCACTCCCATTGGAGTTTGCCCTACCTTTTCAAATCACTCTTCGGACTGACTGTTCTGGTCGAAAATGTCCCGCTGCGTTTTAAATCGACGAATGCTTTCTGGAATAGTAAGGTGCCCCGCAAGCTTATTCGGAAGCTTAAGCAGTCGGCATTTGTAGTTTTGAAATAGAATTTCTTTTTCTAAATTGATGTGATGATCTGTATTTTGATTAAATTACTGAAACTGCAGGGAAGTTTCGCACAATTACGTCATCACAAAAGGTAAAAGAATTTCTCGTGCTGGTTACATGAGCATACCGGTTCGCGAAGCTTCTGGGACAACGACAGGAACACATGTTTTTTTCACATACCTAACCTACTACTCCATCAAGGAGTATTGTGTTACCCAGAAATTGTGATATTCAGCTGCATTCGGTTAACGTCTTCTAGACCGAATTTCGGCCATGGCGACCAATCTTAGCGTAGACAAGCCTTTGGCGCGGGAGATATTATAGTGCACAAGTGTATGCACAACACAGAACTTTCTCCCCTCACTCTCATTGCCCGATGGGACGGCAATCCAACGCGCCTGGAGAGAGATCAGAGAAATAGGGGTATCACACCGCCAACTTCCAAACTCCGGGCTGTCACTAAGAAATTTCCAATAAAAAACCCAATAATACTTTGCCCGACCCGGGAATCGAACCCAGGAGCCCACGCTCAGCAGTTGCGCTTGCGACCACGAGACCAACGGACACTGGAGGCCAATCCCAAAATAGTTGAGAAAAGGATAGTCGTGATTATGCTATCAAGTTTTTGTAAAAGTCTGCGAGGCCGACCTTCAGAAGTAGGTGTAACAACTGGATGGTGATGAAGTCATCATCATTTCAGCTGAAAGACGTCCACCGCTGGGCATAGGCCTCCCCCAAGCATCTCCACTTCGACCGATTATTTGCTTCCCGCATCCAGCGGATTCCTGCGGCCTTCCGAAGTTTATCGGTCCACCTTGTGGGAGGGTTTCCAACGCTACGTCTTCCGGTACGCGGTCGCCACTCCGGCAGAACATTTCGGCCCCATCTGCCATCTGTTCTGCGAGCTATGTGCCCTGCCCACTGCCACTGAAGTTTGGCAATTCTTCGGGTTATGTCGGTTACCTTGGTGAAAAATCATGAAATCGCTAATCACAAAAACAATACAAAATTTTCGTCAAATTGGCCCCGATTCTGTTGTTCACAAACTAAACTAAATTTAAGTTCAGTGCATCTTTTTCTTTCTATTTCGTTATGAAAAGGACAGAAGATAAATGTGTCGTTAGATTTCAAATCGCATCAAGTCCACTTTTGACATAAAGTTAGCTTTTATTCTTATTTAAAAGGCAGGGGAAGTATCTTTCACAATATATTACCGAATTGAACCAAGTCTCTGTAGTTTTCAAGCAAAATAAGTTTAAAACACACCCCTTTTTTCAAATTGAACCAAGTCCATTTGACATGTTATATCAAAACGCAGCAAGTCGCATTGAGCCAATCAGAGCGACGCGATCGTTCAAAATTTTGATTCAAACTGCACTAAGTCCAGTATTCTGTTAGATCAAATGAAGCTAAGTCCGAAGGACTTGGTTCATTTTGACAAAGTAAACCTAAATCCATATTAGAAATTCGTTTTTCTCGTAATCTATAAACATTTCATAGAAACAATGTTAGAAAGGATGATAGAGAATCCGATTTTTGATAGTCACACCACCCTCAAAATGAGATAATAAAAAGCCTTACTCGAACAGAAAAAAAACCGCTTTTTATGAATTAAATCATTTTGGACTTACTTCAATTTGAAATCTAACGACACAAATATTAGTTTAGTCCTGTCAAATTAGTCAGCGCCTGACGTAAATTGACGTATTTTTAGTAGGCTCCATAATTTTAATCACGTCTAAACTTGTCTATGGATTATCTAATTTGACAGGACTAAACTAATATTTATCTTCTGTCCTTTTCATAATCAAATAGAAAGAAAAAGATGCACTGAACTTAAATTTAATTTAGTTTGTGAACAACAGAATCGGGGCCATTGACAAAGAATACTAAATTGTCGTCAAATAACTGACACGCTTTGTAATGTTGAAAATAAATAGGCTGTTTAACTGTGATCTTTGACATATTATTTTCGTAAGTTTTTAATTACCATTGTATAAATTATGACGTTGTAGATTTACCTACTATTCCCCTTTTTAGATTCAAGTTGTTGTTTGTGTATTTAAAAATCATCCATTCTCCTGCCCTTATCCCAATTTATTTGGGGTGTATTTAAAAATATGAAGGTATTTTTTTTATCATTTTGAAAACACAAACAACAACAAGATCCAGCGGGATAATTGCGTAAACACTAAACTAGCAATGGCTTTCATTTCGATAGTTCAACAACATTCATTGCATTCTTTACGTTGTTGTGCAGACAAATTTTTCGAACATAATATCGATGCCTTAGTTCACAATTGCACTAACTACGAAAATTACATTTTTGAGGAGAGAGCTTTAAAGTTTCTTAAAGATTAGACGAGAACAGTAGAAAATCCAAGTGAAATAACAAAGAAATATGCATCTATTCATAAGACTAGTCCTTTTACTCCATCTATCTTGATTGGTTTTACAAAAATAAAGATCATTAGTATAATACCACATTCATGGAACATTAAACGTACTCATTTAATACAACTGTGTCCCAAGTTTTTGGTAGCAAGAGACGGAATAACGGTATTTCGATGCGCGGAAACGAAAGAGCATGAAATTTAGTGTATTTGGCATTAAAAAAGTAAAAATTGAAAATTTTGTAGTTAGTGCAATTGTGAACTAAGGCATCGATATGATGCAATGGATTAACAATATACCTACTTCAAAATGATTCAGATCATGACTGGCAGCGCTTCGCGGTTTCACCCGCATAAGTCTCGATCTCGTATGAATATCGGGATAAAAAGTAACATATGTGTTATTCTGTTGTATAAGCTATATTACTATAAAGTTTCATCAAAATCCGTTCAGTAGCTTTTGCTTAAAAGAGTAACAAACATCCATCCATCCTCACAAACTTTCGCGTCAGCGCCCCGCGGTTTCACCTGCATAAGTTTCGATCCCGTGGGAATATCGAGTTAAAAGTATCCTATGTGTTATTCCTGGTTATAAACTATCTGTGTGCCAAATTTCATCCAAATCCGTTCAGTAGTTTTTGCGCGAAAGAGTAACAAACATCCATCCATCCATCCTCACAAACTTTCGCGTTTTAATATTAGTAGGATAGGAATAAGTAGGAAGTAGAATAGGATTAGCAGGACTTTGTATGGGACAGATTATATTTCCTACCACGATATGACCCATTCTCTCAGACGGAGATCTATAAACGTTACCTTAGCACGTGCTTTGAATAAGCCTTGTTTTCGTCTCTATCTTGCACTTGTAGTTTGACATTTGTGCGACAATGGCCCCGATTCTGTTGTTAACAAACTAAACTAAATTTAAGTTCAATGCATCTTTTTCTTTCTATTTCACTAAGAAAAGGACAGAAGATAAATATTAGTTTAATCCTGTCAAATTAGTCGTCAGCGCCTGACGTAAATTGACGTATTTTTAGTAGTCAATTTTTAATCACGTCTAAAATTGTCTATGGATTATCTAATTTGACAGGACTAAACTAATATTTTATCTTCTGTCCTTTTCGTAATGAAATAGAAAGAAAAAGATGCACTGAACTTAAATTTAGTTTAGTTTGTGAACAACAGAATCGGGGCCAGTGACTGGAATAACGCTTAGCCAAGAGTTCTTGCTGCAGAATAAAACTTCCGCGGGGTAATTGCGTAACACATTATCAGTAGCAATGGCTTTCATTTTCACAGTTCAATAACATTCATTGCGTTATTTACTTAGAGCATTAAACCAACCGGAGACGCAACGAGCACTAATATCTATGCGAATAAGTCTGTCACTTTCATCGCGGGGGACGAGGCAACGCACACAAATAGTGATAACACACTAATGCATTTTCGATCGCGTTGTTACTCACGCACACGAAAAAATTATCGAACACAAGCATAAACTATACGCACACATGTACTAACTCACACAGAGACGCCCTGTCAGGATACGGCATGACGTCATTTTTGTGTAAGCGATGAAAGTGCTTGACACTATCGATATTTTGTTGTCGATGAGTTCAGCCAATAGTTGTGATAAAAAAGGCTCTTCTTTATTTAATTGTTTTTTCATATTTACTTATCAAATTGATCTTCAATGCAGATCAATTCTTTTTAAATAGGTAACATAGGATTTAGATTTTAAAGTTAGTCTATAAGGATTCATTGCCACGGTACAAGAACTGCCGGTCGATTCTGTAAAAATCTCACCATGAAAACATAGGTGAAGTGAGTTTGTTTTATCTAGGAATTGACACTATTGAGAGCTCACTCCACGCTCACTTTACCTGAGTTTTCACGGTAAGATTTTCACAGAATATCATCGCTGCCTCGATGGTCTAGTGTTCGCAAGGATGAATGCTGAACACGACGTTCTGAGTTCAATACCCGGGTCGGGCAGTGTTATTGGTTTTCTTATTAGGAATTTCTCAGTAGCAGCACGGAGTCTCTTGATATTAGAATGTATTCTAGAACATGAAGCCTCAAAATGCTGTGAGCAAATTGTACTAGTACGTTTAGGAGTCCACGAAACATGATTTGCTCAAGCCCAAATCCAAACATCCCGAGTCATTGCATCTTTTGGAAATCTGAAAAATTAATAGAATAACACAGGGACTGAATTACCCAAAAATAAAGGTACCTTTAAATTTGGGTATGACGTCATACCGTTAAATAACGATAACCGAAATATAACGATATCGTTATTTTTTAAAGTAGCCGTATTTTCGTACGAAATTCATACCGGTATATTTCAGTAGAAGTAACATAACCTTTTTAATAATATCAGTACCAATACCTTAACCTTTTTAAATAAGGGTTTCTTTGACACACCGCCTCGCCACTCTGTCTGTTTCTGTCGTTAGCGATTATTAAATCACTCCATGTCCTTCACGCGCTAACTGCCTACCACTAGTACAACAAACATAAGGTCAAGTTGCAGCAAGTTGTTGTAGACACCCCCGTGCACCCGCGCCGCGCCGTCACCATGTTTTTCGGTACCGAAATCGTATAACGGTTAAATAACAATTTATCCTAACCTTTATTTATATGGGTACCGGTATAGCTCAACCTCTATTTTGAATCGGTACCGTTATATTTTTGAGGTATCTTAACCTTTAACCGTAACCGCTTTCAGTCCCTGGAATAACATACTCATAAAGTCGATATCGATATTTGTTTCTATGCAGTCACAGCCCTCATTTTGCTACAGTGTGGCCTGTTTTTAAATATAAAAATTGCGTAGTTTCGTGATAACTTGACCCGTAAATATTTTATAGTAATGAAGAATAACGATATGAGAAAATTGTAAGAGATTTGTGGAACATAAGTTTGATATCATTAATCAATTATTTGATAATAAATAGCAATTTTTTAAAGGCTTTAGTAAAAAAATCTTATAAAGTAACAAAATAAGTTGTAAACTGTAATAAGAATAACAAATGCGAAATAGAAGTTTGAAATAATTGTCAATATTTATAAATTACAACTTTAAAAATTACACTAAATTAGGTCTTGTACAATTTAGTGGCAACATTCATTGACCGACAATATTTTTTGGTTTTTTGCAAATTTATTGCATTTTATGTTATTATTAGGACAAAATAATACTTATAGATGGAAAGTAAGGTTATCCTTTTGTTTACTAGATGTTTCCGATCTATTTTTACACGAAAAAACACTGCAATTCGGCATTTTTCTCTTACGTTCGTTCCGCGCTAGTGTGATTTGCTGAATGACGTGGAACGCGCGGCAACTAGTTTTATATGACTGATATGACCGGCGGTCTCGTACCTTTGGCAGCGGGGAACGCCTGACAATGGCGTCTCCAGTTGGTTTAATGCTCTAAGGTTATTTACGTTGTTGAGCAGACACATTTTTTGAACATATGAAGCAATGGATTTGCAATATCCTTCAAAATGATTGAGATTGATAGTGTGTTCCGCAATTAGGGTGCTGGTCTTCGCATTCATTAGAAATGTCAGCCTCCCAGAAACTAATCATTATAATTTTGTCCGTACAGGCTACTCAGTCCGCGCCTTCGTCCGGGACCCGAAAAAGATCCCAGATGAATACAAGAACAAAGTGGAAATCTTTCCCGGTAATGTGTTAGAGCCTGATTCGGTCGCAGAAGCCGTTGAGGGCGTTGACGGGGTCGTCATTACTCTGGGAACTGGGCACGCGATTCCTAGTAGCCTAGCTCCCACTTCAGATATGTCAGAAGGAACGAAGAACATTCTGGAAGCTATGAGGGCTAAGAATGTAAAACCAGTGTCCGTATGTCTGTCTGCCTTCTTGCTTTACGAGCCAGAGAAGGTCCCTAAGATGTTCGTGGATATCACAAAGGACCATCAGAGGATGTGGGATGTGTTGAAAGAGAGCCCTCTGAATTATATCGCTGTGTTCCCGCCGAGGATTGATGGTAAGACTTTTTTTGACTGTATTGTGGCCCTGAATATCACTTTATAATCGACTTAAAAAAGGAGGAGGTTCTCAATTCGGATGTTTATTTTTTTTATGTATGTACGGGCATAATTCCGTCATATATAGACGGATTAGCAAAATTCTTTTTTACGGATAATGTATTCCTCAGGAGTGGGCCCATATAAATTTGATTAACTTTGCTTGGGCAGTTTTTGAGTTTATATTTATGATATTTTAATAACTTCCTGTCACTGATATTTACATAGCAAGTAGTGTTAAATGAATTTGTGTGGGTTAGGTACAACTAAAATATGAAAAATAAACACTTTTTAAAAAAAAAAAAAATACACACAAAGTGAAATATAACTTTAATTTCTGAAGTTGGTTTTAAACAAACTAAAATGCAGAACCAACGACACCGACTTCAAATGACCCTAGTCAGTGAACAAAAATCGTTCACTGACCCTCTTTCTATTTTAGAAAATTATAAATAAATGAATAAATAACTTTACGTAAAATATAGTCGCATTTCTGAGGTCATTGCGGAACACACTATCACTAGCCATGGGTTTAATTTTGACAGTTCACCAACATTCATTACGTTATTTACGTTGTTGAGCTGACACATTTTTGGAACATATGAAGCTTCAGATTGAGTTACGACTTACAACGTTATTTACGCAATTAGGGTGCAGATTCGTTTTGACACCTCTGATACACAATGACTCAGTGACTACAGTTGATTGTCATAGAAACGCTATATAATAAAGTGTGCTCACTCTTCTCAGTAGAAGCCCTGGCTGGGGGCCTTAAAGTAATTTTTGGCCACCACAGGATAGTCCGGTTAAGCAGTTTGGCAACCTCCATGAGTTGCACACCTGCGAGTGGTCATACAAAAAAAAAGTAACTTCTCAGTATGGTCACATTTTCTTGCGACTATGTACGGTGAGGGCAAATCTAGCTATTTAAATCTTTAGGGGGCGGGGTTAGACTTTAATGTCAAATACTGTAAATTTTTAAAAATTAAATTCTATATGGCGAAAGAGATGAAACGAAAAACTGATATTTTAAAATTTTGAGACAAAAATGTTTCGATGTTAAAATATCAGTATAATTTTAAAAAATATGCGGTGTTTTAAATATATGATAAGTATATCAATCTACTTCTGCTAATGTATTCTCAGCATTGGAAAATATTTTGAACCCTCTAGCTAGATGAACTCTTTTTTTATACAAATTAATGTAAGGATCTCGCCATGATTCTTTCATTGGATCGGGCCTTGAACTAGATACTTTCCACTTTCCAGATATTCCCAGCGGCGAGTACACAATAGTCGAGGACTGTACCAAATCTCCGGGCCCTGTTATCTCGAAGTGGGACCTGGGAACCTTCCTCGTCGACTGCCTGACTGAGCCCAAGTACTTCAAGAAAGATATCGGCATTTGTAATAAGTAGGCTCTTTAATTTATGAATCGGACTAAGAATGGGTAATTTTTAAGTGCCATTTAAAGTTGTCAGTTTTTTTTTTTAGCTATATGCCACGTTTTTGTGTGTCCGGTTTTTGAAAAACGACGTTTGTCCTGATAAAATGATATCTACATCTATACAATGTGTAACAGAATTAACGCAAGTCCTGAAAGTATTTTGTTCATAATTGACCTACTGAATCGATTTCAGTAACTTTTAATATACTTAGGTATTTTTACAAAAATATTGTATTTTTTCATACTAACCGCCGATTAAGCCAAATAAAATTAAACCTTATAATCTCAAGGCAATAAGACTCAATTTTAAATGCATAACGTAATGCTAGTGTCAACACGATTTTCTTAATAAAAATAGCAAGCTTTGAAAAAAATTGGTTTTGGTCATTGTATTATGCTTTTAACTCAATACTCTAATTGAGGTGTATAAGGTCTTGCGTTAATTAAGTTACACATTGTATACTAATAAGTTGAAGAGTTTGTTTGAAACCGCCACAGAACAGATAATATCTGTTCCGTGGAAGGCGCTAATCTCCAAAACTACCAGTCGGATTATAAAAAATATTTTTGCTTAAGATAGCTTAGGAGCAAAAAGAAAAAAGATCAGAGAGAACCATCGCTAAGCAAAACGAAGTGACAGCGCGGGTAGGTGATGCGATGGGACGGGCTGGTTCGGGGAAACAAGAAATTTCACGCGGACGAAGTCGTAGGCAAAAGCTAGTCTATACTTCTATACTAATATTATAAAGAGGAAAGATTTGTATGTATGTTTGTAACGAATTGGCTTTTTTTTTTTTTTTTTGTGGATGGGAAATCATCCAATGACCCCTCCCGCTCTGGGTGGAGCAGAAGGGAGTGTCAGACTCTTACTGACTAAAACCCACCCGTGTTCCTTCCTTAGCCCTTTGTGTTCCGGGGTAGCGGTAACCCTTTCGGACAATCCCGCTGCCCCGGCAGGCTTCGGCCCTTTCGGGCCCCTTCCTTATGCTGACATCTCTTTGAGGCGCGCGTGGAACACGTACGCGCCGTCCGGCACGGGCCTGGTCCTGATCGGACGGAGAGTTACCCATTACTCTCCGCCCGCAGGCCCGCGCCTACGGTGGCCGGGAGTCGTCTCGCGGCTCCCGACGCCCGGGGCGTCTCCCGCGGCGGCTGGGACGTGAGGCCCTCTCCCTCAGCCGTCCCGCCACCTCCTTCGCTAGCATGACTGCTTCGCAGAAGGAGGTGACTGCCTCCCACTCCCTCTCACCCCGGACCATGGCTTGAACCAGGGCCGGGCGCGAGAGGTCGCCGCCGCCGCCGATCGCCTCTGCGAGAACACGGCGGTGCTCCGCCCAATTGGGGCATACCGCCACCGTATGCTCCACCGTGTCCTCCGGGCGACCCTCGCAGTGGTGACACCCGGGCGTTTCCTCCCGCCCGATTGTGTGCAGGAACCTCCCGAAACACCCGTGTCCGGTGAGGACCTGCGTCAGGCGGTAGGTGAGGGCGCCGTGGCGCCTCTCTAGCCACTCCTCAAAGAGGGGTCTTACCGCCGCTATCGCGGCGTGCCCTGTAACGAATTGGCTCAAAAAGTACTGGACCAATTTTAAAAATTCTTTCACCATTTGAATGCTACATTATCACTGATTAATATAGGCTTTTTTTTTCTTTTTTTTTTTCCACCCGTGCGAAGCCGGGACGGGCCGCTAGTTTTATATAAAGTAAGCGCGTGATAAATACACAGGGAGTTCTTAGTTTTAAAGTGCATCCTTGAATCAACATTGATGCCGCGAAGAAAACATGTTTTATACATGTAATTATAGTCCCAAGATTACGTTTTTTTTTATTTACAAAACTGGTTTGTCTAGTCGTAAAAATAAAAAGTCTCCGAGACATTTAACTGTAATGAAACAAACTTGTTCGTATTTAATGTGACAAGAAAATGTCCTTTAACTTCTTGGAGCGTTGACAAAACTTGTTTTGTTTAGAATATCCATAATATCTATAAAACGGTTCGCTCTGCTGATCCATGTTTCGATAGAACTGACCTACCCTCTGCGTGATTAAATTGGCTAGCGAGACGTCACAGAAGTTATGGATATCAATATATAATGACGATAAAACCAGTTATTCCGTTTATCCAGTCCAAAAATCCACCCTGCGTTGAATACGCGGAAATACATGCCCGAGAATCCATCTTAGGCCTAGTTGGATAAATGGAATTTATAGGCTTAGGGTGTGGACAAACGGAATAATTCGATAAAACGAAAGAAAAAAAAGTGTGTGCTTATGTCCTCACTATAGAAGTGAAAACTTATATCAGCCGAGTAAACGCGATTCAGCGTGACCAACCGACTGGAGCCGAGTATACCCGAGCGTCACCGACCCGAGCGTGACTGTTCAGTTTCTTCACTGTAAGAGCCCAAAGTGAGCCTAAATGATTTTGTCCATTTTCATATACTTAGTTATAGGCCTAAAGGCTTTTTTGATTAAGGATAATAAAATTTTACTAAAATATTATGCGTTCATTTGTGTTAAGACTATGCCGACCGCACAGTGGCTCCCTCATCGTTTGTTTGGTTATTTCATAAAATTAAGAATGAAAATGCAAAAAACAAGCACGTTAAGTTGTGCTTCACAAGATTATACGTTAATATTATTAGAAACGGTAGTTTTATATTGTTTAGTTTTACTAAAATGCTTAAAACGGATAACAGTGGCCACTATATTCCGTTTTAAGTATTATAATAAGCACAACTTAACGTGCTTATTTTCTGCATTTTCATTCTAAATTGTATGAAAAAACCAAACAAACGATGAGGGCGCCACTGTACGGTCGGCATAGTCTTATTGTAGGTTATAAAATGATAATGATTATGTTTTTTTTTTTAATTATATCTTTATCGTTTAATCATTTTATTACTGTAAACAAAACATAGTGATTTAACACCCCATCTATTAGGCAAGCTATTATGTTCTGTAACAATACAAAAAATAATTGTGTCTCATTCATTAGTGACAGTTGTGCTAATGACACGATTACTGCACAGTGGATTTCAGCAGATAATGTATAAGATTATTGTATTAATAACTTTACCCTTTTTTATACTATTATTCTTAGTCCGGTATTAAATAATATACTTTTAGAGGTGCAATGCATTTTTTTTCCAAATTATTATGTTTTTTTTTTTTTTTTTTGTGCGTCATGTGTGCCGCTAATAAACGTATTTTCTTTCTATATGTATTATGTATTTCAAGTTCTTTTTGCAAAACTATTTATAGAACTTGGTTTGACATAATACGTACTTAATGACTATTGAAAAATACATTGTCGTTACCGTATAGGTTAATCATGTTTTCCATTTATGTAAATTCATTTAAGTACGTATTGTGGACGTCTGTGACGATATTACACGTAGAAAATAACTGTTTTTTTGTGAATATGGATTGATTTGAACGTAATGCTATTTTCGTCATTTAATTTCCATTACTTATGTGAAATATTGTGTTTCTATGCAATGTGGAGACAACAATACGACAATAAATGAGACCTCTGGCAATACAGGAGCATATAGGAGCATTTTAAAACGATCAAATAAATCCTAACATCGAAATTTATAAAAGTGATTTTCAAACGAACTAAATAGACGATGGGGCGACTATAGGTTTTGCCGATGAGCCGCCTAGCTACAGTGGCCTAAACTATTGGTTATATGTGATTTAAAAGGGAATTGAATATTTTTATACGGAGCTTGGCATACCTACTATCGCGCCATTTTTTTTTTCAAAATCGCGGCCTCGTTTTGAAACAGTAACCCAAAAATCAAATTGGGAACGTTTTTAGTTAGACGCAGTTTAATTTTCTTATTGCCTTCTTTTGTATTTGTCAATTTGCATTTATATTGACCAGATACATAAAAAATACAATGCTCCGCTAAGTCTCGAGGATGTTGATTGATTTAATTAATTAGATTATATTGATTTAAAGTTAGTGAACCATGCGCTGTGTATTCTAAAAGTAAATCCAATTACATATCTACGTGGGTAAACGCCAACCAATACCTCATTTTAACTAAATAATTGTAAAACAATCATATTTTGTTGGTAATAAATTTTTTAATCGTTTTTGCTATTTTTTTACACCCTGGTGTCAATCAAATTGGAACTAAAATGACGATAGGGATCCCATGTTCTTTTGCAAAAGTCCAATCTAACCCGATGTGTGAATTGGAATTCAGTGTGATGTGGTTGATGTAGTGTATAGGGAAGTACTCGTCTTTTGTGACAGAAGTCGCAGGCGTTACACTGACCCTACTGCCCTGCTTCATACTATCCACGTGAGACTTCTCCGAGATCAGCCCCTCACTAGTGAACTTCTCCATTGTCCATGAGCTTAGAGTTACGGGAGACGGATTCTTCATCAAAGGCAGTCTTAGACGGATGCTGTTACTTGGAGTGGGCACCACACTGTACAAAGTTATTGTTGCCTTGCTGGAATCCGGGCTAGGCAGGCGGCTGGAGACGGTGGTGGTCAGCGGGTCTACGTTCACCGAACTTGTGTAAATCTCCGTCGTCGTCCAGGACAAGGAAGACTGGCTAGGAGTAAACCCACTCTCCGTGCTCAAAGGCGTACTGATCATACTCAGCGTGTTCAAGGTGTCATTCGTGCCGTCATCAGATCTGTTCGCGTCTACAGAGTTGGTAAACGAAACTGAAACGTTTACTTGTGAGCGTAAGTCACGATTTAAAAGATAAAGGATTTTTTTTTTTAAAATCTACGCTTGGGGACTACATTTTTAAAGGGATGCATGCGGTTTTGTCTTTTATGTACCATGTTCACTCATGCTGTATGTATTTTCGCCATTACAGCGATTGGGTAGCAATCGTTAGCTATGTCGATGAGCCATCTATATTCTTGTATAGAACTTATGAATGTCTGAATGTATTGCAAGGGATCCATTAGTATTTGGATGAGACTTGGTCACCCTGATGACGTAGAATACCTACTTCAAGCTTACCATTATTTTCTTTCGTACAATTTTGTACTGTGTATGAAGGTATATATTTTTTATATTAAGTATATTTATTTATTTAAATTTTGTAAGAGAATTTGTGAGGGTTTAATTTGACTTCATTACCTATTTACTTAATTACTATCAAGTTACTATCGATTTGACAGTGACGTATTGTCTTTGAATTTTAAATTAGCGCTTAAATAGTTTCATGAATAGAGGTTGAATGTTAAGTATATGGACATTTTAACGCTTTAATTGATAATGTGTATTATTATTATTATTATTGTGATTAATTGAAACTGTGCCATAGGTATTTAGATGTTTGTTGCAGCGATTTTACAAAATTCCTGATATAATAATGTAGTCCTAATACCAGAAATAACTTTTTATTTAAATTTCTTACATAATATATAAGCTTACAGACAAAAAATATAGATGTATATAAAAAAAGTGGAAAAAGAATCTTATGGAATCAAAAAATTCATCCGCATCGCTGTCAACAGGAACCAAAGTGCCCAAAAAGCTGGCGGCTTTACCACGTTGTATGGCAATGCCAATTCTTTGGCCAAAAAATAGGCCAGTCCTCTGGTCACGTGAAGACTTGACCAATCGCTTGACGATGTCTCGAAAAACTAAGTGGGCAGTCGGACCTTATAGCCCTAGTATTTCAACCCCAAACGGCTCAGACATACAGAGTTGATACGACAGATGGGCATTAAATTACACTACGTATACTATACGTGTTTAGTATTAATTCGATACGGTATAAAAATAAAAAGCATCATAAATGAGAATTTTTTTGTTTCAAACAAACTAAATAGCTTACAAATCAGAATAAAACGCAACCACCCTTTGTAAATAAAGGAGAAACCCAAACTTCATAAAAACTTGGGCCTGGTGACTGACCTTGGATAACTATACAAAGTGGCAACGTCCAACGTCGCGCGCGGGCAGAGTAACTCGAAACACACTGTGGATTTTCCAAACTGCAGTACCGGAGATTTTGCCGATTCCAGATCGGTCCGAGTAAAAGTACTCTCATCGGTCCATATTAAATTAGTTAAGAAATGACGGTCTTCGGATGTTTTATTTAGTAGCGATTGGCAGTAACTGTTGCTGATCGGCAAGTCTCTCGATAAAAAAGTTTGCACCTTCCGATATTTAGAAGGTTTGCGTTTTTTACGTTTTAGAACCTTGTAGATAGTTCTATGGCAACATCTAAACTGCCGGGCGGCTCTGTGGAGACTCGTCGGGCTGCGGGAAAAATTGTCTAAAATTCTTTCGTCCCAAGCAGCGGGCATTTACCGCGGTGGCACTCCCTCCTGTTACAGCACTATACGTTTATTGTCCCGTAATCTTTGTACTGCCAACTGTATGGTGCGGGCATTCCTAGGGCAATTGCGGCTATCACAATACCTTTCTCTGTAAGTTCGTAGAGCTAACGTTGCGTTTCCACGGCATTCGCCGTAGATTAAAATCATGTCAGTGTATTCTGACGCCGTGTCAGTTACACGAGGTATTTTTGAACACTTTAATTATACACACACACAACCAAAGTTTAACTATCACAATAGAAACAGTCAATTACAAAAAAAAAAACACTAACACTAAATAATAATAATCCCAAGTTACGTGTCCTGTCCTGTCACAATAAAAAAAGGAATACTGTCTTAAACTTATTTAGTGTCCTATCACAATAACAAAATAAATTCACAATTATTGTCAGCGCACAAGTTCGACAAAACAATAAGGGCGCAGGAGCTTCCGCGTACGTACCTACGTTCCGGAAGGGTAGCGTCGGCGCACTGAAAAAACAAGTTTTTTGGAGGCCCCACTTACTGATCGCAAGCACAAAATACAGAGAGTAAAGAAGTCAATCTACATACAAAGTGCGCTCGAGCAACGCACACATAGACACCGCTCACGGACACGATATCTCGGACTGGTTGGGACTAGTGCGAGCGCAAGTGCCATCCGCTTGAGACATGCGTCTATGAAGTGCAAAAATGGAGCAATAAAAAAAAATTATAACTGTTCAGTGGACGGTTGTTTAAATTCAACATTAAACGGTGAATTGTCGTTTTTTAATCTACCAGTTGTTTCAGAGAGGTAAGTAGGTATTTGCTTGTATTTCGATGGTTTGTATTAACGTAACACAGTAGTTAGGTAGGTAGGTAAGCGCCCCGGCTCCCAGTCCCGCGCCGTAAAGTAAAAGCGAACATGACTTTGTAGCACTTTGTGACAAAGTAATGTAACAATAACATTAAAATTAAAATATTTTAGTTATTGGTTTTTTCGTTTCTCATCATCATCAATAAATCAAACAACTAGATGCGAGTGCCACTACCACGATAGTTTTTTGTGCATAAGCCAAAGTTGACAACCATAGCGCGACCGCCGAGCGTAGACTTCTGTACTCTCGGTATTCTGTGTCGCAAGGATCTAAGATACAATAGCAACACACTGACCTATTTCTATTTCTTTTACGCACGTGATGTTTTGCCAATAGGATTGTCACTCTCTTATGTACTACGTATTGGTTTATGACTTGCGTAAGAGCGCCAACAACGTATCGTAGATTTATCGTTTTAAGGTGCATGACCTATGCCTGTAGACATAATCAGCTGTTAGGAAAAATACATCGTGTTCAAACGGTGCAAAAACTTAAAAAATCATTTGCGACTAAACTACTGTTTCAATTTAATTGATTTTTGGTAGAGAGCTTGATAATGATACCTAGTATAGGCAGTTTAAAGGAAAGCCCATCTGTCGTATCAACTTTGTATAAGATCGGTATATTGCCGCCGTTTGACGTTTTCCACACCTCCAGCAGCCGCCCCAGCACAGCCTATCGTACTAGGAAGATGGGATGGCATAACTGTCGACACAATAAAAATATATAAAGAAAAAGAAAGAAAATACATTTATTTAGCACAGACTAAAAGACACACAATGGAACAGCTACGTAAACACATCAGATAAAAAAAAAACAAATAGAAAGTGTAAAGTCCGATGTAGGAAATTAGCAGGAGAGTGTGCCTCACGGCTGTGCCAAAAAGGCCCAGTTCAGCAAAAATGCCAGACAACTAGTGCCTGACGCTGGTTTTCAACTGGGCCTGATGTGTGAGGTGACGGATGTAAATAATATATCAATAATGTCTTCAATATTATATTTCCTGCTTACAATGTAACGACTACTATAACTAACTGTACAATTATTTACATTTCACTAAACGACTCAATCCTTTTAATAATTATCTGAAATCTCTAACTATAAAAATAGGAAGAGGACCGTTTTTTTTTAGATTTCGAGAAAATCATACAACATCAAAATACACTACGGTAAAGCCACACACGGACAGACCAATTGGCACCGGCAAACCTGAATCAGAACCCTAATTACATAACAAACATTCAGTCACAATCTGTAGGTATCATTTTGAAAGATATTGCTAATCCATTGCTTTATATGTTCGAAAAATTTGTCCGCTCAACAACTTAAATAACGCAATGAATTTTGTTGAACTGTCACAATGAAAAGCATTGCTACAGGGCCTCAAGTCTGCTATTACAATAGTGTCAGAATGGTCTATCATTGATTTCATAATTGTTGATTTTGACAAGTTTGGTAATCTAATAATATAATGGCTTCATTATGACTTTCCAATGGTTGAAAGAAAATAATATATGGCATAAAATGGTAATCTCGTACATAATGACAAATGATTAAATTTAATGTTTATTGCTATTTACGAACTTCTTACTACTTCAGATTGCAAACACTAATAGGTACGTAATATGTAAAAATATATATGTCGGAGGATGTATTCGGAATCGAATTGATTGTTGGTTTCAAAACACTAGATGTCGAATACTTACTAAAAATACTTGTTAAATCTTAATTTAATTTAATTTGTTCTGATACATTTGTGCTATTGTGTAAAACCGTATTAAGTCGTTTAAAAGTTACTATGGAGCAGAGGTACGCCTCGAGCGGGGTCGAGGCGCCATCTTGACAGATTGCGCGCATGCGCGGTGCGAGTTGGCAGAGCGGGAATATTTGACGTTTTGGAAAATCGAGTTGGATTATCCATAATTTTTAGAAGGAGTTTTGTTTATTCGTGGCAAAGTAAGATTGGTGTCGCGAACCCGCTGCTCGCACATACTTGTTTTAGTAACGTTTTAATTCAAAGTTCAGTGACTCTAATTATTGTTAAACTTTTCATTAAATTGTGTAACAGTGAATGCTTTTGTTTTGTGCTCGCATTTTACCCTGATGACGCCCACTAAACCCGTGACCACTAATGACGATGTCGAGATGAATAGTGTTTCTCCGACATATATTTAATGAAATCTAGCATGAAAAGTAGTAGTTTTTCTCAGACAGAAGAAAATAGCAGACTTGGGCCCCTGTTAGCGTCTTGCGTAATTACCCCGTCTAACATGTAGGCAGCCTTAAAATTTAGCGCTACGCTCGGAACAACTAATATTTCTACATCAGGCCAACGACCTATCGACTTCAACATGTTTCTCGTCTAGTAATTCGATGTCCAGCAGTATCTTCCCGAGTTCTCCAGTTCTGAATGCTTTGATCATTGTCCGGGCGACTTCGGTGAGGTCCGGAACGTCTCGGACGCGGCCGTCAAAGTCCCGCGTCCGGCGCACACGGTTGTATTTTATCGCGCCGGCTATCAGCACCTGTAATGGAAAAATATCTATTTAATAAATATCTTATTACACTGACAAATGAAATTTTGCACGCGAGATAACGGAAGGTGTATTAAAATTCTTTCCTTAGCACGAAAGAATTTTGATACACTATAAAGGGGTTTAATAGGTGATGGAAAAGGGCTTTGAAGGTCTGTGGCATACCTACATGTCCACCATTTTTTTTTCAAAATGGCGTCCTCGCGTGACACCTACATAAATCGATAGGTACTTAGCTGATATCAATGTCAACAGAAAACATAATAAGGCCAAACCTCGTAGGTCCCCGTAGGTAGCCCGGCAGGCTTCATATAAAAGTAAATATGTAAACAAATATGAGTTTGTGGAAAAATAACTATAAATCCTACACAATAAAGTTCAGTTTACGCTACAACTTCAAACTTTTCTATAGTGCTAGTCACTCTGAAATCAACTTAATCATCAAATAAAGTTGATATTTGTTTAACTTGAAATAATATTAATTTGAAACATAAGTATGAATAGATTACGTCATTTTTGCCTATGGTAAAAACCCTTCGGGCACATGGCTTGTAGGCATAATATATACATCACGCTATTTCTGTCGAAGGGGTAAGCAGGGGTGTACATACCTACTTATAGAAGGTACACCATTTTTCACAGTTTTTTCCAATGTTTAAGGGCCTGCGTCCACTGATAACACGGCACAGCAAGGGATTTTTATGAAACGTATGGGAGTATAACTTATAAGTATGACAATAAAATTGAAATTCCAATGATGATGTCAAAGGACGTCGTAGCATGCTTAAGGATACCGCGGCGTCGTTGCCGTTGAAATTTCAATTTTATTGGCATACTATTTAGTTACTAATAGTACTACTAAGTGTCATTTAATAGGGTGAGACTATTGCCATCAACTGGACACAGAATTAGACCAGGCTGCTATTAATAAATTCTTTATCGAAAAATCCAATATCACTGACACTCAAACGAGAGAGGCAGTCAAAACGTGACAAATTTTAATGATAAAGTAATATTAAAACTTACACTGCTACAAGAATCGCTAAAATGACGTTAACAGTTTAAACATAAATGTGCAATTGGTTTGCGGAATGTATTGAAAAAAAACAAGATGGCGGCGTTAGTTTCGATTTTGGCCACGCGCCACAAGAACCTTGCAACGCTATGGTTGATTTTTTTATGAAAGAGGTCTGCATCCTATAATGTTCCTACTGCTGGGACACAGGCTTCGTCTCGGTGAGAGGGAGTGGGCTGTAATCTACCACGCAGGGTACGCAGTGTAAAAAGTATGTATAAGGTATGTTGACACTGTGTGTACTCCCCGTCACTTGTCCCCAAAGGTTCATTTTAGAAAACCAGCGTCAGACAGCATCTGTCTGGCATTAATGCTGAAATGAACCTTTTTGTTTGTAACTTTTGTTACACACACACACAATTGCTGTTTGTAACTTTTTTTTATTTAGTTTTTGTTTTGTGTTTCACGAAATGTGTCCAAATAAACTTTTTCTTTCTTTCTTTCTTTTCTTTCAGGGCCAGGTCGGGTTGGTAAATGTCACATGTCTTCGAATTTTTGGTTCTAGGATATGCCGGTTTCCTCACGATGTTTTTGTTCACCGTTTTGAGAGCGAAAGAGGTCTATGATAAATCAGTCATTCAATTTCATGATTTTCTGGTTTTTTGGTAGAAAAAGTTCAAAATTACTGATTAGAATTCAAAATACAAAGCTTAGCCTAGGAGGTTAAACCATTAATATTTAAAAACATTCATTAATGAGTCATTCACCTTATAAGTATGTAAAGTACTTATGTGTATGGGTACAATAAACTCTAGCTCAAAATAATTATTCACGAATTCTTTGCAAGCATTGAATATTAAATATTACTATTGCGGCCCGTGGCTAAATAATACTATCAGCCGCAAAGGGCCTCAAGTTGCTATTACAATAGTGTCAGAATGGTCTATAATTGATTTCTTAGTTGTTGATTTTGACAAGTTTGATAATCTACTAATATAATGGCGTCATTATGACTTTCCAATAGTCAACCAACCACTGACATTTCATTGAAAGAAATGGCATAAAATGGTAATCTCGTACATAATGACAAATGAATAAATGTAATGTTTATTGCTATTTACGAACTTCTTACTACTTCAGATTGCAAACACTAATACGTAATATGTAAAAATATATATTAAATGAATCTAGCATACTTTTTCTCAGACCATTGAACGAAATACCAATGATCGACCATTATGAATTTAGCAGATTACGAACTTTTAGCAAAATGCCCATTGTCATTTTCGTCGTATCGTGTTAGAATGACGAATTTATAAAAATAGCAGACTTGGACCCCAGGTCGATCGACCAGGTTAAGCTACGATTGCCGTAGTTGGTCTGTGGATGGGTGACCGTCTTTACATACCGAGACCCCTCCGTGCCTTGGAAAGCACGTTATGCCGTTGGTGATTGGTCCCGGCTGTCATTCGTGGATCTTTGACAGTCGTTACGGGTAGTCAGAAGCCCGAAAGTCTGACAACTAGTCTTACCAAGAGGTATCATATTACCCAGTAACTGGCTTGTGGAGGTCAGATAGGCAATCGCATCGGTAGAATACGGAATTTCGACGCAGAAAATATCGATAAATGCTAATACGATGCTACAAAATTGCGAAGCACGTTACTGCGAAAGACTGTCTCTGCGAAGCCACTACACTTCGATGCACGTTACCGCGATATATCTTCACTGCGATACTACTTGACTTCGATGCACGTTACCGCGATATATCTTCACTGCGATACTACTTGACTTCGATGCACGTTACCGCGATATATCTTCACTGCGATACTACTTGACTTCGATGCACGTTACCGCGATATATCTTCACTGCGATACTACTTGACTTCGATGCACGTTACCGCGAAAGACTTTCACTGCATTTGCATCCGGTTAGACTGGAAGCATACCCCAACATAGTTGGGATAAGACTAGAGTTGTAAAAAAACGGTTTTTTTTCTGAGATGAAAAAAAACTTTGAAAAAAAACATGAAAAAAAACAGTTTTTTTTCTGGATTAGGTTTTTTTTCAAAATTACGAAAATAAAAATATATCTACCTAGTAAGTAATCGTTATCATCAAAAATGAGCTGATATTAGATTAATTTTGGTTAATATAATATCAGCTCAAAATAATTAGCAATAGGTACTCATTGAAGTTTACATATATGGATAGAGATTACCCCAATCTTCGTTTTGTTTGAATTCACTGCAGACTGCCGATAGCTTGAGACAGTGAGAGTTCGTTTTTGTGTGAATTAATTATACCTACATTAAAATTGTGTTGACTGTTGAGTAATTAATTATTATCTACCTCTATGTATAATTTCTAATTTCATTGATTTAAACCTAATTTGATCATATTTAGTTTTTTTCCATATTATTTAATGTATTTCACCTTTTCTGAAAAAAAAACCAAATGTAGAAAAAAAACGAAGGTGCCAAGTTTTTTTTCATGTTTTTTTTCAAGATTGTGAAAAAAAAACATTTGTTTTTTTTTTTTAAATTTACATCTCTAGATAAGACTATTTTGTGTCCACAAAAATTATGCAAACTAATGTAATCTGCATTCGTGATTTATTTGCCAAACATGCAAACACAATAAAGTTCAGTTTACGCTACAACTTCAAACATTTTAATATTTTTTTCAATGGTGCTAGTCGCTCTGAAATCAACTTAATTACCACTACGCGGTAAAGTTCATATTTGTTTAACTTGAAATAACATCAATTAGAAACAAATTTGAATAGACCTTATGCATTTCCTGTCAGATATTTATTTTAAAATTTTTATGCCTGAGAAACTGTGGGCCCATAGAGCACAGAATTGGCGCCCTGAGACTGTGAGGCGAGACAGTCACGGCAAACCATGTAGGAGATGGCGGGACGACCTAGATAGATTCCGACAACACTGGAAGGAGGACGCGCGGGCTCGCAGATGATGGAAGGAGTGCAGGGAGGGCTTTGTCCAAGAATGGGGCAGCACAGAAAAGTTGTTTGAGAATAATCCAAACATATAAGCTTTATTGCATTAGCAACATTTTAGTTTTAGTTATACTATATTTATATATACTGGCGACACTCTGTAATAGAAATTGTCTCTGTGCACCATGAACATTTTGTGCTCTTTTAATAATTTAAACCTATTCTGGAAATACAGTTCTATTGCTTAAAATCAACCTGCATTTTATTGTACACAAGTAAAAAAAAAATGCCAGTTCGTTTTGCTAGAAAACAACTAGAACCATAAACTTACCCTATTAATATCATCACACGGTTCTGGTAACCCCATGTAGTCCACATAATGAAACTGTCCATGCTTATTGAGCCAGTACAGCAAGTAATCTGCAATGATCTCTTCGCCGACCAAGTGATCTTGGAGAGACGCACAGAGCGCCAGCTTTAGACCCATCTCAATGTCTGTTACAGACGGCTCTAGAATACCTGGAAAATGTTCATTCATTATCATCAGATCCATCAGACCAGCAAATTGCAAAAAAGCTAAGTTTTTTGCAGCAAATTGCAACTTGCAACTTGCAGCAAATTGCAACCAGCAAATTGCAAAAAAGCAAAATTTGAATTTCGCGGGCTACCCTGGCGCTTTGAATGTTAATAATATATATGTCGAATGATGAAATATAGCTGACTTTTAATGTATTATCTATAACACCTATATTTTGTATTACCCATATTTTCAAAATCAATGTTTATTCTATTCAGAGTTCAAAAGTTATGAGAAATCTTACCTGGTGTGTCTAGCATAAAAATTACAGGATCATTATTAATTCTGATCTTTGTCATGACACTCCTCGTCACCCCAGCCACCGCTCCCACGGGCAACGCGTGTCTGATGTTCATATTCTTCGACCTTAACATATTAATCAGAGAAGACTTCCCCACATTCGGCACCCCCATTATCATCACGTTGTAATCCAGTTCCTCGCTCCTGTTATACCTGAATAGATACAGAATATTGGTTCTTGTAGGTTGTACAAATAAAGTATGGCCAAAGAATCAGCATCGCCATACAATGTGGCAATGCTGCCAGTCTTTTGGACAGTTTTTCTATAGACAGCGATGTGGACGAATATATTTATGCCCTTTGATTATTTCCCCTCCTTTTTATACAGGGTTATTTGTAAAACACCAACAACCTCTTAAGAGGTCACTCATCATTATGAACAACTTTTATTAGGGGACCAAACCTGAAATCGCAAAAAAAAAATCAGCTGTTCCCTATATTTATGTTCGTGTAACTAGTCAAAATGTAGGGAACAGCTGATTTTTTTTGTACTTATTATTATTTTAAGACGTTAGCATTTTAAATTATGTAAATAGGTCTAAATAAATAAGTGCTGAAGATACAAATTTGTAGGTACATATGTAAATAGTTAAATTTTTTTTTGTAATGTAACTACAAATTTATGGTTTTCGGATTTCTTGCTTTAGTTGGGCTACATGACATTGCTTCTTGTCAAATTTCATGATTCTAGGTCAACGGGAAGTATCCTATAGGTTTTGATTTCAGAACATAAACACCAGTATCTTTTGATTGCATTGATTTAGAAGTTTGATTTTTTCATTGATTCAAGGGATTGCAACCCTGAGTAGTTGATATTAATTTCAACTTGATAACTCCACGCGTTCCTGACAAAAGGGGTCTTGACTGACAGACAGACATATGGACAGTGAAGTGATATTATAAGGTGCCGTTTTTCCTTTTGAGCACAGAACCCTAAAAAATAAAGTTTTTTTTTTTAAATTAAACAGTATCTCTACACCATATATGGTATACAATAACAAGAAAATAAATTAAAAGAATATTCTAACATTAATAGGAAACATTGAATATATGTATGTACAGACGCCAGCACATCAAGCTACTACAATCTGTCAAATTTCTTTAATAGATTTTCAACTTTGTTGCTAAACCGTAAGGTTCAAAGTTGATTGGGAAAATTTGACAGTTTCGGGTAGCTTGATGTGCTGGCGTCTGTACAAGAAGTGTTCTAAAATTTATGGGTAAGATAGAAAGTGGTAGAAGTCTAAAAATTTATTATTGGGATTCTTCAAAATATTTTTGAACTAGGATCTGCTGAAATTTCTTGTTCTCCCATTCCCAAAACCCACCCTATCGTATTGCATCATCTGCCTGCGATATCACTTCTTTTTCGCTTAGTTCTATCTGACTTTTTTATTTTTGCTTGGATCCTAAGGCTCATAATGTGATGTTATAGAGCCTATAACCTTCCTCATAAATTAGGCTATCAAATGCATAAAGAATTTTTCAAATCCGACCGGAAGACTCGGAGATTAGCACATTCAAACAAACAAACATTAGTATTAAAATTTCTGTAAAAGTTTAATATGCAGTTGTGTTGCTTAATTTGGCTGGTAGCTTACCTGTTGGAGCCCTTAATCAAGTTCACCATGAGCGGCCTCAGACTCTTCAAACCTTTGCAGTGCTCGTCCTTGCTGTTAGTAAACATTATATTCTGCACATTCTGTTCTGCTTTCAACTTATCTTTTATTTTTGGTATTAGACCAGGTATTGATAAATCCCTCTTGTTTAGAACAAGTATGTGAGGTTTCGCGCCTATCAGTGTCTTGGTAAATATTGGATTTCGACCCGTAAAAGGAATTCGGGCATCGTGGACTTCGATCACGCAGTCAACACTTTTTAATTTACGTTGCATTTGCTTCAAGCCTTTGTTCATGTGTCCAGGGAACCAGCGCAGTAGGTCTTTATTCACAAAAGGACATTTCTTCCGGAAATTATACGCAGCAACGTCGAATTTTGTAGCCATTTCTTATTGTTTGTTTTGGTTAATTTGAGGTTATGTTGTTGTTACGAAATAAAAAAATTATTTTGCGTCTACAGCAATATCAGAACAGCATCGAAAATAATTGCTTACTAGCTGTTTTTCACATAATTTCTAGTAAATTAAAAATATTTTTTTTGGGAAAATTAAGGAAAAAGCGCATTAATCGACTTGAAGACACATTTCACAAGATCTGTCAAAGTGACAATGACATAGTAGTGAGAAGTTGAGAACGTTTAGAAACTTCTGAATCTTTACCATCGGTGAGGCGATAAAGTTTTTATTTTGATTGGTTATGAAGAAATTACAATTCCTTACAATATTTCTTCTGCTGCTATCATGTGATTTACGTAGGCATTTATAACTTTATTTGTGATGGTAGCATACTTTCAGATACCTACTATCCTAACGCAAAATAAATATTACACCTGCTTGCACGAACATAACATGCCGTTTAAAAAAAATTATAAAATTATCAAAATCTAGCGTCAAACGCCAGCTGACATTTTCATTCAATTTAATTTACATGAAAATAAGGCCTAAAAATGTCGCAAACATTTTTATTGGAGCCGGATATAATAGCGGCGACAGAAAATGTTCTGCCAGATCTCAACAACGATTTGATTCTAGCAAAGAACTTTTTGAAACAGCAAAGTGCGGCTACCGGAGACTCCCTGTAAGATATCTAACATAATATCACGTCTATATTTCACTAAAGGTTGGGCAGAGGTACTTAATGTACAGAGGCCAGCACATCAAGCTACCCCAAATCTGTCAAATTTTCCCAATTGAATATGAACCTTATTCCCTTGTGGTAAAGTTGAAAATCTATCAAAGAAATTTGACAGATTGGGGTAGCTTGATGTGCTGGCCTCTGTACCAGCATTTCGCCAGCTCTGTTTTAAGCCCCATAATATGAGGCGAGTTTATTGTCATAAACCAGGCGGGCAGTGCAGGCACAAATCCAGGCTCCGAGCTACAAGCTGCTCCTGAGAAATTATTCATGGAAAAATCATCAAGCTTTACCTGACTTGTGGCTCGAACCTAGGACCCAATGCTCAGCATTCGCACCTTTCGATGCCTAGACCAACGAGGCAATCACAATTATCGTTACGAGAAATTTGAACAGTCTTCAATCTTTCAGATATGATCATTTAGTAGACATCGTCCATAAGATACTGACCCAGAAACCACCGGACGTGGTGGACAACTTCGAGCAGTACTCATGGGAAGTCAAGCAGGAGAAGTTCCGACCAAACTTTGACTTACTTAATGACATATACTTGTCTCCCCCACAACTGGCCACTGTGAGGAGGGTGGATGAAATGTTCAGGGTATGAAAGTTTGAGAAATTAGAAAAAAACTGAATCCTTATAGTATCACTGTGTTGCCCGTCCATCCGTCCGTCTGCCTGCCAAGACCCTTTATCTCGGGAACGCGTAGAAGTATCGAGTTGAAATGAAAACCATATACTCAGGTCTGCAATCCCTTGAAGCTGTGAAAATTCCAAAAAAAGATACGGCCGTTTATGCCGCAAAAAAACGTATATTTCGACATTCTCAAGGGAATCAAAATGTATAGGGTACTTCCCGTTGACCTAGAATCATGAAATTTGGCAAGAAGCAAGGTCATATAACACAAGTAAAGGAAAAAATCCGAAAACCGTAAATTTGTAGTTACATACCTACTTTGTACGGAACCCTCGGTGCGGTAAAAAAAATAAATAATAATAAGTAATAATAATTAACCCTCACTTGACCGGTTTTTTTTCTGGCATCTCTTTGATCAACTTATGAGGTTTTCGACTGCTTAGTCGGAAGCCTCCAGCTAGGACAATAATTAACTTTTAAAGAGGTTCTAGGTATATGCTAAGGGCAACCAGTAGGTAAGCAAGCAAGGACAGCAGCAAGTTTAGCGCGCGACGCCCTCAGCTAGATGGGCCAGTGACCTTTAAAAGGTGGGCGGGTCAGAGAAAGGCAGATAACCTGGTGTTGTAGCGCAACTTGGGGGTTGCCCATATCCAGCAATGAACTTCTTTCGTCTGCGTTGACCGATTCACTAAATTATTGCCTGTCTGAAGCGCTAGCGCTAACACACGCACGGCCGCGCATTTACAATTTATTCTTGACTAGCTGCGTCACGCAGACATAAGTCATGTTCCCGTTGGAATATCGGGATAAAAAGTATCCTATGTGTTAATCCTGGTTATAAGCTATTTGTGTGCCAAATTTCATCCAAATCCTTTCAGTAGTTTTTGCGTGAAGAAGTAACAAACATACAAACACACTCACAAACTTTCGCCTTTATTTTTAACCGACTTCATAATTATATTAGTGTGATGATCGTTCAGTGGTAAAGTTTTCCTAAACTACAGCTGGTGGCAAGCAAAGCGACCAAACTAGAAGACATGGGCGAGGAGGAGCAGGAACTAGACCTGGAAGAAGACAACTATAAGCCGAGAATACAAGATCTGGTCGACCACAACTATTATTTTAGAGAGGTGATATAATTATAATACCCCCTTATACCAGCGGGGTAATTGCGTAACACATTAGCAGTAGCAATGGCTCTAATTTTGACAGTTCAACAAACATTCATTAGATAAACAGACAATTTTTTTGAAAATATAAAGCAATGGTTTAGAAGTATACTTCAAAATGATTCAGCGGGGTAAGTGGATAAAAAAACCCATTGCTACTTATAAGTAGCAATGGGTTTTTATCTTAAAATATTTTGAATAGACACCTTACGGGTTGACCGCTACCCAATTTCAATGCTTCGTCTAGGGCGGGTATGGTCTACCAACCAGTGAATGCTACGCGGTCTACATCGCTATGATCATGTTGGGCATCAAGGAGGCGGTTGCAACAGTCAGGTCAGTATATATTTGTTTATTATCAGCCCTCTGTGTCCTACTACTGTGGGTAAAGGCCACCCTTCTCCTCTCCCACCTATTCCTATCTACTGCTGGCGGTAGCCAATCTTTAAAAAAAGGTCGAGTTTGCCTCGCTATCACTACCTTGGCCTGCCGCGTTGCCAGGCAGCTGTTTCGAACCAGCATATTTAAAGTATAAGGTCTAACGATTATACCATGCACTGAAAACAGGAAGTATTAAATGAATGATCAACGGAACCGTAGAATCTTCAAAAGTTAAGTACCTAATAAATCTGCTCGACCTTTAATCAAAATGCTGCTCACTCTATTCTCGTGAGGAAACGGACTAACTATGTTTACAAGCCTTTTTTTTTTCTTTCCGGGGTGGAAAATCGTCATGGATGTCCGCCGCCCTGGGGCGGGCGGCGGGGTCTGTCAGACTCTTACTGACTAAAAACCACCCCGGTGTTCCATCTCACACCTACGCCGGGGGTCGCAGGAACGTACGATCCTTCCGCAACCCCCGACTGGTGCCGGCCCGCCACTGCGGGCCTCCTCGGGTCAGGGGGGGGGAGTGAGGTGTTTGACTCCCCCCGCGACGTATAAGAGGGGCGCGCGTGGAACACTACGCGCCGCCACCTCGGGTCCTGCTGATGTGTGGGGGGCTGGAAGAGGGCGTTATCCGCCCTCCGCCGACGCCCGACGCGCCTGCTGCGGGCCGGGTGAGTGGACGAGATCTCCCTCTCCCTTTCCGCAGCCTCCTTCTGCGAGACAACTGTTTCGCAAAAGGAAACCACCGCGTCCCAGGACTCTTCGCTGCCGACCATCGACTCGACCACGGCCGGCAGCGACAGGTCACTGCCTACTTCTGAGATGAGGGCGCGGCGTGGCTCCTCCCAAGCGGCACACTCTGCCAGCGTTTGCCACGCCGTGTCCTCCCGGCAGTCAACGCAGTGGTGACACCGGGCGATGTTTATAAGCCTAGGCTATGTTTACTGCGAAAGCATTTAAAGCTTTGGGGTGCATGAATTAAGGTGATCTTCCAAAGGTCACCACTGCCGTCTGCGGATGGGTTTTCATAGAGTTACCAAGAACCCAGTCGTGTCGCAACGGTCTGTCATTGCGTTTTGGGCGAGCGACATTGTCGCTTGCGGTTGCCTTCGGAAAATCACCTTGGTCCTTGATAAACCCAGCGTTTAATTTCTAAGTACCTATAGAAAATTTTACTATTGGTAGCTAGCTCCCCTACTTAATATATAATTTTCTTTGGCTATGCCGAAACCATCGTATTTACAGATTTTTCGGCAAGATCTTTGGAACCAAAGCGAATTACTACGTCGCAGAAACAGATCTTACCACAGAAGAGTTGGACAGAAGGATCAGGGTAAGTTCAAATGCTGTCCCGTCTGTATTGTGCCTTGATCACACGTACAGAGTAGATGGGCGAGACAAGTGCTCTCAACCGAGTGCTCAATAAAGTTATTTTTATCAGAGTTAAAGGGCGAGGCAGTCCTCGGACCTGCGGGTAATTGCGTAACACACTAACAGTAGGAATGCGTAACACACTAACAGTAGGAATGCGTAACACACTAACAGTAGGAATGGCTTTCATTTTGACAGTTCAACAACATTTTTGCGTTGTTTACGTTGTTAGGCAGACACATTTTTCGAACATATAAGCAATGGATTAGCAATATCCTTCAAAATTATTCAGCTTGATTGTGAAGGTGCTGTACCTTAATTCACAACCATACGACAAGTTATCGTATCGAAAATGACACATTTCAATAACCTGACCCGCCTTGCCCTCGACAGCAAACAGCTGTCTGAAGAATAGTGGTGGTGTGGTGGTGGTGGTTGATTGAAACTGACAAAATCTTCGGGTTTTGGACTTGGTGAACAGCGTTTATAGGACTCCTACGATAACATTGGTTGATGTTCGATACGTTGCCTACGGAAGCGTATCGAGTGGTTGTGAATAGCTACGCAGTTCTATTGACACAGAAATAATTGTAGTTGACAAAAAAGATGGCGGCGTTAGTTCCGAATTTGGCCACGCGCCAAAATTACCTTTTTAAAACTGGAACTGTGTTATCTTACTTGGCAGAAGTACATAATTATATTGGAAATAATGATGGATGATAATTATGGTGGTAGTTCCACGGAAGAATTCTTCCCAAGGAGCCTAAACATCTTGTCTTTCTTGAAGTTGTTGCAGCTCAAACTCTATTTAAAAATCCTTCTAACACTACCCAGTTACGGCTAGTGATGTGCCGCTGGAAATATTGAAAATTTACGGGAACTTTCCCATTGTAAATTTACGCAATATTCCCAATATTCCCGTAAGTATTCCCAAAGTTTCCAAATATGTATTTCATAAATTTTTCGTATATACTGTATAATTACACATGTGCAACTAACATTACCCGATATTTATATTCCTATAACCACAGCTAAACATGTCGTTACATGTTTGTACACACGGCTACACATCAAGCTATACATTTCCAGTATAAGCTGATCTCACATTGTATAGGATTTCCGTACGATGCGAGACCAGCGTAAACTGGTTTTGTATAGCTTGATGTGTAGCCGTGTGTACCTGCACTAGCTTGCGCCGCGGCATAGCAATCGCCCCCACCCCTTGTAAAACAACCAGCATGTTGGCGCGCGCGAAGTTTCGCTTTACGTATCAAGTGCATAGGACGTGTGTCACGATGAGACCAAAGAGTAAAGTTTTCGACCACTTTTTAATAAACACTGTTAATGAACAGACACGATATTTGTGTTCATTTTGTAAAACTGTTTACAAGTACAAAAATGCAACAAAATTTGTTCTTCATTTACAAAAATGTGACAAGTGTCCTGATAGTGTCAAAAACTCAATGAATCTGAAAGATTTGCCGCGAAAAAATACCACGCCTGCTTGTGAACCTCAGGCTAGTTCATCGGCTTCAAATGCATTACGTGAAGTCGAAGTAGTGGAATACGATGATGTAAGTTAATCAATTATCATTATAGAGGTTATATATATACTTTTCTTACATTATAAAATTCGTATCGGCTGAGTCATGATCATGAAATCATTTTGATTTATAGTATTTTAAGATTTTTTCAACTTAAACGTACTATGTGCACTCAATATTTTTTTTTATTCCCTCTATCTTATTTGGTGCATTTTTTATTTTGTTATTCCTGTTGGGAAATGAAAATGTTTGTATTTATCCATAAAAACACAGCAAAGTGCTTGTATAGGTAGGTACCTTTCGGTGAATAACTTTAATGTATTTCATTGTTTTTTCTAGATGAAGACACATCGAGCTATTGCAAGAGCCATTTACGTATGTGGGTGCCCACTCTCTTTATTACATCACCCACTCTGGATAGAAGCACTGAAACTGCTTAACCCTGCATTTAATCCACCCTCTAGAAAAGTTTTGTCATCTACGTTATTGGAACAAGAATACGCAGAAGTACATTCCAACATAATTGAGAAAATAAGAGAAAGCCATATTCTGCACTTAGCTATTGATGGGTGGTCAAACCTCAGAAATGAATCTATTTTGAATGTTGTGTTATACGGGCCGAAACCGTATTTTTTGAAGTTCATCGAAACGAAAAATATGAGACACACGGCAGAGTATTTGTTTGAAGAGATATCAAAAATATTAGAAGACTTTGGTGCAGAAAAGTTTTTCGGTGTTATAACTGATAATGCCGCCAATATGCTCAAATGTGGAAGATTACTAAAAGAAAAATACGATCATATCTTCTGGTTTGGATGTTTGGCCCACACGTTTCATTTAATGATTAACGACATTTTGAAAATCTCAAAGATACGAAATTTATTCGCTTTTATAGTAGATATTATCAAGACCGTTAAGAGTTCACATATTCTCAATGCTGAATTCAAAAAACTTGTTGAAGAAAAATCAATGAACATATCTCTTAGTTTACCTGTCAAGACAAGATGGGGTAGCTACTTGCAGACTCTTCAGAAGTTTTACAAGTGCAAAATTATACTACAAAACTTAGTCATTAATGTGAATCATCAATCTCTATCAATATACAGGGTGGAATCGAAGTCATGGTCATTATTTTAACCTAAGGCACTACTCACGATACTGATTGCATTAGGGCTATTAATACGCAAATCAAAAATATTATTAATGCAAGTAAGGAAAACCTTAAAAATGTAGTAAGTCAAATTGCACAAAGCTTATTATTGCAAATAAACACTTAAAGTAATTAAAACAAAATACTTCGTTAACGCCAATAATTGTTGAAATATCAAAATCTTAAAGCGCAGTACAGCGCAAAGCGAAATGTAAACAAACATCACCTGCGTGCGCGCGGGTTTTTCCTTACAAGTAATAATAACAATGGGCTACAAGACATTCCGTCCGGCGGGATTCCCTGAACTCTCTCCGTCCCACTCCCTCACTCGCAAAAATACGAATATCACCCCCGCGCGGGGTATGCTTCCCGCCGCAACACGAAGTCACGAACCCGGAACCAGTGTCATAACGACTGCGCAGGTGCATTGACGCGTAATTGATTTATTGATCCCGTGACGTAATCGCCGTACTCGCCGCTCGCGTCATACGGTGCTTGGATGGCAGTGTATTAAGTGTTAGTGTAGTAGTTGTGTGTTGTGTGTGTGTTTGTGTACACGATGCCTCGACCGCGTAATGTGCAGGCTAGGTACACCAACCAACAATACCCACAAATGGTTGTAATTTACGATCGCACAAGAAATTTAGTATGAACTCGTGAAATTTTTCATCGGCGCTACCCGAACGACCCTATTCCTTCACGGGGTCTCATTCCACCAGAACCACTCAGAACCTGTTGGATTTTTCGTCTTTTCACGTGCCAGCACATGCACAAGCTCGTGGAAGAGCACCCGTTTACCCTCTGTCACTTTACCGACAAATAAGGTTTTTTCAAAACAATCCACAAGCTAGGTACGTAAATGTTTTTTTTTTAAATGTATGTTAGTTGACGTAGTTTTGACCGTCCTAAGCCGGCAAAGTACGAAGGGAAAATTGGAATTTATTATGAATCAATTCATTGGCAACTTACGAATGTCACGTGAGTCGGGCGGGGTCAAAGAATTCACGCCCAATGACGCGCGTACGGCGTAGTGTACCTACGCATTTGCTATCGAGAAGCGCAACTAATTTGATACTTTGTATGACTTACTACATTTTAAGGTTTTCCATACTTGCATTAATAATATTTTTGATTTGCGTAATAGTAGCCCTAATGCAATTAGTATCATAAGTAGTACCTTAGGTTAAAATAATGCCCATGATTTCAATTGCACCCTGTATAGGACAAAACTTTTGGATGAAACTACTTGGGGAGAAATGGAAAAAATTGAGAAAATCATTACACCTATAGTTAAATGGATCATACGTCTAGAAGGAGATTACTGCACAGTTCACTTGGTTCACTCGGCATTCAAAGAATTGGACGATCTACTAGGTGATTCGAGAACGAGACTTTACTTGGATGATGATATGAGTGATCTGATGGTAAAGTTTCAAGAAAGAAAAACTAATGGTCTGAAGCCAATACACTTTGCTGCATCTATTCTAGATCCACGAAGTCAGGGGACACATCTCGCTTCTGAAGAAAACATTGATGGGAGCGAAATCATCTTTAATTTGACAGAACCTGCTAAACAAAACCAACTATTAGAAGATTTATCTCATTACAAATGCAGAAGTGGGAATTGGGGCAAAGATTTTGTGTGGAAAATGGCATCAAATGTTGAACCTTTAGCTTGGTGGGAGGCACTATTTTCAAAAACAGTTCTAGGACAAACAGCTCTAAAAATTCTATCCCTCCCTGCTACTTCAGCAGCAGTGGAAAGGTCGTTTTCCACATTTTCAAATATACACAATATGAAACGAAATCGACTGAAGACCAGCAGAGCTGGGAAAATAACTTTTATTGCCCACAACTGGAAGGTGATGAATAGAAATACATCTAATAGTGTAGGAGAAAGTGCTCTCTCAGCGTCAAATATAGAAGATAACATTAGATCTAGCTCAGCTTCGAACTCCGGTGAGGAATTTTCTGATATCGCTTTTTCAGATAATGACGAATCCTATTCCTTGGAAAATCAAGTAACTAGGCGCGGCCGGCTAATAAGTAATACTTTTTCATCTGATTCAGAATAACATTAATCATAATTAATTTAATATTTTGAATACTGGTTTTAATTTAAATTTGTAATAGCTATGATTCCTTGGTCCTTGCCGATTATACTTGATGATTATACATTATAATATTTTTAATCTATTTTAAACATATTCCTTTTCTTTAGACAATAGGTGATAAAAACTTGTTGATTTTTTACCAAAGTTAAAATCTTGTCATTTTATTTTTGTCAGTGGGTGAATTTGTAATAGGTAAAAACTTGTTGATTTTTTAAAAAGTTAAAATATTGTTATTTTATTTTTGTCGGTGGGTGAATTTGTAATGGGTGAAAAGAACTTGTTGATTTAAAAAAAAGTTAAAATCTTGTCTTTTTATTTTTGTCAGTAGTGAATTTGTAATAGTAGGTGACAAGAACTTGTTGATTTTTAAAAAAGTTAAAATATTGTCAATTTATTTTTGTCAGTGAGTAAATTTGTAAAAATTACTTGTGCAATGTTTCAATGGTGCTGATTATACGAGTATATTTAGTCTTTAAAGACAGATACTTGTTAATTTCAAACAAATATAAAAGTGTGTTGATTCCGTAGTTTATTAAAATAATTGTTAATTTTATTAAAAAGTTTATAACTCTCAGAATCTGATTGAATGTGATTAAAAATGTTTAATAAAACATAATTTCTGATGCTGTGTGATTTTTTTTTACTATGGGAATATTTACGGGAAGATTGTAAATTTACAGGGAATATTCCCGTAAATATTGGAAACTTTGGAAATTTTCAACTTATATGTATACTTAATCAACTATCGACGTAACCACGATAGTACGCAAATTTACCTAATTAATTGGCTAGCATATAATAAAAAAAACACTAAAGTACATTATATCAATATTCCCCTAAATTTCCAGTTTTGGGAATATTGCCGGGCACGTTTACGGGAATATTCCCAAAGTTTCCAAAATTCCCGGGAACGGCACATCACTAGTTACGGCACTCACGAGTCGTGCCTTTCGACGTTTGCAAGCTGTTATGCGCTATTTAATTTAAAACCCTCAGGAGTTTGATCTGAAGGACATGCCGGGAGAGGGCGAGGGCGAGGCGGAAGAGGGGAAGCCCCCGTTAGAGGAACAGGCAGAAATACGTAAGTTTTGCCCCTCGCTATAAGAGCCTACAAAATTTGGACCTCGTTATGCCGGACGCAGGAGAATATTGCTATAATTACCGCAATTTTAATGATGTTGATACGTAGTGTGGTAAAATGTAATAAGCTAACCAACATCAGTTAATTAACACGCCGCAATGCTTGCAGCTCACTGTCGGTTAACTGGGCCTATTTGGCGGGGCCGTGAGGCACACTATACTGTTTATTTTTGTGTGCCTTACTTAACCTGGGTCAAATAAACTTACTTTCTTTCTTTTATTTCCTTTCTTTCTTTTCTTTCCTTTCTTTAATAGTAGCGCTTGCGACCAGCAGATCAAACATTACTAGGTCTATAAAAGAAATAAAGCATTTAATCCTATCGATCATCATCTCATCTTACCATCACAAGCCCAATAACCGTACAAGTCGACTGTAAGACAGTTGCCACTGGTAAGTAACCCTTTTTCCAACTCCTGACAGTTGGCGAAGGGGAGGATAAGGAGCCGGTGTCCAAGGAACCAGTTCCTCCCAAGCTACCTCCAGAGCCGGTGTCCACGTGGACACCACCTATACCCGTGCCGGTCGAGAGGCCTGGTCAGGGAGTCAATAAGAAGGTACCACCCTCATTAATCCTTCTAATTCCACTATTCTCCTAAAGGCATACCGTTTATACTCAAAGTCAAAACTGTCCTCACGACATGATTCTCAAGCTTCAGTATCACATAAGTTATTTTAGTCATATGTAGATCATACCTAGATGGAAATATGTAGTGCTTCTACTACTCTCAATCCATTATTAAAGTACAGAAAATAATACTCCAGCTAGCTGCCAAGATCGCTGGAAAGACTATAGTCCCCCAGCCCAAATTTCGGCCATGGCGACCAATCTCAGCGGAGACCAACATTTGGCGCGGGAGATATTATAGTGCACAAGTGTGTGCGTAGATACAGGTGCCCTCTCTCTTTCCACACTTTCATAGTTCGAAGGGATGGCAATCCGACGCGACCGGAGAGAGATCAGGCGCAGGGTCAACAGTTAACGTTTTTTCGGAGGCACGGGGGTATCACACCGCCAACTTCCAAACTCCGGACTGTTACAAAGCTAATGGAAAACCCCAAGAACACGACTCGACCCTGGAATCGGACTCAGGACCCCACGCTCAGCAGTCGCGCCAGTGGCCACGAGACCAACGGGGTAGTCCAAACACACAGTCTGAATTCAAGAGGCTCCCATATATCAAAAAACTATTTTTAGCTCAACATTTATCGTTATCACACAAACTGTTCTAAACGCAGGTGTACTGGGTATGCAACCGTCCTGGTGACCCGTGGATCTGTCTGCCAGACCTCACTCCAAACCACATCAAAGTGGCCAGGCTCACCGTGCGGTGTATGACTGGAGACCTGGAATCAGAGGTACCCTTGCAAGTATATCCATAGCTTAACGACTCATAAGCATCCACAGCCGAACTGGAAGACTCTATGAGCATTAGATCCCCCGAATCTTTTGCTTGACCTTTGATTGCGCTCACATAATCAGCCTACAATGGTCCCACTGCTGGGAGACAGACTTCCTCTCTGGAGGGAGTAGCTCGTAATCTACCATGCAGGCCCTATGGTCTTCGAATTTTTGGTTCTAGAACATGCCGGTTTCCTCGCGATGTTTTCCTTCACTATTTTGACAGCAGTGGTGGTAAAGTAAAGTGCCTCTCTAGCTGGATTCAAACTCGTAAGTCGCGGCCACGCACTGGGCCACGTCTGCTCCAAGGTGTTCAATGGTAGCTAAACGATCAGAGGGACATTAAAAAACCATGTTTTTATCCTTATGCAAATAATACTGTTCCTGCTATTATTTTTGGCTCTGCATCACCCATAGGTCCGCTGGCATAAAATGCCGCACAAAAGCACGTGCACATCAAACGGTTGTTGAGAATAACGGGGCTATGAACTCATATGACATTACATTACATACACATTTTAGGGTTCTACCCAAAGGGTGCCAGCGGAACCGTACTACTAAGGCTCTACTGTCCGTCCGTCCATCTGTCACAGGGCTGTATCTTTTGAACTGTAATATGTACAAAATAAAAGGAACGTGTTTTGCCATTTTTTTTTTTACAAAAGTATTTAAATAAATGCGTTAAGTATAATATTGTACAGTGATACGGAACTCTTCGTGTGCAAGTCCGACTCGCACTTGGCCGGTTTTTGTTGGTTCACACGACAGCGACAAAATTTAGTAAGAATAAACGTTCATCTGCTTCATTCGTTTGATTTTTAACCGACTTCATCCATCATTTAGTAGGCGAAAGACAGGATTGCCGAAATCCAACATCGTTGGATCTATTCCCTAATGAATTCATTTTTAGGGTTCCGTAGTCAACAAGGAACCCTTATAGTTTCGCCATGGCCGTCTGTCCGTCCGTCCATTTGTCCATTCGCAGCTTAGTTCAGAGACTCTTAGTACCTACTAGAAAGCTATAATTTGTCATGGATATACATATTATAAATTATGCCGACATAGTGGTAAAATAAAATAATGAAAAAAAACATTTTTAGGGTACAACTCTACACGTAAAGTGGGGATGTTTTTTTTCTCGTCTACCCCATGGTGTGGGGTATCGTTGGATAGGTATTTCAAGAATATTCCGGGGTTTATGAAAATATTTTTTTACTTTTGATTAATTTTGTATGAAGATTAATAAATGGCAAATTTGGGCAAAAAGTGAAGCGTCTGATATCGGTTTTAGGGCCCAAAGTGATTTGATTCTTGCAGGTGATAACGTTCCCTCCGTTCGAGGGTTTGGAGCGGCACTATCTGCGAGCTCAGATCGCTCGGATCGCCGCCGCCACGAATATCTCACCCCAAGGATTCTTCACGTTCGGCTCTGGTGAAGAGGAGGAGGACATTGACATGGAAGAAGGGGCTGGTCTGTATCCGAAAATGATATAAAAACAAACGAAGTCGCGCAAAGCGGTCTTTAGTTAAGATTAAAAGTAGGTGTGGTGAACCTCTCATGTAACACTTAAAACATCAAAAACGTTCTGTTAAAGTAAATGCGCAGTAGCAGACCGCGAAATTCAAATTTTATTACGTTTTTTGCAATTTGCAGGTCAGTATCAGATTGTATCTTGATCAAACTTTGAATCGCGACTATATCAGGTACGTATCTAAAGAATTAGAATCATTAATACATCTTCCTAAGTGAGATTTGTACCACAAGCACTTTTCCATAAGAGATTTCTTCTTGTGGTACAAATCTAAGTTAGGAAGATGTATTATTGATTCTAATGATTATAATTCTTTAGATAAGTACGTGTTATAGTCGCGAATCAAATTTTGATCAAGATACAACCTAAAACAGACCTGCAAATTGCAAAAAACGTAAAAAAAAATTTCGCGGTAACCACTGCGCAATCACCTTAGGGAATAAAGCCATTGACAATTTTTTACAAAGGTCATATATATACAGTTGTCTATACTTTAGGGGCATCTACAGGGTGGAATCGAAGTCATGGGCATTATTTTAACCTAAGGCACTACTCACGATACTGATTGCATTAGGGCTATTAATACGCAAATCAAAAATATTATTAATGCAAGTAAGGAAAACCTTAAAAATGTAGTAAGTCAAATTGCACAAGGCTTATTATTGCAAATAAACACTTAAAGTAATTAAAACAAAATACTTCGTTAACGCCAATAATTGTTGAAATATCAAAATCTTAAAGCGTAGTACAGCGCAAAGCGAAATGTAAACAAACATCACCTGCGCGCGCGCGGGTTTTTCCTTACAAGTAATAATAACAATGGGCTACAAGACATTCCGTCCGGCGGGATTCCCTGAACTCTCTCCGTCCCACTCCCTCACTCGCAAAAATACGAATATCACCCCCGCGCGGGGTATGCTTCCCGCCGCAACACGAAGTCACGAACCCGGAACCAGTGTCATAACGACTGCGCAGGTGCATTGACGCGTAATTGATTTATTGATCCCGTGACGTAATCGCCGTACTCGCCGCTCGCGGCATACGGTGCTTGGATTGCAGTGTATTAAGTGTTAGTGTAGTAGTTGTGTGTTGTGTGTGTGTTTGTGTACACGATGCCTCGACCGCGTAATGTGCAGGCTAGGTACACCAACCAACAATACCCACAAATGGTTGTAATTTACGATCGCGCAAGAAATTTAGTATGAACTCGTGAAATGTTCCATCGGCGCTACCCGAACGACCCTATTCCTTCACGGGGTCTCATTCCACCAGAACCACTCAGAACCTGTTGGATTTTTCGTCTTTTCACGTGCCAGCACATGCACAAGCTCGTGGAAGAGCACCCGTTTACCCTCTGTCACTTTACCGACAAATAAGGTTTTTTCAAAACAATCCACAAGCTAGGTACGTAAATGTTTTTTTTTTAATGTATGTTAGTTGACGTAGTTTTGACCGTCCTAAGCCGGCAAAGTACGAAGGGAAAATTGGAATTTATTATGAATCAATTCATTGGCAACTTACGAATGTCACGTGAGTCGGGCGGGGTCAAAGAATTCACGCCCAATGACGCGCGTACGGCGTAGTGTACCTACGCATTTGCTATCGAGAAGCGCAACTAATTTGATACTTTGTATGACTTACTACATTTTAAGGTTTTCCATACTTGCATTAATAATATTTTTGATTTGCGTAATAGTAGCCCTAATGCAATTAGTATCATAAGTAGTACCTTAGGTTAAAATAATGCCCATGATATCAAATGCACCCTGTATATCGCCTTATGCGAACTACGCGTTATAATGACGTGACGTCAAGCAAAATCCTGCATCGCGCAAGCAGAGTTTACCGCGCAACTAGCATATACAACGTCGCGACATCAATGGTTGGTTTTAAGTAGCCCACAAGACACAACATTCGTCTGGTCGGAAGATCCTCCCTTTTCTATGCAGGATGAGTGAACTTTACACCCTGTTTCTCATATCTCTAAATTACCAAAAACACACCCGAATGAATAACATCTTCTCCTTTTTTTGAAGTTGGATAAAAAGACGTGCTGTACCGACCCCAAATCAAGGACAAGGCAGAAGGTTGATAATATTCCATCACCAAAAACGGATCCCTTATTTAAAAGGTCTAGAAAAAACCGATCATCACTTTCAGGTGACATGGAGTTCAACGTGAACCCTTTCTACCAGGGGCACACGTTGAAAGACCTGCTGGACTCCAACCTGACGTACTGGGTGCATCACGGACGACACATCTTGAAACAGGGCCGGACTCTGTGGTGGAACCCTAACGTGGGGATGGTAAGGAAGCCCTCTTCAAAACGACGGTCACTTGTTATCACTTGTCATCCGCATATATTTGATGAATTAGCACGGTGTTAGGATGATCGTGGGTCTTCAGATGCCCTTGTTTTTATGAGCCTGTTAGCTGGCTAGTGGAAAATCGCACGACGTGAGTCGAATTATACAGCAGCTCGCCCATCGATAAGATAATTTACGTCTGCAGCAACACACGGACCACGGTGTGTTTTTTTTGTTTGACGTCATCATCATCATCATCAGCCTACAGCAGTCCACTGCTGGACAATCCAATGGCCTCTCCAATTGCACGCCATTTAGCTCGATTCTCAGCAACTCAGCTGCTACCAGCCACCCTGCGAAACTCGTCGCTCCACCTAACATGGGGGCGTCCTACCTTACGTTTGCCGATTCGCGGTCTCCGCTCAAGAACGTCTACCCCAACGTCTGAACGTGAAAACGTATTAAGTGCATATTCAAAATCTTCAAAGTATATCAGAAGTATGCCTTGAGGTACAAAAGCCAACATTATCGATACCTACGAAAACAAGGTGCTGTTTAAGTGAAGTTGTTACAGTATATTATTGCGGATTGACTGTGAATAACTTACGACTCCTTACAGGAAGAGGGCCTAGAAGAGGAAGAGGATGAAGGCCCTCCCCCCGTGGAGCCAGAAGTCGGACCCTCACTCTTCACTCCATTGTCAGAAGACGCGAGGATCGAGGGTCTCAGCGCGTGGAGCACCAGAGTCAGTAGCTTCATGTGCTCTGACCGGGCCCTGGCCATCATCAGGAGTAACCTCTGGCCTGGAGCGGTTGCGTATGCTACGAATGGCAAGTAAGTATTCTTCTCTTATCAATCAATCAACTCAGCCTATCACTGCTGTCGCAGTCCACTCCTGGACATGCCTCTCCCAGGCTGCGCCACAACACACTGTTCTCCGCCTTCCGCATCCAGTCTGTACCAGCCACCTTTTGAAGTTCGTCGGTCCATCTAGCTGGGGGGCGTCCCACACTACGCTTGCCGATACGCGGTCTCCACACCAGGACTCGTCTGCTGCAGGCCATCGGTCCTCCGACAAACATGGCCAGCCCACTGCCACTTCAGCTTGCTAGCTGTCTGTCAGTAACTGCGGTTCTTTTCCGGCTAATTTCATTCCTGATTTTACCCTTCAAAGAAACTCCGAGCATAGCCCACTCCCTATCGCGCCGAGCGAACTTTAATTTGTGTTCTCTTGGAAGGACACATCAATTATGGAAGGGGGCATAGATTACGTCACACGAATTTCGTGAATATTAGATATTATTTTGTGCACCCTGGTGTATAAACTTCACATGATTTTAATTAATGTTGATAGAGTTGTTATATTTTGAAGCTTTTTGTTAAAGTTGAAGCTAAGAGTTTTAAAACTTTAGATTTCAGATTCTGTTGAAACTTGGTACACTTAATAATTAATGTAGTTGTAATTTTTCTTGGCGTCTTTTTTGTGTGGTCCCAAACCACACAAAAAAAGACGAATTATGACAGATTTGTTTGGCACCGCCTCTAATTTGATAAGGGCTAATTTTTCAATCGACAGATTTTGTATGGAAGAACTATCAAACATTCTAAATAATTCCTCGGATAAAATTATCTGGCGTTGGAAAAATCAGGCCTTAGTCACATTAATTTACGAGCTCAGTAAGACTATAAGATTTATTCCTTTTTTCGTCGGCATAATTATTGTGTGACAAAATTTTGATTGTACCTTTTCTTCGCCCAGGAAATCGGAGTGTATGTACGTAGGCTGGGGATTGAAGTTCCAGCCACCCAACTTCTCCCCGATGCAGCTGCCCTGGCCGCAGCAGGAGTACGTCATCGGGCCCGAGGTTATGGAGATGGCTGACCCCACCTTCGCTGATGAGGAGGTGCGGAGTTTCTTTGTTTTCGTTCCTATAGTTGTACGGTACTTGGCTGTTAATACGGCACGGTCTATGTAACTCTATAAAAACGGTTATAGGTGGCAATGTCGCGATCGTTTTCATCGGAAGCGTTTTCATAGAGTTACATAGAAACCACACATGTCACTGTGGTCTGTCATTGCGATTGGGCTGCAGTTTTGGTTCCGGTTGCCTTCGGAAGTGAGCCTTAGGCGGTTCACCCACTGAAGATGCGTCCCGCCGCGGTGCGCGGAGCGACGGATAACGCGCAAGGCGACGGAGGCGCAGATCTGCCTTACTTTGCGGTGTACTTTGCTGCCCCGCGCGGTGATGCAGATTACGACGGCCTCGCGCTAAATAAACTCACATGTTCACTGAGCCGGTGTGTCATATCCCGCGGCACGCCCCGCGACCCCGCACAGATTGGCAGAAACTGCGCGCGGGGCGCCTTCCCACGCATTTCCGCGTCGCCAGTGTGTTGTGCTAGGCGTGATTTCTATATAAATTGAGATACTTGCATACAATGGTAAAATCTGCCATCCCGCGCTACGCGACGGGGCGCGGTGCAGTGGGTGGAGCGCCTTAATCAGTAGTCTAAGCAAGGTCAAATTATGTAGCGAAACTCCACTGTTATGATGGGTATCGATATCTAAACATGATACCTAAAAAATATCAGAAGATATTTTTGGAGTCAACGACCGCTGACTGTGTATGTGGCGGCATCTACATCGCCACATGCGAACTACGCACCATCTGACGCCACGCGAAATCCTTCATCGCGAATCGCGGATGAGTGAATTTTACACCGTTCCTCACACCTCTATACCTGAAGTTAAGTGTTCAGAAAAGCAGTCTCCGCATACAACAATATTTAGAAGTAGTTAAATCGTGCAACAATTGACAAATATTTACTTCCTTCAATGGTTTGAAATTCGAAGCGCAAATTATAACTATGAATTCAGCGTATCATTGTAGTCCCCTAGCGCACACAGGCGAAAAATCGATAAAAGTTGGCATAAACCTAATGTTCTTTTAATTTGCTGGGTTTGTTAATATTTTCATGAATAAATCCTAATTTAATTAGTTTAAGACTATACCGACCGCACAGTGGTGCCCTCATCGTTTGTTTGGTTATTTCGTACAATTTAGAATGAAAATGCAGAAAATAAGCACGATAAGTTGTGCTTCACATTATGTTAATATTATTAGAAGCGGTAGTTTTATATTATTTAGTTTTATTATAATCCTTAAAACGGATAACAGTGGCCACTATATTCCGTTTTGGGAAATAACATGTTCAAGAGTGAGAAATTGTAATTATAACGGGATATGTATTAAATAAAACATCGTTGTGGGAACATAAAGTATATTAAGAGAATATTGTTTTATGAAAAAAATTCATCTATTAGACTTAGGGCTAAAGGAGAGAAAGACGATTTTTTTTTTCGAGATTTAATGTCCTTAATCCGGTTATATAAAGGTCTGAAGATACCATGAGTCTATGGTATGTGTCTTCCATAGCCATTATCCTTGAAAATTTTCTAGAGAATTGCTCTGTGTACTTTTTAATGTCCTTGTTGCGACTTTCTTGCGCATCTTCACTTAGAAGTCCTATAGCAATACCCATATTTTCAACAATTTGATGACCGTGGACCAATATTTTGTGCAACATAGGTAGTTGGCATAAACCACGGATAGTTTATGACAAATACTGACGCGGTTTGAAGGCATAAGTGTTTTTTTCTCTGCGTATTCTATAACCACACGATAGAAGTTTTAATATTGTATGCAATCGATAAATAATATTTAAATTGATGCCAGTGATTTGAGAGACTTCTTCTGCGTGCTGGAACATTATGCGTGCTGTATTGCCGTCTGTTGACGTCCCTCCTCCCTGTCTCGGTTTGTCAACATGTAGTCCAAGTTTTTCTAAGAATTCTTTCTGAATTCGTTTCTTTTCTGAAGCAACGATCTCTTTATCTCTTTCGCCTCTTGCTTGCCACTTTGCAAGTTTTAATTTATATGCCAGATGTAACACGCATTCAGCTAATCTTATCCAGGCATGGAGGGAAGAAATGCCATATTCTAAATTTTTCGGTCTTCACTGGTTTTTCTCATTCAAATGCATATTTTGTTAAAGCGTCTAAATTGGTCGCCTTTAAAAGTTACTTTTACTAATTAAACAGTAAATAAAGAGTGCAGTAAAGGTTATTTTAATAAATGAAATGGCAGGAAATTAAACTTTTACTCTACGAGAAACCTCTGTTTGAAAAAAAAATACTGATTTCGTAAAACAATCATAAGAAATGAAAGATTTGACTTATAAATTTGGATCACTATAAAAATAAACAATTATTACCTTCTGGAAGGGTAACCATTATTCAAACACCAATGATTTCACTATAACTTACAATATTTCAGATTGAAATGTCACAAAAATTGCTTAAAACACATCCGCCGCTTAACAAGTCAAACTTTGGACTAAGATGGCGTCCGTTCGGGGGCTCATAGCCGGCCGGCGCAGGCGTAGGTAGCTAGGCCCGTTCATTGAGTCGTAAGATACAACAATTAGAAAAGGTTTTATGACATTTTAATTTTTTTAGTTTAAGCCAGCTTTTATCGATTTTTCGCTTGTGTGTAGCGTAGAAAAATCGCTTATCAAAAAGTCTCCTGTTTCACAGAAAAGTGCAATAACTACGCGGTCAAAATGTATTTGATGATTGGTTACAGGTTGTGCGTTGATGTAAGCTGTATAGAAAACATTGGCCCCGATTCTGTTGTTCACAAAACTAAATTAAATTTAAGTTCAGTGCATATATTTCTTTCTATTTCATTATGAAAAGGACAGAAGCTAAATATTAGTTTAGTCCTGTCAAATTAGATAATCCATAGACAAGTTTAGACGTAATTAAAAAATTGGCTACTAATAATACGACAAGTTACGTCAGGCGCTGACTAATTTTACTGGACTAAACTAATATTATTATCTCTGTCCTTTTTTTAATGAAATAGAAAGAAAAAGATGCACTGAACTTAAATTTAGTTTAGTTTGTGAACAACAGAATCGGGGCCAATATTGTATTATTTTTTGGTGTTGTAAAAACACTTTTACACCTCAAAAAGTAGTAGTCTTCTCAAACTGTTACGAGCTGTCATCGTGTTCGTGTTCCAGGCGTTCCGCATCGCACACCTGCCCCCTCCCCCTCCGCCGGAGATCATGGGAGAAGGAGAGGCCTTCGGGGAAGAAGTCGACGAAGAGGACGACTAGCTTTATTATTGAAGGAGAGCATTATTTTCAAAAGAATAATGCTCATATTCATATGAAACGCTTGTTTTTATTCTCTTAGACGATTATGACCATTCTTCGCACAAGAATAAGGTTGATATTCGGATGAAGCGGCATTGTATAACGAGCTGGTGTCCGCACCTCCACGTCCAAGCACGTATCTTGCGTACGGGTACGAAAAGGTAACAACAAAAACTAACCTTACCCGTGTTACAATAAGGTTCATATTCGTATGAATCGCTTTTTCATATTTCCTTCTATGAACATTCAGCTCATATTAAGAATAACATCCTTATTTATATGAAATACTTGTTCATATTCCCACAAACAAATATGAACATTCTGCTCTTCAGAATAAGTTTCCTAATCGTATGAAATGCTTAGTTATCAAAGTCAATCTCGAATTCTCTATATAGCTTTATTTTACTTATGAACAACTTTCGTTTGCAATATTATTTTAATTTTGTATTTTACGCTTCAACAGCGTTTGTTCATTATAATTTACTTTCTTTCACTAAATACATATAAATTATATATATATATTAAATATTAGAATATAAAAACATTAAAAACTATAAAAAAATATTAGCCCACCGGTATCGGGAACATGGGTCCAAACCACCGGCGGTCAGGGCTCCAGAGAGGAACCTTCTAACAATGCGGGCCGTGTCCGGAAGTACCGCTTTCTGAATCAATTATAATTATTATTGATATATAAATAAAAAAAACGAAAACTTATGATTGTTTATTATTTATTTGGGAATAACAATGTTTTACATTGTTTTAGAAAGGTAACTTTTATTTACAGAAACGTTACAACAACGGTCAAAGACGTTCTAAGGGCTTGTATAGATAGTGCAATCCATTCATCATGTGTTCATCGCTTGTTAATTCCATTAGTGTTTTAGTTCTTTCGATACACTCTAATTACCCACTAATAATAATTCGTGTGTATTTACAAAACTAAAACACTAGCGGAATGTTGGAAAAAGAGTGGGTCTTCGTGGATTGCACTATCTATAGCTATGGTTTCCTAGAAACGCGTGACCGCACATGAGGTCACATGTCTTCGAATTTTTAATCTAGGACATGCCGGTTTCCTCACGATGTTTTCCTTCACTGTTTTGATAACAGTAGTGATGAAATTATTTAAAACTAGTAAGTCGGGGCCGAAACCACTGGGCTACCAGTGTTCTGAAGTGACGGTCTCAATAAAGGCCTGCGCAGACGACGGACTTTTCTCCGCAGCGGAGAAAAAAGTACGCTCCGCGAATAAAAAGTCCGCCGCGGATTTACCGCGAACTCAACGCACACGGTGTACGATCATTTGTTCCCCGGAAATACGGGCATACGTACGTCACTCTCGAGCGCACAACGCGGACTAAAGTCCGCCATGTGCGTTGCTTCGCCTAGTCACACGAGTTCTATTTTTTTCGGGGACTCCCCCGTACTTTTGTCCGGTCCGCTCCCCGCATGTCCTCGGTTATTCGGGGGACTTTTTGTACGCGGTACTTTTAATCCCTCGTTTGCGTTACTCGATACAGTTGTAAGCGATCTATTTTAGCGGACAAAAATCCGTTGTCTGCGCAGGCCTTAACAATTTCTTAATTCGAAAAACGGGTATTAATTTATAAAAAACAGTATCACATACTAAGTCTTGTTTACTTCTTATTCTATTTCTTATGTTTATGTAACTGTGGCGCGGATAGTTTGACTTTCCCGGGGAAGTTTCTTGCGATGTTCTCTTCTTTGACGGCTTTGAGCAGGTCCTTCTCCCGAGGAGTGCCAGCCTTGTCTCGTAAGAACACCTGCACAGCTGTCTTGGCTGCTTTGCCCCGCTTGCCGGTGCCAGGAGTTAGCTTCACCTTGTATCTGGGGGTGAAGGAGTAACATTAAAACATGCACTTACATAATCTTATCTAACCCCCGTTTACTAATAAACGTATTATATATCCAGTTGATAGTTACACAACGATTTCTCTCTTTCAGTCGTCAGTAATTTGACTTTCGAAAGAAGACAAAGTATTGTGTAACTATACAGACGCTATACAACCTTTATTAGTAAGTGTGTAAATGTAAAGAGTACATATTATAAATCATAAATTCAAATTTTCAATTAACATTGACATAATCCAAGGGTTTCAATAAAAATGCTTAAGATTATAACTAATGCACCATGGTCTATGACTAACGACAGCTTACATCGGGACTTAAAAATACCAAAGGTGAAAGAAAAAATCACACAAGCAGTCAGTGCCTACAAGAATAGGATCACTACTCATCCTAATAAACTGGCATCAAACTTGATGCAAACCAAGACATTAAAGAGGCTTAAAAGACAAACCCCACAAGACTTGATACTATGAAAACTGACACAACTTAAAATGGATTGATGTGGATGCACTACTGGGCGCATACCAAGCATGACTAAAACAAAGGCATAACACAAAAGATGCTGAATGTCAGTAATGGACAGATCGCATAAAAAAAAAAAAAAAAAAACAATTATCCTTTCTTATAGCTCACTTTCGTTATACAGGGTGTCTCTGGAAGTATGGATGAAATCGAATAGGGGCGTGGGCAAGGTCATTTCCAAACTTTTTGATCCTGAGAATGATTGATGATTATTTTAAGGTTCAAAAGTTGTGACTAATTTTTTTCAAACATTTTGCATAGTGCTCAAAGAAAAAAAATTATTAAAAAAAACTATCAGGGCTGTCTAAAAAACTTAAATTGACAGTTCCTGGTAGTTTTTTTTTTAATGATTTTGTTCTTTGAGCACTATGCAAAGTGATTGAAAATAACAAAAGTTGGTCATAACTTTTGAACCGTAAAAAAATTCACCAACATTCTCAGGATCAAAAAGTTTGGAATTGACTTTGCCCACGCCCCTATTTGATTTGATCCATACTTCCAGGGACACCCTGTATAAGGAAATCTTGAACAAAATATCATACAATTGCGCCATGGGGCTCGTGGTCGCAAGCGCGACTGCTGAGCGTAGGTTCCTGTGTTCGTTACCCAGATAGGGCAGTGTTATTGGGTTTTTCCATTGAGCATTACTTAGTAACAGTCCGGAGTTTGGAAGCTGGCGGTGTGATACCCCGAGCTTCACGCACGTGTCGTCTGCTCCTGCGCCTGATCTCTCTCCGGTCGTGTCGGATTGCCGTCCCATCACACTATGAGTGTGAGGGAAAAGAGAGTGCACCTGTGTCTGCGCACACACGCCTGCACTATAATATCTCCCGCGTAGATGGCTAGTCTCTGCCGAGATTGGCTTCCATGGCCGAAATTCGGTATGAAGTACCTACTGTTATTATTACAAAATGTCATGCTTCTAGACCTAGCGGCACAGATATAGATACACCTAGATAACGCAAGAGCAACTACTTCGCGTGCCAAAAATCGCACCAACTTACGTACAAAAATCGTAAGCCGCCACTTTCGCGCTCAGTCCTGTGTATTGCTGCCTGGGTGAGCGTGAGTGAGAAAGAGCGTTTGTGACGTCATAGTAGATAGTCAAAAATATGGCACGCTTGGTTTTCATACAGATCGCGATACTTGCGTTATCTAGGTCAGTAGCGAAGGGTGAATTTATGACAGAGGTAAGCCGGAGCAAAAAAAAAGTCAACAAAACTTTTCATCATATTTCAATGATGAATTTACTATAGAGTGGTTGTGTTCTGAATTTTCGAAGGGAAGCCGGCGGGAATCGAGTTGTATGGTACTTTCGCCACTGATCTAGGTATATCTATATCTGTACCTAGCGGTTTTATAGGTTGCATTTTCTGTCAGTGAATTTAAGATTTTTATAAAGTACTAGCGACCCGCCCCGGCTTCGCATGGGTGCAATACTGATACTAAGTACAGGTATTTCAAGAATGCCAGCACGCGCCGCCGCGGCCGGTACCGCAGCAACCGCTATGTCCCTGCATTTTAAATCTGTAATATCTTCGAAAATATTGATTTAAATTACATGCTGTAAAGGGCCATATTTATCTATATTAAATGCACAATGTATTTAAGGTACTTAATTGGATAAGGATTAATGCTGTATTGAAAGAAAGAAAGAAAGAAAAATAGGTTTATTTGTCACAGAATCACGTGCAAACAAAAAGATGATTAATTCTAATGACATCATATATATCGAAACAAAAAAAAAAATATAATATACATGAGCACAAAGCAGAGATAGTCGACGGCTGCACGTCATGACTGTGACAAGAAGGCTTCCACTCAGCATGATGCTGTGCTATAAGGGACCCACAGCACAGCGCTGATTTTCAGTGGTTACCCGAAAAGGACGTACGGAAACCAAGTCAGATCAAATGATTCGTACTTAACAGGTAACAAAATAAAATAAAACAAACAGTACTCATAAATTAAAGCAACTACTTATAACCAACAATTATATGAAATTGAATAACATAAAATTAAATTTATCCGCAGGCATATATATTGCTTAAATCGCTTCGTAAATAAGCCATTATTTCTCGTAAAAGGTAAAGGATAAAAAATTATTATTGTGGGTTATCCCTAAGAGATAGACATATACCATCGCGGACTTTTTTGGCCAATCTCAACGGAGATTAGCCAGGTACGCAGGAGATATTATAGTGCACAAGTGTGCGCGCAGACACAGGTGCACTCCCTCTTCCTTCACTCTTATAGTCCTCAGGGACGGCAATCCGACACTCGCGGAGAGAGATGAGACGCAGGACCAACGGCGCCACGTGCTTTCCGAGGCACGGGGGTATCACACCACCACCTTCCAAACTCCGGGCTGTTACTAAGAAATTCCTAGTGGAAAAACTCAATAACACTTTGCCCGACCCGGGAATCGAACCCAGGACCCCACTCTCAGCAATCGCGCTTGCGACCACGAGACCAACGGGGCAGTCGATAGATTTATTAGTACTCACTTGTAGTTAATGAGTGCGGAGTAGGGCGCGACGACGGGCACCGCGAACAGAAGCTCGTCCGTACTGTGCGGGACTCCCGTCAGTTGGCTCAGCAGCTCTGTGTCGGCGTCCGGACCTGGTTGTTCCGACTGTGGACCGAAATTAGGTGTTTATTATATGTGTCTGATCGAAATAAGTAATGATGATGATCTTTAAGATCAGCACAGACCGACGGAAGCTACTGTAGCAAAACGCTGAAAGTAAAATCAATTATTCCGTACATTTTGTCGAAATATGCGAACATACAGGGTGTCCCTGGAAGTATGGATCAAATCAAATAGGGGCTTGGGCAAAGTCATTTCCAAACTTTTTGAACCTGAGAATGATTGAGAATTGAGAATTATTTTACGGTTCAAAAGTTGTGACCAAATTTTTTCAATCGTTTCACAGTGCTCAAAGAAAAAAAATTATTAAAAAAAAACTATCAGGGCTGTCTTAGAAACTTAAATTGACAGTTCCTGGTAGTTTTTTTTAAATGATTTTGTCCTTTGAGAACTATGCAAAGTGATTGAAAATAACAAAAGTTGGTCATAACTTTTGAACCGTGAAAAAATTCACCAACATTCTCAGGATCAAAAAGTTTGGAAATGACTTTACCCACGCCCTATTTGATTTGATCCATACTTCCAGGGACATCCTGTATAGAGCAGCTGCTGTGCAGTCGCAGCAAAATATCATAACGTCACCTTAAGGGCTATTTTTGTTTGCTCTTTGCATGATTAGATTGAATCTACGTTACCGATTCAACATTATACAACGTGTAACGCTAAATGCGCAAAACCTGAAAATAGTTTGTTTATAATTGACTACTGAATTGATTTCAGTAATTTTTAATATAGGTTTTTTTTTCAAAAATTATGTATTTTGCCATACTATCCGCCGATTGAGCAAAGAAAATTAAGTCTTATTTTAAGGCAATAAGACTCAATTTTGAATGCATAAACTAATGCTAGGATCAACACGATTTTCATAATAAAAATAGTTAGCTTTAAAAAAAATAGTTTTGGTCATTGTATTATGCTTTTAACTCAATGCTCTAATTGGGGTGTATGAGGTATTGCGCATTTAACGTTACACGTTGTATATTGTGCCGTATTGTCAATACCGCAGAATGACATACAGCTACAAGTTAGACTGAATTAAGACACTGAAAGACGAACAATTTTTTTTTTAAATTGTTGCCCGGCTGATGAAATGGTTATAGGTTGATGTCAACTCAGTAATCAATGGTGGCTATTTTGATCTTTGTTATTAAGTAATTAAATCTAGTTTTCTGTGCAAAAGTCTGCTCAGTGCCGTAGCTTTAAAAAGTATTATGCTTACGCTGCTCAATTCTCGCGATTAATTTTTACTTGTAGTACTGTTTCGTATTTCTCGGCCATTACCACGAATATTTTAAAGAAAATAGTAACAATCTAAAAATTAAAAGTAATTTTTTGACTAATACCCCCACTAATGCCCGATGCCACCTCGCTCGACTCGTGCCATTTTATTCTCATTATCTGTTTTCGTGCAGTACTGGCCGTTACCCGACAAACTCTCTGTGATTAATCACATTTATAGTGCTTTTCTTGTCTGTTATTTGTAGTGTTTAGTTTACAATAAGTGCGTTAAACAGTTAAAAATCTAGCTGTAAACATGGGAAGAAAACGGAAACACAGGGATAAGGACAAGGATAGTGAACGTATATTAAAAAAGTTGGAGCGTGAATTACGTAAACGACGGCGATATTCATCCAGCTCTGCAAGTACGGAAAATTCAGGTAAGTGTCTAACACTATACTTAAAATTGATATGCGGCTGTGAACACTATTTAATATGTCTATTGTTATAATCTTTTGCGTGAGATAAGAGATAATATAGCACGATATTTAGTAGGTACCCTCATTTTTTTTAATAATTGTGCAAAAAGCGATTTAGTGATTAACGGAAGCGAATAGTACCTACTACTTATTATTGGGACTGTTACCTTCACATATTAAGCAAAACACATTGTTTTTTACTTTATGGTGATGCGAACAGTACACGCTGGGACTGTTACCTTCACATAACTATAGTATCATAGGCAGTGTACAATATTCGACACTGTGCGATATTTTATACGTAATTTAACTGTATGTACCTACTAATGAACATACGTTTAAGTAATGTAGTGATGCGAACGGTACATATGGGGACCGTTACCTTCAAAAATACTATATAATGTATTCTTACATTATTACCTAAGTCGTCCAGTGCTGCGAGTGATTTTCGGGATCACTGCCTTTACGGTTGTGACATCATATTTGTTGCTTTCCAGACCCTGAAGTTGAGGATTACGTTGTCAATTACCAATGCTCAGAAGATATGGAGACAGTCCCTAATGTGGATCATGAGATATTACCACTCACACCCGCAGCGGGTGATGAGACAATACCACAACCATCAACTAACATTACAGTTGAATTAGATTGCCATAAAAATGATGAAGTATCCATACCTCTAGAGCATTTAGATGATGAGATACTAACTCTTCTGGGGGACGCTCCAAGAGAGGAAACGGCTGTAGGTAAAAATGTACATCCAGATATATCTGCAAGGCTACTATATGTTTTACAAAATGGGTTGAAAAAAGATGAAAAAGATAAAATTATAGAAGAATATCCAACCCCTGGCAATTGCCAACTATTTAAGGCACCGATCTTAAACCCCGAAGTCAAAGCAGCAGTATCGGATATCTTACAGAAAAAAGATGCATCTTTAGCTGCGCGACAAGGACAACTCGGCGTGGTCCTATCAGCTTTGACTTGTGCAACAGATATCCTGGTCTCAGAAAAATCAGATACCAACCAATCGGTTTTAAAACATATAAGCAATGCCAGCCGTTTACTATGCGACTCACATCACATAGATACAAAGCTTAGGAGAAACTTCTTAATTTCGACTCTAAATAATAAATTAAAAGATACATTAAAAGAGTCTAAACGAGACAAACATTTGTTCGGAGAATCGCTGCCTGAAAACTTAAGAGTTAGTAAGGCTATAAGTAAGTCTGGCCAAGATTTAAAATCTTATGCAGCAAAGCCTAAACCTGCTATAAAAATAACAGATTCAATAACCCACCTAATCATTTAAACTGGAGGAACCCGCAGTTCAATACGCAGAATTCGAATCGGAAGTCGACATCGACAACCCACAGGACTGCGGGGTCTTCATCGACTGCTCATCGGAACGAGACGACGACACGCAGAGCAGCATCATCGCGTGCTCATCGCAGCAGTGTCCACTACAAGAACCCGAGGAGGCAATAGACCTGCAGGTAACTAAACCAGCAGGCAGATTACAATATTTTATATGTACTTGGCATAAGCTTACAAAAGATAAGACAATACTATCCTGGGTTCAAGGTTATAAAATACCTTTTTCTTCAGTTCCTAAGCAGGATAACTATCCTAAAAATAAAGTAAATAATAAAAGCGATTTATTAAATTTTCAGAATGAAATAAATAAACTACTTGATAAAGGTGCTATATCTGCATGCCGTCGAGTTGATGGAGATTTTTTGTCTAGTATATTTCTTGTGGAAAAACCAAATGGCGACAAAAGATTTATTTTAAACCTAAATAAATTAAATAAATATATTACCCCCCCACATTTTAAAATGGAGGAGTTAAGAACCGCAATAAAACTAGTAACACCGGACTGCTATTTGGCGTCGGTTGATTTAAAAGATGCGTATTTTTTGATACCTGTACACTTAGAGCATAGAAAGTACCTTCGTTTCCAGTTTCAAAATACTTGCTATGAATTTAATTGCTTACCATTTGGTTTGAACACTTGTCCTCTGGTATTCACAAAAATCATGAAACCAGTTATGGAACACTTACGGCTGCATGGATGGTTATCCACTATTTATTTAGATGATATCTTGTGTATAGATAGTTCTTTTGACAAATGCACTCAAAATGTAAATAATACATTACGTCTCTTAAAAAAATTAGGATTTATTATTAATTATGAAAAGAGTGCAATTATACCGAAAACACATTGTAAATTCTTAGGTTTTGAATTGGATATGAAAACATATTGTGTGAAACCGCCCCAAGGGAAACGTGATAAGGTTAAAAAAGAATTAGAAAAATTTAAAACTATTGACACATGTAAAATTAGAAATTTTGCAAAGTTTATAGGTTGATTAATATCCATTTGTCCGGGAATCGAATATGGTTGGTTACACACAAAAATATTTGAGAGAATTAAATTCTTAAGTTTAGATAAAAATCAGAATTATGAAAAAGTCATGAAAATTAATCACAATTTAATCAAGGACGATTTAAATTGGTGGACCAAAAATATTGCTGAATCTACATCCCCTATTCGATACCCAAATTATGACCGCGAAATATTTTCAGATGCCTCTTTGACAGGTTGGGGCGCATCTTGCTTAAATAAAAAAGCAAATGGTTTTTGGACACATGAAGAAAAAAAATATCATATTAATATATTAGAACTGTTAGCAGCTCTATTTGCCGTAAAGATATTTGCCAAAGACCTCTCTGATACACAAGTTCTACTACGAGTAGATAATACTACTGCAATTTCGTGTATCAACCGTATGGGCAGTGTTCAGTTCCCTCATTTACACAAAATAGCCAAACAAATTTGGGAATTTTGTGAACAAAGGAAGTTGTTTATTTATGCCTCATATATTAAATCATCCCAAAATTCTGTCGCTGACTTTGAGTCTCGAAGAACGCAGACTGATACTGAATGGGAGCTAGCACCTTATGCTTTCTTACACATTACTAAAACTTTTGGTATTCCTGAAATCGACTTATTCGCTAGTAGATCCAACGCGAAATGCAAAAAATATGTCTCGTGGAAAGTTGATCCATACGCGTTTTGTATTGACGCCTTTACGATAAAATGGAATGAGTATTTTTCTATGCTTTTCCCCCATTCGCAATTATCCTTAAAACTTTAAATAAAATAATTGCGGACAAAGCTCTAGGCATAGTTGTCGTACCTAATTGGCCTACCCAACCATGGTACCCTGTTTTTAAGAAATTGATCAGCTCCGATGTTATATATTTTAAGCCTAGCTGTGAATTGTTAATTTTTGGTGATTCCAGGATGCAACACAGTCTGCACAAAAGTCTTACCCTGGCTGCAGCAGTATTATCAGGGAAGCACTCTTGAAACGAAGCGTTCCCCCGTCTTCTGTAGATATTATGATTAATTCGTTAGCGCCTAGTACCCGTAAGCAATATGATTGTTACTATAAAGAATGGTTTAATTTCTGTCAAATTCAAAATATTGACTATTTAGCGGCATCGGTTCCAAATGTCATATATTTTTTGACTCAGCTTTATAATTTAGGTTACAAATACGGCAGCCTCAATAGCTGCAAATCTGCTTTATCTTGCATTCTTGGGTCAACCAGCATTAATGATGATAGAATTGCGAGGTTCATGAAAGGGGTCTTTAAGACTAGACCACCTCAACCAAAATATGAATACACTTGGAATGTTGATTCTGTATTAAACTATTTATCACAAATGTTTCCCAATGAAAATTTAAGTCTCGAATTATTATCTAAAAAACTAATTACGTTATTAGCTATCGTAACTGCTCACCGAATTCAAACACTTTCGAAAATTGAAATTAAAAATATAATTTTTGACCATAATTGTATATTAATAAAAATTTCACAAGTTATTAAGACCTCAAAACCGAATACTCATCAACCATTATTAAAACTACCATACTTTAATGAGAAACCAGAAATCTGTCCTGCTTTGACTTTGTTGTGTTATAAAAATAAAACGGATTCTGTAAGAGTTTCTGACGATTTATTCATTAGCTATAGGAAACCTCATGCAAAAGTGACTACTCAAACTTTGAGTCACTGGATAAAGGACATGCTCCACAAAAGCGGTATAGATACAAGTTTATACAGTGCACACAGCACGCGTCACGCATCTACGTCTAAAGCGAAAGCTGTTGGCGTGAATGTGGATACAATTAGAAAAACCGCAGGGTGGAGCAAGTCGTCATCCGTTTTTGCTAGGTTTTACAATCGAGATATCATTATTTCTCATCTTGATGATTCTTTTGGTCGTTCTATTCTTCAATCATAAGAATATGTTAATTTATACTTAATATTAGTGATATAATTTTTTCAAGGAAAATAACACTTGTTATTTTATTTCCTTCTAGGTATTTGCTTATTATATTTGATAAAATATAATATTTGTTAAATACATGTCTGATTGAGAATCTATGTGTATATTTTCTTTTTATCTAATCATAACTCTAGAACAACTAATGGGTAAAATACAGATCTTGAGCATCTTTAAACATCTACAAGTAAAAATTAATCGCGAGAATTGAGCAGCGTAAGCATAATTAATGATAAAACGAACTTACCTGTACGTGAAGTTCTATCATAATTATGCGAGCTGCTCAATTCGAAGCGATTAATATAACAACCCGCCCATTTATTAACCCTCCCACAAAAATCAAGATCTGTTTTAACCCATGTTGTCCATACTAATCTATGTTTCAGAAAATGCTTTAAACTTAATGAGAATAAAATGGCACGAGTCGAGCGAGGTGGCATCGGGCATTAGTGGGGGTATTAGTCAAAAAATTACTTTTAATTTTTAGATTGTTACTATTTTCTTTAAAATATTCGTGGTAATGGCCGAGAAATACGAAACAGTACTACAAGTAAAAATTAATCGCTTCGAATTGAGCAGCTCGCATAATTATGATAGAACTTCACGTACAGGTAAGTTCGTTTTATCATTAATTATGTGCAAACTGACCTAGATAAGTCATAGTGTCACTTTTATTTCTATATGCATGTTTTTCTTTTGTTTTTATATCGGCACCTTGTTTTTTAAATTATACAGGGTTATTTGTAAAACACCAGCAACCTCTTAAGAGGTCATTGTACTCATCAACATAGTTTAAGTAATACATACTAACAAAACTATGGGTAATGTGCCTGAATTAAATATGAATAAATAAATATCGAACTATCGTGATTAAAACTCAAACAAAACTTTTAAATCGCAAAATTGTGTGTTCGTGTCAGCAGTACAGTGCTGCGGTTCTTTGTGAGCGCCCCGAGCTAATGAGCCGCCGATAATGTCGCGGGTGTGCGGGGTGAGGTGCGGTATCTGATGTCAGCGCGGGGTAGGGAGTGGCCATTCTGTACGAAGTACTATTAGGTATTCTGTGCTGTAGTAACATGTGTGGTGACTCACATCAAGCTCCACCTCAGGCTCGTCGGGCTCGGAGTCGGCCTCCAGTATGAGCGGCGCGGGCGCAGGGATCTTAACACCACGGGGACCGGGCTTCACTTTGTTGGCTTTCGCAGCCGCTGCCTTCTTTTGGGCTTTCTTTGATTCTTTTTCGGGATTTCCTGACTAGAAATAAAAATTAATAAACATGTAGAATAATGACGTCACAAAAAATCAATGAATTAAATTATTTTTGTTTTATCTTGTTAATCTTCTTCTTCAATCGGTCCCTCATTACTGAGGATCGTGGTCACTGGACCCTTTTAAACGGACAATCTGCCTCCATCTACCCCGGTCCAAAGTTGCCATCACCACCTGCTTAAAATTGCTTGAGGACGTAGCTTCCTTTACTTGGTCGGACCATCGTGTTGGCGACAGGCTTCGTCCTCTCTTTCCTTCGGTATTGCCAACAATTACCAGCTTTTCAAGGTTGCTATCTCCCCTTCGCATTATGTGGCCGAAATATGTCAGAATACGCTGTAGGCATATTGTAGACAATCGGGTCTTGACATCAAGTTGGGAAAGGATAGACACATTTGTGCGTTTGGCTGTCCATGGTATTCGGAGCATCCGCCTCCAGCACCACATTTCGAATGCATCTATCCTCTGTCTTTCTCTTGCTCGGATTGTCCACGTATCTTGTTAATAAGATTGTTGTAATTTAAAATAGCCCTGTATACAGTTTAAATTATGTGACGGGCCAAAAGCAAAAACTTCAAAATATCTGTTATACCTGAAGTATCTCCATCATAACCGCCCTATCTTCATCATCCTGGTCCTTATACTTCTCTTTAATCTTCCTCAACTTGCTGCGCTGTCCTCGCTTCAGTCCCTTCTCTTCTTTCCTCTCTTCTGACTTCTGCTGCTTCTCCTTCTGCGGCTTCTTGCCGCCCTTCTTTGGTAGGGATGGGAACGTGGGGACTTCGCCTGAAATTAATGGTAAACTTATTAAGACTGTGCCGACCGCACAGTGGCGCCCTCATCGTTTGTTGTTGTTACATTGTTTAGTTTTATTATAATCCATAAAACGGAATATAGTGGCCACTTTTATCCGTTTTAAGGAGTATAATGAAACTAAACAATATAAAACTACCGTTTCTAATAATATAACGTATAATCTTGTGAAACACAACTTAACGTGCTTATTTTCTGCATTTTCATTCTAAATTGTATGAAATAACCAAACAAACGATGAGGGCGCCACTGTACGGTCGGCACAGTCTTAATAACTAGCGAACGCACACCTTGATTGAAAAAATATCGAGATCTTTACGTGCAACCTGAAGGCAAATTTTTGTAATTTAAAACGTTCATAATCTAGTCGCAGTTTCATCTCGGCGACACAATATTTCTTCTTCCTCTTCGTTGTCCTTCTCATCGTTCTGGCGTTATAAAGTCTTCTTTCTTTAGTTATTTTCAATAAAATTCCACGACAGATAAAAAATCTCAATAATAATTATGTTTAAAAGGAAACTGAAACAATTTTTAATTCATAAATGTTATTACTCCACAACTGAGTTTATAGAGGACACCATTGACATTTAGATTATTATGATATTATATATAATTTATTGATTTTATTCTCCTCATTGGTTTAGATGTTGTTGAAATGGCTGTTTCTTTTGTTTTCAATGTAGATTTGAATATATTCTAAGTTACAATCTCTTAAGTTCTTGTTCTACATTTAGATTATTATTATGATGACATTGATAGTTGTGTGTTAGTACGTAAAGAATTGTGTGTTAGTATGTAAGTAATTGAGTTATTTTTTTGTTTTAAATTTTATTTTAGATGGGTGTCTGTGGTTCCGACACTAAACTTTGCTAATATTTGTATACTCTCGAGTAAAATGTAGCGAACTGGCCATCTTATTATAACATCTTATTGTAATTAAACCTACATTTACAAATAAATTTGATTTGATTTGTCCAGGTGGTTTTCCTTTTGAATGCGCTCCCTCAGAATATCAGGACGGTAATCAATCGGTTCACATTTAAAGTGAAAGCTCGAGAACACATACACAAGAAGTTGGCAGATTCGTCTCAGAATTAAGTTGTTGTAGATTTTCTTGTTTATAGTCTCTCATAACTTTTTAAATTTTATATTTTGTTGTATGTATCTATTCATGTATTTATTCTTATACTTTTTAGTTATATTTTTTTTTTTCTCTTCTAGTTTGTTTTCTGTTATTGCACCTACTGTGTATTATCTCTGCATCACCCTAAGGTAGACTGGTAGAAAATGCCCAAGGCATTAAGTCCGCCTTTGTACAGTTTTTACTTGTGCATAAAGTTTTAATAAATAAATATTTCGATTCGATTATTCAACACGGCATGTTGGTCCCACGGACAAAATTGTTCAGTTTGATGGTCTATACCACAAACTTAAATTTGGCTGATCTTTGAAATCTAACCTTGTATACACATAAACCTTTCAGTGTTAATTCACTAAACGATGGTGAAAATTGCACCAATATCCTTTGCGTAGTTTAGAAGAACAACGCGGTCAAACAGACAGACACGAAAAGCTACTTTAAATTGTAAGGTGCAGCGCAGACGACAGACTATCCGTGACGCACTTTTTAGTCTGTGAAAATAGAACCTATGCAATTATATGCAGTAACGCACACGACGCGCAAAAAGTCCGGCGCACAAAAAATCCGTGTAATTCGGGCAGACCGCGCCGCGCCGCGCCGCGCCACTCCGCACAAAAAGTGTGTGAAAAAAATGGAACGTTTGCTTCAACGCGCGCTAACGCAGACGGCGCACACTTTAGTCGGCAATCTGCATTTGCTTAGGGGTGGACGTAACGCACGCGATCCATTATCATGGCGCGATTAATTATCAAAATAATACTTCGCGATCTCTGCACAATTTCCATAGCGTCTACGTCCCTACACCTCTGCCGATAGAATGATCGAAGATGTGCGTCGTGTGCGTTGAGTCTGTGAAAAATCCGCGACCGACTTTTTGCGCGCCATGCAGACTTTTTGTGCGCCGCAGACTCGATCGCACAAAAAGTGTGCCGTCTGCGCTGCACCTAATATGCATAGATAAAGTAGGTATGGCACTTACTTCTGTCAGATGTCTCTGAGAACGTTCTCGATTTAGATTGGACGATAACTTCTCCGGTTCCGTGGTCAACCTGTAAACGGTTTCACAGCAATTTATTTAATGCCCTTTCCCGGGACTCAAACTATCTCTATATTAAATTTCATCTAAATAGGTTCAGCGGTTTAAGCGTGAAGGGGTAACAGACAGACAGACACATTTTGGAACTAATAATATTAGTATGGTGCTGGTGTGTCACCCTTTGTAAAATTTCTATATTTGTCTGTAATTTATATGATGTACATAATAAAGAGTATTCTATTCTATTCTATGGATTTGACCGTTATTATTTATTTACAATTTTCTAAAATAGCTTGCCGGGGTCACAGATCATAACATCGCACCAATGAAATCAAAACGAATAACGTGAAGGAAAGAGAGCCCTATGATGGCGAGCGGCGCAGGCGGTGGTTTTCAAATTACGAATTATTTTATATTGTTAAATTGTGTTTAAAAAAATTTGCGTCGACTTGAGAACCTCGTTCTTTTTTCGACGGTTAATAAATGCTGCCATTGTAGCGGCATGTTGTATAAATCTCCCAAGGGCAATAAAAAACAGTAAGATATAACAAAACAACGATCTATTTCCTACCTTTATATGAGTATCAAGTATGTCTTCCGTGGATTCACTCTCACTGTCTGTCGCGTCTCTCTCTTGCTTTTGCGCATCATTTTCCTTCTCATTTTCCCTCTCCTTCTCATTCTCTTTCTGCTCTGTCTCCTCTACTTCTCGGACAGGCTGCGATTCTTCTGTGATTGCGTCTAACTTGTTGGAGTCTGGCTTCTCATCTTCTTTGTCTGATGGTTCGTCTGTTGAAGATTATAAGAACATTAGTCATATTTATTAAGCCTCACATAACGTATTTTAAATGAATGATCTATACATAATACATAATTACATAATAATATTATAAAGAGGAAAGATTTGTATGTATGTTTGTAACGAATTGGCTCAAAAAGTAATGGACCGATTTTAAAAATTCTTTCACTATTTGAATGCTACATTATCACTGATTAATATAGGCTTTTTTTTTCCACCGTGCGAAGCCGGGACGGGCCGCTAGTCTTAGATAAAATAATAGTTGGCGGGCCCCTCACCGTCATCCGACACGAGGATCTCCTGGTCCTCCTCTAGCTCCTTCCCGGATGTGACGTCAGAGTCGTCCTCCAAAGTGATGGGCTTCCGTTCGTCGCGGTGAGCCTCGATGCAGCTGTCCTCCAACTAATACATTCAAAAGATAATGGCCCCGATTCTGTCGTTCACAAACTAAACTAAATTTAAGTTCAGTTCATCTTTCTATTGCATTAAGAAAAGGACAGACGATAAATATTAGTTTAGTTCTGTCAAATTATTGATGTATTTTTAGTAGCCAATTTTTTAATCACGTCTAAACTTGTCTATGGATTATCTAATTTGATGGGACTAAACTAATATTTATCTTCTGCCCTTTTCATATTGAAATAGAAAGAAAAAGATGCACTGAACTTAAATTTAATTTAGTTTATGAACAACAGAATTGGGACCTTTATTTGTTTTTATTTAAATACAGGCTTTGACTGAGTTCATTGGCGATTTGTATATTATATCTTTGTTTTGGGACTACTGACTAATGAATTACCTTTTAGTAACGACATTGTCATTGTCGTCATTAGAAGGTAATTCAATAAAAGTTTATGGTGAAACTGAAGAAAATAAGAAACATTTATGTGCAGTTTTCCACAAAAAAGTATGCGCTTCGGTAAGCTTCGTGTTTCCGAATTAGCACGAACGTCGCGCCACAGAGTAACCCTCTCAGGAGTAATGCTTCTAAGTTTCGTACTGCAGCGCTTTGTCGAAGTACACCTATCATTGCGCGTTTATATGAAGTTTTTTCTCTGTTACCTACTCCGGTGACACCGTAAAACGGAGTGAATAGGGATGCAGGGGTAAATCGGGACGAAACTTTAAAATGGATTCTAACATTGAAATAATATAGTTTTATTGCCAAAAAGGACTAATGTGTTTACTATATTATAATTAACGATTAAGTGTCCTTGCTGACAACAAACTATATTACATCTACGTTAAAATCCATGTTCCGTTCCGTTTATCCCGTTTTACCGGCACTTCGTCATCTGTCATTCAAAAGTTTCAAAAGTTTTGAAAAGGTTTTTTGGAATGTATAGAGTTATTAATCTATAATTTTGTTATCATGTGTAGCGATATCTACAACGACGCCACATGAGAACAACGCGTCATACTGACGTCACAAAATCCTACATCTCGCAAGCAAAGTTTACCGCGCAACTAGAATAGATACAACGGCCCGACATGAATCATTGGGCAGTTGCCCGCCAGACACATCACCCGTCTGGTCGGAGGATCCTCCCTTTTCTATAGAGTATGAGTGAACTTTACACCCTGTTCCTCATACCTCTAAAGTTCATGGTAATACGGTTACCTATATGGTTCGCCGCGATCATGCGGAAGCGATGCGCTTCAATGATGGCGCGATTGCGCTCCTCCAATGGCATCCTCAATGTGTTTTCAGACCGGTGGGACTCTCCCCTCTTACGGAGGTGGGTAAGATTAAGAATCCAGACACACATTTTTTAGTTTCCCTGTTCTTTATTTGTTTATTATTATTAATTTTAATTAATACTAACATTAGCCTAAGTTATACTACTACTAACAATATATGGATTTTTATCTGAAATAAAATATTTGAATTTGAATACAAAATAGGCAAGTATTTCCATGGTTGCAACAGCTCTATATTAGATCTCATCATCGTTCGTTCGTATTTCCGATGATAGACGATGATTTCCGAAGCGCATACTTCTCTTAAGAAAGCTGTATGTTAATTATTATTCTTACCCGGAACATGAAGCTGAAGCCAAACTGCAGCTGGTCAGGCAGCAGGTAGTTCTTGCGGCCGCGGATCATGAAGGAGCCGGTCGTGAGGTACTCTCCTGTCGGCGCTGACTTGGATACTTGTGACGCATGCACCCACCATGCCCGGGTTAAGACTTTAGCCTCCCATGCGACGCTGCGGACATAATATTCTAAAACATTAGCGTATTATCTACTAATTAAAAAAAGAGGCTTTTAGCTAAGTAATAATAGCCGCACGCGTCGTTTGATCTGGTTAAGCTAAGCTTGCTGCGGTTGGTCTGTGGATGGGTGACCATCTTCTTTACATACTAAGCTGTTGGTCCCGGCTGTCGTTCGTGGATCTTTGACAGTCGTTACAGGTCGTCAGAAACCCGAAAGTTTGACAACCAGTCTTGCCAAGGGGTATCGTGTTACCCAGTAACTGGGTTGTGGAGGTCAGATAGGCAGTCGCTCCATGTAAAATACTGGTATTCAGCTGCATCCGGTAAGACTGGAAGCTGACCATAAGATAGTTGGGAAAAGGCTAGGCAGATGATGATTAGCGTTATTATCTTCTAATCTTCTAATGGGACTAATCACACTTATTCAGCTCTGTTCAGCTTTTGTCCATAGAAAACAACGATTTTGTATGAGATGCGTACGCATCCGTTCAGCCGCGGAAAGCTGAACGGACTTCATACAAAATCGTTGTTTTCTATGGACAAAAGCTGAACAGAGCTGAATGATTGTGATTAGTCCCTATAAATTAAATATAGAAAAACAAAGGGTATGTCAAATTACTTAGTTTTACAAAAGATCACGCCTGCATTCCCCGAAAGCTGTACCTATAGTACACCAAGAGTTAGGGGCGAGCCCATTACCATCAACCAGCTGGTACAAATCCAGTCTCCGGACTGATACCGAGAAATTCCTAATAGAAAAACTCAATAACACTTTTCCCAGTAATTAATAAAATGTCAGTAAAATCTGAGGAATCTGTAGGCCACAGCCGCCTGCCCCGCCTCGGCCAGCGTCCTGTAAGCCAATTCTCGTAATTTAAAACGTTCAAAATCTAGTCGCAGTCTCATCTCGGCGACAAAAAAATGTCAAAAACTTGTCAAAATGTAGGGAAATTTGAAGTATTTTTGACAGATTGAGACTGAGATCAGACTGTGAACGTTCTTAAAAATTACGAGAATTGCCCCTCTGGGCGGCACGTCGCGGGGCGCGCTGTTCTTGACGATGTGGCTCCACTAGGTACATACCTGTAGGCCACGGCCGCCTGCCCCGCCTCGGCCAGCGTCCTGGGCGGCACGTCGCAGGGCGCGCGGTTCTTGACGATGACGGAGGCGGCGCCCGACACGTCGGCGTGCACGTACAGGTCGCGCGCGCGCATGTAGCGCTTCACGAGGAGCTCGTTCTGTTGTTGGTCGCGACCGCCTATCACCTGCGACCGAGCAAATTGATATAATAATAAAAGGTATTTTTTGCCCCTCGCTCTCCATGCCTAATACATCCTGTGTACTTGTGTGTGTGAAACCTACACTGCGATAATTCGGGCTAGCTGGAACGTAAGGCACTTGTCGTTGCTACAGTATCCAATTTTGTGACGGGCGGGACAAAGTGGCGGGATTTTATCGCGCTGTGGATTTTATCGCGCAGTGGATTTTCAACCCTCGGTGTTGAGCCTATATTGAGAATCACACAGAGTGCATCCTTGCGCGTCAAAAAACCCCCCTGTTGAATTTTTAATTTTCTACTCTAAGCAGTGTGTTGAAAACCGCTGCAAGAAAAACGCGCCCGTGCTTACTCGGGTAATCAGGAATAAAAATAAAACAATTAAAAAAAATTTTTTTCTTTACGGGTCGTTTATGTTATCGATTCTGGTAATCTGCAGGTTCAGAGAAAAAAAGTATTGCTAACCCCCTTACTAATAAACGTAATATTTACCACAGCATTATATGTAAATGCACAGCATTATCTATACTTATAATAAATCTGTAGAGAGGTCAATTCTGTACATGAAATACACACATCAAAAGTGTCTAGGGATCAAGCATTTTTATGCGGATTTCTTGAGATTGAGATGTGGCTTTGTAATAAATTTATGATTTTATAAATTTATATGGATCCTTTTTGGTGCATTTCATAATTTGAATCAGGAACTGTGAATCAAATTCGAGTAAAAGATGAAAATCAGCTGTCAATATTTTCCCTATAAAAACATACAACGCATTGAAGACATTATTAGTGCTACTGTTTCCCTACTACTGATTAAAACCAACGTTATTATGGAGCGGCGACGTCATTTAAGCAGGGAAGAAATGCTCAGAGCCGTGGGAATGATAGAAGCTGGTTCCCGGCAACGTACTGTGGCTTTAGCTCTGAATACAAGTCAGAGTGTTATCAGTCGACTTTGGACACGTTACCGAAGCACTGGTACCGTGGCTGAGCGCCATGGAGGACGGTATCGCTGCACCACACGGAGACAAGACCGATACATTCAAATCTTAACTCGAAGAGCTCCAACAATAACCGCCATGATGTTAGCCGTGAGGCTTCATCACTCTTCAGGGAACTTAATTAGCGACCAAACAGTCAGAAACCGCTTGCATGAAGTGAACCTTCATTCCCGAAGACCGCTACGGGTACCACCTATAGCAATGCACAATCGTAGGATTCGATATCAATGGGCTCTTGAACACAGAAATTGGGCAGAAGAACAATGGCGTTTCGTGTGCTTTTCTGATGAGTCTCGTTTTGGTATGAGACCGGATACAAGACGTATACGACACTGGAGAACCCCTGGACGCCAACAGCGATTAAAATCCTGCCAGGAAGTCCATCCTTATAGTGGTGGAACCATCATGGTATGGGCGGGTATTTGGATCGGCGGAAGAACTGAGTTCATTTGGATCAGAGGCAACCTCAACGCTCAAATTTATGCTGAGCCGATTGTATCAGACGTCATCGTTCCTCTACAAGTGCAAATCGGTCCCTTATTTCAGTTAATGCATGATAATGCACGACCGCACACCGCAAGAGTTGTAAGACAGACTCTCGCCGCAGCTAACATCAATGTCCTGCCCTGGCCTGCTCAGTCGCCAGACTTGAACCCGATTGAGCATGCATGGGATATGCTACAGAGAAGAGCTCTGCCGAATATGGAGGGTATCCAGTCGCAAGAAGACCTTTTTTTGTTGTTGCAACGAACTTGGGCGGCCATTCCACAGCGTGATTTGGATGAACTCATTTTGAGTATGCCAAACCGATGTTCTTGTGTTGTTAGTGTTCGCGGTAGAAACACGGATTATTAATTGTTTAAGTTACCCAATAAAATTTTAGAGAAAACTGTTATTTCAGTCTTTTTTTCGAACTTTTGTGTTAGTGGTTCAAATGTCAAAAATCCCTTTATTATGAAAATGGCAAATTTCTTTATTAATGCAAAGGTGACTTGGTTTATCGTTACTGTGACAAACGAAAACACTTTATTTGATGAATCCTTAAAGAAAATTTTAATTAATATCAATCAGGAGAAAAGTTATTGCAAAAATATATGTTGATCCCTAGACACTTTTGATGTGTGTATATTTCCAAAATAACTATCAGCGGGTGATTAGTGATCGTTACTGACGCCAAAAATGCAATCAGTAAAATTTTTGTCTGTCTGTCTGTCTGTATGTTCGTTATAGAAACAAAAACCACTCGACGGATTTCAACGAAACTTGGTACAATTGTTCTTCATACTCCTGGGCAGGTTATAGTATACTTTTCATCACGCTACGATCAATAGGAGCAGAGCAGTGAAGGGAAATGTTGGGAAAACAGGATTTCTTTTTAGGTGAAGTAGTAATAGGTTAGTAGTAGTTAGTTAGTAGTAAGTAAGTTTTGGTTAATTTATGTTCAGTTTTTTTTAATATTAAGTAGGTAAAAGCGTAGGTACTTTTATTAATTATAGGTATAGGTATTATTAATTATAGTAGTTATAGGTATTTATTTTTAAGTGAAGTAGGTTTTATTATATATTATTTTATATATTAGACGTAGTTATATATTTTTAGTTATTCAAGCCCCAAGCGGACGCCGGCGTCCGCCCGCTATTGTCTTGAAAAACGCGTTGAATGAGAAATACGCGTTCTCAAGAATCGGCAGAAGAAAGAGTACATCGGTTAAACTCTATGAGAGTTAGTGCCTCAATTTCCGGAAGTCATTATTCCACGCGGACGAAGTCGCTGGCAAAAGCTAGTATGTAATAAACTTCATGCTAAAACGAGAAAAGATGAAACTTACCAGATAATTATCAGAAGAAATGAACCAGAAGAACTTCTCGAACCAATAAGTCTTTCGCGCCTTGATAATGTTGCTGACGGTGTGCGCTTCTTTCAGCGTCTGCTTAGTCTTGCGTTCAGCGCTCTTCAGCGCTTTTCCCGCTGATTCTAATGTTTTCTGCTGTTTCTTAGCAGCGGTGCGCTTTTGATCGTAATATCTGTGGATAACTTATTTTTTTTAATATTTCATTTCCATTTACTCAGCTATGTACAGAGGCTAGCACATCAAGCTACCCCAATCTGTCAGATTTTCCCAATTGAATATGAACCTTATTCCTTTGTACTAAAGTTGAAAATCTATCAAAGAAATTTGACAGATTGGGGTAGGTTGACCTGCTGGCGGCTGTACATTAGTGGTATGTAATTTAAGTAGATTTTTGATATGGGACCAACTCTGAAATCACGAAAAAAAATGAGCAGTTTCATACATTTTGGACAAGTAGGTATTGAAGTTTTGCAGATTTTTTTTTCGTGATTTCAGAGATGGTCCCATAGTGAAAGTTGTTAAGTTCAATGGTCTAAAGCACCTATAAAAGTTTGTAGGGTTAATTTTTTAACACCTTATACAGGATGTCCCTGGAAGTATGCATCAAAACAAATAGGGGCGTGGGCAAGTCATTTCCAAACTTTTTGAACCTGAGAATGTTGGTGAATTTTTTTACTGTTCAAAAGTTATGACCAACTTTTGTTATTTTCAATCACTTTGCATACTGCTCAAAGAACAAAATTATTAAAAAAAAAACTACCAGGAACTGTCAATTCAAGTTTTTTAGACAGCCCTGATAGTTTTTTTAAATGATTTTTTTTCTTTGAGCACTATGCGAAACGATTGAAAAAAAATTGGTCACAACTTTTGAACCGTAAAATAATTCTCAATCATCAATCATTCTCAGGATCAAAAAGTTTGGAAATGACCTTGCCCACGCCCCTATTCGATTTGATCCATACTTCCAGGGACAGCCTGTATACAACGGCCCGACATGAACCATTGGGCAGTTGCCCGCCAGACACAACACCCTCTTGTCGAAGGATCCTACCTTTTCTATGGAAGATGAGTCAAATTTACACCCTGCTCCTCATACCTCTATAGATAGATAGTTTCAATTTAAGTTTTTAAGCAGTTTTTGTCAAAAGCGGTAAACCAATTCGGCTGTCCCATTTCAAAACCTAGTGAGGGACATTTTAAAAATAAATCGTTTTAATGCATAATCATGCTAACCTAGACTAAGATAGCAAGATTATGCAATAAAAATAAAACGATTAAAAAAAAAAATGTCCGTTACTAGGTTTTGAAATGGTACAGCCGAATTACGAGGGCGACTATCATACTTCATACTAATCATACTTCATACTATAATATTATAAATGCGAAAGTTTGTGACGATGGATGTTTGTTACTCTTTCACGCAAAAACTACTGAACGGATTTTGATGAAACTTTACAGTAATATAGCTTATACATCAGAATAAAACATAGGATACATTTTATCCCGATATTCCCACGGGATCGAAACTTATGCGGGTGAAACCGCGGGCCGCTGATAGTAGTTTAATAAATAAACAGTTTTAAATCTCTTACCTCCTAGCATTGGCAAAAGCTGTAAGTGAGAGATCGATATCGACCAGCCTGGGCTGCAACCCTTCATCCTCACCGTAAGGGTCGGTCAGCAGTAAGGTGATGTGGTTGGTGTTCAGCTTCAGGTGTTTGATGCAGGAGGCTATGGGGTCCTTGTTGTCCTGGGCTGTCTTTACCAGGAGTTGGATGTCGTTCCAGGACATCTGGGGGCAGAAAGTGGGTCTTTAGTGACGTTTTAGGTCTAAAGATATCGATATTCGAAAAAGGACAAATTACAGTTCACATTGCCACTAAAAATATTCTAGTACGGGAGGCACTGTTCGATTTTTTGCGACCAATTTTAAACGAACTAGCTGTGCCCGCAACTTCGTTCTCGTGCATGTCGGAAAACAAATTGGATTCCATGGGTATTATTTTTTTGCGCGGAACCCTGATTCTTTTTCTAAAATAAAAGTAGCCTAACATCATCTATCTGCCAGTGAAAGTCTCGTTCCGTCAAAATCAGTCCAGCCGTTTCGGAGATCAGCCGAAACAAATAGACAGACAGACAAAAAAAAATTAATTGTTTTTTTGTTATAAGTACCATATAATCGTATATACTTTCCAGTGACGATATGCATTTAGTAAAAAGCTGTTATTTCGACATTACAATCAGACACTTTTTTTTTTTTGTATAGATTATGTGATTCATAGTACTTGTTTAACATTCAATAATCATTAATGTGAGAGTCAACAGCCGCATCCAAGAGTCTCGGTATGTAAAGATAGTCACCCATCCACAGATCAACCGCGGCAAGCGTAGCTTAACCTGATCGATCGATATGTGCGACTGTTATCATTTAGCCACGGGTCCCCCAAAGTAACAGCATGTCAAAGTTGTAAAAGAAAGTTATAAAAAAAGTAATTTCGAACCGCGCCAATACGTAAAGAAAGGTTTTTGACATCATCTTCAATTAAAAAAAAAACAGACAGCTGCATGTAAGTGGGGAGATATTCCCCCACTTCCATGCAGCTGATTATTTTTTCGCGTCAGTCACGTAAATTAACATATTTATTGGAATGACACACGAATAAAAATTATCTGTCGATTGAAAAATCAACCCTTAATCAAATAGACGACCACTATTCTTTCGACAGCTGTTTGCTGTCGAGGACAAGGCAAATCAGGTTATCGAAATGTAACACGATAGCCTGTCGGATGTTTGGAATAGCCATGCTGGTTATCTATGGCAGCTACGGCTTGTTTGTCCACGTCTTGCACGCGAGAAAGATGCTGTACTACCACAGATATAGATACAACTAGATAACGCAAAAGCAACTACTTCGCGTGCCAAAAAATGCACCAACTTACGTTCAACAATCGTAAGCCGCCACTTTCGCGCTCAGTCCTGTGTATTGCTGGCTGGGTGAACGTGAGCGAGAAAGAGCGATTGTGACGTCATAGTAGGTAGTCAAAACTGGCAGGGCTTGGTGTTCATACAGATCGTGATACTTGCGTTATCTAGGTCTATCTATATCTGTGTGTTCTACATTATTCTGACCTGGTTAGCTATGGCCGCTTGCACGGCGAGCCGGGCCTGCTCCACAAGCGGCTCGTTGCGCGAGATGAGCTCGGCAGCCTGTTTGTCCACGTCTTGCACGCGAGACTGATGCTGTACATTATTCTGACCTGGTTAGCTATGGCCGCTTGCACGGCGAGCCGGGTCTGCTCCACAAGCGGTTCGTTGCGCGAGATGAGCTCGGCAGCCTGTTTGTCCACGTCTTGCACGCGAGACTGATGCTGTACATTATTCTGACCTGGTTAGCTATGGCCGCTTGCACGGCGAGCCGGGTCTGCTCCACAAGCGGTTCGTTGCGCGAGATGAGCTCGGCAGCCTGTTTGTCCACGTCTTGCACGCGAGACAGATGCTGTACTACATTATTCTGACCTGGTTAGCTATGGCCGCTTGCACGGCGAGCCGGGCCTGCTCCACAAGCGGTTCGTTGCGCGAGATGAGCTCGGCAGCCTGTTTGTCCACGTCTTGCACGCGAGACAGATGCTGTACTACATTATTCTGACCTGGTTAGCTATGGCCGCTTGCACGGCGAGCCGGGCCTGCTCCACAAGCGGCTCGTTGCGCGAGACGAGCTCGGCAGCCTGTTTGTCCACGTCTTGCACGCGAGTCAGATGGTTTACTACATTATTCTGACCTGGTTAGCTATAGCCGCTTGCACGGCGAGCCGGGCCTGCTCCACAAGCGGTTCGTTGCGTGAGATGAGCTCGGCAGCCTGTTTGTCCACGTCTTGCACGCGAGACAACTCCGTGACTCGCTTCTCGTGGTCGTTGCGGACGTTTTGGAGTTTCTTCAAAGCTTCACGCTCTACTTGGACTGTCTGTGGGTAAGGGGAGATTATGTTAGTTGGTGAATTAAGGTTTGTTTGACATTTTGTTTAAGCAAGGGTTTCTAGAAAAGCGGTGAACGACATTAATGTCGGCAATTTACCGGTGAATGACGTTATTGAAGCGTTGTTATGAATGTAAGTTGGTGTATTTTCCTAGAGAGCGTTTCTGACACCATAGCACACATATCAACTCGGAAAGGGATAGTCACCGTATCAAATCTAGCCATTAATTATTCTTTTTATGAAGCTCCCTACTGCAACGCACACTAATCGGAATCGTAACGTAGTCGCCTCGCTTCGGGACAAGCTCACGAACCCCGGTGCGGTGCGTGGTCAACTTGCAGTTCCCGCGCTTACGTCTCTCCGTACCCGAGCTTACGTCTCTTCGTCCACCCTCGCCCCTCTCACCTCCCGTGGCCTGCCTGCAGCACCATCTACCAGCGGACGGCGAGCAGTAAGCGCGACGTCGCCTAGCCGTAGCTGAGTCGACGTATCGGAGAGCTGCTGGACCGCTTTGGTTGTGGTTACGTTAGGTTGACGCCTGTTTGGCGGCGAGGCGAAAGGCGATACGGTGTCGATCCCTTTCCGAGTTGATATGTGTGCTATGACCCATACTGCCCCCGATAGTTAAAAAGACGTATCTAACAAAAAAAAGTATAGAAAAATATTAAAAATACAGGCAGATGCGTCTTTTTTTCTCATTCCGGCAATATATACAACTCAATTTTGGAAGTAATGTTAGATACGTCCTTTTTACTATCGGGGGCAGTATAAGCGCCCAAAGATTTAAGTCGCTAGATTTGCCCCCATCATACTTCGTCACGCGAAAAAGTGTCCATACTGAGAGTGAGCTCACACATTACCTATATTATACAGGGTTACTTTTCAATGACCAGTCTTTAAGTATGTGGTACAGACCATCAAACTAAACAACTTTCTCTATAGGACCAACATCGTAATCGGGAATAAAAATTCAGCCGTCCCATACGTTTAGGTCGAGTAGGTATTGAAGTTTCTATGGGACAGTTGATAAATTTTTCGCGATTACGATATTGGTCCCATGGAGAAAGTTGTTTAGTTTGATGGTCTGTACCACATCCTTAAATTTGGCTGGTCATTGAAAAGTAACCCTGTATACCATTTCCTTGACAATCAAGTCAAGTCACTGCGTCATTGTGTGTGTCGTTACAATAGCCATTCTAAAATAAACTTAATTTACATGAAAGTAAAGCTGATATTTGTTCACGAAAATAATAGTAGAATTTGAATAAACAAGCTAAACCATACCTTCATATCGATCTTCTGCCCTTCCAAAGTGGAGAAGAACTCATCAACAGCCCTGTCGAAGGTTTCATGCTCAGCATGGGGCAGTTCCCGGTGCTGCGCGAACAGCATCGGGTGGAACTCCTGACTCGTTAGCAGGAATGTGCTGGGGCCGCCCTCTGGGTCGGGTCGAGTCTCCTTCTTCTGGGTTATGTAGCCCTGGTAGCGTATAAAATTAGGAATTATTTTTTTTAAATTACGTTGAAAATCAGTACTTTTGATGATGAATACAAGATATCTTCTAATATATAAAATTCTCGTGTAACAGTGTTAGTTACCATACTCCTCCGAAACGGCTGAACCGATTTGTATGAAATTTTGTGTGCATATCGGGTAGGTCTGAGAATCGGCTACTATCTATTTTTTTTTTTGCAAAACGACGTTTGCGAGGTCAGCCAGTAATAGATAAAAGTAGTAACATACACAAATTATCATGATGGAACAAATATTTCCCATATGGTGGCCATAAGTTTCTCAATCACATAAATTTACTGTATTCAACAGTAGATAATAAACTTTTTGTTTACTTTTAACTAGTACAATATAATACGAAGTTTCAAGGGACTCTGTACCATGTGAGGTGCAACTATTTGCTATTTTCAAATTGCCCTGCGCTTAAACTGCCTTTCAAATAATATTATGGCAGGACCATAGCATAATAAGCTTATAATGTTCCTACTGCTGAGACACAGGCCTGCTCTAGCTGACCCAGTGCGGGTTGGTAGAAGACGCAGAAGTCACATATTTCTTCGAATTTTTGGGTCTAGGACATACCGGTTACCTCAAGATGTCTTCCTTCACCGGTTTGAGGGATGTGGTGATGAAATAATTTACACAAAGTCAAGCGCCTGTCTAGGTACGAATCTACGACCTACAACTCGCAAGTCGCGGGCGTTACCACTGAGCCATCACAGCTAACTGGACCAACACTGCTCGTAGGGTCATGTTCTGTGCTAATACAGCCAATTTACAGATAGTGCAATCCACGAAGACGCGCCCCACTCCTTTTCCTAATGCTTACAGCTGAAGTGTGCAACATTCCGCTAGTGTTTTAGTTTTGTAAATACACACGAATTATTATTAGTGGGTAATTAGAGTGTATCGAAAGAACTAAAACACTAATGGAATTAACTAGCGATAAACACTAATGATTCGGAAGAAGAGTGGGGCGCGTCTTCGTGGATTGCACTATCCTATACCCTCCTTTTACCCACGTACCTTCGACACCTGTGTCCTGGCAATATCCAGGAGTTCCTCAGCCTGTTTCAGCGCTACCACCAACTTCTCCAGGTCCTGTTCAACGTTGAAACCCTTGCCGGGTTCCTTGGACAGCTTCATGGTGCCCGCTAGACCGTTCTCTAATAGCACATGGTCTATGATTGCTGAGCCGAATTCTGGAAAAGAAAGTTTTCTCGTTTCTTTTCTCAATATTAGCATGTGGAAACCACGTACGGTTGTGAAGCGTGGTATTTTGACAGTTCAAACCACACCAACTTCGCGCTTTTTTCGCGCAGTTTCGTTCATTGTGTTATAGAGAATACGTTATTAGCAGATATCGTGATTAGCTAAAGAGGGGCTTATGGCTAAATAATAACAGCCGCACAGGTCGATCGATCAGGTTAAGCTACGCTTGCCGCGGTTAGTCTGTGGATGGGTGACCATCTTTACATACCAAGACCCCTCCGTGCCTCGGAAAGCAAGTTAAGCCGTTGGTCCCGGCTGTCATTGTGGAGCTTTGATAGTCGTTTCGGGTCGTCAGAAGCCCGAAAGTCTGACAAACACTCTTACCAAGGGGTATCGTATTACCCAGTAACTGGGTTGTGGAGGTCAGATAGGTAGTCGCTCCATGTAAAATACTGGTATTCAGCTGCATCTGGTTAGTCTGGAAGCCGACCCCAACATAGTTGGGAAAAGGCTAGGCAGATGATGATGATTGATCGTGATTAGCTAAGGAATTGACGGGGTTTTCGAAGTAAGTATTCATGAAGTGGTCATAGTGAATTACCTACTTAGGGCCTTGAGGCATAAGCGATGTCGTGCGAGCTTCTGCCCGCGACTTCGTTCGCGTGAAATTTCTTGTTTCTCCCGCCCCACCCCGACGCATCTCATCTCCCGCTAGCCACTATTACTTCGTTTTCGCATAGCGATCTTTATGAATTTTATTCTTTTTTGTGGGCTCCAAAGAGTTCTAGCGTGATGTTTTAACAGCCTATAGTCTTTCAAAAAAAAGCAAAAAAGGGCTATAAAAGGCAAAAAAAAATCAAATCTATTTTAAAAAACTCTCACCTAATTTATGATTGAGCACTTTCTTGAGATTATCTCCCGGCTTGCTGTTAGTTAGTATTTCTTGTAGCGCGTCGCTAGATGGCGCTGCGTAGCTCGTCTTAGCTCTGTCTGATGGGTACTTTTCTTTCACTGCAAACCTGTCAACACATTGTAATAAAATAATGAGTTATGGACCCATTCAGCTGATCTTCAGTAGATAAGAATGTCCACTTTTATCATTTGTATCGTGACGAAATTACCGTTGACGTCCAGAAAATGTATGTAAGCTGCATTTGCGATTTATTTGCCAAAAATGTAAACAAATATGAGTTTATGGAAAAATAACTTTTAATTCCTACACAATAAAGTTCAGTTTGCACTACAACTTTAAACATACTTTTTCAATAGTTCTAGTCACTGAAATCAACTTAATCACCATTAAAATAAAGTGAACTTGAAATAAGATCAATTTGAAACATAACTTTGAATAGAACTTAATGTATGGTATCATCATCATTCTCCTGACCTTATCCTAATTCACTTCTGCACCCTAATTGAGTAACACACTATTACTCTCAATTTGAATAATTTTGAAGCATATTGCTAATCCATTGCTCCATATGTTCGAAAAGTGTGTCTGATCAACAGCGTAAATAACGCAATGAATGTTGTTGAACTGTCAAAATCAAACCCATTGCTACTGATAGTGTGTTACGCAATTACACTGCGGGTCGGTGCAACGTCTTTTCCTTCCATACTTCTCTATTACTTATCATCTCAGTATTCTTCGTCAGCGGTATACATAAGTCAACTTACCGAACCTTATCTCCCTCCACGTGTGGCCTCAAGACATTAAGTATAGTCCACTCGTAGTCAGTCAACACAATGTTGCCTCTGTCATACAGCTCTAATATCACATGGTACGCAGCCTCCCCACTACCGAACTGCAAGTCCACGATACGATCTATACCAAGCTGTGATAGCTTCTCCAAGCGTTTGTTTTTTAAGTGTTTGCGGAGCTGTAATATAAAGAATATTATTAGCATGTAAGTAATGTTTCAAGCGACATACAGAAGATCACAGGCAACACCTGGATGAGACTCGCACATACCAGGGAAACATGGCACAAAAAGGAGGGGGCCTATACTCACCAATGGGTGGAACAAGGCTGCCGCTGATAATGATGATGTTTCAAGGGCGAGTTCTAACATGTATTTCAATTTTATTTAAAACTAGCTTCTGCCCCCGACTTTCTTGTACCCTGAGTCCCTGACCCACCCCGTAGCATCGCATTGCCTGCCACCGCTATTACTTCGCTCACGGTCTGCGAGCTTTCAGACTTTTTGGTTTTACTTGGCTTCTACCCTTAGAAGCCAAGTAAAACCAAAAAAACCCTTGCGTGATCTTAAGTAGCCTATACCCTTACTTAAGAATTGGGCTATCAAATGGAAAAAGTATTTTTCAAATTCAACCGGTAGTTCCAGAGATTAGTGCATTCAAACAAACAAACTCTTCAGCTTTATTATTAGTATGCTTACGCTTTGGAATTAGCTACGCTTTGGGATGGGCAACTAGCTTCATATTTTCTGACCGATCAACTTCTGGACAGTTCAAAAGTGCCTGTAAATGGTTTAATTGAAATAAATGCTTTGAGTTTGAATATAGATAGATATACTTTTACAGAAAATTACTTAAATTACCCAATTCTGGCAATTATGGTTTATTGAGCCACTTACTGCAATGTATAGCCAAAAAAAGCACAACTTTAACTGCCTGTGTAACACTTTACTTAAGTCATTGAGTGCCACCGCGGTCACCGTTGACCTCAAACAATAGATTTTCCTATTGTGTCTGTTGTCTGGCAGTCAACGTGCTAAAGTCTTTCTCATGCTATCATTGTATAAGTAAAATAATCATTGTTTAAGAATATTTAGGTTATCTTAATAAAGTATAGAAGTTAACAGGAACATTGACGCTCCACCTGTTACCATGGATTTAGGACATGATTCTGAAACCCTTTGGGTCCAAATTTTTAGTTGGTTAATAAAATTAGCTGTTCCATACATTTTGACTGCATAGGTATTGTAGTTTTCTACAAAAAGGCTGTTTTTTTTTTGATAATCGATGAAAAATCTCTATACCAGAGGGTCTTTTTTTTTAAATAAATAAAAATCTTTATTGATAAAAAAAAACCTTTGACATTGCTTAAGACTAGGATACATGAAATGGTTAGCTAAAGATCATATGGATAAGGTAAACCCTGACTCCTAAACTAGGTGATCCTGTGACTTAGGAGTCAGAATCTATGGTTTCAGTTTGTTTATATAGTTACAAGTAGAAGACATAGTTTGCAAGATACCTTTCTCCAGATTGGCATTAGTAAGACGCCACTTTAACTACGTTAGCCCTAAACTCTACAATAACATAAATAGAAACATTCAAATTTATCCTTTAACAAGAACCTTACTTAGAAAAAACCTGTCAGAATTGCTTAAATCCTTCTCTTACGAAACAACAGAAAAACTTGTGGTAACATAACACTTACATTCCTGTAACAACAACCTTATTACATAAACACCGCCCCCTCACTCACGCTCAATACTCGCATACCCCACAATACACACATACACACACACACCCTCACTCACACACACACCCTCACTCTAACACACCCTCACTCACACACACCCTCACTCTCACACACCCTCACTCTCACACAAGTAGTTAGTACCTTTATTTTAATAATTTTCTTTCTTTTTAATTACTAGTCTGGAACAAATGTATCATATTTTTTGACCTGGGCGTTGATAGCTGCGCCACAGTTTTAACTTTTGTAGCTATCTTCGTTTCCTTATGTAAATTTTGTGTCCTGAAACTTGTTCTAAATAAAGTTTTATTATTATTTCCTTTATTTCATTATATATACATATAAATTATATTTTTAAATATTAGAATATAAAAAATATAAAAACATTTAAAAATATAAAAAATAGTAGGCCACCGGTATCGGGAACAGGGTCCAAGCTACCGGTGGTTAGGGCTCCAGAGAGAGGAACCTCCTCACAATGCGAGCCGTATCAAGGAGTACTGCCTTCTGAATCAGGCCCTTGATCCAACCGCCTAACGAGAGCCTCGATAGATGTCGATCGAGGCTTTCGGCCATCAAGCCATTGGCTGATACGACAATCGGCACAATGACAGCCGAGCTCACATTCCACATGTCAACAACCTCGTGTGCTAAGTCGAGATATTTAATTTGTTTCTCTTTCTCAGCTTTCACGAGGTTCCCGTCATGTGGAATGGTAACATCAACAATCATTGTGTGGCGCGCTAATCGATCTATCACCACTATATCAGGCTTATTGGCGACAATAGACCTGTCAGTAATGATAGATCGATCCCAATATAACGTGACATGGTCATTTCCAAGAACTGGGTCGGGCACATACTTGTAATACAGTACCTCAGAATCCACAAGTTTATATTTCAGAGCAAGTTGCTGGTGAATAATCCTGGCTACTTGGTTATGTCTGTGCAAGTACTCGCCATTAGCCAGACGAGAACAACCAGAGATAATATGTCTGATAGACTCACCCGGACGGTGGCATGCCCGACACACGTCAACCGTCCCGTCCTTCATAATATGTCTCCGGTAGTTGTTCGTCAAGATAACTTCGTCCATAATTGCACAGACGAAACCTTCAGTTTCCCCGAAAAGGTCACCAAAACGTAGCCAGGATACGGACGCTAAGAAATCTACACCGGGCTCATGAAGAGCCCGTGAAGCTCCTTGCTCTGCCATACCTTCTTGCGGTCATCAGTAGAAAGTATTACAGGTTTGCGCCAACTTTTATTATTATTATTATTATTATATGCCATACCTTCATGGTGAACCCGGATGGGGCAACATTCTTAGGCCATTCAAACTGTGTTGTATGAAACCGGTTGCCAGACTCCAGTAGCAACACACTCTTTTCTTCGGACCTCTGCAGACGGATCACATATGTCTTGCTATCTATATCGTAGACTTGATTTACACGCATTCCTATCAGCCTACATATAGAAAACAAAGATTAATATTGAGTTAAGTACTACATAAAAAATTACAAAGGACTGTTCAGTTTTTTTAACTATAAATTATTAATTACTCGAGTGTAAGAAAACGGTAATATGGGTGTTTAATTCTTATCAACATACTCCTTACAGATATTATTAGAATCAGATGTGAAATTAACAATAACCAAATTATTAGGTTATTATTTACCAAATTCATGTAAGAATACTATTTTTTATTAAAATTGAATTCAAACTTTAGGTAAACATTAGAATAAATACTTATACAACACATACTGGATTACATAATTTAGGAAATCAATTACAAAAACATGAAATTGTGATGTTTTGATTTCGTCAACAAAATTCTTGCAATATTTTGTTAATTATATCAATAAATTACCTTTGCAATTCTGTGACCATGCACATAATATCATAAGTATTGAATCTGTTCTTCATGTTTGCGGTTTATTTTCACTTTTTCACAACATTCAAATAATATTTCTCCCCAAATTAAAAAAAAAATAATGACGAAAATGGTTAGATGTTGTGAATTTGTGACAGCAGTAATCGACGTCACCAGTAAATTATTAGACGTCACTAACTTGTTTTTGACTTGAAGTCACTCTCTATCTCTGTCTCACTAGACAATTACTATAAAGAATAAAAGAGATAGAAAACAGATCACCATTTGACGGACACATTCCGAATTATGCCATAATACCGTACATGAATGATTTGCGTTCCGATTAACAATTTATTCGCCCTACTGCGTCAGCGGTTTCCAAACGAATTGTGTAATGTCAAAAATAGTGATTTGTCAATCAATACTGTGAACTAGGGCTGAGAATTTTTCGCGAAAAAGATTGATTCAAATCGACATCTAATAAAATCGATTCATAAAAAAAAACGGGTTCAAAAGAATGATTATCTGAAAATCGTTTTTTTTCGATTCGAAATCCAATCATATAAACAAAAAAGGACACCAGATTAATCAATATTTTATTATTTTAAAACTAATTAATTAGTCTTTTACAGATAAAGTATTAGTATACAAAAATAATTTGATTTCACTTTATTAGTTACCAATTGAAATTAAAACATTGAAATTGAAATTATACAAAGTTGATACGACAGAGGGGCTTTCCTTTAAACTGCCTATACTAGGTATCATTATCAAGCTCTTTACCAAAAATCAATTAAATTGAAACAGTAGTTTAGTCGCAAATGATTTTTTAAGTTTTTGCCCCGTTTGAACACGATGTATTTTTCCTAACAGCTGATTATGTAAGGTGCATGACCAATGCGTATAGCGCATAGGTCATGCACCTTAAAACGATAAATCTACGATACGTTGTTGCCGCTCTTACGCAAGTCATAAACCAATACGCACATAAGAGAGTGACAATCCTATTAGCAAAACATCACGTGCGTAAAAGAAATAGAAATAGGTCAGTGTGTTGCTATTGTATCTTAGATCCTTGCGACACAAAATACCGAGAGAACAGAAGTCAATCACATCTGTGTACTTCACTTTTCATACCTACGCTCGGCGGTCGCGCTATGGTTGTCAACTTTGGCTTATGCACAAAAAACTATCGTGGTAGTGGCACTCGCATCTAGTTGTTTGATTTATTGTTGAGAATGAAACAGGAAGAAACGAAAAAACCAATAATAACTAAAATATTTTAATTTTAATGTTATTGTAACATTATAAATTTATCACAAAGTGCTACAAAGTCATGTTCGCTTTTACTTTACGGCGCGGGACTGGGGGCCGGGGCGCTTACCTACCTACCTAACTACTGTGTTACGTTAATACAAACCATCGAAATACAAGCAAATACCTACTTACCTCTCTGAAACAACTGGTAGATTAAAAAACGACAATTCACCGTTTAATGTTGAATTTAAACAACCGGCCACTGAACAGTTATAATTTTTTTTTATTGCTCCATTTTTGCACTTCATAGACGCGTGTCTCAAGCGGATGGCACTCACGCTCGCACTAGTCCCAATCAGTCCGAGATATCGTGTCGGTGAGCGGTGTCTATGTGTTCGTTGCTCGAGCGCACTTTGTATGTAGATTGACTTCTGTACTCTCTGTATTTTGTGCTTGCGATGAGTAAGTGGGGCCTCCAAAAAACTTGTTTTTTCAGTGCGCCGACGCTACCCTTCCGGAACGTAGGTACGTACGCGGAAGCTCCTGCACCCTTATTGTTTTGTCGAACTCGTGCGCTGACAATATTATTGTGATTTTGTTTTGTTATTGTGATAGGACACTAAATAAGTTTAAGACAGTATTCCTTTTTTTTATTGTGACAGGACACGTAACTTGGGATTATTATTATTTAGTGTTAGTGTTTTTTTTTAATTGACTGTTTTTATTGTGATAGTTAAACTTTGGTTGTGTGTGTGTATAATTAAAGTGTTCAAAAATACCTCGTGTAACTGACACGGCGTCAGAATACACTGACATGATTTTAATGTACGGCGAATGCCGTGGAAACGCAACGTTAGCTCTACGAACTTACAGAGAAAGGTATGGTGATAGCCGCAATTGCCCTAGGAATGCCCGCACCATACAGTTGGCAGTACAAAGATTACGGAACAATAAACGTATAGTGCTGTGAGAGTAGACAGGAGACGGGAGGGAGTGCCACCGCGGCAAATGCCCGCTGCTTGGGACGAAAGAATTTTAGACAGTTTTTCCCGCAGCCCGACGAGTCTACCGCCCGGCAGTTTAGATGTTGCCATAGAACTATCCACAAGGTTCTAAAACGTAAAAAACGCAAACCTTCTAAATACCGGAAGGTGCAAACTCTGTTATCGAGAGACTTGCCGATCAGCAACAGTTAATGGATACTAAATAAAACATCCGAAGACCGTCATTTCTTAACTAATTTATTATGGACCAATAAGAGTACTTTTACTCGGACCGGCACATCTGGAATCGGCAAAATCTCCGGTACTGCAGTTTGGAAAATCCACACGTGTTTCGAGTTGCGTTGGACGTTGCCACTTTATTTTGTTAAGTAGGTATCTAAGGTCAGTCACCAGGCCCAAGTTTTATGAAGTTTGGGTTTCTCCTTTATTTACAAAGGGTGGTTTCGTTTTACTCTGATTTGTAAGCTATTTAGTTTGTTTGAAAAAAAAAATCTCATTTATGGCGCTTTTTATTTTTATACCGTATCGAATTAATACTAGAGTTGCCGCGAATAGTGTTTATAGCGAATAATCGAATACCGATTAATCGCCATTCACTTTGGCGAATAGTCGAATAACTCGACATTACTATTCGACATAAAAAAAAACATTAAACACATTAAAAATATTTCTAATTTCTTCTAAGGTTGTGAGAAAAGAAAACAATAAAGTTAAAGAAATCTGTTTCATGTTATACATACCTACATATGTGTAGTAAATTTAATTTTCCATTTTAAATATTAATTAAAAAGCCTTACTAATTTAATTTCATGAATATGATAGGCACAGGCACATATTACAGATAATAATTGATATTGTGTATTGTTTTATTAAGGAAAATAATTTAAGAAATGATTATTTTTAACTCATTAGTTCTTTTGTTCGTTAAAAGTTTATTTTCGACGACTATTCGCCGAATGCCGAATAATACTAGCTATTATTCGGTATTCGACGAATATCAAAAAAATGACGAGTAATGCCGAATACCGAATAATAGCGAGTATTCGCGGCAACTCTAATTAATACTAAACACGTATAGTATACGTAGTGTAATTTAATGCCCCTCGGTCGTATCAACTCTGTATAGTATGTAGTTTCTAAATTATCAAATACTTTTATGAGTCGTAGTCGTAGCTAACTTTTATCTGAACTAGAAAAGAATAGAATATCATTTATTCGCTAAGAAATACACTAAAACAAGAACTAGCATCTTCTTTTTTTTATATCAGTAAAGAACGGTTAAAGCTTTATCAGCAAATTATTCCGATGCTCTTACAACCCGATTACCAGCGCATTCCGTTGCATTTTCCGTTTTTATCAAAACTATAATAATAATCTATATTATATTTTATTCAAAAAATCTAAAATATCGATGTCATCGATCAGAAAAATCGATCGTTGCTCCCAATCCTCAGTTAGGGCTTTGTAAATGTTGTTAGTTAAATAAAGTGGTCGGATTTATCAATCATTTCAGCTTAGATTTAAAAATATAAGATAAGCAAGTATCAATATTGTCTGTTGAAAAGTTCGATATTATTTAAGAAGCACAATAACGTTTTGATCTATAGTTTCGAGGGTTTTGATTTTTAATACGTTTAATTATTTTTTCATAATATTCAGCAAGCCATGTAATCTTTGGTTAATTAAATGGAAAATTATAGGTAATTTCTGTTTTGAGTTTATTAGTTAGTAGTGTTTGCGTAGTTCATTCAACTAATTGTAAATAGTTTTATAGTTCTTTTCAAAATAGATAATCGGACCTCGATTTCCAAGATTGAAATATCGATTCACTGGATCGATTCAGTACTATAAATCAATTTTAAAAAATCGATTATCGATGTCAAATCGTCATCCGTAGAATCCCTACAGCCCTACTGTCTGTTAACTGTCACTGTCAGTCACTCGCACATGCTCTGGTTGTTGACTTGTTGGGCAACACAACAAAATAATCCGGATTTATAATTAGTCCCTATAATTTTCCACAATGGGAGGTGAAAATACCGATTTAAAAGATTTCAAGTTAAGGCCGATGAAATGCGAGTGCAACTTCCTCAGTAAATCGGATGGATCAGCAATTTTATCTCAAGGTATAATAGATAATAGATAACTAGGTACTATAATATCTATTTTCTTGCATTCATACTTAAAATAGTACTTACTGTAGCAATTTCACATATTATGCATTACCTTAATATGTTATTTAATCACAATATACTCCGAAAAGGAAAAAAAAGAGTAATAAACATTAAGAATCCCTAAAACTATATTTCAGGTCAAACTGTTGCCCTGGTGAGTGTGAACGGTCCCCTAGACATCAAGATGCAAAGTCAGAGCATAGAGAAGGCCACCCTTGAGGTGCTGTTCAGCAGTAAAGGTGGGAAACCAGCTATTGGAGACAGGTAATCACTGTGTTTATTTGTTTTGAATATGTTATAACAATTTTAAACTAATTATGTGATGATCAGCGGAGGAGTCCAAAAAAAACCCAAAATTTCCACTAAATGAATTTAATAAAGTAATTACAATTAATTCTTAATATTAGGTGATTAGGTACTAAGAGGTTGTCCTAACGACCGATGTATGTGACGAAAAGGCCCCGCGCCGAATTTGCTGGTTAGTTTTATTGGATGCATCAAGTTGGGTTGCGCAATCCGTTCACAGTAACCGAATGTATGGTGATGACGTATCTGGAAGGCACTCACAGATATAACAAACTGTTCTCTCTTTTTCTATTTATCAATATTCAAAGGCAAGTAATCACAAATATTTTTTTAATTTTTATGTGGGTAGACTTGGTAATACTTACTTACTTTTAATCCGCCCCTAAGACGACCCACTGACCAGTCTTTGACAATCATTATAAAGACCAAACTCAAGGTTTGTCAACATGCAATGGAACACTGTATTCTAGGTGTCAAATTGACAGACCATATTCACAATACCACACTGTGCTCCAAAACACATTACTGATGTTGCTCAAAAAGCCGCTAAGCTGAAATTAGAGCATTTTCTTAATAACATAACATGTGAATGTTGTAGATTATGTTTATATTGCATAATATAATCCACTAGCAGCCTGTCCCGGCTTCACACGGGTGGACATTTTTTTTTCTTGCAAAAGCCTATATTAATCAGTGATGATGTAGCATTCAAATGGAAAGAAAGAATTTTTAAAATGGGTCCAGTACTTTTTGAGCCAATTTGTTACAAACATACATACAAATCTTTCCTCTTTATAATATTAGTATAGATTTGTAAAGATATGTCTAATGCTGATAAAAAATACTGAGGATCATGCAAAAACTATCAAGCTTATTTTTATGAAATCTTCACCATTTAATAGGTAATTTAATTATTTATCTTTTAGAATACCTATGTGTTTTACCTAACTAAGCTAAATTGTATTTACCATAAGTTAGTAGTTAACCGTTAACACCCCAACAATTTTTTTTGGAAATAATTAAATTCAATGTATAGAAATGCCTAGTCTACAGATTTATTATATGTATAGATGATCGCATTTCAGGTACAAAGAGCATGTGATCAGGCAGACATGTGAGATTGCTATCCTGGGCAGCCTGTACCCCCGCACTGGCATCACCGTCACCATCCAAGAGTTGGAAGACTATGGAAGTGTAAGTAGAAACTCTCATGGAGTAGTAATCATTTTACGTCACACTAATATTATAAAGGTGAAAGTTTGTGAGTGTATTTGTTACTTCTTCACGCAAAAACTACTGAACGGATTTAGATGAAAATTAGCTCACATATAGTTTATTACCAGGATTAACACATAGGATACTTTTTATCCCCATATTCCCAAGGGATCAACACTTATAAGCACAACTTAACGTGCTTATTTTCTGCATTTTCATTCTAAATTGTATGAAATAACCAAACAAACGATGAGGGCGCCACTGTGCGGTCGGCACAGTCTTAAACAAAACGTAACTGCATTTTTAAACTGATATAACGCATTAACTACACTAACTGCGTCAATGACCACACAAGAAACAAAATCAAATTGATTTCCTTTTATTTTATCATAATTATTTAGACGTCGATATCCACCACATCTGCGGAGTTTTGCCAGCTAATTTAATTTGACCCTGTATACGACAAGCACAGAACCAGTTTGTGTTTGTCCAGCAGTGGTCGTCTTTCTGCTGAAATGATGATGATGATATAAGCTCTTAAATCTGAAGTTAACTGTTATGATTGAGACAAATAGTATAAACTGACACAAGGTTGGCTTTGGGGATTATCTTCTAATATATAAAATTCTCGTGTCACACAGTGTTAGTTACCATACTCCTCCGAAACGGCTGGACCGATTTGTATGAAATTTTGTGTGCATATCGGGTAGGTCTGAGAATCGGTTACTATCTATTTTTTTTTTTTCGCGACACGACGTTTGCAGGGTCAGCTAGTCTAATATGTATATAAAATTCTCGTGTCACAGTGTTAGTTACCATATTCCTCCGAAACGGCTGGACCGATATGTATGAAATTTTGTGAGCATATCGGGTAGGTCTGAGAATCGGCTACTATCTATTTTTTTTTTTTTGCAAAACGACGTTTGCGGGGTCAGCTAGTAATTTATAAACATGTATGCTTTTCTCATTCCAGTTCTTAGCATGCTGTATAAACTGCTCTTGTCTCGCGCTGCTAAACGCCGGTCTATCGATGCGGCACACTTTCGCAGCCATCTCGTGCGCTATCGACGAACACGGCAACATACAGCTTGACCCCGAGCCGACACAGCTTGCCACAGCTCGGGCCACCATGACCTTCGTGTTCGATAGTAGAGAGAAGACGTTAGTCAGTGGTAAGTTATGGATGCATTGATTTTTTCAAAATGTACAGTTAGTAGGTAATCGGTAGGTGCATGTACAGATTTTGAAAAATTTTGGGCAATCGATGCAGTTTCGTCTATGGATTAAAAATGTCTATTTTATCATTACCTAATGCACTTACAGCGATAACGGTATACGTACATTATATACGTTTGACGTACAGAGGCCAGCACATCAAGCTCCCCCAATCTGTCAAATATTCCCAATTGAATATGAACCTTATTCCTTTGTGGTAAAGTTGAAAAATCTATCAAAGAAATTGACACCTTTTTCTTCCATACTTCTCTATAAGTCATCATCTCGGTAGTCACCCCCCATTCTAATCATATTATCATTCACGCAGTCCATCATTTCCTCAACAATGTCATTAATTGAATAACATTATTATTAAAAAAGCCTACTAGCTAGTCAGAAAAGGATGAACCGGAAATTCTATTCTGTTTTTCATTTGACAATTTATTGAGGTGAATTTTATAACCTCAGTTAGGTTATAAAATTCACCTCAATAAATTGTCAAATGAAAAACAGAATAGAATTTCCGGTTCATCCTTTTCTGACTAGCTAGTAGGCTTTTCCCAACTATGTTGGGGTCGGCTTCCAGTCTAACCGGATGCGATTGAATACCAGTATTGTACATGGAGCACAACCCAGTTAATGGGTAATTCGATACCAGTTGGTAAGACTGGTTGTCAGACTTTCGGGCTTCTGATTACCCGTAACGATTGTAAAAGATCGACGAATGACAGTCAGGACCAACGGCTTAACGCTCTTTCCGAGGCATGGAGGAGTCTCGGTATGTAAAGATGGTCACCCATCCACAGACCAACCTCGGCAAGCGTAGCTTAACCTGTGTTATTTAGCCACAGGTCCCTCATCAGAATTTCCGGTTAAAGTAATCAAATTACTCAATTTGTTAATGGCACTACACATTGGCATCCACAGATACGTTTTCTGATCCATTTGTTTTAAATGTCTTCAGATACTTTTGTAACAGATTTAGCTAGCTTTGCCAGATACCTCGTATTTCCCCTGTTTTTAGGGTTCCGTACCTCATGAGGAAAAAACGGAACCCTTATAGGATCACTTCGTTGTCCGTCCGTCCGTCCGTCCGTCCGTCTGTCAAGACCGTTTTTCTCAGGAACGCGTGGAGGTATCAAACTGAAATTTATATCTAATACTCAGGTCTACTGTCCCTTAGAGCTGTGAAAAAATCAAACTTCTAAGCCAAAGCAATCAAAAGATAGCCGTTTATGCCGCAAATTTCCGCAAATTTTCGAAACTCGCACGGGAATCAAAACCTACAGGGTACTTCCCGTGAACTTAGAATCTTGAAATTTGGTACGAAGTAACGTCTTATAGTACAGATAAAGGAAAAATTGCGAAAACCGTAAATTTTTAGTTACATCATATAATAAAAAATATTTTTGAAAATTTTAAAGTTACAACTTCTTTTCTCATGAACGCGTAGAGGTTATTAAATTGAAATTCATAACAAATACTCAGGTCTATAATACCTTTAAGCTATAACAAATTCAAACTTTTATGTCAACGCAATCAAAAGAAGTAGCAATTTAAGCCGCATATTTTCAAATTCGCACCTACTCGCGAGGGAATCAAAACCTAAAGGGTACTTCCAGTCGATCTAGAATCTTGGAATTTGGCATGAAGCAATGTTTAATAGCACATATAAAGGGAAAATTCCGACAACCTTAAATTTTTAGTTACATCACATTTTTTTTTTTTTCAAATAATTGTAAATGGAATTTCCACATAATTTTCATCCACAAACATGTTTCCGTTAATAAACACTAGCACTACACGAAGTAGTACAACTATAGATAATGTTTTTTCGAACTTCAATGTTCAATGTGGTACTATTCATACCTTTTTCAGTCACCATTTATAGATCTGGTTCAAATTTAATTCATAATTAACATGTTTGTACCAGATTTCTAAATAGTGACTAAAAAAATTTGTAAATAAATAACTTTGATAAAAAAGCTTGCCGTCATTCGTCAGCAGACTTTTGCAAGGCTGCTGCAAGGCTAGTGTAGGTATTTCAGTTATATTATAAAATAAATAATATGTGTTAACATAAAATAAAGGATTACTGAAACGATAAAGAGAACTTTGTCATTAATTTATGCTCCTCCAGCTTTCCATATTGTAATCTTATAAATTTCATTTTGCAATAAAAATACCATAACTATGACTCGATTGTCGTGATGGGTGAACTTTTACTTATATACCTACAGGTTTGTACGGAACCCTCGGTGCGCGAGTCCGACTCGCACTTGGCCGGTTTTTCCGGCTTCATCCGTATTTTTTTAAACAATTTTCGTAGTAAAAGTTAAAATATAAAGATATTTAACATTTTCTTCACGAAATGAAGAGCTTTAAGAGCAGTTTCTTCAAAGATTAAATATAATAGAAAATATAAATTAGATATAAAAATTTTGCAATGCCCTCCCAGGGCACATGTATTAATACTGTGTCATCAAATTTCAATGCATGCCGATTATCCAGTGTTTTACATGTGAGCAAATAAATAAATAAATAAATAATTAAAAAAAAAAATATAGTAAAAGCGGTAGTTTTATATTGTTTAGTTTTATTATAATCCTTAAAACGGAATATAGTGGCCACTTTTATCTCGTTTTAAGGATTATAATGAAACTAAACAATATAAAACTACTTTTTATAATAATATTAACGTATAATCTTGTGAAGCACAACTTAACGCGCTTATTTTCTGCATTTTCATTCTAAATTGTATGAAATAACCAAACAAACGATGAGGGCGCCACTGTAGGGTCGGCACAGTCTTAACGTGCTTATTTTCTGCATTTTCATTCTAAATTGTATGAAATAACCAAACAAACGATGAGGGCGCCACTGTGCGGTAGGCACAGTCTTAACCTGTAGCCCTGTATAAAGATGTGTCTTGTTTTTGCAGAATAAACAATTTTTCTTTCTTATCTTTCCATAGGTTTCACGGACGGTAGTTTCAGCGAAGACGCGTACAATGAAGCATTAGAACGAAGTCGCTCCGCCAGCCAACTAGTATTCGATTTCTATAAGGATATTGTTAGCAAATACTCGAACGTAATTGGATGACATTAAATATTATTTCTGTAGAAACTGTTATGTTTATTTTCCAAAAGGGACACTGGGAATCTTTATTTATTATTGACCTATTAAAATAACAAAAAAAAAAAAATTAATTGTAAATACAATTCAAATTTTTTTTTAAAGTAAATACTTACAAAAAAAAAAAATGTACATGATAAATTATTTTTAGCAGTCCTTTTTATCGACTAAAGACCGGATTTTTTCCACAATAACTTTCAGGCATTCCTGTATGGTTGTCTTGATCTCTCTCAGTGCTTTCACTATGGTTTTTAATGCCTCTCCTATGGCTTTCTTGATTTCCTCTATGGCTTTCTTGCTTTCCTTTATAGTTTTCTGAATGCATGTCTTGGCTTGCTCTATGGTTTTATTCACGCATGTCTTGACTTCTTCCATGGCTTTTAAGATGGTCTCTTTAGCCGCCTCTATGATTCTCAAGATGAATTCCTTGACCGCTTCTATGGTTGTTATGAGGCAGTTTTTGCCCTGCTCAATGGTTTTCTTAGCCTGTTCCATGGTTCGCACGATGCATTTCTAGATATTTTCTATGGTTGTCATCAAGCAGTTTTTCTCCGCTTCTAGATTTTTGTCATCTATGACCTCGCAATCTTTCTCGGCCTCTTCTATGTTTCTGTGAACTTCCTGAGTGGTGTCTTCTATGTCCTTATCTCTCTTGGTCATTTCTGTACTCTTGCAGGCTTCCATGGCTTTTACTATCCTATTCAAATTCAAAGGCAGATGAGCTGTTTTCCAGAATCGCCAGTCGCTATTCGTGAATAGTTGATGAATGATCTGAAAAATAATAATTATTGAACAATTTATCAAAAGAGGCTACGTGTGCTAAGACTGATGGTGAGATAGAGGCGACCCAATGCTGCTGACAGATTCGTCTCTGTACGAGGGAACTGCCAAGTCTTATAATAAAATTACAAGCATGGAGGGGAAACTGATTTCATCATCAAATACATCTTTTATTGGAGAGACCTGCAGCTGAGCCAGTAATAAACAAGAAGTAGCAACATAATGAGGGACAGAGTCAATAATTTTAATTTATTTATTCATATTTAATTCTTAATAAACTAACTAATTATTATTGTTTGGAAACCAGTTGAAATATTCTGCATACTGTTAAAAATAACGGTTTTGTTAACTTAATAACTCCACGCGTTCCTGAGAAAAAGGGTCTTTGACGGACAGACAGACGGATACCTATCGAAGTGATTTTATAAGTGTTCCGTTTTCCTTTTTAGGCACGGAACCCTAAAACACTTATGTATCCTCTTATTTTCACTCAAACATACGTACTAATTATTACCCACATAGGCCACATACTTATTTACATAAAAAAACGAATAATTGTATTTATTGACAAAAAAAATACATATTTGTTAAGGCCAGGTGTTCCTGTTTTTGCTTGTTTTAGAATTCATTTTTGATAGGTAAATTATAATATTTAGAATCTGAAATAAATATATATTTTAGATACATTCTTTCTCCTTACCATGTACCCGTTCAATACACGATACAGTACAATTTTCTCGATAGAAAAAAATACCGAACTAACTTCGATTTGCAGTTTTTTTACAACCAAAATTTCATTTTAATCAAGTACTAATACTCCTTTTTTTCTATAATTAATATGAAAATATAGGTAATTTATTTTGGAATCGATTCTACCCGATCGTTTTTTTTTTTCCTTACAAAAAATTATTGATCATTCAAATTTAAGTGATTTTCGATCCGCGCGTCGGCTGCCAGTGTCCCGCGGGACGTTACCGAGGTGAGACCTATGACAAATTTTTGCGCGCGCGCTTCTCTTCTGCTTCGTAAATAATATTAATAGGAAATAAAATAATTACTGTACTTATATAGACCACAGTTAAGGTTTTGCTCAAGTGATTATTTCTCATCGTGTAAATATCTTGTATACAACTTTTAAGACAATTTATTTATGATTGTTTTGTGAAAATGGCAAATAAAAGAAATAAAATTAGTACTAAATCACGGTTGAAGGCAAAAAAAATCGCGAAAGAAATATGGTAAGTTGTATTTAATTTATTCCTATTGACCACAGTCCCAGTATTACAAATGTATTATTTCTCTACAGTATTAGTGAAACGCCTTTGATGTCGGGCGACACCGCCCGCGCCGCCCGTGTACAGATGGCTTATGAAGCTACCCGAAACTGTCAAATTTTCCCAATCAACTTTGAACCTAATTCTGATAGCATTAAAGTTGAAAATCTATTAAATAAATTTGACAGATTGTAGTAGCTTGATGTGCTGGCGTCTGTACTTACGCTTAGGTAAAGTTATCCCCAATCTTTTTTAATACCATAACTTATTGTTTCAGTTCAAAAATGAATCGAAATAAGAAAGGCTTATTTGTTCGAAAAAACAGCAGAGAAGAACTAGAATACTTAGTCGAAAGTACCTATATTCCATTTAGAATTATATTAGACATTTAAACAAACCTTTTTTACCGTCTGTTCAATCGATTTTGACTTCTAATTCGTAGGCATAAGGATGGTATTAAAAGCAGTAAACAGTTGTTATTATAAGCACTTTTTTTGCTTTTAATGCCATCCTTATGCCTACGGAATAGAAGTCAAAATCGGTTGAACAAGCTGTAAAAAAAGTTTGTTTACATGTCTAATCTTATTGTAAATGGAGTATACTATACTAGTGGACAGAAAAATCACTCCGAACAATTTATTATGGTATTTATAGTTGTTTGTTTTTTGTCATTTTTGTGCTCCCATACTGCTGTTATAAAATGTTTACTAACATTACCTAATATGAAATTTTTTCTGATTTCTGAAAACCGATTTTTGAGCCGAAGGTGCGAGTGGGGCAACTTCGACCTCATTTTTTATGGAATTTTTCACTTTTGCATGGAAAATATGAAAAAATATTACCAACGTGTTGAGTTTTAGGGGTTTACGGGTTTCTAAAAGGGGGTCGAAATTTTCATTATTTTTGCGATAGGACACACCGTTTTCGAGATATAAGCAAAAGAAAATAAAAAAACAGTACTGTTTTTGCATCTGAAATCGAGGTGTTGGTGTGAATTTTAGTTCATGCCAAATAATCTTATTCCACACCTATTTAGTCGCGACTAAAAATAGTAATAGTTAGTTAGAAAATCTAAATTTTAGGTGAAAAATCTCAAATTCAGAATAGCAAAATTACTATTTTCACTAAACTAATATCTCAGTGCAATCTTAGTGCTGTCAAACTAAAATTTAGTTAAGTTGTGTCACTTTAGTTAATTCCAGAATGGGAAATCGTCGTTTGACAGAATTAAACTAAATTTTGGTGATTTTTAGTCTAGTTTAGACGAAAACTTTTCACCAAAATTTAGTTCCCCAAACTAAATTTTGGTGATTTTTAGTCTAGTTTTGACGCCTAAACTAGACTAAAAATCACTAAAATTTAGTTTATTTCTGTCAAACGACGATTTTCCATTCTGAAATTAATTAAAGTGGCACAACTTAACTAAATTTTAGTTTGACGGCACTAAGATTGCACTGAGATATTAGTTTAGTGAAAATAGTAATTTTGCTATACTGAATTTGACGTTTTTCACCTAAAATTTAGATTTTCTAACTAAGCCTGATTATTTTTAATCGCGACTAAAAAGGTGTGGAATAAAATTAGTCGGCTTGAACTAAAATTCACACCAACACCTCGACTTCAGATGCAAAAATAGTACTATTTTATTATTTTCTTTTCTTTTGCTTATATTTCGAAAACGGTGTGTCCTATCGCAAAAATAATGAAAATTTCGGTCCCTGCTATTTTATTCTTGCAACTGTTTACATTTCATTGGGTACATATTATTGTCACCAAACCGGTCTAACGGCCTGCCCACTGAAAATTCACTCCGCGCGAATAATAAAAAAACCGCCCAAGTGCGTGTCGGACCACACACAATTGTAGTTGGGATGAATTTATCACAAGAACAAACTTAAAATTGTAGTTGAAAAACATGTACTGCCATACATTCCAACTGCAAATGTAAGTTTGTACGCACAATATTGAGACTAGCAAAATATTAACTAGACTTCTTATAGGTTTTCCTGTAATTTATATGTATAAATAATAAATAGAACTATTTTCTGTATATGAGAGTCTCACAGTAAGCCCATTCAAAATTCGCGCTTTTATTTAGGCATTATTTTAGGAGTAACAATGAAAACCGACATAGGTATAAGGGGTTTAACGCAGAATTACACAGTAGTAAATAAGTAATATTATAAGACTTATACTTATAAGGTACTCTTAATATATATATTTTTACTTATTATTATATTAGCAAATAAATGATTTTTATTTCCAAAAAGTGTTTCCTTTATTAGAATAACTTTTTGATTAAAAAATAAAAATATTTCTATTATTTTTTAACAACTTAAGCTTCACATTATGTTTTACACAAAATAACCATTTATACCTGTAAGCTTTCTTGAATTAAAATGTCGATATTGTAATTCAAGAATTGTAACACAATTCTAAAGTAAGTTTGCCTACCTACTGCTTGATTTTTTTAAACTGCAGTATGAAGGTTTAGCATTAGCATAGCATTCCTCGTTAAATGGACTATCTAACACAAAAAGAATATTTCAATTCGAACTATCAGTTCCAGAGATAACCCATATACAAACTTACAAACTTTACCTCTTTATAATATACTAGCGGCTCGTCCCGGCTTCGCACGGGTGGAAAAAAAAGCCTATATTAATCAGTGATAATGTAGCATTCATATGGTGAAAGAATTTTTAAAATCGGTCCAGTACTTTTTGAGCCAATTCGTTACAAACATACATACAAATCTTTCCTCTTTATAAAATTAGTATAGATTTGTATTAGTATAGACGTACTTAACCTATATATAACCTTAAAAAATACTATAAAAATAAAACAAAATAAACTTACACTAATTCATTCAAGTTGATCTTCTGCATTGCTCTATTTTGTGACGCAACTTAGTACCCACTCGAGTACATGAACTCTGAGCGGTGCGCTCGGCGCGCGCGTCTCCGGGCATCGTAATTTTTTACGTATCGCTACTCATGGCGGGGGCTGAGGTAAATGTTCAATACCTACGGCGCTCGGGTCATCCTCGCCTTAATACTCTATGTCTCTCTTCGTCTTCTCTTTATTAGTTCCAGCTATGGACTTGACTGTTTCTATAATAGATTTTTTGCCCACTTCTATGGTTTTTTTGCCCTCTTCAATGGTTATCTTGGCGTCCTCTACGGTTCTCTTGACTTCCTGTAAGGCCTCCGCTACTGTTTTCTTGCCCTATTCTATAGTTTTTTTGGCATCCTCCATGGCTCTGAATGCTCCTTGGCTCTTAAGCTTCCCCCTAAGATTTGTTCTTTCGCCAGTATCCTCAATGCTAACCTACCTAGATTTTTTTTTATTGGATGAACTCCCTGGCTTCCTTTAAGTAGACTGGCGACGAGGCCCCTTGTTTTAAGGATCTGAAAAAAATAATATTATGTAAAAGATAGAAGATGGCGGGACGAGGTGAAGAAAACAAACAACCAGCAGTGCTATTCTGTAAAAATCTCACCGTGAAAACTAAGGTGAAGTGAGCTGTCATTCCACCTGATGTTAGGGATTGCCTCCATTGATAGTTTACTTCACGCTCACTTCACCTAGGTATATTATCACGGTGAGATTTTTACGGAATCGATAGGCTGTGGTCCACTTTAGCCCTGGATCGAAGGAGCTGGAAGTCATGAGGATAGGTCTTTGCCCAGAGAAATGATGCAGGCTAACAGTAACAGTAACGTAAGAAGTCATAACGTACAGACGGCAGCACATCAAGCTACCCGAAACTGTCAAATTTTCCCAATCAACTTTGAACCTTATACTTTAGCGATAAAGCTGAAAATCTATTAAAGAAATTTGACAGATTGTAGTAGCTTGATGTGCTGGCGTCTGTACCTATATGTTCTTACTTAAAACACGAAGACGGCGGGCGTCGCGTCGTCGCCGAGGGAGGTCAAGGAAACGCTGGCGTGATGATTTTTTCGGAGAAGGCATCACACAAGGAACAGTGAAAAGTTATAGTGGAACCCAGCTGTGGGACAATACAAGTTCATAAAAAAAATGTTCTGACAGGTACGTAGATACACATACAGGTTACATAATGAGTACAGATATCTTAACGTGATAAACCAAATAAACAATAATATAACAATAATTGTTTTTTTTTTTGTTATGATTTTCTGGTGTACAATAAAGTATATATAAATAAATAAACACCCCTTTGTTTTTGTTGGGTGTTAAATTGTGAGGTCATCGACCGCAGTTATAGGCCGACCGCTTAACTGAAACATTGCCTGAGGTAGCAGCGCGGTGTGGCAGGGGCACGGAGTACAGGTACTCCGTGGGGAGGAGTGTGGTGACGTGATGCGAGAGCTCAGTGATTCGTCAACTTGTGACATCACCCCTCCTGGACCGCGCAGCTGCCTCAGGCAACGCCTCAGTTAAGCGGTCTGCCTATAGTGTAGTTACTTGAAATATCAGTTTAAAAAAAACTTTTTTTGTAAGCCTTGTAAACGTGATTGGATTATCATATTTAAACATGATAAAAGTAAAGAAAACCGGTTATTTCAACTCGTACTTCGAGTAAGACTAACTGACTAAAACCCACCCGTGTTCCTTCAGTTGCCTGTGCTAGCGGCCACGGTAACTCTTTCGAATAACCCGCGCCCCTGGCAGGCATCAGCCCTAGCGGACCCCGTCAGTTAGTGCTTACATCTCTTTGAGGCGCGCGTGGAAACCAACGCGGCGTCGACCTGGGGAGCTATTCTCTAAGGATACAGCCTTGCAGGCAGCGCTGTATCCTTAGAGAATAGCATGGCTGGGCCTGCACCCTAATTGCGTAACACACTATTACTCTCAATTTGAATCATTTTGAAGCTTATTGCTAATCCATTGCTCCATTTACGTTCGAAAAGTGTGACTGCTCAACAACGTTAGTAACGCAATGAATGTTGTTGAACTGTCAAAATGAAACCGATTGCTACTGATAGTGTGTTACGCAATTACCCTGCTGGTACTGACGGCGAGCTGCTCATTGCTCGCTGTCCGCGCCTACGGTGGGGTAGTGTGACCCTCCTCTATATTTCTGATTTATCGTGTTTAGATGTCGATACTCATCACGTCTGCAGAGTTCCGCTAGCAAATTTGACTCTGTAGTAGCAGCACGGAGAATCTGTGGGCACACTTGAGAACTTGAGGAGGCAACTAGTTAAGGATGCTCATCCTGTAGATATATGCTTCGTCAGCCCAAATAGAGCATATCAACAAGTTGAAGGGACCTGACTCAGCACTTACTTTACACATGTATAAAATATTGCAAAATACAATCGAATGTTCTAGAATAAATTATGCTGATGCACTAACTTACTTCCTGCGCAATATGTTATATGACGCCCTTTGTTTCCACTAACTTGATATGTAATATTTTATTTTTAAGGCAATTCTGTTCTCAGACTTCGCGCTGTAAACACTGTAATTCGGTTCTTTTATTAAATAAATCAATTTTTTTATTAAAACCGTTTATCCATTCCTTGACTGGCGCAGCCGGTAAGTGACCTTGTCGTTGGGTCCTCTGTGCCATCGCGAATCGAATTTTCGGGCGCCGAGACGACTCCAACGTTCGTTTCAACGATTCAACGGGTCAACGAACCAAATAAATTCGTCAAGAGAAGCCACGGTGCAGAGCAAGCTGAGCGAATTCACCGATCACAGAAGGAGAGCGGGAAAGCTGCGGGTCATGTGAGTAAATCTCTTCACTGTCCTGTAAACCTTCCTTTAAACTTTCCTGGTGATCTTTATATGTGTTTTGTGTACTTATAGGGATTAGAAAACGCCCATCCGGCACGCAGCACATTATAGTAGGAGATAAAGTGATAAAAATTTCACGCTAGCTTAGTAAATATTTAAGTTGTTTCCAAAAAAAAAAAAAAATGGAAGGAATAGTAGTCATACCTCCGGGAGTTCTGAAAATAATCCCTGTATTCAGTGGCGAGACAAGGCTCTTATCGTTGTTTATTCGCAAAACTGAATATATTATTAATTTATATCGGGGGAACGAAGTACAAAACGAATATCTTTTTAATGCGATAACTAGTAGATTAAGTGGGGAAGCTGCAAATTTAATTGGGGAACGAGATTCGATACACTCTTGGGCAGAATTAAAACGGGTTTTAGAGGATCATTTCGGGGATCCAAGGACAGAAGACTGTCTAGTCCTTGAGTTAGAGAGCTTAAAAATAAATAGAGGCGAAAGTTATTTAGATTTTTGTCACCGGATACAACAATTAAGAAGCATTTTAATTGCAAAAATCAATGAGTCTGTTGAAGATGCAGCTGTGAGGTTATCTAAGCAACATATTTATACAAATCTTTCTATGAATGTTTTCTTGTTTAATCTACCGAAATATTTAGTTAGGTTGGTGCGACTAAAAAATGTTTCGACATTGGAAGATGCATTAAAAGCCGTTTTAGAGGAACAATATTTCCAAGAAGTTTACGATCAGAAACAGTCGCGGAACCCTAAGGTTAATCAAAACTTACAGGGACGAAACAGTTATAATAATAATTTTAATTCACAAGCGTCGCCAAGTGCAAGCACTAGTGCACCAAATATGCAACGTTCTCACAATATTACTACCAATCGTAATTCATCGAATAACGTAGCGCAGACGCAAAATAGAAATAACGTTCGTAATAATAATTTTTCAAATAGTTCATTCCCATCTAGAAACAATAACAGGTACCAAAATAATTCATTTTCCCAAAACAATCCGTTCTATAATAATTATAATTCATTGGAACAAGCGAGGCCGCAGTTCCCAGGTCGGCAAACTGCTGACAACGCACAGCATGGCTCGCAACAGGTGCAGCCGGCGACAGCGTCCGGATCAGGTTGCGATACCGACGTTACCATGCGAACGGCCAGTTCAAGACGTGTTAATTACACTGATTATGATGACAATGAAAACAATGTGTTACCAAGTACTTATAATGAGAATGAACAAGTAGGAAATTTTTGCATAAAGGCCTCTATACACCAGAGCGAATTAAATTAAATTGTAGTATTTTAAATCTTCCGCACATACGTATACCAGAACTTAATGCAATTTTTATGATCGATACCGGAAGTCAACGTTCATTTCTAAACCCAAAGTTAGCGAATCAATATTTTTGCGACTTTAAGCATAACGAAAACTTTGAAGTAGTTAGCACCCACGCTAGTAGTAAACATAATGAGGTTGTGTACATACCCTTACCTAGGACATTTAGAAGTTATGAGTGGCACAAATTCTATATTTATTGTGTGGACGACAAATATGATGGCTTAATTGGAAGTGATTTATTGATGCAACTTCATGCGAATATTGATATGAAAAATAGAAAGTTATTTACTAAGGATACTTGCATACCGATTAATTATAACCCGCCAATGCGTGAATTTTATGTGTTACCCCCGCGTAGCGAATTAAGGGTCAAACTTCCAGTTAATTTGTTACACGGTGAGGCCATAATAAACTTTACCGAATTTACGGATGGAGTTAGAATGCCGACGGCTTTAGTTAACTGTGTACATGGCTATGCGACAACAGTCATTCAGAATTCTAGATCCGAGCAGATGGAATTGTTAGTGACTAGCCCGTTTAAGGTCGAACCATACTTAGGAAATACTTTAGTACATGATAGGGTTAACTTGAATTTTACTGATAAGGATAGTCATAGGTTAGATCAGCTGTTGACGGATAATCTCTCTAAGTTAAGAGTCGATCATATGAATGAGGAGGAGAAACAATCTGTAATTAATATTTGCAAAGAGTTTAAAGATATCTTTTATTGCGAGGACGTACCTCTTTCGTTCACAAATGAGGTGAAGCATAACATTAGAACTAAAAACGAAGACCCAATACATATTAAAGCTCATAGGTTACCACCTACACAAACGGCAGAAATTAGGAATCAGATAGAGAAAATGCTCAAAGATAATGTTATCCAAAAATCGTTTTCACCTTGGAGTGCACCGGTTCATTTGGTACCAAAAAAATTAGATAATTCTGGTAAACAAAAATGGAGGATGGTCATCGATTATAGACGCCTCAATGAAATCACAATAGATGATAAATACCCTTTACCTAATATCAATGATCTTTTTGATATGTTAGGTAAGAGTATGTATTTTACTACCTTAGATTTAGCAAGTGGATATCATCAGATAGAAGTAGAAAAGAAAGACAGAGCAAAGACAGGTTTTAGTACACCTTTTGGACATTATGAATTTAATCGGATGCCGTTTGGTCTAAAAACGGCACCGGCAACATTCCAGCGCGCAATGGACAACGTCTTAAGAGCGCGTAATCAATTTGCGACGAAAACTTCATGTTTTCGAGTTTTTTCCAGAGCTATATCGGGATGATGTGAGCAGATAAATCAAAGAATATTACGGATTTAGGAAGTTTGAATCTTGATTTAGTGCACTACAGAGGAAAAATATAATTTTTAATGATAGTTCTCTAAAGAGAAGGCAATCCCTTCATAGCGTTTTACGAAAATAGACGTCAGAGTTATCTTTCAGGACTAATACAACCATTGTAATGTACTAAAATGTTTTATTTTATGCATTTGTCCAACAGAATATATAGTCTCAAAGTGCACTACATAGCCCAATTACGAAAATATGGCTATTAGATATCATAAAAACAATATTTAATAAATACAAAATCGGCTCACTTTAACAATTTTTTTTTACCAGTATTTAAGTAAAATCATAACAAATAAATTTATTTTATAAAAATAAAGGTATTGTTTAATATACAATTTTTTTTTCAGTCAGTTTTATGAACGCATTTATTTTACGCGATTATTTTAAAAACACTATAAATCCTCGCGCACAATCGTTTGCCGATCAGTGCGTGCCGGGTCCTCCCAGCGACAGGACGTATCACTTTCTCCCGCCGCCCGCAGCTCGCTCGCGTAAACATCGATAGCGTAGGCGACTCATAGCGCGACACACCAGTATTGATACTTTGGCAATTTATATTTTTATTATTTGGTAAGTAATTTTGAAAAACTTTATCTTGTAATAAGCTTCTATTCTTTAATTTTCAAATAAATTACTATTGTTTTTTCAGTCAAAAAAATGTTTGTCTGCGGTATGGACAGGAAATGAATTTCCATTGAAGACCACATAGATACCAAGAGACGATGTGTTTTGGGTGACAAAAATGGAACATAAGCTATTGGACTTTTATGACAAATGTATTTTGTCCGAGATGATTGACGCCAGGAAAAGTCTGTTAATGATCATCAGAGATGTGCGATATTAAAATAAAATAATCTAAACTTCGTTTCATTATTTTACAACTAATTATACGCACACATTATTATTTTTTATTTATTAAAGCCTGTGCAAGACGGTTGTAATCAAGCGTCCCATCCAAGGTGTCCTTGCGTGTTGCCATCCGTCTAGACGGCGGATATAATCCAAATTTTGATTTGACCTTCAACGTCCTAGATACAATGTTTCTCAGGTATGATTTACAGAAATCCTCATTCTGACACAGTCATCAAATATAAGTTAACCAAAATTCACTAAAGTTCTCACAAAAGCGTCTCATGAATGGTAAAATAAAAACATTTTGACCTTTAAAATAATCAAAATGGCTGTAACACAAGACGTGCCCCTGGAGCAACCTGGAATTTTTTGAAAAAACCAACGAACGTGACGAGTCATTGACGTCTAGGTAAACCCATAAGTCAATGGGGGTTCGTTTTGAAGCACGGGGCATAGTACTGGTTAAGGTATATCGATAAAAAGGTATCGATAATATTGAAAAAATTACCTACTAAGACTGTTTTTTATTTCATTTGAATAGATTAAAACAAGTGCCAAAAAATTAGGAAAGCAATAAATAGTCTCTATGTTTACAAGTTATTTACTTATACAATTCTTTTTACATACATTAAATTATCGTTATTATAGTCTAGTGATCCAAGTGTCAGACTTCTGATCACGAGAACGTGGGTTCGATTCCCACGGGACAGAAATATTTATGTGATGAATATAAGTGTTCGTGTTGATCCAGGGGTATTATAATCGGCTCATATTGTGAGGAGGTTCCTGTCTCTGGAACCCTAATCACCGGTAGCTTGGACCCTGCTCCCGATACCGGTGGAATAACTATTTTTCTATTATTCCACAGAATCCTGAAGTTTATATTTCAAGTTCAAACCAAGTTAAGTATGTGTTATTTATTGGTGCCGATTCTCTTGTACACTGAAATAAACTATAAAAACTAAATATAAAATTCATTACTTTTGGCTATGAGAATCTTAAAGCTATTCTGCAAAAAAATATCTTTAAATTTAAAAATAATTTGACACAACCAAATCAAATTTCACAATCGCGACTCCACGTGGTAAGTAGGTACTTATTTTCCGTACCCCGTATTTTTTTTTTGAGCCGAATGCGCGCAGTGGGTCATCCTCGACGTCTTTTCTATTGAATTTTTCAGTTTTGTATGGAAAATATGAAAAATTATTACCAAAGTGTTGAGTTTTAGGGGTTTACGGATTTCATTAAGGGGGTCGAAATTTTCATTATTGTTGCGATAGGACACACACACCGTTTTCGAGATATAAGCAAAAGAAAAGAAAATAAAAAACAATACTGTTTTTGCATTTCAAGTCGAGGTGTTGGTGTGAATTTTAGTTCATGCCAACTAATTTTATTCCACACCTTTATAGTCGCGATTAAAAATAGATTCAGTTAGAAAATCTAAAATTTTAGGAGAAAAACGTCAAATTCAGAATAGCAAAATTATTATTTTACGTATATCTCAGTGCCATTTTAGTGCTGTCAAACTAAAATATAGTTAAGTTGTGTCACTTTAGTCTATTTCAGAATGGGAAATCGTCGTTTGTCAGGAATAAACTAATTTTTTGTGGTTTCTAGTCTAGTTTAGACGCATTTGTGACAAGCGAATCGGCACCATTATTTACCTTAATAAATATTATCGATAAAAAAATCGATAAACAACATCACATCTCTGCGAGGCAGCAGAAAAGCTACTCCGCAATAGAGGGCGTTTATTACAAAATTAGCAAATCTTCTAGATCTATCTATGAACATTATTTAACTCTAATTACTGAGTAAATAATAAAGAAATCATAAAAAAAACCGAAGTTAGGTCCAGGCTGTTTTACCATAACGAGATATTGGAATGCACATCTCGGCATATTTTCTTAGAAAATATTTTCTTTTGGTGGTCACGAATGCGACTTGACAATTGACATGCAGGCGTACCACACTAGACTGAGCGACTTTTGACCACTTGGTCATAACCTTCGGATTACGATTTTCTTCGCAATGTCCCGTCTATTGCTAAGTAAATAATTTAATGTCTTTGCTGAAACATGATTTCTTTTTACGTTTTCAATCCCGACATGTCTGCTATTTTTTAAAATTTCCAAAAACTGAATGTACAAGAAAAACTATAGTAATTAACGAACCTGCGTTGAGAAAGCAAAATTTTATATACTTAAACAATTTTGAACATGAAAATCAAATTCTTACAATAAAAGATAAAATTATCAAAACGATTCGTTCCTAGCTCCGTGCTCACGCACACTGACGGACCACTGTAGTGTGCGTCAATACTGCGCCGTTCTTGCAATTTTGTACCTACGCTAAATCGAATACGCGCTCTTAAGAGGTTTACAAGGTATCCATTGCCTCGTATACCTCGATGACGTCATAATTTTTGCGAGAAGTATTCAGGAACATAATGAAAAACTTAGGGCAGTTTTTGAAAGATTTCGTGAAACTAATTTAAAGGTGCAGTTAGATAAATCTCAATTCTTAAGGAAGGAAGTACTTTATTTAGGCCACACCATAACCAGCGAAGGTTTAAAGCCTAATAATGATAAAATAGAAGCAGTGTTAAAGTATCCTATACCCAAAACGACGACTGAAATCAAAAGTTTTCTTGGTCTCATAGGTTATTATAGAAAATTTATTAGGGATTTCGCGAAAATAACTAGACCACTTACAGTTTGTTTGAAAAAAGGTAAAATTATAGATTTTAATGAGGAATATATAGAAAGTTTTGAAACATGCAAGAAACTTCTCACAAATGCTCCATTATTACAATTTCCGGATTTTAATAAACCATTTATTTTGACCACGGATGCATCAAACTTTGCAATAGGTGCAGTACTTTCGCAGGGCACCATAGGCTCGGACAAACCAGTAGCCTATGCTAGCAGAACTCTAAGCGATACCGAGTCAAGATATAGCATCATAGAAAAGGAGCTTTTGGCAGTTATATGGGCAGTAAAACACTTTAGACCGTATTTATGGGGTAAAAAGTTTTACATCTATACGGACCATAGACCTTTGGCCTGGCTCTATTCGCTTAACGAACCAAATAGTAAGCTTACTAGATGGCGCCTTAGACTTGAGGAGTATGACTTCGAAATTAATTATAAGAAAGGGTCACAGAACTCTAATGCAGACGCATTGTCTCGAGTAAAAATAAATAGCTTAAGTGCAGATAATAATAATATTATAGTTAGCTTAAATGGTAGCAAAATTAGGGAGATAAAGGTTAATATATTAGATAACGATAGTGAGTCTATGCAAGTAAATGTAGACAATGAGGAAGCTGTTAGGAAATTAGAAGATAATGATGAAATTGAAGAAATAATCTGCATATCAGAGTCGGATTCTGATAAAGTAAAGTTAAGCGTAGATAAAAAGGAGGCTCCTGTCTTTGATATATCTGAATCAGATGACGGGGCTACTGCTCATTCAATATCAAACAGGGAACATGAAGGTATACCAATTTTAAATGAAGCGATAGATACCAAACCTAGACAAATACTTGTCTATATTTGGTATAAAAATGATATTGATGTAAAAGACATTTCTAATAGCAGCCAAAGAATAATTGAGGTACACATACCAGCTGTTAATAATGAACAATTAGTTAAGCAGTTTTTGAAAGAGTATGTAGATTTTAAGCAGAAATATTTCATTTATTTTGAAACAGAAGTATTTAGAAAAGCATTTAATAATGTAGTGACAGCATTATATAAAAAAGGTTCGCAAAATCTAATAGAATGTACAGAGAGAGTAGTTAATGTCACAAACGAAGAAGAGCAAAGAGAGATTATTATAAAGTATCATGAGGGAAAAACTGTTCATCGGGGTATTCGGGAAACACTCACAAAGTTGAGAAGACATTATTGGTGGTCTAACATGAAGGACACAATTTCTGCCATTATTAATGCATGCGAACAATGCAGAAAAATGAAATATGACAGGAAACCAATAAAACCTCTAATACAACTTACTCAAACACAGAGCATGCCATTTGAAGAAGTTTTCATGGATCTTTTGTACATAGAAAATAATTATTACTTAACCATAGTAGATGCTTTTAGTAAATTAGCACAAGCTTTTAATGTACCCAATAGAAGTACACCAGAAATTGTTAAGGCATTAATAAAATATTTTAGTATCTATGGGTTACCAAAAAAAATAAGTAGTGACCCCGGTACCGAATTTAATAATAATCTTGTTAAAGAACTACTGAGCCTATACAAAATTGAAATGCATGTAGGGACACCAAATAACCCTAATTCAATGGCTGTAGTGGAACGTTTCCACTCAACAATAATTGAAATTTATAGGTTAGCAAAATATGAAAAAAGCGATCAAGATGCAGCATCGGTAATGACTTACGCCATTATGGCATACAATAACACCATTCATAGTGCGACAAATTTCACACCTTTTGAAATGGTATTTGGACATACAGAGTCAGGAAATGCATTTGATGTAGATAGAGATAAAAATCTTTTACAGAAACTAGTTCAGGATCATAGAAAAAGACTTAAAGTTTTATACGAATATGTTAGTGATAAAATTAAGGAAAATAAATATAAAGTCGCAGAGAGGAAAGGCGGTGAAAACCCACCGGAAATAAGGGAAGGTGACGCAGTTTTTATGAAAACTACTAGGAACAGGAAAGCTAAAGAAGTGCCACGATATGAGAAAGCGAAGGTTATAGGGAAAGTAGATAGGAATATTGTACCGGTAAAACTGAGAAAAAGAAATACGAAAGTGGCAATAAAAAACGTAAAACGCCCTCCACAGGTGGTGGCAAGCAATCCTGACGCTCCTGGTCCTAGCGGAATCAGCAAGCAGCGTAAACCTCCAGGATATGACTCAGAATCCTGGAATAGCACCGATACGGATAAGTACAGCAGTGATTCAGAATAGTCACTGGACTATTTTTAAGACGTTAGATCTAGAAACTATAGCTAGGTACTTAGATAATAATATTAAACAATATTTTAGATTAAGAGATATGATTTACTCACAAAATGAGTCGCGTAGTGAACTTTTAGGATTAGTCTTCCAAATAGAATCCTTTATGGAACTTACTAAAGATAGATTGAAACAAATAATGCCTAGTAAAAGGTTCAGAAGGGGCTTAATAAACCCGTTAGGTTCTATTGTTAAATTAATTTCAGGCAATCTAGATAATGATGACGCCATGAGATACAATTCGGAGATTAGCCAGCTTAAAAATAGAGAACATTCAGTAGAAAGAAAACTGACACTTATGCAAAAAGCTTTCGATAAATTAGTTAATATTTCAGATAACTTAAAATACAACTTAATTCAATTGAATATTAGAACCTCGCAACTACAAGCATTACAGTATAATCAGTCTAAAATATTTAATATAGTAAGTCAAATGAATAGTCTATATCAAATCTTAAATAACTTTCGTACTATTTATAATGTAATTCAAGATACAGAAACGGCAATAGCTTTCAGCAGAATACACATACTTCACCAATCAATAATTAATTCTACAGAAATTTTTCATATTTTATTAGAAATAGAGAAACATTATAGATTAGTGTATACGGTAGGTAAGGACAACCTTACAAAATTAGAAAGTACTATAGTTCTTAAATCTTTCTCTGATAATAAGAAGTTAGTTTTTGTGTTAGAAGTTCCCTTATTAGACACGGTCACATATAACTATTACAAGATTATTCCTATACCTATATACAATCCTAGTTCATTAAAAACCTCTATCATAATTCCTAAGTATCCCTACCTTATGGTGAATGGATTGAAATACAGACCCGTGTCTATCCCGTGCGAGCAGATTGAAGATGATCGAGTCCTCTGTAAGGAAGATAACATCGTGCAATACGCTGATACAACGTATAAAGAACAAATAATGCTACTTAAAAACTATTCTGCGTGTCATAAGAATTTTATCCAAATAGAAGATGGAAGAAGCCACATCATAGCCGACGGAATATGGTTACTTTTCACGAAGAAAAAGTTGGTACTTACCGAAAACTGCAACAATGAAGTCATGAAGTACAACCTGAAGGGAACATTTCTGATATTCCCTAATCGAAACTGTGAGACACAAATTGGAGACAAAATCATCAGTAAGGTAGCTGAAACAAGGACACCCCAGGCCAGTTTGCTGTTGAGACCTGTAGCTTTGCCTGAGCTGCAACATGAAATTAAGATGGAAGATAGCCAAGTAGATCTTCGTGGCGTGGACCTCAATGACATCAAAGACATTTTAAACAGTGCAAAATATAACAGTGAAAGTGTTAATAAAAGTGAAATTTTGGTAACTCAGGACATAAGTGTATGGACAATAAGTATTATAGTAATAATGTCTCTATTTACACTAGCATTTTTGGTTGTTAAATTCAAAGTCTTTAAGAAAATGATTGTGTTACGACGAAATCATCTGGACCCAAAAGATTTGCCTCCAGCTGATTTCTCTCTAAGGGGGGGAGGAGTTAAGGATGCTCATCCTGTAGATATATGCTTCGTCAGCCCAAATAGAGCATATCAACAAGTTGAAGGGACCTGACTCAGCACTTACTTTACACATGTATAAAATATTGCAAAATACAATCGAATGTTCTAGAATAAATTATGCTGATGCACTAACTTACTTCCTGCGCAATATGTTATATGACGCCCTTTGTTTCCACTAACTTGATATGTAATATTTTATTTTTAAGGCTATTCTGTTCTCAGACTTCGCGCTGTAAACACTGTAATTCGGTTCTTTTATTAAATAAATCAATTTTTTTATTAAAACCGTTTATCCATTCCTTGACTAACTCGTGTGTTTGGCCAGAACGCGATGTTGAAGATTTTGTTCTTTGAGCACTATGCAAAGTGATTGAAAATAACAAAAGTTGTTCATAACTTTTGAACCGTAAAAAAATTCACCAACATTCTCAGGATCAAAAAGTTTGGAAATGACTTTTCCCACGCCCCTATTTGATTTGATCCATACTTCCAGGGACACCCTGTATACAACCTTCATCCCCCAGTAATCATATAGGGCTCATGGCTAAATTATAACAGCCGCACAGGTCGAACGAAGGATAAGCTACGCTTGTCGCGGTCGGTTCGCGGATGGGTGACCTTCTTTTACATGTAATATCAAGACACTCTGTGGCGTTACACCGTTTCTCCTACATGTCATTTGTAGATCTTTGACCATCGTTTCGCGTAGTCAGAAGTCTGACCAATCTTACCAAGTGGTATCGGGTTACCCAGTAACTGGGCTGTGGAGGTCAGATAGGCAGTCGCTCTATGTAAAATACTGGTACCTATTCAGCTGCATCCGGTTTGACTGCCAACCATGACATAGTTGGGAAAAGGCTAGGCAGATAGATTGAAGTTTGAAATGGTCATTATCTAAGTATACAATATGTACCTACAATTACAATAATATTCTAATGGTAAGTAGGTAAACAGTTACCAAAGTCTTCAAACATAGATTAAAATTCCGCATCCACCTTAATAAAAAACAATGGCGACGGTGCTTATGTAGATAAGTCAGTTATCATCACCGTGAGAGATGGTAATGTACCTACCTACTCGCATTTTATTTTAGGTGCATCGTCTTCACATATAATTATATAATGAATGTATACAAAAACTTGTAAAACATTTTAAAAGAGTAACGGTGGAGTTTCTTGCCCATTCTTCTCCACACGAAAACTACATTTTGGAATGGGCGACTAGAATCAATTAAATTTTTAATTATTAATTTTGACGTTCAAAAGTGCCTTTTAAGTGCCTATTTGAAATAAATGATTTGACTTTGACTTTGCAATCAGTCGTGGGATACTCAGTTTTCAGTAAGTGTAACCTTCCGTGGTCCACTTGGAAGTCCCTGAACAGTCTCCAACCCAACGGAACGGAACGGTCCAACCTGGTAAAGTTCCCTTGAGGGAACATCAGTGGGGTGTGATTGTGGAGCTATGTCACAAACCATGTTCCACCTCCAAAGAACCTTTTATTCGTCGAATAAAATCGTCGTCTGACAGTTCAAATATGGAATAACCTCAGATTATAGATAACTGTCAAAAATTCAAAATTTATTCTCAGGATAAGACTTAATTCTAGGTATAAAAGTTTGGTGGAATGCGCCCTTACTTAATATTACTTATGCATTTTTTCCCATTTACGAAAAGCGGCATACATCTATCACATTAAAAAAAAAGGCATTCATTTTGCGCTAGTTTTAAGTTCTTACGTTTGTCTCCTGGACGCTCCCAATTAGCGAGGATGATGATAGGCATCACGTACGACATTCGTACACCAGTTATAAACAAGAATAATACGAGTAAATAATTGAATGCGTCCCTTTGGTACGCCGCTACCGAATATAAAGACGGTGCAAGAGTAAAACGAAATGTTGCGTGAGGTGAGCTGGGGACACACCGAGCGCACGTTGTGGGACGGGGGAGTTTTATTTGAAAGTAATAAAGGGTCCCCGAAACTAACAATTGCCCCCCTATCTTCATAGAATAAAATAGAATATTCATTTATTTGCTCAAAATGTAGGTATTTACAATAAGGTGGTTAAAATAATATTAAAGAATCCTTGTACAGACGCCAGCACATCAAGCTACTACAATCTGCCAAATTTCTTTAATAGATTTTCAACTATAACGATGAAGTATAGGGTTCAATGTTGATTGGGAAAATTTGACAGTTTTGGGTAGCTTGATGTGCTGGCGTCTGTACCTACATTCTACCATTAAGGCATGCAAACATTGATGCAGTTCATCATCAAACATACAAACATTGATACACAACTAAAATTTATCAGCTAGAAAATCCGATACGGAGTACCTGCCTAGTAACATGTATTTAATAGAAGTACAGTTAGTTTATTTTTGAAAGTTGTTACTGGTTCCTCTTTTATGGAATTAGGAATGTGGTTAAAATAGCCGATGCCATACCAAAAATACTTTTCCTCAACAAAGCAGTTCTATACTACGGCCGAAATATCTTGGCAAGTCTGAACATAGGCACTAAGAAGTTTCGCGCATCTTCTCTCACTCACACCCGCACCCTAATTGCGAAACACACTATCGATCTCAATCTGAATCATTTTGAAGCATATTGCTAATCCATTGCTTCATATGTTGGAAAAATGTGTCTGCTCAACAACGTAAAAAACGCAATGAACATTGTTGATCTGTCAAAATGAAACCCATAGCTACTAACAGAGTGTTACGCAATTAGCCCGCCGCATCATGTCAGCATTTGGTTCCAAAAAAATCTTACTGCGCAGTCTTCTGCGCGAAGTTCAGACTTGTCAAGATAAATCGGCCGTAGGTATACACCTGTGTGTAACAAGTTTTGGTATTGAGATCGCAAAGTTATATCTCGGTATCATAAACGTTGCTTAAAGTTAGGTTGCCATACATTTTTAAATTTAAACGTCACTGCAATCATCGTTTATAAATAGACCCTGCAATTGTAGTAAGTAATATTGTCAATCGTTTCAATTGTATTTTGTAGACGACCAATTTTCGCATCAATGTGTAGCAATTACGTAAACGTTGACAATTGCAATTGATCGTTTCGGGTACCCTTAAATAAAAGTGTAACTATTTAGGTAGATTAGATAGATAATAATAATCATCATCATCATCTTCATTATTTAATTCATCTTTTCTAATTATATTTTTCATTCAATTTGTTTTTGGAAGAATAAATTCTGCTTGATCTTGTTGTTCAATCGTAGACGCCCGAATCCATTAATCCGTCTATCATGTAATTAGTGTAACACAGTTGGATAGTAAAAATCGATCTTTAGTGGTTTGGAAGTTCAGAGTTAACATCTCTGAGGCACTACGTTGTGGTTGACTTTAATATTTTATCCAATCATACCTATTTGTTAAAAAAAAACCTAGGTAGGTACCTACTGATTCTTTTTTGGTGTTATTCAAGAATTGACACCCGGGAGAGTCGTGAAAATATAAAAATTGAGTACGAATAATCAAGGCTAGACAGATAAGCAAGATGCGAGACAAAAAATATCACACGAAACAAAAACTCAGTGCGCACCGAGCTTAAGACAACGCGTTGGCGGCAAAAAAAAAACGCAACAAGATGGCCGATCAACGCGATCTCGGATGCAAATGGCGGGCCCAAAAGTGCCGCCAGCACATTTAAATGTCGCAAACTGATGCTGATTCCTTCTCGAATGATTTTTGTTCTATTTTAAAAAGCCCGACATTGTGCCCCTGTGAATCAAACAATTGTACTCCGTGGCGGAATGCCTGAATGGATGCCTCGGCTATGTTGATAAGATTACTTGTGTTTGCGTCTTCTGCGTAATTTCGACTTAATTTGGTCATTGAAGTATGTAATTAAGTCTTTGTCGTGTTCCCAGTGAGAACATTGCTTGAGAAATTCTTTAGGATCTTGTGCACGTATTTCGGAAAGTTAAGTAGGTACCTACATGAAATAGCAAAGATTTTTGGCTCTTGGATCGCTACAATTTTTGCAAAACTGGTTTATCTTTCACGAGAGATCAACCTTGGTAGGTATGTATAGGAAGGCCATAATGTGGGTACAATATAGCCCAGTGTTTTTGACCAGCGTGCAGCGGCGTAATTACGTACGTAACAGCACTAAAAGTAGTAAATGGCTTTCATTTGGACAGTTTAATAACTTTAATTGCGTTATTTATTGATAAGCAGACAAATTTTTCGAACATACGATGCAAGGGATTAACAATTTCCTTCAAAGTGATTCAGACTGTGATTGATAGTGCACCGTCACGCTCGGATCGGTGACGCTGAATCGGCTCCACTCCAGTCGTAGGTACGTTTTCACATCTATCTGCGTGATAGATGTGAAAACTTATCTCTTATCTTTTTATATTTTTTTTGGGTGTGAATTGACAATCTACCAAAAAGCGGAGTCCATTGCAAACCAAACTGAATAAGTAAACATTACTTACATTATAAACCTCCTAGTTGTTTTCTGAATACATCAAAAGAAACCTTATAAAAGTCAAATAATATTGTTGACTAAGTAAATCTTGCGATCAAAATCATCCATTTGCAAAACTTACCTTTATCAATAGCTAAACAACCCATTCATCTAATTCAATACGTGAACGAGACATAAATAGCTCGCGCGAAGAACGCGCCCGTTGCGGACTTGCGGATAAAATATGGCCGGCGATGTGACATTCATCCTTTCCCGCGCAATTTACATAGTTTAGCATTTCGTGTCTCCGTGCGACATTCCCACGGTCAGACACGTCTTAATTTAATGCTTAATGCCTATAGGTGTATGATACAATATTGAATTAGTGATGGATTTTGTAAGGACACAAGTTTGACGAGTTAAGCTTGAGAGCAAAAGCCTCAAAGACAATAGTCGGTCAATCACATTGGCCTACCAATCACATGGACCCGGCATAGGTACCTACAAGAAAAACGTGCATACCTACACTTTACTGAGAGGATAAAATGGCGACCGGCCGCAAATAGGTATTTTAGTGACGCTAGGAATGAAGGATTGCCATTATAGTCACTGTCAAAAACACTGTTATCCTTTTTCACATATGCAAAATTAAGAAAGTTAAAAAGAGATGGCAATATTTTTATGATTCTGGCGTCGATAAGCCTCATATTTGTATAACTGTGGTTTTGTATAGTCAAACATTTCGGGTCCATATGATGTATAGTCTAAGGTCAATCAGCACCTTTCTCACTATCAGGTTGCCGAGCAATGAACTAGGTTATTATACGTAAAAGAGGTAGATGTGTTAAACACACTCCGCAAGTGGCACGTCAAAACTTGGCTAATTAGCCAAGTTTATTCAATTTTGGGCTGATTTTTCCAACGCCAGATAACTTTTATTCGGGGAATAAAATTGACGTTTGACAGTGTTTTGAAATAAGAAATAACCATTGAGTTATATAACTAGAGAAGCAAACTTCATTATAATGGAAATAATTTCAAAATTCTCGAATAAAGTTATCGGATGATTGAGAAACCAGCCTATAGGCATGTAATAGTAGTGTTATTCAAACAATAATTTTATTGTTGGAAAAAGTGCTCAGAATTATGTTAAAACCTTTTAAATTCAGATGAATGTGATACTAATTTTATTCACTTTAGTGATTGATTGCATAAGAGTTTGACCAGCGGGGTAATTGCGTAACACATTAAGAGTACCGGTGCCTTAAATTTTGACAGTTTAAACTAAATAAATTCATTGCGTTATCTCCGTTGTTGAGCAGACTAATTTTTCGAACCTGTAAAGAAATGGATGGATGGAATGATACAGTTGAGATGTATAGTGTGTTCAAATAATTTTCCAAAAAATATTACCTAGTTATCCTAGATGCTTCTCAATCACAGTACAAAATCTCCAACCTTTCCATACATTCTCGTGCCTATCCAAACCTTAACATTTATGACGTGAGAAATAAGATAGTCCTCTAGGATAGGTACATTTCACCGTGTGTCAGTCCTCAATCAATCTAAACTGAAGATAAGTCGTGCTGATCTGATGCTTCGTGTCCAAACTGACAGGTGGAGCCACTTTATCGATGTTTTGTGTAACTATTCAGTAATCTGTGGTTTTGTGTCTTATGATAATTCTGAAAGTTATTAATGTGCGAAATCGACGATGTGGTGGAATGATCTCTCGACTCTCGACCATGGCTTGGGTTTATTCCTGATAAAAGTCTTTTGTTTAAGAAACTAGATCAACGCGATGGATACTGTCTTTCAAGGAGCTTAAATACAGGTTGGTAGGGACATTACATGAAGCGCAACAACTTACCATAGATTCAGTACCTACATGATGTAACTACGTGTGACAGTTTTCACTGCAGGGATCCAGCAGAATATCAGCGTCAGGTACCTACATTTGCCTGACATAATATGCTGAGCTGGACTCCCATTTGGTGCAACCTTGGGACGCACACCGCACTGTGTACCTACGTTTCGTTATAGTATTCGTCATAGTGTCACTTTTATTAAATTTGGATATGCATGTTTTTCCTTTTGTTTTTATATCGGCACCTTGTTTTTTTTATATTGTGGCTAAATCCCAACACAGCCGCACAGGTCGATCGATCAGGTTAAGCTACGCTTGCCGCGGTTGGTCTGTGGATGGGTGACCATCTTTACATACCGAGATCCCTCCGTGCCTCGGAAAGCACGTTATGGCGTTGGTCCCGGCTGTCATTCGGGTAGTCAGAAAGTCCGGGTAGTCCGAATGTCCGACAACCAGTCTTACCAAGGAGTATCGTAGTACCCAGTAACTGGGTTGTGGAGGTCAGATAGGCAGTCGCTCCATGTTAAACACGTATTCAGCTGCATCTGGTTAGACTGGAAGCCGAATATATGAGTTTATGGAAAAATAGCTTTAAATCCTACACAATAAAGTTCAGTTTACGCTACAACTTCAAACATTTTTATAAATTCAATAGTGCTAGTCACTCTGAAATCAACTTAATTGTCATTGAGATAAAGTTAATATTTGTTTAACTTGAAATAGGGTAGGGGTGTGCAGTACTGCGCACTTTTACTATACAGAGGCCAGCACACCAAGCTACCCCAATCTCTCAAATTTCTTTGATAGATTTTCAACTTTACCGCAAGGGAATAAAGTTCATATTCAATTGGGAAAATTTGACAGATTGGGGTAGCTTGATGTGCTGGACTCTTTACATGCATAATATATCTGATATTACAATTACAAAAATATCTATAAAACTTAATTTACAAACATTGATACTCATAAGAAAATAACATTGTTGTTATTATAAGGCACCAATTGCACTTTACTCATGTCCAAGAACTGTTTTTACTCCTAAGTACACATCTGACATAAGACATCTGTCAACATGACATCTTGACAGATGTCAAAACGTGTGTCAATATTTGAACTTTGCAAGCAACTGAATAAGGCTATGGACACGCAACGTACAGCCTAGCGATCAGTTACCCAACAGGTGGGTCTCGATCAAGTTACCGTAGCTGTCGACTAAATTAAATATATTAATGAGTATTGCTATTAATAGCGGAGTATAATCGGATGCCTCGTGCTCATAACTACAGATGTGCGTGCAAGATCTTTAAACTACTTATTTGTTCTGAAACTTTGAAGTATTGTAGTAATTGTGGATATTTTTGGTATTGTCAAGTCTACCGTGAACGAGACTGTCTGTAATTAATTTGATCGATTGATTCTGCAACAGGTTCTTGTCGAAATAATACGTTAAAAACATCTGCTCATCTGTTATTGAGATGGACAGAATCATCCACTAGCGCACCTCTACATACTTTTTTTTTTATCAATCATTCATTAAGCAAGCGTCGAGCAATGGTAACCCAGTGGAAACGGTCGCGATTTACGAGTTGTTGGTCGTAGGTTCGAACCCAGACGGGCGCATTACTTTGTGTAAATTATTTAATCAGCACGGTGAAGGAAAACATCGTGAGGAAACCGGCATGTCCTTGAACCAAACATTCAAAGAGATGTGACATCTACCAACCCGCACTGGGCCCGCGTGGTGGATTACGGCCCACTCCCTCTCGTAGAGAGGAGGCCTGTCCCAGCAGTGGGATCATTATAGGCTGATTATACTGCGTTGAAACTCTAAGGTTATTTAAAAAAAAATTGTCTGCAATAGCTTTGAGCTGACTTAAAGGCTGATTATTTAGGTACTGGAGTATAAAGTAGATAGATAACCTACACCTGCAAATCAGTGGCGAAGGGTGAATTTATGACAGAGGTAAGCCGGAGCAAAAAAAAAGTCACTAAAACGTTTCATTATATATATTTCAATGATGAATTGACTATAGAGTGGTTGTGTTCTGAATTTTCGAAGGGAAGCCGGCGGGAATCGAGTTGTATGGTACCTTCGCCACTGCTGCAAATCCAGCAATTCGCTGGGTGTGTTATAGTCCCATGAGAAAAGGGGCGCACTTACTGTTATCAAGCAGGCCCTAATCCAGACTCGGGCTACTGAGAACTTCCCTGAGTATGCTTGAACTTCGTGCCGTCCCATCGGACTATGAGAATGATGGAATAGAGAGTGCACCTGTGTCTGCGCACACTCTCCATTGAGATCTTGAATTTAGACTTAAGGTGAATGCGAAGTGGTAGACCGCGAAATTCAAATTTTCTTACGTTTTTTTGCAATTTGCAGGTCAGTGTCAGGTTGTATCTTGAACAAAATTTGATTCGCGACTATAACGGGTACCTACGTATTTACAGAATTATAATCATTTCATCTTTCTAAGTGAGATTTGTACCATAAGCACTTTTCCTTATGAGATTTCTTCTTGTGGTACAAATCTAACTTAGGAAGATGTATTAATCATTCTAATGATTATAATTAATGATTAAACGAACTTACCTGTACGTGAAGTTCTATCATAATTATACGAGCGCCGAGTCCGAAGAGATTAGTAATTTACACATGTAGTTACGCTAGTTGCCACCACTCATGCACTTAGTTGAGAAAAAAAAATATATATACAATATTAAATTTTTCTTTATCTATGGCAATTCAATTTGACATACCCACAATTTTTTATTTAATTTGTATTTTTTATACATGTGGGTACTTCGTCCAGTTCCGCTCTCAGACGATGTCGCCAATCATTTAGTTTAGAGTAAAAGATCCTGTATTTAATTGATGTATTTCCAAGACACTAGGTAATATGGGGTGTGTATGTACATATGTACACTGGGAGGGTGGGATTACTAATCTCTTCGGACTCGGCGCTCGTATAATTATGATAGAACTTCACGTACAGGTAAGTTCGTTTAATCATTAATTATACTCGCGCCTCCTCCTCGAGATTAGTAATTTACACATGTAGACTTTGAGAGTATTTTGGGAATATCATCAATTTATAAATGTTCGTAAATATAAAAATAATTTTATTATCGTTTATTTTGGTACAATCAATAAACAGAAAAAACAACTTCTAAGATTAACAATAATTATGAATTCAAATAACTAACTAAGGAATAATTATTATTATAATAGCTATCACAGTTAGCTGTAGACAATTATGTATAATCACAATAAATTATTTATGAATGTTGGTTTATGATTGATTCTGCTAAGGTAGTACTATCATCATAAGTAATTGCTCTCTGATAGAATTTTGCAAAAGTTGTGGAATTTCTACTCCAACCTGCCGATTTACGGATAACATCTAGGCTAACGCCCAGTGAGTGCGCGCGCGACGATGCTGCATGCCTCGTGCTGTGTGCACTGAACACGTTCGTGTCGATCCCACACTCACTGAGTGTTTGCTTTATCCAGCGGCTAAGCGTTTGCGTACCCACTGGTTTATAAGGTTTCCTAATTCCAACAAATAAATCGTCAGATGTTCTTATTAATGAGGTGCGTTCTATGTAACAAAGTAATGTAGTAGCTGGGCATATAGATGTTTTATCAATAAAGAAGGGTAAATGAATAATAGGTTGTTGAAATCCCGGTCTAGAAGTCTTTATGACATCGGGGATTTTAATTGTGATACGCTGAGAAAGGTTTTGAATATTGCTAACTTTTATCTTCGAGAGAGTTTGGACTCTGTGTGCGGTTGCCAGGGCCAGTAAAGTAATAGTTTTATTTGTAAGTTTATCTAAGGTTAATTCCTCATTAGGATACCATAAACTCAATTTATCCAATACTAGGTTGGTATCCCAGGTAACGTCATATTTAGGTCTTGGCGGCTTTAGTCTAAAAACCCCTTTGAGGAATCTTTTTATTCTATCATCACTAATTAGTACCGGACTCAGCACCAGGGAAAGAGCTGATCTGCATGAATTGAGTGTACTATATTGGCAACCGTCATTAAAGAGTTGTGTTAAAAAGGATATTACTGTGGGTACAGAGGCGTCATAAACATTTAGCGAATTAATTTTACAGAAGTCCCACCATTTCTTCAAGTAAACATCGTATTGTTTCATTGAGCTAGGTGCTAATGATGCTAACATTATATCAAGTGATGATTCTGGTATGTTTCTCCTTGAAAATGCGTCCCGGATAATATGCCTGCCACCAGGGTAATCGACTCGTGTATCCGACGGGAGCTGGAATGAGACAGTAAGGCGTGGCTTTTAGGTGGAAATGTAATAGTTTCGGAAATAAGGAGGGATTTAAACACCGGATACCATGGCTGCGTTGGCCAAAAAGGTACGACCATGATACCCCGTGCCTTGTCTGTTATTATTTTCCTAAGAGTTTTAAGTATGACTGAAAATGGCGGAAATGCATAGAAATCGTAATTTGTCCATGAAACTGTAAACGAGTCTATCGTAAATGCATCTGGGTCTCGGTGCCAAGATATGTATGTGGTACATTTGTTATTTATGCGACTTGCAAACAAATCAATTTTTGGATGACCGAATGCGCGGGTGAGACTGTCAAAAGCCCAATCGGACAGCTCCCATTCTATGTCCGGATGAGTTTTTCGTGATTCGTAATCTGCGATAATATTATCCCTAGATTTTATGTACGAGACAAAGACGAAAAGCTTTTTGCTTTCGCACCAGTTCCAAATATCACGAGTTATTTTTGTGAGATGAGGGTATTGTATACCCCCCATTTTATTTATATATGCTACTGCTGTTGAATTGTCAACGCGTAGTAATATTTGGCAATTAAAAAGGTTTTTAGCAAAAACTTTTAAGGCAATAAATGCGGCAAGCAGTTCTAAATAATTTATGTGTCGTTCTCGTTCGGTGTTCGACCACTGTCCGCTCGCAGACCTTCCTTCACAGGCAGCCCCCCACCCCGTAGTTGAGGCGTCAGAAAATATCTCAACTTGGTAAACATCAACCTTTATTCGATGGACAGAATGTTCTATTTTATTTAACCACCAGTCAAAGTCGGGTTGTAGTGATTCTGGTAAAATCATAGATTTGTTATAATCATCATGACCTTTCAAGTTGAGATATTTACATCTTTCCATTTCTTTAGTGTGCAGCCATCCGTATTCGATCGCTGGACAAGAAGAAACTAATAAGCCTAACAACTGAGCAAAACTCCTAATTTTACAACGCTTTAATTTTGAAAACATGACAAGTTGTGCTTTTATTCGTAACCTTTTATCTGTTGGTAAACTAATCTGAAACTCGTGTGAATCTATAATCATACCTAAGAATCTACATTTGGTCGAAGGAAAAAGTGTGCTTTTTTCTACATTAATAATAAAACCAAGTGAAGTTAGTAATCTTTTAGTTAGGTCTATGTTAGTAAGGCATTCCAGATGGGAATATCCAAACAATAACCAATCGTCTAAATAAACCGTGGACAGGAGGCCTGCGGAGCGCAATAATTTAGCTATAGGTTTACATATTTTTGTGAAAACATATGGGGCTGTACTTAACCCAAATGGCAAAACATTAAATTCGAATAATTTACCCTCAAAAAAGAATCTTACATATTTTCGAGATTCTTTATGCAGATTAATTAAGAAATATGCGTCCTTGAGGTCAATTGACGCCATATGACAATTATACGTTACAATTTTTAATGCCGTTCTTAAATCCTCTAACTTAAAATGATCTGTTTTAACGAATTTGTTAAGGTTTTTTAAGTTCAAAATAAAGCGCATCTTGCCATTTGGTTTGGGTACCAAGAAAATACTTGAGACAAATTGATTTTCACATGGAGAACATTCTGATATTGCGCCTATTTTGAGTAAGTTATTAATCGCTTCTAAATAATGCGGTCTTTCATTAGCCGAGTAAGTTGGTCTAGCAGGGAGTGTATGTTGTACAACGGGTGTTGTAAATGGTATTTTATAACCTCTTATCCAAGATAGTATAGTCTGATCGTTCGTAATTGCAGCCCATTGTTTAAAGAATTTAGATAAGCGGCCTGCGTACTTAACTGTCTCTAAAAGCGGCGACGGGGATACGTCGCCTGATGGCTCCGCGATGACGTCTTCAATGAGTGCGCGTGCGGTGGCATGTACTGCGTCTGCGGCGGGGGATACTGCGCGCGCGACGCGGCAGGCTCGCGGCTCCTCGGCGCTGGCGCCGGCCCCGCGGGCGGCCTGCGCGCCTGGGGGGGAGCCCTGCGGTTTAAAGTTCTCGATGCTTGTCCTTTATAGTAAGCATTCGCAGTTTTGCTGCTAGATTCGGCTTTCAGTTCGATTCCTGATTTGTTTACAGCCTTTGCTGACTTTAATGTCTCTGCTAAATTTTCACCGAACAGAAACGTGTCTATCTTGGTATTTTTAAGGTGTTCCTTCATGTCATTTTTGAGGGCAAATAAAATGAAATTCCTACGCGTGATGGAATCTGCGTGTTGTAAATCACATAAAATTCTGCTTACATCCATTAATTTTTGCAGGACGTCATTGGTTATCGTTTTCGAATTTAATTGGGAATTTATGATATCGGCCAAACAAGCAATTGCGCTAGACATTTGTTTCTGTTTGCTTTCTATGCCTTTATCGCGTTTAACTGCGGTATCAGCAATTGCCGCCTTAATTTCCAGATTTATCTTAGGGGCATCTAGTTGGGTACAATTTTTAGGTAATAGATATTTTGATATCAAATGTTTACGATTTTCCTTATTCAGCCCGACTTTAGCTATGTGTAATAAACGATTTGCAACTTCGTTGCGTATTTCAGGCCCGCATTTATCGGTGTTTGTAGGATCATCGCCTAAGATGTCTAGAATCTCCGTATCCAGGTCAGGAATATTAACATCATGAGCAATAGGCTCTTCCAGGTGTACATCCGTGGAAGTACTAGGGCCTGGCTGAGGTTCACAGGTTTTGTGTGACTCCTGAGCTGTTTCATCTTCAGGTGGCCATTCTAATAACCAATCATCTGGTCGCAGAGCGGGGGTGTCTGAAAATTATCATAGATATGATAATTTTTTAAAACGTAAGTTAAATAACTTACTTGAAAACATTAAAAAGTGGACTTAAATAAGTCCATGATTAATTTTTAAGATCGTAATATTTTATCTTTGTACAAAGCATTGAAATTTCAGCTTAGTAGGTAAATAATTATTATTTTTAGAATAGACATAGGTAGTCATAATGATTATTAGGTTAGGTTACAATCCCCAGCGGAAGGAACGCCAACCGTATTTTAAATGCGTTGAAACAGCCCCAGTGACTGTTCAGGTTGCATTAAAGTAACTTAAATACGTAGATACGTAAACAAGGCGATAAGAAAATAGTTATCACTTTAAAACGAGTAAGTGGGTAAATACCTGCTCCAATATCCTCATCGTGTAGAACAACAGCTTCTTCTAAGTCTGATACACTTTCTGAAGCACTAAATTGTCTATCATGAATTTTGCGCTCTAATTTTCTAATTTTATTTTTGTAATGGTTTATGTCTTCTTCACGAGACCTAGAATTCTTACGTTTCGGCATTTTTATAACAAACTGTGCGAAGACGCGAAATAGATGTTGAGTGGTTCAGCACTAAAATGCGAATGATTGGCGACATCGTCTGAGAGCGGAACTGGACGAAGTACCCACATGTATAAAAAATACAAATTAAATAAAAAATTGTGGGTATGTCAAATTGAATTGCCATAGATAAAGAAAAATTTAATATTGTATATATATTTTTTTTTCTCAACTAAGTGCATGAGTGGTGGCAACTAGCGTAACTACATGTGTAAATTACTAATCTCGAGGAGGAGGCGCGAGTATAATTCTTTAGATACGCACCTGTTATAGTCACGAATCAAATTTCGATCAAGATACAACCTGATACTGACCTGCAAATTGCAAAAAACGTAATAAAATTTGAATTTCGTGGTCTACCACTGCGCATTCACCTTATGTTCCTGTATTTCATCATCATCATCATCATCAGCCGGAAGACGTCCACTGCTGAACAAAGGCCTCCCCCTTAGACCACCACGCCAAACGACAATCCGCCACTTACATCCATCGGTTGCCCGCGACTCTCACGATGTCGTCGGTCCACCTAGTGGGAGGCCTGCCTACGCTACGTCTTCCGGTTCGTGGTCGCCACTCAAGAAATTTTCTTCCCAATCGGGTATCAGTTCTACGAGCGATGTGGCCTGCCCATTGCCACTTCAACTTCCTGTATTTGCTGTGTTACAATTACTGTAGTTTTTTTTTTCACCTGTATGATACAAACAATATACCATCGACACAGTATCGCATTTTGAGCATGACGAGAGTAGCAGGCTACCGAAGTACCTACCGTGGCCGGCGATTGTCATAAAGTACCATTGGAACAGCGGTACACGGCGCAGTAGCTCGCTATTAGCATGAGAAATTACAAGGTGCATGATACAATATGCGCGGGCGCCTGTACTGTCCGCAAAACAAAAGGCCAGTTCCTGTAATTGAAAACGTTCAATGGCCTCGATTCTGTTGTTCACAAACTAAATTAAAGTTCAGTGCATCTTTTTCTTTCTATTTCATTACGAAAAGGACAGAAGATAAATATTAGTTTAGTCCTGTCAAATTAGATACAAAAGTACTCTGTGAATTAGATAATTCATATACAAGTTTAGACATGATTGAAAATATGGCTTCTAAAAACACGTCAATTTACGTCAAGCGCTCTGGCCCCGATTCTGTTGATCACAAACTAAACTAAATTTAAGTTCAGTGCATCTTTTTCTTTCTATTTCATTACGAAAAGGACAAAAAATAAAATATTAGTTTAGTCCTGTCAAAGTAGATAATCCATAGACAAGTTAGACGAGATTAAAATATTGGCTACTAAAAATACGTCAATTTACGTCAGGCGCTGACTAATTTGACAGGACTAAACTAATATTTATCTTCTGTCCTTTTCATATTGAAATAGAAAGAAAAAGATGTACTGAACTTAAATTTAGTTTAGTTTGTGAACAACAGAATCGGGGCCAATGTCTAGTCGCAATCTCTATTCTATTATATTTTTGTTTATGGGAAATAAAATCTCATCTCAGCGACAAACAATGTCAAAAATGAAGGGAAATTTGAAGTATTTTTGACAGATGGAGACTGAGATTAGAAATCGAACGTTCTATATTACGCCAGGAACCTCAGCTTGGTTGATGAGGATTTTGAATTAGAGGAAGGTCGGGGAGAATAATTTCGGTAGGGTATTGATTGGCATTAAAAGGACTGTATGATCAGTTTTTTCTTTAAAATGAGAAAGCTAAGGGTATACAAAAAAAAAATTAAACCTCCAAAACTTTTTGGCAAGTGGGTAAAAGCTTGCAAAGTTACTAATTTACAAAGTGTTATTGGATTTTTCCACTAAGAAATTTTTAGTAACAGCACGGAGTTTGAAATACCTACTCCCGTAACTCGGAGAGCACGTTAAGCCGTTGGTATGGCGCCTGATCTCTCTCCGGTTGTGTCGGGTTGCCGTCCCATAGGACCATGAGAGTGAGGGAATAGAAAGTGCACATGTGTCTGCGCACACACTTGTGCACTATATTATCTCCCGCGCCGAAAGATCCGATGGGAGTGGTCGCCATGGTCGAAATTCGGTTTGGAGGACTATAATAGCCTCCCCGATCGATTTCGGTCACGGTGGCCAATCTCAACGGAGATTAGCCAGGTACGCAGGAGATATTATAGTGCACAAGTGTGCGCGCAGACACAAGTGCACTCCCTCTTCCCTCACTCTCACAGTCCGATGGGACGGCAATCCGACACGACCGGAGAGAGATCAGGCGCAAGACCAACGGCTTAACGTGGTCTCCGAGACACGGGAGTAGAATGGGAGTAGGTATTTCAAATTCCTATTTGGAGGACTATGATGATGATGATGATGATGGCACTCCCTTTTCCGCACTTTGACTCCCATTTGGTCCGTTGTGCGTGGGGATACTGGCTAACAGAGCCAGTCTAGCTCCGCCCAAAAGCACAGTAGCTTCCTGGGAGCTTCACAAGCTTCGCGGAGCGACCTCATTCTTCCGAGGATTTCTGCACGTTGAGAAGCCACAGCCTCACATTCCAGGATGACGTGGGCGGCTGATTTGATTTGTGCTGTTTATAGGACTATTACTATTATTATAATATCTTTCCCGATACACATTAAGAACACTTTTCTATTTGTATCGACCACCCATAATGCAAGCTTGTCCTAACTCTAACCAGCGCGCTTTAACTCCGGATATGCTGTCCTTACAGTCCATAGGGAAGGGCCGCACAACAGAGAGTTACGGGCAGAACGCATTCGACAATTAAAAGCAAAGAGCCACCCGCAGACACGGCCCGCGGGACACTCATGATGGATAGCGCGGAAGACAACCAGCATTTGTGCTTGTTATGTAGCTGTGTGTAAAAATGTGAGCGAAATTACTAACGGGAAGTCTCGGAACTATAGATGCAGTAATTATTCCAATAAAGATCTATTCTATTCTATTTTTATTTTGTCGCTGTACGGAGGTACTTAATTGTTTAAGAAATAGACGTACAGCTGTCAAAGAATGACAGCTGTACGTCATGCATACGTCGTATAGGGGTTGGTCAATTTGCTAAGCAATGAATTGCCCTTTTTTATGGATGGGAAATCATCAAATGACCCCTCCCGCTCTGGGTGGAACAGAAGGGAGTGTCAGAATCTTACTGATTAAAACCCACCCGTGTTCCTTCCTTAGCCCTTTATGTTCCGGGGCAGCGGTAACCCTTTCGGACAATCTCGCTGATGGCAATGAATTGCCCTGACTTTACAGAGTGTACCTAAATGAACGTGAAAGTAAATAGGAGTCAAAAACGGTCAAATTCAGTCATTTACAGTCCTTTCACCGTTAATTTATCCTCTGATTTTGCATCACTGTTAAAGTCCCAGTGATCTTCCTACTATCCTACTAATATTATAAATGCGAAAGTTTGTGAGGATGGATGGATGGATGTTTGTTCCTCTTTCACGCAAAAACTACTGAACGGATTTTGATGAAACTTTACAGTAATATAGTTTATACATCAGAATAACACATAGGATACTTTTTATCCCGATATTCCCACGGGATAAAAACTTACGCGGGTGAAACCGCGGGGCGCAGCTAGTCTGTTATAATAACGTCCCTGTTGGTTTGCAGCCTCTGTCAAAATCACAGTTATCCTTATTTTCGTTACAAAATGTTAGCTGTTGGGTTACTGGTGTCAGAGGTAAAATAACTACGAAAAAACTGAACATATTTCATGGTAGCCTTCGAGGCGAGGAGCTCAGCCAGGGAAGTAGGTAATCATCATAGACCTATTTTGCCGCCAAACAGCGTTGCAGTGTTCAGCAGGGTAATTGCGTAACACACTATCAGTAGCAATGGGTTTCATTTTGACAGTTCAACAACATTCATTGCGTTATTTACGTGGTTGAGCAGACACACTTTTTGAACGTAAATGGAGCAATGGATTAGCAATAAGCTTCAAAATGATTCAAATTGGGAGTAATAGTGTGTTACGCAATCAGGATGCTGATTTGAAGAGGGTATAGACGCCAATGTGTAAACATTGTTTAAAAGAGTAACCGTAGAGATTTTTGCCGGCTCTTCTTCACAGGAAATGACCAATTGGAACCGTGCAAGCTTCTGACGTTTCATGTGAAATCAAATATTTTGAATTTGGATTCAGTTGAGTAGGTAGGTACTACAGGCACTTGCGCCATATCAGCTTTGTCTCTGGGATGACATCGCAGGTCTCAGATCGACAAGTCCTTCTTAGCGAAAGCCTTGTGACTCGTTTGTGTGAGATTGATGCGCACCAGGTATTGTATCAGTAGGCCAATTCTGCTAATTTAAAACGTTAAAAATCTAGTCGCAGTCTCATCTCGGCGACAAACAAATGTCAAAAACTTGTCAAAATGTAGGGAAATTTGAAGTATTTTTGACAGATTGAGACTGAGATCAGACTGTGAACGTTCTTAAAAATTACGAGAATTGCCCCTCTGATGTATGTCCCTATGAGCCTATGTAATTTAATCGGCACAAAGCAAACTTGGTAACTTTTTGCCTTCGTACGCGTGAGTGGCTATATCGAACGCAAGACCACGCAAGTTTCCACGTTTCTTTTTTTCAAATAATTATTTAGCCACTACGTAAAATAAATAATAAAAAACCTCTCGTAAAACAGACCGCTTTCCTGTAATTGGTTGTAATTTCCGAAGAAATTTGAAACGACCAATCAGCGTCGAGCAAGTTAGTTTTTACGGTAATCAAGGGTGCATGTTTATACCAACATAATTATGTATTTATTTAATGCGTTTGTTTTATAAGGTTTTAAACTTTAGTGAGTTGTGTTATGGTATTTTATTACCTACGTGATTTATTTGGGTTTTTGCAGCACAGTCGCCATTTTGTTAAACTTTTTCAAATAATCGATGTAGCTGTTGCATGTTGCTTATCTTTGTATATCTTTTGCAAAACTTGCCATGTTAAATTATTTTTTAACTTATGAACCATTTGCAATTTTTCGTTATAAGCAAACACCTGCTTATCTTATTTATCTTACGTGAAGATATTACCGGGAGTGTTCTGATTAGGGATTCATTAAACAATAAATTAAAATGTGATGAAGTAGCGCATTTTAATATCATTATAAATGGTTAGCTTGTACTTATCTTTGCGGATTGTTAATTATTACATAATGTAGGTAGGTACTTAAATTCTTACAAACACGATAAGTAGTTATTTGTAAAAATTTATAGGTAGATACTTATTTTAGTCTGTAACACATATTTGCTTAGGTACTTCCTTGTCTACCTATTAATTTCAGAACTATGTACAGCGGCCAGCTCATCAAGCTACCCCAATCTGTCAAATTTTCCCAATTGAATATGAACCTTATACCTTTGTAGTAAAGTTGAAAATCTATCAAAGAAATTTGACAGATTGGGTTAGCTTGATACGCTGGCCTCTGTACTTGGGTAGGTCGAATTAAGTAGATGAGGGCCTGAATTGGCCTGCAGTGCGGCCGACGAGAGAATGCGTTCTTGGACACCTGCCAGTTTCATCCAAACGAATACGTGTTTTGAGAATTTGATCTAAGTATATTAGCTACAAGAATTGTGGCATTGGCAGGTGTAAGGAACGCATTCTCTCGACGGCCGAACTGTATGTGCTAGTGAAACACAGATAGTACAATCCACGAAGACGCGCCCCACTCTTCTTCCGAATCGTTAGAATTCTATTAGTGTTTTAGTTCTTTCGATACACACTAATTGCCCACTAATAATAATTAGTGTGTTTTTACAAAACTAAAACACTAGCGGAATGTTGCACACTTGTGCTGTAAGCATTAGGAAAAAGAGTGGGGGGCGTCTTCGTGGATTACACTATCTGTAGGCGCCTTAACAAAATAGTCACATTATTCACGATAAGGGTCCACGCGGATATCGAGCCCGCGCCCCTAGCGCAAGAAGCACCTAGCTTCTTGCGCTAGGGGCGCGGGCATGTTAGATGGCTACACTGGCCCCGATTCCGTTGTTCACAAACTAAACTAAATTTAAGTTCAGTGCATCTTTTTCTTTCTATTTCATTAAGAAAAGGACAGAAGATAACTATTAGTTTAGCCCTTTCAAATTAGTCGGCGCCTGATGTAAATTGACGTATTTTTGGTAGCCAATTTTTTAATCACGTCTAAACTTGTCTATGGATTATCTAATTTGACAGGACTAAAATAATATTTATCTTCTGTCTTTTTCATATTGAAACAGAAAGAAAAAGATGCACTGAACTTAAATTTAGTTTAGTTTGTGAACAACAGAATCGGGGCCATTGAAAGAAAAAAGAAAGAAAGAAAAAGTTTATTTGGACACATTGGTCCACGCGGATATCGAGCCCGCGACCCTAGCGCAAGAAGCACCTAGCTTCTTGCGCTAGGGGCGCGGGCATGTCGCATGGCCATACTACCTACATAAATTTAACAAAAGAGTCTTTACCGACTTCACAAAAAGGAGGAGGTACTACTATGTTCGTATGATTGTGATTTTTTTTGTATGTTTGTTCATCGAATACTCCGCCAATTGTCGACGGATTTTCAAAATTCTTTTTTTGTTTGAAAGCGTATGCTCCCGAGGTGGTCCCATGGTCACCAAATCGGAATCTGATGAGAGAATCCCATGGAAATCGAGGGAAACCCTCAAATTTTGTAGGCACACCTATAGCGATTTGGGTATTTTTCATAGTAATTCGTGCATTTGCTCTCAGAAAGCACCATTCGGTGAAGTGGAACTGATGATGAAGACCACAGATGGCCATCGGAACTACTCAATAATCAATATTTCACGGTTTGCTATTCGATTAGGTACTTTAATGTGGTTGCTAAGCACAATGCGTATCGTGAAGTGGAGCTGATAGTGACTTCTCAATCAGCTCCAGTTCTCCTGGTTCTTACAAGGAGAACTCCTCAACAATTAACGTCCCTGCATCGGGAAAAGCAATATTTTGTAAAAGGTGATGAGCATTAGGCTATTGTAACTTAGATAAGTTACAAACTAGCCCACTAAAAAGTGAAAAATAAAAAAGTTTTTTACAAAAAAAACTACTGACTTCCAAAAAACACTAGGTACAAAGTGAAAAATAACTTTAATTTCGGAAGTCGTTGTCAATAAAAGAAAATGCGGAACCAACGACACCGACTTCCGAAATTAAAGTTATTTTTCACTTTGTAGTGTTTTTTGGAAGTCGGTAGTTTTTTTTTGTAAAAAAGTTTTTTATTTAGACTTTAAAAAACACAACTCTAACAACAAAACCTCGCACATTTTGATGATAATTAGGTAAGTGGGTACCTTTGCTGCAATTTGGGTACCTTTGCCATCTTTGCTCCAGTTTCCTCGACGGAATTCAGTTGCAAAAGTCAATAATGAACTTGTACCGTATTTTGCTAGTAGGGTCGATAAAAACTTGACATCTTTAAAGTCCAATGATGGCAAAACAGACCAACGTTAAAGTGTGAAACAACGTCATAAAAACAATTTATTAATACATAACATATAGATACGAACTTAATTACTTGTTAGTTAATTATTTCTACAGCTACCTTAACGCAATTAACCTTTTCAAAGTATAGATAGCATGTCAACCATTAGTTTTTAATTAACATTAAAAATGTTATTATATCGTAAGTAGATAAAATGTTATTATTATCTACTTACGAATTAAATCAAGATAACACTTGTTTTTTATTGGTTTCTGTGTCAATCATACCTACGTAGGTAAATTATAAATTATATTTATTTAGCCTTTGTTAAAAAAAAAAAAACACTTAAAAATAAATTATGTTTTAAAACAAAGTACTTAGTTGAGTTCTTTAAGAACTCAACTACTTTGTTTTAAAACATAATTTCTTTATTTCTGACTACTTACTCTCAGAAGAAAGACTGAAACAATCTCAGAGGTCTTTTTTAAAGTCCATAATCTTGGTCAGGCCATATGAAGACCATGTAGATTAGTGTTTCAGTTGACCTGTTCAGTCAGTGCACGCATTTGTCAGTAATCGTGTAGCTCAACTGAGATCGTAGGGAGCTCAACGACTCGATAAATAATACCAAAGAAAGGACATTGATAGTACATACCTATTTACTTACCTACTCTTGTCTCAGGACCGAAATGTTTCAAGAGTTATTTTTTCTTGTTGTATCTTTGGCATTTCCTTTCAATTTAAATGTATAAGACCATGACAAGATGACAATGCGCAGTTTCCATTAGCCTATTAAAACCTACACTGATAACTACAATATTACTCCATCACTGAAATTCATCGCCCCCCAAATTTTTTGAAAAACATTGCTGAAATGCCGATACACAACAAACTACGTTCGAAATAACTCGCTAATGTATTATTCATGTACATATTTATTTCTATTTAATACCCGTGTGTTGGAAGTTTTAGTAAAAAGTTGGCGGGATAATAGCGGGGCGTGGCCGAGCGCCTACTGGCGTGCGCGGCCGTAAATCGAACGCGCCCGTTCCAATTTTATAATTATGTTCTAAAAACTAAATTGTATGGGTTTTTTGGTGGGTGTATGCAAGAGCAACTCTACTTGGTTCATCATGGTTATTAGGACTGCGGTGGTTTCTGTCGGAGGTTTCGACTGGAATGGGTGATACAGGAAACGATTTTCACACAGCTCTGTGTTTCTCGTTTACTCGTTGTCTCATCTCTGCAACAAAAAAATATCAAAAACTTGTCAAAAATGTAGGAAAATTAGAGATATTTTTGACAGATTGACTACAATTTTTGACATTGATTGTCACTGATATGAGATTGCGACTAGATTTAGAACGTTTTAAATTACGGGAATTGGCCTTCTGACAGTGCACGTGCTTAAAATTACAAAAATTGCCCCTCAGATGACATTATAGCTCATTTCAAGCAAAGAGAATGTAAACACATTTCAAGCTTACGTTCTTCACCTAAGTTTTCTTGGAAGGAAAAATGAAAAGGAGAATGAAATGTCGCTATTAAGTAGTTAAAATGTTCTCAGTCTAGAAAAAAAGTGTTTACATGAAAATTCTCTCACAATACAGTATTCCCATAATAATTACAGAACGAGCTACGCACTCGATTATACGTCGATAAATTCTACATTTTACAACAACGATAAAATCCGGTATAAGTATGTTGCGCGGGTGAACGCAGCATGGGGTCGAGTGTACCTACAACCGATTACCTGGCCCTACAGTCTCATTAATCCTTGCTATTCTAAGGAATTCAATTGCATCTTTTTAACGATTAAAATAATATTAGTAGCTCTCATTTAAGATATCCGAACGCTTTCCAAAGACAATTTTTATTGTTAATAAATAAAAACTTTAATTATTCTAGCTAGTCTATTGCCACAGATGAACCTAGAAAAAGTTCCAAGTCTTTGTTGCATTTATTTAGTTAAAGGAAAGTAAAATAAAAGTTTCATTTCTTTATTTGAAAAAGTTAGGCCATTATTAAAATGTTTTTTAAACCATTTACATTCTCAATAAAAAATCAACGTTACCATGGTTTATTAGGGTATCTTTTAATATCAGAATAATACTTGCTATCTCCATTTTCCGTTCGCATGTGCTGCAGCAGTGTAATTATTACAAAACCGGCGATTAAGCCCTTAACATAATAATAGTGTGCACTTTTTTAATTACGGCAACACTGAGTTCTGTTTTTGAATTTGAAATTCGAATTGGATAGTGCGAGTTCCCTACTCCGGGTAGGTACCTGACGTATTTTTGTGTTCAATAATTACTGTTTTTAGAGTAAACTTTTTAAATCTATAGATGATATTATAATAAATAAAATAATTGCTATAATTTAGGGATGGCAGAAACAGTTTCAGCTGCTTCATAATTATAAGTTACCTAGATCTAACGTACCCCTGCCTTTGTCTACAGTTTACCGGTGCAGTTTTCCAAATTAGTAAGTATCTACTTTTTGAGGCCCATTAGAGTGAGGCCACACGGGCGTTGGCGTTGCTGCGTGCATAGCGTTTACGTCGTTGCACCGCTATAATTTCAACCCACCGAGTGCAGACGGACAATGCGGTAATGCAACGGAATGCCGCTTACTACGACGTCGCAGCGTCTCGTTGTTGGGTGTGTCAGCTTTATTTAGTACAAGCAAGAAGCAACACTGCGCTGCGATACGATTCCGCTCCGATAGAGCGAGGCCACACGGGCAATGCTAATGCGTTGCTTCGTCGCAGCGCAGTAAATAAATAATATAATAAAAGTATTTACTTAACTTAAAAAGGTACAGATACAGATTGGCCCCGATTCTGTTGTTCACAAACTAAACTAAATTTAAGTTCAGTGCGTCTTTTTCTTTCTATTTCATTAGGAAAAGGACAGAAGATAAAATATTAGTTTAGTCCTGTCAAATTAGATAATCCATAGACAAGTTAGACGAGATTTAAAAAATGGCTACTAAAAATACGTCAATTTACGTCAGGCGCGGACTAATTTGACAGGACTAAACTAATATTTATCTTCTGTCCTTTTCCTAATGAAATAGAAAGAAAAAGATGCAATGAACTTAAATTTAATTTAGTTTGTGAACAACAGAATCGGGGCCATTGTCACTTAATTTAAGCTTGCGAAATGCCTGGTACAATGTCACAGATTACTAAATAGTTACTTCGACAATGTGCTGGTGAGTGCTACACGAGCGCTGCGATGACGTCACCGCTCAGGCTTTGCAGCACCGACTCAACGCATGGGCAACGCCCGTGTGGAATCGGCCATAGTCGATATCACACTGCAACATCCTTGCCCGCTTCGTTTCTCTGGTCTTCTTGTCCGTTGAGCGTCATTGCACGTTATCGCAACGCACCGTGTGGGTGTGGCATGTCACTGTGATTTGTATCATTTGTATGTAGGATTGTAGGATGACGCAGCGACACCGCTCAGGCGTCGCAACGCACCTTCAACGCATCGTGTGGCTTCGCTCGTTGTATAGTCATTGCTTCGCTCTTAGTGCCAGTCCACACGGCGCGTTGCGTCGTCGCAACGCATGAATTTTAACGCATTGCCGGCCACACGGGCGCTGTGTCAACGCAGTGGTGCTAGGACGCAGTCGCAGGTAATTACACCCCTCCCGCTTCGTCTCCTGGGCTGCTGTCCGTCGTGTGTGCGTTGCGACGACGCAGCGCACCGTGTGTACACTATGGCTATTTGTATGTAAAACAACGCAACGGTAGCGCTGCGTCGACGCAACGCTGATGCAACGCGCCGTGTGGACTGGCTCTTATGAGTCACCAGCGCCGCTACTGAGCGCGAAGTAAAGTGAAGTCTGAAGTGAATGAATGTATTTAAGATTTACATTAACTTAATAATAAAACTTTTGTCATTGATCTTGATGTAAAAAATAACAATGTTAACGTACTTTCGTTGCTGTTCGTACACACGGCTACACATCAAGGTATACATAACCAATATAAGCTGACTTCTGATTGTACGAAAAACCTATACAATGCGAGGTCAGCTAAAACTGGAAATGTATAGCTTGATGTGTAGCCGTGTGTACGTCTGTAGAAAGTTTCCTTAAAAAAAGCAGAATACCGTCTAGTAGGTCGTAGTACGATTAATTAATGTATTTGACGATTAAATAGTCTGTAATCTCCGGAGGGTTAGGCAAAGGAGTGCATTTTTATGGCCTATAAGTACAGAGGCCAGCACATCAAGCTACCCTTTCTTTGATAGATTTTCAAGTTTAATGCAAAGGAATAAGGTTCATATTCAATTGGGAAAATTTGTCACATTGGGGTAGCTTGATGTGCTGGCCTCTGTACTTAGTAGGTTTTTCGCCAGTTATGTATAAGTCCCATGCAAAAGGTAGCAAGTCTATTGTTATAAACTAGGCCCAAATAAATTCCAGATGGAAAAACCAAATAAAACTTCCGGAACTGGGACCTCATGCTCAGCAGTTGCACAAGCGACCACTAGAACCAACGAGAGTGGCAGTAAACAGTCGTTATATTATAATAATAACATCCATCCTCAAAAGGTCAAGTGCCTAGTTTCGATCATTTTAATAATAAATGTATTTTTAATTTATGGCGGCAAACCGACAATTATTACCTCCTCGCACTGCAATTATATTGTAACGACATTTGCAATTATGATCGAGTCGACACATCGTAAATAATAAGTAATCACTAAGAATAAAGACGTATTGAATGAAGGTGCATCTGTTGGGTCGAAGTTAATATTACTTACTGCATTAAATTAAATGTTGAAAACAATATTACACCTGTTATTTCCTGAAGGGATAAAAAGGTACGTTTTGAACGCCCTCACTTCGCCAGTTAGCCCAAGTTCACACGGCGTTTTTCCCGCGGCGATTTTTTCCGTGCACTGGATTTGCAACGCACTGCAACTCCAGCAGTGTTTTTTCGACGTGCTGGAATGCGGTCTGTTGGATTATCAATGTTCGGCTCAACACCGAGAGTTGAAAATCCAATGCCCATTAAAATCCCACCGCGATATTTTTACATCCGTGCGTACGTGGGTTTAGAGCACCCTTACTTCGGCAGTTATGTTTCAGACCCACGTGGCAACAAGGAGTGAACCTATTTGTAGAATCTCTTACCACTACACTGGCTCATCACCACACCATGACCATCTATTACATATCGAGACCCCTTCGTGGCTCGAGAATGACAGTCGTTACGGGTCGTCAGATCTTACCCAGGGGTATCGTGTTACCCAGTAACTGGTTGTGGAGGTTAGATAGGCAGTCGCTCCATGTAAAATACTGGTATTCAGCTGCATCCGGTTAGACTGGAATCCGGGGGCACGCCGCAGTTATAGCGGGGGTGAGACCCGTCATGGAGGCGTGGATCGGGAGGCGACATGGCGCCCTCAGCTTCCTGCTTCATTGCTTTGGGAAGTACCTCTGTCGTATAGGTCGGGATCAGATACCTACTGGTGTGTTTCCACTGTGTGAGGATACGGCGCAGCAGACGTTGGAGGAGTGCCTAGCATGGGCAGAGCTGCGCCGTGACCTCATCGCGGCAATAGGCGGGAGCGATCTCTCGCTCCCTGCCATCGTTCAATCGATGGTCAAGACCGGGCGCGCATGGGACGGGGTTGCTTCCTTTTGCGAGGATGTCATGTCTGCAAAGGAGACGCACCGGACATCCGAGAAGGGCGTAAAACTATTTGCGACCTCCATGAGAGGGGCGTCCGTCGTCCGACCAGACAGGCACGAGTTGGCGCCCCAATCGCCGACCTCATCCCGTTTTAAAAAAATATGATTGACGTGTAAAAGTGTTTGTACAAACCTACTTACAGAAATAAAATCATTTATCATTTATCAATGTTCCACTCGAGAGTGGGTGCAGCCATTATGGGAATGACCGCACGGGGAGGTGGGACCCGCTGAGGAACATCGGGTCGAGACCTGTCGGGGGAGCGGTGAATGCGAATCCCGCACCCCCAGCCATAGGTAGAGGTGGAACATCGCGGTGGTTTTAGCCGGTAAGAGTCGGCATGCCCCTCTCTTATCCTCACGATGGAGGAAGTCTATGAGGATTAAAAAAAAAAAAAAGACGAAGCCGAACCCAACACAGTTCGGAAAAAGCTAGGCAGATTGACTGGCTCGTCACCACACCAAGCCTGTCGAGCTCGAGCTGGCACCGCTTCACCTTCAGCCGTTTCCCGCCTTTCGTGGTGACTGTCCCACCACGCAGGCCCAGTGCAGGTTGGTACTCGTAGATGTCACTGACTTAATTAAATAAACAAACTAAACAAAAATTTTAAACATTTCTCCATTATTTTGATTTATTTTAACAAGCGCAAGGAAATCACTGCCCGTTAACTTTAGAGAATCAATTTAAAAGTGCGTTCGTTTTTCGAAATGTCAGCGGAAGTGACATGCGACCCTGCTAATGGGCGATGCGTGCGCGGCAAACGATCCTGCGTTCGGATCGGATGCACGCTGAAATGATTCGCGCTAATCGTTGACTTGACATTTTAAAATGCGAGGGAAAAATATTTTGTCGATTTATTTTTCTGTTTTTTATAGAGTTGGTTTTCAATAATAACATCTTTATTCGAGAGGGCTACTAAGTTTTTTAGTTCGGTTTTTTTGTAAGTCGCTGATAACGAAATTATTTCTCAAAACCTGTAAGAATATGAAATAAAAGCTTTATAATAAAAATACAAGCAACTCAACAGCTACATTTATCTACAATTTAAATAACGAAATATTTTAGCGAAACGTCGTATAATCCCTTCAAAAAGGCCTTATATTCCCGGAGTTGGCATCGCGAAGGTAACTTTAATCAGGTTCGCAGCGGGGTTTCGGCAATAACTGTGTCTTGTGGGTCTCGGACGATGCTTACACTTGATGTACACCTAATGTGTGCTGTACAATATGGTTGTTTCATGTAATTAATATTGCAGTCTCACACCCCTGACTATTCGTGATACCGTGACGTTTTGTCGTATTTAATTTTCAATTTTCTTTTAAGTGTCTTTTGGTTTTTAGTACCTAGCCGTGTGCACTAAAAACCAAAAGACTTACAATAAAATTGAATTTGGCTAAAACTGAGAATAAATAGCTTGATAGAGGTATTTACATCAAACTATTTATTCCCATTTTTAGCTGACCTCGCATTGTATAGGATTTTCATACAATCAGAAGTCAGCTTATACTGGTTTATTATAAGTAGTTTGATGTGTAGTCGTGCGTATCCTATCTACACTAAAAGCTGAAGAGTTTGTCGGTTTTTTTATCGCGCGAATCTCTGGAACTAGGTACCGAACAGATTTAAAAAATATGTTTGCATTTGATAGCCCAATTCTTGAGGAAGGCTATAGGCTATTTAACATCACGCTATGACCCTTAGGAGCCGAGCAAAAAGAAAATAGTTGGGAAGAACGTTAAGCGTAAACGAAGTAATAGAACGGGCAGGCAATGCGATGCGATAGGGTGGGTGGATCGGGGGGACATAAATTTTACGCGGACGAAATCGCGGGCAGAAGTTTTTGTATTATACACACTTTGATTAAGCAAAGTATACACATAAACTTGTTGATCGACTTTTTCGCTAACCGAACGTAGGTCTTCGGGTGCTCTCCTACCCTGCTATACCTACCTTTACATTAAAACCTTTTTAGAAAATGACGCTCGAATTTTCTTCCGGAACAGTTGACATTAGATTTTGCCAATTCATAACATATTCTGTCATTCTGTAGTTAGTCCTGTGAATTATTTCATTTAATAATGTTCTCACCAAAATTGTTAATAAATGTTCCACAAAGATCGTTTAGTATTACCGAAAGGAGTATCTGTTGCCTGCCGCAGATATTGTTGCAAAAGAAAATTAAATCAAAGGGAATTCCAAGATTTGAACGTAACGGAAAGCAGGGCCAGTCTCAATATTTTCGGGATATGAGTACAAAGATTCCGGCTAGGGGTTTTGAAAGGTTTGTTGTATCGTGTTAATCTGTTATCTATCACGAAAAAAAAAACCGACTTCCTAAAAATACACTACAAACTGAAAAATAACTAATTTCGGAAGTCAGTCTCGTTGGGTTCGCATTTTCGTTGTTTGTCACCTACTTCCGAAATTAAAATTATTTTTCACTGTCTTTTTTGGAAGTCGGTTGTTTTTTTTTTTTTTGTAAAAAAGTTATTTTTCAAAGCGACGCTCGTTTGGCAGGCAGAACATTCACTGAGAGAAAGCCTCCCAGAGAGTGTTTTGCTCGACAAACGAGCGTCGTGTGCTTCAGCAAGTGACTGGTCAGTCATTCTACTAGTCATACTCACTCGCTCATATCCTAGCAACAAAACTGTCCGAACTACACACTCGCTGCTCATTGCTCGCCAACTCGTTTATAGTTGCTATCTTTACTCGCTTCTCGCTAATCGTCGGCGGTGAGACAAGCGTCTTAAGTAGGTAAAGTAGGTATTCAAATTAAGTTGAGAATCAGCAACTTGCGAAATGAATGACATTATTTAGGTAGACACCTTAGACAGTCCAAAAAAGCTTGCCATGGCAAACTCAACAAGCATATCTTTGCTAGAGTTTAGTTTGTTAGCCCAGCAGGTCAAGCAAAGTTATATTTAATTTTTTTTTAAATTTAATTTCGGATGAGAAATAACCTGTCGAAATTATATTAGTTTTCACATATTTTAGGTGATGATCTACCTGTAAAATTTTATTTTTATTTTAACTTTTTTTTTGCAACATCTGGCAGTGTGTATATTTTGTTCCACAGTACTTTTATACCAGCCAAGCTCTAGACGTGAAGACATGTAATTGGCTGTCAGATTATCTTACTGTTATTTATTACTATTGTATTTAGCTGTAAGTCTTCCAAAGTCCATAAATAAATAAATAATGATACAGATTTTTAAAATTATTTTTAACCTATATTGTCCTACTGCAGGGAAGTGCCAGTTCTCCTTTCCAGACCTCTCTGTCTTGAGCTAGTGTGGACTAATCCTGTCTGTAGGCGTCAAGCTTGTCCCGCCGTAATAGTTCAGAAAATGTTTCACTTATTCTATTTTTTTTTGTATTTCAGCCCATGTCGCATGTACTCCAGCGGCCTAGGACTGGGCCGCCAGGATGAGGTAGACTGGCGTGACGTCATCACAGAGGCGGAACAGATCGTCGGCTATCCAACCTCCTTCCTAAACCTTCGCTGGCTGTTCAACGATGAAATCGCCATCACTGCCATACATCTGAGGAAGCTGGTCAGTTCCAACTAACTATCGTGTCTGTATAACTACGCACACACGGCTACAAGTCAATATATACATTTCCAGTTTTAGCTGACCTCTCATTGGATAGGTTTTTCGTACAATCAGAAGTCGGCTTATACTGGTTATGTATAGCTTGATGTGCAGCCGTGCGTACGATGCGCATAGCCTGGTGACCTGTACCAGTTTTTTTTTCAAATATCTACGTCATTCACCAGTCTCTTACAATGGTGAAATATAGTCCACTAATAAACATGGTTAGTTTTTAACCGACTTCAAATAAGGAGGAGGTTCTCAACTCGGTTGTATTTTTTATTTTATTTTTTTTTATGTTTGTTACCTCATTAAAGTAGCCAACCGTAAAATAAATTACATTTCATTTGATTTGAAAGCCTTGGTAAATATGCAACTTAGGGCAAAATAGGACTCGATGGACTTAGGGCGGGTTGTTTCACGTCTACTTTACGCACGAGTGGGTATTCGTCAAAAATGGCGTTAACTATCTTCAAACCAAAATAGCATTGTTTCACAAAATTATTGCCTTGAATAAAAGAGAAAATATAAAATCATCAAAATCCATTTCACAGTATCGGGGTACTTCAGTAGGCCAATTCTCATAATTGAAAACGTTCAAAATCTAGTCGCAGTCTCATCTCGGCGACAAACAAATGTCAAAAACTTGCCAAAATGTAGGGAAATTTGACGTATTTTTGACAGATTGAGACTGAGATCAGACTGTGAACGTTCTTAAAAATTACTAGAATTGCCCCTCTGAAATGCCGATAAAATCTTTGTCCTTTCGATCGCTTATATATATCGTTTGTTGGATAAGAGCAAAATACAATGTCATATCCACTTCATCTCAATTTTCTGCAAAGCATAATCCTCAGCCTGACACAAACTTTAACCCTTAAACCTTAGGTTGGCAGCAACCACCCAGTCCTCAAATCAGCCAAGAACCTCCTTGTAGGATCGAAGAGCAACCTTCAATCCGTCGGCCTGATCATCCTGCTGGCTTCCAAAGCCGCTGGCTTCGACTCCTTCGAGTTTAGTAAGGATCACTACGATTCTGGAGTGTTGCACTCACAACGGGCTCTGGCAGAGATAGTAGAGATGAAGAGGACAGGGCACATGATACATAAAGCGATGGTGAACCTTCAGGATAAGAAGGGTTATGGAGACAAGTTCAAGGACCTGCTGTATGGGAATAAGATTGTGTTGTTAACTGGTAAGATATCTATTTGTTTTTTAGCCATAACGCCAGTTCCCGAGTACTGATACGTTAATATCTTGAACTGTTCTGCCAATAATTTGGCAATTAATGACATTGATTTTCATTTAAATTAGAAATTAAGACAATAGAGGCAACCTCTTGCAAAAATGTAAGGAAGGCAAATAATAGATCAAACAAAAGTGTAAAAGAAGTAAATAGTATCAACCTGGTGCATCAAAATATTCAAGGGTTTTTGAACAAAGATTTAGAAGTGGAATTATTCCTGAATTATAACAATATAGATATTCTTTGCATAACAGAACATTGGCTCAAAAGCCACCAATTCATGTTCAATTTTAGCAATCACCAGATTGGTAGTTCGTTCAGCAGAGTAAATGCTATACACGGTGGTTCATTAATTTTAGTAAATAGCCAGCTTAAATTTAAAGACCGAAAGGATATTGTGAACCTCTCTGTTGAGCGGACAATTGAAATAGCTTGTATAGAATTGGAGCAGTTCATTATATTAAGTGTGTACAGACCTCCTTCAGGATTGTATGATTGTTTTGAAAAGGTTATGGATGAAGTTTTGCATAAAATTTGTAATTCGAACAAGTCTATCATCACTTGTGGTGATTTTAATATTAATTTGTTAGATAACTCTGGGTTAAGTTCAAAAATTATAAGTTTGTTTCAGTCATACAATCTTGATAACCAATTTTTGGAGCCCACTAGAATAACTCCCACTAGTGCCACATGCTTAGATAACATCTATACAGATGTTATACCATCCCACAAAGAAATTATTAATTTAATAGACTCGGACCACTGCGGACAATTGATCACTATTCCAAATTTAAACAAAAAGGCTACTAAAAAAGATATCACTGTAAACCCAAAAACTACTAAACGCTTGGAAACATTTAAGACTAAACTTCTTAGTAATTTACCACTTTTGTCATCTAATGTTGTCCTTAATCAACAATATAATGATTTTTTTAATATGTATTGTACGCAATTTGATAACACTTTCACTCCAAAGACATTCTCGGTTAATAGTAATGCTTCTTTCAGTGACTGGGCCACCATTGGTATTCATAAAAGTAGAAAACGACTTTATGAGTTGTATGATGAACGGATTTGTATAAATACTGCTGAATTTAATTTATATGTTAAAAATTACTCAAAATTATTTAAAAAAGTTTGTTGTATGGCCAAGTCACGTTACTTGAGTTCAAAAATTAAAAATAGTAGTAATGTAATTAAAATGACATGGAATGTCATTAATAGCGAAACGGGAAGGTCATGCAACCGAGGTAGTGAGTACAGCCTTGCTATTGATGACAATATAATTAAATCAGATTCTCAAGTCGCCGCGGCCTTTGAAAATTTCTTTGCTGAGATTCCCGTATCGACGACTAAATCCCTCAACTCATCACCCTCCGCTGCAGAGTCTTTACTTAAAGAAAACGTTCCAGTTTGTGATTCTGATTTTTCTTTTCAATATGTCACTTGTAAAGATATTATTAAAACCTTTCACACGTTAAATGTTAAAAAGACCCCGGATCTATGGGGTAATTCTGTGGACGTTGCGAAGACGATTATAAACATTGTTGCACCTACTCTAGCTGTTATTTTTAATATTGTATTGACTGTGGTGAGTTTCCTGATCTTATGAAATACAGTAAAATAATACCTTTGTTTAAATCGGGTAGTACATCAGACCCTACTAATTATAGACCAATTTCAGTGCTACCTACCTTTAGCAAAATTTTTGAAAAACTTATTTTAGATCAAATGCAAAGATTTTTTAATAAACATAAATTACTACATAACAAACAGTTCGGTTTCACAAGGGGTCGTTCGACTACTGATGCCGGTGTTGAACTTTTAGAACATGTTTATAATGCATGGGAGGATAAATGCGATGCTTTGGGCATCTTTTGCGACTTGTCCAAGGCATTCGATTGCGTTTTTCATGAAACATTAATCAGGAAACTGCACCACTACGGAGTCCGGAATGCCGCTTTAGATCTTCTTACTTCATACTTAGGTAATAGGATTCAGAGAGTTGATGTTAACGGGAAAAGATCACCCGGATCAATTGTAACAATGGGGGTCCCCCAGGGGTCAATTCTTGGTCCTTTTTTGTTTCTTATTTATATTAACGACTTGCCTTACCTCATAAAGGATAATCATGATATAGTGTTGTTTGCAGATGACACTTCACTTTTATTTAAACTCAAACGTCAGCAGCTGGTTACTGACAATATAAATAGCGCCCTCGATAAAGTAGTTAACTGGTTTAATGTTAATAACCTACTTCTTAACGGGAAAAAAACTAAATGTATTAAGTTTACCATACCTCACGTTAGACAAGTAAAAACTAGTGTGCTTATAAAGGATGAAGTGTTGAATCCCGAAGATACCACCGTATTCTTGGGCATAACTTTAGATGCCAAGCTTCAATGGGGCCCCCATATAGATAAATTATCAAAAAAGCTTAGCTCCGCAGCATACGCCGTTAGAAAAATTCGTGACTTAACTGATTTAGAGACAGCCCGTTTAGTATACTTTAGTTATTTTCATAGTGTGATGTCGTACGGTATTCTGTTGTGGGGAAATGCCGCCGATATTCAGATAATATTTGTCTTACAAAAAAGGGCAGTTCGTTCAATTTATAAATTAAGTCCCAGACACTCCCTCAGAGACAAATTTAAAGAGATTAATATAATGACTGTGCCTTCTCAGTATATTTATGAAAATCTTTTGTACGCACATAAAAATATTAATCTGTTTAAAAAATACAGTGATATCCATAATATAAATACTAGGAACAAACACAAATTCGTTGTTCCTACAACCAGGCTTAAGAAAATAAGTGGCTCGTTTAGATGCCAATGTATACGTTTTTATAATAAACTTCCTAGCCACATTCAAGATCTAAGCCTTAATAAATTCAAATCTTCTATAAAGCGGAAACTATGCCAGAAAGCCTTTTATTCTGTTAAAGACTATATTGAGGATAAACATGCTTGGGATTGAGCTGCTCCAATAAATTTACACAGTGAATCTTGTTTGGTTTTTTTTTTTTTTGCTTATTATTTATTTTATTTTCTCTCTTTATAGACGTGAATATTTACTTTGTAAAGTATAATATTATTTTAATTGTCGTGAAAGTGAGGACTATGTGGGTCTTTTCTATCTTTTTTTTATGTTTTCCTTCTTAGTTAGTTTTATTCATGATCTGGCAGTTTGAGTAATTTACGCGGCCTACCTAAATGTCCATTCTTTGGTATTGTTTGTCGAATCGTTGAGCTCCTCAAGTTCTGAGTTGAGCTGCACATTTTTTTTTGACAAATGGGAGCACTGACTGGACAGGTCCCCTCAATCTGTGTGGTTCTTTCCTCAAAAGACCATTTCAGACACCAATCTACATGGTCCTCAAAATGATCTGACCAAGACTATTTCTGAATTTTTATATACACATTGACATTGATAAATTTTACATATACAGTGACATGAATATTTACTTTGTAAAGTATTATGTTATTTTTAATGACTGTGAATGTGAAGACTATGTGGGTTAATTTTAGTTTGCCTTTGTTTTTTTCTCAGATAGTTTTAGTCATGGTCTGGCAGTTTGAGTAATTTATGCGACCTACCCAAATGTCCTTTCTTTGGTATTGTTCGTCGAATCGTTGAGCTCCCTAAGTTTGAGTTGAGCTGCATGATTACTGACAAATGCGTGCACTGACTGGACGGGTCCACTCAATCTGTGTGGTTCTTTCCTCAAAAGACCATTTCAGACACCAATCTACATGGTCTCCATATGATCTCACCAAGATTATGTCTGGACTTTAAAAGAGACTGTGACCTCTGAGTTTGTTTCGGCCTTTCTTCTCAGAGTAGTCAGATAGGAAACGCCGACCTCATCTCGTTTTAAAAAAAAATATGATTGACGTGTAAAAGTGTTTGTACAAACCTACTTACAGAAATAAAATCATTTATCATTTATCATTTACTGTATTGGTATACCACATGCACATATGCTAGCTAGCTTCACAGCGTATTTTAAATGACAGGCGACTTTCTCCTGGCGACGTGTCTGCAACATCTCGGTGGTCTTCGCAATAACGAGGTGACGGAGCTTATCTCCACTGGTCTCCGGGACCTGGTGGAGGGAGACGCTTATGGACTACACGATAACAACCATAATCCATTGCCGACGAAACCTAAAGGTAAACACGGAAGCACGAAAGTTCTAGATTCCCAGAGATTCAGATTGCAAGGTTCTTTACGATTAGATATTCTTGGGTTGTGACTATGTTAAGGAAGAATTCATTTGGTTTGGCAATAACGCTTTTCTTGAACAAACGAGTTCACACATGCAAACAAACAAACAAACTCTTCAGCTTTATTATTTATCAAAAGCAAGATAAAACAATTTCGTAAGAACTGTAAAGATAGCCGAAGAGCCTCCCTAAATTTGCATTTTTATTGTCTAAAGTATCCTAAGAATCGGTCAATTCTTTAAGAACATTCGTGGCCTGAAAGCTGATGCACAAGAACAAAGCGTAAGTACCATAAGAACTTAAACAACATTTAAATAATTTCAGGTGACGACAGCCAACCAGTTAACTACGACTGGGAAAATGAAGATAACCTAAAGAAACTCGGCTCAGACTACTTCCTTGGTCGAGGCATAGCTGAGTGGAAATTACGGACTATGCTGATGTCTGGCAGCATACTTGGCAAGGGCTGCCAAGGCGCCATGAAGCTCGCACACCGCGGCCCAGAGATGGAAAAAAACGCCTATATCCTCGGAGGCCATTTAGCGTTATTATGGCAACTCTATTTAGACGTCAAAGACTTTTTCACGCATCCATATTCCTATTCCTTGGTTGGCGCGCCAACAACTATAGCGTTGTGGGAGTATCCTCAGATTTATGGTCACATTTGGGAGTCGAAAGTAGAGAAAACACCCATTGAATACAAGCAACTGTACTATGCAGTGCGAAGTACGAGATCTATGGACTATTTCATGAAGGTCTTGGATGATGAGCTGGCAGCGGTCCTGGAGTACAGCAATAGGTTCCCCGTGGAGGATGCGAGGACAGCGCTGCAGAAGATGGCCCTCACCATACACGGGGAAGCTCTTCAGTATATCGAGAAATAAAAGGTGTTTATGAACTGATTCCATTATTTTATTTCTTGCTTTTTGTTCTACGTTCTTGAAGTAAAGGGTGATACAGGTAAGGTAGGATAATCTTATTGCCTTACCTGCGACAGTCTATAATAATAATAAAGCTGAAAAATTTGTTTTTGTTTTTAAGAACGCGCTAATCTGTGGAACTACAAGTCTCATAGCATTTGATAGCCCAGTTCCTGTGGAAGGCTATAGGCTTAAGCCGAGCAAAAATAAAAAAAAAACCAGACGGAACACAGTATTAGCGCGGTCAGGCGATGCGATGCGACCGGGTGGGTCGGGGGAACAAGAAATCACGCGGACGAAGTCGCGGGCAAAAGCTAGTAGTAGATATAAATGCGCATTTCTACTTGGGCTTAAATATAAATCAGTCACGTTCACAAAATCATCTCGCGGAAAAATCGAATTCGATATTATAGAAATTATTATTTTACTAACAACATTAGCGCACGTCATTCAAATGTCAAATGTGAGCTTCCCGATCGCGGCGCGATATTACAGAATTCGCGCAAATATTGCAGAATGACTCCGTAGGTACTGTTATTAGGGCGCCGAGTATAATTATTATTGGCGGGAAAGTAATGCAGTTGCCGCCACGTCATTTATGTATGAATGATTTAAAAATAGTTGAAATATTTTGGCGTGGTTACCTATTGAGCGATTTTATAATTTCTAACGTGACTAATTATTATTGGGGACGTTCACGGTATGGCGATAACACGGAAGCAATCTAATATATAAAATTCTCCTGTCACAGTGTTAGTTACCATACTCCTCCGAAACGGCTGGACCGATTTGTATGAAATTTTGTGTGCATATCGGGTAGGTATGAGAATCGGCTATATCTATTTTTCATACCCCAATTTTTTTTTTTTTGCAAAACTACGTTTACGGGGACAGCTAGTATGTATCTAAAATTGTAAATACCTACGTGCAAGTTATAACGTTAACGTGGAAGGAAATTTAAAAGCGTCTTCATATCATGATGTTATCGTCACGATAACACAGGGAAGTAAAATGTATGAAAATATACGAAGACGCTTTTAACTTTCCGTCCACGATAACGTTATAACGTGCACGTATTTTCCTATATTTTATGGACGTGGACCTGGACGCCCACAATAATATCGTCAATTCGTCACGTTAGAAATTATAAAAGCGCATAATATTTAAAGGTAGGGCCAAGAGTAAACCTAGCATATTTACGCTATTCAAATGATATTTCATGTGAAATAGTCATTCAATAGAATTATACGAACTTAATTATGATGATTTAAAAACATTACTTTCAATTCTGTATAAGTAGTCTTAATTGTTACGGTCACAAATCATATTTTTAAACAACAAACAACTTTTTAATCAAACAATTTTTTAATCACGTCTAAACTTGTCTATGGATTATCTAATTTGACAGGACTAAACTAATATATATCTTCTGTCCTTTTCATAATGAAATGAAAGAAAAAGATGCACTGAACTTAAATTTAGTTTAGTTTGTGAACAACAGAATCGGGGCCACTGACCTTCAAATTGCAAAAAAAACGTAAGTCAATTTGAATTTCGCGGGCTACCTTAGCGCATCCCCTCTAGTGCCATTAGGTAAAGTAACTAAAACAAAAATGTACAAAAGTTAAAATCCATTTACTTCTCACAAAACGTAACAGCTATAATAGGTAACATTTATTATTTAATATCTTACAACTAACACTGTTTAAAACAATCATCAAGCAACAATTAAATAGAAAACTTAACATATCTTCACGCCTGCATTCCCGCTGGGTTAGGCAGAGCTGTTACCAGAACACCCACATCTCGCCAGTTAAACATAAGGCCCATGTACTGGGGGCGAGTCTATTGCCATCAAACGAGCACAAATGCACGCTCCAGACTGCTACTGAGAAATTCCAGATGAAAATACCCAATAACACTACCCGACCCAGGAGTTGAACCCAGGACCTCGTGCTCAGCTGTAGCGTTCGCGACAACTAGACCAACGAAGCAGTCTCACTAGAAAACATCTAATATTTTATAGAGGAAAGATTTGTATGTATGTTTGTAACGAATTGGCTCAAAAAGTACTGGACCAATTTAAAAAATTCTTTCACCATTTGAATGCTACATTATCACTGATTATTAAAGGATTTTTTTTATTGCAAGAAAAAAATAAAATGTTTAAAAAATGTCCAACCGTGCGAAGCCGGGACGGGCCGATAGTTTAACATATAAATGCTTTGACACTGATTCTACTTATTTCTAAGCGGCGTTTGGGGTAAATCACGTTAATTAGCGCCGTTTTACTTAAAAAAAAAAAAACGATACAGGATGTATTTTTGTACGCAGCGTGCATATGAGTTCAATATCACTCACTCAACGACTTAATATTAAAAAAAATAATTAAAGATACATGCAGTATTTTAAAGTCGTTTGGATACATGATTGTGTTTTACTTTTTTTTTGGCACACTGGATTTTCAAGTTGTGCAGAGCATTGAAAATCCAACTAGGTGCTGGGTGCATCTCAGCGCGTCAAAAAACATTATTGGATTTTTAACTATCGTCGCTAAGCAGTGCGATGAAAATCCAGTGCGCGATAAAAATAGCCCGTGGGTACAGTCAACAGCAAAAGTAGATGATGAAAATCAGAAATTCAATACTAATTAACAAACGGAGTTCGCGTTAGAACCGTATGGCGTCGAAGTAGTAAATGCTTGGTATAATTTACAATTACATAACGACACTTCGACGCCACACAGTTCTGACGCGAACTCCGTTCATTAGTATTGAATTTCTGATTTTCATCATCTACTTTTGCTGTTGACTGTACAAATTAAGGGCTTAGAAGCGTGCAAGCGTTCAGCAACTTAGTACGAATATGTATTTTATAAGTGTTATCAGGTACAATGAACAAGTTTGGGACATATTTTTAGTACCTATAGGTAGATTACCTGGAAATTAAAAAAAAAAACTTCTTTTTGCACTCTGCTGGCACTGTGTTTTCTCACTCTGACATTGAACTTAATAATAATTGACTTGCATACATAATATGCACGTTAGTTATTTATATGGATTAATTAATACAATCTATTTTGACAGGTTCAAATTAAATTAGCTAACGAAACTTCGCGTACGTGATAAGTATCGATATCTAAACACGATAAAACAAAAAGAAATTAATTTGATGTTTTTTTAGTGGGGTCATCGAGTGTATTCACTTGAAATATCAGTTTAAAAAATCTGTTTGCTTTGTGTAAGCTTCACAGACGTGATTAGTATCGATATGATAAAATATATCTCAACTCGTACTTCAAGTATCAACACTGCTAGCGGTCGGGGACCCCTAATAAAACGATTTTTTTTGTTTAAATTTTTTTTTTTACTTGGATGTCGATACTCATCACGTCTGCAGAGTTTCGCTAGCTAATTTAATTTTACCTTGTATACAAAATTATTTTTAGTATATGCGAAACCTGAATATAGTTTGTTCAGAATAAGTAACTGAATCGATTCCAATAATTTTTACACCATATTCTGTCCCAAAAATATTTAAAAAAAAATTATATCGAGCGACACTAGATTCTTTACATAAAAATACTAGACACGTGTTTCGGGTTTCGCATTTTAAACTAAAACGAATGTTGTACTTAAGTATACAACTTTCTTAAGGAAGCCATTTTTTGAAACCAGTTTCACAAAAGAATAAATAGATTTAGCAAATATTTACAAGATTTTTTTATACAAAATCCCAATATAAATGAGATCTATTTGCTAAAATATTTAAGTGATTATCTATATAAAATAAGCTAAATAACTTTTGTAGACAATGAAGTTAATAACAAGTCAAGCAGATAATAAAAAAAAAAAACAAACAAAAATGATATGTTAATTTACTTAATTTTAAATAAATAACGAAATTAAACGGAAATACTACTCACTCCTTACAGGCCTCATTGGAAATTAAAAATAAGTGAACATTATATTAACTCTAAATACTTATTTAAATAATTTCGACACAGAAGATAGGAATTCCTGATCCAATATTTTCTATCTATGCATTTTCTAATCTTAAAAAAAATAAACTATAAATAAGATGTATAGTCATCCTCGTAATTGCTTTACTTCTCTTACCCCGCCGCGGTATCAAATCCATAATATAGCAGATGGCTGGGGCTCTGTTCCACACGACATGTTTGTCTTGACTTTATCCTGTAGACAAAGATTGAGGCAACTGTGTAACTGTTAAACGCATATAACGTACATATTATTATATATATATATATATACTCACTGTACATAATTATTATAAAACCATAACATAACAACATACAACATGTAAACTCGTACACATACACGCTTAAAAACACAAACTAGTCATTGATTAATTAAATAACATAATTATTATTACCTATACTGTGAGTCTGTGATAATCAAGTAATCCAGTAGCCACTACACAAGTATCTATTAAGTTTAAAATTTCAAAATCTTTCTTTCTGTCGGTTTTAAAAGCAAGTCAATTAAGATGTGGGTACTTACACTACTTACCACCTTTATATTATGACGCGCCGCACTATGTGGGTACCATTTTGTTGAAACTCAGATGTGTCTTCTCGACATCCGTGTGTCACTAACGGGATGCAGCAGAATACCAGCGTCAGGTATTGTACCTGGCATATGCTGAGCTGGACTCCCATTTGGTGCAACCATGAGACACACACCGCCCAGTAATGATCGAGACCGTAATGGATGTTGAGGTGTCTCCATAGACACCTCAACATCTATTACGGTCCCGGCCGGTAATTGACCCCTGTCAATTTATCTTTTTAATTTTTGTTTTTCTTTTCTTTCACTTTCTTCGACGTTTATTTTTTAAGTACCTACCTGTATTGTGTCTTTTGTTGCACTGAATAAACGTTTTATCTATCTATCTATCTATCTATCTAAATCGGGTAATCGGTATCAAAGCGGGTAAAAAATCGTCGCGGTGAAAATCGCGCCCGTGCAGTTGTGCACGGGCGCGATTTTCACCGCGACGATTTTTTTCGCGCACTGGATTTTCAACGCACTGCTTAGCGCCGAGTGTTGAAAATCCAACAGTGTGTTTTCTTGAAGCGCTGGTATGCACTCTGTTGGATTTTCAATGCTCAGTTCAACGCCGAGAGTCGAAAATCCACTGCACGAAAAAATCCCACCGTGATATTTTTACGTCCGTAGGAATGTGGTCTTAAGTTGAATATCTATTGAAGGCCATAAAACATCAACTTCAATCATGTTATCCCAATTTATTAGCCGTTGGTCATGCGCCTGATCTCTCTCCGGTTGTGTTGGAGTGCCGTCCCATCGGACAACGAGAGTAAGGGAAGAGAGAGTACACTTGATTTCTGCACACACTTGTGCACTCTATATCTACATCTCCATCTTAGACGCCATGGCCGAAATTGGGTCTGGAGGACTTTATTAGCACATCATAAAACGACAAGATCTATTTGTTGAAGATACAGTTACATAGTTTCATCCTTAGTGAAATATCAGTTTGCCAGGAATTCTTGTGAATATTTTTAGGGTAACTAAATAGGTAATACGGGCTGGTGTTCACACCTCCACGTCAAAGCGCATTTTTTGCATACGTGTGGGAAAATCGATACACCCCTGGCTCCTCAAGGCTAGCATTGACAATCTCACGACGGATGTGAAAAGTGGCAAAGTATTTACGAGGTCGACTATACTATCACCGAACTACTATTACAATGTATAAATCATCTGTTTTATAGTTTCTATAGACTCACAATCACCAAACTCTTCAACATAACTTTTAGCTTTTTTTGCATGCTCTGTGTACAACAACCGGGACTGTTCAATCGCATCAGTTTTCAGAATTTCTGCTTTTAATAACTCTAAATCTACCTCAGTAATATTTTGAACATTTCCAATTAATTCATATAAATGTGGATTTTCATTTAAAGCAAATAAAACAGGGGCACTGACTAACGAGTATGATTCTTTGTCGGATACAATTTTTTGTACTTCGGTAGCTGCTTGCCATGCTAAGCATAGATGGCAGCCGAATTTGTACGCATTTTCTTGCTTCTCTTGGCCATGGGAGCCTAGTAACAGTGCTCCTTGGCAGCCTCGCCCAAACAATGTACCACCATTGTACATTGAACGTAAAGTCCACTCTCTGACAGGTGAACCTGACACATCTTTCACTTCTAACGGTAATGAATCACTGCAAATGTCATAAATATCTGATTTGTTTTCAACTGGTTTGCCAGGTATTGGCATGTTTTGTGCGTCTCGATGCCCATAAAACTCTCCCTCGCTTACATCTCTCAGTGCTGTTGATATTAGGTATGATAAGTCTTGATTTTTCAGTCGGGCTAGCATTCCGTTTGCTGTCACAAGTAGATAGTCTCCGATGAGGATAGCAATTTTGTTTGCGAATATAGCAGTGTCATGGTTTTTGTTTCGGTCACTTGGTGGTATGTTGAGTAAGCCTCTGTGTACGTAGTGTCCTGTTCTGATCATTTCTGTGAGTTCGGCAAGTATTCGTTGGTTTTGTGTTACCGTGCTGGTTAGCAACGATGTTGGTGGGTTGGCTGCTTTAGACAATAATAAGATCACGAGTCCCCACGGTTGCAGGTTGTTGTGCTCGTTGTGCAGAAGCATTTTTGCTGTCTTTACGATGGGATGGTTCATTCCAACCTGGTGAAATAAATTTGTTTCGTAAAAACATATTACTTTATTCAATTACCTAAGAAAAAAAATTTTATGGTTGAAAGTCGAAAACATTTTCTAATTTGTTTTAAATTGCTTTTTTACTACAGTATCACTTTCGATTTATCTATCTTTTGCCTTATCTAATGTCATAAAGATACTGTAATAATAGTAGTACCTAGTAATATAAAATACAAAAATGACTTGATCAAATCTTGATTGTAAACTTTTAAAGTCAAATCGAGGTCATTACAAATCTCAAAATAGGAACAAAATTATAATTGAGACCTCAAGAACATGTCTAATTCGCTAATGTATCTAATAAGTGGTTCTACAGGAAATAACCTTGCACATCACATGGTCAAACACAAAACACTAACATTGTTACATAATATTTAATTTTATGACATAAAGCTTTATTATTTAAGCTGTTATTATCATTATATTATATTTTTACACTCATTAGAGCTTTATAGACATAGTAAAACATATTTATTTTCAATATTTTAGGCGTAACAACAGATAATTGCAACTTACAACAGTCCGCAAATGCATGGCCAAATTGGCGAATTCGTCGCTCAATAACCATCGCAAGTTCATGAAAGAGGTCGGGTATCCAACTATTTTCTCTGCTTCTCTTATAACTTTGCCCCATTGAGCAAGAGGAGGCCGAAATACGATGTCTTCCGGAGTCAAACTCGTCATGGTGGATTCAAGGCGAATTTGTTGCGATAATAGCGCCGTGCGGCGTAAATGACGGATAAGGGCGTACGACATGATCACTGAATTTATAGTTAAATTAATTTAAATTACTGTCTTATACAGTTTAATGTAAATTATAATTTAAAAACACTCCACCTCGCGCACTGCACAGTGGTTATGTCATTCTTTATTTTGACATTAGTGTCATTACCTTGGATCGTTCAGAAACTACAGGAATTTCTGAACGCCAAGTTGCTATATCAAGAATAATAAAAATATTTTTAATCGTTATAAAATAGCTTTTTTTATAGATCATTATTTATAATTTAAATTCGTTAGTGTATTTGTCTAGTTCTAAACAGTTAATCAGTTAAAATTGACAATTTGATAATAATTTGGTTTTAGTTTCAGAACGAATTAGAATTAGATTGTTCAATCTTTGCATTACAGTTCTCCGACCGGAAATAAATAAGTTGTAATTTATGTTGTTATTCTAAATATTGTTGTTAACTTATTGTGAAATTGCGTCATTGGTCTAAATGATAGACCTAAATAAGTGGTTGGAAGCGAGACCGCCAAATGCGAGGTCTTTTATTTTGTTTCTAGATCGGGCTGTATTTTTGGTTTGAGGTAGGTAGGTAGGTACCTAAATGTACTAGTAAGCTGGTCGGCTGTGTTACCTCCTTCACAAACGTTGTTTATTGACCGACTTCAAAAAAGGAGGAGGTTATCAATTCGACGGTATGTTTTTTTTTGTGTGTTTGTTACGCGATTACTCCGCCAATTGTGGACCGATTTTCAAAATTCTTTTTTTGTTCGAAAGGAGACACTTCTGAAGTGGTCCCATAGTCACCAAGTCAGGAACTGATGATTGGATCCTGAAGAAATCGAGGGCAACCCTCAAATTTTGTAGGCACACCTACAGCGATTTGGGTATTTTTTTATAGTAACTCGTGCATTTGCTCTCAGAAAGCACCATTCGGTGAAGTGGAACTGATGATGAAGACCACAGATGGCCATCGGAACTACTCAATAATAAATATTTCACGGTTTGAGATTCGATTAGGTACTTTAATGTGGTTGCTAAGCACAATGCGTATCGTGAAGTGGAGCTGATGGTAACAGTTCTCCTGGTTTTTACAAGGTAACTCCTCAACAATTAACGTCCCTGCATCGGGAAAAGCAATATTTTGTAAAAGGTGATGAGCCGTTGACATTAGGCTATTGTAAATTAGATAAGTTACGAACTGGCCCACTAAAAAGTGAAAAATAAAAAACTTTTTTTTACAAAAAATATAACCGACTTCCAAAAAAACACTACAAACTGAAAAATAACTTAAATTTCGGAAGTCGGTGTCAATAAAAAAAATGCGGAACCAACGACACCGACTTCCGAAATTTAAGTTATTTTTCACTTTGTAGTGTTTTTTTGGAAGTCGGTTGTATTTTTTGTAAAAAAAGTTTTTCGTCTGTACCTATAGTTACACAACGCTTTGTCTTCTTTTTTCGAAAGTCAAATTACTGTCGACTGAAAGAGAGAAATCGGTGTGTAACTATTTATCTGATAAATTACATTTATTATTAGTGTACTTTTTCTTATGAAGGCTAAAGTTGTCGAGGGCCCAAAATGGTTAGGTAGGTGTCCTTGCTACGTGTTGACACTAGCATTACTTTATGCATTTAAAATTGGGTCTTATTGCCTTGAAATAAGATTTAATTTTATTTGGCTCAATCGACGGTTATTATGAAAAAATATATTTAAGTATTAAAAGTTAATGAAATCGATTCAGTAGTCAATTATGAACAAACTATTGTTTTGTGTTTATTTCGTTACACCTTGTATATCTATTTAATTTACATCCACCAAGCCTATGGCTGGTCGGTATACAAGGTGGAGATCACAATACAACAAAAAAAATTAAACAGCATTACCTAATGACGTTCCCAGTTTGCTTTAAAAAATGTAATCAATTAATATCCTACTAATATCCAATATAGTTTAGTTACTATAGCTAGTCGGCTGATGGCAAATCCCATAGTCGGCTCATCACTACTATTTAGTTTAAGGTACAGACGCCAGCACATTAAGCTTCCTGAAACTGTCATATCCCAATCAACTTTGAACCTTACGCTTCAGCGATAAAGTTGAAAATCTATTAAAGAAATTTGACAGATTGTAGTAGCTTGACGTACGCCAAAATCTGTCAAATACATAGTCTGTACTTATTTGAAAAAAAAAAAAACTTTTTTTAAATTTCAGTGTTAGAATTAATTTGGTAGTTTCAAAATACTCCTAGTCCTAGGCGTTACGGCTGTGCAATTTCAAACCTAGCAACTGACATTTTTTTAAAAATCGCTGTTTTTGCATATTATTTGACTTGCTAGATATCTAGCAAGTCAAATATGTGAAAACACCGATTTTATTGTTTAATGTCAGTTGCTAGGTTTTGAAATTGCGCAGCCGATTAGTAGTGTTATTGTTTTCGTTTATTATTGTATTGTCGTCCCCACATTGTCAGACAGAGTAAGCGAAAATTGTTAGAAGAACGCAGATTTCTAAGAGCCTACACTACCTCAGCTAAAATTCACTCTTTAACTCGCTCGCACGATACTGCTCGCGGACTGAGTGAGAGCGAGACAGAGTGCGGTGCTAGGCGGCAGGCAGCGCCAATAGTTAAGGTATTTGCTTTTTACGGTGAAAATAATGGTAATTAAAAAAAAGTAAATAACATAAGACCTGCTTTATAGTTAGTTCGGTTAGTATACAAAGTTTCATGATCTAATTTGAAGTATTTTTTGAATACCAGCGGTTTAGAGGTAACTTTGGAACTTTTTTCTATCGAGAAAATTTTATGAAATCGTTTTTCGTCTAACATAAGACCTAACATTAATCCTCAACTTTACCATATAATTATTTCAAAATGAATGCTGCAGTATTTTCGACATAACGGAGGATCATGCTAAGCCATTTGAGGTAGTATAGGCCCTTAAGCATGAGAAGAACATAGATATTGGAAGTGAGACATGAGATAAGAAGGAGGATTGGGAGAGTTGAGAAGGGAGAAAAGTGTAGTCAAAGCGCGCAACCTTCTTCTTTGGCAAATGGACATCCATTTGAGCTCAGACCTATTATAGCTCGACACACGGTCTTATTTCCTCAGATTGAATATGATCCGGATACCGTTGTTGAGCAATCTGTCGAGCTTAACCAGTAAAACCGCATTCAAGTCAAAGAAGCACACTTCACCATAGTCGAAAATCAAAGTCTGCACAAGTATGTTTTTCGTCTTTGCGGGCAAAAAGTTTCTCAGACGATACAGGGATCGCAGAGTACCGTTGACTCTTTGAGCAACACAGAGACCTGGCGTTCATTTATGTCTTGTTAGTTTACATCGACGCGCAACCTGCAGTGCTATTCTGTAAAAATCTCACCGTGAAAACTTAGGTGAAGTGAGCTGTCACTCCACCTGATGTTAGGGATTCCCACTCACTTCACTCTCACTTCACCTAAGTTATCACGGTGAGATTTTTAGAGAATCGACCGGCTGTTACCATGGATACAGCGCCACCTGATACGATCCTTTTTTTTTTTTTTTTTTTTGTGGATGGGAAATCATCCAATGACCCCTCCCGCTCTGGGTGGAGCAGAAGGGAGTGTCAGACTCTTACTGACTAAAACCCACCCGTGTTCCTTCCTTAGCCCTTTGTGTTCCGGGGTAGCGGTAACCCTTTCGGACAATCCCGCTGCCCCGGCAGGCTTCGGCCCTTTCGGGCCCCTTCCTAATGCTGACATCTCTTTGAGGCGCGCGTGGAACACGTACGCGCCGTCCGGCACGGGCCTGGTCCTGATCGGACGGAGAGTTACCCATTACTCTCCGCCCGCAGGCCCGCGCCTACGGTGGCCGGGAGTCGTCTCGCGGCTCCCGACGCCCGGGGCGTCTCCCGCGGCGGCTGGGACGTGAGGCCCTCTCCCTCAGCCGTCCCGCCACCTCCTTCGCTAGCATGACTGCTTCGCAGAAGGAGGTGACTGCCTCCCACTCCCTCTCGCCCCGGACCATGACTTGAACCAGGGCCGGGCGCGAGAGGTCGCCGCCGCTGCCGATCGCCTCTACGAGAACACGGCGGTGATACGATCCTTACGTAATCCTTTTACTTCCATACCTACTTAAAGTCTGTTCCAAAAGGATCTGATGAAAATGGAAACAGATATTAGCAAACGTACAGGCCTGTGAATGAGATTGTGTAGTGTCACTTGTCACTGACTAATTGAGTGCTTTGATATGAGTATTTGAATAAGTACTTATAATTTATATACTAATTTTAAATCACCTAGTCAAAGATGCTTCTCATTTGGCGTTACATAACATCACACCCAGGGAATGCAATCTCGAGCCGAGATTAGCAAACCGAGATCTCGCCTGTTGAACCTGGTGTCGAGATTGGCAGTTTCGAGATCTCCTGCAAAACAAGTCGAGATCTGGCGAGATTTCGAGATTATCGATATTTTGGTTTTTAAACTCAAACACCCTTAAATCGATACAAAACTCGAGGAATGCTATTAGATTAGAATACTACATTAATTAATTGTGATTTTGAAAATAGCTTCTTAGAAAGCACATAGTGCTCAAAGTGTCGTCTGCTAAGCGACATCTAATGTCTGTAGCTAAATAGCCTGCGGCCGAGAATGCCCGTTCAGCTTCCACGCTGGTAGGGACTACAGTAAGTAGGCTGTTTTACACAAACTTAAGGTATTGCCCTCTTTGGCCACCATACTCGTAGAGATGCATCTCCTTTTTAAGCAGGCTGTCAATCCTGTTCGCGCACTCTCGGCCACAAAATCTCGATCGATATTGTCGAGATCTCGAACGAGATTAAGAAAACGAGATTGCTTATTTTCGAGATTGAATATCGAAAAAATGGCCGAGATCTTATGTTTTCGAGATCTCGCGAGATCAAGATTGCATTCCCTAATCACACCTATAATATGAAGAGCATTAAGGATATTGCTAATCCATTGCTATTCATATATATTCATATATTCGAAAAATGTGTCTGCTCTACAACGTAAACAAAGCAATGAATGTTGTTGAACTGTCAAATGAAGTCCGTTGCTACTGATAGTGTGTTACGCTACTACCCCGCTGGGCGCACCGTTCACGAACATGACGCGTGTATCAGCACCATCCAGCTCAACCATTTCGTAGGGAACCGAATGATCCAACACACGCGCCACAATCAGAGAGATCTATCATAATGAAGGTACCACTTGCCACTTGCATGCATGCATCAGCATGTGCAATTAAGTCTGGTGATAAGTCGTCCGTGTGGTGTCGGTCGTAAAGAATAGATAGATAGATAGATAAAACGTTTATTCAGTGCAACAAAAGACACAATGCAGGTAGTTACTTAAAAAATAAACATCGAAGAAGGTGAAAGAGAAAAAAAAACAAAAATTAAAAAAGATAAATTGACCCATAGACACCTCAACATCTATTACGGTCTCGATCACTACTGGACGGTGTGTGTCTCATGGTTGCACCAAATGGGAGTCCAGCTCCGCATATGCCAGGTACAATACCTGACGCTGGTATTCTGCTGCATCCCGTTAGTGACACACGGATGTCGAGAAGATACATCTGAGTTCCAACAAAATGGTACCTACATAGTGCGGCGCGTCATATTATATATGTGGTATAGCACCATCCTATTTCATCCTGTGGGTGTCGTATTGGCGACTAACTTACTGGAGAATGGCCAGTAGCGTTCTCTATGCATTTTACCGCCAATCCGCCTGCCAAACATGGCGTTTATAGCAACACCCAAATGACAGGAACTTAGAAAAAATGGCCCCTAGTGCTCGGCGACCCTACTACCCTTGGGTACGGTAGCGGTTAAGGCTATGGTGCAGTAAGGGGCGCTAAGAATCTCCGGAGGAGATCCGGCTACTGCAATCACCAGACTTTGTGTGGCCGCAGGGATCCGCTGGAGGCGAGAATCGCATAACCAGTCGGAGTGGCTATGCTTGGAGTGGCCTATAACCAGCAGTGGACGTCTTTCAATTGAAATGATAAGTAGGAACGTCTACGTTGATAGTAGATCCAGAAAGCCAGTCTACAATGAACTCAATTAAAATAACAAAAACCCCGAGTTAAACACCACAAAAGATAGTTAAAAACAAAACCGTTTAAATACACCTCAAGCATATCAGCAAAATCGGTCACGATCCGCAATAATGACGGCCACTGAATGACGCCATAATAAATACGGAGCAGCCAACTTTGAATGCAATTAGGTATTTCATTTTAGATTTTATCTCCACCCCCATATGAACGCATCGCTAATAAATACCAAGTACTGAACGAACGCTTCTACACCGACCAATCACGTGTCGGCGCGCCATAATTCAAAAATAGAAGGGTCTGGGAGGCCGCTGGCGAAGACGGTGGCTCGTCCGTAGCAATTAAAAATAAAAGCAATGTATAATTTGTTGGCAGTTTATGGTGGACCGTACCCGCGGCCGCAAAACGAATAAAATGAGCGCCATTTGCATTTTGATCGGTGCATTTCTGATTGAGTGAGGTTCGTACACTCGTTTGTTGTCGATTGTATGTGTGTTGGAGGTGATGCGCTCGCGTTTTTTGTACCTTTGCGTTTCTGATGATGAATTTTAGGTACTGGTCTACGGTGAACGTCCTCGGCACATACAGATAGGCAGCTGGGCTTCTCTAGGTTAAGGCACTGGTGCCCCTTCCGCTGCTGCTGAGCTGTGCTTAGTGTGTGTTATACGTATTTATTTGCACGTCTCCGGGTAAACTTCCCTAGGGCCAGTTACCCCAACACCTGTGCCATTTGTGACAGCACGTAACCACTTCGTGTTACCGTCCATCTAATGCAGGACAGACCAGCCGGACAGCAATCGGTGATCAGAGACGATAAAAAAAAGATGAGGGTTCACCTGGAAGTGGGTCGATAAAGGCTGGATTTTCTTTCTTCTGCTACGGCTCTTGTAGGTACCATCTTTCAGTTATTTGTCGTGAGATTTGAGAGCCACCTTCTTATCGCACTTTTTATTTGAGTGAAGCACTTAGTTATGATGTTTCCTGCGAGGTAATTGCGTAACACACTATCATGGCATGGCTGTCCCTGTCATTTTGACAGTTCAACAACATTCATTGCATTATTTACGTGGTTGAGCAGATACATTTTTGGAACCAAAGAAGTAATGGACTAGGAACTAGCAATATCCTTCAAAATTATTCAGATTGAGATTGATAGTTTGTTACGCAATTAGGGTGGTCAGTCGCACCCCTATCTAACGGAAACGGATATCAAAATGTAACTATCATACAACACATCAACAAAGTACTTATTAAAAAAAAAACAACCGACTTCCAAAAAAAAAAACACTACAAAGTGAAAATAACTTTAATTTCTTAAGTCGGTGTCGTTAGGTTTGCATTTTCGTTGTTTGCCACCGACTTCCGAAATTACAGTTATTTATAACCGATTTCAAAAAGGAGGAGGTTCTGGATTCGACGGATTTTTATTTTTAACTTTTAAGTTGTACTTACCCCACACAAATTCGTATTAACACCACTTGCTATGTAAATATCAGTGACAGGAACTCATTATAACACCATCTCTAAAAACTAAGTGGCAAAAATACGTATTACCTATTGAAGCTTTGAAGCTAACTCAAAAATTACTTACCCAAGCAAAGTTAATAAAATTTTTATAGGACCACCCCTGAGGCATACCCTATCCATTAAAAAAGAATTTTTCAAATCGATTTACTATTGCCGTAGATATCGTAACAAACATAAAGAAAAACAGTCGAATTGAGAACCTCCTTCTTTGTGAAGTCGGTTATAAATACATTTACATGTCTACACAAAATCTAAAATATGCATGGCAATTTCTGTATTATTGCAGACAGTAATAACGAGATCTCGACCCAGTAAATTGCTCCTTGCGTTACCTTCCCCATCACCAATCCTATGCATTTAAAACCAATTTAGTTTTATTACAGTTAGAAAGAGATAAAAGACCCAATTAAAGGCATTAGAAAAGGACAGACGCATAACTATAGCAGTGATTTCGGTTACGACGCGTGAAAATTGTTTGGAAAAGTTGATCGAAAATTGGGGGACGGTAATGAGAATAGAATACCTATCGTTTTTTTCTGTTGAATGGTTCATTAAAGTAATTATTGGGATCTTTTTATATCGTAAGTCCTGATATTCCATAATAAGTAGATCATTTGTGTTGATTCCAGACTTATTTGATTCTTGGCTCAAATATTTTAAAATAATTTCCTAATTAAAGAAAATATTTTTTGGCTTTGCAACACTGTTGGTAAACTCGCTTTTTTTTTCTAAATGCACTCAGGCACGGGCGCAAAGTTTTGATGCCTGGTTCTGAATGGAGGTTTTAATGGACGCCTTCAAAAAATAATATAAAATTAAGACGAATTCTTATAATGAGTTACATATGCTACGGCCGCCGGGTTCGTCGAGATTTGGCCGCTTTTGTTGTTTAGTTCAACGATCCCGGTTTGTTTTTAGTAATTAAAATTGCATTTTTTTTCTCTTGTTTTGACGGCTTAATGGACGAACCAATATTGCCTTTGAAAACTTTTTGTATGAGTTATCGATGGTCGGAATTGAGTCAAAGTATGTTTCTTAATAAGTAAAGCTCGAAGTGACGATTGTAGGCCATGCTTTAGGATATCCGACTGTGTTTTTCCCTCTTAAATGTGTTTTTCACCAATCTCAATCTGAATAATTTTGAAGCATAATTATTGTTAATCCATTGATTCATATCGCACCTTCGGTAGAACAAGGGCACAAATGTATCCCTTCCTTAAAATTAAAATTAATTGAAAAAAAACTAAAAGTTCTTAATTCTTGTTAACTATACGCCTAAAAAGGATATAGTATATAGTTTATATCATGCAAAGAAGAAAAACTTTCGAGCAATATTAACAGAGCAAGACCTCACTGAATGCAATAAAATATCTTAAAATAGCTCTCCTGTAAAATAGCAAAAACTGCAATTATGCCCTTGTTCTACCGAAGGTGCGATATGTCCCAAAAATGTGTTTGCTCAACAACGAAAGCCATTGGCACTGATAGTGTGTTAAGCAATTACCTCACAGCTCCAGTTCTCATCAATATTATCTGCCTAGCCTTGTTTCAACTACTTATTTATTTATTTATTTATTTATGGACTTTAGAAGACTTACAGCTAAATACAATAGTAATAAATAACAGTAAGATAATCTGACAGCCAATTACATGTCTTCACGTCTAGAGCTTGTCTGGTATAAAAGTAGTATGTTGGGGTTGGCTCCCGGTCTAACCCGATGCAATTGAATACCAGTATTTTACAAGGAGCGGCGGCTTATTTGACCAGTTACTTACTGGGTAATACGGTAAGTACCACTTGGTAAAGTTCCGAAAGTCCGACAACCAGTCTTGGTTCGGGCTTCCGACTATCCGTAACGACTGTCACAGATCTACAAAAAAAAGCCAGTACCAACGGCTTAATGTGCTTTCTGAGGCACGGAGGGGTCCCTATATTGAATGGAAGGTCACCCATCCATGGACTGACCTCGGCAAGTGTAGCTTAACCTTCAATCGACCCGTGCGGCTGTTTTATTTTGCATTATATTTATGTAGCCACGAGCCCTCCAGTTCTCATAGTACCTATGAGTTTCCTACTGAAAATGTGGTTTCTTTTATTTCCTTGTTTATTTGTTAGGTATCTAGTCCCCAAGTGCGAAGTTGAACTTGCAAGGTACTTAATTAAATGATAAGTGATTTTTTTTTTTGTAAGTAGGTTTGTACAAACACACACATCAATCATATTTTTAAAAACTAGGTATGTAGATATTTTTAAAAACTATGATTTCGGCGTTTCCTATCTGACTACTCTGAGAAGGCCGAAACAAACTCAGAGGTCTCTTTTAAAGTCTAGAGATAATCTTGGTCAGATCATATGAAGACCATGTAGATTGGTGTCTGAAATGGTCTTTTGAGGAGTCACACAGGTTGCGTAGACCTGTCCACTCAGTGAACGCATTTGTCAGAAATCGTGCAGCTCAACTCAGAACTTAAGGAGTTCAACGATTCGACGAACAACACCAAAGAAAGTACATTTGGGTAGGCAATTACTGTTTTCTCATTAGCCTGGAGTTTGGAATTCACCACTGATCTCAAAATGGTTAAGGAAAACATCGTGAGGAAACCGGCGTGTCCTAGAACCAAAAATTCGAAGACATGTGACGTCTACCAACCCGCACTGGGCCCGCGTGGTGGATTATGGTGCAGTCCCTCTCATAGAGAGGTGGACTGGGTCCCAGCAGCGGGGATATTATAGACTGACCAGCTGCGCCCCGCGGTTTCACCCGCGTAAGTTTTGATCCCGTGGGAATATCGGGATAAAAAGTATCCTATGTGTTATTCTGTTGTATAAACTATATTACTGTAAAGTTTTATCAAAATCCGTTCAGTAGTTTTTGCGTGAAAGAGTAACAAACATCCATCCATCCATCCTCACAAACTTTCGCATTTATAATATTATTAGTAGGATAGGAAGTAGGATAGTAGGAAGTAGGATAGTAGGATTATGCTGCATGTAATTCACAAAAAGGTTTGGTAGAGGAGCCACATTTCGCCAGTTTTATTTAAGGCCCTCTTGTCCGCTTGTGTGTAGGTATGATAACGTTTCCTCACTCCCCACATAATACGTATCGGGGCATCTCTCTCGCAGGCATTGGCAGGCGTAAGCGCTTGAACTGCTCAATATGCGTCTAATTTTTGTTCTTACAAAAATAAATAACCACTTATATAGAAATCTTCCTTACCCAGCGCTAGAAAATATTAAAACCTATCTTTTGATATATTACTTAGATATGGTTTCTTAATATAATTTTTTACTAAGAAATACTTACGCTCGAAATATCGATTTAGTGTCATCTTGGCGTTTTTTTATCAAGCCTACTATTAGTAATTTACGTCTTCCGTTTTTAGTCAGCGCTTGACCGTATGTTCAATTTGGTTAAAATGATTTTTATTTTGCGCAATTTTTACAATAATTGGAAAAAAATACCTTCAAAACTTGAACATTCGAACAACCTCGCCTTAAGGCCCATTTAGCTAATAGGGGGCGAGCCTAATGCCGTAAACCGAGCGCAGATGTAGACTCCGGGCTGCTACTGAAAAATTCCTAATGGGAAACCTAATAACACTGCTCGACCTGGGAAGGAAACCCAGGACCTCATACTTTGCAGTAGCGCTTGCGTCCACTGGACCAACGAGGCAGTTTGGAATTAGGTCTGCAGGTATTATCTAATGCATGGGACTTACCTACATCATCAACATATTATTATATTTAACACCCTTCTAATAAGATATTTAATTACTCTCCAGTAAAGTCGTTTCGTTTAAAAATTTACATAAATATTAATAATCACATTTTTTTGTTGACACTCAGAAATGGCGGCTGATAATTATAAAATACCCCGCGGCCATCTTGTAATATGTTTAGATGACCGCTGCGAGCAGAACGAGCTATTTAAATTAAAATTACAATAATTATTAGTAGGATCTTTTGTTTTGTAGTCTGGTAATACTTATTTTTACATATTTGGAATTAGATACCTATAGCTGCAAGCTGGGTTAGAAATCTATTACTTACTTATTTAGATTTTTTTTAAAACATTGTTCCGGGTTTCATCATCGCCATCTGCCTAGCCTTTTCCCAAATATGTCGGGGTCGGCTTCCAGTCTAACCGGATGCAGCTGAAAACTAGTATTTTACATGGAGCGATTGCCTATTTGTCCTCCACAAGAACCCAATAACACCAACATTGCCCCACGCTTGTTTTGCACAAATATCAACGGCGCCTTTTCAAACACAAATCACACATGCACAAACACCCAGACTCGGAAAATCTTTTTTTTTACTGAGGAAATTAAAACCACGTCCCATCCCATGGTTCAGAAGCCTCTGCTATATCAATCAGGCTTTCCATGTGAATTGCTAAGAGCAACCAGAAAGATGATCGCAATTTTCCATCGGTCTTGACGGAAGACTTCTCTATGTTGCCTAGGGCAGGTCCCAGCATCTAGATTCGCGCTTTGCTCAGGGTTTCATTAGATGGATCACAATGAAATCGGTGGAGAACTGTAGTACCATTTTATTGTGAACTTTACTATAGCAATGAGATGAGAGTTGGCAATAATTGACATTAGTCCAACCATGTTGTTAGTGTTGAGGAGTTTTGGAGCAAAGCCCCGCTTTCGAGCAAGGTCATCCTTATAATGAGTTTTGAAGCAAAGCCCAGCTTTCGAGCAAGGTCATCCTTATTTTATTTCCATTTCAAAATTCGTTATTTTTGGAAATAAATGATTTAAAAAAAAAATTGAAAGGGCTCGCTCTTGACCTCGATCACGCCTGATGGAGAGCGATGGATGAGGTCTATGATGGATCGAGCGTGCCCAGAAGATGCCCGTTCACTCTTTTATTTCTAAATGCAGTTGATTCGAATACTAGGTACCTACAGGTACTTGATGTTTAAACCTCATCTATTTAGCTCGAAAAAACGTAAAAAACTCATTGATATTTATTATTAAATAGTCTTTAGTAAGAAAAAGGGCCAAACAATGAAATTTACAACGTTGGCTCACAATCGGGTCCATCCACGTCCATTCGACGGACTCGGCCGGACTTCGGGCTACGTCGGAGTCCGTCGTCAATGCGCGCATTAGCGTACAATGTGCGCTGCGCACGCGCAAGAGGCGGCGCTTTGATCGTGCCGCCATTAAAAAATACATGCATACTTGCTGTTTTTTTTGAGATGATAGTGTGTTGACTTTGTTGTTCACATGAGAGCCGAATTTTTCTTGTTAAAAATGAATTTGTGATTTTTTTGAGTGATGAGGAAATGTCATAGGTTGTAAGATCGGCTGGTGTCAGAGACTACTTTCAAGATTCCTATAAATGTGAAGCTGTACTTAATTCTAAGGTACTTTATACATTGCTTTCATATTCACAGGCTAAGTTTCCTCTGGCCTAATGCACTAAATAGGGAACAGCTTGTCATTCTAATGGATGTAATTCCAACTTGGTAAAGTGGTACTACCTCGATGGAAGGGCAGTAGGGTGTGATTTGTGAATGTGTCAGGAAGTGATGGTCGCGAAGGAGGCGGCGGAAAGGGATACAACCTCCCTTTCAATCCGTAGCAGACGCGCCGGACGCCGCAGGACGTGGAACGATCTCCAGCCGCCTTAAGGGTGAGGCCTGCAGGCAACAAACTTGGGTAATTTATTGCCTGAACAGTGAAAGGCCCGAGATGGCGGCACGCCGTGTTCTGCGCGCGCCTCTCAATAGAGGAATGCCGGTCGTATGTGGCCGCTGTGGGTGACGGGGTCCGCATGGATTCATGCGGGCCAACACCTGGCCGGGGGAGCGTGACGAAATGCGAAAGCTCTCCAGCACCCCGGCAGCAGAACACCGTGTGTCAATAAAAGTCTGACAAACCCCTCCACCCACCCTTGGGTGGTGGACATCCATGAGGATTTCCACACGATAAAAAAAAGGGTGTGAATGTGTCACAAACCGTGTTCCACCTCCTATTCTGCCATGTTTGTGACCTCTGCCACGAATGACGCCGTGGAAGTGGCGAAGTTTTGGGCCAATAAGATTTAAAATACAGTCATGCCAGCGACACGAAAAAGAAGAAGTATCACTACTCGGTCACCAAAAGCAGTACCTACCTTGCATCAGCGCGAACTAGAGTGAGGATAGCTCATACTGATGCCGTTGTAAAAATATTAGAAAGTTAGCAAGGTTTTAGCAGGACTTCCCTCGTAAATGATAGATGATATTTATTTCAGTACTAGAAACAAACTCGGAGGTCACAGGTCACACTGTCTTTTAAAGTCTAGAGATAATCTTGGTCAGATCACGTGCTATTTAATATTTTCCAGTTACCATACCGCCTGTATTGCATACCATGCTGGTTCCCGGCAAAGCAAGAAGGAAAATATGTTTATTTGCGGTAAACATGACGCACAGAAAGAACACAAAAAAGAACAAGTTGGCGGGAAATCTGCGTCACATCCAGGGACTTAAAAACACCTTCATAAAGGGTACAGAATTATAAGTGTTACATATTGAATTGAGAACAGAATCAAATATGTAACACTTTTACATGTGTTTTTAATGTGTTAACCCAAAACACTTACAGAAGTGTAACCGGTAAACGCGGTGTTGCCAAAATAGCCGCAATCCCAACTGGATTGAGGCTATTTTGCCATCGCCGCGCCTGTCTGTCCGCTTCGCGTTTTTGCGGGACCGTGCAATAACTAAATGCTTATTTCTTTTACACATAATTATTAACACATATATATGGACACTTTGATTCTTTAACATTATTGTATCTGTTACATTTAGAAGTGTTTTTCTTTTAAAACAGTACGGTTACAGTTTGAGTCCTTGGTCATATCCACGCATAACGGCCATCGATCGCTCAACATAGAGCAAAGAGTGAGCGAGTCTTTTGCCAATCTGCGGCTGTCGTAGTGGCCGAACGGGCAGCAGCGTCTTCCAGCCTGTGATCACCAAATCGCACAGATACAAAGCCAGGCTGTATCTTCACGAGTGGCTAAACCTAAGCGCTGGTAAGTAACAAAACGGAGGTTGGGGCGAGGTGGGGTTTTCAAAAATATTTTTCTGTTTTATTGTACTTTTACGGAATTAAAATTTATTAACAGGGAATGCTTATAGGTACATTATTTAACAATTATGTGTTTACACTAGGTACTAAATTAAATGACTAACTAACTTGTTTCTGCTTATTTTTTTTATTATAATAGGTTTTTGTCAAGCGTCGTCGGAGTGTTTGAACGATATCTTAGCACAAAATGAATGAATAAACTGTAATTAATTACAACAAACATTCCAACATTTTTTTTGAGACGTTACAAACGTTTTACTTTATCGTATTGCGTCATTTTCGCGTCATCTTTATCCTAGCTGTAAGTTTAGTTCAAGCGAAGTGCCGCTATCGCATACTAGATGTCGCTAGTTGTAGCGTTTTTGCGGTTTCTCAAAATGAAACTTGCGATTTGCATTTTATATTTTTATTTCAACTAGCTTTAGTTTATTTATTGTTTAAACGAAACGTCATTTAAAATATATAACTAAAATAGATTTTTTAAAGAAAAGATTTCGTAAGTACAGAGATAATTATGATATTTTGTTTGTCTCTATGATTTTTTATACATAGCTAATTTTATTTCAGTTCATAGCTTACTTTGAAAAAATTATGTCGTTAATTAAAAGAAATCTATTGGTAACAAAATAATTGGTATAACATGATCACTGTACATCCATCGAACTGCAGAGTTCTGCAACATTGCTTTGCTACCGTAAATTACCTAGATGGGTAACAGTACTTCAGACTTAGAGGCATGCTATGCTTCCGAGACCATATTCATGTCCAGTCGATCCCTGTTGCCCTAGTACCACCTATTGACAAGCGTTACGTAGGTACAAGACCTGCCAGTAAGTAATCATTTGGGTTACGGAGTCCAAATTATTTGAATAGCCTTCATTTTCTGATACCCCAGTGAATCGGGTGCCAGTTTTTGATAAGATTTGAAGCTGATATCAACGTAGAAGGAATGTTTAATGTCACTCTGATCACGTCTGCATACCCCCAAGGGGTTAGACAGGAGTCAAAGTCTGAGTCAAATCGTTTATTTCAAAATAACGGCACTTGTGAACGTCAAAAATTAACAAGAAAATAGAATTGATTTTAGTCGCCCCTCACAAAAGGTAGTTTCGTATGGAGAAGAATGGGCAAGAAACTCCACCGTTATTCTTTTAAAATGGTTTACAATATTTTGCATACAATATTTGTATAGTAGCTTAGTAACCCACATTTCGTCAGTTAAGTTGAAGCCTCTTTTAAGTCCCTCGACGCTTCTTAGGCAATTATTATTATTATTATTAATTTAATATTATCGCCCCGTGGGGAAGATCACGTGGCGGGTCTAAGTTGGTTTGCAAGCAATAATAATATGACGTAGTCGACGGAGCCCCGCTTCGCTTCGCGGGGCCCTATTTCTGTCTACAGGGTTTAAAGGAGCCTAACCTAACCTAAGTCGACACCTAATCTAATTTCTTTGTACCTACAGAAGGTATATTTGGTTTCAGTAGGACCAACAGCAATAACATACGCTCGTGGGCCTACTGGTAGGACCGTAGGACAAAATAGTAGAACCACGAGAAAATACGTCTTGATGAATATCTTATTCATTTCTCGTATCAGCATTTTGATTAGCTCATAATACTCTAGCCTATTAGATATAGGTAATCCCACTGTAGTGCTTCTTCTCATGCAGATAGTGCAATCCACGAAGACACGCCCCACTCTTCTTCCTAATCGTTAGCGGTTATCGCAAGTCAATTCCGCTAGTGTTTTAGTTTTGTTGATACACACTAATTAGCCAATAATAATAATTAGTCTGTCACAACAAAACTAAAACACTAGCGGAATGTTGCTCACTCGTGCTGTAAGCATTAGGAAAAGGAGTGGGGCGCGTCTTCGTGGATTGCACTATCTGTAGGCATGAAAATTGTTCAGCATGCTTGCTCAAGACGGGTTGGTGATTTCAGACTTAGGTATATTATCTACAAATCCAGGTTTTTTCACGATGTTTTTTCTTTACCGATGACAGTAATGTTCAAGATAATCTGAGAAAGTGCAGACGCCAGCACATTAAGCTACTCCAATCTGTCAAATTTCTTTAATAGATTTTCAACATTATCGCTAAAGCACAAGGTTCAAAGTTGATTGGGAAAATTAGATAGTTTCGGGTAGCTTGATGTGCTGGCGTTTGTACATATGAAATGAGCTGTGGTGGCCCAGTTGTAACGGCACGACTTACGAGTTGTAGGTCGTAGGTTCGAACCCAGACAGACGCTTTACTTTGTGTAAATTATTTAATCACCGTTGCTCTCAAACTGATGAAGGAAAACATCGTGAGGAAACCGACATGTACCAATACAGTAGTAAAGTGTAGTGTCTGCGTAAAAAGTAAAGTGCCTGGCTTTTTTTTGAGGATGGGAAATCACCAAATGACCCCTCCCGCTCTGGGTGGAGCAGAAGGGAGTGTCAGACTCTTACTGACTAAAACCCACCCGTGTTCCTTCCTTAGCCCTTTATGTTTCGGGGTAGCAGTAACCCTTTCGGACAATCCCGCTGCCCCGGCAGGCTTCGGCCCTTATGGCAGGCTTATGGGCGTGCCTGGCTAGGTTCGAATTCACGACCTACAACTCGTAATTCGGGGCAGATACAACTGGGCCACCATTGATAGACCACGTCATACATTTTCTCCAGGTAAGTATATTGACTTACAAATGCGAGTGAAGCCTGCAACTACATACATAGTTTGATGAAATGAATGAATCAAAGCAAAGTTACTTAATTTCCGGCAAGCCTCGCCAACCAAGTTTATTGTACGCAAACGGTCATAGGGCCTTTCCTATAGCTAGTTATTGCACTCCCGGTTTTACGAGGCAGTAAACCTAACTACTGAGTTACATAAAATGCATCTGTTGGACGTAACACCTGTTTGTACGTCTTTGGGACTTAAAAATACATTGTTTTAAGAAGTATTAGTTAGTTTTTATTACTGGGATTGGTTCTTGTGAAAGGAATGAAATAGATGGAAATAAATTACTTCATCATCTCCCTGTCTTTTCTGTTTACCCCGTAGCTACAGTACTCATCAACATTATTTGCCTAGCTTTTTCTCAACTACTTGTGTTGGGGACGGCTTCCAATCTAACTGAATGCAGCTGAATTCCAGTATTTTACATGGAGCGACTGCCTATCTGTGTAAGAAGTACCCTGTTACTGTGTAACACGATATTCCTTGGTAAGACCGGTAATAAATTAGAAAAAAATTCAAGAAAAAGTATTTATTGGGAATCTGTACATATTCAAAGTCCAGTAGGCCAATTCTCGTAATCTAAAACGTTCAAAATCTAGTGTCAGTCTCATCTCAGGGACAAACAAATGTCGAAACTTGTCAAAATGTATGGGAATTAGAGGTATTTTTGACAGATTAAGAGAGATCAGTATGCCAATTCCCGTAATGTAAAACGTTCAAAATCTAGTCGCAGTCTCATCTCATCTCGGCGACAAACAAATGTCAAAAACTTGTCAAAATGTAGGGAAATTTGAAGTATTTTTGACAGATTGAGACTGAGATCAGACTGTGACCGGTCTTAAAAATTACGAGAATTGCCCCTCAGACTGTGAAGGTTCTTAAAAATTCCTAAAATTACGAGAATTGCCTCTCTGATAGACTGATATATCAACATACAGCCCAAACTGCTGGTCCTAGAGTCATGAAATTTGGAGGGTGTGTTCTTTGTGAAGAGTAGGAATCCACTAAGAAAGGGTTTTTCGAAATTCCACCCCTGAGAGGGTGAATGGGGGGGAGAGTGAAATTTCACGCGGACGGAGTCTCGGGCAGAAGCTAGTAAAATAATAAAATACCAAGTTAGTAGACGGAATATTTGCAGGAACACTAAATATCATTTTAGTCTGGCAAATTAAAAATCAGAGTTTAGTTGATACACTATCCAAATAGTTAAAAGTTTAATGAAATATTATAAATGTTAGTATGTGGTCGAATAATTTGCTTATATCTGAGGAGCAATTTCCGTAATTTTAAGAACGTTTACAGTCCTCAATCTGTCAAAAATACCTATATTTTCACTACATTTATGAAAAGTTATAGACATTGTTTATCGCTGAAATGAGACTGCGACTAGATTTTGAACGTTTTTAATTACGGGAATTGGCCTTCAGGAGTTACAGGTGTTCATAGAGTATAGTAATAGATTGGGAGGTGTTATCCTGAATAAACAATAGCTAGGTAGACCGATTTTTTTCGATTACGCCCGGAATACGTCACGCCCACGAAAAGAAGCCTTAAACCCAGATTTTAAAGTCTACCAGCATGTTATATTATTAACCGAGATTTTGTTCAGTTGCCAGGACATTCCCTGGGGGCACGGTTTCCGTATAATTTAAATATTCAAACTTTTTAAACTTGTATTGAGCAACACGATGCCGTGGAGTTCGGAGGATAAAGTTTCTACATGGTCGTGGATTTTTGAAAGGTATTCTAATATTAATTGTAAGTTATTGGTGTTATTTTACAGAGGAATAAATATTAAATATACCTTTTTGTTTTATGAAGACCTACTTATCCAAAAAGAGAGGTCGGCAAACTATACTTTATATAACATTGATGGACCGTTTCAACCAATTTACAGAGCCTTTTGCGTTTGTGTACAATTTTCACAAGTTCATATTTGTTAGTTTGTTCTGCATTTTTGCAGGCTATTTTGGGCAACCTTCTCTTGCTTATCAAGTTGGTTGTTTCCAATGATACATTCATTTGGCTAGTAGATACATTTTAATCTTAGAATTGTTCCTTCATTTGATTTTTTTAAAAATTGTTCTCACTTATATAAACAACAAGAACAATGTACTCAGGTACTTCATTTAAAAGAGTGTCCATGGAGTTTCTTGCTCGTTCTTCTCCATAAAGATCTACATTTTGGAATGGGCAACTAGCTTTACTAAACTTTCTAACTAACCGACTATTTGTCAATTCAAAAGTGCCTGTAAATGGTTTAATTGAAATAAATGCTTTGAGTTTGAGTTTGAACCAGACAACCTTTGAACGGTTAAAGTTTTTTTTTTTTTTTTTTTTTTTTATTTATTTTTTTTTTTTTTTTATTGTCCGAAAGGGTTACCGCTGCCCCGGAACACAAAGGGCTAAGGAAGGAACACGGGTGGGTTTTAGTCAGTAAGAGTCTGACACTCCCTTCTGCTCAACCCAGAGCGGGAGGGGTCATTGGATGATTTCCCATCCACAAAAAAAAAAAAAAAAAAAGGCTAACAGGAGTTATGAAAATATAATTTTTATTTTTATCAGGGGAATTCCCAATTGAGTCTGGATTTCGCCCTGGTTCATAATTATGGCAATTAGTTCGCTCTATAATACATGGGATTTATAACATATCTGGCGATATGTGTTTGTGCTTTAACACCTCTGCGTACTACCTCTTTTGGTAATACAGTCGTGATGTTTATGTACGTATTATTAATAGAATTTTAAGTATGTACGCTACATTGCACCATCGCATATGTACCAGGCTAGCATAGACGGTACCTAATGCGTTTCTGATTGCATGCTCGACGCTGATTTTGACAAAAGTGCAGTTGAATGTGCTCATAGTTCCAATAATGTCACAGATAGGCATTGCTTTCGTAACATCAGATCCAATGGCTGGCCATCACAGAGGTTTATGTAAATTGCATTGTCTTGACCAATCGAATTATTAATTAGATGCCTAAGCTTGTAGACGGGAATGTTAAGCTCATTTGGTCATAAGAACTACTAGCATTTTCTTATACCCTAGTCCCGCCCATTCTGTACATGATTCTTCTTTCATGATTTTTTTAAGTTAATAAATAAAACAAGCCTATAAATTATTTTTCAAAAAGCAGCCAAGTTTAAGTATAACTGGGTTGGACACGTTTGCTGCATGTCGATCGAGTAATGGGCCACATCTACCACCATGTGGGTCCTAGAAAACGTCCGGCGTCATCGAGGCAGACCCGGGAGAAGATGAGAGGACGAGCTTGATGCCTATTGAAAGGATTGGGCCACACTAGCTCAAGACAGAGAGGAGTGAAAAGGAGTGTCTTGCAGGACAACTTAGGTTAAAAATAAAAAGAAGATTTTTCATATCTCACATATTCGTTGACAGTTTAAATAATATACTTAAATGTTAGTATGTGGTCGAATAATTTGGTTAAATCACGGGAGCGATTCCCGTAATTTTAAGAATATTCACAGTCTGATCTTATTCAAAATCTGTCAAAAATACCTCTAATTTCACTACATTTTTGACAGGTTTTTGATATTGATTGTCGCTGAGATGGGATTGCGACTAGATTTTGGACGTTTTTAATTACGGGAACGGTCTTCTGGTTGTTAGGATAGGTAATTCATTTTAGGTTTCAACATTTGGGTTTGAGATATGGACCCCATCATGGCTGACGGCCTGCTCTAGCATTTTCCATTTAGTTCGGTCTTTTCCTGTGATGGAAACACCATCCATCCTCTGCCTGATATTTGGGTGATATCGTCGATCTGTCGTTTGTTAGGTCCACCAACTTTTCTCTTTTCTCCTATTCCCTTCCATTTTGTGGTTTTATGGTCCATCTATTTGTCTGTTCAAGGAAAACATCGTGACGAACCCGCACTGGGCCTGCGTGGTGGAATACGGCCCACTCTCACAGAGAGGAGGCCTGTCTCTGCAGTGGGAACATTATTGGTCAATAATTTATTCTCCATGTTTTACTTGTCTGTTAGACGGATTGTTTTTAAGATTAAAATTCCTTTATATTGTTTGAAATTATAATGCAGTCCCAAAACCACGAGAGTTGCTCCATTCTTGCATCCCTCGAGACATACATACACTTAGTATATAGCATGAATACATACAACGGAATCCGCACACTACCGCGTTGTGAAACTAAAGTTAAATTTGCAAGTGATAGATATGCGAGGCACTCCTGGAATGTAATTTTCACACGCTCAAGCGACGTCACTGAAGCCCCCGCCCCGCGGCGCCACCCTCGCCCGCCCGCCGCCCCCTTTGTAGCCGGAGAGACAGACAGAGCGAAGGAATCATCATCTTTTTAGTTATTAAGTAACAAGGTCTATAAAAGTACACCCATGCATTTAAAATTAAAATTCAATAACACATAATAATAAGTACAATACTGGTGATCTCGTAATTTTTAAGTCATAGCCTATCATTTAAAATAGGAACATCAAAACATGAATTTAATTTTTAGAAAATCTTGTACATAACAAGAAAAAATATATAACACTGCTTCTACTGCCGTCCTACGGTTGGCACAACTATGAATTTCGGTCAAAACTTGTGGATTGGACTACCTGCTTTAATTCTCACTGACAGTTCAGAACAGTCGATTGACTGAATAAAAATTGACAATGAGTTATGGCACGCAGGATGGGAGAAAACTCGAACGTTTTGTCGGAATAGACTACACTTGACATTTATTAATGCTGAAGACTTCAAATACTTATAATAATTAACGTTTGCTAATTTTTAGTTATTTACGAAAGGACCCACATACGTAAAGCATTTAAAATAAATAAAGACGCCTTTATTTCTTTCAAATACCTAATTATGTTTTTTTTTTGTATAATGGCACCTTCTATTTCAATTTGTTATCATTTGATTGTTTTTTTCTTTTTTGTACTTTTCTTTTATGCGCAATAAATACATTATATATCTAACTATAAAATATATACACATTTTTAAGATGACATAAGCATATCACGCCCTATCTCCTAGCGCTTCGCCCCCGCGGCCTCTCACGACGGATGCCCCGGAAAATTGCTACAATCATTGTGAGAGAGAATTCCGAAATGAAGGAAACGTACTTAAAGTCGACTCCAGCGCTGGCTGGCAGTCAGTAACGCGTCCTGTTCACTACTAACTCATAAGTGAGCGTCCACAGTTGCTTATCGACTTGGGATGTTGCTGATGATATGAAGACTGACTGGACCGGTCCGCTCAATCTATGTGGGTCATTCCTCAAAAGACCATTTCAGACACCAATTTAGATGGTCTTTAAATGATCTGACCAAGATTATGTCTGGACTTTAAAAGAGACTGTGACCTCTGAGTTTGTTTCGGTCTTTCTTCTCAGAGTAGTAGCGATAAGACCGTCCATTGTGCCACCCTTTTTTTTTCATTGGGTAGTTTTTGAGGTAGCTTCCATAATACGTATTTTTCCCGCTTAGTTTATATAATGATGATGTTATAATAACTTCCTGTCACTATATTTACATAGCAAGTAGTGTTTTTATACGAATTTGAGTCGGGCTTTTATATTTAGAAATATTATTTTTTTTTTACATAAAGCAACCATATTCCAAAAAAAAACACTACAAAGTGAAAAATAAGTTTAATTTCGAAAGTCGGTGGCAAAAAACGAAAATGCGGAACCAACGACACCGACTTCCGAAATTAATAAAAAAAGTAGGTACTTAGTTTTTTTTTGGAAGTCGGCTGTTTTTTCTTGTATTTTTTTAATATTTACAGGTCCGGAAGTGATACTTAACAGGATAGCTGTGTTGGCTAGCTTTCTTTCTTCATGTGTCTTTTCCATAACAATCTGTCAAAAGTTTGATTGTTATCTAAGTCCTTAGGTAGACAGTTAGTTCAGTAACGAGGTCTTCAACATCGAGGATCATGGCTTGAGTTCAAACTCACTATTGAAGACTGTCCAATTTATTGTAAACTAGCTTTTGCCCGTGACTTCGTTAGCGTTCATTCGGAAAATGATAATGTGTCTCATTACTTATTCTTTTTCTAAAATAAAAGTAGCCTAAGTTACTCTTTATAATGTCAGCTATCGGCCAGTGAAAGCCCCGTCAAAATCGGTCCAGCCGTTTCGTAGATTAGCCGGAACAAACAGACAGACAAAAATTAAAAGAAATAAAATATTAGCAGTATCTACCGTATATACTTTCATATGCTTAAAATGTAGTAAAAAACTGTTATTTTGAAATTACATACAGACACTTCAATTTTATTTATTAGTATACATAAAGATAAACTAGCTGTTGCCCGCGACTTCGTCTGCAATCCAGGATGAAAGTAGCCTATGTACAGACGCCAGCACATCAAGCTACCCGAAACTGTCAAATTTTCCCAATCAACTTTGAACCTTATATGCTTTAGCGATAATGTTGAAAATCTGTCTGTACTTCTCCAGCACCCTATCGCGTAACACACTATCAATCTCAATCTGAATCATTTCGAAGGATATTGCTTATTCATCGCTTCATATGTTCGAAAAATGTGTCTGCTCAACAATGTAAAAAACGCAATGAATGTTGTTGAACTGTCTAAAATGAAAGCCATTGCTACTGACAGTGTGTTACGAAATTACCCCATAGGTCAAGGTCTACCCAGGAGCCAAATTTTATCCAAATCCGTTCAGCCGTTTTAGCGTGAAAGCGTAACAAACAATTAAACTTACATCTATATAAATAAAACAAAGTCGGGTTACACAATTTATAACTCAAGAACGGCTGGATCGATTTTTAAGATCTTTGATTTGATGCATTTATTTGTCTACGCCCCAAATAGCAGAATAACTATTAAAGCATGCGAAAAATTCACGAAATAAAAATAATGGACACAATTTATTTTCTCATACAATTGATTCTGAGGCGGTACAAAGCATATATGAGTAGATACAGGTTGGCTAGGATATCACCGCGCAAACTGTAGCCATGAATTCAACACATGATTCTGAACTCTCCAGCTTTGAATTTTCCGTATGTTACACTCAGGTAGACGTGGAAATAATTTAAAGAACGGAATAAACGCAATCACTTATATTTCCTTGATTTTACAAATAATAATGCATCTAATGCAAAGGCGCAACTCGGTTTTATCATGGCTGGCTGGCTGGCATGGTGGCAATTGTCACACCTTCCCACTTAGGCCTCGTGGTAGGATGAGAGGTCATGACGGTTGGCTGGCTGGCTGACACTACAGTGGAGATATCTTTGGCAGGCGTTACACGTCGTTATGAGATTTAGGGCCGAAGGGAGCTCAGCTCGCCGTACGGTAAGGAACAGCCGATCGATTCTGTAAAATTCTCACCGTGATAACTTAGGTGAAGTGAGCTGTACTTCCACCTAGTGTTAGGGATTGCTCCTATTGATAGCTCACTTCACGCTCACTTCACCTAAGTTATCACGGTGAGATTTTTACAGAATCGATTGACAGGCCCGGGTCGACGGCACGTTGTGTTCTACGCGCGCCTCAAAGAGATTTCAGCACTAACTGACGGGGTCCGCTAGGACCGATGCCTGCCACGATCATTCGAAAGAGTTACCGTGGCCCCTGGCACAGGCAATTGAAGGAACACGGTTGGGTTTTAGTCAGTAACAGTCTAACACGCCCTCCCCTCCGCCCGAGCGGGAGAAGTTATTTGATAAATTCCCACCAAAAAAAAGGGCGGAAGGGAGCTACGGCTTTCAGAATAGGCTGGCAAACAAGTGAGCATCTTGCCTTTTGGGCATGCTGTGCTTTTATGTCCAGCAGTGGACTAAAATATACTAAATCGTGTAATGCTATACATATTTTGATGTTAGAGATTGGATTATACTGCTTCCTGAATCTGGACCACAGACTTTTGATTCAAACGTGGAGGTTCTTGCCCATTCTTCTTCGTAGGAACTGACTACGCTTTGATATGGGTTAAATAGCTTCATGTATAAGACTGATCGACTCTTTGACAATTTAAAGGTGATCACAATGATTTGATAGACTTGTCAAGGGTATAAACCCAACAGCGACCTTATTGAAATGAGAATAAAGGTCACTGTGGTCTGGACGTAAATGCTATGAGTTTTTGAGTGTGTTGAGACCACAGCCACGGTGACGCTTCGGCGGAATGAAATGAAATTGATTATTCTGTAAATAGGATATCGGAATCACTTTTACACGTCATATTATAACAAAAATTGATGAGTCGGCATTTCATAGCTGATTACTCTGAGATGAGCGAAGCAAACTCAAAGGTCGCAGTCTCTTTTAAAGTCAAGACATCTTGGTCAGATCATGTGAATACCATATATCTAGATTGATGTCTGAAATGGTCGTTTTAGGAAAGTACCACACAGTTTTGAGAAGACCATTCCAGCCATTGTAAGCATTTGTCAGGAATCGTGTAAAAGTGTGTCGCGTTTTGGCTGCTGCTAATGTCAATACTTTTCATACAAACCAAACGTGTCACCGTCACAGAATACCTAATAGTACTTCGTACAGAATGGCCACTCCCTACCCCGCGCTGACATCAGATACCGCACCTCACCCCGCACATCCGCGGCATTATCGGCGGTTCTTTAGCTCGGGGCGCTCACAAAGAACCGCAGCACTGTACTGCTGACACGAGCACATAATTTTGCGATTTAAAAGTTTTATCTGAGTTTTAATCACGATGGTTCGATATTGTGATACTTTTCCGAATTTGTATTTACATAAATGTTTGTAAGATATCGCATTTTAATACCATGCGATATAATAACCGATTATTTATAGTTAAGTAGGTCATTTAAACGAAAATATTTTAGTGTAAGCAATATTTAGCTAAGTACCTTATTTGCATGGGTATTTGCTCTGGGATAGCAACATTTAGTGAAGTGGAACTGATGATGAAGACCACAGATGGCCACCGGGACTACTCAATAATAAGTATTTCACAGGTTGCGATTCGATTACTTTAATATGTTTGCTAAGCACATTTTATGCTCGTCACAATGCGAATGGTGAAATGGAGCTGATGATGGAGTACCAAGAGAACTTCTCAACAATTAACGTCCCTGCATCGGGAAAAGCAATATTTTGTACAAGGCGATGAGCAAGTTGACATTAGGCTATTGTACCTTAGATCCATTATAAACAGGCCCACTAAAAAGCGAGAAATAAAACTTAAAAAAAAAAAACCGACTTCCAAAAAAACACTAAATACAAAGTGAAAAATAACTTTAATTTCGTAAGTCGGTGGCAATAAACTAAAATACAGATCCAAAGACACCGACATCCGAAATTAAAGTTATTGTTAAAAAGTTTTACATTTAGTAACTATTATAATATTATTTTTATTTCATTACGAACCCGACTAATTAGATAAACAATCAAACTAGTCCTTTCTAGTCGCGTCGTCGTCGTTCCCGCCTTTTTTTTACGCTCCGCACGACAACCAACCCTACTAGAGTTTACGCACACATTTGCACGTGTACCGACGTCATTTGGCTATGTAGTAGTAGTAGGTAATTATTTTGCGCGCGTTGTACGGAGTGTCCGGGGTGTGTCACCGTTTACTCGCACTCGACACCAATGCCCTATGGAAACTGACAGCTTTGAATGGCGGTCCGTGACAGAATTTTTGCTGCAGTTGCCGGAACAAAGTTGAAACATTGAGCTGTGCTTAAGTTTGTGGCGGCATCTACAGCGCCACATGCGAACTTCGCATTATACTGACGTCACGCAAAAATCCTGCATCGCGCAAGCAGAGTTTGCCGTGCGACTTGCTATAGTATACAGCTCGACATGATTCATCGGGACAAGGCCGGGACAACCTCCAAGGTTGAACTTCGAAATGCTATTCCCAATATTAAAAAAAAATTAATCATCGGGTATCTGCCCACCAGACACGACACCCGCCTAGTCAGAGAATCCTCTCATTTCTATGGAGGATGAGTGAACTTTACGCCCTGTTCCTCATACCTCTGTACGTTTATTAATGAGTAGTTATATTTTACCTCGAGGGATGGGCACACAATAACACCCGCACGGGTCGATCTTTAAGGGTAAGCAACGCTTGACCATTCATTACATACCGAGACCCTTCCGTGCCTCGGAGAGTACGTTATGCAGTTGTTCCTGGCTATCATTCCTTGATCTTTGACAGTTGTTACGGATAAGCCCGAAAGTCTGAGAACCAGTCTTACCAAAAGGCAACGTGTTACCCAGTAAATGGGTTGTGGAGGTTAGATAGGCAGTCGCTCCATGGATAATACAGGTATTCAGCTACATCCGGTTAGACTTGAAGCCGACCCCAACAGGTCAACAAAGGCTAGTCAGACGATGAGTTATATTTTTCCTCATAAGTCTCCAGGAAACAAATGGTTATTTTATTTATGTTACACAAGTGCTAGGTGCTAATTTATATATACCACCATGGATTCCGGACAACTGTGCATTTGACCAGGCGGTCATAAATCACAGGCATGTCGATATCTTTCAATAATCCAATCAAAGCGGTTCGTATCCGAACTAATGTTATTGTCAAACCTACCAGCCATTATCTGGGCACAAGCGAACATCTAAATGTTCAGTCACGTATCCGAACGAACGAGACGACATATACAAATAACGGCGAGGGCGAAAGGGACAGATGATCGATGTAAACAATCGGATACATGCCAGATCGGAAATGCTGTATTTCTAATTCTTATTCGAAACATTTTGGATTTTATAGCTGTGATTTTAAGTGCCATATTTTATTGTCATTTGTAATTTTTAAATTTGGACAATGTTGCTGGCGTTTACTGCGTTTTATCGTAAATGATCTAGAGTCCTAACTTGGTCCAATAAAGTTCAAAATGGATAGTAATTTTTATGGCTGATACGATATAAGTGAAGAATTCGTTAGTGGATGGTCGTGAAGTGGCATCTATCTTATGTTTCTTATATTGACAACGCCGTCACCGGAATTGGAATGAGGTAATAAAGAAATTGCAATCCTTTTATGTACCTTTTTAACATTGCTGATGTGCACTTTAATGAATGCGACTTAATTGAATAATCCGAATGAAAGCGAACCGCCCCATTTGTGAGTCGTATTGAGAATGAAGAAATATCTTCGATGTGTGTACTATGTATACTTTGAATTTTGCCTTGTCAACTATGGAAGATGCTTGAGTTATTTCTAAGTTTTTTATGGGGTTATGTAAGTCGTAATTGAATTTTTGTTTTGGTTTTATCATGATGGTTACTTTTTATAACAATTATGTCCATATTAATATGTGATTCAATGATTTCTCATATAAATTGCACAGTGTCTCTATAGACATGCAGTTTCATTAATCTCTTCGTCCGTCTGCGCGCCTGGTAGAACTATGTCTTGCTATTTAACCTCCCACACATATCACTCACGAGCTCTAAACGGCATTTCTCCGCATTCCTGTGCTCCTAGTACAATTGATGCAATATACTAGGTTGAACGGTCTACTCGCATCTACGTCTTGTTACGATTGTCTCTACATCTTTATGTGATCCTGGTAGTAGTTATCCATAATACTAGGCGGGTCGACACATCTTACAACATGTTCTACCCGTGATTCCAAAAATGTGATCAATGCCTGAAAATGAGAACTGAAAATATGACAATCGAGGTTAAAGAAAGAAAGAATAACTTTTATTTGGACGCAGTTTGTTGAAACACAAAATTCAAATCTTCAATACAAATAAATAAAGTTGAAGTGTGTGTGTTTGTTATTTCAAAATAACGGCTTTTTACTAAATGAATATAAAAGTATATACGGTACATAAAACAAAAAGACAATTTTTAAAAATTTTGTCTGTCTGTTTGTCCCGGCTAATCTCCAAAACGGCTTCGGCTGGACTGATTTTGACGGGACTTTCATTGGCAGGTAGCTGATGTTAGGAGTAACTTATGCTACTTTTATTTTAGAAAAGGATTTAGATTCCGCGCAAAAAAAATTAGCCCATGAAATCCAATTATTTTCCGAGACAGCTAACAGCTAGCAACCAAATAGAAATGGTTAGGCATTTCGCTCAGGCAGTTTTTATAGAATTGCGATCATGTACAGTCGAGTTCATTAATATATTGGCAGTGACAAAGTTTCTAAATATTATAAGCGTTAAAATGATCATATAGTTTTATACAAACTTAGACATAAATAAAATATTAACATACATTTAAAGTTTCAGAATACTATAAGCATTAAAATGATCATCATTTTAACGCTTATAACATTTTGAAACTTTGTCACTGCCAATATATTAATGAAATCGACTGTACCTACTCATTATGAAGTCTTTTCAGTGACAGTGTCGTCATTATACCATCCATCAGCCTCCTCTACTTAATTATTTATTTATTAAAACTTTATGCACAAGTAAAAAAAAAAAACTGTACAAAGGCGGACTTAGTGCCTGAGGCATTATTTACCAGTCAACCTTAGGGTGACGCAGAGACAAAACATGGCAGGTGAAACATACGGGATAAATATCTAGGACATTACTATAAAATACAAGAATAAATACTAATACATAGATAGATACATACATATAAACAAAAGAACTGTCAGGAGAAAAATGATCGGTAGAGGAGAAAACAAATCCAGCAAATCAGCGCTGGGATGTTACCATGTTCCAATTCATTTGAAGACAGCTCCAGCGCCATATTTTTTTCTCACAGATATAAAATACACCTAGATAACGCAAGAGCAACTACTTCGCGTGCCAAAAATCCCACCAACTTACGTTCAAAAATCGTAAGCCGCCACTTTCGCGCTCAGTCCCGTGTACTGCGGGCTGTGAGCGTGAGTGAGAAAGAGTGCTTGTGACGTCATAGTAGATAGTAAAAAAATTGGCACGCTTGGTTTTCATACAGATCGTGATACTTGCGTTGTTTAGGTTCTGTGGTTTTTCTTATCTTAAATGTTTACTTCATTCTTAGCAATTACTATCTTAGACAATTTATCCATAACTAGCTTCTGCCTGCGACTTCGTCAGCATGAAATTCCTTGTTCCCTCGACCCACCGAGTCGCATCGCATCGCCCGCCCGCGCTGTAACTTCGTTTTCTCGTTATTTGTGACTTTTTTATTTTTGCTAGGATTCTAAGGCTCGTAGCGTGATGTCATGTTGCTTCCTCAAAAATGGGGCTATCAAAAGCAAAAATAATTTTTCAAATCCGACTGGTAGTTTCAGTTATTTTCTCTAGTCTGCCTCTTTTCTCTTATCTTTAGTTATCCACATTCTTATACGGACCGGTACATTGTAATGTGTAATATTGTCTGAAATATAGATTAATTTGATTCGGTTTTGATTTAAATATTTTCTTGTTATGTCTTTCTCATTTCTCCACATGTCGAGTATCACAACAATCGCCTACTCCTCAGTTTTTCTGTTACTCGTGTTACTTTCCCTTTTAAAGTACCTACTAATTCCGTAATCCGTATCTTATCCTTTCTCATCACTTTGCGTACGTGTGTTTTATCTCAGCTGCATTCAGAATTTGGCTTTTCAATAACTAAGTATTATTCTCAAATCGAAGGGTCGCCATTTTTCTCTTAGTCAACCCGACGTTCCGGAAAAACCGTGGTTTGGCAGGGCAAAGTTTGGTAAGATGGAGACCTCCGTTATAATACGGATGAGACTGGGTCATGTCTGCTCTCCAGCCCATCTTGCCAAACTTCATATCATCGATGACCTTAGTTGCTTGTGTGGCACAGACGTAGGCGATTTAAACCACATTTTTTTCTCCTGTCCCTTATATGATCGTTCATCCTTTCTTAGTAACCTCTTGTCCCTCAGTACTCCTTTTCCTACCTCAATACTTTCTTTACTTTGTACAAATAGCTTTTCTGTATATAAATGTATAGTCTCATTCATTACTCTAAATAATATTAAGTTATAATGTTTCGTCATTGTATTTAGCTCATTATTCTATCCCTTATAAATACTGATCCTATAGATTTATCCCTATACCCCGTTATAATTTGAATAATAATATTTTCGTTTCCTTACCTTTGCTGCCTTTGTAATAACTAATAAAACATGACATTGGCTGAATGCACACACCGTGCGAAGCCAAACAGAAAAAAAAAAAAAGTATTATTCTATATCAGTCTAAAATCGCCAAATATGCTTTAAGTAAGCGCGATGCTCGTTCCTTTTCTGCGTGAAGAGGCGTTTGCCTTGCAGTGGTTACAACTCGCTTCTATTATATGAGAGCCTAGTACAGCCGGCATGGATTGTGGTACTGCACAAGATATATGTTCGCTTCGGACATCGCCCGTTGGACAAATTTTTCAGTACCTACGTTGTGTGGAAAGCGATCATTGTTGGTGTACGTTCTATTGGGGTAGCGTTAGCAAGTTCAACGGAATAAGGTGTAGGAATAATTAAGGATTGTTTTTGTCCTGTGTGATGTGTCATCGCAGCGCTACAAGGTTATTTGGCGTGTGGCCAAAATCGGAACTAACGCAGCCATCTTGTTTTTTGTATATATTTCAATATTTCCCAGCGTCCCCTGTCAACGTCATTTGATCGTTAAAATATCCTTGCAGCGGTTTACCACTTCACTTTTGTAGGAGAAAATGGCGGCTGAAGTGAAAAAATATCTGTCTTCATAAAGAAACTGCCAATTTTAGTAGAAATGCTGCCAGTATAATCAGCCTATAACGTTCCCACTGCTGGGATACAAGATTCCTCTCTATGAGAGGGAGTGGGCCATAATCCACCACGCGGGCCCAGTGCGGGTTGGGTGTGGATGTCACATGTCTTCGAATTTTTGGTTCTAGGACATGTCGGTCTCCTCACGATGTTTTTCTTGGCCGTTTTAAGAGCAGTGGTGATGAAATTAAATACACAAAGTAAAGTGCCCTGCCTGGGTTCGAAATAACGACCTACAACTCGTAAATCGCGGCCGATACTACTGGGCCACAGGGTAATTGCGTGACACACTATCAATAGCAATCGGTTTCATTTTGACAGTTCAACATACCTACATTGCGTTATATACGTTGTAGATCAGACACATTTTTCGAACATATGGAGCAATGGATTAGCAATGTGCGTCAAAATGATTCAAATTGAGAGTAATAGTGTGTTACGCAATTAGGGTGCTGATTGCCAGATTGGACGGCATTTGCTTCACATACCGTAACACAATATACAGGGAGACATTTTAATCACCGTTTTACTCATCATTATGAACAACTTTTACTATGAGACCAAATCAGAAATCGTGAAAAAAAAAATAAGCTGCTCCCTACATTTTTATGTTCGTATAACTCGTCAAAATGCAGGGAACAGCTGATTTTTTTTTTTCGCGATTTCATTTTTGGACCCATAGTAAAAGTTGTTCATAATGATGAGTATAATGACCCCTTTGAGGAAAACGGTGATTAAAATTTCAACCTGTACATAACATAGTCATAGTCATTTATTCAATAACAAGAAGCTTGTATCTGAATTACATAATTAATTTATAAATTAAACATTTCCAATTCCATAATACTTCAACCAAACAAATTCAATAATAATAATTACAATACTAATATATGAATAATTAAGAGAAATTTATAATTCATCAACAGAATATAGACACCTATTCAACAGGAAATCCTTAAGCTGGGTTTTAAAAGTACTGGTGTAGATAGTGCTTTTTATATCTAAAGGCAATTTATTAAATAACTTGATTGATTGATATCGTGGATTGTGTTCCACAATATTGAAATTTGGTTGTATTTTGCTAAATTTAATATCTTTTCTACGTGTACCTTCCCTAATTTGTCGTTGTTCTGTAGTAACACATTTTCTAACGTACCCAACATTTTGTTTCTGGAAGCTAGCCTACAATACTCCATTTTGTGCCAACCGTACACCGTCACGACTTGTCGCACGAGCGTCAAAGCGACACGGCCGTTAGTTGTCGCGGCACCGCGTCGCGCGACCAAACGTTTTTCATTGCCGCGCGAGTGATGAATTCGATGCGGCCTACCTAACCTAGCGCGCAATGTGCAGCCCGATTTAGAAGCGGTCAGACCGTAATAGATGCGTGCACGTTTTTAAATTGTTGCTTAATTTCGTTGTATTTGTTTGTACGATAATTTGGGGTTGTTTTTGGGGTGTGGAAATCATAGGAAATAGAACGAAAAAAATGAAATCTTATAATGATGTTGTATCGTTGATGAATGTAATCGTTTATTATTTATGTAGCGTTTTTATGATGGTCAATAAAAATCTAGCCTATGAACAAATATTTGGTATCATATACCAATATTTGATAATGACAGGTTATGAGTTTATCAAAACTAATATTATAAAATAAAAAGAAAAGGTTTGATTTTTTTTATGTTTTTTTGTTACGCTTTCACACTAAAACGGCTGAACGGATTTAGATGAAATTTGGCACATGGGTAGACCATGATTTGGATTAGGACATAAATTACTTTTTACCCAATATTCCCACGGAATCGAGACTTGCTGCGAGTGAAACCGCGGGGTGCAGCTAGCATCCAATACTATGTTCGATGGGAGTGCCCATCAGCAAAAATGACGAACATCCACACAAACTTTCATCCCCTATTTACCCCCTTTAGGGGAGGGATTTTCAAAAATACTTCCTTTGTGTTCACTTTTGTAATATATGGAACTCTTGTGCAAAATTTTATGCTCTAGACCCAGCAGTTTACGCTGCGTGTTGTCTGTCAGTGAAGAAAGAATGTGGGAATAGGTACTATGGCAAACAAAATTCAGCATTCAACTCCATAAAAATATATTATTTAAAAATATAAAACAGTGCAGTCAAAAAAATACAACAGTATTGGCTGATTTTGAGTTCTGCCAAAAAAAAAAAACAAATAAGTAACGAATGCTCCAACTAAGTATTCCAAAATCTGAATCCAAAGGAAGAAAAAAAAATGTTTAATCATATTGAAGCTTCCGATTATTCGCTCGTTTGGATACATTACGAAAAAAAATTAGGCTTTTTATCACTAAGATTTTATATTAAGAGTTTATCAAGTAGATATTACGCCTCTGGTTTCGAAAAACGGTAGAAAATTACTTGATTACATCCTGAAAATGTTCTGAAATATTCTTTATGAATGGAAAAAATCTCGAATGGTTCTTATTGGTGGTGTTTTTCGAAAAGGTCAGGTAGGTGCGTAGTTGTCGCAACCGGCGTGCATGTATGACCAGAAGGTCAATTCTCGTAATTAAAAACGTTCAAGTCGCAATCTCATCTCAACGAAAATCAATGTAAAAACCTTGACAAAATTGTTGGAAAATTAGAGGTATTTTTGACAGAATGAGACTGAGATGATGAGATCAGCCGGTTGTTTCTGTAAAAATCTCACCGTGATAACTTATGTGAAGTGAGCGTGAAGTGAGCTATCAATAGGGGTAATCCCTAACATCAGGTGGAGTGACAACTCACTTCACCTAAGTTTTCACGGTGAGATTTTTACAGAATAGCACTACAGACTGTGATCGTTCTTAAAATTATTAGAATTGCCCCTCAGATGTATGAACGTAAATGAAGAGGAGTAAATCGTAGCAAATGGAGTTCTGTAGTTTCTTATCATGGGAAGAGTTGAACCAAACCGTGGTTTTTTGAGTTTTTGAACCTAAGATTTTTTTACCTATACTGCTCGTTTAAATAAAAATCCTATTATAGTTATTTTTTTTTGCCAAAAGCCATTTCCGGAACTAGGCAGACAACAACTGCCACATAACATTTAACAAGGCCCAAGTATATCAAATAACTACCAGGACGACATAGTCTTAATAAAGCATAGTCCTACAAAACAATAACAATAATTTAAGCTAAAAACGGAAATATCTCCGCGAAAAATGTTCAAAACGCCGGACGTAGTCCACTGCTGGCCATCACGCCAGTTATTTGGTCCATTAAACGTGAAATAGTTGGAGTCGACGAGTACTAGGAGCGCAGAGCCAGCGGGAGGTTTTAAAATACGATTTATGGCTATATAAGCTGCTGTTTAAGTTTGAACTAAATGTGATTAGGTTATGTTTATAGCCGTAAGGCGCTTGAAGCGCTTTCAATAACGTGTTTCAGTGTCCATGAGGTAGCTGTTATGTCGTGTTTTCAGCAGATATTCTTGTAGCGATTATAAGATCTCATCATCAGCCCTAGCCTTTTTCAACTATATTTGGGTCGGTTTCCAGTCTAACCGGATGCGGCTGTCTATCTGAACTACACAACCCAGTCACTGGATAATACGATACCTCTTGGTGAGTCTGGTTGTAAAATCTAAAACTTGCAATTTTTTGTCGTCAAGCACCAATGGCTTGCTTCAGCTAGAAGGTGGGAAGAAAGACATCCACTACCTCCCGACTTCATTAAACCCCAGGAACATTAATTGCTTCTAGGCCGTGATCTGTAGAGGCACGACTGCTCTCAAAACGGTGAAGGAAAACATCATGAGGAAACCGGCCAGGCATCCTAGAACTAAACATTTCGAAGACATGTGACAACTCGCACTGGGCCCGCGTGGTAGATTTACTGCCCACTCCCTCTCACTGAGGGGAATCCTGTGTCCCAGCTGTGGGAACACTACCTATAGGCTGGTATGCTATTGAATGACTATTTCATGAAATATCAATAAATAAAATAAATAAATATAATAAAATAAATAAATAAAAAAAAAATATTAATGAAAAAAAAAATGAATGAATGAATGAATTTGATTTTTTTATGCTTTTTTTTGTTTGTTTTTTTTATTTAATTTGATTTGTTTGAATGAAATTTGTTAATTTAATAAAATAAATAAATATAATAAAAATGAATATCATTAAATATAATATCATTTCATATTTATTTATATTTAAATAAATAGTTAGTTACTTAGAAAAAACATGTCATATTAATTGAATAAACAATCAATAAGTTTACTTATATAAAGTTAGAGGTTTGTATTAATGATTTTAATGATTATAATTCTGTAAATACATAGTAATTATCTATGTTTTAATGAGGACAAATTCGCTGGCAATTAGCTAGCGAGCAAAAATGCGTTCGTCCCAAGGCACACCACCACATTTTAGGCCTAATTTACACATTCGACGGCTTATCTACCTCAGATCAACGTGAAGTATCCAATTTTCTAATTTACCTAAGTACCAATTACCTGACGATGTTTACATTAACAGAATTTATTTATTTATGTGATCCTAGTAGAACTCATTACAGTTTAGTTGTCCTTCTCGTTAATTACGGGGCGGGCGAGTGGGCGAATTTCGTTCAAGTATGAATTAGCTGTAGAGCGCCAAACGGAGCTGTAATTCAGTGTCTATAATAGCATTATGACAATAGTTTCTCAAGGCCAATTCCCGCTATTAAAAACGTTCATAACCTAGTCGCAATCTCATATAAGCGGCAATCTCAAAAATCTGATTAATTTTTTTTGGCAGATATTGTAAATCTCAAAAATCTGAGAAAAGCGTTAATTTAAGAAATAATAACAAAAAAATCGTCGCCATAATAGGATCTTTCCTTCTTCGATGCGTTTTCAAGAACAAATCTCTAGTGCATAAACACCAGATTTCTTCCGTGATTCACGCGACCCCTGGGGTTCTACCAAGTACCACACCATAGTAATGTGCAAAGCAGGTTACAGTTATAAGTACAGTTGGTCTGACTTGTTGGTACTTTCCTTTTATTTAAATTCAAATGCTAAGGCACCTCGTTCACCGCCGACGAGGAAGTGACTAGCTATCGACTATTTTCTCGTTCAAGAAACGTAGGATGTAGGTGCTTTGTCAGTAAAAGAGATGCTTATATTATTAGTTGATCGCTGACTGTTCACACACTGTGCTCGTTTGTCGCAGCGACAACAGCTATCAAAGACAATACTCGCTCAGCGACGCTTGCTTGGTAGGCAGAACACTCGCTTGGTACAGAAGCCAGCACATCAAGCTACCCCAATCTGTCAGATTTTCCCAATTGAATATGAACCTTATTCCTTTGTGCTAAAATTGAAAATCTATCAAAAAAATTTGACAGATTGGGGGAGGTTGACCTGCTGGCGTCTGTACATACGCAAGTGACTGGGCAGTCACTCTACGCGTCGCACTCGTGCACTCGCTCATAGCCCAGCGATAAAACTGCACTACGCACTCGTTGCTCGTTGCTATCGGCGGTAGGAAACACATGTTACCAAAAGAGAGGTTAAAATAAATGTTGATGATGAAGAGGTCGGTAGAGGAAGACCGAAAGAAAGATGGATGGATTGTGTTAGGGTTATGAAGCAAAATGGAGTGCATGATAGACTCAAAACTCAATCATTTCACAATGTGTTTAGGTGGTACATTTTTAATTATCAATATCTGCCTCTGTGCAATTGTGTGCTTATATTAAACTAGCGGTCCGACCCGGCTTCGCACGGGTGGAAAAAAAAAAGAAAAAAAATAGCCTATAATAATGAGTGATAATGTAGCATTCAAATGGTGAAAAAATTTTTAAAATCGGTCCAGTACTTTTTGAGCCAATTCGTTACAAACATACATACAAATCTTTCCTCTATAAAATATTAGTATAGAAGTATAGATAAATAAAAAAAAAAATACGTCCACAATTGACGGAGAAATCGGTGAATATACATAAAAAAAACATACACAAAGTCGAACATATAACCTCCTCCTATTTGGAAGTCGGTTAAAAAAGTAAATTATGGACTGACTGCTGAAGAAGGAGAGTGGAAGAAAAAATCGAGTTGCGCCGACCTGCGGGGTAATCACGTAACACACTATCAGTAGCAATGACGTTAATTTGAACAGTTCAACAACATTCATTGAGTTATTTACGTTGTTGATCAGACAAATCTTTCAAACATAAAAAGCAATGGATTTGCAATAACCTTCAAAACCTTTTTGGCGCAGCCATGAGGCACACACAATTGTTGTTTGCAACATTATTTTTATTTAGTTTTTGTGTTTCACGAAATGTGTCCAAATAAACTTTTTTTCTTTCTTTCTTTTTTCTTTCAAAATTATTCAGATTGAGGTTGATAATGTGGAGTTGCAGTTGTGGTGATGAAGTAACATGGGCGAGGACTGAAAGGTGATGATGGTGTTGACGTGCTAAAAGGGTGTGTGGTGTTGAATAAGGCGTACTTGATACCTTTTCTCATTCGTACTCTAAAGTCGAGTAGAGCTACTTGCGCCAGTCGGTAGGCGCAAGTAATCGGGATCGCTCGGATAAATTGTAAACTTGGATTATTGTTTTGCCAACCGTGGCCTGTTCAGGTGTTTTTGATATTGTACCGTTTGCAGAATCATTTAGGTTTAATATAAAATGTATCTAAGTAGGAATTTTTTTCCGCTTTCAGTCGGAGTGACCTAAATAATAGCTGCGGGTCGATCTTCAAGGTTAAGCGACTCTTGCCAAGGTCGGTCCTTGGATGGGTGACCATCTGTTACCTCCATACCGAGACCCCTCCGTGCCTCGGAAAGCACGTTAAGCAGTTGGGTCCGGCTGTCATTCGTAGATCTTTAGCAGTTGTTACTGGCAGTCAGAAGCTCAAAAGTCTAATAACCAGTTTTCCCAGTCTTCTTCAGGGTTACCGCTACCCTGGAATATAAAGGGCTAAGGAAAGAACACGGGTGCATTTTAGTCAGTAAGAGTCTGCACTCCCTTTCGCTCCACCCAGAGCGTGAGGGGTCATTTGATGATATCCCATCCACAAAAAAAAGGGGTGTCTAGTTACCCAGTTGGAGTTTCTTGCCCGTTCTTCTCCATAGAGATCTACGTTTTGGAATGGGCAACTAGCTTCAACTTTCTGACTAACTGACCGACTAGTTAATTTTGACAGTTCAAAAGTACCTGTAAATGGTTTAATTGAAATAAATGCTTTGAGTTTGAGTTACTAGATTATTGAGGTTAGATTGGCAGCCTGTTCCATGTAAGATACCTACTGGTCCGAATCCGGTTAGACTGGAAGCTGATGCCAGCACAGTTGGGAAAAGGCTAGGGAGATTGATCATGCCTGCATTTCTAGTCCTATCTGCGCAACGACGCTCATCTTTAGGCACCCCCAAGCAAAAGGACGAAGTTCTTTGTTCAGGAATTGCTAAAATTCTAATAGATGATGAATAATTAAGACTGTGCCGACCCTACAGTGGCGCCCTCATCGTTTGTTTGGTTATTTCATACAATTTAGAATGAAAATGCAGAAAATAAGCACGTTAAGTTGTGCTTCACAAGATTATACGTTAATATTATTATAAAAGGTAGTTTTATATTGTTTAGTTTCATTATAATCCTTAAAACGGATAAAAGTGGCCACTATATTCCGTTTTAAGGATTATGATAAAACTAAGCAATATAAAACTACCGCTTCTAATAATATTAACGTATAATTTTGTGAAGCACAACTTAACGTGCTTGTTTTCTGCATTTTCATTCTAAATTGTATGAAATAACCAAACAAACGATGAGGGCGCCACTGTAGGGTCGGCACAGTCTTAAGGAAAAAAGCTGATATTGCATTTGCTATTGTATCGATACTGCTCTGATTGAAACTGGCTAAAAGAAATTGGTAAAAATATTTTCCAGCAGTTTCAGATTTCACGTATCGTTTTGGGTTTAAGGGAGCCTATTGAATTATCTACTATTTCATGAAATATCATCTCAATAGAATTATATGAACTTAGAGAGTTGTATTAATGATTATAATTATGTAAATACATACTTGTTACGCTCGCGAATCTTATTTTGTTCAACATACAACTTGACATTGACCTGCAAATTGAAAAACATAAGATAAAAATAACTTAAGATTAATCTGAATATTTCACTAACAATTTCAAAACTATTTTCGATACTTTTGAGATGAAGTTAATCATAAAACTTAGATTTTTAATACGTCACAGATAACGCTTTACATAGGTCCTCTCATCCCGGTGTTTGCTATCCCTCCAAGCATCCTCTGCGTCCCTGGTACTGTTTGTTTCTGAGTAAAACTTTAATTAACCAATAAACATGTCGGTCGTGGTCCCGTCTTAAATTAGCCCTGAGTGGAAATTGCTCGATGCCTTCGCACCAGTCATGACGCCCTGGTACCTACGCTTGGACGTAATGAAACTAAGTTTAGAATTGCTTGTAAATTCACTCCGTTACTGTCCTATGAATTTAAGGGCAACGGCAGGTGGGAGGGGAGGGGAGAATGGAACTTATAATCATTTAATAGAAAACAATTGTTGGTATAAGAACTGTCCATGTATTCATTCCACTTTATTCAAGGGTGTTTTATTTAATTCCAGTTTCGGTGTTTTGTTTTTCAACTTGGAAAATTATTTATTACTTGCTGCGCCGTACGGTTTCAACCGCATAAGTCTCGATCCTGTGGGAATATCGAGATAAAAAGTATCTTATGTCCTAATCTGGGGCATGGTCTACCCAGTTGCAAAATTTTATCTAAATCCGTTCAGCCGTTTTAGCGTGAAATCGTAACAAACTAACATACAAAAAATTAAATCTTTTCTCTTTATAATATTTGTTTAGATCATTGAGAACCTCATTTGTTTTTTTAGTCTCATCCAAGTATGTTGTGTGATGCTATAATCACCTTTACTTTACAACGGAAGATTCTACATCATTCATCAGTTCAAAATGCAGTCCCCAATAGTTGTATTCATTAAAACTAAAAAGTCACAGAATCTGAACAAGGGAGAATCAAAAGTAAGTCCAAGGAAAAGTAGTCACTATTCCTTACAATAAAACTTACTGATCCCCCCAGCACTCCCCTTTTACACCCAGCTACAGATGAATTTTTGACCCCGACCAGATAACCAGATTTCCAGAAGCTTGAGAGATTGCCAGACTCAGTCAGACTTTTCCGGATCCCAAAAAATACTTACAAAGGGCGCATTCCTGCACATCTCGTACCAGGCAAACATAAATTGATATAGTTTCAGTGTTCATCTGGAGCTTTTCTTTTGTCGCCGGGGGCTCGGGTGCGCGCGGTGGGGGAAGGGGGCTAAGGTTGACAAATGGGCCGCTCGGAGCATCCGCGAACGATACAATCGGTGCGTTGCTTACTGTGCTCCGTTCGAGGAAAAAAGGTAGGGTTGCCAAACGGATCTATGCGGAAATTGTATGCTCAATGGGTTGTAATGCACGGAATTTATGTTTTTCGTCGAAGTTTTTGGTCGAAAATTGAAGATTTTTGAGTGTCTTTGCAGAAGAGGTTTACCAGGATACATTAAAATGTTTATCTATTTTTATATCTAACTAAAGATAAAATAGATAAAATCTAAAGATGAATCATCATTTTGATTATTTGAAAAACATAATTTTGATTATCAATGATATAATAGTTTTTTTTTATTCGGCTCGTTGTCATTTCTGCCTACACCATTTATGTAAAATCGTAAAATTTGTTTTAAAAATAAAACTAGTTTCCTGTCACGGGGCAACCCTGCGGTACGCGTCACTGGACTCGTCCCAGTGTGCCATTACTCACTGTCGTCCGCCATTTTCGAGCCGCCACGCCCGCTACGACGCTACGAAACTCTACGCCGCGTAGCATTGCCGCTACGTAGCAACCGCTCGAGATTCTGTTGTCTTAGTCCTTTTTTGCTTGTTAGTTTAATTTGATTCGCATTTTTATTATGAGGGAAATGTTAGGTCTTATAAATTAGGGTGTTTATTTTTTCAAAAAAGTTTGGATGTCCTTACGATTCTTTACGTGATTCCCCCTCCAGTTGAATTTCTACAGCCAGAAACCTAGATGATTGAGACAATCCTTAGCAAAAAATTAATGTTGTGGAAAATGAGGTTATTTTTTCAAAGTTGATTAATTGATTTATTTTGGGGTCATGGATGAAAATTACAGAAAAATATTAGTAGGTAAGCCATAATGAATGCAAACATTCGTTGTTCAGTTATCATTTTAATCATTAAGTAATTTTATATGTCATCATCATCCAGCCGATATTTACTTAATGATTTTGTGCAAAAGTTTTATTATGTTTTTTGACTTTTCATATTTTTAAAATTATATTGAATATTATTTTTAGCGGAGAAATTCATTCGATTGGACAGGGATGTCATCAAATATCCCATAATATTTGATGATATTGAAGTTCGTGATACCTTAAGCGGAATTGGTGGAGGCCTAGAAATTATAAGGCTATCACGTTCTGATGTCTCACAAATAGTTTACTTATGTAATTACTTTCATCGACCATGTTGAATCACAACAAAGACAAAACATAAAAAAACCTACGAGCAAGCTGCTATTCAATTTAATTTTAAAACTATGAAAAAGTCATGAAAGTTCAGTCCCTGAAGACATTTCACTGATTTAAATAATAGTACTACATAGTACTATTATTTAAATCAGTGAAATGTACCTAGTCAAAAGTACCTTTTACATAAAAGGTACTTTTGATAGTCAACGATTATAATGACAATTAAGATAATTCACCCATACAAACTGTATGTTTTCATCATACGTTCTTTCTCCCCCGTGGAATTTCGATCACTCAGGCAAAGTAACGTTACCCGTTCAGGCAACAATAAAGTTGGTCTTCTTTCGAATAAATTGTGGAAGTTGCAAACTATAGCCGTTGGCAAACACCTTGCTCTGTCGACGACTGTTTCCAAAGATATTTATAGACATTTTAACGTATTCATGCGAGGTAAACGAAACTTTTTGTTTTTTTTTTATGTTTTGTAGGGCAGTTTGAAAGTTTTGTCCAGGAGTTCATGGGTAAAGTGGTGGATTGACGTTATATGTGTGAGAATATTTAGTAGGAAAGCGTGTGAATTAGAATAGAGAGACCTTTTGACTTCTTTTTGAAGAATACGGTCAACTATGATGTAAATTTCAATTATAAATCAGAGGCGTTTATGCCAGTTGTTAGCTAGCAATAATTTAGCATGGAGCTATGTATGTGTAAGTTTCCTAAAATCTTTGTATACACATCAACCATTGAAAACTTAATTATCCTATACTTTTGCTGGTGTATTGAATGGTCTAAAGCTGCGTCCACACTTGTAACAAACTCGCCAAAAATCTCCGTACAAACCGACCATGTTACGTATATTGTGAATGGGGATTTTAGCATTTTACTCAGTTAACCTCCGAACCACCGCAAAGCGGCGACGCGGCAACGGTGTGAGACTCACACCATACTTTTATTCTTGTGCTTATAGCATAATCATCAATCATGTCGTAAGCAGCGTTAACAGAGGCAAATTATTTAGTGTGCCTTTATAATTTCTTACGTGACGATATTATCGTTGACGTTCCCGTTCACGTCACCACCAAAAAATATTATTTTTGACCTAAGATTGAGATATTTGCGACAATCTCAAAAATGGGATTCCAAGTTCCAATGAAATATTAGGCTCTGTAATCAAAGCAGTGAATGTTCTCAACACACAATGACGCGAAATGAACGTTCACAGAAATTCTTTGATGAAACCTCAAGAGGATCGGCTCAAACATAATGGTTTGGTAAAAACAAATTTAAAAACAGTTGCAAAATGTAGTGTAGTAAATAATAGGTATGTTCTGCAGAACGTTGTGATTGTCTATGAGTTAGCTGTGTGACATCACATTTTGCTATTCGTATTTCACTTGTCCGAAGTTTTGTTGGCGAACATGTTACAAGTGGGGACACAGCTTTAGAAAGAGGTTATGTTAAAATGAAACAAGACATTTTTTTTAGGTTTTAATATTTTTTACACAATTCGTAGCATTCATAATGCCGACACAGTTTCGTCAGATTTCCTCCACAACGGCCCGTCAGCGTCAGCTGTCACTATATCATTTATATAAACCAGTTCACTATTAATCGTATAGTTTTTATTTATAATATGTACTTCACCGAAATTATACAATACAAATATATAATTAACTTTTTCCATCGAATTGAAAATGTACCGCTGACAGACGCTCATGTTCACCATTTTTAGTAGCTATATTTACAATAACTTGATGACTTTCAAATCATTATATATAATGTACATATACATATATAATAAAGAGAAAAATCAAAATAAAATTCTTCAATTAATACATTAATACCTAACAACTACTATTTAAGATTTTCCTCTTAATAAAAATATATTACACGCAATGCAAATAACAATAATAATTGTGTATCAACAAAGTCCGGTGTTGCAAGAGAAAAAAATATTTTCTTTCCAAATTTTTAATACTGAGACTTCATTGGAGAAAAAACTGTATTTATACAAAGTAAAAATGACGTATGTATAATATTTGATGATTATTATTTACAAAAGTTAACAAACTTTTTTCTAAAATGAGACGCTAAGTTGCGATACGACTGTCCGAAAGACTTTTCGGAAACCCTTACTATTCCATTTTAAAATTCGTATTACTAAAACGAATAGATAAAATCTTCATATTATTTCGCTAACAGGTATTTGAAAGAATATGAGAAATGAAACATGCACTAATATTCTTAGATTTATATTTATATAATATTTTTAAATACCATCACAAACAGTCGTATTGCAATTTAAAAGACAATATGGTGGTCTTAATTAGCCTAGAATAAAGCTTGTTCTCGGATAACTTAGTTTGCTATCAAAGTTTATCGTAGCTAGGACCAATGATGACATTTTATATCTCCCGTTCGTATACATGACATAAGGCCGTAATGCACCGCATTACTATAAAGTGGTTCATCTGAAATATTTTTGGAAACATTGTAAATTACTACTGTACTGTGAGCGATCATTTAGACATTCGTATACATTTTTGATATTTATATTTTTGACATTTTACAGTAAATTGCTAATTTTACATTTTGATGTTTATCATCTATTTTATTTAACAGTGATTGTAAAGGTTAGCATCACCGTTGATTTTAATGAATTCCATGAAAAACATCATTAATTTTACAATCAACACTCACAGTAAAGTCATTCCGTGGTGACACCAATAAGTAAATTTTAGAATTATTCGTTTATATTTACGCAAAAAGTTCATTTTCACACCACGGAGTTATTTGTAATCTAGGAGAAGCTCACAGATTCTCATCAGTCATGAAAATCACACAATTATAAATATTATATGTGTGTAAGATCTACAGATTAAAAAATAAATAACTGACTGGTTCATTCTCGCCGAACACGGCCTTTTTACCTTTTCAACTTATTTTTTAATCTGCACATCTTCAAGTGTATGGTCTCCTGGTAACATAGAAGGCAATCAATATCAGGTATCATCCACAAGACAAAAAATAGACCTAAAAATCTCATTTTTTTAACATTGTAAAATATCATTTTGTGATTCGTATACATCGGTTACAAATTGTGCTACATTATCGAACACCAAGGCAAGGTGAGAAACGATATTCGATATACAATATCATTACAATAAATATATAATTCAAAGATATGTATTCAAAATGTTTTCTGTAAATTAAACGCGGACAATTAATTTTCAAGAAATTGACATTCGTTATAGATGTACAATTTGAGCTTGATAATTACATTTAATAAATTAGTTGGTAGGTAACAGACGCAACACGTAAACGCAATTTACAGTTATACATTTGAAGCTAGTGAGGAGCGGTGCACACTGGACGAGTCCGATTGGCGACCGGCTGTAGCGACGGATGACCTGCCCCGCCGCCGAGCTCCTCCACCCGCAGCCCACACCGCTCCTCAAATAACAAAGAAAGTTGCTTCGAAAAACCTAAAACCTATTAATACAACTCCTTTACAAAAAAAGTCCCATATCTACCTTTCTGTCGACAGCGACCCAAGTACTGTGATAGTTACAACTTACACAACTATTCAATTATTTATTTATATTTACGTAATAACAATACACAATTAGCTATAAATATTTATACGATAACTATCAAACCACATTATTGTTACATTCATCAACTTTGCTCCTATTGTTCCGAATGATAAAACCGTTATTTATAATGGTGATTGCACCAGTTATGTTTCAGCGTCCATGTCACTTCGCGTATAACATTTACATTTTTAGTTTAACCATTAAAGTTGACTTCAAAACTTAATTTTAGGAGATCGTATACTGTTTCAAATATTACAAAAATGTCGCGTTTTTTTTTTATTTTAGTTTTTTATGTACATGTAGCATCGTTCTCCTGTAATTATCACGTGCCAGTATCACATAAGGCGTTGTTCAGCCTGGGCGAGTGCGGCACAGCGGCTCGCGGACAGCCAGCCCGCGCGATGTCAACGTTATTCATATCTGTAAATAAAAATACAAATATATTGACGTTTCGTTATGTTATTTACAACTGAATATATTAAACATTAATTATGCATTTTATGCTTTAGTCGTAACAGCATAATTATAATTCTGTCGTATATCAACGACTTTCTTTGAAATATTTTCGTGTAATCGGTATTATAAATGGGTCGATTACAATTTAAAATCCATAAAAGATGCTATGAAGAATATTTGACACGGTTTTGGAGATTTCATAAATTGGGATAAGAATGAACTTTAATACTGGAGTAGATAAATTGTAGTGGGTAGAGCCATAATCATAACTTCAAGTAGTTGACTGCAAAACTGCTGCGCATTAACTATTGTCAAACTACGACATTCGTGGGAAATGATCAGTGTCTGCTTATAATTCAGATTACAATATAAATATGCTCTTGCTAGGTATGTTAATATTAATTAACCCACCATCATCAGCATATAGCAGTCCACTGCTGGACACAGGCCTCTCCTATTGCGACTCGATTTTTGGTAACTCTCATCCAGTTGTTTGTCATCCATAAATAACCCATAACGTTTTTATTTTAGCTGGTATAGGACAAAGATCTCTTTTTCTGCTTCTAGTAGAACCAGCCCCCGAGGCTCGAGAAAGTCTGAACTCCCAAAAAGAAAATGTTGTACCTATACTCACATGTACAAGTATGCAGGTTGCATTAGAGATGATGGCCGTAGTATTCAGCCGGGTAATGCGCGTATCCCTGGTGGAAGGCGGGGTCCGTGGGCGGCCTGTGCATCATCTGCTGGCCATCCATCATATAGCCCATGGTCGCCTCCGGGCTGTACGCACCGCTGGGGCCCGCGTGAGGGAATACTGACGGATAAAACACTGCCCGGTTAATTAGGCTGGCTGTATCACCAGCTTTAGCTGGGTATTGTTGTTACACACATTTTGGAGTAGTTTTTAAACAGCATGCTGTAACTCTCTTTTCAATTCTTTAAAATCATGCTGTATTTTTTTACACCAACTTTTCAGGTTTTTAAAATCATGCTGTAGGTATCTGTCACTCATTGTTATTTTTTTAAGATCATACTGCTTATAAAATATTTTTGTAGTTTTTTATATAATAAATAAAATAATTTTGACAGAGTTAGAAAGAGAGTCAGAGATGTATTTAAAATAATGTTAAGTATAACAAGTTTTCGCATAGCAAAATATTTAATAAACAGATTTTCTTTGCAATATATTTTCACATCAATACATTTTCACCAAAAAGTTTTACATAAAAGGTTCTGTTCAAAATCTCAAATAGAAGTAGGTAATGCAAAAACTATAGACATGTTATATACATTAGTGGTTCTGTACTTGTCCCGCGCTCTCAAGGCGCAATGGTGCGTATCACCATAAAGACCCCATGAGGATGTCGGAAATCGACGTCTATAATGGACGAACACCATTACATCACGATTGATAATCCCATGGATATATCGCGAGCGGAAGCCATAACAGTTTTGTGGTAAAATTGAGCGGATTTCTTTACTTTTGCAATTGCGTTTCTCACAATGGGCAATTGAAGTATTTTTAACAGCAGAGTGAAAAATTTAAGCTTTATTTATTTTCTTGCAATTTGCATACTTACTTCGGCTTTGGTTTTTAGTTATAGCTTTATAAAGAATGGATCAACATAAAAAAATGAAATTTCCAAAAAAAAAATATCCATAGAATAAATCAAATTTGGTAGTTCGGAATTCAAAAAAATATTATAGTTTCATGCGTTTTCTTGTAACGGATAACATCAAAAGCTTGGTTTTTTAACCGAAAAACATTTACGACATTCTTTCTTTTTTGTTTGTTCGGAAAGATTTTATTGCTTTTTTCGCAAACAATGCAAAAGTAGGTGATTGAGTCGGACCAGTGGCGCGTGTCTCCTACCAGGGCCGCAGGAAGCAATAAAGGGCGCCCGAACAGGGGCACAGCCACCAGGATACTATGATTTAGGAGGAAGTCATCTTGAGGACGTCATACTAAATACTGGCTGTTTGTGTTGCTTGGCTAGCACTAGAAAAATCAGGTGTTTTTAAAATAAAACTGTATTATAAAACGTTAATTGGTTTCATAATATTATTAATTAACCAAATTTATAATTTTAATTAAACAGTACTAACGGACATTAAATTATTTTAGATTCTCCGAACAATTTTTCCGGACATTTGATAAGGTCTATTTACCGCTTCAACGGTTAATCATTTCCACGAACAGAGTTAACAAAGCCCAGCCGATAGTTTTCAAAAATATGAATATTAATTTCGCTTTTAATAAATGCATCGGTGACGAGAGAACGGATTTTAATCCTCGCCGAATGCCCAATAAACGATCGTTCGGTGCTCCAACGAATTGTAATTTACAGTCAGGCCCCGTAATGGGTCGCATCAGAGGGCAATTTATGCGCTTATAATAAATTCATTAACGCTACGACATGGCGGGTGTACACGCTGAACTACTGAGATAGACTGTGTTAACGTGCTGGTAATGGAAGCGAGACGTTTCATTGCGTATCCAATAATATGAATACTGATTAGTATTGGATATAATAACACTAGCGAGTGGCGACGTAGAAGTGTTAACGATCCACGAATTGAAATAAAGAGAGATAGGAATGATTTAGATTTCAAATGCACTGAAAACATTATTTTTGAACAGCAAACTTAATAGCTGAAAATCAGCCAAGCGAATCGCTGCAAATAGGGAAGGTTGGCAAACGAAACACGGGAGGCACATCGCACGCACTAGGAATACATAAACGCAGGGCGGTCGCACGACAAATAATATAGTGATTGGAAAAGCGCCTTTTGGCTTGACCGCAGGAAATGCGGTGGCCATTTTCTTTAGTCCATTGCCAAAACAATTTTCCATCTATCCTTCCACCCCTCCGGTTTTTCCATTTTCCGTCGTCGGCAAACTTGGCCGGGCGGCCACATCCGCCCGTTTGGCTCGCGAGATTTAGAACTGTGCCCGGTTTATGTACTCCCGGTGTTTGGTGTCGCGATATTTGAGTGCTGACAGCCTGGTAACTTTAATGCGATAGCATTTTGTATTGAGAAAACGAATGCAGTTTTCCAAATAGGCAAATAAATGGGCGTAACGTTTTTGAACAACAATAAGCTATGCAGTTTAAGAAAATTATCGTTTAATGCATCATTTATTTGTGCTACAAGAAAACTTAGCAAGATTAATCAAATCCAACCCTTATTCTATCACAATAATGCCAAGATGGTCTCCTGTAATCGTAGCAAACTTTGATATGATAGCTTTTAATCAAGAAAAGTCCGAATCTTTCGATTGAAACCTCTGATGTATTGTCTCGTTTCTCATAAACGAAATTAACAAGAAATGAAGAAAATGCCTGTTTCTAATCTTGAAATAGAAAGGGGGGCAACATCCACACATCTAGATAAAGGTACCAGGGTAGCATACATCGCCGATAGTCGACGGAGGGGCGAGTGATGGATAGCTCGGGACGGGTCAACGAATTCGGACATTATTCTTTTTTACCCTTCTTGCGTTCGCAGGAGTAAGCCCTTTTTCTGCGACGTCCTTTTTTTCCCCCGACGGAATTTTTGTTGGCTACGTACGGGGGACCCGGGAACGTTTTATGGACTGTGCTACAATTACAAAGTAAAAATAGAATTGGTCGTTTGTAATTCTATTCCATATTGTCGACGGGATGGGTAAAAAAAAAAAGGTTTTATCGGCGGATATTTTGGCTGGTTTTGTGATTCGCAAGCGTTTTAAATCGATCTTGTATTTATTGAAAGTAATTTATTACTTCAAGATCTCAAACGCGCTGTGCGCGTGGTATAGTTTGATGAGAAATAGGTAGTTTCAACATTCAATTTGAAGCCCAAACACAGAAAGATCTCCAATAAACAAAATGTCACAGCACATTCTTCCAAAGGTACAAAACTATCGGTATTCAAAAACAATACACTCTATTTTACTCAGAGTAAAGTAATTCTATCTAATCTACTTTCTAAACGCAGCTGGGGCGTACCAGGCAGTCATAATTCCACAGGCGGTCAGCGCTAAAAGCTAGAACATCCTCATGGGACGGCGGCGTTACTGGCCGCATGCGACGGCCTGCATACTGTATGAACCACTCCGTACTTTGTGGTCAGCAAACTCGATTTTAGACTTCAAAGTCGTTTCGGGCGTGCTCGGAGAATTTGAAATGTCCGAAGCGATACGTGATGCGGTCAGAACGCGTTAATGTCCCTGTAATGGCGTCTTGAATTTTGGATATCTAATGGTATTGACGTTTGAAGTTTTATTTTTTACCGTTGGGACTGTTTTGGAATGATGGGGGTGTTTTCGATAAGAAAATGATTTGACGTCCCTAGACAATTTGTTGTAAGTTTGCTTCAATAGTGTAAAGCTTAGAGACTCTTAAAGTGATAGTTCTTGGTTCTTAAAGTCAAATAAGATTATGTCCAACAATTTTTGGTTTTAACATGACATAGTGATTTCTCCTAATGTCAGCCTATCGATTCTGTAAAAATCTCACCGTGATAACATAGGTGAAGTGAGCGTGAAGTGAACTATCAATGGAGGCAATCCCTAACATCAGGTGGAATGACAGCTCACTTCACCTTAGTTTTCACGGTGAGATTTTTACAGAATAGCACTGCAGGTTCGTTGTTTGTTAATCTGCACTGTCCCAATAAAAAAGGCCACCCTCAAAGCCTTCCAGGTATCCTTTTATAGAGCCACCTCGATCTTTAATTCAGGGGAATTATTTTTTTTTAAAACGGCCTTCCTAAATCGGCCGTTTATTCAAATCAGAATTGTCATTCTTTGACAGTATATGAAATGGCTATAACACGGCAAATTGACGGAGTGCATCAATTTTATTAGCCTTACACGAAAAGTTGATCGCTTACTCATTATTGCAAAGAAAATCTGCTTCAAAATGAAGTAAATCTGAAAACAGCTGTTGTATAAGAAAAATGTTACCTGCTCTATTTGACTGGTCTATCATTGGCTGCACTATCCTACGTCTCGCGTTGATAAACCTGAAACAAACAGACAAAATATTAATAAAGAAATAAGTTTAATTATGTAATAACTAGCCACCGGCCTCTGCTTCACACGGGTATAACGGCGACAAAATATGGTGATTTGTGTACTATATATGCGATGCAGAGGAATATAAACACTTTATAATATATATACTTGAAATATATAAATTGTTAAGGGGGGCCTGGTGACCTGACTTACAGGTTTTGTATAAAATTTAGTTTAGACACCAGTTTTCTACATATTAACTACAAAATTGTATCTGTAGACTAATTTAACTTTAAGCCGTAATTTGTGGTAAGAAAAATAAATCTATTCTATTCTATTTCGACGCAAATTTTAGGTTTTTAATAGTTTTAGTTATATCAGGTTGTATATATTAATAATTTGTAGTCTATTTAGTATTAGAAGTATATATACTTAACACAAATAACTATTTACACTTGACTGATTTTTTCTACGCCAGATACTCGTAATTTTAACGCAGGAATACTTTTGAATTTTTGACAATCCTACTTCCTACTAATATTATAAATGCGAAAGTTTGTGAGGATGGATGGATGTTTGTTACTCTTTCACGCAAAAACTACTGAACAGATTTAGATGAAATTTGGCACACCGATACTTTATAACCAGGATTAACATATAGGATACTTTTTATCCTGATATTACCACCGGCTCGAAAGTTACGGGGGTGAAACCGCGGGGCTCAGCTAGTTCTTCCATACAATAACTAATTGTCTGACGTCAATTTTATTCCACGAATAAAATGCAGCGGGATTGTCCGAAAGGGTTACCGCTACCCCGGAACACAAAGGGCTAAGGAAGGAACACGGGTGGGTTTTAGTCAGTAAGAGTCTGACACTCCCTTCTGCTCCACCCAGAGCGGGAGGGGTCATTGGATGATTTCCCATCCACAAAAAAAAAAAAAAAAAGTTATACATAAATGTATTCTACACATAAAACTTCCGGAATAAAGGCTCGCGAACAATTTCCATGAAGTTTTCATAGAAATTGTGCTACAAGCTCTTAATGATGGTGAAAACTGCATCAAAATCTATGTATGTATGCATGTATGTATGTATCCATCTATGTATCAGTATTTGTTCTTGTATTTTATGGTCATTTCATAGCTATTTATCCCGTATGTTTCACCTGCCATGTTTGTCTCTGCGTCACCCTAAGGTTGACTAGTAGAAAATGCTTCAGGCTTTAAGTCCGCCTTGGTACAGTATTTTTTTTACTTGTGCATAAAGTTTTAATAAATAAATAAAACCAAGAGTGAACTGGATCACGCTCGTACCACCGTAGACCTCAACCATCGCTTTCCATCAGGCTTGATGGAGGTCAAGAGCGGCACCATTCAGCAATAAAAAACTAAAACATTGTGTAGTTTACAAGATCTAAGCGGTCATACAGACAGACGGAAAACGACTTGTTAACAGAAGGCCAATTCTCGTAATTTAAAAACGTTCAAAATCTAGTCTCGGCGAAAAACAAACGTCCAAAACTTGTCAAAATGTAGAGAAATTAGAGGTATTTTTGACAAATTGAGACTGAGATCAGACTGTGAACGTTCTTAAAATTACGTAAATTGCCCCTCTGATATGATACCATGTATTGATTAGTAGAGGTATTTGTGAAGGAAGAAGCGTCGTAGGAAGTACAACCACCATTCATTATTGGGTTTTTACATCAAGAATTTATCAGTGTCAGCCTGGAGTCTGGATTTGTGCACGGCTGATGGCAGCAGGCTCGCCCCCAGTACATGGGACTTAAACATAACTGGTGAAATATGGCTGTACTATAGGAAGGTACTCCTCTGCCTAACTCTTCGGGTATTGCAGACGTTATGTGGACTGTCGTATCTTATAAGCAATTAGTACAAAGGACCTATGCTAGGATGCCAGCATAATGCATTTTCCTGTAACCAAGCAACTGAGCCCTCCCTTGCTCTGTAACTTATAGTTACATCAGCGAAGTTTCGGTCACTCTACAGACTCTCAACAAACATTCTACTGCCCTAGTAAGGATTAACATCCACACATAGATACGACCATATAATATACAAAGCTATTCAATTATATTATCTACAAACATATCAGCATAATCTTAGTTTTTCGTTTCCGCAAAAGTTCTTTGCACAAACAGGCGGGATAAACAAGTAAGTCTTAATGAATTATGTCGAATTCTGCCGAGACCGTGTTTTTGGAGGGTTGAGCATCGTATAGGTTACTAGGATATTGGTTACAAAGTTAACTGAGCATATTTTCAGGATAATAAATCATTCTACAAATGAATTTCCTGACTCAAGAGTCAGGTCATAAAGCTTTTAGAAAAGATACTAGCGGTTCCTAGAACTCCGGAGTTTTATCTGGCACAAAAAATATTCGGAGACGATAAGACGTATATGTATGCATATAATGGCTGTTATCTGGAAACCGTACCCACTACTGAAATAACTTTAGATTCGCTTATCAAAAAGGTTTCAAATATCATCGGACAATATATCAAGCTAGGCACTAAGAGAGCATCCCTCAGAAGGGAGTGACCGGGGGCTATCTCGGCCGGCTTTATGAAAACTAATGCCTTCATTTGGCGTCGGCTCCGGCCACCGGCGATAAGCTATGTCGCCCTAGTACCTCGGGATTACGATTTTGGGATTTACCCCGGACAAGGGGGTGTCCGATAAAAGTTTTGTGGAAATTTCAGTTCGTGTTTGTAATTTAAATGTTTCGAAACTAGCTTATCGTGGGTATGAATATTGCTGGGTCATAATTTACGAGTACATAACATAGGTGAATAACAGTCAAAATAGCAAATGCAAACCTTGGAGGACCCTCTAAGAGCAAAAAATATATTTATCAAATATCCCCATGGCCCCGTTCACAAGTTTCTCAAAATACGAGAATCAGTAAATCTCAAAAAGAAAACATAAAACCAATTTTCGCAGACGATTAAAGGAATAAACGAAACGGCCGAGGAAATAAAGTTTTTTCCCGTGTTTAGTTACATAAACAGCAGGTGGTAGAGTGAGCTATTACCTGGGGGTAATAAATACCGTTTTTCCCTAATTAACGCTTAATTCGGGGTGGGTCGCAGCACCCCCTGGGCTTAAGATCCCGCACTACCGATTTTTGCGACGCCGTGACAAAGTAAATTGTGGCCAACTAATTTTTGTTTTACGTTTAGCTTACGAAAAGCTACTTTTTTGTGCATATTTAATAAATCGGATCTACATTTCATAAATGGGAGTGCCTATAGTGCTCGATAAGCAGCAAAATGTTAATTAAGTAATTGCAAGATTATCATAAACCTCAAGAAATCAGAAAAAGTACAAAAAATAAATTGTTCCAGAACAACTGAATTTGTTCTTCAGCAAATATGTATGTAACTTTATGGAGTCCTGCTAAATGTAATCTTACGTGATATTGTAATTCTAAATCAAGGAAGGATAAATTATAAATTACAGCAACCCCTCGACGTCGCCTTCTCGGAAAATGGAGAATTCTCAGCGTTAACTGAAGGAATTCCACTCAACCCCGCATACTCATTATTTAATTCGCTTTCAGGTAATTAAAATCCAAAAACTTGGAAGTCGAAATTAAATTTTATACTCTGTAGGTACGCTGGCGGACTTTCATCCCTATTTTCTACCCCCCTGGCCCGGTACGTGCTTCTCGGATCAAATCACCTTTTTAACTTTCCCTATTTAGGAAAAGCCGGGGAAATCTAGCAATTGCAATAATAAGTTGCTACCAGGACATCATGAGATCGAGTGGCCAGCCCCTATTATCGTTACGTAATGTGATTCTCTTGGGTGGATGTGTTGTCTACTAATTATAATATTATGTGGCATGCATTCTGTCATCTTATTTATTTGTTTTGCTGTTGTTTTTTGTGAAGAGTAAGTACCAAAAACTGTTAGTAAAGAATAATTAATAGTGTGTCAATCTCTTGCTGAAGTTAGGGTAGATTCTTAGGCTACATTGGGAACTAGACATGAGCGAGGTAGCTTAACGGTGAAGCTAAGCTGCGAAACTATGTGTCTCCACTAGAGTGTTGTAGCGGAACGGGTAAGTAAGATGTGCTTTGAAAGAAGATTTGCTTTGCCCGTATGGAAAATAACTTCACTTGAACCGTCTTCCACCAGAGTTAAGCTACGCTTTGAAAGTCAAACGATTCTATTAGTTTATATACACGTTCATCATCTGTTACAGTTACAGCCCATATTTGCAAAGTAAGTAACAAAAACCTCTCTCGAAGCAAAATTTTAATTATTTCAAAGTACACTACTAAATCAGCTCAGACAATCGTAACACCAACACTCCACCATACAGCACCTAATAAAATAAAAACAACTCCCCCTCCGAGTGTCAGATGACGCGGTAATGTACCAAATCTTATTACAATTAGCGCCATTTGCATACCAAACAGATATATCAGGCGCATGTGCAATAATGTGCATCATACAATTGTATCGCCAACCCTTCCGAACAAATCCAGATCGCTTATGATTTATGCGACCCTGGTATCGGGCCGACCGTTGTCACAAATAAAATAAACACACATAGAAATGCAAATTCGGTAATGTCAGATGTGTGTTGGTCTATTGTTGAACTATGTTTCGAATTTCATGAATTGTGTGATTTATTACTTTTATGATGTGGAAAACAATGTATTTTGAATGCTGTTTTTTTTTTTATTGCATTCAGAATTTAATGTAATTTTTGGGTTAAATGGCTCCTGAATAACGGCCTATCTGCATGACCATTTTATTTTTAAGAGCAATTTTGCTTCTACAGCATTAGCTAATCAAAGGATCTACATTATGCATTTAATTTAAATGTTAATAAAATAAAACCTCTATCTAATTCATAAAATTATAATTTTAAACAAGGAAAACAAAAGTTAAAGCCATGTAATCTTAAAACCTCACACTTAATTGCAGCTAAAACATCAAAATAACAGTAACCGTCGCCGTCAAAATTAATACAAAGTGCGATTTAACAGATACCCTCTTAAGAGTCGTAAAATTTGCCGTTTTTGCGCCGGGCCCCTCTCCCGGCGGACCGGGGACCCCGGGTGTTATGGACCCCGGGCCGGCGGATGAAGAGTTAATGAACTAATCTTGATATTAACAACACATTAGACGCATCGGACGCACAGCCATGCTTTGCGCAAGTAATTACAGGGACCCTTGCAAGGGATAGTGCGGCCTCAACCCTCGCACGGTATGCTTCGCGTCAATTTCGTATGTTTCGCTTTAGGGTTTATTTATGATAATTTTAATGTTTATTAAAGTACATACATACTTGGAATTCACAGAAATCACTTCATGTTTTGTATTTCATCTGCCATTTGCTCGTTTCTACAAATTGACACGTATTATTAACTAAAATTTTGGCCAGCAAGCAGTGCTGCCAACAAAATAATTTTATTTTCAATCGGCTCACTAGCGCCGCTGCGTATTAAACCATTACGGGTGCGTGCGCGAAATGGTAATTACACAACAATTATCACAAAAACTAATCGAATCACAAAGCAATCGGAAGAATATCCGAACGTTCGTACAAAATTCATAGTGACAGTTAATTTGGGAATGCAGTGCGCGCATCGGGTCCCACACTCCCACCATTCCACTCGCGATGAGATTACTTATTCAACAGACGTATAACATATTGCCCAAGTAATTGGTTCAAAATACAAACTTGCGCGGTACGTATGAACCCCGGGTAATTATTTATTTACGTGCCAAATTGCTTTTTCATTATTTGGAAGTAGGAGAATAATTAAAACGACTTGGCAGAGTTATAAAACGATAAAAATATTATTTTGATGTTATATTCTCACGGAATTGTTAAAGGAATATTAACTGTAATCCAAGAACTTTGTTTTGATATTTGCACTACAAAAAGGATCCCTGTAAGCTTAGCTAAACATTCGCAGACGATACAGGGACTAAAAAGGGTGAATAATACTTGGATTCCGCAACAAATGCTGACGGAATCCGACAAATCCAGTGCGGATACCGTCCGACGGACGGATCGAGTTTTGATGTCTGAGATATCCGGAGCTATGCTACCCTGGTGATTGATTGCTCGTACATAGGTAAATCTTTGTTTTAGTTTGTTTTTAGACGTAAAAGAAGTTAGTGTTATGATTCAAATCTGTCAAAATGTAAAATCTTAGCCGACTGAAACATCTGAAACATCACAAAATCAACCCGGAAAATATCGGTCGTGAAAAACAAAAGGTCCAAGTAACTTCGTCACGTACAAATACGTCTAATCCACGGAGTCCGGGCGGACAATAAATATTTTTCATGAAATCCACCGCCGTCGCCAGCGCATACAAACGGCCTTAAATCAGGCAATTATAGGTGTGACCAGTAAATATTATAACCAGGGGATCAGAAGACGGCGTATAGAGATTGATAAGGATATTGCCTATGTTGTTTTCGTAATGGACTCTTGTGCTCGAAGAATGTTTGGTTATTTGGCGTGAATTAGCGTTATTGTCATGGTTGTGTACAAAATACGGGTCTTTTTCGTCTAAGTTGTGAGGTCAGGGAAGTTTATTATGTCTGCTAGTGACTAATAAAAACTGCATCCTTTTAATTGAGGAAGCTCCACGCTTTAGAACAACATTTGAAACAGGATTTTTTTAGAACACTGACTATTAAAAAGTTTCCGTTTTGACAAGCAAAAAAGTCTCTAATTTTAACTTTCAACGCTGCCCATTTCAAAAGCATTATCCGAACAAAAATAAAAGTCAACAACAACAAAAGTAAAAACAATAAATCGCACTAGTATTAATTTACCAGAGCTACGTAAAGTGGAGAAGCAAAAATCGCCTCTAATAAATTACGTTAGCGGAAAATGCTTCATTTTAAGGCGTATAGCTCCTTAATCCTATGGCAGCCTGGTAGCCGCTGGGTGTAATTACCGGGCGCAATATATCGCCAGTTCGACCTCCCGACCCCCCGAGTTTCTGGGTCCTCATCACACGGAATGAGTAACACATGGTACTGCGTTAATTGTCGAGGCACACGGATTTGTTTTTATTCTGCGATTGCGAGGGGGACCCGACTGTGTCGCGCCATCGATTTATTTTGTTTTGAGTTTCCACAGACGTTCTGATTTTATGATTTTGTGCAACGAGGCATGAATAATGCGAACATGCTGTGCAGGCTGTACTTCTGTATGTTGTGTGACTTGTTTTTCAGGTTCAGGAAATGCGAAAAGTGGCCATAGACAGATAAATGAATGGATGATGTAGATGGTGATGCTGATGGGTGAAAAGATATTCCATATCGATTTACTTTTTATAAAATCCATAATATTACCATTTCTGGAAGACACGGACATCTAAATATAAACATCTTTTAATATACGCGTTTCCAAATTTAATAGGCTGTAGGTACAATTAACAGCCAACTAATTAGACACCAAGGCGGCATAAATCGGCAGTAAATATCTCAAAGTGTCGCAGATGGTGTCAAAACGCTTGCTGCGTGCGGCCCCGAGGTTAGCGGTGAGCGGGGACGGCCGAAATTATTGGTCATGGGTCTAAAAGTCTACCGGATACGTAGGAGAAGAAAGAAGACGGTTCATATGGAGAGGAGATTTTTACTAGTGTTACTTCGTTGTGAGGCTAGAGATATGGACCAAGAACGATAGATGAGAAGATGGTTTTGATGGTCTAGTTTTCAAATTAAGTATAGGGTATTTTCAGTTTATTCTCAGTTATCAACACTAATGTTATAAAATCAGAAAATGAGATATATGGGTAGGTATATGTACCCATTTGTTTTCTATATTTTCAGGGCTAACCCAAAAACTGATTTCCTTGTTTTTTATAAGGACCTCAAGTTCTTTTTATTTTAATGTTCATCCAAACATTGCTATTACAAAAAAAAATACAACTGAATTGAGAACCTCCTCCTTTTTTTGTCAACAAAATCATCAATAACGCCAAAATCGCTAGCTAACCCCCGAATTTCGTGCCCGCATCCCAAGACAGGGTCGCGGATAACATGCAATTGCGATAATAGCCGACCCGGCGCCATATTGCTCTGATTGGTGACGTGTGCGCCGAATTTATTTTGTACTACATAACTCGAAGGGTTGAGGTGCGAACGCAGTTTATTTATGGACAACATCTGGCGGAGAATTTGAATTTTGTTGGTTCAGGTAAGGTTAGGTCGGCTGGAATAAAAGATTGGCTTTCTGGAGCCAAATTAGCGTTAGAGACAATATTTTCCGGTGGAGCTTTAGTCTCTAACTTGAGGATTCACTGTACCAAACTTGGCTTTATGAGGTTTTAAGTCCTAAAACTGATTCTGGATAATATTCCTGAATAGTAGTTACGGTTGATTGGATTGGTTGATAGGATATTTGCCAATTTGGTGGTATTTGCTCTCTATGTACTATTAAATAGCCTTTTCCACATAAAGCCACGTGACGATGACACTAAAATAACGTCAATATTTTAATGATGATAACAATTAAACACCAGGAGCGCAGGGTTCCAGGCGACCGCTAATGAGTGCGGCAGTAGCGCCGGTGCGGCTGCTGCGGCCGGCGCGCGAACTAATTTGGTGCAGTGATGGATTGCGTGTGGCCGATGCGGGTCGCACCAAATACTCCCGTCTTGTATGCTCGCCTGGTACTTGCTCTAATTACGGATCATTCTCATTTATCTTCAAGCCCTACCTAATTCTTGTTGCAATATTTTCAGGTCATTTTCCATTTGTAAAGAGAAGCTGTCGCCATTAGTTGGTTATACATTTATGGAGGTTTAGAGAACGTCAAATGTTAAAGTCACGATGTGAAAGGCTCTAAGCTAGTTAAGATACATAGGTGTAAACGTAAAAAATCCTCAGAACAGCGGAAGGTAACTTAAAATGATTGATAGTCCATTGATTGAACAACTTATTTCGACGGAGACATGAGAAATCGAATACTTACTAGTAATACATTGCAAAACACAATTGGAAAATACATTTATTAAAAAACGATCAATAAACATGCGATATTTTCGTTCCCACATAAAAGTCGAAAAGCTGAATGAAAATAAGCAAATCGCCCATCATACATTTCATGGCTCGTTTAGATAAATAAAATACAATTTTACAACACGGAAATCACAATAAATATAACAAAAAGCTTTATAAATCTGTTTACAGACGCGTCATGTTCTGTTTCCATAACTGAACGTGAATAATTTGGATTAAAAATATCTAATATAATCGAATTATGAAAGCGCGCCATTTTGCATTTCGTCAAGCTATGCGTTCTATTTGCAGAAAGCCATTAGATAGAAGGTTCGTTTTACCAACGTAAAAGAAGCATAAACAAACAAAAAAAATAATGGGAAGTTCTTTCAACACGTCTTATTAAAAACCTAATTGGAAGTTAGGCGAATAATCGCAAAAACAGAATGCTAAATTCAAATAAATTGAAGGAACGCGATGGGGCGCGCGCCGCCGTCCGCCATCACCTCGCGCGCCCATTTGTCAAATTAATGATGGACGGATCAGAATTCTAAGCGGCCACCTGACGCGCGGTGACGTCACGTAAAAATGTCTTCATTTCCACGGACATGTGGTTCAGGTTACGGTATTCAAGAAGGTTCAGAAATATCGGAAACGCAAATTATTTCTTGAAAAGTGTAGACGGATTGATCTTAGGGGTACGCAATAACCTTAAATATGGGGTCGTTTTCCGACCATCATTACCTTGGCTAGCTCCTAATTGGAAAGGACAAAGAAACAATAAATTCAACTCTTATTTGGAACAGCATTAATAATTCCGCAAATATTTACCACCATTTAAATGATCATCTAACGAATAGTCCACTCAGCGAGAGACAAGAACATGGAAACTAATTCAAAACATCTCTATTTCGTTTACATTCGGTTTATTGCATACTATGATGGTGTGTTCGCGTGTTAGCCTCAGTCGAATTAGCTGTGCACGTTGCTTAATCGCGTTGTCGCAATCGTACGCTAACAATGGTCGGTCCGACGGCTTTTTGCCTTTTTTACAAACAGATAAGGCTTTTGATTGTCCCTCCAGTTTTTAGCGTGCATCAGTCTTTAATCAAGTTAACGATTAAACGCAAATGGTCGGCAGTTTGACGGAATTTTGGAATGCTACTTTTGTTTGCAATTAAAATTCGCAGTGTTAATGGCTGCTGTCGAATAAATTATTTCGAAAACTAACATTTTGGTGTTTTGCGTAAATCTAACATGTCACAAAATGAATTAGCATCGTGTTGCGTTTATTAAAATTGTAACATTTCGGCAATATTTAGATGTTTTGGCCACATTTTTTGCAACTGCACCTTTGTAAGGTTCTCAATTCATCAATCTCCCGTAAAGGTTGCCAATTAAAAATAGTTCGAATTCAAATGCGCCGTTCGAAAAATAGCTAATTCGTCTCTAGTACTGTCATTGTCAATTGGCAGCCCTGTGCTTTTAAATAACGTAATTTATAACGTCCGAGTGGGAATGTTCTAGATAAACAGTTTGATCGAGAAGCCTCTCAGAGCGTATCGTTTCCGATGTTTTTAAACTGGACGTTTTGTTTGATACATTATATTAATGGACGGATTGCTGCAACCATAAGTCTCGGGATATTTGAGTTTACGATTTTATTTATTGGGTAGGCGGTCTTAATGGGTCAACTTTGTGGAGATATGAATGGAGGTTGATATATTGTTTCCTAGTACAGACACTTAGGACAGGTAGGCTCAAAGATAAGTATAATTGACTCCAGGCAGTGCCATTCACAAAATAGGTACATCAAACTAGCTTCTCCCGCGACTTAATATGTATGGAGGTCAGAATTGAGTTCAAAAGTATCTTTAGTAATCAAGGTTAGGTTGGTTTTGTGCCAAATTTTATCCAAGTTCGTTCAGCCGTTTTTGCGTGATTGTGCAACAAACATTCTAATTTATAATATTATTAATAGGGTGGTTAAAGTATTCTTTTACAGACATAAAACAGTAATAAAGCGGATCAGTATTGTTCCTCGACTTATAACTAAGTAGGATGTGTCTGGGCGTAGTTATCCTGCGGCAGTGGATAAAGCACCTGTGTAGATACAGTACCGTTGTATGCAATTTATGTGTTGAATGCATTGTACCGGTGGCACACTATGGAATCTGTAAGTCATGTTGATATTAGTATTTAAAGCGTGTTTTATGCTCTAACGCTTTCAATGATAATACCTACTTTCAAAATCAAACATCGTTTCTATTACTAGGCTGAGACTCAGCACTTTTTGAACGTCAAAACTACATAAAACAGTCCTCCAAAACGCCCGCCCTTCAGCCCTTCCTGAAAAGTGGCGCAAAACACTCCCCAGCAGCAAAGCTTTCTGTTAAGTTAGAAGAATTGTTTTTTTTTATCAGACTTCAAAAAAGGAGGAGGTACTCAATTCGGTTGTATTTTTTTTTTAATTTGTTACCTTAGTACGCCGTCTTTTATAGACCGATTTAGAAAATTATTTTTTTGATTAAAAGGATATACTTCCAGATTGGTCCCATTTTTATCAAAATCCAGTTCTGATGATCGAATCCTGGAGAAATCGAAGGAACTCTTCAAATATTATAGGCACACCTATAGCGATTTGGGTATTATTTAATAGTAACTTGTGCATTTGCTCTCGGAAAGCACTATTTGATGAAGTGGAACTGATGATGAAGACCACAGATGGCCACTGGAACTACTCAATAATAAGTATTTCACGGGTTGCGATTCGATTACTTTAATATGGTTGCTAAGCACAATTTATGCTCGTCACAATGCGAATGGTGAAATGGAGCTGATGGTGGAGTACCAGAAGAACTCCTCAACAATTAACGTCCCTGCATCGGAAAAAGTAATATTTGTAAAAAGGCGATGAGCAAGTTGACATTAGGCTATTGTAATTTAGATACATTATAAACAGACCCAGTAAAAACCGAGAATTAAAATCTTTTTAACAAAAAAAAAACCGACTTCCAAAAAATCACTACAAAGTGAAAAATAACTTTAATTTCGGAAGTCGGTGGCAATAAACTAAAATACAGATCCAAAGACACCGACTTCCGAAATTAAAGTTATTTTTCACTTTGTAGTGTTTTTTTGGAAGTCGGTTTTTTTTTTTTGTTAAAAAGTTTTTTTGGGATTTTATCATCACATCAGTCGGAAGACGTCCACTTCTGGGCGAAGGCCTCGTCTATAAATCTCCACAGCTAATTTGGGCTGCATCCAATAGTTTCCCGCAACTTCTACCAGGTATGTCCACCTGGTGGGACTAAATTACACATGCGTCAACAAGCATGTAATTATGCCGAGTTCTGATGACGAACAAGCCATAATTCATAATTAATAACGCATATAATCACTGACGAATTAAGAACGTTCAATGACTGCCAAAACCCTACACAATTTGTGCAACCCTGCCAAATGTTCTCTATTCTTGGCAGTGTGCATTGTTAATAGCAATTCGCCTAAACTGTAGCTACCTGGTCCTAATTTAGTCTATCTAGTATCTAATAGGTACAAAAGGTCGCTTATTGGTGGTAACACTTTACCATTGCGCTGGCCTAGCGTAGTTTAGCGCAGTTTACAGAGTTTCAATCGTGGGTTAAGAACTAGAGTAGCGTAAGGGTAAAATGACAACTTCTCTGGAGAGCCGAAAAACAACTCAAATTTACCTGCCGTTATCTTATAACTCCTTTATGGCAAAATCTATAGCAGTTAGCTATATGATTTTAACTAATAATAAAGCTTTTTTTATCGGCTACAAAATAGTGTAACTTTTTGGTCAATCAAAAAACGGTTTCATTTCAATAAAATTTATTTTTGCCCTTACGCTACTCTAGTTCTTAACCCACGCAATAGAATAAGGAGGCCAGCTTCTACTGCACCCTAATTGCGAAATACATTTCCAATCACAATCCGAACGATATTTCTAATCCATTGCTTCATAAGTTTAATAAATTCGTATGCTCAACAACGTAAATAACGCAATGAACGTGTTTGAACTGTCATAATGAAAGAAATTGGGATCAATTATTGTCATTGATATGTTACATCTACCAACCCGCAATGGACCCGCGTGGTGGATTATGGCCCACTCTCTATCACTGAGAGGAGGCCTGTGTCCCAGCAGTGGGAACAATAGAACAATATTGGCTGATTATGTGTGTGTGTCATTATGTGTGTGTGTCATTATGTGTGTGTTATTATGTGTGTGTGTCATTATGTGTGTGTGTCATTATGTGTGTGTGTCATTATGTGTGTGTGTCATTATACATATGTGTGTGTCATTATGTGTGTGTGTCATTTTATTTGCGTTACATAATTATCCCGCTGGTTCTGTGTCAGTGACGTGCAGCCCACTGTACTAGCTAGATCCAATGCAATTACAAGCGATACAAATTGATGAAATACCAGCCATACAACCGTGTTCTAACGACTGTGTCATCAGATCCGACGATAAGACACGGCGACACTAATAAATCAGACTGCAATTAACCGTTTTAAACGACTTACCGATTTATGACGGGTTCGTTTCGTGGGCGGGAAATCAGCTGGTATTTTTTTTTCTAATGATTTTTTTGGTTGGTTTTTGATGCTGTGGCAATGGGGCTTCAGATAAGGTAGTCTGTGATGCAACTTTATTTCAAGACATGTTGCAAAGCTTTGCTGAATTTGATAACACGCTTGGGCAGGTTTAAGATGTTTGAGAGGATTTCCATCAGCATTCAATTCTCGTGACATTCGCCAATAAAAGGTGTCAATATTTCTTCGAACACTAAACCGAATAAGAAAATGAAAAATCGAATCATAACGAATAGATCCGACGGCTCGATATCGGTCGAGCCTCTATAAATAAAAGGATGTTTAAAATTTTAAGGGCCTCCAGTTCAGTGCAGGCCATTAGAGGCCCTTAACGTAGGTAACGAACGACTCTCGCCCAGATGCCAGCGGATACCAAACAATTGTTACCCGCGTGAAATTCGTAGCCGATTATAAAAATCGTTTATTTTTTTCGAATAATCGGCATTGACAATGTAAGACCTTTGCCTGTTAAAAGTAAATTAGATTGTTTATGGATAGTTAAGGGTTATTTCTACTGCGAAGTTGCAACTGTTCCATAATTTTATTGCTATAACGCTATAAAAGGATGTTGTCTTCATTTTGTATGATTCTCACGTGTGAAATAATGTCCTTTTATGTCAACAGTTCGAGGGTAATGAAAACTATTTTATTTCGTTGTTAACTTTGAGAGAGAAATCCCATCTATCATTGTTTACTGTAGTTTCCCCCAGTAGGTATGCCGTAAAAGTTTATATTAACTACCTGTAGTGGAACCTTTAGAAACTTTTTGGAACATAAGTAGGTAGAATTTTATTAGAATAATCCAAACATTTGTCGATGACGTAATAACGCATGAGGGATTAATTCGAACAAATTCCATTTTTTGAAAAATTTCAAAACATTCGCGCGTCTTATGTAAATGCGTCGCCATTACTATGGATTATGATGATTTTAATGAATTATATTTAATTAAATGTTAAACTTGACACTTATTAATTGTCACCGAGTTTATAAGGTTTTATAACGATGAAAATAATCAGTCAGGTCACGATTACATCGCCGAACGACCGGTTTTGTGACATGTCATGGTATTTTAAATAATCGTTATCGATAAATCATGTTAACTCGGAATTCGATGTTTTAGAATATCTAGTTTTTGGACACGCCCACGGTTATTCCTGGGACTGTTCACGACGAATGATTGCGTTGTGATTTATAAGTGTTAATTATAGAAAGATGTTTAGAAAAAATGATTGAGTCGATGTTGGCAAATAAATAATAACCGTGCATTCTAATTTGTAGCTACGAAAAATTTACATATCGCTTAATGAAGCGAAATTAAATCAGCTTCGCGTTCCAAACGACCTGTGGACTATTATGACAGCTCTGAATATTTTTATTGCGCGGGACACACTGGCCGATAATTCAATGCGTATAACGGAACGCGGCCGGATGTGGCCGCCGCGTCTTCCTGTCACAATTAATTTCCGGGCGCGTTGAAATTGGCGCGAAAACTGTCGCGAGGGGTGGAGGGAGGGGGGTCGGGGCGCGCCACCGCCGCGGGAATTTTAATTACGCACTCGTATACCGAATACCAATGTCGTCTTGTTTAAATTAAATATAAATTATTCGCCTCCTAGGCCCTGCTCGCCTGGTATTGCGAACTGCGAAACGCTGAATAAACAACTGTTGGGTTTTAATTAGTAAAGATTTTGTTGGTATTTTGTCTAATGTTTTAGTTGTTTCGGAGCGGCGTTAGTTATATTATTAGTTGATGTAACCGGGTTGACGTCAAATAAAATATATTGCTGAATGTTTGTCTGTCAGCTCACTATCCTAGATAATTCCACACGAAACTGAAACGGAATTTTTGGTGTGATGGAAAATAAAATTAAGCCCACTGACACTGACAGGATTAAAAATCTTTATTAAAATGGCGGCTTTTCTGTCACCTGTTAAATGAGTTTGTTAACCCTTTAATCTCATTATTTACTAACCAACTTCTGCCGCTCTTCAAACTACTTCGCGAAACAAAATATAAAACCGTCCAAATCTCAAAGTATTTAATCATCTTTATTATACTCAGCTATAGCAACAGAACCAGAAGCAGCTTCAAACTAGTTTAATTTCATAATAAAAGTTTGCAAACAAACTCCAAACGCAATTAGAGGGCAGATGAGGAGCTCACGGCAGACGGGTGCACTTCTTATGGCATTTAACTAACTTTGATAAAAAGATTAAGTATGACAGTTTGAAATATAGCCACCGCAGTCGGTTGAGAAAAAAAAAATAACAGCGCAAAAGTTGGTCGAGCGAGGCCCTCGGCTCCATTGTTGCGAGCTCAGAGTTAATTTTGTAGGAAAGAAACAAGCGAGGCGCAGGTGTACTGCGGCCCGTTGTATTAATTTGAGTCCCGTCTAATACCTACGTATGACTGCGTTCAAAACAGACGCGCCTGAATTTATAAGCGAAGTTGAGCGCGTCCAAGCGCCGGCGCCAGGGATTTGTGCACGAATATGAACGCGCCCAGATTATGACGTCCCGTTCTCTGACAATCCGAACGCGCCCATTACGCTCCGTTTCACCGGCACGGGGTTTTAATTGTGAATTATTACGCGGTGGACGCTCGTTACATATTAACATAATTGTTTTGAAAGAAACGCGTGTAAGCGATCTAACTTGATCCTACTAGAGATAATGTTTTCGTGTGTAATTATGAGTTGTTTGCGTAGCGATGTGCAGGTGACATTTGGGAACGTCAACGTCGCCATTTTAGTTAGTTTTTATCTCGCTTATCATTTTCTTAGAAAACTGAGGGTGTCCATTAACTAAGATGTAATGGTTGCTTATGTTTTTTTATTGCTTTTCTCGTTATACCGGTTATGCTGCGTGTACTTTATTAAAACATGAAAACGCTTCAAGTGTGCATTTTGATGCGTCCCAACGATGTTAATTATCATTTTAGATGCAGTAATTTTTCGTTTATTACTTGTCGTACACAGTGCTCGAGCGACACACGTTGTAATAAAAGTCCATTTTAATTGGAGCGTTTTCGTTTTAACGTCTAATTAATACGTTTAATAACTATAATTTTATCAGTCTCTAAATTATAAATGTAACAGCTTGTAACAACATTTTTGAACAAATACTAATTTGTGAGGACATGTATCATATTTTTTACTGCCTTTATGTACGTTTCAATGTCTTAACGAAGCTCTACATTATTCTTCACATACCGTTTTAAATACCTATGCGCATTTAAAACATAATTATTTAAATCAGAACAGCCTCAAAATATTCATAACTTCCTGCCATCACAAAATGGCCTAATTTAATTCCATTTTCAAAGCTCACGCGCCAAAGCGTCGGCCGGGCCATAGAAATTACAAGTAAAGTTTTCCGACGAGACACCATAGACAATAGTCATTACACACGGGTGGTTTCGCGAGGGCCACTCGTTTGACAGCCGGGAGTCCGCGCAAGAGTGATGAACCTCTAGTACTGCTTGTGTTTAGCACCTGATGCCAATTGGATTTTACATTTTGAACAGTTTGTTGTGGGTTGGGTGGGTTAAAAAAGACAGAATTTTGGTTATTAAAATTACTTTTGTTTGGTGGATTTGACGTATTCACCAGAGATTAGAGAAAATCTTCGCGCACACAAGCAATGAGCTTACGAATTTAGACTGAGTTCTAGTTAGATACAGGAAAGCTAAATCTAAACTAACACATAGTAAAATATTAAAATTGCTATTATCCACCTAATCATAATTATAAGTACATAACATAATTAAGCCGAGCTATCAGGAACACAGAAACCCGAGGGATTGTAAACAAACGACCATAACTCACAAACGCGCCTTACTGATAAGAAACTTTCATTATGGACCCGAAAATGTTGAATTTAAAACGGGGCTTAATCAAGCAGGGCCGAGTACCTTCCACCTGTGTGTTTAGGTTTGGATTACTTTGCGAAAATTACCTTAGTATCGGGTGTTTCAGATTAATTCTGTTCCCTGTTCCGAATTATGGTATAGGACTTTGGTGAGTCCGTTTTGCGGACGCAAGTCGTGTCAGCTTTGTAGAGGAACTTTTTAAATTAATGTTTGTTTTGATATACGTTTGTGTTGAGATGTTTCGGGTGGTTCTCGAGTTTCTGAAGTTGTAAGAGGTTATGATAAGGATCAGACATAGGGCCAAAATCTAAAACAAGAAATGGGAAGCCCATTTAGCCTAAAAGATATGTTTTGCCTCTCTCAAGATCTGCAACGGTTACCAGCAAGTAAAGAAAAATATTATGCAAAGATTCTTCGTACAAGCATTCTTCAGATCAATTTCCCAAAACTTTTCCTATCACACTTTTTCAGAACATAGTCATGGCAAACCAAACAAAATTAAATACTCATTTTTAATACATACAATCTGTATGTTTGTTTGTCATTTAAGCAGTTTGTGCCACGCCGCTCCCGGCCGCGTACCAGGGCGGCAGAGCCGGGCAGGAGCATTCCCTAACCCCTTCGCAGTTTGATAAATGGCCAATTACTGTGCCCGCCCCGTCCCTTCTGTTAGCTTGTTGCCTATTTTGAATTGCTTTTGCTTTTTCGTTTAGATTAATATCTAAATAGGATAGATACGGATCCCGCTTTAGGTATTTTACGTTGTTTTTAAACGTAAATTTCGGGTTGGGAGCGCTCCACGCTCCTTTGTTCGCCCGTTTTTCGCTGCTCCGCTATTGTTTTCGTCTCTTAATACCAAACGAATCTTTGTTCTGTCTTGTTGTGTAATACGTTCTTTTGTTTTAATGGAATTTCCTGTTCGATATACGTGTTTTGATTGTGATCTAAGAAAATTGGCTGATAGGTTTTATGGTGTTTTCACCAACCACTTTTTTCCGCTTTAACTTTTTAGGTAAAGCGGAAAAAAGAGGTTGACATCGGGGATTTCCTTTTTCAAGGTTTATGGTATCGTTTTTAAGTTAAAAGATTTGTTACACCTACAATGTTATAAGATCTATTAATATCTCTGAATAAACACAGCTTAAAAGCATTGCAAACTTTAAGTAGAACAGAAAAATAAAGCCAGAACTTCAACCAAAACCGATAACTGAGCTAAATTCACCATCGCTACCAATGACTACCAGGACCACAGCTCACAAAAGAGGCGCTACCGGCCACTATACCACCAACAGTGCTCAATACAAACAGAGCCATTCCCAGGGCTCAGGTGAAGCTCTCGATTCCTAAACTCCCGTCATTACTTGATAAGGGAAGCAGGGGTACACAAGGGGTATTACCAACCCCTGTTTATTTTTCGCAAATTCAAAGTGCCCATAATTGCCTACAGACTTAAGCTCATTTAAAATTTTAACTCGGAAAACAAATGGGATTTTTTGGGGACAAATGTAAGTGTTGGTCGCTTCTGCTTCGTGTAATGATGTGTTGTGCATGTTGGTAGTGGTGGTAAGTGAAATGAATGAGAGGCCTGATGTAGTGGTTAGGAAAAAGGTGGCTAGATTGAAATTCAAATGCTTGTTCTTGATAAAAAAAGAAAGAAAAGTAGTTTATTCTGTACAAACAAGACTCACATTACAAAAAAAAAAAAAAAAAATACACATACAAAGTTGCCAAAAGCCTCGTACCCAAGCCATAAAAAGTTGTCAATTTTATCCATTGCTTAATATTAGGGCCAGGAACGAAAGACAATACACATTTATTTTTTGAACGTATTTGGGAAAAAGGCTGTGCAAAACTAACTTGAACATTGTGAGATGCTTCTAGCCGCATCTATTTGTAAACAATTATTATTTAAACTTTATTCCAAAGAGAACCAACAAATTCCCTTATATCACCGCAATTTTGTGTAAGAAAAAACATTTTTGCAACTAATAAAGAATGTCCTCAACCAAAACTTTGATTCATTCTCCTTTAAACAGGGTCAAATTAAGTTAGCTAGCGAAATTTTGCAAACTGAATGGGTATCGTTATCTAAATACGATAAAGTAAAAATAAAAAAGCTTTTTTTTTTGGCCGCAATGACCGCTTCTACAGTTGTTACTTCAAATTAGGAGATAAGAAAATCTGTTTTATTTTGTTTTATAATTTCGAAAAATCGATACCAATCACGTCTGTAAAGTTTACATAAAAAAAACTGAATTTTTAAACTTATATTACAAGTGTTTCTACACTAACTGCGGTCGTTGACGCCACAAAAAGTATAAAAATGTTTAGCTATGGATACCCATCACGTCTGCGGAGTTTCACTAGCTGATTTAATTTGGCCCTATTAGATAAGTATACTTAAAGGTCTATTTACATCAAACCATACACAGTCTACCATAGATAATTGCAGTAGGCTTCTTTCGCTGATTGGACGACAGCTCATGATGACATAAAATTACAGAGAACCACCAGTCACGCAACGACACGCATTTGATACGAAATTACAGGCAAGGCTACGCTTTACACTGTAATACCGTTTTCAGTGTATGTAATAACTATCATTACAGCTTATTACGGTAATTGTGGCCCGTAACGGCCTGATATAATGATAATAATATCTATTTCAATTGGGCACGCGGAACCAATCGGTGGCCGAATTTAACTATTGTCTGTGGTATAGAGTGTATAGTCTGTGGGATGAGACTTTCTTACAATAAAGAGAATTTTGAATGAAATGGTGCGTTCGGTTTCTTTGATTTACGAGTACTTATAGAAAATTATATGGATGGCTTAATTTTTCAAATTTTAAGCATATTTTATTAAGAGATCTAGAATTCAAATTATGGGTATCTTGTGGAGGGGTAAAAGTATGAAATCTAAGTGCACAATTTTCTGTAAGTCCATTGAACACGGCCATGAAGTTTTAGGCCAATCGAGAGAAAAATAGCTAGCTAAATATAGCGATACGGTTTCACCAGATTTGTACGTTGCAGAATTTTTTAACAAACTATCTCAAAATAACCACACTGTCCAATCAAAAACTCGAAGCCCAAATTCAAATGGGTTAAATCTTTTCGACTTGTCAGTTTTCTAGCAGTATTTTTTTTTTAAGACAATGCCTCACGGAACTGTGACGGGCCGTCAAAACACAATAATATGTGTTTACAAACCTATCTGGCCGGATTTGTATCGCGACATGTCCATCTGTCAAGTCGAAACGCCGCCATGATGGATGACGTAGGCGCGATTAGGAAAAATGTTAATTACATGTCATTGTATGTATGGGCTGTAATGATGGTTCGACGATTTTTGTTTTAGTTTTTTTTTTTAGCATCTACTGTCCCACTGCTGGGAAAAGGCCTTTTAGATTATGTCATGAAAATAAGTAGTGTTTGGTAATCTTGTAAGTAGGATACTTTTATGATTGATTAAACAGTGGTATTTGAAACAATTCTGAAATGAAAAAGAAAAAATTATATGAAAAAAATTATGAGTCTAAGTCTGTTACATACTTTCGGGTGACCCCTGGCAGATCTTTTGATGATTTGCTTCGTGTGCTTATGAAAACAGATAACCGTTCTGAGGTTTTAAGTACCTATATTGATTGACTGAGGAGATAATAGGATTGTAAATGAAGTGTCCAAAAAGACGTAAGTTCCCACAAAATGTCGAAACAGCGTGGGCATCAAGATCAATGACCAGTCAGCGCGGATACACGCTAAATTGATGGCGCAAACCAATGATAATAAGCAAAATGCCGTTACAGCACAATTTTTCAACGTTTTAAAAACAAGAAAGAAGATATTCAATAAACTTAACGAAACAAAAAAAAATGTTCAACAAAGATAACGTCACTGGGAGAAACGAAACGTCACTTTTATTTTTTTGTATTTTAATTGGAGTATTAACGGGGCATAGATAAAGTCACTCTGCCTCCAACTTTTTTCGTTCTTTTTTCGACTTTATCAGATGGCTTACCGTTTGAATTTAAAGGTGTGTCAAGTTTGTACGAAGTTTTAATAGACTCGGCCCGATCAGATCTTGAGAAAATACATTAAAATAAATTGTTCTATTTGCCTACCTTCAACTGAGAGCGGGTACTTAGGTATATATTCTCAATGCGACCGATTAGGGACTTAAATTTGAAATGTGACGTCTATTATCCGCCATTTTGTTACTGCGAATATGTTATTTTTGCCCTTTTAAAACACGTTTAATATAATTTACGATATATGATAGAATGAATTATTGACGGCGTATTTTATATTTTTATTCAAACAAGCACTAATTCAAGCGCCAATTACAAATGATAGATATCTATATAACACTACCGCGAAGTATCTCTTAAAAGGTAGAAACTTTTAGTTGCTTTTTGCTATGCCACGATAATTGTTGCGTGCTGCAGCTGTATTTATGTCCGATAAACATTTACAATCAGTCGGAATGTGTGTTTGTCAAGCTTATTGACAGTAATGCCACGTTATAATAAAATACCGTGAAATAACGCTGACATCGGAACCACAATTCCTAACGTAATTTAATGAATTAGCATTCATGTGATATTTTGGCGAGGGTAGCCGGTAAACATCCGCATGTGACGTCACGCACGGCACAACCGTGCATATTTCTAAGACTTTATTACATAATGGGACTCAAACCTTCCTCATGGCCATAACTACGGAATAACATTAGAACGTTTTCCCGTCTTTCCGGGCAAAATACACGAGTTGGGAAAAAAAAAAGGAAAATTTGGTCACTGCGACCGTCCATAAATTCGCGTGGAGTTGCGGGTACTGCTCTAATTCCTTTGTTTGCTAAAACCGAAAACTGCCGTGGACATCCCCGCGATGCCAATACGATATTTCACTCGCTCCCACTTGACTGATTCCTCTGCGTTAGAGGGTGACAGATGTATTTGACGCATTGCGTTTCGGAAACTTATTGGCGAGTCTCAAAGGCGGTAATCGTTTGTCTCATGTGCCAATCTAGTAATATACATGTAGTAGATTTATTAGACGTAGGTTAGCTTGTTCGGATGTGATATTTGGTGTTTTTTCTTGGTGCTTGGAGGGCGGCATCTAGCGGCGGGTTGCGACATGTCAATTTTACTGGCGCGTCGCCAGGCGCTTTGTTAAAAGCTTTGGCGTCGTGAGAGCCAGCCGTAGTTATATGAACCTAGCTTTAATGCTACCAGATAATATACTATTTGACGGTGGAATGTGTAATTTTAAATTTGCACTCTGTTGTTAGTGATATATTTTGCAGTTTTTTCGCTTCACTTTAATTTACGGTCACTTGGTTTAGGATTAAACTTTTGTCGCGAACGTTTAGCGTGACATGATACGCAATGCGTTTGTTTTATTTGCTTGTTCTGTGTGCTGTTCTTTATGAGCGTTTTTACAAATTAAATACTTTATCTAAATTAATTTTGTACTCGTTTTTTTTATTATTTTTCGTTGTTTATAGCACAACACCTAAGGTTTAGTACTTGCAAAGGAACTTACAACCTATTAACAACCATACAATAAAAACTAAAAACCCAATTTTTAATCCCAAACCCAAACATCCATCAAATCAGACATTTCAAAACTGTCCAAATTCACACTTTCACCTCAACATCCAAAAATTAACATGTCGCTTTTCCATGGCTTCCAAAATAATGTAGGTATAATATCGACTGGGTACATAACAAGATGGCGTAATAATACTTCGTGTACATTAGCCAGCCATCGAACGAGCGACAATAGAGCGGGCTGATTTATCGCAGTCCGGATAAGGCGTTCCGCCAATGGAAAAAGGATTTTACTGGGGAAAACTTCAATGAGAATAAATTTAAGGAGCATTGATGGATTTAAAAAGATTTTAAACGTGTAATTGTGATTCTATTGTCATTTTAATGTGTTCGTTAATTTGTTCTAACATGCATTCTTAAATAAAAGGAAGTTGGTGAAAACGATTTTAATCTTAATTTTTCACTTAGTTGAAACATAAAACAAACTGAAGTATAAGCCTAAAAGCCTCAGGCTTTTCCAATGACATAATAATTATTGCATGTTTTTCAGTTTTTTAACTGTTTTGCCAAGTTCATAAAAAGAAAAAAAGCTTATTGCTCCATGGTTGGCAGATTACATTAGTCGGTCTCTTAACGCGTCAACGTGATGATTGCAGTCGTTTTGATAAGGAAATGTAATCTTAATGATAATACAAAATTTATTCAAATCAGCCTCCCGATAAGCCGTAAGAAAAACGAGTTGAATATTATTTCGACATGTGTTCTATATTTATCTGATAAGCTAAGAATTGTGTTCCACGATCAATTTACGAAGAATACATCCACCAAGTTTTATCGGAGCCAAAACTTTTCACGAAACCGAGAAAAAGTCGCTTAATGAAGTTTCCAGATTTGGCCGACGATCAGCAATAAACTCTCGAGAATAATCTATTTGTGTGATCGTCGAAGTAATCTGCAATAAAACTCGAAGGGAGCCAGTTATTATTGAAGTGTAAAATAATATCCTCATTATGCGATGAGCTGAATAACAATTATTACGGGCGGTATTCAAGCGCAGTGCAGTAAAAACGGTTGATTGCCCACGCCTCCGACGCTGCAGACATTTTCATATGCACAGATCTCTTGCCAAATTTTTAATTATTCAAATGAGAGCACCAAAACACCAGCATGAATAACAGCCGGGCCAGCTCATAGCTCGCAATAAAAATATTACGATCAAAGCGTACGCCGGCGAAACTAAACATCCCGCGTCACCGTTTGACAGCTCAGAATGTAGTCTATTAAATTATAAACGTCCCTTCTCACCTTCGCAGTTTTTTTATTCAATGTAACTCCTAAACAGAAAGGATACATTATAGATACGCGGCGGAGCAGACACGAACAAAATGAAAATAGGGGAAAGGGAGCGAGGGTGGGAGCGGTATGGAAATGTTGGTCAAATATATCATCCGGCGTCTGACAGGCCAATTCTCTTATCTCACGCGCGCGGCACCAGCGCGATCTAAGCTAGCTTAGCTAATATAAAATGGTTTTAAATTCAAGTTTAATTCGGGCTATCTGCAGCTCTCCGCCACGTCGTAAATACGGACCCCAACCCACATACAAAAGGCGGGTGCGATTTACGGTTTTGACGGATTTCGAATATTTTAGCAGCAGGTCTCGGGATTAGGCCGAGTTACGCGGCGCACGGACCTCGTACATCGTCGCCCGGGTGGGCTTACATTTTAATAAGACGATGATAATTTAGAAGCGGGTGAAACTAGTCTTGGGATATGGTGAGCAGCTGCGCCGCCCGTTACATACCCGCCGATTTAATATTAGTTTTCACTTGAGGCGCGATGTACGACGGGATAAAGTTTTCCTCGATATCATTACACCCTCACTTATCTCATATTCCGAGGAAATTATTCTTTGTTTGCGCGGCGGGCGGGCGAATCTGCACCGCATCAGTTTACAACACGAGGACATCATAAAGTGTAAACAATGACGGCGTTTTCCATTACAATATGTTTACCGATCCGTGGAGCGGCGCATTATGTATGTTATCCTGGTAGGACGCGCGGGGCGCCGCTGAATTTATGAGACTCCAGCAAATATTTGGCGCTCCGAGTTCGGACGCTCACTGTCGGCTGACAACGGGAAGATTGTCGGCAACTGTTTACACAACGGGATATGGTAATTTTTCAGTCGCCTCGTTTCTCGCTGTAAGCGTATTCCGTTCACGGCGCGGCTCCGTTCTGTTCTCTTTACATTTAGTTTATTTCAAACATCGGAAGCGTATCCGGACGAGTCCGGGTGACGGACGACGTAAACAGAGTGGGCTGACGTTTAGTGTCATTAAATCTCGTAATAGGATATCATAAATCGCAGGAGGTCGGCGGTACCAGGCTGCCCGGGCGGCTGTCATCGTTTGTCAGAGCATTTCACGCATTGTTGGACAATAACGCAGGCAGGGGCGGGCTAGCATTGTGCGCGCCCGGCCGCCTGGACGCGGGACGTGACGCGTGCGCGATGTGCTGACCGCTACTCCACACTACACCTATACCCTACACCACTGCACTTGTCAAATATACATCTCTTTTGTCAGAACAGATACATTGCGCACGTAACTCCGACTTATCCGAGAGATTCCTTGACCATTTCGGTTAATGTAGAGACGCGCGTAGGTTGTAATTCTCACTTGAGCTGTCTTGTAGTAATTCACTTAAAAAGTTCCTTAAACCGGCACCCGTATATGTACGTACCACAATCAAATTTATATCGTTGGTCGACGGTAAAAAAGTGAAAAAATAAAATAACATCAAATATGTTTGGTATGCATCGTCTCAGAGATTCACATCAGAAATTTAAGCTTTAAAGAACCGGGCGGGATAAAAAACATCGTGGAGTCGAAAAAAAAAGAGTAAAACTTGACCCCTGAGTGCCGGCCGCGTAAATTCGAATCAAAAGGAATCAAATGTCATTTTACAAATGTATTCCCGTAACGATTATCAATTTATAATGTCATTGTAGCGGTGCTTTCTCATAAAAATGTTTTATGTTACATTAAAATAGGTTTAAAAGTAAATTTACGGTAATCGTTTCAAGTGAAGCTTCGTAGATAGGGAAACGGTGGTGTTAATTCTGGAGAACTGAATTTATATATTTACCATTCTAAAGATGCAACGTAATCTTAGTCACTATTCAAAATGTCTAATTCCCGCAATCATCTGCAACATCCCAAATATTCCAAAAGTTTAACGTCCTGTCATTAAACGCCGGTAAAAACAATTAATATAATTTATTTTATTTTAATCTTTTTTGTAAAACCTCTGTGAGGCCGAATCAGCGTGGGGTCTGTAGGGATTCACTCCGAGACCCTGTTTGAAGTTCTTTAATGCAAAACTTGAAATACGCACCTTTCTTATGCATATAATTAAGATAAATTATAAATAAAATTGATTGCTAAAGGTATTTTATTAGCGGTGTGTTCAATATGTCGGTGAATTGAGGAAAATCATAATACTTTAGAAGATTGACTTCGAACTTATATCTGTCAAACTCTTTTAGAAATACGACGAAGATGCATTCGATATTCAAAAATCTGGCTTATTAGTCGATTCGCACGAATTTACTCGCCCTAAACGTGCGAATTGACACTTTTACGATATTAAAACAAAATGAGATGATACGGACGCATTCGATAATTAAAAATCCAGATGACATTAAAAATATAAAATGGCCGTTGATTCCGTTCGTAATTTAAAACTGTTTACTCCGAACACTGAAGTTAGAGGTAAAAGGTAAAAGGCAGAACGGGCATAATTTTCTCAAAACGGTGGTATCGTGGTACCAATTACTTTAGTCGAGGCACACTCTGAGACAAATGCCTTCTCATATATCGAGATGTTATCGCTGCAATGTACTAGTATCGAGCCCCGATGCCTCGCAACGGTTAATCAGACCACAATGGAAAAAAATAAAAAAGGCATTGGTACTATTATTTGGTGATCTTAGAATCGGAGAATGGAGTGACGATCGCGAGTATTTCTGTAGGTACAGCTCGATTAAGTTATTATAACAATTTATTTAGGCATATAAATGTTTCGTACCTAGTACCTACATGAAGGACTATTAATTACATGGTGTACACACAAATTATTGGGTGACACGCTGCTTTTCTTGCTTATTTTATACTAGCTTCTGCCCGCGACTTCGTCCACGTGAAATTTCTGCCCGCGCTATCACTTCGTTTTCACTTAAAGTTCTTTCTGACATTTTTCATTTTTTTGCTCGGCTCCTAAGGGTCATAGCGTGATGTTAAATAGCCTATAGCCTTCTTCAAGAATTGGGCTATCAAATGCAAAAAAATATATTTTCAAATCCGACTTGTAGTTCCAGAGATTAAACCCTACATACAAACTTACAAACAATAAAACAAATTTTACCTCTGCCTTGTTTGACTAGAAGAAAGAATTTTATAAAGTCACATTGTCTGTGACAAGTGATGACGTTAATATTTTGACAGCCGCTGTCAGGTCTACTTGCAAGTGTCATGATGAGAGATGGTTTACAAATACCGATTTTATCACCTTTTAAGACAGGAAAACCTTATGAAGAAAAATTTAACTTACAAGAACCGTGTGATCAAAGATGGCACTAACTTCTGAATATTAAAAAAAAAGACTTTTACTTGACGCCTCTTTAATTTTTTTAAATGTCTTTCACAGCTCCATTATTTAAAAGCTATGCCTAGTATTTAAAGTGTTTGACTGACATAGGTATACCATGATTCATCTACTCTTCAGGATCAGAGGTTAAAACATGATAGATGATCTGTACCTATTTTCCTGATGAGGGCTGCAGACTTGGTTCCGTCAGTTGAGTTATAGGTACCTACCGAAGTGGATAGAAGAAAGAATTATTTTATTTTTTAAAATTTTTGGTGTTTAAAACTTTGTTTTTAAAAGTTTACCAGGTCACATAATTCACTATGATCACGAATGAATCCTTACTTCGAAACTACGTCAATTCCTTAGCGCAATTTCGCGCGGTTTCGTTTATTGTGTTATAGAGTCAGTGCTTCCAGATCCCAAAAGTAAAATTACAGTGGTGCGAGCTAAAAATACAGGAGTTTCTAAAAACAATACAGTAGATTTCAAAATCGATTACAGTAAAATTACAGACAAACTTTGTTTACATATTGATAGAAAAATAAGTCTAAAATAAAGTAAATTTACTGTAATTACAGTGAATCTGGAAGCACTGTATAGAGTATACGTTACCTGTACGGCTGTACCTATGGCTGGAGTTATTTTTTTCTAGATATTGTGAAAAATCGCCAACTTACCTGTAACAAGAAAATAACAAAGTTATAAGAATGGATCGATGAGTTAATTTTAAATGGAATAACTATATTAAAGAAAAGTATAAAAGACCCAGGATTTAAAACACCGTTCTTTAAACGATACAATCAGATCTAAGTTGTCAAAAAATGCAATTAAAAAAAGGAAACAATCAATTGTCTCTGGTTCTACCCTTCCCCATCATTAACGACCAAAATCATCTCACACTTTGATTTAAAAATATCAAGATTCCATCCTTCCATTTTTAAATCAAACACCCGAATCGTTCCGAGAACTGACGGTCTTTCACGAACCTCACATAATTCTACGAATGGCGAGGTGACTAACCTCAAAATTAGCCTAGCGATTTGAAAATTATAGAGTAAAAGCGTGATTCAAAGTTTAACAATAGACAGTACGCGATAATTGAACAGAAATGTTTAGTAATAAGTGGTGACATGCGAGCAAAACAGTAATTTGATAGCAATTTTAACTTGATACGACAATTACGTTGTGATTAGCCGATATAAGAATGGCGATAACGATTCGCACGTGATATTTCCCGCGATTATGGCGGAAGCGTTCTTTTTTCAAATTGGCTGTTATTATACATCGTATGTGCGGTGTAATTTGATATAATTCACAAATTATTATTGTAGAGGCATCGAATTAAGTTGTTGATTTGTAAATTGTAGGGAAATACGCGAATTAATTGAACTTAAGGGGTACCTACTTGTAAGACACTGTAGTGAATATCATACGTGAGCAAGCCCCGCCTTCCAACTTTGCAAAAATGCCGTTGCCTTTGACATGACGTTGCAATTTTTTTCCCACTTACTTCAGCGGGGTAATTGCGTAGGTAACACACTAACAGTACCTACGAATGGTTTTCATTTTGATAGTTCAAAAGGAAGAAAATACAATTATTTTGCACATAATAAAAGACATACAGTACACCTGAGACATACATCAATTAAAATCAAATAAAAATCAAATAAGAAAATGCAAGTCCGATGTAAGAAATCAACAACATTTATTACGTTATTTACTTTGTTGAGCAATCATTTTTTCTAACATATGAAGCAATGGATTAGGCATATTCTTCAAAAGATTGTGATTGTTAGTGTCTTACGCAATTTTATGAGAGTGCAGATATTGAAAAGATTACGTAGACACCTCATTGGTAAACACATCACTAAAAAAAACAAATAAATAATCATACTTATCACACCACACTAATATTAGAAAGGGGAAAGTTTGTGAGTGTGTTTGTAGGTATGTTCGTTACTTCTTCACGCACAAACGGCTAAACCAATTTTGATAAAATTTGGTATTGAGGTAGCTGACCCTGGATTAACACATCGGACTTTTTATCCCGATAATCACTACTATACCGATACTTTTTATTTATATTTTAAACCGCGGGACGCAGCAAGTATTTGTTAAAATATCACCCTATCCAAACGTCACACCACTGAATCAACGGAAATATTAAACATTCATAATAGGGTTCTAAACTTTTAATTTCGCACATGTGTCCCAGCCCAATAAACTGTGGGAGAACCCGTCAAAAAAGGACAAGGTTTTAAAATAAGAACAATGATCAAAATATCTCATTATATGTATATCTGAAGGCCAATTCTCGTAATTTAAAACGTTCAAAAACTAGTCGCAGTCTCATCTCGGTGGCGAACAAAACAAATGTCAAAGACTTGTCAAAAATGTAGGGAAAATAGAGATATTTTTGACAGATTGAGACTGAGATCAGACTGCGAACGTTGTTAAAATTACAAGAATTGCCTCTCTGATATCTTGAGTCAAGTTTACGTTGCGTGTGTACCCAGGCTACAGGACGTCACTCAAAAATGATCAAGTGATACGTAAATTGCTCAGAACCGTTTAATTAACCAATTTGTTCCGTTTCGAGTGAATACAATCCGTATTATATGTGACCAGCCATTGTTGTTGCTTATTTGTGTAATTTATAAATTATACGTGTATTATATTGTGCTCTTGGGCTCCACAGTGATGTTAAGTGTAATTTTGTTGAAATCTGTAATATGGCCGCATTGGTAAATAGGTTGTGTGTGGTTTTTATTTAAACATGGCGTTTGATGTTGCCAGTGTTGCTGCTTTTCATTTTATAGTCTTTGTGTATTCTTAATCTTTTCTTGTAAGTAGATTGGTTAATTATTTATATAACTCAAAAAAAAAACGTCTCTTTTCACCTAACACTTAAGTTTATCAACCTGAATGTATTAAACTGTTACTATAATTTGTTATGATGTCGTGTTCGTATTTATTATATCAAAATACGTTTATAAATTAGCTTTAATAGTTACGAGAGCATTAACATAAAATAGCACACTAATTGTGACGGTACATAAATAATATACAACTACTCCACCTAATTAGTTGACGATGAAGCGAACGCGCTTGCTATAGCGCCTTTTTCTTCAGATTTTCCGACCGCCTTAGTATTTCCCATTAAAAAAGTCTACCAATCCATCCTACTCTCTCCGCTTGCACCTTGCACCGAGCTATTATTTCCTTTTCACTCTTTTGTTTGTGCGATGTGGATGTCTCGCTCCGCGCTCCGCCCATTTATAAAATCGACTGGCCGCCGCGCCGTCCGTTCACCTGTCCCTTTCCCGTCCGACTGATTTATGTGAGAGTGAGCGGGTTTGATCGATGCTTTGTTTTCCCGCTTCAACTGTCACACGGCGTTCGTTTTTCGAAAAAAGGCGCGCAGTGACCCTCGGATTAGGTTATACGTTATTACCTGTTGTAAATTCTGATAATGCGCACAGATTGCGACCGCGAATTCCTAAGGCTCGAGTGTCGCCTTGTGGGAAACGCAATGGCTTCTTTTTTGTTTTGCGCGGTAGGTACCGCCGTTTTGTAAAACTATATTTACGATAATGTTATCTCGCGCGGCGGTGTTACGTTACCTACCTACGCCGCGGGTACGCGTGATTAATGATTAACTCAGTCGACGCGGAACCTCTCCGCTCGTTCGAGTCCGAACAGAAAAAAAAAAAACAATTCTAAGAAACTGTAATGCTTAGGTATTGTTCGATTGCGCGCCGGACATAATGAAGCTGTTTACGATCGAACAAAATTAAATAATCGTCAATAGTGTTAGGACTATAAATCGATTGTTGCATGTTTCCAAAAAGCCCCGAATTAAGATTTCAAGGCGGGCGCGCTTGGCTTGCAAAAAGCGCGCGCCCGTTGACAAGTTGAGAAATGTGATGGCGGCCGTTTTTTGAGATTATTTTTGGCGGGAATGCCATTCTAATCAAAATAGTTTACGCGTCGCCCGTACCGCAGATTAGATTCGTTTGTTTGCCCGATCGTGGGAACGAGCCGAGTTTTTTTAATGATGCCTCTCCAAATCGTTTTGGAGTCCTTCATTCCGGATTGAAGTAAAAAGATTTAATTTGTCCGAACATTTCGGCTCTAAATGGCGGCAGGTAAAAACAAATGCCAGCTTCATTACCATTCATACATTCGTTGTCTGAAACAGAGGAAAAAATAATCGTTACACGTTTCAAGCTTCCACGTCCCGCGAAACTCCGATATCATGTGTCGGGAGCCCGACAAACTGTTATAAATCAAAATGCGAACAAATAAAAACGGCGCGCGGAGGTGAAAACGTTATTATCTTTATAATTGCACGTCAAGGCGGGAAAACTGGGGGGCATTTGGCGCGCTTTCCTTGTCTCTGGTCGTTTTTTTTAACGCGGCGTGGCTATGATATATCGGCCCATGAATATGGGATGTATCGCGACACCTGCTCGCTTCCTTATGAATTCGAAATTGGGACTTTCTTGATGTCATTATATCCTGGTATCTACTTGGAGTTTGTTTGTTTTGTATATTTTATTTATGGTAATATATTGTGTTGTGTTTCGCTTTATATCCCCAAGGACATAAAAAGTAACCTTTAAAGATGATTGTTTTATCTAATGTAGTTTGAGAGGAATTTGATACTTATGTTTGACAGTTTCGTAACAGTTCTAAAACGACGTCTGCTATATCGAAAATAACTGTTAATGGATATTTGCGCCCGAAGTTATTGATCTAACACAACTTCTTAAGTCTACTTACCATCAAATGAACCAATTCATGTCACGTCGATCGAACAAGAAGATTGAATACTTACTACTAAAGCTCTCAAAAGCGGACATTATCAAATTATCACAAAAAGAAATGAATCACCGCATAACAATGAAGCTAAAAGAACATAAACCAACAGTGTAAGCGATAAGAGATGGCTCGCGCTCCGCCCCGCTTGTAACGAACCGCACTATCGATGTCTCAGTCAAAAACTGTCAAAAATGTGACAGGCGCCGCGTCAGGCTAACGAGGCGAGTGAGCGCCGCGTCAGCGTGACTCCGCACCTTCGCAACGCAAGGCTCCGACCGCGACCGCTAGCGCCATCTCTTATCCAGTAGACGAACTAACTACGTTGACGGAATAAAAAAAATGTTTTAATCTCGTCTGGACAGAAATACATAAAGATGCAAATGAGCCGCGCCCCCGGGCGGCGAGCGGGCGAACCAATTTATAGGTGCGCGCGCACCTCATTATCGCTAACAAGCATTGGAACCCTTTCTTTACCCCATAAATATTATATTTTACACCTGCACTAAAAGGGGTACCGGTACCGAGATGGCTGTCATTGCGAATGTTCCGAACACCTTTCGGCGAACATCGGGTAACCAGGTTCGGTTAATAGATGTCTCTTATCGATTTATAACGATTACGCCAGACTCATTAGCCTTCCCTATAAACTGAGTGCTAATGAATAATAAAATGCGTGTGTGGCATTTACCTTTCCGCGTTTCGTGTGCAAAATAGAGTACCTACTTAGTAATTTCTGCTCCTATCTGACCTTTAGAGTAACAATGCGAGGAGATACCGCGTTCTTATGGTCTTTAAATTCATTAAGAGTGCAATTCCTATGTTGCATTACTTACTTTTTCCCTTACAGTATTGTAATATTATTATCTGTAATTATAGTAGTGTCACACACGCGAGTATCTGTGTACAAAGAGACCACCAAGAACTAACTAATACTTTCTCAATGACCTTTCTTTTCTATGTTAAATAGAATAACTTCAAAGCTGATAAAATTACAGGTGATTCTTATGAGAAATGACAATGGGACCACTATTTGTAGAGAAAAGGTTCTCAATCGCTGCAACATGCAGGAGGTGCAAATCCTATCATGATAAAATCACTGAAATAATGTATGTAGTTTGAAATGTTTCATGCAAGTCTTGACAGACAGGGGAGGCAGACACAAGGAGATAATTCATTGTTAAACACTTTACAGAAGCAGAATGTCCATTTACCAATGAGATGGCTCATATCAAACTTAGAAAAAATATAATTGGTATAACTGGAACAATGGATAACAAAGGAATTTCCACCAAAAATATTTTCTACCATTTTAAAAAACAAACCAGTCACAAAGTACCTCTTTTCCCTAACCAAGTTGTTTTTACCAAGTAATTGTACCAGGGTCTCGAAGTACCAGGAGTAAGCGAGTACTAGGGTGGCAGAAACGCGAGGAGTTGACCACATCGCGTGCCAAACGGCGGGTGCAATTTGTGAATAATTCGAAACGCAAGCGCAATTATATGACATTCAGAAGTTTCTTGATATGCGACTAGGGTTTGCATTAACGTTCACGTGGGTGGGTTAGTACGTGCTAAAGTAATTTTTAATCGTAATTAGTGGGTGTAGTACTCGTTTTTATAAGGAATAGCTTCAATTAATATTGGTTTTGTAATGTTGTATCAGCTGCAGACTTACTCAAAGGTTAGAGAAATAAATAAACGAGTTAGCGTAACGATTAGAAACTTTAAAAATATGTTTGACCGGAAAACGATAATTCTTCCACCAAAAAAATATCTCCAAAGCTCAATTATCTAGACCAACCGCCCACCATCCTGTTGACTGTTAAAATTACGACTAAAAACCGCAAGGAGAGTGCACGAAACCGCACCGAAGTTGCCAGATATAAAAACAAAGTGACGTCACCGGAACGCGCCAATTACAACACATTGTCAGAGAATCACGGCGACCGCAACTTGGTGCGTTTAAAAACTGATACAACTTGACATTTGGCATCAAATAGGTCGGTAATGCCGGTAATAGGCGTTGTGGTCGGCACAAACGTGGCATGGCCCAATTTGCGGCGTTAGGAACTTGGAAACGCAGTGACATTAGCAGACCTGTGCCCGTGCTGTCCCAAATTATTTTACATTACATGTACTGTAAACCTTGACTCAGTGATTATTTTAAATGTTTTGAGGAAGGTTTGTTAACCTTCTAATAGAGGTGAAATCAATTTCAAAACTATGGGACATTTTAATCCGGAAAATTTTCAATAATTATAATCATTATGGTTAATGCTGAATCATCAGCATAATCAGCCTATAATGTCCCCACTGCTGGAAGTGTGCCGTAATCCACTAAGCGGGCCCAGTGCGGGTTGGTAGATGTCACATGTCTTCGAATTTTTGGTTCTAAGACATGCCGGTTTCCTCACGATGTTTTCCTTCACCGTTTTGAAAGCAATGCTCAATGATATGCATAAATGCTATAATAGAGAAGAATCGAAGAAAAATACACGTTGAGCCGACCCCAAATTAATTGGGATATGGGCAATAGAATGTTGAAGATAAGCTCAATGTTGCAATAATCACCAATCTTAACATGTGGCTTGGAGATTTTAATAGGTCATAATTAGCGTGTGGGTCGTCCCCCAGCTAGATGGACAGACATCCTCAAAAAGGTGGTTGGGACAGACTGGATGCAGAGGGCGGAGGAGAGGGTGTTATAGTTGTGCACCATGGGAGAGGCTTAGGTCCAGCACTGAAATGCGATAGCCTTTTTTTTTTGTGGATGGGAAATCATCAAATGACTCCTCCCGCTCTGGGTGGAGCAGAAGAGAGTGTCAGACTCTTACTGACTAAAACCCACCCGTGTTCCTTCCTTAGCCTTTTATGTTCCGGGGTAGCGGTAACCCTTTCGGACAATCCCGCTGACCCGGCAGGCTTCGGCCCTTTCGGGCCCCTTCCTTGCTGCTGACATCTCTTTGAGGCGCGCGTGGAACACGTACACGCCGTTCGGCACGGGCCTGGTCCTGATCGGACGGAGGGTTACCCATTACTCTCCGTCCGCAGGCCCGCGCCTACGGTGGCCGGGAGTCGTCACGCGGCTCCCGACACCCGGAGCATCTCCCGCGGCGGCTGGGACGTGAGGCTCTCTCCCTCAGCCGTCCCGCAATGCGATAGCCTGAGTTCATTTCTGGATTTTTAATTCACTTCTGCCTAACCCCTTAGTCACCTTTGTCTGTCACCCACAGAAGAAAATATCATGTCATTCAGGCTGGCTGGACAAATCTTCAAAATAGCTCGCATTTAACTAGGTCAATAGTGCATTTTATGTGACGGCTAAACACCTTTATTTCAGAATTTGTGACGCTACAGAATCTTAGATAATCGATCGAAAACGTGTCCAGCCATCTTGAAAAACCACTTTTCGCTGGTCTCTCAATCTCGGTAACGGAAGTGATTTTGACGACTTTTTGCATATCAACGGGCGTCACATAAATTTGTGACAGGCATCGAGCTAAAAGTTTTGTGATACGAACAGCGGTTTAGTAGAAAAATGCAAAAATCTGTGTCCAGCCATCTTGAATTTACGTATAAAACTTTTGGCTGGCACTTCTGAATCTCAATAACGGGAGCGTTTTCGAATATGGTTCCTTTACTAACATTTAGTGACGCAATTTGTGACAGTAATAACGTTCGATTTATGGCGTCACATGTAAGGGTTTACGAGAAATCAGTAAAAACTTACATGTCCAAATAACCTGCGTTCAAGCTGGCTGGACACATGTATCTCCGCTGCCTGATGATCTACGGCCTTCGAAATATATTCAAATTTTTGTGACGGGGACGATAATGATTTACTGAATTTGTGACGGAGAAACTTTGAGTAGTTTCGAAGATATTGATCATTTAAATTTTCCCATACAAACACTGCAGTAGGGTTACCAATATTGTAGGTTTTATGTAGGACTAAGTATATTTTAAGGTGTTTTCTTTAATGGACGAAAATCCGTGTTTTGGTGATAGTAGTTGACAGAATTATAATCATTACAACAATCAGTAATACAACTTGTTAAGTTAGTATAATCCCCAAATGTGAAAATTTCATGAAATAGTCAATTACTTTGGTCTTAGAGAGTTGTGTTGATGAATTTATAGATTATAATTCTGTAAATAAATATTTGTTACGGCCGCGAATCATATTTTAATCAACGTACAACTTAATACTGCCAGCAAATTGCAAAAAACGTAAAAAAAATTGAATTTCGCGGGCTACCCTAGCGCTTTCGCCTTAAATCGATAGATGACAAAAGTGTAGAAGTGAGGAAGGGGGGGGGGTAACTTTTTGATGTTATTATTTACGTGCAGATACCTACTCTATTTAGTATGTAGGTATTGGTGTTTTTCATGGTAAGTACATAGGTAGGTATTGGTGCCGATTCTCTTGTCACAAATGCGTCTTAACTAGACTACAAATCACCAAAATTTAGTTTATTCCTGTCAAATGATGATTTCCCATTCTGAAATTAACTAAAGTGACACAACTTAACTAAATTTTAGTTTGACAGCACTAAGATTGCACTGAGTTAATAGTTTAGAGAAAATAGTAATTTTGCTATTCTGAATTTGAGGTTTTTCACCTAAAATTTAGATTCTCTAACTAAATCTGACTATTTTTAATCGCGACTTCAAAGGTGTGGAATAAAATTAGTTGGCATGAGCTAAAATTCACACCAACATCTCGACTTCGGATGCAAAAACAGTACTGTTTTTTGATTTTCTTTTCTTTTGCTTATATCTCGAAAACGGTGTGTCCTATCGCAAAAATAATGAAAATTTCGACCCCCTTTTAGAAACCCGCATACCCTTAAAACTCAACACGTTGGTAATAATGTTTCATATTTTCCCTATAAAAGTGAAAAATTCCATAAAAAGGAGGTCGAGGAACCCCACTATGCCCCTTCGACTCAAAAAAAAACACGGGGAGGGGCCCGTTGCTAAATAATAACAGCCGCACAGGTCGATCGATCAGGTTAAGCTACGCTTGCCGCGGTTGGTCTGTGGATGGGTGACCAACTTTACATACCGAGACCCCTCCGTGCCTCGGAAAGCATCCTGGCTGTCATTCGTGTATCTTTGACAGCCGTTACGGGTAGTCAGAAGCCCGAAAGTCTGACAACCAGTCTTACCAAGGGGTATCGTATTACCCAGTAACTGGGTTGTGGAGGTCAGATAGGCAGTCGCTCCATGTAAAACACTTGTATTCAGGTGCATCCGGTCAGACTGGAAGCCGACCTCAACATAGTTGGGAAAAGGCTAGGCAGATGATGATGATGAGGGCAAATGAGTATCTACTTTTTGGCTGAATGCACAAACCGTGCGAAGCCAAACAAACAAACAAAATACCTACTTACCACGTGGAGTCGCGATTGTCAAATTCGATTTGGTTGTGTCAAAATTATTTTTAAATTTAGAGATATTTTAATGCAGAATAGCTCTAAGATTCTCATAGCCAAAAGTAAGTAATTTTAGTCATAGTTTAGTTCGGTGTACAAGAGAATTGACACCCAATATAACTAAACAGGATAACAGGATTGTCAGGATAACTAATGCTCGAAGGTATTTAAATGAAAAAGTATATATCGGCATAATTATATAAAACTAGCTGCGCCCCGCGGTTTCACCCGCGTAAGTTTTGATCCCGTGGGAATATCGGGATAAAAAGTATCCTATGTGTTATTCTGATGTATAAGCTATATTACTGTAAAGTTTCATCAAAATCCGTTCAGTAGTTTTCGCGTGAAAGAGTAACAAACATCCATACATCCATACATACAAACTTTCGCATTTATAATATTAGTAGGATAAGTATCGGACAGACATAATAAAAATAAAAAAAAAACCAGATGGAATCGACACTTTCTATCTCAATACCATTGAGACTTTATTTATGTAAAAAATATGGTCACCTCACAATATTAATGGATGTTTGTATGGGAAAATTTAAATGATCAATATCTTTGAAACTACTCAAAGTTTCTCCGTCACAAATTCAGTAAATCATTATCGTCCCCGTCACAAAAATTTGAATATATTTCGAAGGCCGTAGATCATCAGGCAGCGGAGATACATGTGTCCAGCCAGCTTGAACGCAGGTTATTTGGACATGTAAGTTTTTACTGATTTCTCGTAAACCCTTACATGTGACGCCATAAATCGAACGTTATTACTGTCACAAATTGCGTCACTAAATGTTAGTAAAGGAACCATATTCGAAAACGCTCCCGTTATTGAGATTCAGAAGTGCCAGCCAAAAGTTTTATACGTAAATTCAAGATGGCTGGACACAGATTTTTGCATTTTTCTACTAAACCGCTGTTCGTATCACAAAACTTTTAGCTCGATGCCTGTCACAAATTTATGTGACGCCCGTTGATATGCAAAAAGTCGTCAAAATCACTTCCGTTACCGAGATTGAGAGACCAGCGAAAAGTGGTTTTTCAAGATGGCTGGACACGTTTTCGATCGATTATCTAAGATTCTGTAGCGTCACAAATTCTCAAATAAGGGTGTTTAGCCGTCACATAAAATGCACTATTGACCTAGTTAAATGCGAGCTATTTTGAAGATTTGTCCAGCCAACCTGAATGACATAAAATATCATAAATCTTAATCGTACCGTTCTTTTTAAAAAAAAGTATAATTGCGCACGATTTAACACGGTTGGTTCACAATAGTGGGTTTCTTTGTATTTCACACAATGGGCATTATTACCTATTGACGTAAAAGTATCAATTATTTATAATTATTCTGTTAGGACAAGTGGCTCGATTCATTCAATTTTCTTCGATTTATTTGTGTTGTTAGTGTGGCTTGTCCAATAACAAGAATGTTTTATTTTTTGTGGAAGGAGAAGGATTTCTATAGAATTTGGAAGACAGTATCACGGAGATATTTTTAGGAAAATGATAATGTTTTGAGAAAAATAATATTGTTAGTCCTCCAGACCGAATTTCGGCCGTGGCCAATCTAACGGAGGCTAGTCATCTACGCAGGAGATTTATTATAGTGCAGGCGTGTGTGCACAGACACAGGTGCACTCTCTCTTCCCTCGCTCTCATAGTCTGATGGGACGGCAATCCGACACGACCGGAGAGAGATCAGGCGCGCAGGACCAACGGATTAACGTACTTTCCGAGGCACGGGGGTATCACACCGCCAACTTCATGATTCCGGGCTGGTACTGAGAAATTCCTAATGGAAATACCTACCCAATAACACTTTGTCCGATCTGGGAATCAAACCAACGACCCCGCGCTCAGCAGTCGCGCTTGCATCAAGGAGACCAACGGGACAGATTGAGAAAAATAGTGAATACTGGCCCAAAATCAAATAGATATAAAAAGTCTTTGCCGAAAATTGGAATGAGATCATAACTCTTTCTCATATTATTATCATTAACCTTTAAAACAGAGTTATATATTCGAATAACATTTTCTCCGCTCGCATTAAACAGATTTACGTTACAATAAAATGATATTTATATAAAAGTAATTTGTACTGTAGGTAACAATAACTCGCGCACGAAGCATAGGCTCCTGAATATTTATATAAATGCTCGTCCTATTATAGTGTCGACATTTTGAATAATTAAAGAGAATGCTATTACGTACGGCAGACGTGGCTACCCTTGCTTCATGAATAATTTCAATATCAATCGATGGCAACACTAATGGCTTTTGAGACAGAATAATGAGAAAATCAAAAATTCTCCCCGCAACCATGGAAAAGTTACAAGAAGTGGACGATTCCTTGAAGCTAACTTTTCTGTTTTAGCCTTTTTGTGGTTTCAACGATTAAAATAATTAATTAGTCAATGGATATTTATGATGACATTTAAGTGCTAACTAGTTATTACCTAATTAATTATTGTAATTGGCGACAATTATCGTAATTTCTGAGGCTAGTTCAATTTCAATACGAAGCAAAATAAAAGGTATCTAAGTAGGTAAACAACAGTAATCTCTATGAAAAAGGTAAGTCTTTTCCCCCCGCAAAAAGCAATATCGACAAAATATATCACGTACTAGGCTCGCATAAGCAAGAAGCAGGTGTGTTACGCCACATGAGCCGGAATGTGCGGTAAATTTTCCGGATGCCTTCCCAATGATTTCCTCGGAGACCACCGGCCCAGATACGGCGGATTTCGATACGATAACGCTTCTCAATTTCTGTTCGCCTAGTACTCGAGATATTGTGACCACGCCCCGCGCCATTAAATATGTATACCTAAGGGTGGGTCGGTTATTTTTTCTATTTATGAGGTCCCGAGGGATCTCATCTCGGGATATCAATCGGCGATATTCGGTGTGCGGTATCTTGACAATCATCTCGAGGTTGGCCGGCTTGTTACAGCGGTAACAACGTGGTTAGGTTTGTAATAAATAATAAAAAAACAGAGGACACAGTCGGTATATGAGATTAAAAATAATACACAGGAAACTCTTCGGAGACCCAATTGTAGCAGAAAATTGAAGTTGATTGGTTCGTCCGAACCCAGTCTTAATAAGCTAATACGTAGACATCTAAGTAAACTTTGAAACACAGTAATTACGAACTAGAATTCTAATGAGAACGATTGCAATAAACAGACGATTAATTGATATTAGAATCAGATACAAACCGATCACGCTAGACATGGCATCTTGATTCAAGTCTCGTACGCACTTTATAGTAACACTTATAATAGAAGTACTAGCTTTTGCCCGCGGCTGCGCTCGCGATGGTTTCGGAAAATATCCTCCAGTAACGTTAATTATCTTATGTGTTACTCCAGGTAATAAAGTAGCTGTGTGCTAAATTTCATCCAAATTCGTTCAGTCATTTTTGCGTGATTGAGTAACAAACATACAAACTTTCACATTTATAATATTACTAGCAGCGCTCCGTGGTTTCACCCACATAAGTGTCGATCCCGTGGGAATATCGGGATAAAAAGTATCCTATGTGTTAATCCAGGATGTCAGCTACCTACATACCAAATTTTATCAAAATTAGTCCAGCCGTTTGTGCGTGAAGAAGTAACAAACATAAGCCTTTATAATATTAGTGTGATTATATTATATATAAATAGGATAGTAGGATTATTATATGTAGATATTATAATTATATATCGTTATTGCTCTAGTGGTCCCACCTATAACTTTATTATGTGGCTTGCATAATTACGTATCTATGTACTTGTAATATGGCCAGTAGGTACTCTTCTTAGTCACCGTGTAGGTACTTTGCTTGCAGCAAGCCTTAAATGATTTTTCAAGACAAAACATTGTAATTGAAGATGTAAATTTGAAACTAGGTAAGTGATGGTGACAAGTTGAATTATTTAGGATTTACCGTGTTGATCCGAAACTCCTGTGTAGAAATTTAACGTAGATAATTAAAAAAAAAAAGCTGTTCCATACATTTTGACCGCATACAGTAAGTATTTTTGCAGTTTTCTATGAAACAGCAGATTTTTTTTTATTGATAACCGACAAGAAATTTCTAGGCGTCTACAATCAGATGCAGCATTCATGGCTACAGTTTGCGCGTCGATGCTGGCACCCTAAATAGTTGACATATCTATTTATTTTGTTTATTTGCAAGTAGAAAAAGATTAGGTAAAAAGAAAAGGTGTTTTTAAAAAATCCGTTTTCTTTACAAATGATGAATTGTTAATAGGTACAAATGAGTTTCATTTCACACCAATAATAAACAGATTGTTAATGAATTATAAGATCAAAGTAATAGGAAAGTAGACAACGTTAGAGCTGCTCTCAAAAAAGTGAGCGCAATGTTACTAAAAATCGAATCGAATGCGATCTTCGCGTAATAACGCACCTCTAGCACCGATAATCGCGTAATCGGCGTTTTCGTGTAATTCCTGTAATCTGGATAATTCCTGTAATCGGTGCGATTCGGGCTCATTCGTGGTTGTTCGTGGCGTTCCGTAGTTGTGACGTTTTAATGGGCAGGTTAACGCCGATCTAAGGGCGGGACGCGCGAATTAAACTGACTTGCTTTGTCCAGGAGATACTGAAGAAAGTAGTTTGGTTTTTGAGAAATCAGTTTTATCAAACCGTGTTGGTTTTATCAAATCAGTTTTATCAAACATTTTATGCGTGAATCTTAAATACCTATTTGGTAACCTTTAAATTTTCGATATCATGAAACAAACAATTTGAAGACGAAATGGAACGATTTGGCGTGATGAGTTATTTGAACGGTTTGGCGTGATGCGGGGACCAATTTTGTTTTCAGACAGTACTAATATAGTTAATAACCATATTTGATATAGGTAGGTAAACATAAAAACAGCCAAAAATATTTTTATTTATTTTTTTCTGAAATCCTTCCTAAGTCGAATCAAAATCTAATCCCTTTAGCTTCCAATAGGCTAAAGCAAATAGTTCATAGGAACACTGGATACCACATACAGTCCCTGTCACCAGACTCCTTACATGGCGAGCCCCGGTCCGCTTGCAAATTGCGACAACACATTGTTCCAAACTGGTATCCGGTACCGGTACAGGTACCTACCGATACCGTGAAAGGGCAAGATTACGATCTGTACACCACTACTAGTATCTAGATCGAATGTGAATTAGAACTTCGTAGCTGCTTGAATTTGGAATTGGTTTTTGTAATTTGAAAATGGAATGAAGTTTTTGTTTGTGTTGATGATGTCATCTCTATGGTCACATTTTTTTTTAACTTCTGTAGTTTTCTTTTTGTGTCCTTGTCTATTATCAAATATTTATAAAATAACCTAACAATTTAATAAGTAAGCATTAGTTTGATGGCGTTAATAGCCTAACACACATTAAAAACATTCAAAAATAATAGTCCCAGTAAACTAAGTATCAAAAGCATTCCACTGGAAGATTTATAAACCAAATTGAAATAATTCGACTTTAAATATCGAGAAAAACTTTAATAAAAAAAATAAACTATCACATATCAAACGGAATAAAGAACAATATATCAAGAACTACGGTAGTTAATAAATATTTTCACAACTTCATGTCCGTCAAACGCAAACGTCAACTTTGAAACTAAAAAATAGAGAAAAAAAAGTTTTTTTTAAGTCGTTATAAATCAGTTGGTTTGTGAAAACAATGATTCTTTTGTAATAGTATAGGCCATTAAATTTAGGGATATAAAAGTGTCAAGTTTTAAAAGTATACGTCTGTGTTTGTGACGCGTGCGTGCGCGGGCGCCGCTTTTGGTCATAATTTTAGAATGATTTACAACATCTATGTGATGCGTTAGACGTTTATTTGCGAGTTCTTTTTTACCGTTTGTATCTAAATACAATAGTTTTTGTGTTTTCGATTTGTTAAGTAGTTGGTTTTTCGGTTTAAATGGCTGTCTGAGTGATGTTTCCGGTGTTAAGTTAGAAAATGATTTATTATAGAAGCAGTCGATTGAAAACGTTTGACTTTTTTGTCACGTTCATTTTAGCAGCTTTGAATTTAGGTATTTTCATCGATAGTTCGTTGTGACATAATCATTATTCTTCAGAAAAACTTTAGAGCCTCAAAGAAAATATAAATTAAGTACAAGCTTTTGCCCGCGGCTTCGTCCGTGTGGAACTCGGAAATTATCCACGGAAACGTACCGGGATAAAAAATATCCAATGTGTCAAATCCAGGCTTTAAACTATCTGTGTGCCAAATTTTATCCAAATCCGTTTAGCTGTTTTTGCGTGATTGAGTAACAAACATCTAAACTTTCACATTTATAACATTAGTAGGAAAGTAGGATTATCTAGAATATGATCAGTCTGAAGGCATTTAATCCAAATATGACGTCACTTCACCATATTTATTGATAACCTGTCTAATACACGGGTATGCACTTAGTAATTACACAGCCCCGTTAAAAGACAAATGGTTCTACTGGCAACGGTGCGCAACGGTATCTCTTGTAACTTATGCTCGCCTGGTGTCTTAATAGCTAATATCGCCGCCTAATGACCGTGCTCGTCTTGCTCCTAATGTGCCACATGGGAGTTCAAACTACTGGTGAACATCCTCGTGGCCCTATTCTCCTAGTACGTTGTGATGATTTCTTTGATTGTTATATTTTATTTTCATGGGGTTTTCAAGGGCCTATGGTTGTTAGGGGGATGTTTTACATTATTGTCGCCATTTTTGTAAATGACTGTTTCTAAAATCAACATCTAACCAACCACTAATAAATTAGTTACAATACTCGTACAACTGACCTCACTCACTTCTAGAGGTAAACAACATGATAAACGCAAGAAGACCCTTACCCTCTCTCTCTCAGTTCACAGCTGCTACAAATCCAACAAGTACCATAAAGAAAGAGTACACATAATGTTTACGGTTATTAACCGTATAAAGAGAACACCATAAACCAACATCTAAAGGGACACCATAACATCTCGTCAAGGGATGTGACAGTCCTCAATTCCTTTTATGATGTATTAGTGAGATGTCAGTGAAGACTTTTACGATGTCGTAAAGAGACCTATGTTCACTTGTTGAATTTATAAAGTTCATTTCTGACGGAGAGACAACCCTAGTGCCTTGTAATAGGGTTGGTTTGTCTGTGGTGCAAGTGTGAATTTGAATACAAATGTTAGATATCTTGGTTTTAATGATTAAGGATTTGGCAGATCGTTGGTACATTGATAATAAAATTTGTTTTATTTGGGACTTTGATGGCAGTTATTTCTGGAGGTTTTCCGTAATTGTTGCACTGTATTCAAGTCTTTTTTTTAGTGTAGGACTAGGTTGATCCTTTAGTTGTTAAGTTTGTATTAATCCGAAATTCCAGCATATAAAATGAATGTGGACTTGAAGTAATTAAGCTGTGGATACATCAACTTGATTTATTTTATACTTAGAGATATTTGAATCACTTTCTTCAGTTTTTCAAAGTGCCTTTCTCGAGTCACAGTGTTATTTGTTTCGAGTTGATCAGTCAAAATTTTTTGTGCCACACTTTTCAAGACGAAACATTTTTGTCAGCATAAACTGAAGATAGAACATGTTTTGTCACCTTAGTTTCAACAACTTAATAGCCCTAGCAAAACAAGATTTTCAGTGTCATTTTCTCCTGATTTAAACATCTCTTCCAACCCATGATAACCTAGTACTTTACGATTTCTAAAGCCACCACAATCTTGATCGTATCGGGTTGAAAACAGTACTTCTCCGGCATCCTGTGACAATGCTGCGACAAGGGATGCTGCGGGGGGCTGCTACGGGGCGAGGGGGGATGATTAATTGTCTCGCGGGGAGAGTACGCCGATAGAGACTCTTTGGTAGCTAGCACTGATAGTATTTTTGTCATTAGCAGTTTCCATTTGTACGAGATTTATTTGTGTTTGAATTTTGAAGATATCTTGGATTTTGAATTGTTGGAGTTAATGTCTTTTGGATTGAAAGCACTGGAATGCTTTGGAAAACTAGTAAATTTGTCAAAGATTGAAATAGCCTCCCTGATGTAACTCTTTTATTTTAAAATGCGTTAGATATGGCTGTCAAATATTTTTAATTCTAAAGTGAAATTATTAAAATCCACAAAGTACCGAATAAAACGTTTATTACACTACAACATTCAAAATTCAAACAACATTCAAAAATTGGAAGCTACGACGAACGATTCCGGAAACGCGACGAGTGCGCCCGAGCGCACCCGAAAGCTTCCGAAAATTGGCGAGAGGGCTACACAGGAAGATGTAATGATGTTTGTCAAATGGAAAATAAGATAGGGAAGTGTAAGGAGAAGCTGAATTTGCGACCTTTTCGCTGACGGCGGCGCCCTACGGGATCGACTTCGGGGATGCTTTATTACTGTAGCCATAAAAACGATTTTAAATAAGACTTAGATTAGTTTTATTTTGGGTGCGAAGACGTTTTAAATGACATTGCAGACAATTGAGTTCATTCTTTTTATTCGTCAATGACATAAAGCTGTATTTTTTTTTATAAAAACAACTTACATAGTCAGCCTTATGGGTTCCAGCTGAAAATCAGCATCAGGTGGTAATCTGACATTGTGTTGTCATCTGACATTTTGCTGAGCTGAGGCCCTTTTGGCATTATGATGTTTGTTTTCTGTTTTTATAGTTTTAAGGTGTATTTATTTTGCTGTAATGTCAATAAACGCATTTTTCTTTCTTTCTTTCCTATAATGTACCCACTGCTGGGATTCAGGCCTCCTCTCTTCGAGAGAGTGAGCTGTAATCTACCATGTGGGCCAGTGCGGGTTGGTTGATGTCACATGTCTTCCAATTTTTTGACATGTCCTAGAACCCTCACGATGTTTCCTTCACCGTTTTGAGAGCAGCGGTGATGAAATTATTTACACAAAAACAACTTATCAAGTTATAATTTGGAACGTTGAAACTATAAATTAGAACTTATTTTATAATTGCGTAAGACAATGGCAATCAATCGCAATGCCTTTCATTTTATCAGTTCAGCCACGTTCATGACCCTGCAAGTAAACCGTCTCCAACAAATTCAAACAAAGAATCCAATATCAATACCATAGACAAAGAATAAAACGTTTTTAAATTCCAAAGGCAGAGGCTTTATTCTCAAAAATGATATACATTCCCGTTTAAAATAGTGATTAAAGTGTCCATTTGTGTAGAATTAATTAAACAGTCTAATAAAGGCTGCCCTTTTGCTGGAATGCTGACATTTAATTAAAACGAGCCAGCGCTTCACTTTAACACAAACTAAACGAGCCCATTACGTGTATGATAATAATGTATATTATGTATATTAATTATTTGTGCATTTAATGCGTTAAAAAGGATTGATTGTATCTTTTTTATTGCATGGCCAACTGATTTAGTGAAAATTTGCTAAATTTAGACATAGGTACTATTTGCAGAAATACTGGCTTACTTATAGCTTTAATAATTGCAATGTAAGGTAGGTAAGGTTAAAAAAAAACTGCAAAATTTCGCATAAAATTCCAACTTTATCTAACATAACTTATCATTTGTTTGACGATTCTCGCGTTTCTCCCTCGTATTTCGAACTAATCGTTCCAAATGCAAAAAAAAAGTAACCGAAAACTCATTGGGCGTTTTGAATTTGGAATTGGAACGCTCGAAAATACGAACGTTAGCAGAAAACGGTAAATTCTTCAAGCGAAGAAAAAAAAATACGTTCGAAATTCAAACATTCGGGGATTCTAGCTGAATGGGTGCGTTCATAAATCTCTTCGTCTCAGCAAGTGATGTTCGAAATACGAAACAGCGCTATCGGGCCCCGTTGGGCAGAGCGTGTGGTGCGCAGATAAAATAAATGGAGGAGCTGTGAAAAATGATGACGCGTCCGCGCGGAAAGACGCCCCGAAAGGGGTCGCAGCACACTGGGTCAGGGTTTGTTGGCTTTTAGACATTGTTGTTGTTTTATTTTGTGTTTTAGAGTCGAATATACCGCAGTGTATTAAAACCAGTATAAGTCAGAAATCGCCAACCTTTCTTGAGCAAGCGTTGCTCGTGCCTTCTGTATGCGAAGAAGCCTTTGCCCTGCAGTTGGACAACAATAAAAACATTGCAAAAACTTTTTATAAAAAATACGATTTTAATTAAAATAACCACAGGCTAAAAACAAGTATTAGCAAAATCATGGAGACATCAGTCTTACGACTGTTTACAGCATTCTGCAGGCGGCGCCAACCATAAACACAAGTCTATATTTTATGGAGGTCATGTCACTGCAGTTCTTTGATGTTTGAACGTTTTTTTTATAGTTTTCACACACGCTGTTTTTATTATTAACTGGATTTATGTTTACGTAGTATAAAATGACGTGGTAGTACATTTTTCTGCGTACAAATGTTATTTTTACAGTAATTTGTAAACAATTTATCTTAAAACAACTATTTTATGGTGTTGTTTAAACAGAAATTGTAATTAAAATGTTTACTACTTTTTGTGGTGATAATGTGGTTAGTTTTATCGTTTTTACAGCATGATATTGGGGTGTTTTGTTTATGGCAATTTTTTTAATGGTAATTATGTTCATGATTGTTATGGTTAAGTCTGAGATACTAGGTTATTCTATTTATTTATTTATATATATTTTATTTTATACTATGGCTGTCATTCGTGGATCTTTGACAGTCTAACAACCAGTCTTACCAAGGAATATCGTATTACCCAGTAACTGGGTTGTGGAGGTCAGATAGACAGTCTACCCTATGTAAAATACTGGTATTCAGCTGCATCCGATTAGACTGGATGCGGGGATGCCGACCTCAACATAGTTGGGAAATGACTTTATTGTACACCAAAAAAATACATACTTAACATAAAAATCTAATGTATGTTATGTGGTCTATGTATGGTTTGCGCAATCATTTCTGGAATTACAACATAACATCACGCCTATGCCCTGTATTATTACTAACATAAAATCTTATCAGGTCCAGTTGAAAACCAGCGTCAGGCACGAGTTGCCTGACATTTTTGCTTAACTGGGCTTATTTGGCGCAGCCGTGAGGCACACTTTCCTGCTAATTTCTTACATCGGACTTCACACTTTTTATTTGATTTTTATCTGATATTGTATCTGGTGTATTGTGTGTCTTTTAGTCTGTGCAAATTAAATGTATTTTCTTTCTTTCTTTAATAATATAATGTGTGGACATTAAAGAGACCATGATCTCTGAGTTTTTTTCGGCATTTCTTCTCAGGGACCAACCAGTTAGGAAAGGGCATCTAGTTTTAAAATATTGATCAACAAAATGTTACCGTGTTAAAAAATGCCTTAAAAATGATCTACTTACAGAAATAATTTTTTATTTAATTTATGTGTCACAAATAAATCAATTTAAAATTGAAATGTTCTGCAAAAAAATGTAATTCAATCGAACAACAATCATTGTCATACCGTATTTTTTGCTCTATAAAATGTCAATAGGTAGGTACCTACCCCAAAAAAAGACTCATTAATTCGCGCCAACTAACAGCAAAAGGCACTCGCATTAAAACAAAGAGGAAGAGAAAATTTAATTAACATTAGGCACAAAGAAGTGCTCCGCCATTATTTATTTACACAAAAGCATTTTTTTTATTATAATTAATATTTACAAGGCGAAAAAATTGCTTGCTCCGTCTCGTTACGTACCTTAAGATCTGTATAGACCCAGTACCCAGATGCTGTGGGGTTGTGAACGTGAGTTTGAATTTTTAAGAAGCTATTTTTATTGCTGAATGAGTCTGCTCTTGACTTCGATCACGCCTGATGGAAAGCGCTGGATGAGGTCTATGATGAAACGAGCGTGCTCAGAAGGTGCCTAAGACACTGGAACTTCCATGCATCGACGAAACACAGTAGGCTGCTTGACACTGGACTCCGGTGGGAGGGTGGTCACAAACCAGGCGGGCGTTAGCCCTACCACCGCAAGGGAAGAATTGGCCAGTCAAATAAGGTGTTGGGTGCGACTGTTTAGGATGCGCCGAGCGCTCGGTTCAGTTGAGTAACTGGCGGAACAAACTGCGCTACACGAGGAGGCTTCTTCATGCATCCCAAAATGCTATTATTAGCTTCACAACTAACTAAAAATGTAACAAAATCATAAAAGTCAATTTTAACCTATTTCTAATTATCGTACCGAAATGAAATTTTGTATGAATATGTAGTTCGGATGACAAAACTATAATTATCTTGGAGCTGATCTGATGATGGAGCCTGGAGGTGGATAGTGGAACTATTAAGTGGCTATTAGTCCTCAAGATTGGGCTTGTTTTGACGAGTCCAATAGATTGGATAGGGGTGTTTTTTTTAGTTTTTTTAATCTACATATTATTTAAAGTAAAAATTCTCAGGCAGCGATCCGATGATTGGACGAGAATTGAGTGTGAGATTTCAAGGACGCATCACGTTTAGGCACATTTAGTTATATAAGAGAGAAGAAAGATATAACTCTCTCTGTCTCTCACACTAAAATAATAATCCTACTTCCTACTATCCTACTTCCTACTAATATCCTACTAATATTATAAATGCGATAGTTTGTGAGGATGGATGGATGGATGTTTGTTACTCTTTCACGCAAAAACTACTGAACGGATTTTGATGAAACTGTACAGTAATATAGCTTATACATCAGAATAACACATAGGATACTTTTTATCCCGATATTCCCACGGGATCGAAACTTACGCGGGTGAAACCGCGGGGCGCAGCTAGTAAATTATAAAGAGAAGTCGGTAAATACTCGATTTTTTTGTATGTTTCTTTGTTACGCTTTCACGCTAAAACGTCTCAATGGATTTGGTCGAAATTTGGCACATGTGAAGACCAAGACCTGGATTAGGACACGGGATACTTTTTATCCCGATATTCCCAAAAGATCTAGGCTTATGCGGGTGAAACCGCGGGGGCAGCTAGTTTATTACATAGCCTGTTGTGTGTCAGAGCCTTTTTTATACTTATCTATATGCAAGCGTAAAATTTTCAATCGACAGATAATTATTATTATTCGTGGAATAAAATTAACGTCTGATAGATTTTGAAAGAAATTATTCCTCCGATAAAACTAACTGGCGTTGGAAAAATCAGCCTTAAGAGTAAACTAGTCGCGAGCTCGAACTCGCTGGTGGTCATGGCCAAAAAGCACGCTGTCTCGCCTGGCTTCGTGTCCGACAGTGCTAGTATCAGTGATGAGCAGTTAGACGCTAGTCTACACGAAAAACGTCTAGTTCTGACGCACAGAAACACCATTTCGAAAGGCGCGTAAAAAGATTCGAAAAGTGCTTCGGAAAAACGAGTTTTATGAAAGACAACCACCACTACATAAATGAATTACAAATAAAGTTTATTGATCTCTTCGATAACTGAGCTTTGTCGATACGGACTTCGTTTTGAAGATTTCACAGTTCTTTTATTACTTACTAGCGACTCGCCCCGGCTTCGCACGGGTGCAATGCTGGTACTAAATACACTACATATAAACCTTCCTCTTCAATCACTCTATCATTAAAAAAAAACGGAACAAAATCCGTTGCGTAGCTTTAAAGATTTAAGCATTCAAAGGGACAGAGAAAGCGACTTTGTTTTATACTATGTAGAGATTTACACCCAAAGTTACGTTAAAAATAGCAAGAAAAACGGATCTTTGTTGGATCATTACTTTTTAATGGTTTTTTATTTTACTATTCTGTTTCCGTACAGACACAATTAATAATAAGTCAAAACGATATCATGTTTAACTTTGGATGCACAATGTCAAACAATGGAGTAATATTCTCCCGAAATTTGTATAAAAAAATATCGAAAAGTGGCACCTTAAGACGAATTGTAACGTCTTCAAAAAACCTGACATAACCTCAGGTACAAACGCGCCGCTCCGTCGTGAACCCTCGCTCAGTACGGGGGCGAACCGTAACCCCCAGATCACCGCGGGACTTATCTCCACTGACGTCATAAAATAAAGGTTTACTTCGCCATAAAGAAAATTAAAATGAATTATTTTGACGAGAGCGCCGCGTCTATGGAGCACAACCCTACTTCACTAGGGGTGAACCGTTAAGGCTAGGTAATTGTTTTCCTTGTAATTCGAAGCTGTTTTGCGGTTTAATTATAAGCAGTTTTTGTGTTGTTCTTTGCGGTAAGTTATTGGAGTGATTTTTAATATAACAGATTACCATGTAAACTTAAATTACTAAATAGCAGACTGTTCAAAATTCACTTGTTTAAATGGCTAAATGATAATCATTTTTATAGCAGAATACTTTGAACATAAGTTGTAATAATCATTTTGCATGCTTTATTCTTAAGCAAAACATGTATGATCTCATCCTTAACTCATGTAATACCTCTGTATACCATGTTTTATGCAAATAAATAAATAAATAAAAAAAAAAAAATGTTTGAGGAACTTAAATACAAATCTTTAAATGCGTTAAGCAGAAACTTACTTGATAAGGTTCTTAAATACTCCGTTAGCTTCGCTCACGACTAATGTTAGTGCCACGTATGAGGCATTAATATATAGTTTAGAGAAGGTAATGTTTTTATTAGTTCCTTCTGCATGCGACTTCGACGACGTGAAATTTCTTGCTCCCCCGACCCATCTCGTCGCATCGCGTCGCCTCATCGCATCGTTTTCGCCTAGCGTTAAATAGCTGTATACTATATAGCTTTCATCAAGAAATCGGGACAATCAAATGCAAAAATATTTTTTCAAATCTGGCCGGTAGTTCCAGAGATTAGCGCGTTCAAACAAACGGACAAAGCAAAAGTAAGTACTTAGTAGTATTATAGATGTGGGATAAAAATTTTCTAAATAGTATTTTGGCCAATAATTGTTTATTTTTAACTTTTTCAGACAATTGGGTTGGGGCTGTAGACGACGTGTGGTCATTCATAGGTCCACAGCGGTCAGATACTTTAGTATCCATCAATACAAATAAGTTTGCAGGGACTAGGGGACCATAATACGGAGGAGTTAACACACGCATAATAATACCCAAAAATAAAACATACAACCCCTCACGCGTGGTATACCACCAGATAAACAGTACCCCGTTCTTTCATTCACAGAACACGGGCATAACCCTAAAATGACAATCGTAAAAGACATAAGAATCAACTAGGACCCCTCCTTAGGCCTGGGACACACTGAAGCGGTTCCCGCGCGGTTCAGCCGCGATACGCATCGACAGTAAAAATTCAGGCTACGATTACGGCTGGGAAATGGCTGTTTTATCACGGAACGACTGCGCACCGCGGGGTGGAAACACACGGGTTAGGGTTGTGAGCGGGGACGAAATAACGTAGCTATATTAAAAAAGGAATAGTTTATTGAGTCTTGAATGGTGTATGTTGAAAAGTACCATAACATCACGCCTGTAATCCCTAAAAGGTTAAGCAGAGGTGTATAGCACACCCACATTGCATCTGTTATGTTTAAGTCCCATGTCCCATGGGGCGAGCCTATTGCCATCAACCGAACACAAATCCATTCTACGGACGGATGCTGAGAAATTCCTGATGGAAGAACCTGTAGCGGTATCTACAAAGGCCACATGCGAACTGCACGTCATACTGACGTCACACAAAATCCTGCATCTCGCAAGCAGAGTTTACCTCGCAACTATCATATTATACAGGGTTATTTGTAAAACACCAGCAACCTCTTAAGAGGTCATTGTACTCATCATTATGAACAACTTTTACTATGGGACCAAACTTGAAATTGTGAAAAAAAAATCAGCTGTTCCCTACATTTATGTCCGCGTAACTCGTCAAAATGTAGGGAACAGCTGAGATTTTTTTCGCGACACGCCACAGATTTATTATAGTTTTATTCTTGACAAATACATATTTTATTAATACGTTAATCAGTGAATCATGTTACGAGCACAAGGTCTACTTGACACCGTGACTTCGCTTAAGTTAGTGATTAAATTACAATTAAATTAGCATAATCCGACTTACAGATTATTAGAAATATTTGTTAGTGGATAATTTTCATTCCAAGTCTGGTAATAATTTGTTTCTTTGCGTAAGTCTTCGATCAAGAAGCGTAAGAAGTTTCGCAAATAAATGAGAAAAGAACGTGACACCTGGTAGAAGCTCTTCCTTTGGGTTCCTTATATGTTTTTTTTTTCATCGTATTGTACCTAAAAAGTGAAATAGAAATACAGCCAGGGAAAAGGCCTAGGCAGATGATGATTGTACGCGGGACGCTCTAAGAAAGATCTCTCAGAAAGGTCAGCGGTGCTATTCTGTGAAAATCTCACCGTGAAAACTTAGGTGAAGTGAGCGTGGAGTGAGCTGTCAATAGTGTCAAATCCTACAAGAATCAAACTCACTTCACCTAAGTTTTCACGGTGCGATTTTTACAGAATCGATCGGAGGTGCTTAGCACTCGCAACCGGCGTACGGAAGGGCGTACGTGTATGACCAGATGTATGAACGTAAACGAAGCAAAAGGAGTATGTAATGCAAAAGGCATGAGTTTATCTATGTATTATTATTATTATGGAATAATTAATAATAATTATTTTTTTATTTTTTTTAGTTTATTTATTTATAAGTTAAAATATTATAATTATGTTTCCCTTGTAACAATAATTTTAGTAGTTTATTTGTACTATACTTATAAGGAAATGTAATAACGTGATATGGTTAATAAACGATTATTATTATTATTATTATCTATGCATGTATAATGCATTACAGCCTCGATTTTTGAAGTTGGTTGGAATAACTTTTTGCACCCCTGATTTTTTATAGACTTTTTTATGGGTTAGGGGACATCTCGCCCACGCAAAAACTGGCCTGCGGGCCAAATGTCCACTTTTTAAAATGTGCATGGGTAGATTCGCCCGGACCAGTTTAGTAGAACGGGCCAGATGTCTCCTATTAAAAAGTAAAGGGATATTTCGGCAAAATCGTATATTTTTAAAATAAATAATAATAATAATATTTATTAATTTATAATAATAATATTTTTAATCTGATAAATCTGTAAGTCATAGCATCAAACGATAATTATTTTAACAAAAAAAGATACAGAAAAAAAATTTTTTTACAAAAAAAAAAACAACCGACTTCCAAAGAAAACTCTACAAAGTGAAAAATAACTTTAATTTCGGAAGTCGGTGTCGTTGGTTCCGCATTCTCGTTTATTGACACCGACTTCCGAAATTAAAGTTATTTTTCACTTTGTAGAGTTTTTTTTTTGGAAGTCTAAAAAATTAAAATATAGTGCTTTTCTCGATGCAGGGACGTTAAAGGTTGAGGAGTTCTTCTTGTAAGAACCAGGAGAACTGGAGCTGATTGAGAAGTCACCATCAGCTCAACTCCACGATACGTATTATATACGTACTTTAGTGTGGTTGCTAAGCACATAGCAACCACACTAAAGTACCTAATCGAATCGCAACCCGTCAAATATTTATTATTGAGTAGTTCCGATGGCCATCTGTGGTCTTCATCATCAGTTCTACTTCACCGGATGGTGCTATTTGAGAGCAAATGCATGAGTTACTATTAAAAATTCCCAAATCGCTATAGGTGTGCCTACAAAATTTGAGGGTTTCCCTCGATTTCCATGGGATTCTCTCATCAGATTCCGATTTGGTGACAATGGGACCACCTCGGAAACATACCCTTTCAAATAAAAAAAGAATTTTAAAATCGGTCTACAATTGACGAAGAAATCGGTGAACATACATAAAAAAAAACATTACATTTTGTTTTTTTTTTTTGACCTCCTCCTTTTTGGAAGTCGGTTAAAAATTAACCATCATATCAAATTTATAAGTACATAATTAGCTAGTTTCATACAATTTCTTGGTACAAATATTAATAATGTAGTATTACTTATGTATGTTACTGTTGAGCGTACAATTGAAATAGCCTGTATAGAATTGGAGCAGTTCATTATATTAAGTGTGTATAGACCTCCTTCAGGATTGTATGATTGTTTTGAAAAAGTTATGGATGAAGTGTTGCACAAAATCTGTAATACAAACAAGTCCATCATCACTTGTGGTGATTTTAATGTTAATTTGTTAGAAAATTCTGGATTAAGTACTAAAATCATAAGTTTGTTTCAGTCATACAATCTTGCTAACCAATTTTTGGAGCCCACTAGAATAACTCCTACTAGTGCCACATGCCTAGATAACATATATACAGATGCTATACCAACCCGCAAAGAAATTATTAATTCAATAGACTCAGATCATTGCGGACAATTGATCACTATTACAAATTTAAACAAAAAGGCTACTAAAAAAGATATCACTGTAAACCCAAAAACAACTAAACGCTTGGAAACATTTAAGACTAAACTTCTGAGTAAATTACCACTTTTGTTGACTAATGATGACCCTAATCAACAATTTAATGATTTTTTTAATATGTATTGCACACAATTTGATAATACATTCATTCCAAAGATATTATCGGTTAATAGTAACGCTTCCTTCAGCGACTGGGCCACCATTGGTATACATAAAAGTAGAAAACGACTTTATGAATTATATGAAGAACGGATTTGTATAAACACTGCTGAATTTAATTTATATGTTAGAAATTATTCTAAAATATTTAAAAAAGTTTGTAGTATTGCCAAGTCACGTTACTTGAGTTCAAAAATTAAAAATAGTAGTAACATTATTAAAATGACTTGGAATGTAATTAATAGCGAAACGGGAAAGTCATGCAACCGAAGTAGTGACTACAGCCTTGCTATTAATGACAATATAATTAAATCAGATTCTCAAGTCGCCGCGGCCTTTGAAAATTTCTTTGCAGAGATTCCCGTATCAACTACTAGATCTCTAAACTCATCACCCACTGCTGCAGAGTCTTTACTTAAGGAAAATGTTCCAGTTTGTGATTCTGAATTTCACTTCGAATATGTCACCTGTAAAGATATAATTAAAACCTTTCACACATTAAATGTTAAAAAGACCGCAGATCTTTGGGGTAATTCTGTGGATGTTGTTAAGTCAATTATAAACATTGTAGCACCTACTTTAGCTGTTATATTTAATAATTGTATCGACCGTGGTGAGTTTCCTGATCTTATGAAAAACAGTAAAATAATACCATTGTTTAAATCGGGTAGTACATCAGACCCTACTAACTATAGACCCATTTCAGTACTACCTACCTTTAGTAAAATTTTTGAAAAACTTATTTTAAACCAAATGCAAAGATTTTTTAATAAAAATAAATTACTGCATAACAAACAGTTCGGTTTCACAAGGGGTCGTTCGACTACCGATGCCGGAGTTGAACTTTTAGGACATATTTATAATGCCTGGGAGGACAAATGCGATGCGTTGGGCATCTTTTGCGATTTGTCCAAGGCATTCGATTGTGTTCATCATGAAACATTAATCAGGAAACTGCACCACTACGGAATCCGTAACGCCTCCCTGGATCTTCTTACTTCTTACTTAAGTGATAGGATTCAGAGGGTTGATGTTAACGGAAAAAGATCACCCGGATCTGTAGTAAGAATGGGGGTCCCCCAGGGCTCAATTCTTGGCCCATTTTTATTTATTATTTATATTAATGACTTGCCTTACCTCATAAAGGATAATCATGATATAGTGTTGTTTGCAGATGACACTTCACTTGTATTTAAACTTAAACGTCAGCAGCTGGTTACTGACAATGTAAATAGCGCCCTCGCAAAAGTAGTTGACTGGTTTAATGTTAATAACCTACTACTTAACGAAAAAAAAACCAAATGTATTAAGTTTACGATACCCCATGTTAGACAAGTCGAAACTAGTGTTCTCATAAAGGATGAAGAGTTAAAACCCGAAGATATCACAGTATTCTTAGGCATAACATTGGATGCCAAGCTTCAATGGGGCCCCCATATAGATAAAATGTCAAAAAAGCTTAGCTCTGCAGCATACGCCGTTAGGAAAATTCGTGATTTAACTGATTTAGAGACAGCCCGTTTGGTTTACTTTAGTTATTTTCATAGTGTGATGTCGTACGGTATTCTGTTGTGGGGAAATGCCGCCGATATTCAGACAATTTTTATTTTACAAAAAAGGGCAATTCGTTCCATTTATAAATTAAGTCCCAGACACTCCCTCAGAGACAAATTTAAAGAGATTAATATAATGACTGTGCCTTCTCAGTACATTTATGATAATCTTTTGTATGCACATAAAAATATTAATCTATTTAAAAAATACAGTGATATCCATAACATAAATACTAGGAACAAACACAAATTTGTTGTTCCTTCATCAAGGCTCAAAAAAATAGGTGGCTCGTTTAGATGCCAATGTATACGTTTTTATAATAAACTTCCTAGTCACATTCAAGAACTAAGCCTAAATAAATTCAAATCTTTTATAAAGCGTAAACTATGCCAAAAAGCCTATTATACTGTAAATGACTTTATTGAGGACAAAAAGGCTTGAGATTGAGCTGCTCCAATAAGTTTAGACTGCGAATGTTGTTTTATTTTATTTTGCGATTTTACTTTTTTTTTTTTTTTTTTTCTTAATATCTATTTACATAAACAATGACATGAACATTTACTATTTACTGTGTAAAGTATTATATTATTTTATTTATTGTGAATGTGAGGACTATGTGGGTCATTGTTTCCGTTTTAATCATGGTCTGGCGGTTTGAGTAATTTATGCGGCCTACCCAAATGTCCTTTCTTTGGTATTGTTCGTCGAATCGTTGAGCTCCCTAAGTTTGAGTTGAGCAGCATGATTACTGACAAATGCGTGCACTGACTGGACAGGTCCACTCAAATTTGTGTGGTTCTTTCCTCAAAAGACCATTTCAGACACCAATCTACATGGTCCTCAAAATGATCTGACCAAGACTATTTCTGGATTTTTATATACACATTGACATTGATAAATTTTACATATACAGTGACATGAATATTTACTTTGTAAAGTATTATATTATTTTAATGACTGTGAATGTGAAGACTATGTGGGTTATTTTTTTTTTTTTTTGCCTTTTCTTCTTTTTTTTTTATTTTCTCAGATAGTTTTAGTCATGGTCTGGCAGTTTGAGTAATTTATGCGACCCACCCAAATGTCCTTTCTTTGGTATTGTTCGTCGAATCGTTGAGCTCCTTAAGTTTGAGTTGAGCTGCATGATTACTGACAAATGCGTGCACTGACTGGACAGGTCCACTCAATCGGTGTGGTTCTTTCCTCAAAAGACCATTTCAGACACTAATCTACATGGTCTCCACATGATCTGACCAAGATTATGTCTGGACTTTAAAAGAGACTGTGACCTCTGAGTTTGTTTCGGCCTTTCTTCTCAGAGTAGTCAGTTAGGAAACGCCGACCTCATCTCGTTTTAAAAAATATGATTGACATGTAAAAGTGTTTGTACAAACCTACTTACAGAAATAAATCATTTATCATTTATCATTTATCATTTATAATTTGAATTACATAATACATTAGTTTACAAATTACATAGTTTTTCAATACAGTGTTATTATTATTACGGCTATTACGTTTTAACTAATGAATTGATAACATTACTATGGATTTTAATTTAAAAATATACGATTTTGCCGAAATATCCCTTTACTTTTTAATAGGAGACATCTGGCCCGTACTACTAAACTGGTCCGGGCGAATCTACCCATGCACATTTTAAAAAGTGGACATCTGGCCCGCAGGCCAGTTTTTGCGTGGGCGAGATGTCCCCTAACCCTTTTTTATTACTTAAACATTGTTTAGAAACGCGACGGCACCGTTACAGATCACGCCCGTATTTTCCTACCAAAGGGAAACATCTCGATCTGTCGGTACCCATAAGTGCACTAAACGGCCCAAGAACAACATAGTGCGTCTTCACGCTATGTAGATCTGTGGGGGAAGCAGACGTCTGATTGTAAGAGATTGGTTCGCAATGGCGTTGTATCGGTGTTCAAACGATTTTGAATTGGAATGAGAGATTTTAGAGGGCAATGCGGAAATAAATGGTCCTTTTTTGCATGTTTATTGAGTTTTATTTTGGTTTTTGGATGGTAGCCATGTTTTAAGTTATTTATCTACTTGCATCACGGAAAGATAATCAAATTAAAGAAAATTTAACATTAATATTTTGTGTTTTCGCAAACCCCAGTAAGTTAAATATAAAACCGCCTCTCCAGTCACCAGGATATCATAAGATTACAAGCAGTAAAAGTACCCAACGATAAAGTTTCTCATTTAAAAAATCATTCCTCGGAAATCCTCCTCATTTTTTGAAAAAAAAAAAAACAACACAAAACTGTGGCGCTAAAGAAAAATCCAGGGGTATTAAACCTAAGTGTCGTTCACAAGCTGTTTTATGCGGCCTTTCAGGGGTCGTAAACCGTTGGCGCGGTCCGTCAGTGATTCCTGATGGACAATTTGAGAGTTTGTACCACTTCGAAGGGCCATAAGACGAGTAAAAGCCCTGGGGAACGTTATCAAGGTCGCCTCCTAGCACCGCGGATTTGTTTTACAGTTTTGAGTCGGGAAAGACCTCATAAAGGGGATGAAACGACGGTGAATTTGTAAGGATGGTTGATAAGGCATCTTTGTTAAATATCTTTACGGGCTGTCTTTAGAGGATTACGGGAGGAATGGGTTGTTTTTGCCTTTTATAGCATGTAACGCTATTTCAACTTTATTTGTTCGTGTTTTTGTGGGTTATCGGAAAACGGGATCGGTTTTAATTGATATTTGAGATGGAAAATGTCAAATTAATTTTCATTGTGCGTAGAACGTTATAATTAGGTTGTTGGTTTATTAATTATTTATTATTTCGTAGGTACTGCGAACTGCGGCACGCAGAATTACTGAAAACGAACATTTCTTTAACGGTGGTACCTAAATATTAAGTAAATTGGCACTTTGAATGGTCTATTTTTTATGTTTTTGCTTTTAATTTTCCTATCTTTCCACGAAATTCACCGAAGACGTTTCCAAAAGTACCAGGCTGCCAGAAGCTTGGCAGAGGTAACGTGGCACTGGTATTTTCATTTCGTGTCACAGGTGAGAGTAACGCGTAATTGCCGGGATAACGCCGGGGTTATTGCGTGCCGCACTGACGGGGAATGCTAGTGTTGCGACCCGCCGGGATCACCCGGGGTACGCACGGGATGAAAGGAATAGTTTTGGGATAGTTGATTGAAGTGTAAACGACGATCCGGAGGAGGTAATGGCCGTAGGTAATTGGGATAATCGATGATGTTTGTAGATTCTTCTGTATTTCTTGATGTGTTCGAGAAATGCGTACCTAGTCTACTTGAGCTTGATCGTGAAAAACTCCTGCTGAATCTGCTTTTTAATAAAAGAAAACCCAAAAAATGCGTTTAAAAATAACTTAGGTATGTTCAATCCCGGACTATCTATAAGGTGAATTGTAAATAATAAAGAATATTCTATTCTATCCCGGAGCGGTCAGCACATCACTAGAGGGTCGAGGGCCCGTCCACTTAGTGTTTTCGGGACCTGTTGTGCTTGCCGTAAATACACACATACTTATGAAGTTATGAAGGTTTCGCCACTAAGCCTAATTTGAAATCACTAGAGGACATTTGGCATTATTTGCTGTTGCAAATAAACGAAAAATCTTTTGCTTTCTTTTTCATGATGCTCCTTTATCAACTGCTCTCCTAGTACACAGAGAAATGCAATTGCACACTCATTCTCTGTTAATATGAAATAACTTTTTCTTATAAACTCATACATAACATAACATTACGCCTGAAATCCATTTAGGGTTAGGTAGAGATAGATGCACCCCACATTTCACCAGCTATATTAAGTCCCAAGTAATAGGGAACCAATCCAGATTCCAGGCTGAGACTGAGAAATCCCTGATGGAAAAACTCAACACTACGTTGGCCAACCTGGGAATCGAACCCAGGACCTCAAGCTCAGCAGTAGCAACCATTAGACCAACAAGGTAATTTTAATACAAGAGATATATATGAACTTTTTTTTAAAACTCGTTTGACATTCATTATGGTCGAGTTCAACCCGCAAAGGGCGCGCGTGGTAGATTACAGCCCACTCCCTCTCGAAGTTATAAAACCTGTGTCCCAGCAGTAGGAAAGTTATAGTCTGATTATGTTATTATCAACGAATGCACTGATGTGTATGAAGATTTCATACATAAAAGATATCTTCAACTATGCATAGTTTAAATAAATAAGGTTTATTTTGCACAAAAGCTAAACAGTTATCAACATACCGGTAGCTACAAGACAAAGCCGTATAGCAATAAAATTGTCATATAACCTGCCCGGCGCACAACCCACGACCCTCGCAATGAGTAGTTAACACACTTCATTGTTACGATATGAGCTATGAAGCACCTTGCTTGCTGTGAGGTTGGGTGGCTGTGTTAGCGGGTAGAATAACGAAACCTCTACTTTGACACTACCAGGCTACCATAATCATTAACAGGTCAGTTATGTGCAAGACAATGTGACAAATTAATTGCATAACTAGCTGGAAAGGCCACCTGGGTCCCAAAGGTATAATTAACTAAGAATTGACAACTACAAAAGAACCCCTCTTGAATAGAATAACATAGAATATTATATAATATGTACTACATCATACAAATTACAGATATGAATGTAGATACAAAGTGTGACACAATGGGCGGCCCTTGCATGGCTTATTTCTCATAGAGCGGCTTTTTGAGCCCAAGAAGCCCTCGAAATTTAAAGTCACGTTATGACGTTCTTAAAAACTATTTCTGTTACTATTCGTATCACCTTAACATGACTGAAACAGCATGAGAATTAAGGGCGACTTAAAATATAAAGTAATTGGAAAATTCGGCCGTCAAACTGCCAGTTTGACGGTTAAATCTACATGGTTTTAAATCCAGATTTGCAACTCAAGAATTTTATGAACGACGTGTGAAAAATCTCTCGCAGTTTTTCGTACATCGTTTAAAAGCAGATCGCTCGCCGCCCCGCTAGTCACTACGCTGTCAAAAGCACCCCATACGGTTGCAAATTGCTATTTTCTACGAGGCATGCGAGATCCCTCAATGCGCGATGACTGTTCAACATGTTCTCTGGAGTGTTATGTTCAACCACGTTCTCTGTTGCTTTATTTGTTCAGTGTATTAGGGGGTGTTCTTAAGTTAGGTGCAGTAGTGATCGTCCCGAGTTGCCATACTGTGATTCGGGATACTAGGATTACATAATCAGTCTATAATGTTCCCACAGCTGGGCTGGGACACAGGCCTTCTCTCTTTGAGATCCGTGAATCCACCACGCGGGCCTGTGCGGGTTGGTAGATGTCACTAATGTCTTCGAATTTTTGGTTCTAAGACATGCCGGTTTCCTTCACTAGTATTGGTGCATTCTAATTTTTATTGCAAAAATGACTGCTATCATTTGTTTTTTTATAATGTCTCACATCCCTTCTCATATTGAAGTACCAGGAATGCATAGCCTTAATGTAGTTTAAAAGCTACTCATTAGAAGGCAGATGTTCTGCCGAAATCCCACAAAATTTTAAACATTTATTAAAGTTGTCGTACTGGAAATAGGTTAGCCATAGAGTTATTGCTAAGCCCAACATTACCATAGCTGCCCTTATTAGTATACAACCAGACTTCTTCTAATTCCAAAAACACATACATATAAATTCACTTTCGCATATAAAGCAGTGCTAGACCTTAATTAGACTCACGCCAGACGCCGGAGGTACCTTCATGCCGTGCTTAGTAATAATTATCGGGCCAATCGACATAAGCTCCATCTATTGACTACTAATCAAATGTAATCCGGCTCGAGCCGGCTAATCTATAGTGTCGCAACGTCGGTGCACTGTCTCCTGGACTATGGGTCAGGGATGCCACGCTGTTTGTGTATTATTATTGAAGGCAGTTATTGTTTTCCTGTTTCTGTTACCAGAAGGGTAATTGCGTAACACACTATCAGTAGCAAGCAATTTTTAGAACATATGAAGCAAAGTATTAGCAATATCTTTCAAAATCATTCAAATTGTGATTGAACGCGTAGTTCATATTGGGTAGTATTTAAACGCAAATCAAAAAATATCCTTTTTCTATGCAATAAAATTCCGAATACCCATCAAAATTACTGATTGCACAGCAAAATATTCAACTCAAAATATCACTAAACACACTACAATTTATTTTCGCAGTGTACAGCGATTTTTACGTCAGGTCGACGGAGCCCCGCTGCGCGGGGCTCCTATTTCTGTCTGCAGGGTTTAAAGGAACCTAACCAAACCGAACCTCGGGGTGCCCCTGACGTCGTTTAGTATTATGCGAATTTGCTGTGCAGTCAGTGTTATTTGCTGTGCAGTCAGTATTTATGCTATGTATGTAGTATTTTTTGATATGCAATTTATAATATTCCGTTCATATTTTATTATTGTTTTGGTAGTACCTACCTAAATTCATAAGTGCTTTTGAAAAGATTCGAAAATTTTGTCAAAACTCATATGTCCACATTTTATAAATTAAAGTCACTTTGCGTGTCTGTCTGTGTGACGGCGTTGTGTGTCTTCTTAACTATGCAACGGATTTTAATGTACTTTCCACCATCATATAGAGAATTTGGAATACTAATCTTAATTATAATAAAAAAACCGTGAGAATTTTGAGCGATTTCCAGCCCAAGAAAAACCACAGATATTCTTAAAACTTGTACAACTGCCTTAAATAAAACACATTAATCCTGCTCTCTGGCAGCCTTAATGGTAAGTGAAAATCTTGGAGCGATCTCCACAGCCCAAGAAAAACTGCCGATATTCTTAAAACTTGTACAACTGTCTAAAATAAACACCTTAATCCGCATCGTTTCGCGTCCCTGGCAGCCCTAATAGTAAGGGAGCTCGTCCATTGTCCCGACACAGTATCCAATTTCAAGTGGCGACTAGCCTTTTGTTGGCACGTCGCGTACCATGGATGTATTGACGGCCACGGCTATAGGATGCCTAGCCTATAAGGGAAGGGTTAATTTTGGGTCAGCAGAGGGTGACATGTTTAAAGAAAGAAAGAAGGAAAGATCTGTGGGAGTTTTCAGTTCAGAGAGTTCTGAATCAAATGAAGTTGGTTGTAGTCAGTGTCGTAAGTAGATAAATTGTTTTTTTTTTTGGAAAAAATAACCCTAATTGCGTAACAGTGAATGACAATCTGAATAATTTTGAATCTATAGATAATACTATTCATATTTTCGAAAAAAATATCTGCTCAAAAACGTAAATAACGCAATTAATGCTGTCGAATTGTCAAAATTAGTGTTACGTAATGACCCCGCTGAGTTAGATGAACAACTTTTGTAGAAAATGACAGACTCTCTTAATCCCAAAACACTTCGCCATAGGCACCATATTAAATATTAACCGAACAACCGCAAAGAGAAACAAAACATTGTAAATTCATACCAATTTAGGTGACAGCATAGAAAAATAAAAATACATCTGTAATCCTGCAGCCATCAGGGACACAGCTCGAGGTAGGAGGTTATACAACACGGAACAAATATTAAGATGTGATAACAAATTCAGTATGCTAGTCTAACGGTGGCGTGGCTGAGGAATAATACATGAACTGAGCTGGAAGACGAACCAAACTGGAGGAGTTCCTTTATAAATGTATGCCGTATCATCACGTAGTTGTGCCTCGGAGGATAAGCAAAACTCGGAGCAATAAAGGTTGACTTACAAAGAGATACAAGAATAATATAGTGAGTTCAAGAACTTGAGTGCTTTTGCACGTGCTAATTTTTAAACTACGGAGCCGAACTTGTTGGAGGCATTTGGAATAGCTATTAGTACGATTCAATTATACTGCTTTTGAAGTTTGTTTAAAAATCTCCTTCTGGGTTAAGGATCAACCCCCACGTGTTCTGCCATACATAAAAACAAATGACGACATTACACGGACTCTAAAATTACAGTAGTAATTAATATGGTGCTAGCTTCTCACTATCCAAGAAAATTACCCAAGAAACAGCCATGACGTCAAGCTTTAAGGATAAGAAGACCAGCTTTTATCACCTAATGAGCGAATTACGATAAACACCGACGAAATTTATTCCAATAGTATATTGAAAGTAACGGCTCGCACACCAGGCGCACATAACATTGATGCAAATGTCCCATAATTACATTAGCTTAGCATTACAAGGTTGTATTCGAGCTCCATCAAATTGAAACGGCGGGCACCGCCGAGCCACTGGGAGTTCCCGAATTAATGCGCGCGCCCCTAATTGCGATTGTATGAAGATGCAAATTCGTCTAAGAACGGCTGAACGAGGAATTGTCACCGTCCGTTATTGTTGCGATCCTGGTACTTGTAATTGATAAGGCGTGCGACTATTTGAATTTTAAATTTCCTTTACGTAACTCTCGGGAGACGGATGGGATTCCCTTTCTGTTTTCCATTTCATTATCGGATTTGCGCTCTTAAAACGTTTAGGTTTATTGTTGTTGTTGTTTTTAACACAAATGGGTATTGTTTAATTTTTTTAAACAATTTATTCGAAAAAAAGATCTTAAGAATGAGATGCTTCAAAATCTTCAGTTGCACCAAAACTGTACCTAACAGATAATCAAGCAAATAGTTCATTTGATACTAGGGTGACATAAATCGTAGAAGTGAACGAGCCAATGTAATATTTACACAGTATCGCTCTCGAGAGGTCTGTGGGGCGACCACAAGTGATGGAAATGTGGGACAGAGAGGAAATTGTGAAGTGTCATCGTTTTGAAGGTACGTTTTGCATGTCATTGGGAATGAACCTGTGTGAAATATGAAAATATTATGGAACGCTAATAATGAAGATGATGAAGGTGCTTAATTTCACTTTCAGGGGTAGGAGTTATTATCGAAATTAAACATTCGACTGTAAAAAGAGTGAGATTGAGAGGCCGGTGATGTTAATAAGAAGGCTTTTCCTAACATTACACTTATTTTTCTATCTGAAACATAAAAGACTCCTGACCCTTCTAGCCAAATTCATAACCCTTTTAGCCAAATCACTAACATAAATAAATCTTTAACATCGCATACTGCATATCCCCCCTACACGAGCAATAAAGCCGGCTACACACCTGTTCACACAGCTCGCTTACGAGAACCCTTCCTAATGGGTTTACTGCCAAAAATGACTCTCTCGTTTACTCTGTGGCAGTGTTAGACTTTTTTACTAACGATTAGTATAATTGGGGTTTTAACTTTATAAACGTTTTACAAGTTTATTTACACCTATGACTTAGGCTGTGTTTTGATATTAATTTGATTACATTATTATTATTTTGATCGACGACTAACCAGATGAAGTAGGCCCGTGGTGAGACTCGCACAGACCAGGGAAGCAGGGCACAAAAGAGAGGAGGAGGAGGATGATGATGAGGCCCATGATGGCCAAATGTGTACAGGAACGAAACCATTTTGGTTATCCACGACGAACAATTAAACCCTGAGTTTCTCAGGCGTGGTGGAGCAATAACCGCTTTTACGACCACGTCAACCCAAAATCACATCACGTACCAGGATGTCATAACTCAATAGCAGGTAACACTCATTATTTGACAGTGTAATAAAACCCGTAATTACATGGTTTAATTGTGTAGCGGTACCAGGGACGCATAACGGGATAGTCATAGGCACAATGATAGACAAAGGCGCTTCAACGTCGACCTATGACCTCGTCAGTCAGCGTCCGTCTTCATGTACTAGGAGGTTAAGAGTTAATTACAGCTTTGTGGATGAGGTACAATAATTATTATGGAGGTGTGGAGGTGTATGCCAAAAAATATGACGTCTGTCTTTCGATATTAGTAATTTTAATTACTCATCACTTTACAAAAAAAAAATATGCTTTCGTAACGTAAGAAAAAGAGTCAGCACTAATTTATTTCTTTAATTTAATTTTGATTTTTAATAATGTACTTAATTCAATTTAATTTAATTTTTATTTTAATTTAATGTAATATAATATAATGTAATGTTATAGTTGCTATGGGTTAATACCTGAAATAAACGATAATAATAACAATTAAATGTAAGAAATAACTATTCTTTAATTACATTTGTCTCATAATACGAAAAAGATGCGAAAAAGTAAACTGTTAAAAACATATCTAAGTAAAACAATTCCGAAAAATATTACGAAAACCGAAATTCCTAAAAATATTTCGAAAACCAAAATTCCTAAAAATATTACGTAAAACCGAAATTCCTAAAATATTACGTAAAACCGAAACTCCTAAAAATATTACGTAAAACCGAAATTCCTAAAAATATTACGTAAAACCGAAATTCCTAAAAATATTAATGAATAATTCCTTGTCACATCCACGCATTTCTTCGCCACTGCTATGCGAGGCAAGAATGCGCTGCACAACACAACGCGCCTCCATGCTTCGTACGCCTCATTACAATAGATTTACGCTATAGCATTTGAATACTAATTAATATTAAAGGGTTATTGTTGGAATTTTAGCGGTGAGCCGTGGTCTTAGTGATGGCGATTGGCGATTTAAAAAACTTCTTGTATAATAGAATAGCATAGAATAGAATACTCTTTATTATGTACAACATATTAATTACAGACATAAATATAGAAATTTTACAAAGTGACACAATGGGCGGTCTTATCGCTAAGAGCGATCTTTATTTATTTATTTATAGTTAATTAAAACGGTACAACACCAATTATATTAATTAACATAGAGACAATTTACGTTGACAATAATTATGTTAAATATAGTTTAATTTAAAACTAACATGGCACAGTGGACTCTCTTGCAACTTTCTCTCAAGACAGAACACCAAACATATACGCATAATTTTACTCCATTCATCCGCAAATATATCACATTCAGGGTTGGCATTCAGAAGGGATTCAGGGTTGGCAGTCAGAAGGGATATATCTTATAATCTCATCATCATCTTTTTGGGCTAAGAAAACTAGCCATCACTCAGTATGATACAAGCTGCATTTGAGGTGCATCATGCATGGATGGAGAATGGCAGAACTCGAAAACATTATGTTCAGAAAACATAACAGTTATGTTTTTTTTTAACAAGGCGTGATGTTAATCACGGGGAATAAGGGTCGTTCCATCTGACGGAAAATGCGTCGTACTTATTGGAATAAATTATTTCAAATCGAAGCGCATGGGGTGGGTCGATTTTTTTGCACGCAAGTGTGTAATACTGGTATTCAGCTGTATAATGTTAGACTGGAATGGACTGACTGGTCAGGACTAGCCTTGGGGTCGGCTAGTCCTGTCCATAGTTGGGAAAAGGCTAGTTAGATTGGTTGAGCCCGGAACAACCACAGCAGTCAAATAAAATGGCAGTGGCCTCAATCAAAGCTCACAAATAAAGTGGAATGTATCCATCATTCTTATGCAGGGTGTTCCTGGAAGTATGGATCAAATCGTATAGGGGCGTGGGCAAGGTCATTTCCAAACTTTTTGATCCTGAGAATGATTGATGATTGAGAATTATTTTACGTTTCTAAACTTGTGACCAATTTTTTTCAATCGTTTCGCATAGTGCTCATAGATAAAAAATAATTTAAAAAACTATCAGGGCTGTCTAAAAAAATTAAATTGACAGTTCCTGGTAGTTTTTTTTTTTTTAATGATTTTGTTCTTTGAGCACTATGCAAAGCGATTGAAAATAACAAAATTTGGTCATAACTTTTGAACCGTAAGAAAAATCACCAACATTCTCAGGATCAAAATGTTTGGAAATGACTTTGCCCACGCCCCTATTTGATTTGATCCATACTTCCAGGGACACCCTGTAGAAAATTCTGTTCCAGTACCCGCCCACCCCGCTTTCACAACCTCTAGCAGTATGACCAATGCTTTCCCCAAGTCTATGAAGGCGTATTAAATAGAAATCATCCATTAACAATAAGCTGTGCCCTCAATCACTGGAAACTCGACAGTCATCGTCTACAAGAGCTGGTAGAAAGTAAATTAAATAATAGTATGGGAATTGTTAATAATAGAAGCACGTTAATCCGTTTGTCCCGGCTGTCATTCCTTGATCTTTGACATTCGCTACGAGTAGTCAGAAGCCCAAAGTCTTAGCCTTCTTGTCTTGTTCACGGGTCAATCCACCAGGTTAAATTACGCTTGCCGGGGTTGGTATATGGATGGGTGACCATCTTTATATACACGATCCATCTTTACAAGACTTCTCCGTGCCTCGGAAAGCACGTTAAGCCGTTGGTGCCGGCTGTCATTCGTGGATCTTTGATAGTCGTTACGGGTAGGCAGAAGCTCAAAAAGTCTGTCAACCAGTCTTACCAAGGGGTATCATGTTACCTAGTACCTGGGTTGCGGAGGTCAGATAGCAGTCGCTCTGACCTCTGACCGGAAGCCGACCGCAACGTAGGTGGGGAAAGGCTAGGTGGATTGATTTTTTGTTATTAATAGAAGAAAATTTCACATTCGAAAGTATATTTCGAATTTTACTTACTTTATTTAGCATCCTTGGGAAATTAAGTTCCCAGTTTATCAAATCAAAATTTGCTCGTACAATAAAGATCAATCAAGTTTAAAACACTAAGAAAAAAAATCGGAGTACCTAATAATGGATTTTACAACATTAGAATCGACTGATTGTTTGGCTATATTTGAGATTACATAACCGAATCAAATAGTGTATTTTATAGGTTATTATTTGGTTCCATTACTAACAGTGTTTTTTAAAAACAAAGGAAATCTCATAAAATATTAGCTCTCATTGAAATCTTACAGCAAACGCATTCAGCGACCAGTTACAAAGACCTCACCACCCTAGCGTTTTCTTTGAAAAAATCTTCATTTTCCTTTAAATTCGATTTCTGTGAGGTTCAACATACAGTGGTGAAGTTTCTTGATTATTTTAAGCGCATACGATCTAAAATATAGGATTTTACGACCCAAGATCTGGTCCTAGCATAAAATGGAATTAATAATGTGCGCTGGGAAGCATAAATACTTATACTAGTCAATTCACGTGGTTTTGTTTGCATTTTTGATCGCGAAGATAGCGGACATTATAAGTTGTTGAATATGGGATTGGTCATAAAGATTGGCAGGGCTTAGATATTATAAGACAGTTGGAGATATGTAGCTTTTTTAATGAAATTGTAAGAAAACATCTACATAAATATTTTAACGACAGACAAGTTAAGACATCAATACTGTTTAAGATATCTATAGAGAATTAATCTTTTCTATTTCATTAAATGAATCTAATGGCCGACTACTGACAGACTTACGTTTTTCCGATGATGCGTTTCTTTTTTTTTTATTGCTGAAAGGGCCTTTTTTTGTGGATGGGAAATCACCAAATGACCCCTCTCGCTCAGGGTGGAGCAGGATCGCGAGTGTCAGACTCTTACTGACTAAAACCCACCCGTGTTCCTTCCTTAGCCCTTTATGTTCTGGTGCAACGGTAACCCTTTCGGACAATCTCGCTGCCCGCTGAAAGGCCCTGCCTTGACCTCGATCAGGCCTGAGATGGAAAGCGATGAATGAGGACTATGGTAGAACGAGCGAGCCCAGAAGATGCCTGTTCACTCTTGCTTTGAAGGCAGACAAGTTAAATGTAAAAGGGAACTTAGATATAACTTCGGAACAATTCCGAAAAAATAACAACCCATCAAGAATATTATACTTCCCTCTTTACCTAATTCATCTGAACGTACGGTCAGACAAAACAAAACAAATGCGTCATGTGTAGTTTATGTGGGAGTGCAGCTGCCAACGCTACAAGTATCCCTGGAGCAATAATAAAACGCTGGACAAATAGCCCTGTTGCCCATGTTTCCAATCTCAGACCGAAACGGTTTCGATTGTTCATTTTATGAGACAAGAACTGATCTGGGATGTGCAAAGAAATCATTAGTATTTTGAAAGATTTATCTGATAGAGCTGACGAGTACTGCAGGTCGGCAAGCGTAGTGTGGGACGCCCCTCGGCTATACAACGTGTAAGGTTAAATGCGCAAAACCTCATACACCCCAATTAGAGCATTGAGTTAAAAGCCTAATACAATGACCAAAACTATTTTTTTTAAAGCTCACTATTTTTATTAAGAAAATCGTGTTGATCCTAGCATTAGTTTATGTATTCAAAATTGAGTCTTATTGCCTTATGATAAGACTTCATTTTCTTTGGCTCAATCGGCGGATAGTATGGCAAAATACATAATTTTTGAAAAAAAAAACCTTACTGAAATCGATTCAGTAGTCAATTATGAACAAACTATTTTCAGGTTTTGCGCATTTAACGTTACACGTTGTATAAAATGCAGTGGAGGACAGGGTGTCTTGGCACAGCCTGAGAGAGGCCCGTATATGCTCAGCAGTGGACTGCGATGGGCTACATTGATTGATCTGAATAAGACCCAGTTTCTCAGATAAGATCCCAGATATAGATAGACCTAGATAACGCAAGTATCACGATCTGTATGAAAACCAAGCGTGCCATTTTTTGACTACCTACTATGATGTCAAAAGCGCTCTTTCTCACTCACGCTTACCCAGCCAGCAGTACACAGGACTGAGCGTGAAAGTGGCGGCTTACGATTTTTGATCGTAAGTTGGTGCGATTTTTGGCACGCGCAGTAGTTGCTCTTGCGTTATCTAGGTGTATCTATATCTGTGGATTACATAGATAGACTTACATAATTAGCCTATAATGTTGCTAATGCTGGAACACAGACCTCTCTTTTGACAGGGACTGCGCCGTAATCCAACTATTTAAGAATACCTCTGAAACGAGAGCTCAAAACGGTCTATCTGAAGCACCTTAAAGTTTTTTGAAATCCGTCTGTTTAGATTTTCTTCTTCCTAACGTCTTTCTAGTTAGTCTAAATAAAAGTGGACCCTTGTAAAAACGTTGACATTTAGCATCGTCGTGTGTCTGTATTATATTAGGCACAATATTTACACCAAAATGATAAAGGGAACTCCCCTTTATCATTTTGGTGTTTTCTTCAACTCACACTTGCGAATTTTACGACATTTTTTTTTGTTTCGCTGACGTCATAAATTTCTGAAAAATATTAAATGTAAAACTTACCAATTATTAACTTGTAGTATCGTTAACCCTGTATCTTGTGCTAATTGTTTCTTTTGGTCTTCCGAAGGGTACGGGTGCTGCAACAAACAAAAACACACTTCAACGAAACGAATCGGACACAAATAGAATTTGTGAACATCCAATTACGGACAAACAAATCTAAATTGACTTTAATTAAATCGGCCTCAGTTCCCTGATTGTGAAAAATTAGATTTTGAGAGCATTTTAAGGATTATTTTCGGGGAAAGAATTGTTTTTCTATTCGCTTGTGGAAAGCTGTGTTCGTGGATTAGTTTTGATGTATTGTCGTCAATCTAATTAGCCGTTTCTTTCAGTCATCTTTTTTCAGGCGTAGCTTTATTTATTTATATATACTTTATTGTACACCACAAAAATACAACAAGTAAAGATACATCAAACACTACAAAATATACAATGGGCGGCCTTATCGCTTAGTAAAGGATTGCCCAACGATAAAGAACTTTTGGAAGTTTAGTTATTTTTATTGGAAATATTTTGAAAGACATTTCAGGGTGATTGGATTTTATTTTATTTTGCGATCTTTCGCTCACTTTCTTCATCCTTTTTGGCCAAAAAATGTTCTTTACTGCTATAGAGAGCAAATTACATTACTTATTCATCCTGGTATACCAGTGTTCACACAACAAGCTACCAGGGCGACAGAAACACGCAACACGTGCCATCCTAATGTTATTGGTTTTTGGCGTGCAACTAGAGAGCTTCACGCCCCGCGAGACCTCCTACGTTTTATCCCGCCTTGGTAACTGAGGAATGTGTGTAGGTAAATTATTAAGATATTGTCGGTCTGAGTCCCTGGTAGATATACGCCAAGTAAAATATTATGTTTAAAAAAACATTCAAACTTTTTCTTAGCCTTCTAATTTTTATCAGAACTTCATTAATATTTGCATCGCTATCTGATTGGTCTATTAAAATAATATTTACGTTTCAATTTTTCGAAGTGTTGTAAGAATGCATCAGTTAAAGTAAACGAACTGTCTCGAGCGCGGGCGCAGGTTAAGACAGTAACACAACGAGGGCATTGCTTAAAATACACCTCCAGAGTTATCATTGAAATGGTTTCGCCAGTTTTGACACCTCGCTTCACTTTGATGAAGATCTTCTTCATCTCTATCCCTAAAGTAAGTCGCTCAGAAAAACCAAAAGATATGCAAACATTTTTCATATAAAATATTGCTAAATAAGTAAATATTTTCTTAAGTTTATACTTTTCTAAAGGTGCGGATTTACGTTTTCGCAAAAATGCCTGAAACAGTCTAAATGCACAGATAGTGTCTATAATGCTGCAGATTAATTCATCATTTTTAGCGATATTTATTTTATTTTATTTAGGTTAAACCAACAATATGCATCAAAATTGTCACCGTGCATTAACCATGGCACCTTCGTTTGCCGGGAACGTGGATCCACGCGAGACACAATGGCTTTTTAATTGTTTTTGGAACTACGTTAAACAACCCGTTAATATATGCATGTAAATTTACGAAAGATAAGTATTGTTACAGCTCTCTTCGTTGGACCAGTGTGGCCCAGCCTGAAATGCGCGGTAGGTCCACAAACTCCTGCGCACCTAAGTTTATTATTACAATAACGGGTGTTTGGCTATTGTCGAATTGCACTAATGCATTCCTAATGCACGTATGCCCAGGATGTTAGGTTTGTGTTCGTCTGTTTGTTTGTTCGACATTGTGTTTATTCGAGCATGGCGGCCGATTAATCGATATTTCGAAAAATTCCGATGTATTACAACATGAAATTAATGTTGTTTCTGCAGTTAAAGGTGCGGTAGAATTGAATGCTCGCTGATTGGTTGACGAAAGTCGTGATTCTAATCGCTGTGAGAAACTTCGTTTAAATTGCTGCAGTACATTTATTTCTTTGTTTATTTCTAAATGTATTGTAAAGAATTTGCTTCCGTATCTTTTATCCGTGGAATGAAATTGACGTCTAAAAGTTCTACTAAGGAACTGTCAAAAAATTCAAAAAATCTCAGAGTAAGACCCCGTTCACACGGAGATGATCAATACGGTTTTTTTCGGTAAACAGTTGGAATCACTTCAACATCCCGATGTTCATACAGTTAAAAACAAATGCAGTATGAAACTTCCATGTGATCCGAAAATTATGCAGTTCAATATCGTCGCCGTGTGAACGGATACTAAGACTTATTGTAGTATAAAAGTTTGATGGAATTCACCATGGTTTTAAAATCAAGTATTTTTTGACGATTTTTAACTGTTTTTTTTTTGTTGTTAAAATGACCAATTTTTTTGACCTATGGTAAAATAAAAAAAAAACTACAATCGAACGGCTTTTTCGATTCCATCACAAAAAGCGGATATCAAAAATTTATGGGAACCATTAAGGTGACTACAAAAACCGAAATATGATAAGCAGAGGTCTCGGATAACGGGATTGTCAAAGATTCAATGTTATATCAGAGACGGGTTTTTGTGCCGTGCTTGGAGGATAAGAAAGAAAGTAATTGATTTTCAATCGAAAGATTAAGAACCCTTTTTTTTGTTAAGTTCTTATGAATTATTTAGACGTCGTATTATTGCAGTACCTACAAGAAAATAAAGTTGGGCTAAATCCGTAGTTTTACTAAATCATTTTTTAATACTAACGGTTTCTCTTTTACTTCAACTCATTTTTTTTTTCAGAATCTACTACTTTCAATCACAATCTGATTTTGAAAGATATTGCTAATCCATTGCTTCATTTATGTTCGAAAAATTTGTCGCTTGACAACGTAAATAACGCAATGTTGTTGTATTGTCAAAATGAATTTTTAGTGTGTTACGCTATTACCACGCAGTAGGTAGAATCTTAAGTTTAAAAATATAAACAGTTAAGTTAGTAAGTCCTATAATAAAAATCGCCAAAAACGACTAGAACAAGTCACGAAGCAACCAATCTTACAGGCAAATAAGAAAAACTGCAATCATCTCAATATATTGTTTTCAAACGAATGCACTAGGGCCTCGTAAACAGTATAGAGATATCAAATTTCGCGAAAGCAATCCCGTTCGCTTCTCATCCGCTGTCGGCCGCCGTAAATCACGAGCGAGCATTAAAATTGCGATTATACTCGCCATAAGTTGTGGATAAATCGAGAATCGAAGGAAAAAGCTTTAGGGTCACGGTTTTTGGGTTAGAAAGTTGGTTTATTAGCAAGATTTTGGTGGTTTTTGTTGTAAAATAAATTGGAAAATTTTATATTTTTGACAAGTGGGACTTATAAAAAATTCAACTTTCAGAGACTAGAAATGTCAAGGTGCAATGTTTTTTTTTACAGAAACAGCAATAATGACATCAAAATAATTGCATACCTATAAACCATTAAATTATGTAGAAGGCAAACGTAGGCAAGTATTTCATAAGCATGACATTTAAAATAACTCCATATACGGTCGCATCGCCAACCCTGCCGCGAAAAAAAAGGGCTAGCTTCGAAAAACCCGCTCTTGCTACTATAAATTTTGTTTGGCTATGTGGAGGAGAAACAATCCATTTGTTGGCACCTAAATCTATGGGGTGAGCGAATGAGAATATGTAAATACGCGTTGAGGGACTCTCTGAGCGCGAAACACGACGAAAAAACGACTTTTTTGCTGAATTAAAGTTGAATAATGTCTTGATTTTCGGTTGCTACATTTTTTGCCGGATTTTCAGGATCAAGACAAAAAAATAAATTTGTAGGCATTTTAGTTCAATGCAAGATTAAATTAAGTTCTGATATCTGTTTCTCTTAAAGGATAATGCCAGAAACTCTAGAACTTTGCCCCATTCAATACAATTATTCATTTACAAGTACAACCATGCAATATCCAGCATCTTATTGCTTTTGTATTACTGATAACTAAACGTTTTTCCGAATGCCTGTAGAACTTGCGGTTTCTGAAATGTTTGTTTCGGAAATAGCAAAACGTAATTTTAGGGGTTGAATTCCATTTAACATTGATTTGTAATCCGCAGGTCCTAAAGATAAACTATTTATAATGATAAGGTCCTATATTCATTACAGTTATTTTCATTAATTTATGTTTTCTGTAAATTGCTGGGGAAGGAACTGGCATTGGCCCCGATTCTGCCGATCGATTCTGTAAAAATCTCACCGTGAAAAGTAAGGTGAAGTGAGCTGTCAAGAGTATCAATCCCTAGCATCAGGATGACACTGACAGCTCACGCCACGCTCACTTCACCTAAGTTTTCACGGTGAGATAGTTACAGAATCGCACTGCTGTTGTGCACAAACTAAACTAAATTTAAGTTCAGTTCTTCTTTTTCTTTCTATTTCATTAAGAAAAGGACAAACGATAAATATTAGTTTAGTCCTGTCAAATTAGTCAGCGCCTGACGTAAATTGACGAATATTTATCTTCTGTCCTTTTCATATTGAAATAGAAAGTAAAAGATGCATTGACCTTAAATTTAGTTTAGTTTGTGAACAACAGAATCGGGGACATTGTCCTTTTATTTGCTCTTTAAAATTATACAGATTGATTTAAATTAAAGTTAAGAATGAATTATTTTTGTGGTGTACAATAAATTATTTAGAAATAAATAAATAAATACATTTACCTATTTAGCACAGACTAAAATACACACTACATATTACTCTGCAAAATAAGGTGTGTAAATATAAAGTGTAAATAAATTGTGACGATATTTTTAGGCGGGACTTAAAAACACCTTCATAAAGGTTACAGAATTATAAGTGTTACAAATTGAATTGATAACAGAATCAAATATGTAACACTTTTATATGTGTTTTTTAATGTGTTAACCCAAAACACTTACAAAAGTATAACCGTAATAATTATCTGTAACAGATATGAAAGTGTTAATAACCGGTAAACGCGGCGTGGTGAAGCGTAGCTACCAGCTGCCTCTCTTTTCACGATCCAATCCCCACGCTCCTGTGCCAGCCTCATCCATGTTCTACCCGAGATGGAAACAATGTCTTGCTTATCTGCTACTTCCCTAACATTCAGAAACCGATCAGAAATAAACACAAAAAAGGTACATCGAAAAACGTGAAAAACACCTTACTAAAATATTCACTCGAACGCGGTTTCTGAAAACCTTCAGAAAACCGAAATTCCCTAATGATATGCGTCTACGAGCATAATTCTTGTGCGAGGGAAAAGTGTATGGCGTATTTTACAATTTTCCCAGACTCCAGTGTTGCCATAACAATAATAATATATTCACGGGCCCCGGTGATTTCCGGAAATGTCGTAAAAATAAAAATCATAGCGCCGTCTCGGAGGAACCTCGGGTTATCTTGAGGGGAAGCTGAGGCATTTCGGCGAGCTGATGGAGACGTAAAAAGTTTCGCATCTTTTAGTATTATTGTTTATTGATAGAGTATTGTCTTTTAGTGTTGTTACTTTTTGACAGTTGCGTTTAGTCAATTAATCGGTTCGGTAGTTATGGTCCTTTCACAGTTATTTTACCTCTGATTTATCAATACTGTCAAAATCAATGTGATCTTTATAGTTGTTGCAATTAGGTTGCAGTTGGTTTGCTGCCATTGATAAGTTTGACAAAATCACAGTGATTATTACTTTCGTGTCGCTGTTGTCAAAGGTAAAACAACTATGAAAGGACTGTACATCCATCTGTTTGTTTAATATTATAAGTAACATTTTATTCTTGTAACGTCAAAATAGAGACCAGTTTTGACTTAGTTAAATAACTCGAAGCCTCTTTTTACCTCAAAAACATCACGACCTAGTCGATTCCATTCCACACGTTCTTTAGTTACCGAACGGAGACGGTTTCGTGGCAAACAGTGAATGCGAAACATGTGATGGATTAAATTTTTCGGCAGAACGACGTGACATCCAGGGATTGAGCTTTAAATTATGCACGCTCCGCTTCCGCGCGTCAAAAAGAGCGCGAATAACTTTTTTTTTGAGGTACATTTAGGTTATGCAAAGTATCTGGTGAAATGAGTTTGACAACCCTTTCCTGTGTTTTTTCAAGTAGAAAAAGAAAAAAAAAACATGGAATATTTATTAGTTACCATTAGAATTTAATATCTGCAGTCTCATCTGTCATAACCCCATTTCAATTACATTTTAAAGCCCATCTGATGCTCCGCAAAATAAAATCCCTGACATTTTAATACAACACTGCACAGAAAGCTATTTTAAGCATAGTTTACAAGCAGAAGTCGTTAGAGGGCAGGAACCGACCACAAATAGACGTCAAAAAACTATGGACCCCTAGTTCGGGGCCTTTATGTCCCACCAGGGACGCATAAAGGTACGGAGGTGGCCCTAACCCTATCGAAGAGATGTGACCGTGTGATGGATAGCACTATCAGAACCCTTCAGTCCTTCTGTTTTCTGCTCGACGTGTCTCCTTGTTTATTTATTTTATGTTTTGTTTATGTGCGAACACGAGGACCGGCGATACATTGTCGTTTTAAATGTAAAATATTTTCTGTAGTTCATTTTTTCTTCTTTTTTTTGCGTGGAAAGATTGATGGCTTTCGCGTTTAGTTGCGTCAGTTAAGCTGCAAAAGTGTGATATTATAGAGATGTAAAAGAAACATAAAATATAATAAAACACTTCAGTTTTAGAACCTATATAACCGAAAAATAAAATCTGTCACACAAAATAATTCACGGTTCATTGCAACGGTCGCGTAAAAAACGTAACCAAACTGATTGATTCTAACACATGTCCCGGCAAAATGAAACGTACTAAATCCTAAAAAAGTATCGACTAAAATAATCGACTAATTCTCTTTTGGTGCACTAAAATGGGAACGAGCAGCACTAATTGAAAGACACCTGTCAATTTTCCAAATGGCGTACACCATTTTTACGTAGCGAGCGATTCAGTGGCATAAAGTATTCAAGTGCCCTATCCGAGTTACCGCGACAGGATAGCACCTAAATTATGCAGATCTATAATGGACAGCCACCGACCGACGCCGACGTGCAAACGAAAATACATAGTTTTTCGGGAACATTTATAAATGTTCTATCTAATGCGCTTGCTGTTTTTTTTCTATATTTTGTCAGTTATGTGTGAACTGACAGTTATAATTATAGTGAGCTTTTCACATTTCGATGAAATTAAAATAAATGTTAGGTATTTGAATTTTTGACTGTTTAAAAAAACAGTAGGTACGTGTCCACTTTCCGACGAGCGCCGAATCTGTCCCAAAATTTAAATATAACTAACAGCCCTGTTAGATGTAAAAAAGATAACCAACCCTTCTTCTGCCTTTAAAACCGCCACCAGCCCCACACTAGATTAAACACAGTTCCCGAAAACCGAAAATTGAAAATCGGATTTTCGCTAAAACGCCGCCGCCATTATTCCCGTGAATCGCAATACCAACAATAGCGCTAGTGAGACGGTAAATGGCATCGATACTAATCTGTGGAGCCGGAAGAGTCCGCGCTGACGGCCGTTCGGAAACCGCAACTGGGCTAGGAAATGAGATAGGTGCGTTCTAACTCCTAGCGTGCTATGCTAGCCTGGTACCTGTCGTACAATGATGGAATTGGGACAATAGGTGACATGTCATGTGTTAGATTGTGGGCCAGACTGTTATTGTCTCACTGTTCCTTTGTTTTGTGACTAATTTAGTTTGACAAGGCAGAGGGATAGAATAGTCTCAACTCTCAAGTTGCCCTGCCTGATTTGGATTAACAACGTAGTAACTCAACAATGATTTGAAGAAAACTTAGTAAAGGTAGTTCTGATTTGAACACTAGAGGACTAAATGGCAGAGTTCTGTCTTTAGCCGACTTCAAGTGAAGCAAAAAATCCCCCATAAATACATATCCATTTAAAATCAGTCATTAATTCTATACAATAAGACAGTTTGGTTCCCCACACTATGTTTGGGCACACTCGTACCTACTACAAAAGTAAAACAATAAAGAGTTTTGCATATCAATCGGGACATCAAAAGAGCCGTATCATTAAAAATTAAGAAAAAGAAGTATTTAGACCAGGCTGTTATTCTAGCTCACTCAATTTAGAACCCTGTCTTGGTGGAGTAAGGTTTAAAGTTGTGTGTGATAGGTTTCATGACTGGTGACTGTAGGAAATAATAGCGCATGTGCGCCTGGGCAGGCGGTGAGCTCAAACGGTTGCCAATAAATGTGAAGTAAATGTAAAAAGAAGTAATATTCATGAGGTGCGCGGAGGATGCTCTCAGATCCTAGGGATGGCAAAAACACACTATGACATTTAAGGGTTAAAAGCGAAACAAATTAGTTATTGCGTAATAGGATCCCGAGAAGAATACCTACTTAGGCATCTACTTAGCGTATGATGACATTCTACATTCAGTGAGCCCAAAATTTGACTACGAGTATAATTATAATAGCAGTGTCAATTTCATAATTTTCTCTATGGTGGTATCAGGGCAGCAACCCTGATACCACCATAGAGAAAACACAAAAGATTTGAAGGAAATTGGTAATCCATTGTTTCATACGTTTGAAATCTTCGTCTGCTCGACAGCGTAAATAACATAATAAATGTTGTTGGATTGTCAAAATGAAAGGGTGCATTGCAGGATGTGTCCCATCTTTTGTGGAAAAGCACAAAAATGGCCTATAGTTAGATCGGGATCAAAAATAACTAGTTTTCTAGCCTTGTTGTGGTCTTGTTTAATCTCACAAGACGCAGCTAAATATCAATAGATGTAGATATAGATAAAAATCACAACCAAATAGGATTAAATTGCGTGGCTATCTGATTAAATGAGGATGTCTCAATAATTATATTCCAAGTTGTATCTTAGCTCGTATCATGTCTTTTATAGATGCTTAGTAGATTTATCTAGTTATTTTAAAATGCTTAAATTACAAACACTTCTCATCTTTGTCGTGCCCTTAAACCAATTTATCTGGGGTCGATGCAACATGTGTTTTTCATCAATATCTACTTATTTCTTTAGTACTCATCTCGGTAGTCGAGTCCTTTCTAACGATGTCATCAATCACACATTAAATCCATCGTTTCTTTGTTCTTCCACAAAATTACAAACACTTCTATGATTCTCAAATGGTGTTAGTTACTACAAAATGTTGTGAGGAAAGTTTTGAGTAGGAATGTGGAGGGCTTTAAGAGTAGGGAAAGATCAAAGAAACGATGGATGGACTGTGTTAAGGATGATATTTCTGGAAAGATGATGGCTACCGAGATGAGGATTAATAGAGAAGTATAGAAGAAAGATTGAAGTCATGTTGCGCAGACCCCAAATAAGTTAATTAAGGGCAGGAAAATAATGATAATGATGTTAGTGACTATAAAATTTCGTTAAATACGTCGAAACAATTAGTTAAAACATTCGCAGGAAAAATAACCCGAAAATTGTACTGTAGCAACCCTACTGTGCGTCAATTCAGTCTGTTTTGCATGCGACTCGAAGCAATAAATAACAGTAGGGTTGGTAAAAAGTGGCGCTCGAAGCAGGCTATTGTGCCTCCGTCACAGGCGATACAAGGCTTAGATTGTGGACCGACAAAACGGGAGATTGACATTAATTTACTACTCTCAAATATTGTTTAATTACGCTACGAATTTAAGTAAACTTTGCCAAAGCTGAAAACGATGACGTGAGCCAAGGGCAGCACTTTAATTAAAAAAAAAAAACTTTAGCTGTCAAATAACTATTGACAGCTACCGTTTTTTGTCCTAAAAATAACCACCACATTAAAATCGACTAAAACTACACTCAAATTAAAATCGTCTAAATAAAAACGCAACTAAAACGAGCCGAACCGTAACGAATCAGTTGCATAAATTAAGCGCGTGTCGCGCATTGATTAGTGCCGCGAGCGAATAAATAATAATCGAGTCCATTCGATTCTGATTCGAATGAATCGAATCGAAAATATACCGGTCGTTGCATTTACACAGTCGATAGCGCGTTATGTGAGATAAAACATGCATTATAGAGGTGCGGTGTGAGCCAATCTATGTGTATATGGTTTAGTATCGATTACATGAGGTTTTTATAGATACTAGCTGTAATTTGTGTTTGATGTGTCCAGTAGATTATTGAAAAACAATGCTTGAATTAACTTTTATACGAAACGGAAGATGTAAAATATAATTTCGAATAACTATTTTTAACTTCTGCTTTTTTTTCTCAAGAATCAAGTTTACATCCAAGGTTTTCTAGATTGGATTACGGAGAAGACACAAAACGTCTTATTATCGAGGAACAAAGGTCTATGGTTGTCAAACAGAAGCTACCTAGGCTCCTGTTTGTATCCAGCATTGATGCTTTAAATCCTAGCCAGAGGCTACATCACAAACACAGGCGGGACCAGATAAGATGCTCTGAATTGCTCGCTACAATAAAACCCTAACCACCGCTATCATTATAAGTTACTTTTAGATAAACTTAATCACACGTACGTTTCTAAATCTGTCCAGTACATCAGGGTCCATAAAGCCGGTACCACACTGCACGCAGCATATCCGCCGCGCACCGGCACGCATAAACAGGCGATATCGCGAACGCCGCTTGACAAATTTCATATCTAACAGATATCGATGCGGCGTAAATCATCGCGCGGTCTCGCCCGCCTGCATGTCGCCCGCTCTGCGTGAGTTATAGATGTGGATGCAGCTTTATTTTACGAGCATGACGTGTGATGCGTAGTGTGCGTAAGCGCATAGTTCACGCGCGATTGTCGAACTGTTTGAATGTCATTTGTGTTGACTGAGTTATGAGTTACGTCATTATTTAGGGGTTGCTTTCAATATGTTTTGGACTGCTAGCCAAATAAACGTCGGTTTATTGAGTTTTCTCTTAGAAACATAATCAGACTACTTTGTTCTTGTAATATCAACTCTTAATTTCAACAAAATACAGGCATATAAACTCAGTTGCGATTTCTGATTATAACATTTTCATCTTTAATCTTTGTCTTATCCCCAAGTAGTAAGTTAAAGATTTACAAAAAAATACCAGGAGAGCAAGACGTGCACAACATCATGCCTACCAGGATTACATAAGATATAGCAAGTAGAACACAGCGCTATCTCGAAGAGGCGGGGAGCCGCGCCCCGCGGCGCCGCAAATATTTGCACGCCGCCAACGCCCTATGTTTGCCTAGTACATAGCTGTTGTGCGCACAACTCCTGGCGTTGTTGATGCCTTGGTAACTTGCAGTTATGGCGGATGTTTACTCGAATACTTTTAAGTTTTCTTGCAATATTGCAGCCAGCAGAATGAGAGTAAAGTTCTAAGACTTAATTTTAAAGGGGAATTTATGTAAGTTTTAAACTAGAAAGTAGCTTGATCCCCAAACAAAACGTCGAACTATTTAAAAAAAAATCTTAGCATAAAGCAAGCTGACTGAATTCTACTAGAGAAAGCTCAGTGTAAGGAAAGCATTGCAAAGCCAAGCCCCTCAAATGCCAAAACATGGCGGGTCAAACGTGGGTCAAACTACCGAACAATTCCGGCCATGTCACACATTCAGGCGTCAAGGAACAAGCCTGGAGCCGCGCCGACAAATCGCCGAGCCACGCCAATGCTGTGTCGTCAGCGGAGCCCGAGGCAGGGGGCGGAGCGCCCGCCCTTGCACACGACCTCCACTCGTGTCGCCAAATTGGACAGAAGAAGTAATGGGAATTCAGGGGTCCTAGAGGTCCTGTTTTTCGTAAAATCTCTGTAATTGGTGGGCAGTGCTGTTTAGGTGGGCTGGCAATGGATAATGATAGTGTTCTGCTCACTTTGTCTCGAGATCGTGATGATTAGGGTAAATATAGTTATAACAGCTTGAAATACTTGAGGGGAGAATACCTTCTTTATAGTTAAAAAGTAGCCCACATGATTGAAGCATTAAAATATTCAAGGACCCTTGGTGCAGAAAGACATTGACATTCTAAATTAGAAGATACATATTTATTGTATTTATGTTAAATAAAAAATAAGTTCTGTAAATCAAATTCAAAGTTAACAATATAAGTATATGAACACCAAACCGCTTATATACGAATTGAAGACAAAGAAATAGTTGCTTACGAGAATATGCCAATCATTTTTAAAAGACTAACCGTGGAGTTTCTTGCCGGTTCTTCTCCATAGAAAACGACCAATTGGAACCGTGCACTTCTTCAGCTTCTGACATTTCATAAGTGCCCATATAGGTTTATGTGAAATAAACTATAGATTGAAAAAAAAATAAGCTATAGTTGCAGTGAAGTTGACTCTATTTATAATAAATAATCCCTAAGATATTAAAGCAACTCAACGAGACATCGTACCGCCTATTTTAACCCTATCGAACACACGTAACGACCAAAATGACTCGTATCAACACGAGTGCGACAAATCAAACACAGTAATCTCCTATTCTAAGACGCCGCCGGAGCCGTCCGGAGTCCCTACGTGTCCAGTGTGCGGTGAGCCTTGCCTGACACCCGATAAATCAGCCGGATCGACCCGATCGCCCGGATCGGAACCGGCTCTCGCATAAGTAATGACTGGAGACGAACGAACTTGTGTTCTATCGTAATTATTTAATTAACAGAAGGACTGTTTAAAGGGTTCATTTTCATTTTGTGCTATTGAGGGCTTCAGTAACAGTTGTTATAGTTACAATACCAAGGAGGTTAGAAGTTACAACGAATGGTTCCAAAATCTCTTTTGTTAAAGACGTTCCGAATATGAGTCAACTAATAACTTTGAGCCATGTACAAGATTAGCATCGCGATTCAATTAAAATAATCATAGCTCTATCTACTAACAAACAACCCACGTTATTATGTGAACAAAACAAAAGCACAAATTAGAAAACAATCTCTTACAAAGTCGCTCACATGAATGGCCGAACAATTACAGAGCACGAGTCAAAAATGACTCGGAACATATTTTTTCTAATCCCTTCCCACGCATAAAGCTCGCTAGTAATTACAGGTTTGGCTTGGTAATAACATATCGCATCAATAAAATTGTATATCATTCAGTTGTGTTTCCCGCGAACGCGTCGGGTGATTAGCGCAGCCATCTTGTAGGCGGGCACACCCGAAGGCGACACGATCTCCGATTCCATTCTCAAAAATAACACTAATCGGCGAATCGAGCACGCGCTGGAACACTCGAACGTGTGTTTTTCAAATTCAGAGTGTACCGAACGTCCTACGACGTTATTACCGCGCAGGGATTTGACTACTGTCACTTTTGACAGATGTGATTGACGTTTATAAATACCGCGAGTCAAGTGCGAGCTTGTTATATTACGTTCGGGAATTCACCAACTTTTTATTAAAGCGAAGAGGGCTTTTAAATGTCAGTGTCGTTTTCTAAAATTTAATTAAGAATGTCGTTGTCGATCCTATCTTTTCTGAAACTAACGTTGGTTGTCGTACGTTTTCCTGTTGTATCCTTGCGGTATAATGGTAATTAACCAGTTTCGTTCCTCGTCGCAGATGAGTGCATATTGAAACGTCAAAAAGTGTATGTTTTCTTTTGCTTCTCATTTTCGATTTTTCGGTGGCTCCCCAATATTGTCGCGTCATGAGCGGGACAGCCCGGCGTCGGCCGACGGACGCTGGTTTTTGAGAGATGGAATAGAAAACTGCCTGTTTTACCAGGAAATAGACGGGGAATTGGAAATTTCAATTTCGTTTTGAGTTGGTTACTTCGTTTTACGAATGGAAGAACGTTGTTAGCAATTCGAGGTATGAAACAAAAGAAAAAAATCGCGTCGACAGTCCATACGGTTTGACAAGTCACGATGAGGCTGCATTTTTAAAACTCATTTGTCATTTGGGCACATTTTTGTCTGAACTGATTGAATAGTCATGTCGTACCAAGCGAGAAACGTAAACAGAGTAGCTATTACAAAAATAAAACACTAGCTATCTTAGCTGATGTTATAACTGAAATGAATAATCAAACTAAGACGATGTCCAAAAAGTTTAACCCAAGAAGCGAACAGAAAATCATTCATTCATATTCATAGTGGAAACAGGGAGCGAGGCTTTCACGAAAATGGCTCCCTGTTCCTAGGAAGAGTCGGGATGAGATGCATGAATATTAACACGGCACCGGTACCAGGGAGCTATAACTATATTAGAGCAAGCGCTCGCACTGCATGCCAACGGTAGGGGCACGTTTGAAGTTGCGCCCGGCTACGTTCTGAAATTTGACATTTTGACAGCTCTCCGACGTTGGCTGCCTTGTCTCTCGTCCCCCTCGCTCACCTACCACCCGCCATTCACCATCCCTCTCGCACAATAATAACATTACGTGCACGAGATTCCTGTTTCTGCTACGTCTGACTTCTGATATGAATTGTTAATGCATCGGTAATTGATATTATAATTTTGATAGACCATTTTGTTCTAATGGTCGTGGCTTTTAGTGTGAGAGCTCCGGTATCTTTGTAGTAAACGTTAAATATGTCATGTGATACAGCTTTTATGTGGTATTGGGGTTCTTGGTCTTTGTTTGGGTTCGTCTTTGTGTGAACGAAATAATGGATTTTGGTTATACTGTTTCAATCAGTTATCTTTGCTTTGTCGTCTTCGATTTATTGGTACTTTACCTCATAATGTTTTGAGGTCACAGAGATGCTTTTGTGTTGTTATGCAAATGAAAAACAGAACTTTCAGCAATGTCAGTCTCGCAGCAGCCTGCAGTGTCATGAAATTTTCCAGTGTGACCAATTAAAGTTCTGTAAACGTCACGAAGCACAAGAAAAGAAATTGCACAATACCCTCAATAGACAAACTCAATGTTACGAGGATATGTCATCTATAGAAACTACGCCTGAATGACTTACAATTGCTCCAAATTCTGAGAAAAGACAACAGACAAGTCACTTCGGAACCAGAGAGCCCATTGACACCAATTTCACACATCAAAGTCATGATTTTAAACACAACATTACCAACTTCAGTGAATCTTTCAAAAACTGAACGACAGCCACTGAATTGACGCAAGAACGACGTGCAGACATAAAAGAAAACGAACAATATCTCTCCGAAAAAGACGTTCTAATTCACAGACACTTTGAACATGTGCTAATCCAAGTCTGGACCAAAACATAGCCGAGAGAAACTTAGAACAAGACTGTCAGGACAAGGCTGTCAATCGACTGTCGATGTCCTCCCCAAAAAAGGTGTATTTAAGGCTCAAAATAGCTTGTCAGTCAATCCTTTCAGAGGAGTAAGCTGGCTAAATTCGCACTATTCCGGGGGAAATTCGGTGACGCCGGGAAATAGGAAAAAATAAGGATAGTGGATGGTGGGCAGTCATTGTTGCATCGGTTCGGCGGGATTTTTATATAAAGAATGCGGTGTAACTAAATGTGGAGACTTTAAATGTTTGAATGGCGTTAGAAATCGGAGTGGAAAATAACTTTAGATTCATACGTGAAACTAAGAATACTTAATTAGCAGTAAGATTACATTACTAGATCGTGCACCAGCAGTGGGACCTATAATGTTCCCATTTCTGGGACACAGTTTTTGGGTTTTTGGCTTTTTTGGGTGGGAGGCACCATGTGGACCCAGTGCGGGTTGGTAGATTTCACATGTCTTCGTAATTTTGGTTCCAGGACATTTAGGTTTCCTCTCGATGTTTTCCTTCACCGTTTTGAGAGCATGATGAATTAATTTACTCAAAGTAAAGCGCCTGTCTAGATTCGAACTTACGCCTTAATCTCGCTCTCTGTTTTTCGAGTGCTTTTTATAATCATCATTTTAATTCTACATGAAACTTTCATCCCTTTCATGTTTCTTTCTAGTCCCTTGCCAGAATAGACTTAAGGTTGTACTAGTTTTTCATCCTCAAGACAACTTATCTTTGAAGATTTTGTACTATCTTAGGTACAAAATCTTCAAAAGATAAGTTTTCTTCTCCGTTAAAATAAATTAAAGCAAAGTTTAATGGAATACCTACAGCAAAACAACGACGTTAACAAATCAAAGTTAATCTCGAAATTTCCAAGAAAACCGCAACAAATACGTTTGCAAAACCTAAAATAGTTGTTTGAAAAACACAATTTACATTTAGTTTGGCACAAAGAAACAGTCTCTCATACCAGGGCATCATATCAACGTGGAAACATCAAAGAAACTAAGAACAAAGTCAAAACAGAACTTGGACCGTTTGATTAGGCGCGTTCTTAACATACGACCGCCTGAGGCAAACGCTTTGTTACATCCATCCTTTGTGTAGTTACGTTGAAACAATCAAAGCTTGCTTCTTGTCGATTGTTGGGCCCCTGGTACCTCTTGAGTGAAAGGAGGCTGACGGCAAAGCAACGGTCGAATTGTGACCGTCACTTTTGATCAATGAGTTGTGACATCAAGAATTGGGTTACAGACTCAAAAGATGTCTTGTGCTTGCAAGGTGGACGCTGACATCCTGTGTTCACATTTCATGATAATTTCGAAAATATTTCGCCAGTCGCAGAAAAGGAAACGTTTAGAAATCTAGGGGCACTCGAGGACTATCTTTGCCAGTCTATGCACTAGGTTTGTTAGTCTATATTATAGTTTACAAAAGCATCGAAAGTTTCTATTATTATAACAGCAGAGTTGAGATACATATGAATGTCATTTTATGTAACGTAGCCAAAATGCAGTGCCAGCCCGAATTATTCTGCCACACCTCAAACGTAAATAAATGGGAGTGATACGTAAATATGCACAAAAACAATACTGCCACCAATTTAAAGAGGTTATCCAAAAATATCCACGACGTACAATCCAGTGCAAAAAAATTGTCACACGCCGCGCGAATGTCAATAAAATTTGATGTTTACGCGCGGGGCGATATCTCGCGGCAAATAAAACCGCGCACCACTTTAAACTGTTTTCGTTCGTTCGAAAAATGATTTTTTTTTATTTCGTTTTAGTTTTTGTTTATGGCATATTTTTCTGGCTCGATTGGATGGAAGGCGTTATTTAGAGGCTCCATTGAATTAGTTAGGAATACTTTTTGTATCAATTTGAGTGTGAAAGAACTTTTGTCAATATATTTTTTGTGGAAGTCTAATGCCTGATTACGTAAATGTTTTCATTAAAATATGGACCCTTCTTAGGGGTTTTGGTTGCCAAAACGATCAATCGCAATTGTCAATTTTTCGTGATTATACACTTTGATGCGCAAATTGATCGTCCAACCAAATGCAAGTGAAGCGATTGATAAATGTTTTTACATATTTATGTAATTAGGTCTGTACAAACACTTTTACACATCGATCATATTTTAAAAACTCGATGAGGTCAGCGATTCCTATCTGACTATTCTGAGCAGAAAGGCCGAAACAAACTCAGAGGTCACAGTCTCTCAAGTTCAGACATAATCTTGGTCACATCATGTGAAAACCATGAAGATTGATGTCTGAAATGACTGATTGAAAATATTATTAAAATAGCAACTGATCGTTTCGGCGACCCTTTACACCAAAAGGAAAAAAGTGTTGTATAATCACAACTCTACCAGAAGACCACAAAAAATCTTGAACAGAATATTATTATACCTGTATCAACACACCTATGCATTCTTCGTTTTCTTCTCGAGTCGTTGAGCTCATTAAGAGTAAACTAGTCGCGAGATCGAACTCACTGGTGGTCATGGCCAAAAAGCACGCTGTCTCACCTGGCTTCGTGTCCGACAGCGCTAGTATCAGTGATGAGCAGTTAGACGCTAGTCTACACGAACGTCTAGTTCTCACGCACAGAAACACCGTTCCGAACTGATAGGCGCGTAAAGAAATTCGAAAAGTGCTTCGAAAAATCGAGTTTTATGAAAAAACCACTGCATAAATCAATTACATGTATAGTTTATTGATCTCTTCGATAACTGAGCTTTGTCGGTACGGACTTGGTTTTAAAGATTTTACAGTGCTTTTATTACATATTTACACCCAAAGTTACGTTAAAAATAGCAAGAAAAACGAATCTTTGTTGGGCCATAACTTTTTAATGGCTTTTTCTTTTACTATTCTGTTTCCGTACAGACACAATTAATAATAAGTCAAAACGATATCATGTTTAATTTTGGATTCACAATGTCAAACAGTGGAGTAATATTCTCCCGAAATTTGTATGGAAAAAATATCGACAAGTAGCAATTTAAGTTCTGAGCTACACTATTATGACCATTTCAGACATCAATCTACATGGTATTCACATAATCTGACCAAGATTATGTCTTAACTTTAAAAGAGACTGTGACCTCTGAGTTTGTTTCGGCATTTCTTCTCAGAGTAGTGAGATATGAAACGCCGCCCTCATATTAGTTTAAAAATATGTTTGACGTGTTACTTACATAAATAAAATAATTTCTCTTTCTCCATTTTATCAATATCTGTAATCTAGCCACTTTCGTTCCATTTTTCCATATCTCTCTACCCACCTTTAATAAAGACAGCCTAAGACAGCTCACAAAAACTGATACATAACAAGGGTGCGATCAATATTAGGCGGGCGACACACGATAAACCCAATCAGAACACAAAACATAAAGAGGCGTGCACACGAGACAGAATTCACGAGCACATTAACAATACACCGAATAGCCATTTGTGTGGCACAAGTCATGAGAAAAAAATAAAGTTTTTTTTTATTAATAAAAATATTCTAGGCTCTGAAATTGAAGTGTCCTTGTTTTCCAGGGATAACACAGTATAAGGATGTCCCTAGAAATAGTCGAAATCACAGCGTTTAAGAAAGTGCTGCTGATGACGTAATTTCGATGCCTATCGATTTCGGTTTTCGTAATACTGCCTTTAACCTGTCATTCAAAATACGGCTTTCCATCTTTCACACGCATTCATTATAAATCCTTAAAGAAAAGTATTTATAGCGGTAGCGGTACCTACTCCCGAATCCCTATAGGCAATTTCAGAGTGGCCAAAATCTCAAACACTCTTTTCTTCAAACAAAGCACATCTAGTCTTTCCCTCCAACTACACCTGATTCCTACAATATTTTCCAACAAAAAGGGTCACAAACCAGACACAGCACCAACCCAACGTCAATACGAACTGTCAACTCTCCACCGCTTGTGATACGCGCCCCGGTCTCATTGTACGCCGTCCGATAACCCTGTCAGCGGCGTGACGGAGTGGCGTAGTTATCGCGCGCGTATTGTCCGCGTCCATTGTGTTACGCCGACGTCTTCATACGCGCCGTGTGCAGCTTTAGTTTTAACGTCTATTTTGATATACGTAACAGTATGGAATTGTTAGCTGATTTTGATGAGAGAGAATCGTTTGGATGTAGTTCTTTTGTTTTTAAAGACAATAAAATATATTTTGGACTGATGTAAAATCTGTGTCTGATAGTTTAAAGATGTTTTCTTTCGGATTTCTGTGACTAAACAACGGTGATTCGTCAAAAATTCAAATCTAAGTCTCGGCAAGGATTCATAGTTTGACAAGGGAAACAAAACCCTTAAAATGTTATAAAGAAAATTTCCTACATGATTATATTTTTAAAGCCACGATGGGTAACCCTTATAATATCATTTTTGGTCATAGATAATAGTTAGATACTGATGAAAACTTATGTCTGTGAGATATGGATCGACTAGATTAAGTAAGAGAAAGATTAAAATAATAAATCGAAGATATCGTTGCAGAGCGAGTATTCCAAAGTAGACAGGAGACAGACTAAATACAAAATTAATTTTAACAGATAGAACGTCGCGTTCCTCAACATGATAGAAGGTTGCGTTTATATTTTTCTTTAGTTACTGAAGCATTTGATACTAAGATAAAGGTTCCTGGACGCAAAATACCTCCAAATCTATCACATTGCACATAGGTGAAGCAACAAAGTGTGACCTTTTCTCTCAAAGCAAAGTTACAACGCAAAGAACCGAGGCTAAAAAAAAAACCTTGGAATACAGAAATCCTTTATAATCCGATGCATACTCAAACAGAACAGTGTTACGTCACAGCTTTCATCACAACACACGAGTCAAAGTCATCAGCACACACAGCCAGTTACGTAAGGCAGCCTTAAATTTTCCTAGAAAACAACCTGCGTTCCGATTGGCCGGGCGTACCATCTGTCTTGAATTTGATTGGTCCTTATCTTACGGGGCGTACTGTCGCAGACACAGGGTTAGCTTGAGCGTAGGGAACTGTGTAGCCTAAGTATTGTTAGGACTAGATGCGACTTGTAGATGAGAATAATTAATGATTAATTAGTCAGGCATTCATTAATAATTAAGAATGGTAATGTTTTTAATGAAAAGACGGGGTTTTTGTTGCGGTATCCGTTACAATAAATAATAGTTAATTATTGTGTTTATGATATAGAAGGGCCAGTGGCTAAATAATAACAGCCGCACAGGTCGATCGATCAGGATAAGCTACGCTTGCCGCGGTTGGTCTGTGGATGGGTGACCATCTTTACATACCAAGACCACTCCGTGCCTCGGAAAGTGGTCCCGGCTGTCATTCGTGGATCACAGTGACAGTCGTTACGGGTCGTCAGAAGCCCGAAAGTCTGACAACCAGTCTTACCAAGGGGTGTCGTATTACCCAGTAACTGGGTTGTGGAGATCAGATAGGCAGTCGCTCCATGTAAAATACTGGTATTCAGCTGGGGAAATAGTAAATGATTATCAAAACCAGTACCAGAATCATCCCATAATTTTCGCAACAATCTTGAACACAGCCAAACCCTAAAATACTGTCAACATAATTACAACATTCTATGTACTAATATGTAAATAAGTACCTAATAAACATATTTTGTTGATAACCAGTAAATGATGTGGTACTTCAGTGTTAGAACTAGTGTCAGAGGCCAGAGAGCAACTCCTAGTTACGACGCCTTGTTTTATATGGTCTTAGAACATGTTGTAAGAAACTAATATACAAAAATTATTATCTCTTGGACTTCTTGAATATAGGTTACTAGCACTTCACCCGCGACTTTGTCTGCGTGTATTCGTGCCAAATTTCAAGTTTATTAACTCAAGCAATAAGATTTTTCACACAAACAAAATCCCCCTTTTCACCCCCTTAAAGGTCGAATTTCCAAAAACCCCTTCTTGGTGCTCCCCTACGTATTAAAAGGAAGCCGTATGCAAAATTTCACGTTCCTAGTCCTTGCAGTTTCGGCTTTGCGTTGATATGTCAGTCAGTCAGTCAGTCAGTTTCTCCTTTTATATAAATATAGATTAATTTTAGAAGGGAATATTCGTTGATTAGTCTCGGTTTTAGGCTATTTTAGGTACCTACACCAGGCAGTGATTGAGGGGCTTGTACCTAAAAATCAGCCGCACGGTCGATCGATCAGGTTAAGCTACGCTTGCAGTGGTTGGTCCGCGGATGGGTGACCATCTTTACATACCAAGACTCTTTCGTGCCTCGGAAATTACGTTAAGCCGTGGGTCCCCTCTGTTATTCGTAGATCTTTGGAAAACGTTACTGGTCGTCAGAAGCCCGAAAGTCTGACATCCAGCCTTACCAAGGGGTATCATATTACCCAGTAACTGGGTTGTGGAGTCCAGATAGGCAGCAATATCTGTACTAATGATCTCTTAAAATGTGGTCATTTTGGGCGATCATTAGTTGGCATTATAATAATTATTAACAAACTAGCAGCGCCCCGCGGTTTCACCCGCGTTAGTTTCGATCCTGTGGGAATATCCGGATAAAAAATATCCTATGTGTTAATCCTGGTTATAAACTATCTGTGTACCAAATTTCATCCAAATCCGTTTAGTCGTTTGTGCGTGATTGAGTAACAAACATCCAAACATCTTGACAAACTTTCACATTTATAATATTACTAGCTGCGCCCCGCGGTTTCACCCGCGCAAGTTTCGATCCCGTGGGAATATCGGCATGAAAACATCCTATGTTTTAATCCTGGTTATAAAGTATCTGTGTGTCAAATTTCATCAAAATCCGGTCAGTAGTTTTTGCGTGAAAGAGTAACAAACATCCATCCATCCATCCTCACAAACTTTCGCATTTATAATATTAGTAGGAAGGATTATTATTATTATTATTATTAAGTTAAGGAAGGTTTGACTCATCAAACAGAATCATTACTGTATTTCAATCTATACACATATATCTGCGTCATTTCGGCAGTCAGCCTCACTAACAATAATTAAAATCACTTATAACCCGGAAACCATTATTTCGATCCGCCTAGCACATAACGGAATACCTAACAGCCCAAACGAAACTTCAAAATAACAGCCGTAACCCGATAAAAATAACGTTTAAATTCGCGTAAACAAACGCATGTTATCATCAATCGTGAAACCTAAAAACCACTTAATTCCGTAAAGGCGGATTCACACCGCGCAAGTCGGCGGGGCGAGGAAGCGACGAAAACGCTCGAGTGAGGGCGAGGTATCGTGACGACTCAATCGCGATGCTATCGCGCTGAGCGACGAGGCCACTTGCAAATGCATTCGCATGCTAGTACAGCGTGTTTAGCGTGCAATTGTTAAACGTTCAATGGTTACTGCTTTGGAGTGAGAATTAGTGAGGAAGGTTGCCTAATTACTGTTCGCAATTTTGCCGTTATTGAAGATCTAGAAATTCCTTCACATGATTTGGAAAAGACCTTCATGGCCGTTAAAGAGAACACTTCTCACATAACCCTGTTGAAATTGGGCACAACCAAAGAAAATATATTTATAATAAAAGGTTCTACACCTACTTTATAGTTTCTGTTAATGGAACTTTCTTTCACACTTAGTTGATATCCCGACCAGACGATAGACGTTCTCAGCTCTTCTCTTCCACATTTATTATGCGCACAGCCAAACAGTGGAACTCTCAGTAAGCGTCTGTGTTCCCTTCCACATTTACCCAATCTGCTTTCAAACCAAGAGTGAACAGGCATCTTCTGGGAATGCTCGTTCCATCATAGACCTCATCCATCGCTTTCCATCAGACGTGATCGAAGTGACAAGAAGGTCCATTTACCAATAAAAAAAAAATGTGAATCCCTATTGGAATAATTTATCTGTTTCTCAACTATTTAAAAGCTTGAAGCTGATCAGCAAATGCTAAACGCCTATTAGACTACATACTAGAGCTACAGAACTATTTAGTACTAGCTTTTGCCCGCGGCTTCGCTCGCGTTAAATTCGGGGTAACACGGTTAAAAACAAAAAGTAGCCTATGTCACTCTCCATCCCTTCAACTATCTCCACTTAAAAAATCACGTCAATTCGTCGCTCCGTTTTGCCGTGGCAGACGGACAAACAAACAGACACACACATACACTTTCACATTTATTATATTAATAGTATGGATTGCTATGTAGAAAGACGTAGCTACGCACAATTCTGTCATTAGAATTAATTATCTTTATGTTTGCACGTGTTTCTGTGACAAATAAACCTATTTTTCTTTCTTTCTTTCTTTCTTTAATCCTTTTCTATTTTAACTAAAGGCTGATCTTTCCATCGCCAGCTAACTTTTATTCGAGGAATAAAATTGACGCTTGACAGTTTTTGTATGAAATAACTGTCAACATTTCAAAATTATTCCTCGAATAAAGTTATCGGATGATTGAAATATCAGCCCTAAGTCAAATAAAACGTTTTTTTAGGCGGTTCTTCAATGTGAAGTACCCATCGAGTGTATCCTTAAATATTACAAGCGACTTGACCACCACACGAATATGCCTTCAATTTTGCAGCACTCTGTACGTAAGCCTCGGTGCATGCCAGCGGAACGGTCGAGTGACAAGTCACTTGCATTCAGCGAGTCTAAACCCGCACTTGAATTCTGTTGAGTATTCTTTGTACTGACCGATAGATATCGGTTTCGTCTCTATTTATTTAATACTAGCGGCCCGTCCCGGCTTCGCACGGGTGGGAAAAAAAAAAAGAAAAAAAAAGCCTATATTAATCAGTGATAATGTAGCATTCAAATGGTGAAAGAATTTTTAAAATCGGTCCAGTACTTTTTGAGCCAATTCGTTACAAACATACATACAAATCTTTACTCTTTATAATATTATTAGGATATTAGCATAGATTGCAAATAATGGCTCAATCATTCTTGTATTTCTTGCCACAGTGATTAGAGATCATCATCATCTGCCTAGCCCTTGTCCCAAATATATCGGGGTCGGCTTCCAGTCTAACCAATGCCGCTGAATACCAGTAGTTTACATGGAGCGACTGCCCATTTGACCTCCACAACCCAGTCACTGGGTAACACGATACACCTTGGTAAGGTTGTCAGACTTTTGGGCTTCTTACGACCCGTAACCACTGTCAAAGATCCACGAATGACGGCCGGCTTAATAATATTCTTGTATAAAAAAAAAAACTATATTTTTTGCCACAGTAAGATGACTGATTGAAGCATTGATTCAATCGTATTGCATTGGAGTAACGCCCGTGTCTCTTATTGGAACGAAGTTTTTGAATGGAGCTTGCGGTAGGAGTACCTAAACTCCCAGGTGGAAGCCAGCGGGCAACGGGTGCGGGGGCACCCTTGGCTGTATTGCACAGGCCTTCACCAGTGTCGGACGGGAGTGGCCAGGTGTTCCCGGCCACTCCCGTAGCCCCCCAGTGTGGGGGGCATGCGGGGCCCGCCAGCTAGGTGGACATGCGCCGGGAGCTATGGAAGTAAAGGCTGCGCCGGTTTCCCATGGCCCCCATCACGGCGATGTGGGAACACCGCTGAGTTTTAGTGGGTATACTGTCATTCCGACAGGGAGTCCCACATATCCCGTCTCGTCCCCCGCGAGCGGGAATGCGTAATGCATTTCTCAGCGAAAAAAAAAAGGAGTACCTAAACTGGGAGAAATCGACACATAACGAATAAGCGTTATGCCCATTCCACGCGACTTTTTTTATGTATAACGAAAGAGGCAGAGGGGGAGAGGAGGGGCTTGTGGCTAAGTAATAACAGTGGCACGGGTCGATCGATCAGGTTAAGCTACGCTTGCCGCGGTTGGTCTGTAGATGGGTGACCATCTTTACATACCGAAACCCCTCCGTGTCTCGGAAAGCACGTTAAGCCGTTGGTCCCGGCTGTCATTCGTGGATCTTTGACAGTCGTTACGGGTAGTCAGAAGCCCGAAAGTCTGACAACTAGTCTTACCAAGGGATATCGTATTACTCAGTAACTGGGTTGTGGAGGTCAGCTAGGCAGTCGCTCCATGTAATTGGGAAAAGGCTATGCAGTGAGATGATGATGAGAAAGGGACAGAGAGACAGAGAGATAGTTTTCATTGTATTTGAGGACGCTGAAGCCAATAGTGCTGTCAAAATGAAAATCCAAAATGGCGGCTACGAAATTTTTCTTATGAAATTTCTATAAATCAGCTTGTGAACACCGATTTTCTAAATACCCACTATATACGGGTTGTTTTACCATATTGCGACATGTAATTGATGTAATTACCACTCATAGGAGATGAAGTGGTAATAGAAATACAGAAAATTATCTTGGTGCTTGAATACGGAAGAATTGTCCTAACTACACAATTAATTTAACTCATTGGATTTTTGAAGGCAAACACGTTCAAAATCTAGTCGCAATCGACAAACAATGTCAAAAATAAAGGGAAATTAGAGATATTTTGACAGATTGAGACTAAGATCGATCGATTCTGTAAAAATCTCACCGTGATAACTTAGGTGAAGTGAGCGTGAAGTGAGCTATCAATAGGGGTAATCCCTAGCATCAGGGGGAATGACAGCTCGCTTCACCTTAGTTTTCACGGTGAGATTTTTACAGAATAGTACTACAGACTGAACGTTCTTAAAATTAGGAGATTTTTTTTTATTGATGCGATCTGTCCATTACTGACATTCAGCATCTTTTGTATTATGCCTTCGTTTTATTCATGCTGGTATATGCCCAATAGTGCATCCACATCAATCCGTTTTATGTTGTGTCAGTTGTCTTAATATCAGTTCTCGTGGGGTTTGTCTTTAAAGCCTCTTGAATGTCTTGGTTTGCATCAAGTTTGATGCCAGTTTATTAGGATACGAGAATTGCCCCTCAGAATTCTTTTAATTCTACCTAGACATGTATTTCGTTAGTCCAATCAAAAGAGAGCCAATTATTACACTAGAATGATAAAATAAAATAAATTCCAACAGGAAAAGACGTTTTCAACGATCAAACTAAAAGAAAGAAAGAGTCCGCTAGACTCTGTGAAACAATTACTTAAACTGAAAGTGGGGTGTCGCCCCCCTCGGGGGGCCGGGGTGGTACCTGAAGCCATTTTCATAATGCACCACCGGTTCACTTCTTAAACTTAACACTTTAAATAATTGCCCAGTGTGCTGAGACGGGTCCATTGTACCCAGGTGTTGTTTTGTTGAACATTAGTCCGGCAGTGGAAGGGTTGGTCTTTTATTGAAACTACATAATACTGTGATTGCAGTTTTAGTTTTTAGTGATTGATTCGTGATTTCTGGTAGAATTAATGAAGTCTAAAATTGAAAATTGTAGAAGGTCAATTCCCGTGCTTAATTAAAAACGTTCAAAATCTAGTCGCAATGACATCTCAGCGGCAATTAATGTCAAAAACTAAAGAGAGAGGTATTTATGACAGATTGAGACTGAGATTAGTGCGACCGTTCTTATGATTCAATTAATCTAAACAGTCGAGATACGATTCGACTTTTTACACACAAATTCTATTACTCAAATAATGTCAGATTAGTAGCAAGTTTTTTTACGCCATTACCAATACCAGGTATAAAACTCAAAAAACTCAAACTCAAAGCATTTATTTCAATTAAACCATTTCCAGGCACTTTTGAATTGTCAAAATTAACTAGTCGGTCAGTTAGTCAGAAAGTTGAAGCTAGTTGCCCATTCCAAAACGTAGATCTCTTGGAGAAGAACGGGCAAGAAACTCCAAGGACACTCTTTTAAATTATCACTAATCCTTTGGCAAGCATGTTGTTTACGGCTGATAAATAAGTAATTAAAAAAAATAATAGCCTATTCTGTCCTATTGTTGGGCAAAGGGTCAAAGACCTTTCCCCAAGTTCTTCCAGAAATTCTCTCTCGATGATGATGTTTTTTTTTAAGTTATGTATTTCGTGTCATCGAAAATCTCAACATTAATTTTATTATAAACAATATTTATCATATATAAGAGGGGCCCGTGGCTAAATAATAACAGCCGCACAGGTCGATCGATCAGGTTAAGCTACGCTTGCCGCGGTTGGTCTGTGGATGGGTCACCATCTTTACATACCGAGATCCCTCCGTGCCTTGGAAAGCACGTTAAGGCGTTGGTCCCGGCTGTCATTCGCAGATCTTTGACAGTCGTTACGGGTAGTCAGAAGCCCGAAAGTCTGACGACCAGTCTTACCAAGGGGTATCATATTACCCAGTAACTGGGTTGTGGAGGTCAGATAGGCAGTCGCTCCATGTAAAACACTGGTATTCAGCTGCATCCGGTTAGACTCGAAGCCAACCCCAACATAGTTGGGAAAAGGCCAGGCAGATGATTTATCATATCTAATGATTTGGAAATCGATTGTAAAAATAGCTAACTTCGCTAAAAACTATATAAAATAACTTACCTGGGTGTGTAACCCATGACAAAAGAGTCTAAGTTTAAAAATCTGCATTTTTAATATGACTAAGTGAACTTCCTAGCGAGGTGTAATTTAACACTTTTCAGGCAAAGTCTAGACTGAAAACTGCAGCGCCTGAATTTTAAGACTAGGTCTGAAATATGGCGGAAGTGTGTGGGAGGATAATGCCATCCTAATGTATGGGGTTAATGCAGCCATGGGTTATTGTCGTGTGCATTTATAGAGAGGGCTTTAAGTTTAGGTACTGTTAAAGTATTTTTATTGGTACAGTTTAAAGAGTTTATGTATTTAGTTCTTATAGGTGACTTATTTTTTTGTATTCCCCGAAAGGTTAGGCAAAGGTGTACCTATAAGTACAGACGGCAGCACATCAAGCTACCCGAAACTGTTAAATTTTCCCAATCAACTTTGAACTTTATGATTTAGTGATAAAGTTGAAAATGTTTTAAAGGAATTTGACAAATTGTAGTAGCTTGATGTGCTGGCGTCTGTACATCCACGTTTCGCCAGTTATGTTAAAGTTCCATGTAAAAGAAGGCGAGGGAGGTGAGTTTAGGATTAACTAAAAAAAAACGTTTTGATCCGTGTAAGGATGGACGTATCATGTCGTACTAGATAAGTACGACTTGATTCGTCGTATACATATACTAATACAGCAAAAAATAAAAAAAAAACACTCGTTAGTTTATTTTTGAATTTTTAGCCGGTTTGATTCCCGGTTTAGGTAGGCTTGTCGTGAAATCTGAGAAAACAGTTTTGTTTCTTTTTAAAAATAAAGGAATGTTTCCTTAAAGTAAAATAATCTATCTTAAGGATTTAAAGTGGTTTCCCTTCAGGGCCCATTGATTTTTTCTACCCTGTTTATAGCTGAAGAGGTTGTATGTTTGTTTGAACGCGCTAAACTCTGAAACTGACAGTCGGATTTGAAAAAATATTTTTGAATTTGATAGCCCAATTTTAAAGAAAGGTTATCCATGGTTACTTTTCAATGACCAGCCTTTAACGATGTGGTACAGACCATCAAACTAAACAACTTTCTCCATGGGACCAACATCGTAATCGCGAATAAAAATTCAGCCGTCCCATACATTTAGGTCGAGTAGGTATTGTAGTTTTCTATTTTCATTTTTCGCGATTACGATGTTGGTCCCATAGAGAAAGTTGTTTAGTTGGATGGTCTGTACCACATCCTTAAATTTGACTGGTCATTGAAAAGTAACCCTGTATAGTCTACTTTACATCATACTACGTGTTTTTGGTATGGCACCGGCTGTTTTTAACCAAATTCCTAATTCCATAAAAGAGGAGGCAGTAACAACTTTCAAAAAGAAACTAACTGTACTTTTAATAAATAAATGTTACTACTCCGTATCGGATTTTCTAGCTGATAAATTTTAGTTGTGTATCAATGTTTGTATGTTTGATGATGAACTACATCGATGTTTGCATGCCAAAATAGTAGAATGTACAAGGATTCTTTAATATTATTGTAACCACCTTATTGTAAGTACCTATATTCTGAGCAAATAAATGAATATTCTATTCTATTCTACGACCCTTGGAAACCGAGCAAAAAGGAAAAAAATCAGAAAGAACGTTTATCGAAAACGAAGCAATAGCGCGGGCTGGCGTGCAAACATTGATGGCAGACAGGGTGGGTCGGGGAAACAAGGTATTTCTAGCAGACTAAGTCGAAACAACCTATGAAAATTATATAAGAGACAACCTATGAAAATTATAAAAAAATTATTTACTCGTGCATTATTTGGATGGCGCTAAAATAAAAGATAATTTTTCATACACAAATTATTATACCCAATCAAACTCTTCAAGGATAAAGTAGCTACGCTGATGTTATTGTCAGTAAATACTCCTTAGTGATCATTCATCAAGCATTAATAGTGCTATCATCATTACCCCTCATAAGTCTGCTGTATGACGAAGTGCGCCTCGTACGGAATTACCGATGATTGCTTCAAGTACCCGTTAAGACGCCATTTTGTGCCGGCTTGCTATATTTTACTTTTCGTTATTATAACGATTGGTAAAATACAGGAATCGAAATACTATACTTATGACTGTAAAACATTTTTACAGTTACAACAACCGTTTTCTTTTTATTTATTTTTTTTGGAAGTCGGTTGTTTTTTTTTTAAATAAAAAGTTTTTTTTTTAATTTAAGGACCTTTTAGTAGTGGTACCTACCCCACACAAATGTCACTAGGTACTTGTTTTATAACATCATCAATAGACTCAAAGTGGATTAAATATCTACGTATTTTGAAGCTAGCTCAAAAACCACGCATCAGAACTTAACCAAATTCATATGGGACCATGTCAGAAGTATCCACTGACAAAAATATTTGATGAATTTTTAAAATTGGCCCACAATAATATTGACGAAATAAAAATACTTACACACACGAACATAATAATAACCTCCACGTTTTTTGAAGTCGTTTAAAAGTATCTCCGTTGCCGAAAAGAAGTCTTGGGGCAGTGTTTTAATAGAAAATGAACGACGAAATTAAATAGATATCTTTTTTAAACCTCACATTATGAAAATTGGCCATTCTCGTCTAATATTTTTGCTGTATTCTCGCAAATATCTCGACAATATATCCTTCGTTTCAGATCGCGTTGGCCGGAGTAAATCCGTTGTGACGTCACAACCGTCCAATTTCGCTAATGGCGCTTAAACTTTACTTATTCCGCAAGTTATGAAGCGAGCGTTCGTTTTTTAAAAAGATTGAAATTCTGAGTTGTGCTGCTTTCTCGGCTGGATGATTTTGTGAAAATGTTGCGTTTTAATAGAAAATGTGTGTTGATACTGTAATGTCGCTTAGACACCTACTTTATAAACTAAAAATAGATATTTATATATTTATGTTTCCCTTGTAACAATAATTTTAGTAGTTTATTTGTACTATATTTATAAGGAAATGTAATAACGTGATATGGTTAATAAACGATTATTATTATTATTATAATTTTACCTTATTATGAGTTTTACTATGTATTTTCCATTGCTGCATGTTTTATTTTTAACCCTTATGTTTTTTTTTTGGGAGTTTTTCATTTTTCCTTTTTCGTAAGAAAACTTATAGAACTAAACACAAATTGTGAAGGTACAGACTACTTACCAAGCGCCAAAAGGATGTAAATATTAGAACTTACCTGGAACAAAAAATAGAAATTATAATTAAATTGAAGTTAAGTCAGAAGCAAAGTAAACACTTAGTACTACATTATTATCCACATTAAATATTAAAAAACTAAGAGCTGATTTTTCAATAATCAGATAACTTATATCTGAAGACTAAATATCCATGATAGTTTAACCTAATTTCTATACAAAGCTGTCAAACCGCAATAATAATAGAATTTGAGGAAAATACTCGGATAAAAAATATGGCTGGCTACTTAAAAATTAGGCCTGAGAAAGAAAGAAAAAAAATGCGTTTATTGGCACCACAGCATAAAAAAATACACTTTAAAACTATAAAAAAATAGACAACAATTATTAATATGCCAAAAGGGCCTCAGCTCAGTATAATGTCAAATGAAAACACGGGGTGTTTTGCTGTAACCTGACGCTTATATTCAGCTCCAACCCATGAATGCCAAACGCTTGGATGAAAAATCCTAATAATAAACTTTACGAACCATTCTAATTTGTCATCCAATTATTGAAAAACCACGTCCAACACCATAAATCATCTACCAAAACTAGTCTAGACACAGAAAAACCCGACAACTTTTTAAAATCGACAAATAACAGCACTTAGCCCAAATCGCGGCGGTCTGCCGTACCCCTTCGCTCATTACCGCGTCAGTGCAACACATTCATATATCAACTTGTGGGTACCTGCGTAATTGAATCGCCCGGGTCCTTTCGACCTTTGCAATCGTCATAAATTTGATATACGCAGGGTTAAGTTTTATTCCTTATGCACTCACTGATTGGAAATTTTATAGTAACTAGTGTTAGTCGACTTTTGAGGGTTATATAGACCTCCAAACCATATCGGCCAATTTCAACAGCGACATACACTCGTATGTACTCATCTTACTCACCTTCGGCGCGGGAGATGTGCACAAGTGTGTGAGCAGACACAGGTGCACACTCCCTCTTCCCTCACTCTCATAGTCCGATGGGACGGCAATCCGACACGACCGGAGTGAGATCAGGCGCAGGACCAACGGCTTAACGTGCTTTCCGAGGCACGGGGGTATAATACCGCCAACTCCCAAACTCCGAGGACTAAGAAATTCCTATTGGAAAAAACCCAATAACACTTTGTCCGACCCGAGGATAGAACCCAGGATTCGACGCGTGGGGTTTGTAGGTTAGATTGGGATTGTGTTTTAAAACTATTGACAGTCACTTGGTTCCTTAGAAAGCGGTGAACGGTTACACACTAATGGTTGTCCAAAATACACAGCGTTTTTGACATCTTAATGCCAAAGAGCAGTGGTGGTCCAGTGGACGCTACTTACGAGTTGTAGATCGTAGGTTCGAAACCAGAAAGGCGCTTTACTTTGTGTTAATTATTTCATCAGCACTGATCCATTATCAAAACAACGTGAGGAATCAGGCAAGTCCTATATAGAATCAAAAATTCGAAGACGTGTTATGAATGTGTAATAGGTACTGGTGAAATTGACAGATTTCCATGATGGCCGATATAATATGACAGAACTCCTTTCTTAGGAAGCCAATGCTTTATGAGATACTCGTAGTAGATGTTTGTTAGAAACGAAATAAACCAGTTCTGAAGAGCTTTTCCCATAAAAATATTGTTCAGGAAAAGCTAATTTTCATTAGGTACCAATAAGTACTTTGTTTGGCTAATTTTATCACTGAAGTAGGCACCCATTCAAAAGCAACTCACGCGGAAATCATAACAACCGTTTGTATAGCTATAACCCTAAACTAAAACTAATTTCCCTACACACAATTAGCAACAATACTCGATTATTAAATGGACCAAAGGAAATCCAACGGTATTATCGGAAAATCTCAAGGGTGGGTACCAGGCTCCCAGAAGTCCGAAGCGGTCAGCGTGCCTAATCGCGCGAGAGGCATTATCTCGCGGCCAGCTTCGAGTTAATCGCCCGACGGCCTCTGATTAGCTAAGCTCCCAGCCTATCTGCCCCCCTGGTGTTTGGAATTATGCAGGCACGAGTTGCTGCCTGACCCGGCCGGGGAGATAGCGAGATAAAAACCCTACGTTGAAGTTTGATGGTGTTTCTACGGGGCTTCAATGATTTATTACGAGTTTTTTATCTTTGAAGCTTGTAATGGGATGTTGTGTAGGGGAAATTAGATATTTAAATTAATGTTAATATTTGAAAACGGGTTTTTTTTTTAACTCTGCCTGCTCTATTTTGTTCTTGCTATGACAAAGTGTTGTTTCAGTAAAATTAAATACGACACTTACATTATTTTGACAAGCCCGTTTTAATCAGCAGGAAATTTTACCAAAAATATGAGCGCTCATTACGTTTGTTAATAAATAATGTGGCTAAAACATGAATGTCACACGATACCAGGTGGGATGATGTCCGCAAACGAACTAGGGTTGAGCGGAGCCGGAAAATGTAGGAAAAACATATAAAAAATATCGTCTAAAACTGCTAGTCCACGAACTCGTGTTTAAATGTTCTTAAAACAGGGGTTAAAAAGGTCCGTTTTTTTTAATGAAAATTAATTACGTTACACATGGAACAACTTGATAGCTAATTTAAGGTCGTTTTGCCTTAACAACTTATTACGATTTTGTGTGTCTTTTCGGCGCAGCCGTGTGTTGTTTGAAACATTATTTACGTTTTGTTTTTTTTTTTTGTATTTTGTGTTTTACGAACTGTGTCCAAATAAACTTTAATTCTTATTTTTCTTATGTATAACAGTAGGTAGGTTTTGATAGTTTTTATAATATTTTTTTCAGGATACTGAGATAATGACCACCTTCAAGTTAAATGATTACATAATTTGTTGTTAAGAAAGCCATGAAAGTTTATTTTGTTTGAAAAGTTAGCAACTTTGTATATTTTTCTTAAAAAGCGACAGTTAAGTGCTTACTACGCAAATTAAGTGCTTATTAGCTACCCAAATGTCCTTTCTTTGGTATTGTTCGTCGAATCGTTGAGCTCCCTAAGTTTGAGTTGAGCTGCATGATTACTGACAAATGCGTGCACTGACTGGACGGGTCCACTCAATCTGTGTGGTTATTTCCTCAAAAGACCATTTCAGACATCTATCTACATGGTCTCCACATGATCTGACCAAGATTATGTCTGGACTTTAAAAGAGACTGTGACCTCTGCGTTTGTTTCGGCCTTTCTTCTCAGAGTAGTCAGATAGGAAACGCCGACCTCATCTCGCTTTTAAAAAAAATATGATTGACGTGTAAAAGTGTTTGTACAAACCTACTTACAGAAATAAAATCATTTATTTATTTATTTATTTATTTAAACTTTTCGCACAAAAAGGTACAAAGGCGGACTTAATGCCTTAGGCATTCTCTACCAGTCAACCAAGGGTGGTGAAGAGATTAGATGGCAGGTGCTTAAGTTGAGAGGAACAATGAAGAAAAAAAAAACCTGTTAAAACTAGATACACAAATACATAAATAGGTTATATACACATACATACTATACTAAATATATAAATATGTACTAATGATATATATATAAATATATATATTATATATATACAAATTCAAGGGAGAGAGATGTTGAGATGACACTACTCTACTTGTGTTGAAAATAACATCATTTAAACAAATGAAAAAATCGAATGTTTTCTTACCTTTTTGCATCACCACGGCCTTGTGGATAAATTATAGGTAAGTACCTACATTATAATTATCACAAAAAAAAAAACAGTTATATTGCGCGAAAAACCCCTTATATTCTTTGAGTCCCTATATCAGGGTGTTATACCAAATCTAGGGTATATTAAAAAGGGTGGAAGGTATTCCTATTTATGTGACAGAGTCGCACCTGCGTTGTCCCGAGGCTTCCATGTAGATGACTGTGGGGTTACCGAAGATATATTGTTTTCGCCTTATTTTGAGCTTTATAATGTTTCTTGTATTTTGTGTTTTCTTGAAATGAAGACTGTTGTGCCTTTGAATATTTTATTTATATTGTATTTATTTATCAGATATTACTTTTCTTAAGTTTGCCTAAGTAATTTAAATGATTTCATCAACGAGTCTTTCACAGCACTACAGAATTTCATTTAAATCAATCAGCATGTCTAAATATAACAAAAAAAAAATTATTAACTGCTTGAAAAATGAGGAATTCGTTGTCAATTGCTAATGCCGAAGAAAAAAATAATTAATTACCATCGCTCCATTGCGTCTAAACGCACGCAATTTTAAAATATTACCATTTTCTTTTATGTAAAAAGTGCAGTTGTCTGTGAAGGCTGACGTTGATGACTTTATCTACTTCTTCAATACTCATGAGCTACTGGTACCTATCACGTAAAGGGTTACTTTAATTATGGATCCGTGTATAGAAGAAATAAACATAACTACTTAATTGAAATTGTTAAAACTGTTCAATCAAAAAATCTTTTATTATAGTCTAGATATTTCCTTACTTACTGCTTGTTAAACATAAGCTTTTAAGCATTTAAACTTTTTACATGGATTACTAACAACCATCTAAGTACTTAACTTACATCTATTTCCATTACAGTTGTTACCCATAAAATTAACAAAGAATCAACTTTTTCAAAATCATTAACTTCTACATCCCAGCTTTTTCTTTATCCGTATTACCCCATTTCAAAGATAATTTTAATTTTACCCACGATAGTCAGAAGCCTTAACAAAATAGTGACGTCAGTGGTTGATGAACCAGGGCACCTGCATTGACAGAAGGTATAATGTCAATGAAATTGTTTTTGCAACCTTAATTGCAAAGTTTATTGATAAAAGATAGATTGGTTTGGTAAAAGAGTAACTGCATAGATTGCTGAAGTCTGATAAGAATATTGGTAATTGCATTTAGTGGATTTCTTTATCTTTATAAAGATATGCAATTAAGAATGCATACTAGTTATTGATAACTTCTGACAGTTCGAAGGTCGTAGTCCATTTCTTTCCTGCAGCTCACGATAAGGATAATCTGTCTGTAACCTAGTCACAATAACGATGTAAATAATAACGGTCAGTAAGATATAAGATTCCACCATTAAAAGACCCCGCTCAATCCTATTGAAAATACATAGCCAATTACATTGAAAACAACAAAACAATTCTAAAACTGTAGAGAAATTTTCAAACACATGTTTCCCATCATTTGTCGAGGTTACAATCGAAAAGTGACCCATTTTAAAAATGCATCGGATGGCTCCCGCCGCCGTCCTACGGGAGCCCGTAATAGACGCACGGTCAAAGTGTTTTCACTTATGAATTGTTAATGAACCATCAACCCCTGGAACCCTTCAAGTTATGGTGCCCCGGCTTCATGGGGTCGTTTCATAGTGTCGACTTTTATGGGAATTACCCTTTAGTTTTTTATAAACTTACCGTTTTGCGACACCATGTAAATTGCGGTTTAACAAAAAATGGCCACGAAAATAACCCTCTAAACGCGACCGCATCTTTTGTACCCACAAATTTCTTTTTTTACCTTCCTAGTTTGTTCTGTGAAAACGTATGATTAACCAACACACGAGTCCAAGTTGAGCAGTAAATTTGAGTCAAACTGAATGGGTTACACGCGGGAAATTTTTCCCCAAGCCGGAGAAAACTTACCATTTCCAGGGGAAAAGTCGGTAAAACTTGGTGCAAGTAATCTAAAGTTAGGTACCAGGGCGGCAGAGGCTATTTAGATGCACATCTTAACTTGCCCATATATCTAGATTGTGAACGAACTTCGGTCCCGAGCGCGCGCGATCTCTGAAAGTGTTTCCTTACTCCGCTTTTTTCTTCGAAAGCAAAATTGCAAGTGTGGAAAGGAGGTAATCCAATGAGAATAGAATCTAAATGATTGCTGGAAGTTGGCAATTTTCGATAGTATCGATTTAATTAAACAAAGAGCTGGTCGGATTAGCCGGCCTAGCGGCTTAATCCTGATAGCTGTAGAGTGTTGCTGGCGGGATCACGCGACGAATGGGGCCTGCGGATGTTAGTTGCAATTTATATTTTGTTAGACTTTGGATAGTTTTAAGTTTTAACTACTCGTTTTCATGAAAACCTAGTACTACATGTTACCTACTCATATTTTACTAGGGCAATCCCACTCACCCCTGATCGGACGGTTTTTACGACTTGACAAAATCAAAATCAAAATCAAAAGTCATTTATTCAAACTAGGCTGAGAATCAGCACTTTTCGAACGTCAATTACAAAAGACAGTCCCCCAAAACGCCCGCCCTTCACCACTTCCTAGTGCTTTCGCTGGGGAGAAGAAGTGGCGCAACAAACTCCCCAGCAGACAAAATTTTTCTTCCAAAAATAATCATTTCTCTCGCACACAATCATCCCTACAGCCCGCGGCGCCTCCGGCATTTATTTAATTTTAATAAACAACGCTTTGCATACGCACACCGTGTGTCGTGTGTATGCCGCTGATAATGCGGACATTTGCATCGGACGCGCCTGTGACTTATCTGCAGGTGGCCTAGGGGTGGGACCATCATTATTATTTTACTAAACACTGAATTTTAATTTGCTAGACCAAATCGACAACTAATTAATTCATTCTAAACTAACTGTGCCATGTCGGAAAACAAATTGGATTTCATGGGTTTTATTTCTTTGCGCCCTTATTCTTTTTCTAAAATAAATGTAGCCAAAGTTACTACTCCTTATAATATCAGCTATATGCCAGTGAAAGTCCCGTAGAAAGGATACCAGCCGTTTCGGAGATTAGCCGGGACAAACAAACAAAAATGTAAAAAAATTGTTTTGTTATAAGTACCTTATCATCATCATCATCCGCCTAGCCTTTTCCCAACCATGTTGGAGTCGGCTTATAAGTACCATTATATTAATTTATTTATTTTGCACAAATTAATAAACTTTATAAAAAAAATAAAAATAAAAATGTGTTTATTATCTTACTTTCATATTGCATTTAGTAAAAAAGCAATTATTTTGACATTATAAACAGACACTTCAATTTAATTTATTTGTTTAAGTAGGTAATGTTATGTTGACAAAAAAGGTCGATCGCAGCTGTCATTTTAGTCTAGAAAATAAAAAATCAGAGATTAGTTGTTTTTTTTTTTGTGATAATTATAATGTAGGTACTTACCTATAATTTATCCACAAGGCCGTGGTGATGCAAAAAGGTAAGAAAACATTCGATTTTTACAAATATATACAAATTCAAGGGAGAGAGATGTTGAGATGACACTACTCTACTTGTGTTGAAAATAACATCATTTAAACAAATGAAAAAATCGAATGTTTTCTTACCTTTTTGCATCACCACGGCCTTGTGGATAAATTATAGGTAAGTACCTACATTATAATTATCACAAAAAAAAAAACAACTAATCTCTGATTTTTTATTTTCTAGACTAAAATGACAGCTGCGATCGACCTTTTTTGTCAACATAACATTACCTACTTAAACAAATAAATTAAATTGAAGTGTCTGTTTATAATGTCAAAATAATTGCTTTTTTACTAAATGCAATATGAAAGTAAGATAATAAACACATTTTTATTTTTATTTTTTTTATAAAGTTTATTAATTTGTGCAAAATAAATAAATTAATATAATGGTACTTATAAGCCGACTCCAACATGGTTGGGAAAAGGCTAGGCGGATGATGATGATGATAAGGTACTTATAACAAAACAATTTTTTTACATTTTTGTTTGTTTGTCCCGGCTAATCTCCGAAACGGCTGGTATCCTTTCTACGGGACTTTCACTGGCATATAGCTGATATTATAAGGAGTAGTAACTTTGGCTACATTTATTTTAGAAAAAGAATAAGGGCGCAAAGAAATAAAACCCATGAAATCCAATTTGTTTTCCGACATGGCACAGTTAGTTTAGAATGAATTAATTAGTTGTCGATTTGGTCTAGCAAATTAAAATTCAGTGTTTAGTAAAATAATAATGATGGTCCCACCCCTAGGCCACCTGCAGATAAGTCACAGGCGCGTCCGATGCAAATGTCCGCATTATCAGCGGCATACACACGACACACGGTGTGCGTATGCAAAGCGTTGTTTATTAAAATTAAATAAATGCCGGAGGCGCCGCGGGCTGTAGGGATGATTGTGTGCGAGAGAAATGATTATTTTTGGAAGAAAAATTTTGTCTGCTGGGGAGTTTGTTGCGCCACTTCTTCTCCCCAGCGAAAGCACTAGGAAGTGGTGAAGGGCGGGCGTTTTGGGGGACTGTCTTTTGTAATTGACGTTCGAAAAGTGCTGATTCTCAGCCTAGTTTGAATAAATGACTTTTGATTTTGATTTTGATTTTGTCAAGTCGTAAAAACCGTCCGATCAGGGGTGAGTGGGATTGCCCTAGTAAAATATGAGTAGGTAACATGTAGTACTAGGTTTTCATGAAAACGAGTAGTTAAAACTTAAAACTATCCAAAGTCTAACAAAATATAAATTGCAACTAACATCCGCAGGCCCCATTCGTCGCGTGATCCCGCCAGCAACACTCTACAGCTATCAGGATTAAGCCGCTAGGCCGGCTAATCCGACCAGCTCTTTGTTTAATTAAATCGATACTATCGAAAATTGCCAACTTCCAGCAATCATTTAGATTCTATTCTCATTGGATTACCTCCTTTCCACACTTGCAATTTTGCTTTCGAAGAAAAAAGCGGAGTAAGGAAACACTTTCAGAGATCGCGCGCGCTCGGGACCGAAGTTCGTTCACAATCTAGATATATGGGCAAGTTAAGATGTGCATCTAAATAGCCTCTGCCGCCCTGGTACCTAACTTTAGATTACTTGCACCAAGTTTTACCGACTTTTCCCCTGGAAATGGTAAGTTTTCTCCGGCTTGGGGAAAAATTTCCCGCGTGTAACCCATTCAGTTTGACTCAAATTTACTGCTCAACTTGGACTCGTGTGTTGGTTAATCATACGTTTTCACAGAACAAACTAGGAAGGTAAAAAAAGAAATTTGTGGGTACAAAAGATGCGGTCGCGTTTAGAGGGTTATTTTCGTGGCCATTTTTTGTTAAACCGCAATTTACATGGTGTCGCAAAACGGTAAGTTTATAAAAAACTAAAGGGTAATTCCCATAAAAGTCGACACTATGAAACGACCCCATGAAGCCGGGGCACCATAACTTGAAGGGTTCCAGGGGTTGATGGTTCATTAACAATTCATAAGTGAAAACACTTTGACCGTGCGTCTATTACGGGCTCCCGTAGGACGGCGGCGGGAGCCATCCGATGCATTTTTAAAATGGGTCACTTTTCGATTGTAACCTCGACAAATGATGGGAAACATGTGTTTGAAAATTTCTCTACAGTTTTAGAATTGTTTTGTTGTTTTCAATGTAATTGGCTATGTATTTTCAATAGGATTGAGCGGGGTCTTTTAATGGTGGAATCTTATATCTTACTGACCGTTATTATTTACATCGTTATTGTGACTAGGTTACAGACAGATTATCCTTATCGTGAGCTGCAGGAAAGAAATGGACTACGACCTTCGAACTGTCAGAAGTTATCAATAACTAGTATGCATTCTTAATTGCATATCTTTATAAAGATAAAGAAATCCACTAAATGCAATTACCAATATTCTTATCAGACTTCAGCAATCTATGCAGTTACTCTTTTACCAAACCAATCTATCTTTTATCAATAAACTTTGCAATTAAGGTTGCAAAAACAATTTCATTGACATTATACCTTCTGTCAATGCAGGTGCCCTGGTTCATCAACCACTGACGTCACTATTTTGTTAAGGCTTCTGACTATCGTGGGTAAAATTAAAATTATCTTTGAAATGGGGTAATACGGATAAAGAAAAAGCTGGGATGTAGAAGTTAATGATTTTGAAAAAGTTGATTCTTTGTTAATTTTATGGGTAACAACTGTAATGGAAATAGATGTAAGTTAAGTACTTAGATGGTTGTTAGTAATCCATGTAAAAAGTTTAAATGCTTAAAAGCTTATGTTTAACAAGCAGTAAGTAAGGAAATATCTAGACTATAATAAAAGATTTTTTGATTGAACAGTTTTAACAATTTCAATTAAGTAGTTATGTTTATTTCTTCTATACACGGATCCATAATTAAAGTAACCCTTTACGTGATAGGTACCAGTAGCTCATGAGTATTGAAGAAGTAGATAAAGTCATCAACGTCAGCCTTCACAGACAACTGCACTTTTTACATAAAAGAAAATGGTAATATTTTAAAATTGCGTGCGTTTAGACGCAATGGAGCGATGGTAATTAATTATTTTTTTCTTCGGCATTAGCAATTGACAACGAATTCCTCATTTTTCAAGCAGTTAATAATTTTTTTTTTGTTATATTTAGACATGCTGATTGATTTAAATGAAATTCTGTAGTGCTGTGAAAGACTCGTTGATGAAATCATTTAAATTACTTAGGCAAACTTAAGAAAAGTAATATCTGATAAATAAATACAATATAAATAAAATATTCAAAGGCACAACAGTCTTCATTTCAAGAAAACACAAAATACAAGAAACATTATAAAGCTCAAAATAAGGCGAAAACAATATATCTTCGGTAACCCCACAGTCATCTACATGGAAGCCTCGGGACAACGCAGGTGCGACTCTGTCACATAAATAGGAATACCTTCCACCCTTTTTAATATACCCTAGATTTGGTATAACACCCTGATATAGGGACTCAAAGAATATAAGGGGTTTTTCGCGCAATATAACTGTGACATACGAATACATTAATCAAAGCGCGAGCTTCGGGAGGATTTTTCGCTTGATATTGTGTCCGTAACTTATGATGTCCTGGTAGCTTAATATCCTCGTGCATGCTAGTTTCTGGAGCTGTCTCTGTTATTGATAAGCTGGAAAGATTATTTTCTTTACTTTAGGATTTAATCTTTCTTAGAAATGGGTCAAATATATTTTTCCACACCGTAACCTAATATTAAAAAAAAAATCTGAATCGTTTTGAAGGATATTGCGAATCCATTGCTTCATATTATGTCCGAAAAATGTGTCTGCTCGACAGCGTAAATCACGCGATGAATACTGTTGAACGGTCAAAATGAAAGCCATTGCTATTGTTAGTGTGTTACGCAATTACCCCGCAGGTCTTTGTAATATAACTCGTAAAGATATAGTTCAGATACCCTGAAGAATTTAAACAACTGTTTTGAATAATCCGGTTGTCCAAATATAATTTTTTGATCAAAAACTCTACCAATCTTGAGTAGAAAAGACATACAAACAATAATTTGTCACGATCGTTTGTACAGTCTTTGTCAAACGCTTTTGTCAGATTATAACAAGCATGACGCTATCATATCGTCCACGGTAAAGCTACGTAGACTAGTTATTAGTAATTCTGTGGTCCCTGCCGTGTCCACCCATGTCCTCTGTGTCCTCCGTATCTTCTCATGTCCGTAAGTCACTCCCTAATAGAGGATACGTGAGGTACCCTCTTTGTGCATAGTGATGTTACTGAGCAGTGGGAATTGATGGTACGCTCAGGTTAAGTCGAAATTCCTTATATTATTCAGGCTAGAGAATGAAATTGAAAACATTAAAAATAAAATGTGTCTTTTTTTGGTTTCTTAGATACTTAACAAATAGTTTTATTATGTCTGTTTTCAAGGCACTTATGTCTTTTCGTAAGTTTTAAATCACTTGAGAATCACAATGAGACCTTTTCCAAAAGTGATTCTTCAATAGCTCAAGACAAAAAATACAAAGATATATATAACGTTTTTTTTTGTGCCAAAATTTTATTCAAAATAAGCTATCAAAAAGTACACGAGCACCGGTATTAAGTAACCTGAGATCGTGTCCAGTAGAGATACACGTTATCTTAACGACCCCTCCCTGGGGTAGGGGGGTAGGATACCCCGATACACCGGCCAGATATGAAACGGCCAATTTTGGTCAACTATACCTCCGTTACGACTCTTGTTGTTTTGATCTGTTGATAAGTCTCCATCAACTGTTGGTGATTACTCGACTTTTTGGAATGGGATTGTAATAATTATTTAATGAGTCGTCTTGGAAAATTAAGTATTGATAATGGCAAACATAAAACCAACATTCTAACAACTGTTAGTCGACTTTTCGAGCCAAAGAATCTGCATTACTATATGACGTGGCATTGCTACCAGCTCTTGGGAACTTTTCCTGTTGACAGTGATGCGGACAAATTTTTTGATGCCCTATGATTCTTTCTCCTTCTTTTTTGTATGTCTAGTTATAATAATTGAGATTATTTTAAGACTATTAGCTTTTATATTATATATAATATCTTGTTTGAAAATAAAGAACTGTCTAACTGCGCTATGAGGAAGCGTGCAGTTGTCTGAATAAAAACTATATCCTCTGCAGTTCTAGATCAAAATTTGCCTATGTATCTAACCTCTGTAAAAAGCCAAGGGTAGTCAACTAACGAAATTTTTATCGAAATACTGTCATGATACGCTTTTTTTTTTTTTTTTTTTGTGGATAAATCATCCAATGACCCCTCCCGCTCTGGGTGGAGCAGAAGGGAGTGTCAGACTCTTACTGACTAAAACCCACCCGTGTTCCTTCCTTAGCCCTTTGTGTTCCGGGGTAGCGGTAACCCATTCGGACAATCCCGCTGCCCCGGCAGGTCATGATACGCTTAGATGAACTTTATGAAAGATTAGACTACTCTGCATCCACACAAAATGAAAATTAGTATCCTGCATAATATACAACGTGTAACGTTAAATGCGCAAAACCTGAGAATAGTTTGTTCATAATTGACTACTGAAAGGATTTCAGTAACTTTTAATATAGGTTTTTTTTCAAAAATGATGTATTTTGTCATACTATCAGCCGATTGAGCCAAAGAAAATTAAGTTTTATTTTAAGGCAATAAGACTCAATTTTGAATGCATAAAGTAATGCTATGATCAACACGATTTTCTTAATAATAATAGTTAGCTTTAAAAAAAATTGTTTTGGTCATTGTATTATGCTTTTAACTCAATGCTCTCATTGGGGTGTATGAGGTTTTGCGCATTTAACGTTACACGTTGTATATCTCTATATGCGGTGTTCATCTCTTTGGTTCATTGTAATATCATAGAACTGTTCGGGTACTTTGCAAAATATTTCATCTGTCTTCGAACACAACAAAAATATCAGTAAGTAATACTTTAAGTAAGTTAATTAATACTTTTAGTAACACGATATTGTAAGTGGCGAAAGGGTTATTGTTTCCGAGGGTAACGGGTTCGGTTCCCTGAATAGATTATCTGAGTTATAGTACACTGAGTTTGCTTAGGATACTTGACGTTTACGGGGTTTCGGATATATTGAAGCTGTTGCCTTTTGAGGGTAGACAAACAGTTTTATGAATGAGGAAGGATAAAGAAATGACGACTTGTACTATTTGTTAGTAGGAGTCGATGAATATTTGGGACAGTTCGGAACAAAAAAATATGGGGTCTACAATATAAAAATGTTCCCACACAGCTCTTCGAGAGGGATTGGGCTATGATCTACCACGCGGGATCAGTGCAGGTTGGTAGATGTCACATGTCTTCGAATTTTTGGTTCTAGGACATGCGGGTTTCCTCACGATGTTTTCCTTCACCGTTTTAAGAGCAGTGGTGATGAAATTATTTACACAAAGTAAAGGGCCTGACTGGGAAACTGAATTAGTTTTTATTATTGTGCCCATTGATTACTGCAGTAAATTATTTAGTTCACATTTGGTCTATTTCTAATGGCTAAACTTCAGCTGGCCCTTAAAATTTTATGTACGGTGAAGGTGTACGGCATCATAATTGGCAATTACCGGAGTGCTTTGAAATGACTAGTTTAACTGCTAAAAGAGGTAAACCTCCTGCAAGGTACTCCTAACGTTAGTTTGAATGTTGGTACTTTACACTTTCCTATAACCGAACACGCTTGACCATTTTTTATTAACCCCATCAATCGCGCGAATTCCATTTCACGAAATTCAAATTTATACAAAACGGAATTCGAAGACGCATTCCGAACGTGCATCTATCCCTTTTCATCGTGTGTTATAGACGTATGTTTCTATCCTTGTCGCTCACTCTATTTCCGGTAGTTCCTGCAACGTCCGCATTTAACGTCGCGGACTTAAAAAGTGGGTAGTTTTCGGAAATCTGCTCCCCGGATGGCCGGAAATGATTTCTGTCCGTAGGGGGACGGGATGGATTTAGGTGGACAGACGTGACAATCGTAGGTAGATTAAAAAATATTCGTTACTTGTAGGGGGACCAAAGCTAGTCTAGTATTTCCATTTCTGGTGGGTTTCTGTTATATTTTCAAGAGCATATATTTGGATCATGTTAAACCGTCAGCTCTTATATTAATTATTTTATGCTTGTAAATATAACACATTATAATATCATGGAGTAGTCTGCATAATATCTTAATGTTTTGTTCGATAGATCACAATTTAAGCACATGACTGATTAAATGATTGAATGAATTGCACCAAGCCCAATGATTCGATTAATCGAATGAACCACAAGATTCGCACTAGCTCCTGTAGCCTCATGTTCATGGTGCTACAGCGACTATTGAATATCAAGGAATAGACCTGGTGGCGTGGTAACGGTAGGGAAGACGTGCCCGCAGATCACAATTCAAGCACATGATAGTCAAAAACTACTATTGTCATCTAGTACCAACCGAAATTTAAGTATCCACCAGAAAGCCGCTCACCCATCCACATCCCAACCTCACTATCGCTTACCTTACCCTACCAACACAAACATATACGACCCCAGTCCAAAGAAATAAACATTTTTATAACTTAATTTGCTGTCCACCCGCTTCTGTCGCTTTAATATTAATAAATTCTCATTGGCTGGATTCGCTTGCAATTTGCCCGTGCCGTCCAAAAGTAAAACTTATGACGCACCCTTAGTCCTAAATAAGTAGGGGTGGACGAAAAAAAGAGGAAAATTCAGTAATATTTCCGTGGACAACACTGGTGGTGAGATATCGGGACCGTTGGTAACAGTCACAGGACAATATTATATGTAGAATCAAACATAGAAAGGTCAAAGTCTTGTTTCAGAGTGACTAGATGGGTTTTATCTAGTTATTAGCCGAAAATTTTCCAGGAGATAACCTACAGAAAGTCGAGGCAGTAACATCTTATTAGGAGCAAGTAGTCTATGTATATTATGCTTATTATTTATGAAAAGCCTGTGATGTCTCACGGCAGGTAAAGGCCTCCTTACTCTCTTTCCACTCTTCTTTGTTCAAAGCTGCTAAAGACCAGTTTTTGTTGAAGGAGTCGCCAGTTCTTTCCGCCATCTTCATTTATGTATATGTAAATAGTTATTTGGCAAAACCCTTTACCTGAATCCACTTTTAACAACGTGCAAATATATTTAAAGTTTCTTTTCATTATGAATCACATATTATGGTTCATGTTGATTGTTTAACTATTGTGTTTACTTTGTGGACAGTGAACCTGTACACTTGTATCATTGTAGAAGTAACATAAATCATTCCAGAAATAGAAAGAGGAAATAATTAACGTGTCATTCCCATCCTTTAGCAGATAAAATAACATCAAGAAACCACTCGATCCTTCAAAATCAGCCAAGAAAACTACGTCTAGGTAGGTCGTATCATGCAAGCATTTATCTTATGAATTTATCTAGGTTCATTCCGCAGCGGTGCATTCGCAAAGGCAACCCGAGCCCTCGGTAATACTACACCGCTAGACGCATGGATATACTCTGCGTTTTATGTGGCCCTGGTACATTATTATAATTGCTGTTATGTGCATATTGAAATTTTCTATCATAAGCATCGCCTTTGGTATTGCTTTTATGCTTTTTATTTGGCTTGAATTGTGATTTAGAGACTGTTATTTCTGGCAAAATTGATACAGCTTTCATTTCTACAATGTTTGCAGCTTTTGCTTATTTGGTTAGTTTCGGATAGGATTTGGATGCATCTATATCATTTCTGTTCCTTAAAAGTCTTTTACAATCAGGAATCGGTCTATGTAAAAGCAGAATCTAATCATGTCATGAATGACAAGTGGTCAGTGGACTTGACTGTAACCAGTTCGTTCGAGATAAGGCATGGCAATAATATGTAAGTCTGTCAGAACTAGAATGAGTAAGAAGATTACAGTACACTGCGTACTAGATTATAGTTTATTCAGTTCCTTGTTTAATTTAATTTAAATTATCTCCATGTCTGGGTATTTCAAAGTTCGTTTCTGGGTTAACAATCAAGTGTCGTGTTTGAATAGTTCGCAATTGCATCTCGCGGCTCTCGGCTTCACTGCGCGTCGTGCAGAGAAACTGTTCATGTAAATTGTTCATATAACTGTTGTTTGTGGTTGTATTAAAATAATTGAAGTGTTCCCTGATCTTTGAGTTATTTTATTATTTTACTGACGAGTTTTATTATTTCATAACCGAAGTTTTGTCACAGTCAGAAGTTGTTAACATTAATGAAAAATAAAATATATTCCTAACAATCAAAATAACAATGTCATTACCTGATAGGAAACGTAATAAATTACCAGGAGATCATAAGTACAAGCAACTGAGCGCACCCAAAAACAATATGGAGTCTTGTCGCGCGACGGGCGCCCTGTACCGGGATTATTACAGACTTATAATTATTTTTAGCCCCCCCGAAAGGGCTTAAGGCAGCTGCGTAGGATTTGTACTAAGACTGGCGTTATTCAATATTATTTTCTTTCGGGAATTTTGTGGGGAAGCGTTCCAGGTGAGGCATTATGTGAGATTTGCAGCGTCTGCGAGGATTTGACGATTAGCGGATGATGTAAGCCGAAAGTTTGCGTTAACATTACTGATTTTGATTTAACCTCAATGGATAAGCTTTATTTATGTGGGATTCTACAATTTTCATGTCCTATGAGGAAATAAAAGCTTATCGCCGGAACAGCCATTATTTCAATCTCCCGCTACAAACTAAACGCTATCCGAACAAAATCTATGAAATTCAAACGCGACCGTTATTACACGTACCGCGGGCAATTTTAAAATTCAAAACGCTCCCAGTCACGGACATTCGGATTGTTACCAATATCGCATGCACTGCACTGAATTTAAATTCACATACAATACTCACGACTCCGCGTTAGCCACCAGATCATTTCACTTCCCTTTTTAGTCGTGGAGCGCTCGCTACCGAATTAATTCAAACGCTTCATTCGATTCCATCCAGCCAGTGTAACTGTGTAATCGCATATCAATCGTTCCATATTCGAACACTCGACCTTTGTGGTCAAGGATTCGAACGTGGGACAACCATTCATTTGTTTCCCGCCGGCGGCCGACCAATCAGCGGCGCGCGCTGCGCAGGTGGCGCGCTGTCACCACGCGGCGTTCCATTTCCCGCAGCGCGTAATCGAATGAATATTACAAACGTCAAACTGACAGCTATGCAGTTTCATGCCCGATATATGGGTCGAATGCTCTTTTTACGCCGATTTCAAGTATTGTCTATGTGCGACCGCGTTTCATCGCACCCGTGACACGCGAATGGAAATTCGCGAGGTTTAAAATGTTATCGCGCGAGTCGCGTTAGTGTTGACGCGTCCCGACCTACACCGGAACTGTTTTACAGGGAGCCCATAATGAAAGCACTTAGCGCTAAGCGAAGCAATTATAAGTAATTTGGAGAGCGGTAATGGGCGCGGACAAGCGCTGCGCAAAAACGCGCCAAACGTAACGCGCTAAAAGCTCCCTAATTCGATTGTCGACGTATACTTTTTAAAGTTGGAGCTGGTGAACGAAATGGCACGAAATATTCAATATTCAAAAAGGATTTTCTTTTTAGGAAATAGCGAGACGCAGATATTTTAGGGAGCAGGCTAATTGTGAAGGCTCACCGAAGATTGTAATTAAAACTCGCTCTTGTAACTCAGCGGGAGCGTACGGAAAATTCGCGGAATTCGTAGTCATAAAGAAAGTGGGATTTGAGTCGGCTCGCTTCGAATGAAACAGAAATACCGGGGCTCAGGCGACTTTGCGAGCGTCACCTGAACAGCGCTGAGCGTACCGAGCGCCTTCTTCGGCCCTGGTGATTTATGGCCGCGGATCCGGACCGGTAATGAAATTGCACCCTCTCTCCTCCCTTGCCCCCTCCTCCCCGCGCCGGTATCCATTCTAGAAATTACTACGCAACACTGAGTCGTGCACTTACGATTGTCTCGCCTCCCTGATATCCTGGTAGTCTTATGCTAATGTTTACTTTTTGTTCAAATTTCATCAATCAATTTAAGTCGGGGGTTGCATGCAGATCGATCCGTGACGTAAGTGCCTAATTTGAAATGTCAAAGAAAGAACAAAAAGTTTGACTTGATTTGGTTTTGCGCGTCTTTCTATGTGGCAGCACAAAGAGATTTCCGAGTCTACGAATTCTTCGGTAAATAAAAATGATACAAGTGGATCAATTTCATGTCTACCATCAGATGCAGTTTCATCGTCCAAAAATATCAATCTCCAACTGTCCCAAAAAATAACAAAACCCTATTTCCTACAGCCAAACTGAAGTACCATGCACAAAAAAGGGAAAAACGAAAAAAAAAAAACATAATTCCGGGCGCGGGAAATTGCGATTTACGCGGGAAAATGCCATAAAACACATACATAGAGGCATTGTTGGGTAACTTTTAAAAACGGATCACAATGGCTGCATTGAGCGTGACGCAGCCACCGCGGTGGACCGCCGACGCTTTTCAATTAAAAATTCCCGCCACCAATAAAATTTTCATTGAGGTACAAAGATTTCGTTAGTTACAGTTTGCTGGGAACTGTGGTTAACTTAGTTCACAGTTGGTTTACCTTTTGGTTGTTCGCCAAGCAATAATTCTAGGACGTTTGCATTAGTTCCTTCTTCATCTTCTCCTTCATCTTTAGTGTTATTATATGAGCTGATAGAACCGAAGCCTTATTTTATTCTTTATTAAATTGATTTTCATTTTATACTTAAGTCAAATATTTTGTGTTAGTAAACCTGCATGGCTAGCGATGAAGAAGGAAGTGAGATCGAATAAGAAAACATCTATGTCTCTATGTATCTTCTTGTTAACCCCACATCAACCCCAGATCGCAAGAATTAGAAGTCATGTGGACCTTTGCCCAACAATGGGATCATACAGACGAATAAAAAACGCAATAAAGTATGTTTTTTTCTTTTTAATTAACTATTGTGAATGTGAGGACTTATATGTGCGTCATTTCTTTCTTTTTTCTGTTTTCCTTCTTAGTTAGTTTTAATCATGATCTGGCAGTTTGAGTAATCTACGCGGTCTACCCAAATGTCCAATATTTGGTATTGTTCGTCGAATCGTTGAGCTCCTCAAGTTCTGAGTTGAGCTGCACGATTATTGACAAATGCGTGCACTGACTGGATAGGTCCGCTCAATCTGTGTGGTTCTTTCCTCAAAAGACCATTTCAGACACCAATCTGCATGGTCTTCACATTATCTGACCAAGATTTTGTCTGGACTTTAAAAGAGACTGACCTCTGAGTTTGTTTCGGCTTTTCTTCTCAGAATAGTCAGATAGGAAACGCCGACCTCATCTAGTTTAAAAAAAAATAAGATTGACGTGTAAAAGTGTTTGTTTACACCTAAATAAATAATTTATCATTTAATAGTAACACAGAACTCTTCTGCTCCGTCGTGTCAATTAACCAAAAGTAATGGCCCTACAGACCTACAGTATAAGTTATCTAAGTACTGACCGTTAAGTGTTGAAACAGCCACGCCCTGAGGATGTTGGTAGCCACCTTCGGGAAGATGCCCCGCTTCTTCTGGTTCTTTTTGCCGTTGGTGTCGTCATCTTCTTCGCCCGTACCTTCGCCGGAGCCGATACTCGCGTTGCTGGCGTCACCTGGTGATAAGGAACAAGATTAAATACTTGAAGTGGTTAATATATCGATTTTAAAAATTAGATGATCCTTAAAGGTGTGTTCCACTGATACGATTCCTATTTTATACTACCTAAGCTTTATCGTTTCTTCATTTTTTTAGTTTAAAAGACTCTCATTCTTCAGAAGCGTTTAGATAAAAGAAAACAGTGTAGCGTCTTGTAAGAAAACAGTTCGTTATTAATTTGATATAGGAATCGGCCAAAAAAATGCAGTGTCGTTTTTTGTTTACTTAGACGATCTGCTGTGTGTTTTTGTAAAACAATTTGGAATTTTATCTAGTCCTTTACAATTTATTGTTTGACTAATACCAGAGATTATTATACATTGCAAAATTAAGCCAGATACCTTCTGCACCAACTGCGACAGCGAATTTGATGGCATTTTCGATTGGATTACGCAACCAGGCTGCGGCGGTCAAATTGGCTAATGCATCTGGCAGCAGTAGCGAAGCTGGTTAATGCGTTATCTACCTGTGCAGTACCGTGCTAGGTTAAAAGGTCAAGCTGAATTAATGGCAATTTGCCATTTCCTTTAGTTGAATTAATACATTCATCGATTCTTAAAAGTAACTTGCTGACTTTTGTATCTGTTTGACTGTCACTGACGATGACGTCAAGGTATATATATATTTTCTATTGTATGTAGATTCTTATTTCTATGAAATAGTGCACAACAAATAACCAAGATGAACAAGAAGTCTTGGAAAAATAACACCCCATCAAAAAAAAAAAAAAATTGGCTTCTTTTATAAATTGTCTAGCAATGAACATTTTTCATGCAAATGCCTTAAACACGTATAAACGAGACAAATTTCACATAATTATAACAACGTGTTAATCGGGTACCAGGCAGTCAGCGAACGCAGGAGATGTCCCGTTTGTACACGAGAGCGTCTTATCAAACTGCGCCTGGCATATTAATTAGAAACGCCAAGATGTATTTATTTAATCACCTGGCATACCGCCGATTCCTATCTGCCGGGTACCTACGGTTAATTAATTCTTACTGTGTTTCTTATATGCAGTTTACGTCATGATCATTGATGATGATAGCGGATGTTCTAGATGTGAATACTTAAACAAGATGTCTTCATATTAGTCATATTCTTTATTAACTTTGAAGATGATTCGTTTCAGTAGCTCCTTAACTATCGAGAGGTGGATATCTTTATGAAAAAACCGGTCAAGTGCGAGTCGGACTCGCGCACCGAGGATTCCGTACAAATTTGTAGGTTTGTAGCTACAAATTTACGATTTTCGGATTTTTTCCTTTACTTGTGCGGGACTTGTGGCTAAGTAATAACAGCTGCACGGGTCGATCGATCAGGTTAAGCTACGCTTGCTGCGGTTGGTCGTGGATGGGTGACTATCCTGGATGTGTACCTCTCCGTGCCTCGGAAAGCATGTTAAGCCGTTGGTCCCGACTGTCATTCGTGGATCTTTGACAGTCGTTACGGGTCGTCAGAAGCCCGAAAATCTGACAACCAGTCTTCTTCTCTAAGGGCTATCGTATTACCCAGTAACTGGGTTGTGGAGATCAGATAAGTAGTCGCTCCATGTAAAGTACTGGTAGTCAGCTGCATCCGGTTAGACTGGAAGCAGACCCCAACATAATTGGGAAAAGGCTGGGCAGATGATGACTTGTGCGACGTGATATTGCTTCTTGACTTTAATGATTCTAGGTCAACGGGAAGTATTTTATAGGTATTGATTCCCTTGCGAGTGTCAAAATATGCGGCATAAACGGAACATAAACGCCCGTCATCTTTTGATTGCGTTGACTAAGAAGTTTAATTTTTTTATTGCTTCAAGGGATTGCAGTCCTGAGTATTTGATATTAATTTTCCTGAGAAAAAGGATCTTGACAGACGGACAAGGATTCCGTTTTTCCTTTTTTAGGTACGGAACCCTAAAAACGCATACTACTTACGCGTACTACGTTTACTTTTGCTTTTTGTAAATTTTTCCAACTTATGCCATTGAATATTGGCTTGGCTAACAGCAAGTTCCTGTGGAAATCCATCAGACATTTAATACTGATTAACGCCTGCTTTTTCAACCGAAAGAGAACTGGCGTCTGATGTTTTTTTCCTTTGCATAATACATGCGGATAATTTTGGATTCTGTACTACAGGTACCAGGAGAGCAGAACCAGGCAACAGGATAAACAAATTAGCGTGCACTGAGCCGTATCAAATATTCATTGTAGCAGGTACAAATCGAATCAGTAGGTAGCGGGGTACTGTGAGCGTCTTATTTCCCTACTCCTTGTTGCCTTGTACACCGTTAATAATAAAAACGTGAATTCACTGTTTGTGCCAATTTTTATTCCCTACTTTCAACCTTTTCTTCAATGTAACCTTTTTAAACAATATTATAGACCCACATCTCTACGTCATTGGTTGAAAATAGTGCTGTGCGCGTATCGTTGTTGCTTTTATCGATAAAAATGAATGTCGTCGAAACGCAACGCGACGGGCAACTGTATCGAGTGTGCGTATCTCATTCGACCGGTGGCATGCACATTGTGATGGTAATAGGGGCAAAGTAATAAAATTACTCTTAGGCCATTACCCGTCGCCCCTCGATGTTGCGTGGCCACCCCAGCGCGATATAGGGTGTAGAAGACACAATAAAACGCTTCCAGTTTGACAAAAACAACGGGATTATTGTCTGTGTAATTGTTTTATACATGTACCGAGATTTATTTTGTTAAAATTACGTTTTAAAAGTTTTGTTGTACCTGGTTTTTTATTGGGGAAACTTTTTAGCGTGGAGTTTTTTTTTTTTTATTTTACTGATTCATGTGTATATGCTGTCGAAATTAATATGTCTGGTGGAATAAAAAGGTGATTTTCTGTACAATGATTAAAACAAAAACATAATTCTAATTACGCATCCTGTATAAGTCTGAGCGTGCCAAATCAGAGTGCAGTTGCATGATGCAGTGTTGTAATCCCCTAATTCATCTTAGCGACGCACACATACGCACCTACCCCTAATGTTTCTAATACAGCCCCAAATGGACGAACGCAAACATAAACAGATATGCGTGCGAAAAGTCAAGAGTGCAGCTTTTATCGAGTTAATTTTATCGAATTAAATTTGCTTTTAAATGTTAGTTGTTTCCCATCACTGTTTATCTTTTTTATAAATAATATTATTATGTTATTATTTTTAGTATAAGAATACATTTTTGGTACTTATGAATAAATATCTATGTAATAAGCGAATTGGCTTTCGTCTATGTAAATCGTTATCTATGTAAATCGCGCAAAATAACTTTATTTTTCCTCATAATTACATTGCACCAACGTTAAAATCCATAAGTCCAATCGTCCATCGAGACGAATTCGATCAATATAAACGGATTGCCCCTTCGCTTGATGTTTCCCTAGTAGTATTCGAAATAGAAACATAAAATAACAAAGTCGTATATTTTAACTAATTTTGAAAGAAATCGTAAAATAAACGATGTGTTTATAAGATTCCTTATTATCCGTTTTATAGTCCACACTTCATATTGGGTATGGATAGATTTTTATGGAGTTTTAGTTCCATAGCTGAAGTTATCGTGGTCACTCTAATTTTTATGTGATGGTGGACTCTTAACCGCATTCAAAGGTAATTTTAGTACTTCATAAAACTTCTTTATGTATCTATACGGTTATATCGATAGTTTGATACGGTTTTTATAATTTTTTTTGAAGAATCTGTTTTATTGTTATTCCTTACTTAATTTGTTCAGCAAGAGTCATATAATTTTGAAAACTAGCAGTGATTTTACTATGATTAGAACTGATATCTATTTTTTCACTTAGATCCTATTGCTTCTTATTCCATAATTTAATAATCATTTAGACATGACACATAATTCTTGCAAAATGAAGAAAAGTTAAAAAGTATTGTCAAACGATTTTTTACATTATGGTACACCAATATGTATTTTCTTGATTTGTAAAATGTACCGAATAATTTAAACGAATACACCGTTCATAGTTCCATACCATTCGTAGGTAAAAACATTTGATACACCATAACTCGCCACCATATCGGGCATAACAAGTGAACCTGCTCATTAGCTCTAATCCTCGTGGTGTGGTGTTTGCTCCCATGGCGTTTGTAAGCCGATTGGCGCAACCCGACACCGAATCCGCGACCCTACGGCTGGGGCACGCGCCACTGCGGTTTGGGCCCTTTCTGTTATGAAAAAGAGAAGAGAGAAATGGTTTCTAGTATAGATATTGCAGATTTTTTGTGATGGTTCGCATTTCACCGCTGTCTTTACGATGATGTGGTCGAGGACTTTTATTAGAATGACCGAAGTTAATTACGTAAACGTAATGAACTTAAACGAAGCAATAGGATTATGTGAGGAACGTAGTAGGTGACGTTCTGTAGTTTCAGCTCATCCACATAGGAATAAGGCGTGAGTTGTATGTATGTATAAAGTTAATAATCACGCAACACTACAAGATTCTCACAAATTGTTGCAGGGTTGGTTTAGCATCAGTTTCATATATCTAATGGCTGCGTCAGCGAATAGTATTCACGTTGCTGAATTTTGGGCTAAATTAGTTTTATAAACTATATATATTTTTCGTGCTATTTGCCACCAACACACTAAGAAGAAGATAGGATAGTTACTGGGTAATACGATACCCAGTAACTAGGTTGTGGAGGAGAGATAAGCAGTCGCTCCATGTAAAATACTGGTATTCAGCTGCATCTGGTTAGACTGGACTTGAGGTCGCCCAATATATGTAGTTGGGAAAAGACTGGCAAATGATGATGACGCAAAGGAGAAGATGCATCAGTCTTTTAATGTTTGTAGTCTTTTACAGATTGATGGCAAAACTTGTGAAAGACCAATTTGCATCAAGAATTCCGGATTTATAACTAAGTATTTTGGCTCGAGTGTGATTAATGTCTGCAATGCAATTAGATGCTGCTACATTTAAGACACAATCCTTTCTTCTTGTCTGATACAGGCACAATTGATTATGAGAAAAGTTCCTGCCGTGGTAAAAATATTAGCTATTAGCAAGGTGCAACATGCAACTGAAGTGGCAGGGCTCGCCACGTTTGTCGAAGGACCGATGGCCGTTGGAGTAGATGAATCCTGGAGTGGACCGCGTATCGCCAAGAAAAGTGTGGGATGCATCCCAGCTAGATGGACGGACGACTTAAAGAAGGTGGCTGGGACGGACTGGATGCGGAAGGTGTAGGACAGGGTGCTGTGACCCAGCCTGGATGAAAATTATGTCCAGCAATGGACTGCAATAGATTGAGTTGATTTAACAAGGTGGTAACTGAGCTGACTACACAGTGTCCAAGGTGATCCAGACGTACATTTTTTTGCCGTTCGAGGTGGCTTTTTTGATGCACCCTAAGTCACACAATTCCCAGCTGGGAGCTATACAACTAATATTTTTAACGTAGAAAAACTCGTGATAATAATCTTAGGATAAATAGCGCCATGTCTTTCGCCTACGAGTCTTAAATAACGGGTTTTTCGAACTTAAATGACCTAAAAGTGGCGTGGGTTGACAATTTATTTATATTTTGTTGTTTTTTTTTCTTCTTTTTCTGTGGCGCGTTCGGTATAAAACCTCGTTTGAGGAGAAATGTTTATTTGGAGATTATTATATCGGCTAGAAATTTATCCTGGTTGAGTGCTTGAGGATGGTTTTACTTAAAATGGTTGATGAAGATTTCAAATTTTTCGTATTTGTAATTTCAAATAAATAAGGTTAATTTCTTTAACTAAATATATACTCCTATACCAAAATGTACTTTAACCTGAAATCGTGAAAATAATCAGCTATTCCCTACATTTTGACGAGTAATGCAAACATGTAGGGAAAAGCTGATTTTTTTTCACGATTTCAGGTTTGGCACCATAGTAAAAGTTGTTCATAATGATGAGTATAATGACCCCTTAAGAGGATAACGGTGATTAAAATTACATCCTGTATATTTTCTGGTGTACAGAGGCCAGCACATCAAGCTACCCCAATCTGTCAGATTTTCCCAATTGAATATGAACCTTATTCCTTTGTGCTAAAGTTGAAAATCTATCAAAAAAATTTGACAGATTGGGGTAGGTTGACCTGCTGGCGTCTGTACAATAGAGTATATATGTAAATAAATATGTTTCTTTTTGAGACAATCACCATCACTGTCATCTATTGGGAGTTTATTTTAGGTGCATAACCAAAAAGAAGGATTTTCCATTAAAAAAAAACTCCAAATACTCGACTATTACGATTCTGATGTGAGTACATCATTAGACAAGCACAAAGCGACCTCGAATTCTGTCGGTGACACTCCTCGGAGATTTATCGAGTTACCGACATTAGTGCAGGGCGCAAATGAGTGCAGGGACTATCGAGTTGCGCCAATCAAATGGAAGCACGCGCTAGCTAGTGATGGGACGCGTGGGAAATATCGATATTGGCAACATAATTTTTGTATAGTTTTTGAACTCGCAGAAAACAGATGACCGTCGCTTTTGTAGAGCATTTTGGTGTTAAGAAAGATAAGAAAACTTAAATGACCCACAATCTTAAAGTTTTGAGCTTTAGTTGGTAATTAAGAATTTCAGGAACCTGTGCTTAAAAGATTGTATTTAAATATTGTATTTTCAGTTCAGTTGCCTCATAAAAAATCCACTTATCAATTCCGTCCTCAACCTTCACCCCAAAAAAAAACAGAAAACATCCCAACAACTCAAAAAAAAAAATCAAAAATATCGACCGCAAATCATCGACAATCCCAACACTAGAGGGCGACAACCGCGGTGTCGTAATACGTTCAGCGATTTGATGGATTGGCTTCTTTGCAGTCCCTCCTATTTGCAAACACCCTTATCTGAGCCATAAGGGGGAGGGGGGCAACGGGGATACCCGGGGGCTAATTAAAATTGGCACTCCGTTATCTATGCAGTTTCGCCACACCCTATTAGTCCTCCACAAGGTTGATAATCCCGTAAATGGAGTGTATATGTAAGTTGGACGTCATTGCATCAGGATCGGATGGATGTGGGAATGCAATATTTGAAATTGGAATTTATTTTAATAAGATTGATTGGGAGATTTTGCGTGACGTTCCTAATGCGTTGATTGCTGGATTTGTTCTTATGGGAATGTTCATGGGTGACAGTTTGAAGCGTAGCTGTTGAAGTGTAGCTAAATGAGGGAAATTGTTGAAATTACTTAAGTTTTTTCATGCATAGAATTAACATAAGGTAGGACGCTGTCAGACTAGGTGGAGCGACGGTCTTCACAGGCTGGCTTTTTTTTTTTTTTTGTGGATGGGAAATCATCAAATTCATAACCCCTCCCGCTCTAGGTGGAGCAGAAGGGAGTCTCAGACTCTTACTGACTAAAACCCACCCGTGTTCCTTCCTTAGCCCTTTATGTTCCGGGGCAGCGGTAACCCTTTCGGACAATCCCGCTGCCCCGGCAGGCTTCGGCCCTTACGGGCTTCCTTAATGCTGACATCTCTTTGAGGCGCGCGTGGAACACGTACGCGCCGTCCTGCACGGGTCTGGTCCTGATCGGACGGAGAGTTACCCATTACTCTCCGCCCGCAGGCCCGCGCCTACGGTGGCCGGGAGTCGTCACGCGGCTCCCGACGCCCGGAGCGTCTCCCGCGGCGGCTGGGACGTGAGGCCTGGTAGCAGCTGAATGAGAGTTACCGAACATTGTGATAAATGGCGTGTAATTGGAGAGGCTTATGTCCAGCAGTGGGCTGCTGTAAGCTGATGATGATGATGATGTAAAGATTGGCAGTGATGAGAGATAGGAAGTGGTTAAAATCTAGCAAAATTTCTTACAACTAACAAGAACGGTGAAAAGACACCTAAGAAGCTAAAGAAGAATGTGTCTTCTTGATCTAGAACTAAACCTAAACATAAGTTAAATCTTACTTTGGGTGCCAGAGTTCATCGAAAACACTCTTTCTCTTAGTTGTAACGCTGCATAGTGTTTAGATAAGTGTTTTTGAACAACTGAAGGTAATAAAGAATATTAAAAAAAAAAATCTAATGACGTCACTATGAAATAATAATATTATAAGAAATCATGTTAACGCTTGGTTTTATTGTATTGTACTCATGTAATTTTTTTTTTAGAATAGCAATCAAATTGATTATTTTTATGTATTTTTAAATTAATTATGTATTTAGAGCATGTGTACTCGATAATGTAATTGAGTGTGCATTACAGGATAAAGTACAGAATATCTCTCGTCCGTAATCCCGAAAAAATAAAAATAGTACATTTATCTGTCAGAATATTTTTTCATAGTTTTATAAGTTCATAATATTCTGCCGTACAAATATATTTTCAGGGTTTTGGTTAAAACTAACCAACGAACTAACTAACTATCTAACAAATTCTTGTTCAATTTGGCAAATGGTTCAACCAACTGTTCTGAATTGATGAGCAAAATTGGGCTGCGTGTCCCATCCTTCACCTTAAGGAATCATCAACCTCTGCATGTTCCCTCTGTGCGGTGCATATATCGACAAAACTCTTTTATGATAAGAGCTAGCAGGGCATACAACTCGATGTGTCAGAGTGTTGATGATCTTGATTTGTTCTCCACCAGTGTTCCTAAACTAAAAAAAATACTGTGTAAGAACTTCTTTAAAGATCACTAAAACCTGTTCAGTCTTTAATTCCCTCCAAGTAATTACTTATTCTTACTTCGCTTACCTGTCTACTGTTTCTTGTGCTACCTTATTATTGTCAGTGGAAACTTTTAATTGGCCTTCTTTCACTAACTGTCAACTATCTGTATCCTAGCTGTAAGTTTTCTTAAGAAATAAAAATAATAATAAAAAAAAAAAAAACGTTAGATATAACAGGACCCCGGAATAGAAACGTCAAAAAGATTAAATTAAGTCAAGAGATAATAAGAACAGAATTTTCTAATATTTAAATCAACTTTTCATTTAATTCATAAAATCATTAGTCGAGTAGTAGCATTTACCTAAGAGATAATTGAATAATTTAGATTTAAATGACCTAAAGTTAGGTTTTAAAACAATCTGGTAGTTTATTATAAACTTTGGTCGCCATACAAAATATATTATTAGAAAATAGTTTATTATTTCGTCTAGGTAATAAATTATATTAACTCCATAAAAACCACTAACTCAAAAACCACACCTCGAAAAATAAATTGACGACATCCCTAAAACAGCTTTAAGCTCAACCCTCAAATGCGCGCGGCGTTTGAAAACGCAACGCACGCTTAATTACTGCGAAACGAAACGCGAAGCGAAACGCAGCGCGTCAGCTCAGCTCTTGATGACTACGCTGTCTTATTGTGCTGTTTAATCAGGTTCGTTATTCTACAGCGCCTGCGTGATGTATTGGTCTGATGGCTTTTAGGAAATGTGATGACGACATTTTTGTTACGAAAATGATTGTTTTTAGCTTAGAATTATTTAAATTATAAGTATTTTTGTTTGTATTTTTTTTTGTATAAATAATTATGTATCATTTTAGTATATCCATAACTGTGCTCAACCTGTGTCTATGGATCTTTATTACTTTGTATATTATTCTTCGTGACCTAATAAAATAAAGGGGTTTGTCTACGTGTTTAAGAGTTTTTAAAAACTGAAGTTATGGAGTGTAAAATAATGATTTTAGGACAAAAACAAAAGAAATCGAGCAGACGCCAAATTTTATGAAGCGTTAAAAAATTTAACGATACGATGACAGTCTCGATTCCTTTGCATGAGCAGTCATTAATGCGTATTTTATATTTAAGCATGTTAAAAAAGTGTCGAAAACTCCAATAATAAAATTTATACTTTCTCTCTGAACTGAAAGTTGTAAAGCGCTGAAGTGCGAACGATTATCAAAAAATATTTAACGGATTATAAAAAAAAAGAGTATTACGATACACCATTACGTATTATTTTAATGGAATCCCGTATATAAACATCGCATTTACAAGAATACCAATAAACGTAAAAGGCTTTAAAATGTCAAGATATTACGCATAAAAGCGCTCATATACGATATCGGGCGGAAAAAAAATGTTTTTACGATTCAAAGTTTAACCCTTACCACAGTGGCACGGCTCACGTCTCCGCGATTACGCAGCATTGAAAATTAGTTTAATATCTCAAATTGACGATTCCGCCCGGAACGGCCAATTAAGAGGGAATAACACTTGGAATTATCCTCCTGATAGCCAAGTTATGGGGTGCCTTTATGGACCATTAAGTGTGCCGTAACTCGGGAGACGATTCACGAATATTTTGTACACACTAAACGTTTGAATTTACAACGATTCGCGTCTAGCGTTTACACTTTATGATATTACCGCTTGTCTAGTTGTAAAACTCAGCGGCGTTTTGTGGGTTACAAGTTGTTCAAGTTAACGACTCGGTTCATATTAATATTACGGTTATTATATTATGACGTTTAACCGAATGAGTTTTACTATCGCATCAAACATAGATTAGCTTAATTAAACATTCTGATAACTTTATAAAAGTTATAATACTTATAATAAACAAATTGATGTGGGCAGTTGATGGGTTTAAGTTAATAATCTTCGTGGTGTTACCCCAAGTTATAACCGCGCGTATTAAAGGATTAATATAGTAAACAGCAGACGTGTCGGTCGGGTGCAGAGGCCCTACAGTCGCGGGCGCCCCAAAACGCGTAACGGCCGTTCATTCGCGCATTGATTTCAATTTGAATTTTAATTGCGGAATATTATACAAAATTACATTGCTTAAACTTAATATTCACCCCAGGGCGGCAATTTTTGCATATTTTTAACCCTGTGTAGAGTCGTTTTGGTGCGGGTGGGTGCTGATAAAAATCGCATATATTAACTAAGAGAGGGCCGGATTTTGAGCGCAGATAGTCGGGCGGTTTTCATTAAAGCCGATACGAGCGAGATAGGTGTCGTATTTTATTGCTTATCCTCGACTCGGACCGTTCTGTAACGTCTTAAAATTCTACTTAAAAGATTGTGCTTTTGAGATTTTCAAGACTTGTTTATGTTACTTCCGACGGTTCTCTCGATTTGGTCATGTATTTTTGCAGAAGATTATCTTTATCTGGGTGTCTATCGAATTTATTCGTTTGAACTCTTGAAAAGTTAGAAACAATCAGAAAAACAATTCTTATTCTCCATAGATTTACGTCGAACATAGAACAATAACAAACTTCTAGGAAACCAATCTAGAAACTGCAGAAAAGCTATCAATTAAAGTCACAATCACCATAACAAAGCTATAAACTTCAATTTTCCAGTCGCATGAGTTTTAATCAAGTGAGCGACAAGTCGCAACGTTTGACGACAAAATATGCATTGGGTTTTTAAGTCAGATCAGTGCATGCCTAAACAGGGTTAAACGCACAAGGGGTTGGTCGCGTTTGACGTGGCATAATGCGATTTTGATTTGCGACTTTATTAATATGGTAATAAATTGAGTTTATGTTTTATGAAACAGATGTGCTTCTTGGGAAGTTTGTGAATGATTTGATTTGAATATAACGAAGTGTGATGTCATTATTAATGAAGGGAGGGATTATGTGAGACGTCATCATCAGCCTAGCCTTTTCGCAACTATGTTGGGGTCGGCTTCCAGTCTAACTGGACGCAGCTGAATACCAGTATTTTATATGGAGCGACTACCTATCAGACCTCCACAACCCAGTTACTGGATAATACGATACCCCTTGGTAAGATTTTATGAGGCACCTTTGGTATTTTTTTCATCTTACACAGTTGTCTGTATTCCGAGGGTTAGGTAGAGGTAGCATCTACAGTACACGCACATTTCGCCAGATATGCGGGTGTACTATGTAATAGGGGGCGAGTCTACTGCTATAAATTGGGCACAAAAACTGACTCCGGTCTGCTACGTACTGAGAAATTCCAGGTGGAAAATCCGAACCCAGGCGACCCGGGCGTCGGGAGCCGCGTGACGACTCCCGGCCACCGTAGGCGCGGGCCTGCGGGCGGAGAGTAATGGGTAACTCACCGTCCGATCAGGACCAGGCCCGTGCTGGACGGCGCGTACGTGTTCCACGCGCGCCTCAAAGAGATGTCAGCATTAAGGAAGGGGCCCGTAAGGGCCGTAGCCTGCCGGGGGAGCGGGATTGTCCGAAAGGGTTACCGTTACCCCGGAACATAAAAGGCTAAGGAAGGAACACGGGTGGGTTTTAGTCAGTAAGAGTCTGACACTCCCTTCTGCTCCACCCTGAGCGGGAGGGGTCATTTGATCATTTCCCATCCCCAATAAAAAAAGGACCTAATGCTCGTGTATCCACTAGACCAGGGATTCCCAAAGTGGTCGATAACTTTGGGGGTCGATGATTTTGGGGGTCGCCGGGGTTGATCTTAAAAGTAGGTAATTTGGCCATGGGAGTCGACGGGGTTGATCTTAAAAGTAGGTAATTTGGCCATGGGGGTCTGAGGTAACAGTTCATTTTGGAAAAGGGGTCACTTGTCCAAAATAGTTTGGGGATCCCTGCACTAGACCAACAAGGCAGAATAAGGCAGAGTAGTAACTTATTTGTAATAAATTCATCATGAATGAATAAATACAAAATATGGCTTTTGTTGATGAAAGAAGAGTGTAACTGACTTACAGTCATGACAAATAAAACATATTTAATCTAAATCATCAGATTCCAAGCTGCAACATGGAATGCCATTCCTTATTCCGCGTATTCACATTAATACGCAAAACATTTAAGAGCCACCCGACGTGACAGACAGACATTTGCAAATTGCAAAACAAGAAAAAAGACACGTTATTTCCAAAAAGATGTTTATCTAAAAACTTACGAATACTTCAAGGGAAGGCTAATTGCAGACTCATCCCGCAATTGATATTTTTTTAACAAAAAGTCATGCTAATAAACGTGAGCACATATCTTCAGTTTGAATCAGCAATGGAACGCCGCACCGTCAGGATTCCGAGCCTCGCTATCACAGAACTGAGGAGTGAGAATCCCAGAAATGTATATCGAGTCATCAGAAAGTTGTGTAAAAGGGGATATTTATGGAATGTCGTGTTCTCTACATACTTGTAGACGAGTTTCGAGATGATCTGTATTTGGATGTGTTATTTTTGTTTGTGACTTCATACGTGACGTGACACATGTTGGGTGTAAAGCTTTGTGTTGAAACTACCTACTAATTCTACCTACTGTTCTTTTTTGACAGCTTTTGATCTCATAATAAATAAGCTACTATTTTACACACTAAGAATCTCTATGGTTTGCTACCAACGTACTAAAAATGTAGATAAAGATATTTTTGACAGATTGAGACTGAGATCAGACTGTGAATGTTCTTGAAATTACAATAATTGCCCCCCTGTTCACTACCCATCCCGCAAGTTTAGTTAATTGATCTTTTTTATTTGTTTGTCAATTGTAATATTTGTAACCACGATGCCTTTCATAAAAAATTAAAAAAGAATCTCTAAAACATACAAATATTTTTATAAGAAGAGAAATAGATCATTTTGTAAAGTAATAATGAAATGCACAAGAAACCATAAAATTATCATTGAACCAGTAAAAGCCATCTGCTAATAGGAAAGTCCGATAAAAAAAATAACAAACCATGAACACAACTCGATTATGCTAATCCCACAAATATCGATAACGACTAACATTAAACACATAATTTTATTACATTTAAAACGTCTTTATTTACACAGAACATTAACTAAAGCTATTTCCAATCAAATCAAGACGACATAAATCTGTAGCGTACGGCTGGACTGACAATAAAAACTGACGTGGCAGCGGGGGGTTAAATGCTCTCAGTAGGTATCCGTTGATTGGCGATTCCAGGGCTCGTGGAGTTAAGTTGAATTACCTTTTTATTGTGTTTTTATTGAGCACCTATTCGTTTTATGTGTTTTGGGGTAGAAAGAGGTCTAAGCGAATTTTGATAGAAGATGTATCATTAACTGCTTTTGTACTTTTATGAGGTAATTTTATGCTTTGAGGCGTGTATTTTTTGGATTAGACACGGCTCGGATTTTTGGTATAAAAAAAAAACTGAAAAAAAAATTATAAGCGTCACATTGGACCACGACACGAAAATGTCAGAAAATCAAGACATGAATAGTAGTATTTTTTTGAAGTGCATGATCGAGTACAATGATTAGCAATTTGACTAGTCGACCCTGTTTCTATGACTCGAAATAAGATCAATTTCGAGCATAGAGTTTCCAATCCCACTGATTAATGTTCGCTTTGCTACACAAACAGACAGACAGCAAGTGCTTTACTAACGTAACACACAAATCAAACTAGCGACTCCCTCAGATATTTCACCTAAGACAATCCACTTTCTAGTTCAACATTCCCTGCTGGATATCTTTAGTTTCCTTATCTATTGTAAATATTAATAGACACGTAACATTAACTGAATATACAACATAAAACTTGTTATTTTAAACGCAACAAAAGGCAAAAGTCGCCTACACGACCGGTCCGCGTACTAGGATAGCATATACACATACTCGCAGCATTTATCCAAGGAACGCTGTGTGAGGCCGTTCATACACCGTATTTATGAACACCGGGCGTTCATGATCCCCTGGTAACGTTACACCGCCGTGTTGGTGATTAATAAGAGGTTTTTTTGGTTAACAATGGTTACCGAAGAAAGATCTGTGTTTCTTGGGTTGATACTCGGTTTGTAGAGGATTTAAATGGAGAATAAAATGTTGTGTTAAGAATGGCATGTCCTCTAATTAAAAAGATTGTATCAATGAGAAAGAAATGAGCTCATTAATTTTGCTTAACAGAGTGCTTAAAAGTTTTCTAGGAAACTAACATTTGAAGAAAATAAACTCCAAAAACTTTGTCTCTTTTAAAACAAATTCACCGAAGCTTGACTAACCTTCATACCCTTGGTATCACAACACGTAAATTAATACGTAAAAGAACAAAAAGGAGTATTTATCAAAAAGCTTGCGGTGTCATCGTCCGGTTCTGATCACTCGATACTCGGTGCGCCGGCGCGAGAAACGATACCATCGCATACGCCGCAAAAATAAAATGCCTCCAATCAAAAGTGATCTTTAAAAACGTCAAAAATAACGTTTTGGTTTGTGTCATTAATATGTTTAACGACGACATATTTCTTGCTAAGGATGTAATTAAAGAAATGCTAATAACTTTGCAGAATTACAAGAAGTTGTTGACGTCATAAAATTAGGAAACAATAATGACTAATTTCTTAAAAATGGATCACATTTCAACGAGCATAATTATATTCCAATCTAAGAAAGTTATAGCCAAAACCAAAGAACATCTAGGGCAAAAAGATTCCCACGAATGCCCCACGATGCATCTGCCACCGAATTTCAAATGGATGCAATCACCAAAAAAAGCAATCATTAAAATTCTTTAAACAAAGTGCAAGGCTCTTAGGCTGTCTCAAAAATACTGTTACTCAGCCCCATTCAGACTTGACACGATCTAGAACTAAAGCCAGCCTAGATTTCTGCCTCAGTTCCGTCTAGCCAGTACAGAATGCTAAAGACTAAGCTAATTGTTATTTGAATTTAGACGTGAGGAAAATAACAAGCAATGGCGGCCATCTGAATACTTATGAGGTCGAAAAGATCTCATCCATCTTGCTAATAAGGCACTCGTGATTGTTTTTAAAATTAGTCTTCATTTTATGTGTATGTACGTACGTACAAATTCTAACAAAGTGGGATATTAAGTCCAGCCGGTGATGGTTCACCTGCAGACACGTAGTGACGTACAAAATAGACAGCTTTAACGCGTAAAGTATTGCCAAAAGGGTATCGGCAAGTTCCAGTGTTTGTAATTTTATTGACGGCAGAAACAAATCTTCCGTTTCGGTCTTTGTAATGAAAAGAAAAAACAGGTATGGAAGTATTTTGCCTATAAAACCCATCTGGAAGATGAATTTAAAGTAAACAACTTTAATTTTTGAGGAACATCATTTGAACTCCCTAACATATTATGTAGATGACATGTTGAAATAATTCAAGAAACTGATATATCCACTGAAATTGTTACGATTGAAGTTCACTATGAAACGTACGACGCTGTAAATATAGATTTTACCGGAACATTTCAAGCCCTCGATCAACAGGTATAAAGATACAAAATGATATCGCAAATGTTTGGCCGGTGACATAAGTAGTGACGGGTGCAACTGTCACCACGCATCACGCATCAAATTGTAATCTACTCGCATTGCACCGTCTAATTGAGGGACGCACCGGCACCGTAAACAGTACGCTTTACGACGTGTCGGCTACCCGCGCGACGGCGCGGTACGCACCGAATAAATCAGACGCAACACAAATATTACTGTCAGTCGCCCGCGCGTCATAAACGGCTGCGCCATTCGCGTCCAAAATAAACTCGTCGCATGCAGTTTTCGCAAATAATCCACGGATTAAGTTGCGATTGATGTGCGTTTTTGGTCGCGCGTCTTGTGGACATAAATAAGCGTATATATTTGTCGTGTAATAAGACGTTGAAGTTGGCCAAATAGTAATTGGTCTCGGCTCAAGGGAACATGTTTACTGGGCGAGTTAATTAAGCCGCTCCTATTATTTAGCACTGTGCGTTATACGCGGCCCGACCAATAAGCGTTTGTAGTGCATTTTATGGGGCCATTTTTTATATGATTGCGACCTTAACTATGAAGCTTTGCTGTACACTTTTTAAGGACCATCTCCTTTTGTTTTATGCCATCCCGGTCTTGACATATCAATTATAGTTCCGATATAGTGTTTCTAATAAGAATAAAACTTAAGGTATTTTATTCCTTAGGTTGACATTTCATTATCTTGATAACAGACCATGGTACTTAATCATTCTTTCAATTAACATGGCTATATGAATCTTGTAAAGCAATCAAGGAACCTAGAAAATAATTGTTACTGAGTTCCTCCGTAGGTACAAACACTAGAAACCATTCAGATATAATCATTATATTAACTCCGTAGTAACATTAATTAAATTACTAAGCTTATTACTCGTTTGTGCAAATGTTTAAATTAAAACTCCGCTAAGCAATCTGTAATATTGTTAAAGATCTTTTAATTCGAAAACTTCGACTTTTTAATTTCTTCTATAGCAAGAATAACACGATGTAAACATCTAGGTCTTATTTGCAATATTTTCAGCCTTTGTTTAGTATATATCTAACGTATGAGTATTTGTATCGTTGTTCTTCACCGCTACCGCTTCTAACTATCCGTCTAAAATACTTCTCTCAAGTATTCATCAATAAATATTATTATTGTTATTTCGGTATACATTTCATCCTATCTTTTATGTCGTTAGATAAATTATAATCAAGAACTGAGTTAGCTTTATATCACCCACAACTTATTCTAGGTACCGCAACAAGTCATCGGTAGCAGAAAGCGTTATAAGAATGGTGTTTATTTTTGTTATGAGTTATGATGGGGCTGACATGGTTATGTGTGATAATCAAAAGCCTCTAAATAAATAAAGATTAAAAAAAAAAAAAAAGAATGGTGTTATTGTAAAAAGCTTTGTAATTTTTCTGTTTCCGATAAGAATTGTCCAGTATGTTGACGTGCTAAAAATAAATTAATATGTAGATCAACAACTTTGGCGGAAGTGTTAAAAATATATTAATTTAAAAAAAAGTCATATGGTATCCGCTGCGTCCATCTTAGTCGAACAAGCATTCCTCATTCAAAATCTATTCTAAAAAGAATTCAATTAAGACATAACATCAAAAAATGTGCGCTAATTTAAATTGAGTGACATTCTCGATTCTAAAACTAAATCAGTTTTTTATAGCCATAAATGTCTGACATTCTCGTTACTAAAACTAAACTAGAATTTAAAGTGTTAATCAAGGTCAGGTTATCGAATAAAAATGTTTGAAACCCGTTAATGAACACTTAGATGCTAATTGTTATTGTTCAATCAGCTAGCCCAATAACAATTAAAAGATTTTCTGAGGTGTTATGATATTGGCAATGATGTAAATTAAATTTTTTGCGCCATCAATTAGTTCTAGATTGATCGTAAACAACTATTTAATTGAAGACGAATCAAATTAAGCATAAGCTGAAAATTATTGATGTTAATAATGTTATTGATTCATCTTCATCTGCTTGCCTATTTCCAACTATGTTGGGGTCGGCTTCTAGTCTAACCGCATGCAGCTGAATACCAGTATTTTACAAGAAGCGACTGCCTATCTGACCTCCACAACCCAGTTACTAGGTAATACGATACCTACCCCTTGGTAAGATTGGTTGTCAGACTTTCGGGCTTTTGACGACCCGTAACGACTGCCAAAGATCCACAAATGACAGCCGAGACCAACTGCTTAACGTGCTTACCAAGGCACGAAGGGGTCTTCATATGTAAAGATGGCCGCCCATCCACGGATCAACCGCGGCAATCGTAGCTTAACCAGATAGACTCGTGTGGCTGTATTTACTTAATCACAAGCTCAAGCAAGTTAATAATTAATGATTCATAACCCGTAAAAGACGAGCACGATCATGAATGTCTTAACTAAAACCGACTGAAACCGTCAATAACGGTAAATAAATGCGTCATACGGGTCTTAACCGTTTAGTATCGACAAATAGTCTTACAGATGCACCAACTCTTCCCACTTGACTTTAATTTATTTAATTCCATCGGTTCCGATGTGGCTCGTCGTTTATATGGCGCTGCGCTCACTTGATCGGCCGCGCCTGCCTTTTGTTCTAATTTTATTGAGTGCTAAACGATCCCCGCGCAAATGTCGCGACGCGTCTTTAAAATGTAAATTTATGCGGAACCACCGTGATTTATGTGGCCCCTCTAATGATCTACACACTTCTTTGAAATCGTCTCAAACTGACAATGTTCACACTCGTATCTAGAAGATAATCTTGACGTACTTAAAATGTTATTTATTTAACGTTTGCTAGAAACGATCTTCGCGGAAACTTGTGTTTTTAGGTTAGAAAGTTAATTTTGTAACTGAAAGCGGCTATCTGTTACCATGTTAGGTCTCAAGTTGACACCAGTAATTTCGGTGTAGCAGTTCTCGTGGGAATTATTCCTGTTTATGTACACAGATTTCTAGAAATTGTTACATCATGCGTACGAAATTGGATGGTGATGAAAACACTGCACATAAATAAGTTTTATTTTGAGTTTGATTGCGAAGTGTCTTCATAAAACACTCTAATTCAAAGTTAGTCCCATACATTTTGAAATCCACTGTTTTTTCATTGAAAATGCTGAAAATCAATCAATTCAACTCACCTGAGAATATTTTTCCTGAAAAACTGGAACATGACAATTTACAGCAAAAAATATTGAGCTAGTTTCCTCATAGCATACCAAGGCGGCATAAACGGTAACAATATGTAAACAATAACATAAACAGGGCGAGTCCACCTGCCTCGTACGAAAATACTAGGTGCGCATACATATTGAAGAGATGGCGGGCGCGCGCCGCGTTTGCATACGATGTTCAATTACGAACCCGGAATATGGCATGCATTATAACCGCTATATTGTTATGCTCTCTGGGTGAACCGTCGCCTGATTATTTCCGTGGTCGAGATGAGGCCAAGGAATATTTCTTTGCATTTGAGTCAGTTACTTTCATATTCGTAAAAGGTTATAGTGTATATGTATAGAAGGGAAAAGTGGGGGAATCCTGATATTTCTATCAGCTGACGAAAATTCTCGTATATAATATTATGTAGGAAATAGGAACTATGGTATCATAAACAACAACAACAAACGACAACATATGTTACCCAAATAGGTACGACAGATAGTGAGTGAGGTCAGCAAAGAGGTTTTTAATTAATTGTCAGTCATCATTGCACTTGGTGACTTCACTTTTAATTATTAATCACATGCATTTGTATTCAAGTGGCTGGTAATAATTACTAACTAATTAGGTAAAGAAAAACGTATGTTAACTTTGTAGACGCAGAGAAGTAATAAAATAAATCGCAATTAGATCATTGGGAATTAAATACGAAATTGTGGTGATTTCTAACGTTCTATTTATTATAATAATCCTCTAAATGTACTAGGTAATCATAAATCGTAAACAGATAGCTAGTCGTCTCTGAAATTACTTAATGTTGCCAAGTAATAAGCAATAATTTCCTCGCGAGGTAATAGTTTAGCGACAGCGCCATCTATCGCCGAGTAGCGGTACGCGTCGATAAATCGATGGTAAAATAATTATCCCTACTATTGGCTAACTGCGGTTGGAAATGTACACCACCTAAGGCTATGTAATTTTGAATAGGAATAATATGTTAGGTAGTTATTTGTTTGTATGTGTGTGTTCGTAACAACTTTGTATGTACGAGTATGTAATTTATGTTTTTGAAAATAACGTGGTTGTCAGCCATGTATTTGGAACTTGACAGGTTTTCGAATTATTTCTCGTGTATGCACCAAATGTGTGTGATTTCCAACAAGGGCTAAGCCACCTTCTTTTTTCCTCTGGGTGTCGCATGTCGCACTGACGACAAGGGTTAGCGTCAAAAGGTTGCGAAACAGCGCCCGACTGTCTGCTAAGCATTAAGCTACTACGATCATTATTCTCTACCCTGCACCATAATTGCGGAACAAAGTTTAAATCACAATCCGAAGTTTTAAAACTTACAATCCATTGCTTCATAAGTTTAAAAAATCTTTGATGTTGATCAGATGCCTTTAATTTCAAAATTAAAGGCATTCGTTTCGCAATCACCACGCTGGTAACACACACTCACAGGCATGTTAAAACCATTGGAATAATCCGTCTACCAAAAATGATGATGGCAGTAACCCTTTTTTTTTTTTTTTGTGGATGGGAAATCATCCAATGACCCCTCCCGCTCTGGGTGGAGCAGAAGGGAGTGTCAGACTCTTACTGACTAAAACCCACCCGTGTTCCTTCCTTAGCCCTTTGTGTTCCGGGGTAGCGGTAACCCTTTCAATCCCGCTGCCCCGGCAGGCTTCGGCCCTTTCGGGCCCCTTCCTTTATGCTGACATCTCTTTGAGGCGCGCGTGGAACACGTACGCGCCGTCCGGCACGGGCCTGGTCCTGATCGGACGGAGAGTTACCCATTACTCTCCGCCCGCAGGCCCGCGCCTACGGTGGCCGGGAGTCGTCTCGCGGCTCCCGACGGCCGGGGCGTCTCCCGCGGCGGCTGGGACATGAGGCCCTCTCCCTCAGCCGTCCCGCCACCTCCTTCGCTAGCATGACTGCTTCGCAGAAGGAGGTGACTGCCTCCCACTCCCTCTCGCCCCGGACCATGGCTTGAACCAGGGCCGGGCGTGAGAGGTCGCCGCCGCCGCCGATCGCCTCTGCGAGAACACGGCGGTGCTCCGCCCAATTGGGGCATACCGCCACCGTATGCTCCACCGTGTCCTCCGGGCGACCCTCGCAGTGGTGACACCCGGGCGTTTCCTCCCGCCCGATGGTGTGCAGGAACCTCCCGAAACACCCGTGTCCGGTGAGGACCTGCGTCAGACGGTAGGTGAGGGCGCCGTGGCGCCTCTCTAGCCACTCCTCAAAGAGGGGTCTTACCGCCGCTATCGCGGCGTGCCCTATGGCAGTAACCCTCCATCTTTACTAAAGGCTCCCCCTCAGAACCATTCCTATGAAAACTTCATGGAAATTGTTCTCACAGGATCGTGTCGCACCATCGCGTCGCGATTTTTTGTGGGAGCCTTAACACCGTCGTTCATCAAGGCACGATTTGGACTCTTGAAGCGCCGGAACAAGCTGATAATGAAGTTAAGATAATGAAAGGCATAGAAGATCACATTATCCAAAGACGCTATGGACGATGTCGACATCCCTTTCTCTTAAATGAGAAGGAACTGTTGAAAACATACACAGCAACGTCTGTTGTCAACATACGTCTTCGCCTGTAGTCGCCTAGCCATCAGATAACGTCTCTAAAGAATCAAAAATATTGTCCTGGATACCATGTTTACCTTTTGTATATTTACGAACTGTTGGATACACAGCTATGTGATCAAGGACATCGACACGCAAACTATTATCATGGATTCAGTCATTTCTGAATCCCCTGCGTTGAAAATGTTCGTTAATTATTAAAAAAATATAGTTGTTGCATATATTTTGACCGCGTAGGTTGCACTTTCCTATGAAAACAGCATTTTTTTTTATAATCGACGAAAAATATCTACTTTTGTGGGTCTAGAATCATGTGCTGAATTCAGGGTTTCAGTTTGCGCGTCAATGTTCCTTGCCAGCCTGTATAGGTAGATCAACTTTGATACGACAAACTAACTTTAGTTAAGTCGGGTTAGAACCGTTAGAATAAGTATAGAATTCAAATGGTTAGCTGTGACCGAGTGGTGTCAAAGAACTGGAAGACGAGGTATCGCTCATCCGACGGCCAGATGGGCGGACGACATTGTTGCCATCGCGGGTAGAACTTGGATGAGGCTGGCACAGGAGCGTGGGGATTGGTTCATGGAAAGAGAGGTTTATTCCCAGAGGAAGACGGGCTGTGGATGATGATGAGTATATTAAGTATCCTAATATTTGTTAGGTTTCTGCCAAGGCCACTATTCTAATTTACCTTATTTTGCCAGATTTATCTCCTATCAATAAAACTTCTGGGTAGATCGAATTGAATCCTTTAGCTGAAGTTAACAATTGAAATGCCAAAACAACCAGTTAGTCTCTTAGTGACAAAACGCGTTGTGGTTACGTCCCGACCGCGACATTACGGCTAGTTCTCGTTACCTCTCGTTTTATTGTGCGTTTGTCACTTTTCAACACTTTTTTTTACCCTAACTAGTTGTGGGTCCGTTGCGGTTTCGCAAGATTGATGCTTAGCGAATTTGTTGGGTACAAAAGTGACAAATGGTTGAGTGTTGGTTAGATGTTTTAAAGGTACCACCATATTTGTCATACCTACATATTATTTACATCGAGAAAAAAATTACAATGTTCTGAGATAAACGATCAATTAGTCATTGCTTGATTAAATAGTATTGTAGATATATGTTTAATCAAATGATACTCGTATCCCACGAAACCAGTTCAACTCTATGTTGATAATATCTGTAAAACGACACCTTAACGGATTTTTTAACAAGAAGCCTGCTACAACTAGATCCTTATAAAATACACACATATATTACAGATAGGATCGTGGTAAATCCATAAATACACAGCCTACGTTAGGTATTGATTAAATAGTTTACACAGCGGCCACGTTCAGGTAATCTGCGTGATTATTTCAAATCACCAACACATTACATTAAGCGTAATCTCTAGTAATGGCGGCGCGGTGTTGCCAGCCGCCGGCACTCCCCGCCGAATTGTGGGAAAATAACCCATCCTAAGACACCAACCCGAAACCATGTAAAATTTATCTACAGCATACATTTGAATTTATAAATATACGTGATATTTAAAAATGACAGCGACATGAATCGGATAAACATCGATTTCCCATGAGAAGATTACATTATTCACACATTATACAATTATTTACTTAAAACCCTTTAGTATTTTTATCCGAGTTGCGAGCTCCGTGGACAGAATGGATATTGACAGCGAGGCGGGAAAGCGCGAAGGCGGCCATGACACTTTTTTCTTTTTAATTCGAAGTGTCACAGTGGACGGCACAGCGCGCTTTATGCCAGTGTCAATATTTTATTATTTATTTTTTTAATCCGTATATACTCAAATTACTCAGAGAAGATGAGCATAGTAAGCAATTATAAATTTTTTATTTTTATTAAGTATCTGCTTTCACAAGCGTTGTATTCTTGATTACTCGTTTGGCATGAACCTTAAATTATATTCATATTATTTTTATTTATCCGAGTCTTTATACGGATTACGTCTCGGTTGGAGTTACGCGTTTCGACTTTTACTAAAAAATAATATAATAAACATGACCGTAGCGAAAAAGCAATAAGACGCACGTCAGAAATAACTTGAATTACAATTTTAATCTTGTCAAATCCGAGTTTTTATTGTGATCGGGCGGTCCGCGTACGGTGGACATAATTTTCGTTTTCAAAGTTTATTTAATAAGGAGTTCTCGCTATAAGAAATCATATTAAAGTCGCCCGCGCCCCGGTGAGGGTTGGGGACCTCGTATAAATTCGCGATTTTTATATCCAACTCATTATATTATTTTTGAACGTTCGGCCGCTTATGAATAAAAAGTTGACTTTATTTTGATGCAAAAATATTGTTAACGGACAAAAAGTATCGGTGAGAGTCTGTCGGGCGCGTGTCTCAGCCACCGAGCAGCCCGCTGGCCTTTATCGACGATATACAATCACATAATAAGCAAAATACACCGTAGCAGCGTCCGTTACTCTGAAAAAACTGCAATAAAAACAAACACATTATTTTTGTACGGACTCGGCGGAATTAAAGATCAGTTAACTCGCTAGACAAGATAAAAATGGCTACTGGAGATTTTAAAAAAATCCTCTCAATCATCCGAGAATATGAACAGCATTCCTCGCATAGTGTATCTATTATAAAACGCCTGTTTTCCATCATAAACTTTTTGACGGAACGTTTATTTTAAGTAGATGGGTATTTTTATCAAATTACTATAATTTTGGTCAAACAAAACTACGACCTGTCAGAATTGACGTCGGTAAATCATCGACTTGACCCTTTTTTGTTACCTACTTTAATAATTTCGTTAAGGGCTTTTTAAACGGGCCGCATATTTGGAATAGCTGTTGGTACTTTATGGTCCGGATCATTTGTATAGGAATTTAAATGGGATCGCTTTAAAATTGGATTACAATAAAAATCAAGAAATACCCGGAGAATTATTTGAACTATTCGAACATCTGGATGATGCGTACGGAATTAAAGCTGACGATAAAAACTTTACTAAAATAAACTCTATTGTATTCGGATAACAATGCGACCTAATGAGTGAGCATCAGTCGTCCGAGGCTGAAGGAAAACAAACATAATTAAATCAAGATAGTAGATATAAAGCGGAAACTATTAGGTGCAGTCGGGGCTGGGGAACGAGCTACAAGCTACAAGCACAAGTCGCCGATAGCGCACACCAGATTTATACAATATATCTTATTATTCATATCTCAACAAAGAGGGGCATAAATTACTCGGCCCGAAAATATCTAAATCCTAATCCATTCGCCTCGCTTGTCCCCGACTGAATCCGATTTTAAAATATTTATGAAAAGGCAACAAAAAAGTAGAAAAAAACATGAGTCCAGAGACAGAATTAAAAATAATAAAAAAATATATATAAGCCCCGAGAGCGAACGTCGGAAAAAAGTTAAAATGATTGTAGGGCATCTCGATGTGGCGTTGTTTTTTTTCTGGACGTATCCCCGTTTCATTAGATTCGTTTCAATTCTGTCGGGATTAGTCGGAGAAAGGTCTCTTAAGGATAAAATGCGATGTCCGTTGATTTATAAAGATCCTCTCTTTCGGGCGATGGGACATAATTAATTGTTCTTCGTGATCTATCGCCGAGTTTTTTGTGGAGCAGGTGATCGTAGTGAAAACTGAACGGAATGGTGTGTTGTGTGCGGATGTAGCGGACTAGCGGGTAGCGTGTAGCAGTAGCGTGTGACGCGCAGCGCCGGGAGGCTGCGAGGAGGGCGAGGCAGTCCACGTGCTCGCAGCTCTGCTCGTGACAGCTCCCGAAATTAGTCACGTGGCCGCTAATAGCCCCACGGCCGGGGGTGGCGTGCACTCGCAGTTTTTTTTCCGGCTCTCGTACGGTTGTTTACAACAGTTGGTGGCTATCGATCCGCCCGCCCGGATATAGACGTAAATACGGCGTTATTCATCGAATGAAGGCCCGTTTTGTTTGCACACCGCCCCCGGTTTTGTCGTCTCGGCTGTTTTTCATCGATTTTCCACCGGACCTACGTGGCCGGTAACGTACACCGTCGGTGTGTGTGGCAGCATGGCTCCGCTCGGAGCGAGGGTATTATGTATTATCTCCGAAAAGGTTCTCGATGCGCTTTTACGTGTAATCGGTGGTGGTATCGGCGGGGCCTCATCTCGGTGCGCCCGCAGGCCGGGGCGCGTGTGTGCGAGGCGCGCGCCTGTGTGCGTCCGGCTCTCGGGGCACACTGCTCGATTAGCGCGGCCGGCACCGCCACGCCGCCTGATTGGGCCATCCATCACGGCCGCCGCCCGCGCGCGCGCCCTCCACCCTGCGGCCCTCCGCGGCGCGGAGTGCGCGGCGGGCGCCCGCGACTCTCGACCCTGTGCCGGGCAGCCGTCGGTCCGGTTTACCGCGCCGCGCGCCGCCGGCTCCACCGACGCGTTAATGCCGCGACGCGCGCAACAGAGATCGAGGCGTATTTTTAAGACGGATACTTAGTGCGTTACATTATTATACTTTTGTTTTTTTTTGGTCGCGGGCGTGTAACCCACACGGCCCGTGTTTTCATATGGCGGCCGGGTCGACGCACCGCTCCGGTTATGATACCGAATGCCTTTAGATTTTTGATTGAGGTTTTATTTTATTTGGCGCGACGTTCGGCCCGATTACGTTTCTCGTATTCGTTTACCGCTCGGCCAGTTTTTGTTTCGACGAGTTTCATTGTTCGTAACGAGATCGATTTTAACGATAAGCCATCGCTTTTAATGAAGACGTGGGTGTGCTCGGTTTTACTGAATCGCGCTTTTAAGATCAAGGCTACACCTATCGGTAATCATTGGCACTTCCTCACTCCCCACTTGAGTTTGTCGAACCTGAACTTTCTATAGTTCATGAAACATGATGAGCGTCAGTTAACGGTTGCTTCAGACATGACATAAACATGGCGAGTAAGGGAAATTTCATGACTCGTTTACATAAAGGAAAGTTTATAGGTGTATTAGCATATAATCGCGTCGCGGGGCGCGACCGGGTCGCAGGGTCGCCCACTCAAACTTACAAATTGCATTCTCACGCAACGGACCACCGCGACACACGACAACTCTCAAATGAATTAAGATAAACTTACAAATTCGTACGCAGCGATTAATTGTCGCCGCGACGACACACCGCAATCGTCACTTTACAAACTAAAGGCAATTTTTCAATGCTACACAACAAGATATCAACTAAATGGATAGTCATTATTAATATTGCCCATTTTACGATGCTTTTACGATGCTACGATGTTCCCGCTCGCTTTACTTCCGTAAACTTAGCGTTTATTGAGTTAACATGTTGTGTGCTGGCGACATCGTTTTTACGATTCGATAGACATGAATAGTTTAATAAAAATCATCAAATTTAGGAGTGCCAATAAAATGTGACTGGTAAAGCCTAAATTGATAGTGGCAGGGTTCATGAACGGAAACCGAACCCTTGCTATCATAAAGAAAAACAAGTGGGATGTATTAAATACACAATAACAGTAAATAACGCGGTAGTTGAATAGAATCGATGCCGTCCGTATCGGGTCCCGATCGATACTCATTACAATGTAACGTTTTAACGCTCGTTTAGACGCCACAACGAATCACGGGCTGTTATTTAAATTGCTGAAGAACCAAGAGTAATTTAACTCGAGAAAAACGGGTTTTGAGTGAAATTCGCGCGCTATCTCATCTCTCGTATCTCTTACGATCGCCATGTTGCTCGGAGAATAGATATACTTGACTTAATAGCGCCATTTGCGAACATAATAAAGTACATAACCGCTTGGTCATTGTACTGGACGTAATGAAGCCACGAGTGCAATTTTCGCGCGAGCATGACCTCGGCGAGCGATCGCACCGTCGACAACGGCGGGACGAACTTTAGCGTCGAGCTTTAAAAGGTTCAAGCGAAATGAGCGCCCCGAGACCACTAGTAATACTAAAATGCATTTCTGCGCACTCGGGCGGCGAGCTTTGAGCTCCTCGAAACGTAGATTGAGATTAAACGACGCACGAGGATATAATGCGAGCGAAGAGGCAGCAAAGACGGTTTCAGAGTCTCCGTCTTGAGGCGCTTGGGTCGCTTCGCTCCGGGGAGCTCGCTAACGAACAACGATTCCCGCTCTAATTTGCGGACATGGCGAGCGATCGATCTCATTGGATTTTTGAAAAAGGAACACCGAAGGCACCTTATGAGCCGAGGCACAAATTGAGCAATTTAGTGCTCGCCCGCTCGCGCGCGCCTATCGCGCGGCACCCATCTCGCTCGCCTCCTTTTTTCATTTTCATAATATATCCAACGTGAATCCTAAATGAGAATATTAAAAATTAGTTGGCTCATTTTTAGGAGCGCGGCCGTGCTTGTAATTATGTGCGCTCTGACTTGACAAATGAGTTCGAAGACCGCCGGAGACAAATCAATACTGGACACACAAAAAATGAAGTCCTCTAATAAGAAATTATGTAAGAACCAGAAAGGATCCGATAAGAATTTGTTAATGAACTAACCAAAAAGATATTAAGTGCTCGATAACTTTTGGGATTTTAAAAGCATTAATTTCGAGCTCTGACAGATTCCCTACATTTCGTTTACCTATAAATCAGTATCTCCAATTTCAATACCTACTATCCATCTACAACATAAGAGCATGCTACAGCTACAGCTGATAGTGGAACATAATTATAAAATGATCCAACTAGTTGACAACGGCTAGCCGAGGGGCTCATTACTTGAAATAAAACAAACAACAGTTCACGGTATCGCGGCACATCCATGCGTCATTATCAGCGCATTGTTTTTGTTACTAATTTAGGTAAAAACACCGTTGGAGCGGGGAACCCTGGCGAGGCATTCCAACGCGCCCCGTCGCCATGGCAACCGACGCCGCACGCGCTCCCGCCAACCACCGCCCACCAAACAAACAACTAACAACCTTATTTTTTACTACACAGAGCTCTAATCGCCAACACCGCCAAATGAAGTTATAACGTTCTTTTACGATGCTCCACAATCGTCGATACCCAATCATAACAATGAAATTGCGACCTTAATGTCTCCCAGTAAAGTGCCATTCGGAACGCGCGAACGACTTAAGAATAGCGACATAAGGAATTGTTTTATCTCTTTCGCACGTCGTAAAGACGCGGTCGCGCCGTCTCGCTCGCGTGCCGAATCCTTTCTTGCTAAAGACGGAATCGATACACTTGATATTTCTCTTTCTGGCACACTTTTTGTTCGAATCGTTGCCACTGTTAATCCGTCTTCGACAGCGTTCGTTAGATAAAAATCGTAAAGTGTAACTCACGAATAAATTGACTGCGATTCTTCGTGCGCCGTTTATTCCGTGTTCATTTTCAGAACATTTCCCTTCGACGAAAATTCTTTTGTTTTTAAACTGAATGACGGGCGAACGCGCGAAGTACGGTAATTGATATAGTGTAATGGAAACGGGCAATGACGGTGACGTGTAAAACAAGAGAGAGATAGACGGACGTCATTCCGTACGAGCAAGCGAGATGGTTATCGGAGTACGCGACGGTTATAACGATGCATGTGCATTATATTGTTACGGTAATTGTAACTTTACACCCACATAATAAAGTTTAATTTAGAACATGACAGGAGAAAGGACCCGGTATTAGCTACTTTTCGATAGATGGCGTTGATGTATCCAAGTTGAAATTGGAATTCCAGTTACGGTTGCAAACCAACTATGTTCACTCTCATCTATATCTATATAATTATATAAAAATGAAACCCGTTTTCCGTTGTCACGACATAACATGAAAACGGCTTGACCGATTTGGCTGATTTTTTTTTTTGTAGTTTTCTAATACTCTGTACAAGGTTCTTACGGAAAAAAATATAAAGAAAAAAAAAAAAAAATAATAATTAAATGCAAAGTTGTTCAATAGCGATTTGTAAAAATATGAGTGAAAGTGAACCCTATGGAATAAACACTATTATGAAAATATATATGTTGTTTTTTATTTAATAAAAATTAGTAAAGTCCTCAGGTATGGCGAGACCAGGGAAATAAGGATTCATTTTTATATGGAGGATATTATAGATTCCAGTTCAAATTGAATAGGTACTCATATATAAGATAGGTCAGATAAACAAAATAAAGTAGTGCATCAAAGCTACGCTAAGGCGGTACGAAGTTCGCCGGGTCAGCTAGTCTCTTATAAAGTACTTTAAATACAAAAATAAACTTAGATACTTAACTGTGAATAAGCAATAAAACATATGTATGTAAAAAAATACAATATAATTATCATAAATATTCATGGATCGCAGTTTTCTGCTAAATTCAACTTAGGTAGTGTGCTAAAGGCGGCACAAAAACTTGTACAACTTTTAAATCTAGACATTTGTAACTGAACTGTCAAAATTATAATCCCAATTAGGCGCACAGCGGTGCACCAGCAACTCTTCGCCGGCGGTAAAGTAAAAAATAATTGTTATTTCTTTTTCTTTTTAAATCCTTTGCGATATTTTCTCCGGCGACCTTGCATCGGTGAGATGACACCGAGATCGTACGCACGATAACACATGATCGATGGCCTGTCGCTGGTGCGTGCGCGCCGCAAACATTCGATATTCATCCAGTACTCGATACAATCGAACACGAGTTTCGTTACTTAAAAAACACTATTCTTGAAGCCTTAGAGTCTACATTAGTGTGATATTGACAGATGTAAATGTCATTCGATTTTTCGTCGGCTCATTACGGGGAATCGATTTGAACTGTCATCGGGATGTTTGTTCGTTTTTCAAATTATAGAAACGGTGTTTGGATAAATAGTTTATGATATAAATGTGGTCAAGAATTTTGGGAACATTTTTTATCTGCTTTTGTATCGATTCGATTATTTTGAACGGTATTGCTTAATATTATTTATAGGCATGTTTTTTTTATTAATAGGTAACAAAATATTTCTGCCATGGTATCAAAGTTAGACTAGGTATCTATTAATGAAAGTAATTTTTTTATGTCCATGAGTTGTTTAGCTCATAAAACCGCCGTTAATGTTAAGACCAGTAGGCCAATTCTGCTAATTTAAAACGTTCAAAATCTAGTCGCAGTCTCATCTCGGCGACAAACAAATGTCAAAAACTTGTCAAAATGTAGGAAAATTTGAAGTATTTTTGACAGATTGAGACTGAGATCAGACTGTGAACGTTCTTAAAAATTACGAGAATTGCCCCTCAGAATTATTTCAAGTGCCATGTATGGTTTTTATCTTTACAAAAGGCAAACGTTAGTTCTAAAAACTAGATTATGATCCGATACATAAATGTTTGTACACATCATAAAATGTTGCAATTCAAAAACTTATGTTTTTTTTTAATTAAAGTATTTTTTAGAGCCAAGATAAAGATAAAATCAAAATCAAGATCTTGAATAAAGAATCAACAGCAGTAAAAAAACCGTAGAGCAAAATTTCCGAAGCATTCTCAAAGCATGCACGTAGCAAAAGTTCAGGCGGCCATCAGTCAGGAGTACCCGTGACCTTGCGCCGACTGTTCCGGACACTGGTGATTGACGGCACCACCGCCCGCATGCTATGATCCCCTAGTACTTGTGCTATATCATCGTGTTGTATTCACGTGTGCCGTGTGCCTGGTATTTCAGTATGTCCTATTTTGATTTTAGTTCTTCTTCATCTTGTATGCCTGGTACTTTTGTGATGATCGTGATTACGCTAATTATTAATAATGAGCTTTTATGATGTATTTTGTGCGTCTATTTTCTTGGTTATTTGTTGTGCACTTAGATTTTAATTTATAACTAGGGAAATAATAAAATACCGGTGGAAGGATTCAGATCTGTGCGAAATGAATGATGTTGATATCAAGTTGATTTGATCGGCATTATACCATACATATTTTGGCAAGGAAAAGCTTTAAAAATGTTACAATAATTGATTCTAGCGGAAATAGCGAGAAATATTGAGTTTTGTGACAGTAATTTAAATAATGTTATAGACTATATTTGGTATAACCTGTTTCAATATCCTGAGATATACATTCCAAAATGTGTGTCACCACTATTTTTATAAAGAATTTGTTTTTCCCTCAACTTGAGACCACCATCAACAGATCACCACAGATGCTATCAGTCCCCGGTTCTGTCCATACCTGGGTACTCACCGGGACTGCCCAGGAATACTGAGGAGTAAACCCGCCGCGCCACGTCAGGAGGGGATGACCATTCTCGACGCGAAGGGCACCATTTGCCTGAAAAAAGAAAAAGAAAATCGTTAAAAATGTTGTCCAAAAAGTTTTGATGCTGGTTGGACTGTAGTAGCTTCATGAGTTCAGATTTGATCTTTAGTACTTGAAAGATTCACCGAAGCCAGTGGCTGTAGCAATATCATTCATGTAGGTAATTATCATTTTGTTTTAAAGAATCTTACCAAGTATTTTGACTTGGTTAATATTAGGGTCGTTTATCATTTCTCCTAGCATATACACAGAAGAGTAGTTGAAATCAAAATTTATATATTTTCAAGATTATTTTTCAATTTTGTAATACTTAGTTTTAAAACTACTAGATACCTGAAATGTTATTTTTTACAAGAACATTCAATGAATAAAAATGCCGTCGGAAGGATTAAGCTTTTAGTTTTTTTGATCTTATTAAAGATAATGAAGTAGACGAATTTGAATATGCTTTTAACGTTTTCATTGCTTGAAGCTTTAAAGATATTCTTATAAGTATTTAATATACCTACACGTCTAAAAGAAACCACAACAATCATGAAACCACTCTTATACAGAAGACCAGAAGATAACTTAAACAGAGCTTTACTCAAACATTCGAAAAAGTCTCTAATTGAATTAAAAGTACCTAAAAAATTTAAGATCGTCGAGTACCAATGTAAATTAACTTTGTTTTCCCAATACGAAGGATACGGAGGAAACCAATTTACCGTGAATGGACAGATTAATGAAAAAGAATGCTTTCGAGAAGAAAGGGTGTTTGGAAATAGAGAAAAAGGGGTAAATGGGTCTTACACAGCCTTTTGTTTTTGGGAAAGATACAGGCTTTGTTTACTGAAATATTTACTAGGAGAAAGAAGCCTGACATCGGAATACTTAAGGTAATTGAAGAGAAACGGGAAGATTGAAAAAAAATGTGTCTTGTAGGTCCTGTCTTGTAATATTATGTTTAGAGAAACTCAGATAGGCAGTCGCTCCATGGATAATACTGGTATTTAACTGTATCCAGTTAGACTGGAAGTCGACCCCAACGTAGTTGGGTAAAGGCTAGGCAGATTTTGATGTTTTGTGAGTAATACAGGGTTATTAGTCCCTTCTCTGGTAATTTCAAAGCTTACTGGACAAAGACGTTTAAAGCTAGTGGCTTTCCCAATTATTCCAAATTAGTAGGTGCAGTCTGTCTTTTCTTTCATACATATCTTTCAGCCTTCAGTTCAGTGTTTTCTTCCTTTATAACATCATTTACACAATATCATCTATCGCATTTCTTGTCTGCCTTATAATCATCAAAATAGTCATCCATAGCAATGGTAGTTAGCTCTTTATCACTGTCTTTATTTGTAATATATACTTCTCTAAATTAATTGTCTTTCTGTCAATGAGAAACATTTGACAGTTCATTCTCTTCGTTGTTTTAAAACCTAACTGGTATGTTAGTCTAAACTAATATTATAAAGAGAAACGCTTTGATTTTTTAAGTGTTTGTTACGCTGAACGTATTTGGTTGTAATTTGCCACATGGGTAAACCGTGACCTGGTATAGGACATAAGATACGTTTTATCCTGATATTCTCATGGGATCGAGACTTATGCGGGTAAAACCGTGGGGCGCAGCTAGTTTTTTATATACTACTTTGTTGTCTTCTATTTTTATAAGTGCAATAAAGTCCCTATAAATGTCATTATAATATTTACGTTACCTACTATATTTCCTACGTGATACGTCTTTCGTTTACGCACGATGTGCTCAATATAACTTATAATTATTTTACTATGCACACAATTAAAAACCGTTTGTACAGTACAATTTGATCTAACTTTTCAACGGATTTGTTAAAGCTTTTGTTAATTATATTCCTAAAATGACGCATTTACTTAGAATAAATAAATATTTATAAATGTTAATGTATTTTAACGTGCCATTTGTAAGTTTTTCTTTATTGTAATAACAAGATATCCTGACGTCCGTCGGTAACGCCATTACAATTCGAGCTAATGTCTTTTGCGACACATGCGACATCGTTTTTTCAACCGATTTCGATTCGACGAGGAAAAAAAACCTACATTAAGCTCTTCCCGCCTATCTAATGGATTCCTCCAACTCTCTCAGGACCCCAACGTCATTACGCAAAAAACATACAGAAAGAAAAAAAAAGAAAAAAATACTCGACTCAAAAAAAACACCTCCTGGGAGAACGAAGGTGTTACCGCCCCTAGTCTTTTCTTACCCCAAAAATAAGGGGAGGCAATATCATACACCATTAGCAATTTCGCTACTTTTTTAACGGTGTCACACTGTATATTATTGTGTTCTGTAATGCAGCGAGTCGCGCCTCCGCCGTTAGTTCCACCGTGTAATCAACGAACGTGCAATGCTCTTACTAAAGAAATGGTATCGCCATACGTTGCTCATTTTACTGTTTAATTGAAAAATAATAAGTAATGTCGCACGCCGGTGCAGCGCGGCACAGCGGGGGGCAACCGATATTTAAAAAGAACGCAACCACCATAATTTTCTCCCGCTTTATGTTCCTTTTTCGAAATTCGTAATTCGAACAAAAGCGCGCGCGGCGCAATGGTGCATGCATGATTGATAGCGGCCCGGTGACGTCACACACACACCGACAACGCTACAGTTTTCGAAAAATAAAAAACCTTGACCTCTGGTTCTAAACTGCTCCATCTCCTGCTACCCTGGTACCTTAACAGCCAATTTGCGTTTTTCCAACCCCACGCAAACTGCAAACTGCAAACTTCAACTCAAAAACATAAAGTAGAATTACATCGTTGAAAAAAATCGAAAATTACCCCATCGCAGCTCACGGTACAAGTTAACGCCATAAACAAAATACTAAAAATCTTGTAACCAAAATAAGGCGGGCACTCTAAATAAGAATTAAAGTAAAATTGCTGAGGTGTGAGTCCCCGGGCGAGGGAGCATTAGCGGGGGATTCGCGACGATATTCATAACGCGAAAAATTGTAATAACCTGGAGAAAATCAGCTAGGGCAGAGGGTATAGGTGTGTGGAGGGCGCGACCGGGGGATTTGTTAAGGAAATTGTCTAAATATGCCCGTTGCGATGTTGCTCGTGTGTGACGAGTATGGCTGTAATAAAAAATACAACACCAGTTCTGTACAGACCGGATATTCAACTAAGGAAAGCGTATATTTAACGACAGGAATTAAAATTGTGTTCAACGACGACTTTGCGCGTCGTTTTATAGTGTAAAATTGTTTTAAACGCGTACATAGTAAGAATAAAAGTGACAGTAATTATTTTTATGATAAGTCGGAGTTTATTACTTGGTGGTCGCACTTCAATTTTAATTTCAATTTGTAATAATTACTTCGACTTTTTTTTTTTTTTTTGAGAAGGTAAGTGTACCTATTTATTTATCGCTGTGACATTATTTTTATAACTAGTATCGTTGTCAAAAATAATTTATAAGATCATTACAGAACTAAGTATCTACCCTTCAGATATAAGTAGAATACCGATTCAATAAAAAAGAACAGTTAGGTATATGAGGTGTGAGGAACAAAAATAGTAATGATTCTAAAGATGACGAAGATTCAAAATGCAGTCATATATTTAACTGATATCCTTAAAAAAGTAAGTACCTGTTAGAACTTTGTTGAAGCTCAAAATACTGCTGTGTAGGTACAGACGCCAGCACTTCAAGCTACCCGAAACTGTCAAATTTTACCAATCAACTTTGAAAAAAAAAAAATGAAAAAAAAAAATGAAAAAAATGTTGAAAATCTATTTTATATAAATTTGACAGAACAGTAGCTGGATCTGTACCATATCCTGTGATTGCCGAAAACTAAATTTGCCGTTCTATATTTTTCACTTAAACCCTAATTGCGTAACAAACTATCAATTTCAATCTGAATCATTTTGAAGGAGATTGCTAATCCATTGCTTCATATGTTCGAAAAATGTGTCTGCTCAACAAAGTAAACGACGTAATGAATCAAAATCAAATAATTTATTTCTTTGCGTAAATAGTTGTTTTTATAGTAAAGTTCTCCACACTTTACCGTCACATCATGCAAAGGTTTACTCTTTCAAATAAAAAAAACAAGTGACAGATCATTGGAATTATAATTATATTACGTATATAAAAAAATGTCAGCGTGGTTATTAAAAAAATAAAATAAGACAATAAGAGGATCACAATAATTATGTCAATCAGAATAACAGCCGATCGATTCTGGAAAAATCTCACCGTGAAAAGATAAGTGAAGTGAGCTTAGAGTGAGAAGTCAAGAGTATCAATCCCTAGCATCAGGATGACACTGACAGCTCACTCCACGCTCACTTCACCTAAGTTTTCACGGTGAGATAGTTACAGAATCGCACTGTATGTCAATCAGTTAGTGAATCATCATTATGAAAATTGTCAATCGTCAGTTTTCATAGTTAATCATTCATTTAGCGCCCTTTTAAATTGCATGAATATTGTTGAACTGTCAAATTGTAAGCGATTGCTACTGATAGTGCGTTACATAATCACCCCGCTGATGACACTTTTTAAAACACTGAGTTTTCAAAAGTGTCATCATGTGAAATGTGAGTAATGTGAAACCTGAGTTTTCATGGTAAGATTTTTACAGAATATTCGTTGTCATTATATCTGATGCTGGGGATTGACACTAATGACAGCTCACTTCACAAAAGTACCTATTCATGGTGAGATTTTTAGATTGGCTACACCTCTGTTACATTTTGAACAATATCAATTATTATTTACGTACCAAACATTACCCCGTAGGTACATAAACCTGCATTCGTAACTGATTATTAAAAACCAATTAAAATAAAATATACCAAAGAGTAAATAACAATGGGCTGCTTCAAGTTAAAACACGGTAATTACCATTCATATTTCTTTCTTTTTTCATCGAATTAAAACAATTGGTGCTTCGAAAATGTTTTGATTTCTATCATTCTTGGGTGCTGTGGTTCTCAATTTAATGGGGGGGCGTTCAGATGTAAGATAGCTCACTTGGGCGTAACGGGGGGCTTTGGATATCAAGAAGGTTGGCCAATTAGATGTTTTTTCGAGAATTGTAGTGACACCACGTACAAAAAAGATTCATTTTGTCTTTTTTATTTAAATTAATGTTGATTACTTTTGATTAAGTGATTCAATAACATCCAAAATATCATTCTATGTTGAATTTTTAATGTTATAAAAGGCACGGTTCAAAATTTTCTGTAAGAACGGTACAAAGTTTGAGAACCGCAGCACTCGTGCATTTTAATAACAGTGATTGTACGAATCAAACGTTAAAATCTTCACAAAGGGGCATAATTTATATGGGCTACAATTAATATCGCCCAATAACAACTATTCATTAATGTTTTAACTACACACCTCGCTTCTTGCCGTTTTCGGTCGAATTAAGGGGTTTTTTATAATTGTTATTTTTATTTTCATTGTTAAAATGTTGAGATACTGTGTTATTTTGTTGATGCTAGATTGCTCAAATTGGGTTGATTTAAATATGGCTCGACGGAACGTTTATTTCCTGCGGTTTTGCTTGTGAATTTGAATTAATATACTATCAACCTTTTCTTTGCAATGTAGAACTTTTTAACTGCTAAAAAGATTGATTTAAAATGGTTACAAAATAGTACGTTCTTTGTTCATTATACTTCAAGAAAATCGTAGATATCTGCTTACCCTCTTAGGTTTATACGAATGATGAAAACACATAACAAAAAAAAAGACTGGACCTACACATCTGCCTACCCCAACCGGTCTTCCAGCACTTGCCGGTACCTGTACCAGAGACACAAAGGCGTAGAAGATGTCCCTTCTCACGATAAATCACTCGCTTTTTCTGTTCGCTGCCTCTGCGTGTTTTATACTCGCCTGGTATAGCACCAGCTGTCAGGGGTTTCTTTGAAGCTTTTTCAAGCTTTTATTTGTTACTTTTTTTTTTATTTAAAAGTTTTTCCGAACTGCGAAATTGCGAATTAAACGAAACTTTGATTTGAGTTTTTATTTTGAGGAACATTATTTTTAACTAATAGTCTTTTCTGTTACAACTTATACAATTTTATTTAAAGCGAAATTAAGCTTCCTTTAGAAAGTTAATTTCGCTTTTTAAGCCAGAAAATGTCCACCAACCTCAATGTACCGAAAAACCAAAAACAATACAAATAATTTTTGGTCCTTCATTACGAAGTCTGTCAAAACCTTTTCAATAGCTTATTAACCCCCAACGAGCTTCATCTATAGCTTAACCCGATCCAGTAGTACCTAACAAAGGGCACCACGACCTCGCATAAACCAATTTCCTTAATGGATGCCCGATACTATCCGAGCAACTGCCTTTGAGCTCAACTGATCGCCCCATACATGTAGGAATTGTTCGTTTGTATGTTACATCTGAACTTGGAAATTGGAAGACATTTTATGATGTATGTATAGGCCTTGTGGGATGAAGGCAATATGACGTTGTAGGAATTAGCGTAATTGTAGAGACACAGTTGAAATAAGGCGGTTGACATACCTTCTGAGTATAACTAACATCAGTGAAGGAAAAAATCGTGAAGAAATGTGGACTTATAGTTAATACAAATCTAATCTCTTCATTGTTCTAAGTATAAAGTTGCAAAAGATTTGTAAAAGAGTTGTACAGACGCCAGCACGTCAAGCTACCCGAAACTGTTAAATTTTCCCAATCAACTTTGAACCTTATACTTTAGCGATAAAGTTGAAAATCTATTGAAGAAATTTGACAGTTTGTAGTAGCTTAATGTGCTGACGTCTGTAGGTACATAGTCATTAGATTACTGTTGCTGATAGCCTGCATCTCCCCATGACTTTCAGCTCAATCCAGGGCTAAAGTGGACCACCAGAAGGTAAATTCTCGTAATTTAAAACGTTGAAAATCTAGTCGCATTCTCATCTCGGCAGCAAAAAAATGTCAAAAACTTGTCAAAATGTAGGGAAATTAGAGGTATTTTTGACAGATTGAGACTGAGATTAGACTGTGAACGTTTTTACAATTATGAGAACTGCCCCTCTGGTCGTTTGTTTTGTCCAGCTCGACCCGCCATCTTCCCATCTTCTACGGGGTCTGCCACGACGCCTTCAACCTGTGTCAGGGCTCCACGTGGTGGTTATTTTGGCCCACAGCTTACTGGCCATACGGCAGACGTGGCCAGCCCAGTCCCACTTCAGCTTAGTGGCTTTTTGAACAACGTCGGTAATCTGTGTTTTGGAGCGCAGTGTGGTGTTGCCAATAGATTGGAATATTAATCTAATAAGTTATGTATAACCATAGGCTAGTTTCCACCATCAATAAATTGAAAATCTATTTAGTCCGTCAGTTAGAGTATTGGAAAATAATGGACACGTATATTTGTTTTTGTAAATCAATGATTATTGACAAAGATAAAACTCGGGAGTGGGGGCTCGTGACGTCAGAACTCACTAAAAATTATACCAAGGTGTGACGTATTGAGAATTTTAAAAGCGTCGTATCTTCGTCAATTTTGATTTACGTAACAAAAGAAAAAATACGGGTCAAATATTTTTTGATAATCTAACTGACGGACTAATTAGATTTTCAATTTATTGATGGTGGAAACTAGCCTATTGGTGTAAGTATCAGAATCCTGATGGTACGAATATACATAACAGCACGCCTGTAATTTCTAAGGGTTAGACAGAGGAGCACTTACAGTACATCTACATCTTAGCAGTTATGTTTAAGAGGAAATGCGAATGGTCGTTTCTCCATAGAAACGCTCTCGCCTGTTTTGTGTAATGACCATAAAGCAATGATTTTTTTACAGAATAATAAATATTAAGTACTTGTATTTCCCTATGTTTTGCTTTTTGATGATACATTATTTTTATAAGCACTAGAACCTTCAAATAATGCTCTAAATTGCCGATTTAAACCGCTGTCAACAGAGGCCTAGTGTACAAATTTGACAACTATTAATAAAAAAAGAAAATCATAGGGACACAGTATATATCCTTCTTATTCAGTTTATGAAATATCTTTTAAATTGGTCCAATATTGAAGGAGGAAATAGGTGAGAACCAAACCTCGAATTATGACTTTTTACTTTGAATTTTTCAAAAGTCTCTTCGACCGCATTTCCTCTTAAGTCCCTTGGTAATAGGGAGCAAGCCTATTACCATAAACCGAGCACAAATCCAAACTCGGTGCTGATACTGAGAAATTTCTGATAGAAAAAGCGCAACAGCACTTTGTCCGACCTAGGTATCAAATCCAGCCGATCGATTCTGTAAAAATCTCACCGTGATAACTTAGGTGAAGTGAACGTGAAGTGAGCTATCAATAGGGACGATTCCTAACATGAGGTGGAATGACAGCTCACTTCACGCTCACTTCACCTAAGTTATCACCGTGAGATTTTTACAGAATAGCACTGCAGGACCTCATGACCAGCAGTTAGTGCTCGCGACCACTTGTTACTACATTCAATAAAGATACAAGAAATACCTATAAACTGCACTGAAAGAAATAACAGTAAATAAAAATGATAAAACATTGATCTGAACTGCTTTAAACAGTTCCTTATGAGCCGAACGTTCAAAACAGTAGTTTTTACTGATCCGAAAACAGTTAAAGCTTTAGGCAACATGTGACCGTCATGACAGTAAACTTTAACGTTTTTTTTTTTCAGTAAATGGTATGTTCAATCATTAAACGTTACTGTTTTGTTTTTTATTGTTTTAAAAACATTTCTTCTTACTGTATAAAGTCAGTAAGTCTTAATGAAATCGCTTTAATGTGGTGCAGCAAGAAATTATTTTTTTCAGTGTGTTAAAGTGATCTTAAAGCATTAATAACTCAGTGTTACCAACGTGTATAGTTGTACGAACTACAACCCTTTGTAGGAAAGAAAAAAAAACAAGATAACTCACATTCGCACACACTACAGTCAATAATCCAAAAATAAGAAGAAAAAATACAATTTTTAGCTCAAAAGCATTTCTAATTGCACCCGCCCAGGTTAGGGCGGGCCGCCCAACCGCCCAGCACTTATCTCCAAGACAATAAAGCTCATTATCGCTTGAGAACAACTGTCTTTACTGTCTTACTAAACTTGATACGTCAATACGTAGACTTTGCAACGTCGTAAGAAGGCTTTGAATGATCATTTCAAAATGTGCTCTATTCCTTGAATGAGAGGGTTGTAAATCACTTGTGTGGGTTAAGGGTCGTTGGCTTGCGGGGGGATGGTCCGTAGATCTGCCTTATAACTCATCTGTAGGTACAGACGGACCGACAGATCGATAGAGTACCTACTCTAACTGTTTGTTTGCTTTAAGGCACTTTTTCATGTAGGTAATTTTGGTGTCAGTAGTGTTTTGAAAGGGTGGTTTATGGTTTAAGCTATATAAAGCATAGTCCTGGTTGTATTTATTTCAGTTTTTTTGCTATCTAAGTGTTTTTACCTATTAATCTCGCATTTATTTCAACCTTTGTTGATTCACTTAAAATAAAAGCATTGTTTTGCAATAAATCCATAGCTTAGTGCTTCATTAATGAAGGAGAATATCATGTTTTACGTTGTCCTGTCAGCTGCACGTTACCGGAACTGATGGACGCTAGTGATGGCGCCAAACACGTAGCCGAATTCTAGGCCGAGTTCATTGAGATTGCCATCGACACGACGAAAAGAAAATGAAAAAGCTTGCCCGCTTGTCCTTCAATACCGTAACTAAAGAATGATGGTCCAAGTGAAACAATTTCACGTTCATTATCATCTTTTACAGCCTCTTTCGACTCACTGCTTCAGTCTTAATCTATTATCTATCATTGCCTTCTTACTATAAATAGAACAGAAGGCCAATTTTCGTAATTAAAAACGTTAAAAATCTAGTAGCAATCTCAGCGAAAATCAATGTTGAAAACTTGTCAAAAATGTAGGGAAATTAGAGGTACTTTTGACAGATTGAAACTGAGATCGGACTGTGAACGTTCTTAAAATTACGAGAACCTCATATTCCATGAGACTAAAAAATACCTCATTTTCCATGAGACTAAAAAATATAAGTGTCAAAATGGTGGTATAGTCAATGCATTTCTACTAACCCCTTTAGGAAAAACAGGCATGAAATTATCTCAACTTTCAATTCCAAGTTTCAATTCCACAAAAATATAGCCCACTTATATTTCAAAACACCAGTTCGTAAATAATATCGAGCGAAGTGCGTCGACCCCGAAAGGCGTCCAGGAAGCCTATCCATTACTCGTGACAGCGTTTTTCAGACTGCCGCTGACAGCTGTCAAACTTGACCTTGACACATCCATCATGGCGTCTTGTGACGTCATTTGATAGGTCATCGGGCCGTATGGAGTAGTGCTTGCATGGTGCAACTAGTGTGTACCTTTTATACGTGTTTGTGTGAATTAAACGAGCCTTTTTCGAGTAATGGCATTTACTTAAGTAATTAAATACTATTAGCCATTATTATTAGCTACTAACAGACAGCAGATTTCGTTGGGTTACAAATTAAAACTAAGTTACAACTAACTAAAGTAGCATGGGAGGCGTAAAAGGAAATGAAAGAAACTTGAAAAACAAGAACATTTTTTGTTCATCAAGCCAAGAAGTACCACCCAGCACCTGCCCAGCCTTGAACCTTTGCCAAGCAGCGGGACAATAGAGGTTGAAAAAAAAAACAGTCAAAAAGTGGGGTCCTAAGAGATCCTTAGTCACTGCAATATACTAAGAAAATAGCTAGACCATTAAAAAATAAACCAAAAACAGGTGCATCACCCACCCATCCGCTTTTCAACCTGGGCGTGAATGACCTCATGAATGTAACAAGGCACCCTGATCCAAATGAATAACAAAAAAAAAAAATAAGGAGGGTACGACTAATGGCACTTTGATAGTGCCACGTAGTCCACTGGGCGGTACAGCCAGCTCCGAACACATGTAACGCGATGCGATGAGCTAGCAAAAATTTTAGCTGACTGTACATTATAGGGGTGGCCCTTTTTTATCGAGTTCCATAATGTGGTGAAGAAAAATTATCGATTTATTTATTTGTCACAGAAAGTTTTGTCAAATTGAGAGTTATAATGTAATGTCGTAATAAAATTAAGTTTATAAACACGCGAAGTATGCGTAAGTTATACGCGAATATTTTTGTTAAATATGGTTTTATTTGCGTTTTTATAGTCTTTAAATCGTGGTATAACGATTGCTTGGCCTACTATCTGTTTATGGAAAAAGCCGATCATGAACCATAAGTAAGTAGTAACTGGAGATGTTCAGGCAAACCCAGAAATAATAATAATAATAATAAAAATAGTTTATTTTCTCCACAATAATACTCTTAATTGTAACACTTATTTCTACGGTGACATATATTGTGGGAGACTGGTGCCTAAGCTAGGCTCAAGGCCTATATTTCAGGTCACCAGGACTCCTTCATTTAAATTTTAACAAATTATATTATGTACTCGTACAAACGGTTTGCAGAAATAGCGTGAATTTCTCTTTCTTTTACGGGATCCGTCGGGGAAGAACATTTTTCCTAGTTTTATTTGGCCAATGTCAAAAGTCACATCTATGCTAATATTGTATAGAGGTAAAATTTGTTGGTAGGTATGTAAGGGGTAATCTCTGAAACTGCCAATCGGAGTTGAAAAATTACATTTGTTACATTTGACAGCCCAATTCTTGAGGAAGGCTATAGGCTATTTAACATCACGCTAGGACCCTAAGGAGACGAGCAAAAAGTCAAAAAGTGAGAAAGCACGACACCAAGTAATAACGTAGTATAGCGCGGGCAGACGATGCGATGCGACGGGGTAGGCCGGGGAGCAAAAATTTCACGCGGACAAAGTCACGGGCAGAAACTAGTTCTCTAATAAAGGTATTGTCTGAAGCACAATCAAGCAAATACCAATAGTTCTAATGAACTTAGCAGACTGAACTTGACCTAGAACTTTAGATACATGTAACCAACAATTAACGGACAAAACCCAAGTTAGGAGACAATGCTAACATCCTAACTTTACAAGTATTTTTTGTTCAACCCATTCAAGTATTGCCCATAACACAATATTAAAAATCGAGTAATACCACCAGAATGTAATAAAAAAAAAGTAAAAATACACTCCGGCACAGAATTCTGCCAGTCACGAGGGTCGAACGGGCCGCTCGTCATTTTCATAAATTTCACAACCCTAGCACCACGGACACTTAAATGCCAACTTTACGACGGACATATTAAGGTTTGATTTGGTATATTTACATTTGTATTTTACGACGTTCCGGTTTTGGGTCGTGACGGTATAAATGGTATGTATAGAAAAATTTGATTATTCATGACGAGTTTGAGAAAAATTACACACGAGCCTTCGTGCTGTATGCTTCGTTACTTTGTGCTGATTAGTTGTTTTGAAGCTTTTAGTTGTGCGTTGTATCTGTGAGTATCTTGATGGCTAACGAGGCTTTTGGGTGTAGCAATGAGAGTTGGATAGAACAGAGCGAGAAGATTAGATGTGTCTATTTGGGATAAGAGAGAAGAGGACCTGCAATGGGAATTGTATGTCAGAACAGTCTGGAGAAAATTGTCACCTGTTAAACTGATCATTACTGACTATCCAAGATGTCTTCCACTGGTTTTTCGCATAAGCACGGCTGCCACACGAGTTGGTAATGGCAGGAACTGAGGGACAATTCTCGTAATTTTTAAGAACGTTCACAGTCTGATCTCAGTCTCAATCTGTCAAAAATACTTCAAATTTCCCTACATTTTGACAAGTTTTTGACATTTGTTTGTCGCCGAGATGAGACTGCGACTAGATTTTGAACGTTTTATATTAGCAGAATTGGCCTACAGGTTTTAACATAATATTTCTGAACAAACAGACAAGACTCTTCCCCTACACCACAACCTTCAAAATACCATCACGCTATCCACAAGAGTACATGGCCGCGCCTCAATATCGATCCCAATTTACCAGGGTAGCAGGACAAGCGCAGAGTTTCCACAATGTATCGTACACGGAAGCGAAGACGCCCCGCGGCGCCTGCCAGTAACAGGCAAGCCTGTGAAAAGCGCTGTGTAGACTACGCTAATTAGTTTCAAGTGAAACTCTGTGTGTTCATGCGAGCCTAGTAATTTCGATTGAGAGTTTAATGATCTTACTGATAGTTAAGTTATTGTTATAGGGTCTGCTGGTTGGTTATAGCTTCGAATCACGGCAGAGGGTGTAAGTAAATATTCATGAATAAGTTATTTTCTTATTGCGATGACTTACATTTATTGCAACCTGTTAGTTTATTGTTATTGGCGTTTTAATTTAGGCTGGTAACGCATTAGTTATTTGTATAATGCGTAGTGTGACAAAGGGACATTGGATGCGCTGGTGAATATTGCGTAGAGCGCTCTGCTTTATAGAGTTTGCTGGGTTATAACTGTTATAAATAAGTCATGGGCTGGTCGCAATATACTGCATTAATACCAGCAGTCAACTAACTTTGGTACGTGCACATACTCTTATATATTGCCAACATTTCGTTTTTCAATTGTTTATCATTGTGTCAAACGTTTTAGCCAGATTTTACCAGCTCTCGTGTTTAAATTTCGAGAAGAGCTGTGAATCTAATTCATCAACATTATATTTTTGCTCGTTTCCTTTTCCTTGGAACCTTATATTCCACTTTTCCAAGATACAATCATTCACAACTCCGTCAACACCAACCTGGTAATCCACTACTACCCTCCAACCACGACCAAAACAAACAATACTACCGTCAATTGCTGAACGACAATTCCTCACATGCCCTCAAGAGGTTCTGCTTCCAAACGATAGTTAAGCATGTAGACAGTTAGGCATCCCTCAAAAACTTGCGTGGAGGGCTGCGGGGGTGAAGGGGGAAGCGAAGGGGGGGCGCGGGAACCCTCTGTAACTAAATTTTGAACTGTCACGTAGATTAATGATACCAGGCGGCGCGATACGCGGTAATGTTGAACGATTTGGATGGATACGACGTGGTCTGTTTTGGGTTGGAGATTTGGTGCGGAGACCGATGTTTTGTAGGATTTTCAGCTCGACAGATGGATGGGAATTATACGTTTCTAAGAAAAAATAAGGAATTGGATGGGACAGCTGCAAAACATTGGGGAGGTGACAGGCGATCTGCGTGATATATGTTGTATAAACTTCTTACATGATAGAGTTTGTGAAAAATATGATGAACCTGGATTAACCAGTAAAAAGCTAACGGGATCAACACCTCTCAATCTGAGTATACTAAAAGAAAGAAGGAAAGAAAGACACTGATGAGTAGATTATAAATAAACGAAAATGTTAGCGCAGCCTTCACCTGAGATAGCAAACCTTGCTGATTTGTTTCGACATTAATAATGTGTATGAGGCTGACATGAAACTGTGGATAAAAGCCTTTAATAAAAACTAGAATAAAAAAAATCTCTCATTGTGCTGGAAAAAAAAACCAGTAGGAAACTACTTCCTCACTAAGTGGCGAAAAAACCACCTAACTGTCAAAAGATAGGTTATCAACAGAACGGTCCCTATAGTTACATTCTTTAATAACTCTTAATATATATTCCAATAAAATATTCTAGCTTTTCATCATTTTCAAAACTTCCCTTAACAAGAAACACCACGTAATTCAGGCATGTCCACACTACTGCCATTGGCTGCGACGGCGCGGCGCGGGGGTACCGAATGGATTTCGGAAATCGATTGCGTCCAAAAATATTTACGGGGACCACGTGTGCTTCACGCACGCACTCAGTGTGCGCACACCTTTATATAATATGACATGTGTAGCCTTATGTGGGTTATTTTGGACGAGTTCGAAATATTTTGTGTCTATGGGACAGATAGAGAAATGGATTCTCTGTAGTAACGGCTACGACTAATGAGTTCTAGATCGTGGTTTCCGGCCGTAGGCATGCACTATACTTTTTTCAATTTCTTTCATCACCACTGCTCTTAAAATCCACAATGTATCATCACGCCTTTAATATCCGAAAGTTTAGGCAGACGTGTAACGTAGCTATGTCACCTAATTTCGCTCGTTTGCTCTTAAAACGGTGATGAAAAACACTGAGGAAACAGGTGTGTACTGGAACACACATTTCTAAGATATCTACTAAAAGCACTGTGCCCGTGTGATGGATGGCCAGCTTCCACGCACTGGGAGGAGAACTAATCCCAATAGTGAGAACATTATACATATTACAATAAAGTTATATGGGATGTAAAAGACGCGAGGCTCCTCTTTGTGACAGGCTTTGGAAAAGCTGGAGTGATGAACTTTATAGAATAGAGTTATGAGGAACAGAGTGTAAAGTTCACTCGTCCTCCATAGAAAAGGGAGGATCCTCCGATCAGACGGGTGTTGTGTCTAGCGGGCAACTGCCCGATGATCCGTGTCGGGCGGTTGTAAGTTGCGCGGAAAACTTCGCTTGCGAGATGCAGGATTTTGTGTGACGTCAGTATGACGCGTAATCCGCATGTGGCGTTTGTAGATACCGCTACAACTTAGAAGCATTTAAATGGCTGGATTGCGAGAAGGTATGTCTTAGAGAAGACTGTATGGAAAAGTTGGCGGGGTGACTTAGAAGCATTTATGGTAATTGGCAAGTAAAGGTAATATTAGGAAAAGACTATGGAGAAGATATTGCCCAGCGGTGGTTGAAAAAGAAAAGGGATGTTAGTTCTCAAATGCAGGCGGAAGACTTGCTACTTTTAGGCACTGAAAACTGTAACGTTTTCATGTTTTCAAAATATTCATATACTGCAAACTAAAATCATTGGATTTGAAACAATAGTCATGTCTTCTAGAAAATGCAATTTCCTAGAATCATTCATTCGAAGACATGTGACATCTACCAACCCGCACTGGGCCCGCGTGGTGGATTACGGCCCACTCCCTCTCACAGAAAGGAGACCTGTTTAACAGCAGTGGGAACTTTATAGGATTATACGAAGTCTACTTTTCGATTTCTGACGTCCTTGCGTAGTTTCAGGCCCCGAATCATTATAAAAATCAAAGGATTTAATTTAACATCGCTTAAAATCCCAAAATAAACAAAATATTCGATAATTAAAACAAATAAATTACAACTTAACATAGACCTAAAACCATAAACTGGCAAACTTTACCAAAAATCCATTATCGCTGTCAAACAGAACGGCACATCCGATAAATTTTAAAATATACACAACAAATGATTTAATAACAAAATAAACAATAAATAAACGTGAAAATTCACCAAAAACCGACCGCCTATTAAATTTATAGGCCAGCCCAACAGAAGTCGATACACAATATTTAGATGAATATTCAATATATAAATAAAACCCCGACCTACAGCAAGCGAGAGTAAAAAATACCTACTACAATATAAATTATGAAAAACACTACACTGACACACGGGCAGTAAACGTCACTGCGATCAGCTGATCAAATATATTGCTACTATAAAAAGTGAAAACGCAAGCTACTCTGCCCCTACACCCATCCCTTTCCCTCTTACGTCATGTTGTCACGTTGAAGCGAGACAGAGAACCGGGTCGACGTCGCGTAAAATGATATATTAATGTCAGCTGTGTTTAGGACCTTGCGAGTCTACAAAATAATAGATGGTAACAAATAAATTACTCGTTGAGTGCATTTCTGAACGAAATTCGGGCGGTCGTCGACCGGCCGTGGCTGCGGTGCGTAAATCACGATTGATAAATGACTCGCGAAGGTCGCCATCTTGAACGTTGCGTTCGAAATTTGAATGTGTACGCGCCATTGGATCGTTTGTGCACTTGTCAAACGGATTTTGGCGGGATTTCGGTTTATAGGTTATGTTTACGATTTTACGGTGGGAACGTTTGAGATTGCTGTTTTGCAATTCAGATCTAATAGAGCCTTCTGTTTGATAGACTCTTAATATGGTGATGTTGGCATTATAAGTTTATGTTCACATAAAATATGGTTGTAAATTCTCAATGAATGAATGGGTTTGTGGAAGTTGTGGTAGCGATGTTGAGACTTACATTCAGTTGAGCATTAACGATGGCAAAAAGTTGCGTTATACTGCTACTTACTTCCAGCATTAGATTGACAAACGATACGTTCAACAGGCTCATTTAGTACGCATAATGAGCACTCTTTTTAGTGCACACGATGCCATCAAAAACTGAACAAACACGCGCTAATCAGCCGTCAATCTGACAGCTGCTATCACCAGGATCTTTAATTGTGATTTGTAACAAATTACTTAGATCATTCTTTGCTAAACGGACAATTATCATCGGTCATAATTCTGTAATGAATGACTGCAGTGAGTCAACTTCTTGATTGGAGGTTATGAAGCATAATGTCTCAGTTAGAATGGGTTCAAAGGAGGCTAGAGATGAAAGGAATGGAAATATACGGTACAATGTAGACGGTTTTAGAGCAATTTATATTAGTTGTGATTTATGTGAGTATAGATCGGATCTGTTTTAGGAGACGCGGAAACAAGCGACAGTTTTCTTGTATCTATTGTGTTCCCTTTGTGGTTAATGTAAACTACTGATATTGAATGACTATAGTTACTTGTTATGCTTTTTACTGCCTTTGGTGGGACTGGAAGCCAAACAAAACATACCATTGGACAAGGCGTCGTAGGTGATAAAAAAATCTATCTTCTTAGAGATTTGATCTTCACCATTGACAACCACAGCATTTCAGGACGTATTTATATTAAACCATATTCATGTCAGATAACTTTTAAAGATGATATCAGAAGGACAATATTATTATTGGCGTAATGAAAATATTCAAAATCTAGTCGCAATCACATCTCAGCGACAATCAATTTCAAAAACTTGGCAATAATGTAGGGAAATTAGAAGAGGTATTTTTGACAGATTGAGACTGAGATTAGACTGTGAACGTTCCTAAAATTACGAAAATTGCCACACTGGAACCAACTAACCTAGACATAAGCAAAAGGCGAAGATTTGGGAAAGACCATATTTAGATGGTGACAGATTTGAACATTGAAGCATCCTAAAAGAACTACTTACCATCTAACGATGTCTAAAGTAAACCCCATAAAAGCTAAGAATGAATTATATGAAATCTAAATCAGAACCAACGATATCCATCAAGACTCATACCACAATCAAGCTGTTAATTACAAAAATGAACACTGACACGATACTTCTAATTTATGGCATCACACTTTTTCGCTTGCATTCGTTTCCCTAGATTAAGTACTGTTAGCAACAACACATAATAAAGATAATTAGTATGGTACAATGTGTGTTATTTTCTCATGCTTCATGGCGTCAGTGAGATTTGCGGTCGTAGATCAAGTAGTTTCTGTAAGATTTTTTGAGATTGGTTTGGGAAACTTTTATCATCATCATCTGCCTAGCCTTTTCTCAACTATGTTGGGGTCGGCTTCCAATTTAACCGGATGCAGCTGAATACCAGTATTTTACATGGAGCGACTGCCTATCTGACCTCCACAACCCAGTTACTGGGTAATACGATACCCTTTGGTCAGACTCGGGTTTCTGACTACCTGTAACGACTGTCAAAGGTCCACAAATGACAGCCAGGGTCGACGGCTTAACGTGCTTTCCAAGGCACGAAGGGGTCTTGGTATGTAAAGATGATCACCCATCTATAGACCAATCGCGGCAAGCGTAGCTTAACCTGACTGATCGACCTGTGCGGCGGAAATTATTTAGCCACGACTAAAAAAACAATTTGGGAAACTTAGATGGTTTTAGAAAATAATACTAATATGTATAGATGAGGCTTATGATCCAGACAGGAGTTTGTGTAAATTATTGCAACAACTCTGCTCTCAAAACGGTGAAGGAAAACATCGTGAGGAAACCGGCATATCCTAGAACTAAAAATTCGAAGACATGTGACATCTACCAACCCGCACTGGGCACGCGTGGTGGATTACGGCCCACTCTCTCTCACCGAGAGAAGGCCTGTTTCCCAGCAGTGGGAACATTATATTCTGATTATGTTGGGCTTAGAATGATTGGCGTTATGTCTGTTAGCGATTTGGAGATGAGTGAAGTAACTCCATTTAAAATACTTACTGTCATTCTTAAGGGCCAATACTACCTCAAATGGCTTAGCATGATCCTCCGTTATGTCGGAAATATTGCAGCATTAATTTTGAAATAAATATATGGTAAAGTTGAGGATTAATGTTAGGTCTTATGTTAGACGAAAACACGATTCCATAAAATTTTCTCGATAGCAAAAAAATCCAAAGTTACCTCCAAACCGAACAATAAACCTCTGATATTCAAAAAATACTTCAAATTAGTTCATGAAACTTTGTATACTAACCGAACTAACTATAAAGCAGGTCTTATGTTTTTTATTTTTTTTTTAATTACCATTATTCTCATCGTAAAAAGCAAATACCTAAACTATTGGCGCTGCCTGCCGCCTAGCACCGCACTTTGTCTCGCTCTCACTCAGTCCGCGAGCAGTATCGTGCGAGCGAGATAAAGAGTGAAGTTTAGCTGAGGTAGTGTAGGCTCTTAAAGTTATTTCACCATATGTGACGCTAAACTGACAGCTGTCTTATAATTTCAAAAGTGTGTTACGGCCAAATTAGACTGATTTTAAAATTTCCATAGAAACAGAGATTTCCAGATAACTTTTTTTTAAATAAGACATTTCGAAAATCTTCTTTACTAACTTTTTAGACCTTTGTATCCTGACGCATGAAGTTTAATTAAAATCGGTTCATTCGTTTCGAAAAACAAGTACTTGAAAGTTTGTATGAAATGCCGTACGTTGTAAACGCTTTTAAAGTTATTTCACTTTCTTTCAAAATGGTTTTATTCATAATTGTTTAGATTCTAAGGTTATATCTATACCTTCAAATATTATAAAGAGGTTTTGTTTGTTTGTATGTCCCCTACACACTCGTAATCGTAATCTCTGGAACTACCAGACGGATTTGAAAAAATATTTCTTCATTTGATAGCCTTAATTCATGAGGAAGGCTTATAGGCTATTTAATATAGCACTATAGCCCTTAGAAGCCGAGTAAAAAAAAAAAAAAAAGAAAGAACTCTAAGCGAAAACGAAGTGATAGCGCGGCCAGGTAATGCGATGCGATGGGGTGGGACGGGGAAACTAGTCCATCATAAGATCGTAAGGGTCCTATGATGGATATGGATGTGAAAACATGATCCTTCAATTTTTTTTAGTAACAACATCTTATACAAGGTGTAACAGAATAAACGCAAGTCCTGAAAGTAGTTTGTTCATAATTGACTACTGAATCGATTTCAGTAACTTTTATATAGGTATTTTTTCAAAAATTATTTATTTTTTCATACTAACCGCCGATTGAGCCAAATAAAATTAAATCTTATTTCAAGGAAATAAGACTCAATTTTAAATGCATCAAGAAATGCTAGTGTCAACACGATTTTCTTAATAAAAATAGCAAGCTTTGATCAAAATAAGTTTTGGTCATTGTATTATGCTTGTAACTCACTACTCTAATTGGGGCGTATGAGGTCTTGCTTTAATTATGTTACACCTTGTATAAGGTGTTTCAAAATCAACTCTACAAACTTTAAGAGGTGCTTTAGACCATCAAACTAAACAACTTTCACTATGGGATCAACTTTGAAATCATGAAAAAAAAATCTACTGTTTCATACATTTTGGTCAAGTAGGTATTGAACTTTTCATAGTGAAAGTTGTTCAGTTTAATGGTCTAAAGGACCTCTTAAAGTTTGAAGAGTTGATTTTAAAACACCTGTAGGCCAATTCTGCAAATTTAAAACGTTCAAAATCTAGTCGCAGTCTCATCTCGGCGACAAACAAATGTCAAAAACTTGTCAACTACTACAACACTTAAAAAACACGACGTGAAAAAAAAACAACCTAACAAAAAAAAAAACAAATTTCCCACTTACCCCGTTTCGCCGCCGGGTAAAACAATGTCGGTTACAATCGCGGTTATCTATCGTATTGTAATTAACAAGTAGTATTAACAATAGATACGAATCAATGCTATTGCGAGCCGTGTTATATTGCTGCGGAACCATTAATCAAATTTAGGGGCTCGCGATGGTTTTAGAATGAAGAAACGATTGAGAAGCGTGCTGGTTTTAATGTTTTTTTTTTTGGTAGAATTTGATATATAAAAAAATATTTTGTTTTTTTATTATTATTTTTGTTTATGGTACTTACTACGAGAATTTTAATTTTAATTTTTTTATTTTTATTATTACACCCAGTAGTTTTCATTAACTTTGTTATTTCCTTCTTAAAACTGCCCCATGTTGGTCAAACATTCTATTATTCAAGAGAAAGTTGTGTTCTTTAAACAATCTACCAATCTTTACATACGGAACCACGAGCTGAACACAAATATGCAGATCCCAATCAAGTCGAAAGAAACAAAGCTTATTCTACCATTAATTAATATTGTGAGTCGATACCGACGCGAGCAAATCAACGCACAGACAGACAACCTGATAGCACGGCTTTGAAACAAAGAAAAAACCTCCACACGGACCTCTCTGTCATTCCCAGAAGGTGAAAAAGAGATAGCGATATCCAATTTCAGCGCAGCGTTCGTATTTTATGATAAATAGCTGTACCAACGGCTGAGTGTGTTCCCGTGTCCGATTGATATTGTTTGCATTTAATTTATTTTATGCATCAACAGAATTTTGCACTAAATGAATACCACGTTTCCGGACTGACGGAATTATGGGATTTCACAGAAATACGGAGCGCGTATCCGAACGTTGTGTGCTTAAAATTCGAACGGGATTGAAATGAATACGTCATTTTATATTTTTTAAATATTTTAAAATTGGAATTGGATTTTTCGGAAATGACGTGCGATACGAGGTTCTTTTTTTCATTCCGTTTTTAAATGTTCATATTGTAGCCTGATTGCACAATGCAGCAAACTTTATGAACGGTCTATTCTGTTAATCAAATAAAACTTTTTGCATGTTTTACACCATGGACTAGCTGTATCTACAGGGCCAAATTAAATTAGCTAGCGAAACTTTGCAGACGTGATGGCAATCGATATCCCAACATGATAAAAAAAAATGTATATTTGATGATAATTTATTTTAGGATCAACGACCGCTGGTAGTGTTATTACATGAAATTTACTTGGGAACATTGAGCTATATAACTAGAGAAGCAAACCTCAATAAAATGTGTCAAAAAAGTGTAGCCACTTTATAAACGCGACGACGTAGCTTTGAAACCACTAAACATTTAAAAGTAAACATATATCTGTCTCACTTACACACGTCGTAAGAATAATACCGTCGCTTAGATTAGACAAAGACCGCAGTATAAACATGCAATGACGGGATGGGGTTGCCTACCCATGCGAAGTTTTACCCAACATTTTAAACCATATAAAGCGTTTTAGGTTAAGTTAAATGATTTTTAAAATATTTGAATTATGTATTTCTTATTGGATGTGTTATAGAAGTTTATAAATAATGAAAATAACTAAGACATTTTCTTTTTGAATATTTTTTCTTTATTATTAATGAAATTGAATGATTTAGTAGGTAGCCAGTCAGTCTCTTTTCTCAGCAATCGGATTATTTCCAACCATTTTTCACGGCGTGCTGCATCTTTAGGCACCCTGCTACGTTGTTATTATTAAAAAATATTTAAAATCACTTATTCCATAAATTAAACACTCCCACTAATATGGGAAACTAAAACTAAGTTTTTAGTGGTAACACTGAACCTTATTTACAAAATTCTACATTTTATTGCGTTTTTACGTTGATATAAACACAAAGACAATTAATTTACGTGTGGAAAGTAATTCCGATTAATTTATTATGTTTTTGTGATCTTGAATCGCATTCTTTCGCGATATTTTTTGTCGTATGTCACTCGGTTGACTTCGGTTGGCGTCACACAGAGCACTGAACTGACGTTAGCTACGCTGATGGCTGTGGCCATCAGACTAGTGGCAACGCCTTGGTGCGGTAATTGCTAATCTAGTGTAACATATATATCAATGCTTGGGAAACTCAGTTTTCTGTGTTATATCGATACTCATCCGTCTGTTAAGTGTACAGAAACAAAAACAGATTTTTGAATTGATATTTCAAGCAAATACACTACATAAGAGTAAAACAATTTTTTGTTTGTTTTAACTTGTTTAGAAATCAATACCCATCACGTCTGCGGAGTTTCGCTAGCTAATTTAATTTGACCCTTTATAGATTTAAAGCCACACAATACCGTCTTTGCTTAGGGGATTGTTAATAATTCAGTAATGGCTCACAAGACAGCCTAGCCTATACCTGCATAATTTACATCATTAGCTATATTTTTTTGCAAGACAGCCTTTAAAAAGGTAAAGATCATTCATTGATTGGTCCATAGATAACTCGTGACGTCACCAACGTGACTTGCGATTCCCAATAACAGCATTCCATACCTCTAAACAGTTTTGCATCGTACAAATAATTATTACAAAACTTATTTGAGATTACACACGCGGTAACAGTTTTCAGAAGGTCATAAACGACGTTTACGCAAATTAAGAATAAAAAGCGTTATAGCACAGTTTTATGGTTGGTTTTTGTGTGTTTATGGCAAATGAGAGTTGTTCGAACGCCTATAAATTAACTGGTTTTAATGACCTAATCAAACTTTACGACGCGAGGCGAATCTTGCGCGGACTCCTAGTGTTAGCCCGATTGACTTATTGTGCTCAGAAAAAAAAACTGCCACGACCCGTAATTATTTTTGGATTTTTATGAAGATTGGAATTTCTGTTAGAGTCTTTTTACAAGGCCTGGTTTTTGATTTATGATGCCTTCCTGAAGCGGCTTACCCATCGCATCTGAAACAAGAAAAAAAATATGTTTAAAAACACATTACGAGTTACCAAGTTCATGTGGGATTATTCGAGTTATTTTTAGATACGAAGGGAGCAGAGAAAGTTTTTTTTTTGAACACTTTTTTTTTCTTGCAACGGTTAAGTTGAAGTGTGAATATAAATAAAGTCTTAAGTTATTGGAGAAACTCCTTATTTACGTCTAAAATCTTTTCTTTATACGAGAATAGATAATACCGTGGTAAAAGATACTTAATAAATAAAATTAAAATAAAAAAATCTTTAATTTTTGCCAATGAATTAAAAGATAGTAAATGGAAAAATAAACATTGAAAAGTAAAATGATACTTAAGAGGTATTTATTTTACTGTAATGCCAATAAACGAATTATTCTTTCTTTCTTTAAGAGTGGAAGAAAAAGGTCTTCTTGATTAGAATCCATAATAACCAAGGGGCTTGACCATCATCTCCGAAGACTCTTCGGGCAGCTGGATCAAGGATTACAAGCAGAAAGGCATCGAGATTCATCTTGATCTAGCTGATTCAGGTGCCCAAAGTGCTATTTCTCAGAAAGCATAACGAGGGGATACAATTATCAATTTAACGAAGATAATTATCAAAACGTGTCGCCCCCAAAACTAATCTACGCATATTCGCAGTAGCCTTCACAAAAATATTCCGTAAAATTCTCAATGTTGACGGATTTCCCAACGATTTAAAATCAGCTAATCTCTAAGATATAGTGTATCTGGCCCCGAATCTCGCTGATACGCTATCACTAGTTTTGTTATCACCTTATCGGCTGTGACAGACACTTGACGTTAGACAAATTTTGACAGTTTGACAGGTGATCAATCATCTCAAGGAGTTCTAAATAGGGATCAGCTGTTAGAGGTAATATATCTAGGCTGTTAGTTTTTTTTAGTATTCTTTTAAGACTGTGCCGACCCTTACCGTGGCGCCCTCATCGTTTGTTTGGTTATTTCGTAAATGCAGAAAATAAGCACGTTGAGTTGTGCTTCACAAGATCATACGTTGATATTATTAGAAGCGGTAGTTTAGTTTTATTGGAACGAAGTTCCTTATCGCGCGTTGTGAAAGGGGGCTAGACGGAAAAAATTCTTACGAAAAGTTGTCACGACACTTTTTGCTATAGTAAGCTATTGTAAGCTGTGCGGCGTCGCATGTTTCTCTGTCTGTCTCTCTCTCTCTTATAGAAAGCAAGCCAGATATTTTCATTTCTATTTCGCATTGAATATAATTATTTTATACAAGATTCAATACATTACATTATTTATTATTATAACTTAAAAAAAATTAAATTTTATTACAATTCCTTCACTAATTAATCGAAAGGAACTTCGTTCCATCCGGGTGTCCCTTGACACCTCTCAAGTTTTTTTTATAATCCTTAAAACGGAATATAGTGGCCACTGTTATCCGTTTTAAGGATTATAATGAAACTAAATAATATAAAACTACCGTTTCTAATAATATTAACGTATAATCTTGTGAAGCACAACTCAACGTGCTTATTTTCTGCATTTTCATTCTAAATTGTATGAAATAACCAAACAAACGATGAGGGCGCCACTGTGCGGTCGGCATAGTCTTAAGACGAGTCGGAACGGCAGTAAGGTGTGATTGTGGAGCTATATCGAAAACCATGCTTCACAATAATATCCTGCTCTCTGTGTCTCAAAAAATGCAGTCAAAGTGATCTCTATGCTGCCACCGACGAAGACATGGAAGTGGTGAAGTTTTGCGCCAACAATATCTCCAGATCTCCAGCGCTGGGGCTTCGTCTCGTATAGGGTTTTAGCATTATGCTGAGCGATGGCCGTTTTGCGTAGATGTGACGCATGTTTTCTCCCAAATTCTTATTTTTTCTTTTGCTTGTGTTTATTTTTTTTTATGCGTCATGTTTGCCGCAAATAAACGTATTTTCTTTCTTTCTTTTTCTTATCTAAAATACAGTCGTGCCAGCGACACGAAAAAGAAGAAACCACGATATTTCGTTCTTTTTTCAAAAGAGTACCAAAACAAAGGATTAGTCAGACAGTAACGTTGGAAATGCCTGCTCAAAAAAAAAATCGAACTAGGAAATATTATAAACTAGCTGCGCACCGGTTTCACCCGTATAAATTCCAATCCCGTGGCCATATCGGGATAAAAAGTTTTCTTCAAAATCCGTTCAGCCGATTTAGCGTGCAAGTGTAACAAACAAACATACAAAACATATCTAATCTTTTCTATTTGTAATATTAGTTTAGATAACGATACCACATTAAAGATAGAGAGATACACAAGTAAACTACAATCTATTCGATGGAAATAAATGAACGAAGCAGTAGCAATCACCTCAGTACTTTGACAATATCATTCTCAGATTTATCAACTCCTTTCGCGCCATATTTTGTTATGTAATCTATGGTGGAAGTCGACCACAGGATAAATAGCACTTGCAATGGGTGGGTATAGATTTATCTATGGTAGATACTAACTGTTTTATCGAAATCGTTTACAAGTTGATAAAATCATCAAGAGTATTGTTAAATTAGTAGGTGTTTTTGTCTAAACATGAATCGGCTAACGCAGCGCAATGCTGAGTAAAGATTTTTTTCCAGAATCACGAAAGTAACGTACTTTATATCTTTCAAAGCCCCCCACGACTACTATTTGATGACAGAAATAGACGTATTTTCTCGTGGTCCTACTATTTTGTCCTACCAGTAGGTCCACGAGGGTATGTTATTAACTTATTACTGTTGGTCCTACTGAAGTTTTGAAACCAAAATATACCTCCTGTAGGTACAGAGGCCAGCACATCAAGCTATTGAATGTGAACTTTATTTCTTTGTAGTAAATCTGAAAATATATCAAAGAAAGGAGATGTTCCAAAATGTATGGAGCCTGGGCTAGGTCCTTGTACACTATACTTAAAAATAGGGATTATTCATTTAAAACAGTTCTCAACTGTCCAATTGCTTTAAAATAGCTTGGTTTTCTGGTAAACAGAAGAAATTACACTTGAAATTGCAACACAAAAAACAACCCGTCATGGCGGTAAGCTGTCATTTTGATTGATTAATGACGTTTGACATGTTTTTGTTTATTTCGACGCTAGACGAAAGTGACAGAAGTGACACTGTTGTGACAACTGACAGTTCTCTTTTTAACAACAGAGTAAGTAAATCTGTGAGACGCCATGTTGAAAGTCGATAAAATTAATTGATAAATACCAGTTCACTACCACAACAGTACACATTTAATTGAATCATCTGTATTTTTCCCGAATTCTACGGATTTTTCTCTTTTTTTTGAGATACTGTACATAGACCAGGCCCATTTTGAAACATCTCATTTGACACATTGGGGTAGCTTGATGTGCTGGCCTCTGTAAAAAGAAATTAGATTAGGTGTCGACTTAGGTTAGGTTCCTTTAAACCCTGTAGACAGACATAGGGACCCCGCGAAGCGAAGCGGGGCGATAAAACTAAGTAAATGCTGTCAATTTGGCAAAAAAGGCGAAAATAAGGATTTTTAAAAAAAATTATTGTAAAGATATAAAAAAAAAAATTGCGTTTCCACCATTGACACGAATCACACAATTACAGCGATTTGGTATGCTTAAAATCAGTTTACCAAAATCACTTTGAGGAATGGCTGCCTATGTCCTTTTTAACAAGTCAAAAATTTGTTTTGGGAAGTGCACGGCATCTATACTTGGCAGAGCTCTTCTTTGGAGCATATCCCATGCGTGCTCAATTGGGTTGAGGTCTGGCGATTGAGCAGGCCACGGCAGAACGTTGATGCGAGCATCGGCAAGAGTGCGTGTTACGATTCTAGACGTGTGTGGACGTGCATTAGTCAAAACGAATCACCCAACCGGCTTCGCAAAAGGATGATCACGTCTGAAACAATACTCTCCGCGTTGAAGTTGCCCCTGATCCAAATGAGATCGGTTCTTCCACCGATCCAAATACCGCCCCAAACCATTATTCTTCCCCCTCCATATGAATGAACTTCCTGACAAAATTTCAAACGTTCTTGACGTCCAGGGGTCCTCCAAACTCGAGTACGTCTTGTATCCGGCCTCATTCCGAAACGAGATTCATCGGAAAAGCCAGTCTTCTTCCTCCCAATTTCTGTGTTCGCGAGCCCATTGTAAACGGGCTCTACGATTGCGGAATGCTATAGGTGGAACTCGGAAACCTGAAGAGCTGTGGAGCCTCGTAGCCAACATCATGGCGGTCATGGAACGATTCCATCGAGCAGTATTTTGGCTGTACCGGTCCTATCTGCGAGATCATCCTCCATGTCGCTCGGCCACGCTGCCCGTGATACGATAGCGCGTCTAGAGGCGGCTTATGACAGCGACAGCCACAGTACGTTGTCTAGAACCAGCTTGCAACATTCCGACGGCTCTCATCATCTCTTCTCGAGTCAAATGACGTCGTCGCTGCATATCGATGCGATTGTTTTCAGTTCCGATGCAGAAATTGAAATGGTTTTCTAAAGACGCTATTAAACACTTTTATAGGAATCCTACTTGACAATTGATTTTCTATTTTTAATCAAAATTTACAGAAAATTCTTTAGTCAAATTGTGAAATTAACTGAAAAGAATCAGTAACGATCCAAAAAGTTAAATAATAATCCTCAATTGCGGCGATACTCTAAAACGTACTTGACCCCTAGACACTTTTGATGTGTGTAAAAAGATAATTAACTTGAATGATACAGAAAAATAAAAACAAAATAGATCTGTAATAGCCTCCCCGACCGATTTCGGTGGCGAATCTCAACGGAGATCAGCCAGGTACGCAGGAGATATTATAGTGCACGAGTGTGCGCACAGACACAGGTGCACTCCCTATTCCCTCACTCTCCTAGTCCGATGGGACGGCAATCCGACACGTCCGGAGAGAGATCAGGCGCAGAACCAACGACTTAACGTGCTTTCCGAGGCACGGGGGTATCACACCACCTACTTCCAAACACCGGGTCGTTCCTAAGAAATTCCTAATGGAAAAACTCAATAACACTGCCCTACCCGGGAATCGATCCCAGGACCCCAGGCTCAGCAGTCACGCTTGCGACCACGAGACCAACGGGGCAGTTCTATAATCACCAGCACAAAACAGAAATAGTCGAAAAAGAAGACTTCCACTCAGCATGATGCTCTGCTATTGGAGGAACCACAGCACAGCGCTAACTTTCAGTGGTCACCCGAAGAGAACAATGTTCAGTATTTAATTCTGATTCTGTTTTTGTTGCTACCGACTCTGCGTATAGACTTCTACTGCTAGACCTACAAACCTCGCTCCCTTGCTCACAATATGAGAGGCATTAGGTATATCCAGCAGAAGAAATATCCCAATTTTTATAAAACCCATGAGATTAGCCCCTTATCATCCCAAGGTTTGTAAGGATGAGCATTCTTCCAGCATTGGCGAGATGCTGGCTAATTAAAGAGGGGTTTTTCTCAGCAAACGTGCTCCGACGAAGCCGCCTTAATTCTTGTTTACATTCCGCGGCCAAGCCGGTGAGTGACCGGTGATACGTTCGGCTAACTGCCCGTTAAAATCTGGCTGATTTGTAGTTGACTGAGGTGTAGTTGTGACAACCACAACTGCTTATACTGAAGAATATCCTCCCAAACTACTATTTTGACTTAGTCTGGAAGTTGGTAGATCATATTTTATTTGCTAGCCATCAAACCTCTTTATAAATTGTACAGACGCCAGCTCATCAAGTTACTACAATCTGTCAAATTTCTTTACTAGATTTTCAACTTTATCGCTGAAGCATAAGATTCAAAGTTGATTGGGAAAATTTTACAGTTTCGGGTAGCTTGATGTGCTGACTACTTCATAGATAAAGTTTTTGTTGTAAATACTTCGAGCGCGAAATAAATTTGATGAGGTAGTGTAAAGAGTTTGTATTGGTGAATATATCAACGAAAATGTCACTAATTTCAGAATGATTTCGGCCATAATCTTGGCAAAATGTGAAAGTGACTTTGTTTGTATGTTTGTGAGTTTTGTAACGCTTTCACGCTAAAACGGCTGAACGGATTAGGATGAAATTTGGTATATAGGTAGGCCATGACCTGTAGAAGGACATAGGGTACTTTTATCCTGGAATCACGGGCAATAGCTGGTAACACAATAACTTTCATGTCTAACCGAAACGTCTCTCATCCTCTCATATTCCTTCACCAGTCTCATACAAGCACGTTTAGCCATACGATCTTAACTATGAGTAAACCGTCGATCACGGTAACTCTCGATCATCGTGTCGGTGCAACCCGCCGTGGTCTGAGCCGGCTCTACTTGGAAATGTACGTATGATTCCACTTACTCGATAACACTGGGCTTACATGACGCTAAAGTGGGGTATGTTCTAGATTTTTATTTTTTAAAGGAAATTTCTCTTCTGTTGTCGATTGAACTTAAGAAGGCTATATCTAGCAATCGACTGATATGAGCCTTATCTTAGATGATGGGGAGATTTGTATTTTCAAAAATGTATTTAATATGGAATTTAATGTTTTGAGTTTCATAATGTTAATTACTTATTGTTGTATAGAATCAAGTTCTTCTAACTAAACAGACAGCTGTGCTGCTGGGGACTTTATTGCGCCACTTCTTCTTCCAGTTAAACCACTAGGAAGTGGTGAAGGGTGAGCGTTGTGGGGGACTGTCTTATGTAATATTGACGTTCAAAAAGTGCTGATTCTCAGCCTAATTTGATATATGACTTTTGACTTTGATGTTGGAAGAAGAAAACTTGTTGTGGCGACCTCAAGGGCAGGAACATGTTGATGATGGCCGAGATACTAATGAAGATAAAGCAAGTATAAAAGGAACTTTATGGTAAACTCGTAGAAAAGGGGGAGACATTAAAATTGAAGAGTTTATACTTCAAAGTAAGAGTAAATAGGCATCATTTCTAGGCTTGTTCGTTCCATCGTTTGATGGATCTCGCCTGGTGCAAGCGATGGGTGGTTATGGGTGTGATGGAATGGATGTACTACGTGTGGTGAGGTCTATACTCTATACCTCATCAATTGCTTTCCAACAGGCAAGATCGAGGTCAAGAGCTGGCTCATTTTGAAATAAATCAAAAAAGTTAATAAATAGACTGACTTTTATATAATTAGCGTGATTTACTGTCATATTCTTAAGATATTATTGGATATTCATTATACTTATGTAGACGCTATGAGGTAATCGATCACTATCTCTTAAATATTGACAAATTGAAACACAGTTGCGAAGAATGAATTGCAGAAACATGTTAACGGAGATAGGGTGGTACCTACCTACTGATCTGTCACAATGAGCTATTGCATTTCTGTAATCCTGATAACTTATCTGACCAACAAGAAATGATAACTATGTTATTATGTTACGTGGCAAAACTAGACCTTATAAGGTTTTTCTGAATCTATGGTATATTTTTCCACCGGTTAGGTCCATTTATGGTTGACCATAGATTATGGACCGATTTTTTCTCTCACACATTTTTTTTCCATCTTTAAATGGTTTATTTTATTTTTTTGACCCTCCGTTAGTTCTAACCTTAATGTGATATTTAAATTTTAACATTAATTAAAAAGTTTGTATACTTAACTAACCAAAAAACATAAAAGATAAATAAAAATTAGCATTGACGTCAATCGCTTCGACATGACATCAATAACTGTAAATTTTTTAAGAATTAGAAAGTCGTTAAAATTAACGAAATTAATCAACATTGACTTCTTTCCAAAACCCATGCAAACAGGAAAATACAAAATGAAGCTCAGAATAAGTGAAAAAGTGGAAGTTATACAGCGAAAGTGACTCAGCAAAACAAAGTCAGTGCATCCAAAAAAGAAAGCAGAAATCTATGGCCACAGCATGTAAGCCGTCCCCAATCGGGTTGCGTGCTTCACTGCGAGTGGGAGTTGGTCTTAATAAGCGCGGCTTATGTACTATAATAGCAGCACTGACGCACTCTCGCTATTTATACGCCTGACCTGTAACTTTGACATTAGATTCTAAGACCGAACGTCGGGGAAGAATGTTTTGATGGTGCAGTGGGTGGGTAGAAAGTTGGGGAATTTTCGTCGGAAACTGTTTGATGTTAGCTGTAGGCGCTGATTGATTGCGCTGTGGATTGTCATGAGCTGTGCTGCTCAACAAGTAGTGTCTATGGTCACTAGCGTAGGTAGTGTCGTCACATTTATGTTGTGCCAACATAATTATTTGTTGTAGTCGATTCTCCTAACATCCATAGGATATGAAGTGAGCCGTTAGTGTATCGCTTTCTCTATGCATCTGTGTGTGTAATAAGATCTTGAATTCATGCCAACCCTTAAGTTATCCCTAAGCTCAGCTGCTGAACCCTATATATAGACGGGTGACAAACAGACAAACAGGCATTTAAATGTTCGTCGACATTAATGCAGCAAGTGACCAGGGCGGCAGCTCTGCGTGGAGGTGTCCTGTATAATTTATTGATGCGGCGACGCGGCTAATGCAGCGGGCGACGCTGACTGATAGCGCTGCAGCGCGATATGATACCAGTGACGCGGTTAAGTGCGATCGCTTGTAACGCTGATACCGCATGGGATTCGCCCGGCCTACACTCCTAACAGCTCGTGCGAGCCCAATACACGTGCCTTACTACACGGGCTGTTCGTTTTTTTTTGGTCTTGTCATGCATGTCTCAAGAGATAGATGTCTCTTGGTATTTATTTTAAATTCTACTAGGGCGCAAGTAGTGCGTAGGATAGTGTCACTTCTTGCAGTGTTTCACAATGTGACGTTGCAAGTGTTGTTTCAAAGATAGAACGTAATTACACCCTTTCAATGTATGCAGTCAACGCTAAGCGCTAGCGGAAGCAATCTCTCTCGCCCGTTTATCTACCCTCATAATTCTCTCTCACATGACGCATATGTTTAGTTTTCTTTTCAAACTTTCGCTTCCATTATTTTTCGAACGCCAATAAACATACAAAAATCCCCGTATCCACACGTATCTTTTATCATTTCCACTGTTACGCGATCCGTGAGCAAATCCCCGTATCCGGGGATCGCGCCCGGGATCCGGTAATCCCGGTTAATAACGCCTAGCGAGGTCCCGGTGCGGCCCGCGCCCCGCTCCTCAGTCCGGCGCCCCGTAATCGAGAATTAGTTGGGAGTTATAATTGCCCGGTTATTATCAACATTGATTACGTTAGGATATTGTTGGAGCCATTCGACGTTCTTTTATTTCTGTAATTGGACTTCTTCTCGTTGGATGTTAATGAACAGTGTTCTTAATGTTGGGGGAATGCTTTTTTGTTCAAGTGTTTTTAAGTTACGCGTTCCGTCTTTGTAAAAGGATAGAGCTATCTTACAAACTCAACGAAATGTGTGCTTCATTTCCTTAAGTTCATTGTTTGTTTTCCCTCAAGAAAACAACCAAAATAGGGGGATAAAAATAAGAAGAAAATCCCGGAAAATTCGCCAATAGTTCCCCGAGCGGTGCCCGGGCCCCATACAGTCGTGGAGGATTGCGGGGCTAATGATTGTGCCGGCAGCGGGCTCCTACAAATCCCACCAATATGGAGTGCGGAAAATACCTGGAAAATGGGAATGTTATTTCCCTTCCCTCACGCGTTACATTAAGGGAGAATGTATGGCGTGTAACGACAAAGAAAATACTCCGCAGCCGTCAGTCCCCCGACACTAAGTTGTTACTTTTAATTCACATCAACGTTTTTATCACCACAGAGTCTTTTGATCTCGGTCCATCTGTTCAGATTTCGTCGTAAGGGCTGACCACACACGAATGTTTACGATTCGTAACAGTTTTACAGCCCGACAAACAAACAATCGGTTCCGAGCAACGCTGTAACCTGCTAAACGCTGGTATCAAAGTCAAAGCCGAATTTCTCGATTCCTAGTAACATAGCCAGGGATTATGTAAATAGAATTAAATGATTGTTCTTTTCTGTTTAACGCTAGTCAGTCAAACGTCGTATCCGCGACATCTAAAATGTTTGAAGGAGTTTCTATAAATAGAGTCAGAGAGGGGAATGCGTTTAAAATCTTTGCCATTACATTTACCCCTGTGGTAATAAAGGTAGTTGTGATTTACATTAAAAGTGTCTTAATGAAGAGAATGCCGCCATTGCGGGCTCGGTGGAACATGAAATTTTCTATTGGTCCGGACAAAGGGCACGAATTAACGTAGTATTGTTCGCGTAGCGGCCGCTGTGAGACCATGATTAGTTCATTATTATTTAATTTTATGTGAAACACTGGTTGCCTTTGCTCTCCTGGTACTCTTGACAGGAGCGGATTGGTTTTCAGGTGTACAACATTTATTTATGGAGTCTAGATTATTCAAAGATAATTAATTTTCTTCAAAGGCGAACTAACTGTTCTGTATCTTTAACCAAATAATTAGGATTTTTTAACCCAACTTAAGTTTAAAAAAACTAGTTTTTAATACAAATATCCTACTAGAGCAGAAGCAATAATGGATTCCAAAAGACGGGAAAATTGTGACAGGAAAATTTTATAACAACCAACTTAATTACCTTCCTCTTAAATCTATTAATCTGCAGCAATAACCTCATCAGAATTTACCAATATGAAATAGAGATCCAGCAACAACAATTTATTTGTTAAAATCGTTCATGTTTCAAAACCAAAGAAATACTTTTTGTGCGCATTGAATTCTTTTTCCTACAAAAACCAAAGATCAAACATTTTTCCTGAATTTCATTGTTACAGAAGCAAGTACCAGGGCGGAAGCATCTAACAGAGTTCTATTTGTTGTTACAGCTATATCAAAGGACGAGCAGCGCACCGTTCCCACTTTTCCGAGAATCAGTTCCGTTACCAACCTGCTTTGTTACAAGCGATACATTAGCCCTTTCTATTTATATTTTCCTAGTGTATTGTTGGGAAATCATCCAATATTTTTTACTGTGTAAATTGGAAAATTCGTCTTGGATTCACAGAAGTTGGGGCTTTGAAAAAGAATCTCTGAGGATTCTGGTGGATTCTAAACACAACTGATTTTTCGCAGTAGCAACATTTCAGTTACTGATGATGATAAAGACGCTATAATAATAGAATTGTTAAAAGCAAATATAGCAGTCATGGTGGTGGACCCCGATCACGACTGATAGAGAAGTATGGAAGATAAGGACATGTCATAGGATATAAATACGGTCTGGTGTCCACAACTCCACGTCAATGCGCGTATTTTGCGTACGGAAAAAGACGTATAAACAAAAGAAAGAAAATACGTTTTTTTGACGCAGTGACAATACCCAAAAAATAGCAAGTTGGGAGAAAATATACAGGGTGTCCCTGGAAGTATGGATCAAATCAAATAGGGGCGTGGGTAAAGTCATTTCCAAACTTTTTGATCCTGAGAATGTTGGTGAATTTTTTTAGGGTTCAAAAGTTATGACCAACTTTTGTTATTTTCAATCACTTTGCATAGTGCTCAAAGAACAAAATAAAAAAAAAAAAACTACCAGGAACTGTCAATTTAAGTTTTTTAATCAACCCTGATAGTTTTTTTTTAATGATTTTTTTTCTTTGAGCACTATGCGAAACGATTGAAAAAAATTGGTCACAACTTTTGAACCGTAAAATAATTCTCAATCATCAATCATTCTCAGGATCAAAAAGTTTGAAAATGACCTTGCCCACGCCCCTATTCGATTTGATCCATACTTCCAGGGACACCCTGTATATCGACGGTGGAAAGGAAAAATGCTTAAAGCGACACTTTGTGTCGAAAATGATTTAGAAACATCAATCGACGCAGAAAAAAATCGCTGATTTCAAATCTTATAATATTTATAGCTCATTTTCGACCAGTGTCGCTTCAAGTGTTTTTCCTTTCCACCATCGATATAACATTCACGCAAAACGGCTATCGCTCAGCATAATGCTACGACCATATGCGAGACAGACCCCCAGCGCTGGTTACAAGTTGCGTCGACCCTAAATAAATTGGGATAATGCCAGTAGAATGATTATGATGGTGGACGCCGAAAGAGCCAGACTGAAGCTCATTCATAGCCAAAAGACCTTGTCTTAGTTGCTTGCAAAACTAATCACCCATTTACTAAATCTTATATGATAGTACAATAAAATAAAGTTGATCCAGCCATTACTTAATTACCTCTAGGGAATACTATTGTTTGTCCAGCATTATCACAAGATTAGCCGGGAGGCGAGCCTTGTAAAGATAAGGCAGGCTTCACGTCGACTACTTGTTTTGGTTTCGTAAATGTTTAAAGAATTTAGATAACTCTGCCCTGAGGATTGCGGCCGGCTGTTATCTGTTAAATATCTTCATTTTAATAGGCGCGTATGTTTGCTTACTCGTTTAGTTAAGCCGCCTTGAGGTCGTACTGTAAGATGTCCATCTTGAGGTACTTCTTCAGGTTGCTTGGAAGAGATCGCAGAAAGCGATAAGGCCGCCCATTGTATGTTTTTTTTCTTCGTTTTTTTTTACTTCTGATGGTGGACAAAGTTTCCAGCTTCAGATTTAGAACTATCATCGTCATTAGGAGCCTATATCCCAATTTATTTGGGGTCTTTCTTCCATACTTCTCTATTAGTCGCCATCTCGGTAGTCACCCACTTTGTAACCATTTCATATTTCACATAGCCCATCCATCGTTTCTTTGGTCTTTCCCTACTCTTAAAGCCATCGACATTCATACTCAAAACCATATTTAGAACCATCTATGACGTAATTAATGAGTTCACATGTTTCTCTACTGACTCCCATTACGTAAGTCACCGTAAATATGCGCTAGTTTATCACCAAAACAGATTGGCATCTATTTTCGATCACAGGAGCGGCAGAAAGCCATCAAACGGGCGACCTGTCCTCACAATTACCAGGCAACCATGGCTGACGAAGATCCCATTTGTTGCTCTTTGATCTGCTGTCCAATTAATATATCTGCTGCGCTCTCATTACGCCCTGGTATTTCTGTTTCGTGTCGCGCTGGTGAAGCACTTCAGTTAACTGACTGTTTGTGGGGTATGTGTTTGATTATTTCTGTGTTAAGTTTTAAGTGTGAAATGACAAATTGTTTCAGGTTTCACGTTCAAAAAAGGTAGGTAGTAAATTGAATTCTCATGACTCTGAACCATGGCTACAGAAGTTTTCAGGTCCTGATTTTACCTCATAGATGTTTCTTTAAGAACTCCCCAGCTTTAGCTGGATCAAGAACATTGCGCTCTTGAGTTGAACTTTCGGTTTGCAAAACATCCATTCCGTGTCGAGAAGACCTAGGCAGTACAGTCAACATTACCGACTAGGAAGTTATTTCTGCCACCAAAACAAATCCCAATATTGCGAGCAATGGCCGTAGTTTCGCGTGCATCAATATAATTGCTTTTAACGCCACTCTGCGCCGCCCCTGCTTCACCAAAATAACTAATTAATCAGTATTACGTAACTTTCCTTCTAGGGTGGCCATCCCCAAAAATATTTCAAATGTTACTGGAACATTGTCAAAAGTGGCTCAGGCGTTCCACGCGCAAAATCTACATTCCGTTTTCAATTTCAAATAAAACAAGTTATTTGATTACAAGCACTTGAAATGCAGCCAATTCATACGAGATGCTCGTTGTATGAATAATTTGATTTGCACTTTATTATTATAACTTTACTGTCTGTCTACCCTTTAATCACGAAGATAACACTGACTTATGGTATAAATAACAGAAGTACCAGGAGTCCATATCTAGCGAGTAGGTGCAATGTTAATAAAGACGCTAAGCATCGCATGTCCGCGCGGCTAAAACGCTGGGCGTCACCACCACGCCCCGCAGGCTTTTAGACCGCGCCAGCTCGAGACTTTACTGCTTTCGCGTTTTACGACCCGTCTCCGCATTTTGTTGCCACCAAAATTAGTTTCCACCGGCCATATTGCTAAATAGTGTGTTAAAAACCATACAATTTTATCCCTCCCGAAAATACGTACCTAGTCCACAGAGATAAATTGCCGCACCAGTGGAGTTAATAGAAGAATAATGAAACAATTATCTGTATTGACGGGGTTTGCGTGTCCGTACGTAGGTGCGAGAGGATCCCACGACACCCCACGCGCGTTGCCAGGGGTGCATAAGAAAAAAAAATACCCCATACGAAAATAATTTTGATAGACACTTCGCGTGCGACCAGCAATTATGTTATGCGCGCCTGGTCGACAGTAATTCGAATTTAGCACATTATCGGAGCGTTACCGATTATTTTCGAATAATAAATACCGAATCGATGCGTTCGCACCTTTTTTTTCTGTTATTTCAATGTCATTATAAAATAGTTTACGTCGAACACATGTCGCTCTCAATTAGTGATGGGGGAAGTTCGAAATTCGGTATTCAGTTTACGAATTTCAAAATTTCGGATTAGATAGTCCGATGGAAAGATCCACTGTTACTATCAGGTAGCACTATGTAAATGTTGTCTATAGCCGTGCGCAGACGTTTCTGATCTCAGAAGCAACATCCGGCGTTATCTAATCTACGGTCAGTGTTTGTGAAGGCACAGATGATATTCACCGAGATACGCCGCGGTTTATGTATCGAATGTGTCCTCGTTGTACGTCACATCGTACCGTCTTTTTGGTACACATTTCACAATGAGATAACGTGGCCGAGGCGCCACACATGTCACCATGGCTTATGGTGTTTTTGTTATAAGAAAAAAAAAAACATTCTATAATGTATGTAATAGATAAACCCGTGACGCCCACGGAACATTTCCGATTCGTAACGACGTAAACTCGCATTATTGACAGTGTCGAGTATTGTTACAACAGATTACTGCAGTTACGTATTTGTCGAGCCCATTGAGATTTTAAGTGGTTTTAAACAAACACCATTGAGTCGAGAACAGGGATCTCTTGTGCTTCCAAGCTGGCTTGGTAAATAACACTCGAGTTTGATATTTATTTAGAAAAATCTAATCTTGACGTGGAGTGTTTTATCTCCGTATCCGGTAAGATCTCGAAAGGTCCCAAAGTACTAAACACTCGAATGTTTATAAAAATTAAACATTCATGTGACAAACACAGTCTGTTAGTCTTTCTCACGGACCTATTCATGCGCAGGAGCATTAGAAACAGCTCCGTGAATAACTTTTGAAAACGTATTAATGTCAACTAACAAGATATCCGTTGGTTTCTCAACTAACAGAAGATATCATTTATAAAATGTATCTTTACAAAAATTCAGACGTCAAAGCATTTTTACGTTGATCTGAGACAGCAGAAATAATGAACTACAAATGTCTATCCGTGTCTGTTCTATTACAGAACATTATAAGCATATCTCAGTCAAAAAGGCTGCGTGGAAACAGCAACAACATTAATTAAACAAGTGACAGTTTCACACGACATTCATTAGGTATATCACGTCATTACTCATCCGTTTCTATTTCCGATACTTAGAGTTTTTCGGCGCGGAGACGATGCCAAAACTCGTGTCCCACGTTCAACTTGACTGTTAATTAATTTTAACTGACGCACACAGCGAAAGTTGGAATAGAATCCTCATACATAATAAGATGTATGAATGGACTGTACCAACTTAAATGAGGTGCGTCTACGTTCTAACAAACATTGTCATTTATCAAAGCCGAAATTTTTGGAGCCAAAGGTTGGCGCTGACATCTGGTATCGGTCCACAATATCGGTGTCGCATCACTAGTCCGTTTCAAAAGTGAGAATGCACGAAATCCAGACTGGCATCGTTAGCGACGCGACACAAATTAAATTTACAATTGTATGTATCATAAATAAAACATAAAACACGCGCTATAAGATACAATTTGCTAAACTGTCGTCTATATTAGTATTCGACGGTCACGTCAAAATATTCAAATTGAATTGTGTCTCGTCATCGGAATACGAATGAATCGAGTCGGATTGTGACGTGGTTGCACCGAGTTATCCGTTCTAGTGTTGTATCGATTTTGGAATCGATTATTCGCTATTGTTTGTGACGCTTTGGGATTATGTTTTGTTTTTTCAAGCGTAGTTGCGTATTGTGAATTATGATGTGAATATTAATCGAGTCGGATGTTTTTTTAATGACATTGTAGATTGCGAGTTGTTTATTAATTCGTACTGTGTGTTTGCATGTTCAACGTTCCGTAATTAGTTTTTCTGTTTTGCACAAGTTTACCGACCAGTTACCTCGTTTTTAATAACTTGAAATCGTTTTTCCTGTTTTAAAAGAGTACTCGACATGCAAAATTCGAAACTTTATTCGGGGTGAAAATGTGCTCGAAAAGTATCAAGATTATCATGTTTTGTATTAAAAAAAATGTAAGAGAATAAGGTATAAAAATCTTGAAGTGCCATAAAGCTGTCTGCAAGAAGATTCGTATGGGGTACTTTTGCATAATCGCGTTGTACCCCGGGGGCGGACTGGGGCCCGCAAAAATCGGCTAACAAAGTAACACTCTGCTCAAGTGTCACCAAGTGGCGGTCTCCAATTCGATTACCGAGTAGTGCCGGGGGGACTCGAGTCTAAATAACTTAACTCGGTTTGCTCGAGTGCTCGATTATTCGATTTAGCCGCGATTACAATGCGTAAGTGTCGTTGAGAGTTTAGAAATGCGGTTTTACAGTTTTTTGTGGATACTTTTTTACAGTATTCGGGGCTTTTGGGTGATTGACACGAGCGTGTGAAGGACAAAGTTTTTTACTTGTAACCATTTATATTTGCAGGTGTAACGCAGTGATTATATTTGTATCGTTGATAAAGATTTGTATTCTTGTTGTTTAGCATTTTATTGCTTTTTATGCGGCTGGATTCGCAACAGATATTTGGAAGTGTAAAATGGGATTTTATATTGAATTTGGAGGTGATATGGAAATCTGTCACGAAGAGACACCTGGGCAAAGACACAATATACTATGCGAATTACATTATGTTCCTTTTCAGTTGTAACTAAAAGTGAGTCTAAAATTTTAATCTAAGTTGATTAGAAGTGATGTATCTAACTTAGGGTAACTAATAAAAAAAAAGAAGTATTTGACTACTGAGGTTTGATTCTAAAATCCAGAAAATATTAACATTCGAAGATATACAAAATATAACAGAATAAACGCAAGTCCTGAAAGTAGTTTGTTCATAATTGACTACTGAATCGATTTCAGTAACTTTTATATAAGTAGGTATTTTTAAAAAAAATTATGTACTTTTTCATATTAACCGCCGATTGAGCCAAATAAGATTAAATCTTATTTCAAGGCAATAAGACTCAATTTTAAACGCATAAAGTAATGTTAGTGTCAACACGATTTTCTTAATAAAAATAGCAAGCTTTAAAAAAATAAGTTTTGGTCATTGTATTATGCTATTAACTCAATACTCTAATTGGAGTGTATGAGGTTTCGCGTTAATTATGTTACAACTTGTATAACAATCAAAATAATATTTTAAAATATCAGCCGCTTGATTCTGTAAAAATCTCACCGTGACAACTTGGGTGAAGTGAGCGTGAAGTTGAGCTATCAATAGAGGCAATCCCTAACAACAGGTGGAATGACAGCTCACTTCAGCTTCGTTTTAACGGTGAGATTTTTACAGAATAACACTGCATAGCCCGATCAACCTTACACTAAAACCCGAACCCCATAGCAATTCTTATCAAAATTGAACTAGAAGCAACAGCAACTGTTTACATTCACCCCCTGGATAATTAACGTCTGTCTGGCAAGACGGTGCCACACAATCGAAATAACATAACATAGTACAAGACATGCTTAGGGCCAGCGCAGACAAAGAGGAGCGCAGCGGAGAGGATTTTATTAAGGCACTCGAAAATCAACTTTAAAATTATTGAAATAAAGTGCATATATGCTTGAACCTGACAAAAAATGCTCGCGCGTCCTCGAGGATACGCGGGAAGGCACGCGCGCGTTTTTTTCAATAATTTTAAAGTTGATTTTCGAGTGCCTTAATAAAATCCTCTACGCTGCGCTTCTATCTGTCTGCGCTGACCCTTAGGGGTGCCTTGGAAGGTAGAATGTATTTTTTGGGAAAGAAAGACAACACGCCTTGTTTTCAGAAGGGCAAAGCAGAGGTGTATTTACATAGTACACACAAATCCTGGCTCCAGGTTGCTACTGAGGTATTCCAAATGAGAATACCCAATAACACTGCAAAATTTTCCCAATCAACTTTGAACCATTTGCTATAGCGATAAAGTTGAAAGTCTAGTACACAGCCACATTTCACCAATTATGTTTGAGTCCCATCCATGTATACTATACATATTGGGCGAGCTTGTTGCCACCAATCGGGCACAAATCGAAACTGCAAACTGCTACTGAGAACTTCCAGATGAAAATACCCAATAACACTACACATCATCAGCCTATAATGTTCTCACTGCTGAGATACAGCAGTGCAATTCTGTAAAAATCTCACCGTGAAAACTTAGGTGAAGTGAGCTGTCACTCCACCTGATGTTAGGGATTTGCCACAATTGATAGTTCACTTCACACTCACTTCACCTAAGTTATCAGCCTATCGATTCTGTTAAAATCTCACCGTGATAACATAGGTGAAGTGAGCGTGAAGTGAACTATCAATGGGGGCAATTCCTAACATCAGGTGGAATGACAGCTCACTTCACCTTAGTTTTCACGGTGAGATTCTTACAGAATAGCACTGCAGTATCACGGTGAGATTTTTACAGAATAGCACTGCAGTATCACGGTGAGATTTTTACAGAATAGCACTGCAGTATCACGGTGAGATTTTTACAGAATAGCACTGCAGTATCACGGTGAGATTTTTACAGAATCGACCGGCAGGACTACTCTCGGTAAGAGGGAGTGGGCACTAACAAAAACACTTTGCTCAATCTGAATCGAACTCAGGGCTTCATGCTGTGACCACTACACCAATGAAGCAGTCTAAAACATACCTGGCATCAGCGTGACCAGATTCAGTATTTTTTTTGTAGTTTGTCTTTTCCGAGCATCTGTATTTTTGAAGGTATTTTGGGGTTTTTGGGTAAGTGGTTGGCGGAAGTAAAGATTATATTAGAAAAATTAGATTAGATTAGAAAAATACTGAGATGCCCGAAAAAGTCGATAAAATACATCGAAAAAGTATTAAAATACTGAATCTGGTCACGCTGCCTGGCATACCAGTTTAAAACATACCTAGGCAGACATGTATTATATCTACTAGTAACTGAATCACGCAGATATAGACACAGCATGTTCTACCATGAACGTTTAGAAGTTCCAGATGGAAAAACCCTTTAGCACGGTGCCCGACCTGGAAATCGAACCCAGGACTTCGAGCTTAGCAGTAGCGCTTGCGACCAATAGACCAACGAAGCTCTGTTGAAAGAAAAAAGAGTAAGAAAGATATATTTTTGTCATAGTAATCTATATACAGGGTTATTTATAACCAGCAACCTCTTAAGAGGTCATTGTACTCATCATTATGAACAACTTTTAATATGGGACCAAACCTGAAATCGCGAAAAAAAAATCAGCTGTTCCCTACATTTTGACGAGTTACACGAACATAAACGAAATGTAGGGAACAGCTGATTTTTTTTTCGCGATTTCAGGTTTGGTCCCATAGTAAAAGTTGTTCATAATGATGAGTACAATGACCTCTTAAGAAGTTGCTGTTGATTTACAAATAACCCTGTATACATGAGTATGATATGTAAAGTGACATTATTATACCTTAGCAGATAGAAAAGGGAACATAAGGAAAAGTAAAATAAGATAAGAGAAATAATAATAACAATAGTGAAGAAGCAGTTCTGATCCCCAAATATATTGATGAAATGGTTGTTGAAGAAAGGCTCAGTTGGTGAAAATGAAAAAAAAACCTCTAAGTATGTGATATAAAAGCAAAAGAAAGAAATGCTAATGATACCGGACTTAATGACTATAAAGAATAATTTCTAATCTCCAGAAACATTACTGAAAACGTTGATTGAAGAAATTGAGAGATCCGCGACTTCCAAGGCGTATAAGTTTACCCAAAATTCAAGCATTCCAATATAAAAGACAAAAACATAATTGTGACTTAAACAAAAGAAACAAAACCATCTACATACTAAACCATTTCTCCATGCAAAATCTGTCCAATATATCCCTCCGCAATTTGCTCTGAAAATCTACCAGCCCTAAAGTCCCCCATCTGATACGGCGTATACGAAACCTTAAGAGCCCATGATGCCATACCCCGTCAGACGTCGAGACGCCGATGTATAAAATCTGTATGAGAGAGCGTTAAATAAAGCCCAAATGGCTAATAAAACACTCGCTTCCTTTACGGGCCCTCATCTTTGTTTAGGACCAACTAGCGGGCTATCTCGATTAAGGGCTATCTTTGTATTTTTGTTGCGTATTGTATGCGCCGGAGTATTCGCAATGTCGTAAAGTTTTGACTTTAAGATTTTGATAGGGTTATTTCAAGGTATTGGTGCTGTGTGTGGGAAACAAGGTTTAAGCGATGTTCATTTTACATTTCAGAGCATTCATGGTTCAGATTTGATTATTTGAAGTTTGTGTGAGAATCGACTGTATACAACATTAAAATAGTAAAGAAAACAAAGAGAGATACAGCCCGTATCTCTCGTTGTTTTGTTTCATATACAAATAATTAAAGTGCTCTACTTTAAGATTGTTCACCTAGTAGGTAAAAATAAAAATATGCTTTTACCTAAGTATATTGTTTGTTTCATTTAGTTCTTTACTAGCAGCGCCCCGCAGTTTCACCCGCATAAGTGTCGATCCCGTAATCATATCGGGATAAAACATATTCTATGTGTTATTCTGATGTATAAGCTATATTACTGTAAAGTTTCATCGAAATCCGTTCAGTAGTTTTTGCGTGAAAGAGTAACAAACATCCATCCATCCATCATTACAAACTTTCGCGTTTATAATATTAGTAGGAGTAGGATTTTCTATTGCTTTTATATTGACTTTGGTCCCATCAAGCTATAGATAAAATTGTAAAACTTTAATTAGTTGATTGAATATGAGGCTTTTGGCATATTAGTTTGTGCAGAATAAACAATTTTGCTTTCTTTTCTATAAATTTCTTTCTAATTTCTGCAGTGTATACGGTAAAAAATAAATTAATAAAACTATTCGAATTCTGGTGGGAGTTTTTGCGCCATATCTTCGTTCTAGCTAAAGCTCTAGGAATTGGTGTAGAGCGGGCGTTTTGGAGGACTGTTTTAAAGTAAATTTGAAGGTCATAAATTTACGTTTTTTTGCTGTTGTAGATTTAATTTTGAAGTCATAATTTGGTGCAATGAAAATCTTGGTTTGTAATTACTTAATAAACTAGTCAGTAAAGATACATAACAAAGCAATAGATAATGACTCGGATGAAGAAAATCGGCCATTTTCTATGATTACTGGTGCTTTATGTAGCATGGCGTGATGCAATTATGCACGTATTTCTGAACATGAAACGTGCAGCCCATTAAAGAGAACGAGTTTTACCAATTATGCTATCGAAATAATAGATTAATAATTTCCCTAATAAAACATTAAAATTCATTGTCCAAGACAAATTAGAGTGAAGCCACAAAAGGGAAAACTTCTTGACAATAGACCAACAAGAGATCTCTTGTCTTTATTTAATCATCGTACAATTGAATCGTCCCGTTCTATGGCTTGACAAATTCGCACGCCCCCGACATTGCCTTAAACGCGCACTTAACTCGTACCCTTTCCGTCTTTCACCCTCGGACGCCTCCATTCTTTTTATATCGCAACTTTATTAACGCATAAAGGTCTGCTGATGGGCCCTTTAAGAATTAGGATGCGTCCCGTGGCCGGGCGTTAGGCTCACTCGAGCCGAACAAATGGAGTGTTGGAACTTAGCCCGACTGCGAATACGTCCGCGCGGGATTGCACTGTCCCATCCCTATTCGCAATTAAACCGGCCGTTATCACGCTGTTCCAAATTTGAATTTGCGTGTACTGATTTCGGTGGTTTCGTTATAATCGGGCCTTCGCTGCGAATTTAGATTAAAAAGTTTTTAGTTACTCAATGCCGCCCGCGACGAAATTCAAAGTTTTTAGTCTGAGCAAAAGTTACAGGGTCGGGAAACAAGATTTTTTTTTCTATTACCAATGTAATACACCAAATAATAGGGGGAAAACGTATCTCAATGTGAGTATCGACGTTGTGAAAGCAATCGGATTTACATGTCTACCGACGCCATACTAAAACGAAATCATGAATGAAGCGCAGTATAGGAAACCCAAAACATTATCCTTATGCTCCCATTTTACGACCTTTACCCCCATCGAGTCGAAAGGGTCACATCGGTACGACACGCTGTAAAACCATTCCCGTCTCGCTCCTGCACGTTACTTACTCGTAAACCCGAAAGAGATAATCACGAAGATGAGTCGAAAATTATTTTTTTTATTATCACCATCGGCGGTGCTCTTTTATTTCCTTTTTACGGTCCGAGTACCTCATAAAAAGACAATAAACTTACTATTTACAGACCATCAGGAAATTGTTAGCCGAAGAGGTCTCTTTACGACACATGTTAGCCTGGTGCGGCCCAGTCCAAGTGATGCACTCTTTACGATTGGCGCGCACTAAAATGTTACGCGAATGATACATTTTTATCTCCCATAAGAGTATATCACGCCATCAAAATAAACCGCAAAATGTTTACTGTTCCATGAATATCGAAGCGGTGCTGTACTATTAAAGAAATGTCCTCAAACCTCTATTACGGATGATCTTTGTCTGTACATCGTGGTTACTCGCTAACCAGGAGCAAATTGCCAGGAGTAAATATCTCCACACATTACCAGAACATCATAAAATCATAGACGTGTTAAAACCATAAAGTAAAGGAGCTGTCGGGAGCTCCGAGCTCTTCAGCTTTATTATTGGGGAATTTCGTCAAGAGTTTTAATAATAGTTATTAAAACTGCTGCCCGTGTTACCTAATACATCGGTTAAGTGCTCTTTTTTATGATTTAACACTGATTCTCCCCGATATTACGGGCTATAAATTATAGCCGGGATTACCGGCTAAATTGTTTTATGATATGTTTTCATTGTTTACGACTGTAATGTTTTTTGTAATGCTTGATCGCTGACGTCACGGGGAGTAGTATGTCGAATGATCGTCATTGCCGGGTCAAACTGTATTAGCTAGCGAAACTCCGCGGACATAATGGGTACTTATGTTCAGTAACTAAATATGATAAAACAAACAGGAACTTAATTTGACGATTTTTTTTTTGTAGGATAGTGTATTTACTTGAAATAGGTATCAGTTTTTTTTTGGGTAAGCTTCACAAACGTGATTGATATCAATTATACTTCAAGTAACAACACTATCAACGGTCGTTGACCCCTAAGAAAAATCATCAAATCTTTTCACTCTAATTTTATCGTGTTTAGATACCTATCGAAACCTATCACGCCTGCAGAGTTTCGCTAGGGTATTTTAATTTGACCCTGTATATAAAGGCTATAGAAGAGCTACTTAACGGCAGTTATGTAAAGTGAGCAATTTACTCATTCGTGTTAGTTTGCAATAATAGCAACGTTTACATTGAGTTTTGTAATATCTACGCGGCGGTACAGGGGCGAGAGGCGTGGGGCTCCACGATTTCAATATTGTGAATTCCGACGATGTTCTCGTAGTGCGTGTAATGAATTTCGGGATTGTCTTGCGGTTTTTCGGCCTCAACCCCTCAGCCCGTCGTCTATTTACTTTGACTCTATTGGATGAGCTACATTATGTAAAAGACGGCTCGCATCGAACTTTTAATAACGATCGACAAATTCTTTGGTTGGTTTTTTCGTGAGCGGCACACATCGCCGGGAGGTACGCGTCGCCGCATGGTACCGTAGTTATACCGAAATATATGATAATAAGGGGTGGTATTATTTAGGTCCGGCCATTCGTATGATAAAATTGAACCAGTGATATTTGCCCGCAAACAATTCCTATGGAGATTTCGGTCTTGTTTCTGGGGTTAAATCTGTGCACGGGGGATGATATACTGGTGGGCCGCGGCCCCTGGATTTTCCTTTTGCGAAAAATATCGCGCAAACGGAAAGAAATACGCGTCCGTATCATAATACGGTCAAATACTGTCGTTCGTATGCGGATATCCGGAAGAAAACCGCATATTATACTTTTTTTTGTGTGAGCATTTCTTAGTAGAAACGTATAATTTGGTAGAATTTACGTTGGTCGTTACGTCCCTTTATTTGACAAAAAAAAGTCTATGTCTAAGACTTGATTACGCCATATATATGGCTGATATGACTGCCACAGTCACTTGATATGGTTATACTGGGTTTAAATGGGGTAATGAACGGATAGTTTTTCTTGTCTGTGACAGATATTGACGAAAAATCTCAATTATGGAACAGTTGTCGGAAATTGCCCTAATATAATTTACATAAAGTAAACCGACTCTCTGGGTTCAAACCCACCCAACCTACAACTCACACTTACGGTCAACGACTGAGCCACAATTGCTCTCATTATTTCATCACCATTGCTCTCCAAAACGGCGAAGGAAAACATCGTGTGGAAACCGGCATGTCCTAGAACCAAAAATTCGAAGACATTTGACATCTACCAACCCGCATTGGGCCCGCGTGGTAGATTACGGCCCCTCACTTTTAAATGCATGGCGTTTCTCTAAATTATATTATAGTACTCTTATATCTTAACCCAAAAATACATGAACAAACACTTCTGCTTATTTTACTCTTTTTGTGGGTCTCAAAGGCGTTAAGACGAGCCGATCTTAATTACCAGGCCAGCATAGACGGACGGATATTAAAAATTGTCAGCATTAAAGATGAAATTCAAAAATAGAAGTTAATTTTTTAACGTTCGCCGCTCGGTAGTTCGGTTTACGGGCTGCGGTCGCGCCCGAGGCGCGGACCGTTCTAATTAAAATCGCTACGTTTTCTGTGGTATTCATTTTCATCCTTTAAAGCTCTTTTTGTTGCTCCCACCCTGGTTAGGTTACGTTATTGTTGTGGGTTGTAACTAATTTACATGTTAATGAGATGTTTGTTGTGTTTATGCCGATAGTAGGCTTAATAATTTTATACGCTCGCATTATTAGTTTCCTGAATGGGTCTGTTAGCTGTTTCTCTTTTTTGCGCAACAGAATCAACGTTTTTATTAAAATTGTTAATGCTTTTGTTTCAATAAAACAGTTTTTTAGAAGAAATACTGCAACTAAACTCGGTTCACCTGACTAGAATGGGACTCAAACAGCCGGCGCTCATAACCTCACGGAGTTACTATTATTTTTTCGAGTTATTTGTTTTAACATTCCTAATGTTCATTAGCATTTATTACAATGCTAACCGGGGTAGCATGAGCGCGCACGGCCGGCCGAGGCAGAGCCTTTGTTTCGTCCATTACGTATGCAAATGATGTTCAAGTACCACCTGTACGCTTATGTTAGCCTGGTAAACAATCGCTAGGTGGAAATGGGAAGACATTTTTTTTTTGTCTCCGGGCTACCGGAGTTACCTTTTTGGACATCCATTGTTGGTGTTGTTAAAAGAATTTAGAAGATCTAGAGGAAAATGCGACGTAATTTTACTACCTGTCGTTAGCGACTGTCGAACTTTAAATGCACTGTGGATCATCATCTGCCTAGCCTTTTCCCAACTAACCGAATGCAGCTGATTACCAGTGTTTTACATGGAGCGACTGCCTATCTGAACTCCACAACCCAGTAACTGGGTAATACGATACCCCTTGGTAAGACTGCTTGTCAGGCTTTCGGGCTTCTGACTGCCCGTAACGACTGTCAAAGATCCACGAATGACAGCCGGGACCAACGGTTTAACGTGCTTTCCGAGGCACGGACGGATCTCGGTATGTGTAGATGGTCACCCAATCCACAGACCAACCGCGGCAAGCGTAGCTTAACCTACTCGATCGACCTGTGCGGCTGTTTATAGCCACGTGTGATACAGATATGAAGGATTGGATCTTACTTTGTAATATCAAAGAGCTTAAAAAGAAAAGAGAACGGTAGGTACCTATAATGTCAGACTAACACTAAACAATTTGTAGAACAACGGATTCAAACACCCTCAAGTTTATTTTCCTCTGATCCACAGAGTTAAGATACTCGTAATTATATCCTTTCAGATATTTCATACAATATATTTCAGACGCATTTCCAGAAGAACAATTTTCATATTTAAAAACGTTCAAAATCTAGTTGTAAACTTGTAATCTTATCTCAGCGGCAATCAATGTCATAAAGTTTTAAAAAAATATACTTAAATTGGACCGATATAAGCAAAAATGATCCAACCCACAATACCGACAATTTCGAGTTTTTGTGACTTAGTGTACCTACTCCAAAAATAACCTATATTTTAACATATCAAAGACTCATATCATAACTCTATGTTAATAAATTGACGAAAATCCGTATGATCCAACCCATAGCTGTCCTACCGAAGTCAATCATCTCCAAATGCGGTTTGTGTGGATTGGATCATTTTTGCTTAAATCGGTCCAATTGGTGTTTTTTTTTTACAAATAGGTAGAGACTAAGATTACAACGCTAAAGTTCTTAAAAATACGGGAATTGTCCCTCTGAAATAATGAGTAACCCTTGTCATAGTGACTATTATACTAGGGTGACTGGTAATTAGTGACCGATACCTAAACACGTCATTGTACTCATGTTAACAAACAACTTTTACTACGGGACCAAACCTGAATTCGCGAAAAAAAAAACTGCTTTTCAGTACCTACATTTAGATCAGTTAGGCGAACATAAATGACTGAACAGCAGATTTTTTTTCACAATTTCAGGCTTGGTCCCATAGTAAAAGTTGTTTGTTAACATGAATACAAGCACGTGTTTAAGTATCGGTCACTAATTATCAGTCACCGTATACAGCGTGTATCGTTTGGGCTATAGCTATCTTGATGCATTAAATATAACAGCTGGTATACAGTCACTATACATAGTTTCAACTCAAAATAAAATACTCTAAGAATTGATACCAAATTTTCGGTTTCATTGGTTTCTTAAATTCAAATCATAACAAACGTGTCACCGCACTACGTAGGTCAATAACTTTTTAAGTTACTTGCCAATATCACGATAAATCTCTTCCGTAACTCTGCGCGCCTAGTACCGTAGCCTACTGCAGCGCAGGCGGTGTTTGTCGGCGCCAACTGACGGAATATTCCGCTGCCGCCGCGCGCGCGCGCAATAAGCCATACGTACTTTACCGTGATGTAAAAATTAATGTGTAATTCTAATTATTGATTTACAGTTTACTCGTTAATATTAAGCCAGAAATTGCACGTAAAAACTGGAATAACAAAACTTACGTATACAATCGTAACAAAGTTTAGGAAGGTACCTAGGTTAACTAGTTTCATCCCTTATTATTACTTTATACCGAGTAAACAGTAAAATCTTAAAGCTTTGCTTAATTTAGTAAATTGACTTACATTTTTAAAGATGGGGTTCGATGTGGTGACCTTGGTATTGTATGCACAAGGCCGCTCACTTGTTCATGGACACACATTACGTAGCATGTCTGATGTTATAGTCCTGAAAGCGGCCTCAATCCGCACTTTAATTTGTATCACACTGCACTGCGTACACTACACACGCACTATGGGTGCTGACCGTCGTTGCTCAGCACTCGCCATAGGTACCTGATTACCTATGGTTAGAGGCACCAAGCCGATGTACCATCCGAGATCAAACTAAAACATGCCGACGAAGGCATCTATCGACGCTCAGCATCTGGTCTACTCTCAATAAAACGGCGCCGGTACAGTTCTCGGGCAACTCGCAAATTACTGATGCGCATAATTATCATAGGGATAAAAACGAGTGTACTAGACGCAGGACAGATGTCGACTGACGGCGACGAGCAAAGCAATAACAAAAATGAAGCTCCTATTCCCTGCTATCCTGGTACGTAAATATTATTTCGTTAAATTTGATACCTATAGGGTAGCTGTCCCTATTAGTGTCCACTACTGTTAAAAATATTATTCAAGATTATTTTACATACTAATAATAATTTCAACTAAACTCCGTTAAACTTTTAAGTAAATCTAACACAACCGAGCAAACTAATTACGAATTCAAAATTGAAAAATCATTCATTTTTTTTTTTTTGGGTGGGAAAATCATCAATGACTCAGCTGCCGCCCTGGGTGGGGCGGAAGGCTGAAGGAAGTGTTAGACTCTTACTGACTAAATACCACTGTTCCTTCAGTTGCCCTTGCATTCCGGGTTATCTCGTTAGAATATTCCCGCAATCCCGGAAATTCCCAAAACTCCGGAAAATCATTCATTTCAATCCATTAAAGATCATAATATGGGTTCGCGTTATCTCGTTATAAGTCTGAAATAAAAATTGTATTTACCAGGAGTAATTGAAACTACACGGACTGCAATTGGTTCACGTACCCTAAAACCCAGGTTTACACACACTTCGATGTTACATTGTGTGTGTAACGACGTAATCAGGGTTCTGTGAGCAAACGATATTCAATTCGGAAATAACAATTCCTGTTACTCATGCGCTTCTAGTACTTTTATTAATTTCTTTCGACAGTTAGATGCAATTTTGCGACATTTTCTTATTTGAATTATAATAACAAAGACTAAACGTGCTCAAACTAATAAAACCTATGTACCACTCAAACAGCACCGACAGACCGTGAACTCCGATAATTCTTTCGGTTAGTTCTACACACAAAAATTATGAGTGCGTGGTATTATTTTGTAATAAAAAAAAACGATTAACTTGTTGCTAATAATTTACGTCTTATTTAGTAAAAAAATAACCTTATTTTAAAAATTATGAACGGAACCCACTGTGATTTTATTTGTACTAGGAGAAGAATAAGTTGCGAAGAGGTGAATTGAAATGATGTTTTGGGTTCAGTTGGACAAAAAAATGGTTTCTAAATCCTTTTCCTATTCTAAGTACTAATGGCAAATAATAATGTTTATTTAAGCAATTAATTGCCGGTAGGATGCACGTAAGGATTCGATTTTTATGATCAATTCAATGGTTGTACAAGCTGTCGATTTTTCGAAAAAATCGTTTTAATGCGATCTTCAAGCAAATCGATTCAATAGTAACGTGAATCGAATCTCTTGGATCGTATGTGTAAATAAAGGCTCTTAATAGTTCAAGTTCATATTTGCCCAAAGCATTGTGCTGACAATCATAAACAGCGAATAGGTAGGTTTATCTATTTCAAACAAGATCAATTACATAAGTATGCCGACACTTTTTAACTTGTCCGAAGATTGAAACATATTAGTCATCCATCTGAATTAAAGTCATTGAATTACGCTGGAAAGGTTATCAAATATTATTGACGTACCTACCTGACTGGCAACTGTAAATATGTAACAAAACAGAGGTGTGTTAAATGTTGTTTAAAATTTTTTAATTACGATTTTTGAATGAATTTTTAGAAGATCGATGTAAGAAGAGCACGGGATTCGATCTGTGAATCGAATGAAAAATCGAATTAAAGCAAAAAATCGTTCATCTTTATGGCCACCAAAATAAAAGGTTAGAAATAATGTTAGGAAATTTACAGGAATATTGTTTTTGAATTAGGTATTTACTGTATTGTAGGTATGATGGAAAGGTGGGTAGCGGGTGGAAGATTACTACGAGGTAGATAATAATTATCTACAAAGTAATCTTCTACAAAAGGACAACCACGTAAAAAACCAACAAGTGTGTAAATGATACGTGACAATTCAAGCAGGTATCTAAATATTTCGTTAACTTTTGATACCTAGACCAATTAATTGTATTGTAGGTAGCTAGTTCACAAACATAATCAAAGTTTTGGAAAAGTCAGTAATAATATTTTGTGAATAAAAAATAAACATGCGGAACCGTTTATTCAGAAATACCAGGAGTAGGAGGTTTATCTTTACTTACAAATAGTTCGTTGACACCGATCAGCTGTTTTAGTGCTAGTGATGTGTTTATTTCAATTTGAAAAGTTCGGTTTCTGGTATCAATGTATTAAAAAATCTCATAACTTCCGAACATGTAGCGATAGGATTAAAAAACCCTTCCTATATCGTTTGATATCATCCAAAGAAGGCGTGCCCTTTGTATGTATATACCTTTTCCGTTACAGATTGTATAAATTATCAATCTTAGGAGACGGCTGGATTGTGCCTAGATCTAATAGCAGACTGCAACAGCATAAGCATAATCATCCTATAATGCTATAAGCTATACATAATATAATAAGAAAGAAAGAAAGAAAGAAAGAAAGAAAATACGTTTATTTGCGATGAACATGACGCAAAAAGAACAAAAACACAAAAAATAAAATAAATAAACGGTAGGGGGAAACATCCGGGGCAGCGGGATTGTCCGAAAGGGTTACCGCTGCCCCGGAACACAAAGGGCTAAGGAAGGAACACGGGTGGGTTTTAGCCAGTAAGAGTCTGACACTCCCTTCTGCTCCACCCAGAGCGGGAGGGGTCATTTAATGATTTCCCGTCCTCAAAAAAAAAGGGGGGAAACATGCGTCACATCCACGCAAATCGGCTATCACCATTAAAAACCACCACCACCACCACCATAATCCACCACGCGGGCCCAGTGCGGGTTGGTAGATGTCACATGTCTTCGGATTTTTACTTCAAGGACTTGCCGATTTTCTCTCGATGTTTTCCATCACCGTTTTGAGAGCAGTGGTGATGAAATTATTTTTACACAAAGTAAAGCGCGTGCTTGGGTTCGAATCCACGAAACTCGTAAGTTGGGGCTTCTGTGTCACCATGGCTACAGGCTAAAGTTAAATTTACACCTAGGCTAAAATTAAATCTAGTCTAGACCAGATTGTGAAATTAATATCATCCACTCTTCAATCAAATTACTTTACTAATCACCTAACTAGTAACTGTTATGTTTTCCAGCTCATAAATTCTGGGCGATCGAAACTCCGTGTTAACAAAAAGCAGTCATTCTTGTCAAATGGACTGATAACACGCCAATACTTTCTCGGTTTTGTATTGTATGGCTCTATGCGTTCCTGGTACTCTAACTGGGACTTAGAGAACAGAACGTCACGCCTGGTTTTCCGAGAAGGGGTTTGTTTTTGTCCCATTTAATAATTGTAGTAGCGGGGCTCGTGGCTAAATAATAAGAGCCGCACGGGTCGATCGAAGGTTAAGTTACGCTTGGCGCGGTCGATTTGTGGATGGGTGACCATTCATTACACGTATCGAGGAGACCCCTCCGTGCCTCAAAAAGCACTTTAAAATTAAACCGTTGGTCCCGGCTGGCTTTGCAGATCTTTGACAGTCGTTACGGGTAGTCAGAAGCCCGAAAGTCTAACAACCAGTCTTATCAAGGGGTATCGTATTACCCAGTAACTGAGTTATGGAGGTCAGATAGGTAGTATCTCCATGTAAAACTGGTATTCAGCTGCATCCAGTTAAACTGGAAGCCGACCCCAACATAGTTGGCAAAAGGCTAGGGAGATGAAATCTATATCACTAACGTATCACTTCGGTTACGACAATCACAACACAATTCTATCTCCATCTTAATCCAAATTGAAAACCAAGGATTTCAATATAATTCTCAAAACACATAAGCGACAACACAGTACCCCATCGCTTATCGCTTGTAAGCGAAGCACATTTTCCCTTAAAACTGCTTTACGCATCATTGCTAAGTAATGCCGACGTCCATAGCAAGTGAATTTTAAGCTCTGCAAGAAAAGCGGCTTACTTTAAAAGCAACCCGACGTTATATGAAACTTTGCAAAGCGCTCGAGTTTGGCTTTAAGATAATTAAATGTATTTTTCGAGTTGTTTAATGGTTTTCTTATTTTACACATATGATTTGTATCATCTGCCTAGCCTTTTCCCAACTATTTTGGGGTCGGCTTCCACTCTAACCGAATACAACTACACAAACCAGTATTTTACATGGCGCGACTGCCTATCTGACCTACACAACCCAGTTACTGAGTAATACGATACCCCTTGGTAAGACTGGTTGTCAGACATTCGGGCTACTGACGACCCGTAACGACTGCCAAAGATCTACGAATGACAGCCGCGTGTTTTCTGAGGTACGGAGAGGTGTTGGTATGAGAAGATGATCACCCATCCAGGGACCAACCACGGCTAGCATAGATTAACCTGATCGATCGACCCGTGCGACTGTTATTAAGTACTTAGCCACGAGCCCCTTCAAATTTTTTTTTTGTTTATAGATTTCCGAATTAACCGTGGAGTTTCTTGCCGGCTCCTCTCCATATGAAACGACTAATTGGAACCGTGCACCTAGCTTCTGACGTGTCATAAGCGCCCATGTAGGTGTATGTGATATAAAATATTTATTTCATTTTTTTAATTTTAATTAATAACGTCTAAATGTGTTGAAAAGCAGTTTGAAATTTATGTATATTCTTCTTATCATGTGAAACTCTAAGACTTCATGTATTAAGTAAAATAAATAACCTACTACTATCATTATAAAAGACATCATGACAAGCGAAAGCTCTGTTTAAAAATTAAACAGAGCTTCAGTCGTATTTAACGAATATCCTAAAATGTTCTCAAAGTTTGTCAAGTACAGTAAAATCAGTTCTCTACAGTAAAGATCTAGGGAGCTATTCAATTGTTTTAACATAGATAACATAGCATCACGCCTTCCTTCCATGGGCGTATACCTACAGAAACTACAGAGAGCCACCTGCTACGTTCTTTACGTCAACTTTTTGCTTCGTTTACGTTCACACATGTCAGTGGTCATACACGCATGCGGTTGCGAGTACCTACTACACATTTGACCTATTTAAAGAACATCACCAATGAGTATGTCAATTGTTATAATCTGTCATAATCACCATTCCTATCAATGCTACCGTCCTGTCATCACAAAAAGTGATAACATCAATCACCAAACGCCATCTGTCATCACCATTCCAACCTGAACAGGATGATAACTATTCAAAAAGTACTAGGGCGGCATAACACAAGAGGAGACCACCAACGTTCGAATTTGGGAGGCGATTGAAACCAGCTAATGTTCCACAATGGTTGATTTGCAAGTTGACTGGTGACAGGTCATTGTATGCTGATCACAGCCCACGTGGCTGTAAGATGGCCGTATAAGCAGGTTATGGCGTTTGAGGTTTGATTCGCGGGGTATTATTGTTATTTTGTCATCTGGGTCAGATTCAGAAGGTAGTCGATAAGGACTTCTTTGTAGAATAAGGGGTTTGTGGGCAAGTAAAATGCTTTTAAAAACAATTACAGTGGTTTATTTTAGCTTCAGGGAATTTCCACATATAATCTTTCTTAACTTAACGTCTTTCCTTTTTAAAGCGAACAACTCACTCCTGTTCCCTTCCAGATGCCTTCCAGTACTACTCCGCCATTCCTCACCTCTCTCTCACTATCATTCCTTCTCTCTCTCTCATGCATTGCGTTCCTTTCTTCATATAGGTATTATGTATTGACTTGTACATTAAAAACACTCATCCTACATCTTCATGTTGTTTTATGTTGGTACGTAAATCTATAGGGCACAGAAAACATTGGCAGTTTTAATAAAAATTCTATTGCTATTTTTAGGCCTACCTAGAAATTTAATCGTACTTACACATTTTTGAGTCTACCTTCTCAAACTTAAGGCATTTATTTCAATTAAACTATTCACAGGAACTTTTTAACTGTCAAGAAGTATGAAGCTAATTGCCCATTCCAAAGCGTAGTAGGTAACTACTTATGGAGAAGAACGGAAAAAAACTACACGGACACTCTTTTAAATCAAAAATATTGTTCGCCTTGGCTAAGACAGTAAGTACTCAGTAAAATTACCTTTACATTTAATAAGTCCTATCCTCCGCCATTTTACATAAAAACCGAAACAAAAACAAAATATTTTCTAAATTGCCGAAATTAAACCGATCACCCGCAAAGGCATTCCGTATTCAAAAATATTATTCTTATTTTGAAAACATAAGTTGCGTTCTATATTTGAATTCGTCGCGGGAACACTCCCCCTCGCCGCGCGGTAAAAAAACGGTCAGTGCGAGTCGTTTTTACTGAAAATGGGTTCCGTGATCGTTTATTTCTTTGGGTGTTTTTCTTTAAAACTGAAAGAACTGGTACTGACAAGATAACCAGTCTTTCCTTCTCCTTCGCTTTTGTTACCATCAGTAGCGAAGGTACTAAACAACTCGATTCCCGCCGGTTTCCCTTCGAAAATCATAAATTCACCCTTCGCCACTGGTTACCATCACCTTTCTAACGTTTTTTTGTTAGTACCTATTCGTTTCTCGGTGATACTAAACATGTTTGTATTTTCGAAATATTACTTAGATAATTTTCACTTAGACAATTTTACATTGCCTTTGTAGCGGAATCCTAAGCTCCGAATAAATATCGATCGGACACACACTCCTACTGCGCGCCAAAACACCGCGTCGTGATAAATTACCTTCGGGAAATTAAAACTGTCTTTAAAACAATACCTGCTTTTTTCTTCGTCGCTTTCACCCCTCTTTCCTATCTCTACCCCGCTCTAACACTTACATTTCTGTATTTTGCGTCTCGTTCTAATTAGAAGAAAGAGGGTCGGAATTGACATTTGTTTTTGATAATTTTTCTTTTTATTCTCTAATTTCGATTGCGTTATTTTAATTATTACGTTCCATGTCACGCTGAATGCGTCGTAATTAAAAATAATATTCAAGAGCATCGTTAGGTGTTACTTTACTAGTTAATATCACAGTAATAATACTAGACTAGATGTGCATAAATAATTGTGCATTGTGAGGCACTTAACATGTGCTCCATTCTATGGCATTACACCTATCTTTATAGGTTTTAATGATAGCTCTCTTACAGCGAGCAATCTAGATTAAACATAACTACATATTTTAATGTACTAGATATCATAAACATGGCCTTAATGAACAAAACATTTTTTACTATACAATTTACATAAAAGAAAAGAGCAATATACATTTTCTGTTCACAATCACTGAGGCGTCGTTATCAATATCTCACGGACGCGGCGCCAATAAACAATGAATGAATTATGGTAGAACGATTAAACACAAAAATAAAACTAAACATTCGCCGAAGATGCACAATCTCCTAATTAAGAACATCACAAATACATTAACTCAAACCCAAACCCCGTTTCAAATCTAATTTCTTTTTTGACAAAACAAAAAAAGACTTAATTACTTTTTCTGGGCATCACAAAAAGCGGGAGATAAGAGCCCTATTTGAATCCTCGTTATCAACACCTCCCGGGCACTTTCACCCTTCAATCTCTACCTTTTTTTCTTTTCCACCCCCAGAGGAGTACCTATCGTAATTTAAAGATAACTAATGCTCCAAGTCATTAAGGGACCGTGCCGAAGAAAAAGCAAGTAAAATATAAGGAAATGCAGCCAAATGCATTTTTAATATTTTACTTTTCCAAATGATAAGTTTATTTGAGTTTGAAACTCTTTCGTGGGGAACTCTTTCACATCGTGAACAATTAAAGTCATCGTTCAACCGTGTTTAATATTTTAATGTCTACAACTTACCTACTGAGAAATAGTTATTAAGATTCTTTAATGTTTATGTGATCAAATCATCAAACCTATGAAACATAGTAAGAAATTTCTTTAATTTCGGTCCATTTACTATGCTTCAGCTAGTTTATTTCCTGCTACATTTTACGATGTCCTGCGTGTCATCAAAAGTAAAGACGTTAAAGTGTTCAAAATATATTTATTACAATTAAAAATTTTATGGGCCAATAAAAATTGTAAATGAAAAAATCTCATGGGCTTTGTTGAAATAGGTCTAATTGATCCCAAGATTTTTAAACCCCGGTTTAACGACCGAAAAAGTAAAAAAAAAAAATGAAATTAAAAACGCTTTGAGTCGCGACAAGGTGTTCTTGATTTTTTTTACTTAAAAAATGTAATAATCCAACGGCAGTAAAATACTATCGGACGTTTACGACAAATTCACACAAGACCTACTTAATAAATCTGACAAAATCTTAAATTTATGCTCGCGAACGCAGGACACACGAGTAAAAAAAGATTATTTTACGACGCCGTAAACCTGGTTAGAATGCGGCCCTGGACGCTGGATAATTCGGGAAAAATCCATTTTAATTAACATATTTTTATGGCGATCGCGATGGAAATTATAAATAATGGTTTCATTAATATTTTTTCTAGCGATCACCGTTTAAGATGCTATTTCTCATACGCATCCATAATTTTATGTAATTTTGGAACGTTTATAAGTTGTAAAGTTAAATAATTATAATGATTATCTAACGAGAAATACGATATAAAATTTATAAAGCCAAAAAATATATGTTTTTTAATTTGCACATTTGAAGTGACTCCCTTCGCCTAATTTTAATAAAAGCAAAAAGTGTCGTCTGTATTTTTTTTCATGTCCACGTTTAGAAAATATTGTGAGTACGTCCAAAGAATGTTAAAAAGTGTTCTTGATTAAATAAAATGTCGCTAGGCCTCCGAGGGGACCGGCAGACGGAGTGAACGTGATGAGAATTAAGTATTACTGACATTAAACCTAGAACAGTAAGTAATGGATCGGATTTAACGGATAAATTAAAATAATCGTTTCCAATAGGATTTTTAACTTTCTCTGCTCATGTGTAGGACCTTTCGGTTCAATAGGAATGCATGTATGGAATGTGTTTAATACTTTCCCACAAAGAAAACATTGAAATTCAAACTATATAAGTAATCTTCTTACATATGTTACCTAATAGCTAAACTTACCGACAAAAGTTTTCTCTAAAAAAAAATGCCTCCCTTACCTGAAAAAAGAAAAAACATTTTATGAGCAAAAACTACTAACCAGGACAACATAACATGCAAAATGTGAGGGGAAAGCCCAAAATTGCCGTAACCATATATCGCAACAAAACGGCGCACAAGAAAATTCGTAAATATTTTTTTTCAAATAAATTACACGGGGGCTAATGAAAGAGCCGATGTTTGGCAAGACGGACGGACGGACGGACACAATGGCCGGGGAAACTATTGCTCTATATATTTTGCTTAAAATGACCGCGAATTCCGCTAAATAAATATCATGTTTTTTGTATTTTCGTGGGTCAGCAAAACTATTGTCGGATCTCCGAGGTACGCGCCTTAAAAGCCGCCATATTTGTTATTCAGCTGCTTGTAATTTATCCAGTGTTTCTTTAGCAAGTTATTTTTTTCCAGGATAATACTTATTTGTGGTAGTAACTAGGTATTTACTTCTTATTTATGAAGCTTTCGCTCCTGAAGTAACAAGCTGGGATAATTCCAGTATCTTTTTCTTATATCGTAAACTACATGATCGGGAAATGAGAAAATTATTTTCTACTTTGAGAAAATGAAAATCAGATTAGAAAGAAAAAAAAATGCGTTTATTGCCATTACAGCAAAATAAATACACCTTAAAACTTACACCAATTAGGAGGACGTATTTTGAGTAAAGTATTCTTATTGGAGGAAAAGTTTCACTTACATACTTTTTGTGAACGATACAATACCTATAAGAGCCTATTTCTAATAAGAGGTTTGGCTACTCATGGGGAGGGCCGGAGGGCTGGCGAATCTCGTCGAATTCCTCTCAAGTCTCAGCCCTCCCAGAGGGACCATGTACCAAATCATACACTATAATTTTGGAGGAAAATATCACGGTAAAGGTTTTTAGACTTCGTATGTATTTTACGTGTGGAACCCAAAAGGTAGAGGCCCGATAAATTGAATAGTGATGTGTATGTTTTTTGAATTTAGATTTATGATAGAAAGTGGTCTTATTTTTATTTATTTTTTCTGTGATTCTGTGGATAGCGTTGTGGGTTGTAATAATATTATAATTGTTTTTGTTTAAATTAGTTGTAAGTTCTATAAATGTAATTGTTTGCCTTTCAATAACAAAATAATAATATAATTTTAGGACCTCTAGGAGTTAAAAAATATCGATGTCACGTGATATACTTTAAACGTTAATATTTCGGAAACGTGACACTTTACGATGTTTGGTTTTATTGTTTTCTATTTGCATTGATGTTATCTATCGATTTATATAGTTTTCATGCGTGGCCGCCATTTTGAAAAACAAAACAAAATGGCGGCCACGGACCTTCAAAGCCCTTTAGTTGGTATAAATTTGTATGAGTTAAAATCTGTAATACTACAGCTTACCCTCCGTAGTTCGTAACATTAACAGACAGACAGACATGCATTAATATGTATGTGCATGTCTCAAATTACTGTGACGCGTCCGCTCGAAGCACCCAGTTAGTGTGGGCAATGACCAGTGACCGGCTTTGACTGGCCATTTTATTTCGTAGAAGACTAAGTGGGGAAAGTTTTGCCCAGCAGTGGGACGGATTTAAATAAGTACATTTTTATTGTTAAGCATTTTATTTTCCTTTCTACTCTTACAAACGTTGTCTACATCAGTTTTTATCTACTTTACCTACTATAGCAGTTATGCTGGAAGATATTTCTTTAGAAATAAGCATCACTTTTGTATGCATTTTTATTTAATTAAAAATTTGTGTGTACATAAATAAGTAGTAAAAATAAAAAAAAATATATGAAAATCGTTAAGGGAGAAGCGCTAAGGTAGCACGCGAAATTCAAATTTTCTTACGATTTTTGCAATTTGCAGCTCAGTGTCTGGGTGTACCTAGGTGATTAAAATTTGTTTCGCGACTGTAACAAATATGTATTTACAGAATTACAATCATTAGAATGAGTAATACAACTTGTTAAGTTAGTATAATCCTAAATGTCAAGATTTCATGAAATTGTCATTCAATAGGATTACTTGGTCTTAAAGAGTTGTATTGATGACTTTAATGATTATAATTCCGTAAATACATATTTGTTACGGTCGCGAATCATATTTTATTAATCAACGTACAAACTTAATAGGTACCTACTGATAGGCGAATTGCAAAAAACGTAAGAAAATTTGAATTTCGCGGGCTACCCTGGCGTTTTTGCCTTAAAGTGTGGTGATTTTTACGGTAGGTAGATAGTTTTTCTTTACAAAAGTGACTGCCTAGACTGGAGTTCCACTCATAGAGGAAATTATAACGCCAATTTCTTTCAAAAATAATTTAGTACCTACAGCTAATCAGTAATTAGTGATAGTTTGTCTATTGTCAAATTTTGATCATTTATTTATTTTAAAAGACTATTTTAGCTTTTCTCGCCTGAAACACAGGATTACCTATTATAATTTACATTAATTAAGCAAATCTGTACTAATTTTCATGCCATAAAATTTTTGAACAAATATATTATATTAATAGTAAAATAAATCAAAACTTCCAAACAAAAATAATCTAAACAAATTACGCCAGCTTAGAACCGAACCCGCACTCTACCGTCCACATTCCCCAACATTAACACCAACACCCTTCGGAAAAAAACAAGCATCCCTTCACAGATTGACATCTGTCAGGCCAGGGGTTCGATCCCGGCTGGTGTAAAAATCTACCCCACATTCTACTGGTGGAATAAATTTTTAATCAAAATATTTTTGCGTCCCCTTGACAAAGGTATGATAATTCTCGTATTGTTAGTGATTGTCAGAAGTTAAGTAAGGATGGGTGTGCCTGACTTACACATGAATAAATTATTTGTTTGTCTATGGTAAGTGATGGTGGGAATTGATTATGGCAACTGTCATGGCGTCGTTGTGTAATTTTATTTTGTTTTCTTTTTGTCAATTCGATGACGAAAAAAAAATATATATTGAATATGAAAACGTGAAAAAAAAAACATAGAACATAACTAGACCGAATGTATTAATAAACTTATTTAGACAAAGTCTAACCATTTATTTAAATAACACCATAAAACAGACACCTTTAAAAAATAGTTGACTGAAATAATATTGTTGCAAAAGAAAATAATACTCGAATAAAATAAAGAAACATAAAGCCTTGTTATTTTTGTACCGTTTTGACATAAGCTATGAAAAATGTTGCCATGAAAAACAGCTGCAGCCGTTAGATTATCGGTTGCAATAAATACACGACAAAGATACATAACTCTTATACGAAGAAGTGAAAGTAGACGATAGAATGTTGACGCCATTTTCTTGTATTTATGCAGCCCTAGTACTTCTTGGTCATCAATGTTGTTAATGGGTGCAACATTTAAATTAAATTGTACTATCAACTATCGGTTGCTATTTTTAGTTTGCAAGAAAAGCACTAAAATAACCTTTGAATGCTATATTAGTTACCTAGTAGATGAACAATTCATGATGTTATCAGTGTTTTTGACCTAACGAATGGATTGTTTCAGGCAGATACTGTTTTCATAATAAATTGTTTAGTATAATTACTTTGAAAATATACATGACTTCACTTGTAACAATAACACTAAATATATCCAATCAAGATTTTGTTCCTACAACTTAAAACAATTGACCGATTCCCTCACACCTTTTTACCAGCCAAAAATAACAAATACGTAAAAACGATAAATAAATCGCAACCTACTTCACACACGACCTACAGCCATTCAAAGGTAAGAAGCCTAAAACAATGAAAAAAAAAACAAATGTACAACGATTAATTCCAAAACTAAGACAATAAGAGATCCTGAACAAAATGGTCGAAAAACTAACAAAAGCCGCGAATGTAAATTATACCTGTTCAAAAACCGTAAAAGTTATGTAGCATACGTTGAAACGACGCATATTTTAAATAGTCCAATATAACAGATTTGCGTCGATTCGACACGGCTGTCGGTTGAGCGTTAGAAAATCTTCTAGTTACATACTAATGAGGGAATTTTCTGAATTTTGGTAAAGTTCTGTTGCCACCTTGGTTATGGAACCATAATGTACTCTGTGACCATCTTGTTCTTTGGAAGGCATACATTGTTCTAAAATGATGTATTTTGTTTCACTTTTGGGTATTTGAATATAGAATTACTTTAAAGGAAGGAATCATTGTCTGTGCTAGGATAATCTTTGTCCATCTTTTACAAAGTCTTTTCTTTATTAAATTTGGTTGATTTTTCCTGCAATTATGCTCATTATTAAAATGAAATAGATCTGCATTAACATTAGTGATTCGACTGATTGATGTTTCCTAGTCATGTCTTTATTTGATTCCTTTACGAGTGTCTTTTTATTGATAACTTCATCCACATCATCAACGAGAAAACGGTAGTATACTCGTAAGGATGTCTAATTTATCAATATAGAACTGGCTGACATGATCTTCGCAGGGTGGCTGGTAGCAGCTGGATGAGAGTTGCCGAAAATCTAGCTGAATAGCGTGCACTAAGACAGACCTGTGTCCAGCATTGGACTGTTGAAGATTGATGAAGATTAGTTTAATTTATGGTACCCACGTGTACATTTCTCCTTTCTTTCTTTGCCCTTAATTTAACATTATTCGTTTGTTTAATAAGAGTATAGCCTTATTGAAAGCATTTCATCAAATACCTCTAAGCTTAATTCCGTTCTTACAAAGAATTTTCATTCCCAGCTTTATTCTTGTAAAGAAAACGTTCTCCCATCACGCGAGCCAAAACTTTGGAATGGAATCAAAATAATTTCCATTTGGAATTCCTCTAGTGCCTCAGACTGTTTATATGTTACACTTTAGCTTACCAGAAATCTAATTTTCACAAACATTGTAGTGTAGGCATTTAGGACATTCAGAACAGTTCCTAGCTGCATTCCAACTTCACCTGGACGCGAGACAAAGTCACTGCACCCGAAATTAAGGTGGGATTGCATAACATTCTTCTTTTGAATTTGAATTGTGGATCTGTAATTAGAAAAATGGCTGACGTAACGGAATTTGAAATTGTAGGACATTGAAATTATTATTTTATACCTACCTGAAAATAGAAAAATACTTATTATCGTGTCCATATAGCAATTATTTAAATATTTATGTGTCTTTACTACAGCAGTATGCAAAATAATCACTAAACTTATGCAAGCCAGCTACCAACTTAAAAATTGTAAACGAAACGATTACTTTCACAAAGAAATTTCAAATGAAACATTGCTACCATTTCGTGCCCTTTCGAGCGACAGACAAAAACACAAATAGGCTACTTAAATAAATATTTCAATGTTAAAAAATGTTAATATGTCGTCCAGATATTCGGGAGCTGTCTCAAATTTTGAGAAAGGTTCAAATGTATGGCGTTTTCTGGCGCCAAACAAATTAAGAGTCAACTTAACCTGGTCGGTCTAGGAATGTCTATTATAAAAGAATGAACAGTAGCGGTATGTAATGAGAGATGTACTTAGTTTACAAGATGCGTCCGGACAAATGCACTGACATTGTTGATTTTGAATAAATTTGACAATACTAACATAGAAGTAGTGGGCAACAAATATGATGAATGATGGCTACCGTCTGGAGCTATATATGTATTGTAGAACCATACCCAGAAGACATATCTATGAAAAAGACATTTCTAATAGCTGTAAGTATTGAGAAAAAGAAAAAGAAAGAAAAGAAAGAAAATACGTTTATTTGCGGCAAACATGACGCATAAGAATGAGCATAAACAAAAATCAAATTGACAATTTGAGGGAAAACATGCGTCACATCCACGCAAAACGGCCATCGCTCAGCATAAAGAGCTAGAGTATTCACCAACCATTTGTCAAATAGTTGACACTTAAGACAACAGTAGATATCTTTTAAGTAGGATAGTAGCATTCAACAGTGGATTAAAAGAAAGTGCTACAGATGTAACACAATCAATCAATCCAATATAAACGATTTCATTGAATTGTTCTCTAGTAGGAATACTTAAAATAACAATGACAATTTATCTCAAAATACCCAAGTATGATAAAAAAACAAAACCGTCATTTATCATTACTAATTTTCCGGAAATCCAATTCGACGATAACAAATCATGCGTGGTTACTGCAAACTTTGCCATCATCAAGCTTGATATTATTTGTACATTATTATTGATCTATCTATGAATAAAAAGTAAATCACACCACCTGCTTGCATCACATTCGCAGAAACTCATTCTTCGCCCAACTGTCAGATATACCATGACACAATGAACTCAAACAGGCGTCCCATTTAAACAAGGACAATCCCATTCACGCCAAAAAAATCAGGTCAAAAATTAACAATAATCTAAACATGACAAAAATGCGCGCACGCATATCGCTCTAATTGTCGATTTGTTCATATCATCTCTTTCACACTTCATTATTTGTTGTTTTGCCGTCTCAGTCGCACGCGCAGCTGTCATGTGTGACGAATCACTTTGTCATTGTGTCAGTTTGGACGCTTCTCACCCTTTTGATGCGAGTCGTGATGATAATGTGTGCTTTCGCTTTTTAGGGTCCCGTGGGGTTGGTGTTAATTTTATTAAAATGATATTTTCGAATGCAGGCGGAGAGGGAGATGAAAATAATGGTGTAAATGAAATTAAAGTTGTTTATATTCAGTTTATAAAATAGTAGAACTGTGTTTAATGAGAGTCTTGATTGTACTCGTAATAATTGAGGTTGGTATTATGCTGATGAAAATTCACTACTGAAAAGTTTTTAGTATTGAACAAAATATGAAATATCATAGAATATGTAAAGCCAGCAATGTAAACCTAAGCATAGTGTGAGATCTGGAAGGCATCGTTAAAACTACCTTACTCACTCGCTCGTATCTTTTCTCTCTCCCTACTTATTTTATATGAATACGGCTATCTTGTGTTGCTCTGTATTAAATAAATACTGATGAATTAATTTAAGCATTTATATGAGATACAAGACATACTTAGTTTCTGATATCAAACTATACTTGGCGTAATACTTCAACAAATATTGAATTACTAGCTGCGCTCGCGGTTTCACCCGCGTAAGTTTTGATCCCGTGGGAATATCGGGATAAAAAGTATCCTATGTGTTATTCTGATGTATAAACTATATTACTGTAAAGTTTCATCAAAATCCGTTCAGTAGTTTTTGCGTGAAAGAGTAACAAACATCCATCCATCCATCCTCACAAACTTTCGCATTTATAATATTAGTAGGATATTTTATAACAAAATATAAAACTCCAAAAAAATCATAGAACCAAAAGCTCAAAAGACCATCTCGGCTCCCATGATCCGAAACGTTACGCCAACAGAACACAGACAGACGTACAATAGAATTATATTCTGTATGATTGCATTATACACAACCCTTTGGTTTACAACTGATCCCTTGTAATGTTAGGATTACAACTGGGGACATTTGACAACTGCATGGCAGACATGTTTGATATTTTTGACGATTTTGATAATGTTATGAATGATAATTTTGTAACATTTGTTGAAAGATGGGTTGATGCAACTAAAGATTGAGTTACAGGTCGATGCACTTTTGTAAAAGAAACATACGTAGTAACTGGACAGAAAAGAGTTTAAGAAATTTTTCAATCATATAACCTAAGCAAGGATCACATAATTCTGACCAAGCTGGACCAAAATAAAACATGATGAAATTTGTGGGAGCAGTAACAGAATTTCTGATGTACCAGGTAATTGAACCTGATTACATTTCGTTAAGTCAGATACACGATTCCTGAGGTCCAAAACCACAGATGCAACACGGGAAATAAGGAAGCCTCGGTGAGGGTCAGATTACCAGTATTTTGGTAACCAGTTCCTAATGCTCAGTGAACTGTTTTCTTTTTTGTTTTTGGATATCGTGCCAAAGTATTATGATCCTTCAAAATACCTTGCATTGTTACTATTATGGCCTGTTCGTGATGAGACAAATGACTCATATACAAAGTGTTAAAAAATTAACCCGACAAATTTTAAGAGGTGCTTTAGACCATCGAAATGAACAACTTTCACTATTGGACCAACACTGAAATCTTTAATACATTTCGGTTAAGTAGGTATTGAACTTATGTATTAAACAGCTGATTTATTTTCGTGATTTCAGAGTTGGTCCCATAGTGAAAGTTGTTCAATTCAATGGTCTAAAGCACCTCTTAATGTTTGTAGGATTAATTCCATGGATGAAACAAATGATTACAAAGTGTTAAACATTTTTTTTTTCAACAACAACTCTGAAATCATGAAAAAAAAATCTGCTGTTTAATACAACATACATTTTGGTCAAGTAGGTATTGAACTTTTGTATTAAACAGTTGATGTTTTTTTCGTGATTTCAGAGTTGTCCCATAGTGAAAGTTGTTCAGTTCGATGGTCTAAAGCACCTCTTAAAGTTTGTCGAGTTAATTTTTGAACACCTTACATAATATTGTTTGTAACATAACATCACAGCTGAGTCCTCCGAAGAGTTAGACAGAGGTGTACCTATTAGTACACCTACATTTCTCCAATTATGTTTAAGTCCCATGTAATATGGGGCTGGCCTATTGCCATCAACCGAGCACAATTTCAGGCTATGGAATTTAAAAAAAAATCTTGATGGGAAAACTCAATAACACCAAACGAATCGAATCCAGGACCTCAAGTTCAACAGTAGCACTTGAGGTCAATACAGCAACGAGGTAGTCTCTTCATTTTTTTTTGTATGAGCTTTAAGCCAGAGTTTTGAAAATCAATCCGACTACATCTAATAGTGTATATGTCGCAGTCAACTGGTTTAAATTATAGTTTAGCTCAAGTATTATTTTAATCTTACTTCAGTGTGGGAAAGAGATGGAGCTACATGTCCTGTATTGCTCCATCTCTTTCCCACACTGAAGTAGGATTAAAATAATACTGCTAAAGAGGTGGTGGTAGGCCCCCAGAACTGTAACAAATCACGCGCGAGCCGAATTGGTCCCAGTATCTAAGCCATTGCACCCCGACCAAATGGGTTAGGTTAGGTTAGAACTGTGATCAACCGCGTGCGGGCCAAGAGAGCAAAGCGAGGCGAGCACTACTTTCAAAGGCCAGGCGGTTAACTAAACAGCTAATTTAACCAGTTGGCTGCGACATATACAAGAACGGCAATATATTATAATTACATCAATACAATACAGGCGTGTCAATGTATCAGAATACTCCTAATTATTAACGATTCCCAACTAGCTACACGTTCAAAGGGCGAATTTTCCATTTCCAAATGAGGAGAAACCATCAACCAATCATAATTCGAGGAAAACGTAACTTAACGCGAATCTATCACGAAGTACCACGCCCCGGGGAAGCCGGGCAAACACCGACCCTCCGCTAATCTAATATTAAACACATTCGGATATTAGATACAAAGTGAGCATTCACAGAATTTAATAATCCCGCTCCCACACCTATACACACCTCCCTCTCACCCATGTAACTCAGTCTCTGTCTAACATGAATTATTAACAACAATTTTATGATTACATTTAGCATTGAGTGTAAGTGCGGGCGGGACGTGATACGAAAGTCGAATGGCCGGTGAAAAATGGCGGGAAAACGTTGCCAGTTAATATTTTATTGGTTTCGATAGGTTTGAGTTATGTAAGTCAGCCGGGGGTTCCGGTAATTTTCAATTTTGTGCCTGAAATATTGATAAGCTGAAGTCCCTAGTGCTCACTTTATTGGATCACTCTGAGCTGACTTGCAGTTTTGATGGTACAACATTGTGATAGTTACTGAAGATTCCTTAGTGCGTTTGCTATTTGTTTTATTTGAGGAGGGTAGTTGCTGTGTTATTTTTGATAGACTGAGTTATAAATTTGATTTTGAAGACGTTTAAGGATTCGGGCTATCACTCGAAATAATACTGATTCGAACCCAATCGTGGCACTATGACAAGCATATTTACCATAATCTAATGAATAAACCATTAAAAATATGCAACTAAACCGATGGCTACCTTAAAACCTCCTTAAAGAAACATTAAATAACATCCACCTTAACAATCTACATAAAAATAACTCAAGTCATAACTCGCAAATACAATTAAAACGCAAGAATCATACGTCAAAAGAAAAAAAACGCCATCAAAAACTACGCGAGCCTGTTTAGCATACGACATTGCGTAACACTGTTATTAGCACGCAAAAAACATGTAGCCAACGCGACCTGACTTTACCGACACCCGGATGGGACTAGGTCTTAGAAAATTCTAAGCACACTACGTCCACTCAGCGGTCATTTTGACCGTGGGTAGAATACTAAGTCACTGGCTGAATTGTGACGAAAATGGAACCCAACAGGCAGGGAGGTAATTGTGTTTCATGTTTACCCCACCTCCTCAAGGGTTCCGTAACACAATAATCGTCATATTTTGTACTAGTTGCACTTGACGCCTCCTTTGGTTAAGAATTGCTTTCTAATTTACTGTGCATGGAACCGTGAAGTTAAGGGTGGTTTACCTTAGTTGAATTTTCGTTACATTTTGGCATTAAAAGTTACAATTATTTTTATGAAAAATGCAGGTGCCAATTTGTCCTCATAGATGCCTCTTATATCGTCTAGTAATTATCTAATAACTTACTTAGTGTGCCCTTTTATCGAAGACAGCCTAAAACTCAACATTAATCTTGGTTTTAACCGACTTCAAAAAAGAGGTTATCATTCGACTTTTTTATAGACTTACTAGCTGACCCCGCAAACGTCGTTTTGCAAAAAAAAAAATAGATAGTAGCCGATTCTCAGACCTACGCGATATGCACACAAAATTTCATACAAATCGGTCCAGCCGTTTCGGAGGAGTATGGTACCTAACACTGTGACACGAGAATTTTATATATTAGATATTATTATGCCCAGCGTTACCTTCGCCATTTTTTTTCTCAATTAGTATAAAAACAACTTTCATTATCAAGATAAATATAGTTAAAACTATTCACAGCACTAGATTCATTTAGGGGCAGCTCAAACTTCAAAACTTCAGCAAAACTTCTCAATTTACCCTTACAACAACTGAGGTAATTCTAATTACCCTAATATATCCAAAAGGGCACAAAGCAAAGATCAAGAACCCCATTAAAGGAACACCTGGCTAACAATATGTTTTATTTAAATAACTAATCAACATAAAACTGGCTCTCTCACGCTGCCATTAGCATTGCGAGTAAGGATTTTATTCATATGTGAAAACCCTACTGAGTTCTTAAAATTCTAGGGTTTTTCTGGCTTCTTGCCAGGGTCTGGTTATACAAACTGCCTTGCCTACACCCTAATTGCGTAACACAATATCAATCGCAATCTGAATCATTTTGAAGGATTTTGCTAATCTATTGCTTCTTAAGTTTGAAAAATTTGTCTGTTCAACGGCGGTGTAAATAACACAATGAATGTTGTTGAACTGTCAAAATTAAAATCATTGCTATAGATAGTGCAATCCACGAAGACGCGCCCACTCTTTTTCCTAATGCTTACAGCAGAAGTGTGCAACATTCCGCTAGTGTTTTAGTTTTTAATTAGTTTTTATTAGTGGGTAATTAGAGTGTATCGAAAGAACTAAAACACTAACGGAATTAACTAACGCTAAACACTAACGATTCGGAAGAAGAGTGGGGCGCGTCTTCGTGGATTGCACTATTTATACGGTTAATGTGTTACATAATTACCCAGTGTTATATTATTAGTTTGATAATGGTTCTAGAAGATGTCTTTTAAACTGCCAATTACCTAAATTCAAAGACGATCGTAAACGTAAACGAAGCAAAATCAGTATGGATCCGTAGCAGGTGGCTTTCTGTAGTTTCTGCTTACCCCTATGGAAAGAAGGTGTGAGTTTATGTTATGTGTGCGTTACCGAAATACTTTAAAAATGTTTTTAGAAGAAAATAATGTCTTTAGATTCAAGAGTGTGAACATTACACTGTCATCACCCATCCATTTGTCAAGCGTGATGAACAGGGTTATTTTTTTGGCATGTTCATTGTAATATTCAATAATCGGCAACCTAAAAATTATGATTTCATATTCATCCATCAGTTTTGTGGCCTTTTGAGGATATTGCATCAAGCAGAACTTTTTGCATAAAAACCTAACGTACTGAAAACTGAAATGATCACTTGTCACTTGTCAAATTAGGCTGAATCAGATTTCCTCTGCCACATTTTTCAACCAATCAGAAATAACAATTCATTTTTTTCCGAAATCCTACAAAATAAATTCCATCCACATCGATAAACATGGCGGACGCGAAAAAAATCATCTGCACAAGTGTCAACGATTGACAATTAGCAGCATCGGCCTGTCTGATCCAAAATTTTCGCATAATTGTCATTCGGTAATTGAAAAACGCAATTATGAACGCCGAGAGCGTGAGTTAATTAATATTAAATTCTGAAATAATCGCCCCGCTCTCCCCTGCGCCCCCTCCCCGGGGAGACAGGGGACGTGGACTGATTGAATTATAGGCAAATTTTGAATTTTGAATAATTCACGGGAGTAAGTTAGCCCTTTATGGCACAGCGGAGGACCAGGGAATTTTTGGTTTAATTATTAGTCCAGTTATTGTTTTTTCGAAACGGGTTCTGTGGTACTAATTGTTTTTGGCATCTTTTCGCTTTAGTGTTAAAGCCATAAAGATTTAATTGCATTTCAGATAATAAAGACGTTTTATCTGACATAATAAATGTATTTATTATACCTACACTCTGATAATATTGATATAATATTAATTGCAGCTTTTTCTGACAAGTAATAACTGTGACCTAATAACAAATGATTTATGATATCAATATGTTAAAAGCACAATAACTGTTAACTCCTTAACCTCAGATAGGCGAGACTGAATCATATTATTTTTTTCCACTCACGAGAGACGTCGCCCGCTGACACGAAACGATCTACAATCCGCAACGCACTGATATATTACGCAATTAGTTATTCTCGATGGATAGACCACAAAAAAAAGTTAAAAACAAAATGGTTCCTAGTTACAGATCAGTACGGACACCGTGGCTTCACAAAATTCAATTTGGCCAGCATTTCGCCGCTCCCGCCGTGCGACAAACAAACAATTACACATACGTGTGTCGAAAGCATAATTTTACCACAAAAACTACGTGGAAATGCGAAAAAAACACAGTCGCTGACGCTTTGTTAGTTTTTCGCGCCAACGCGTCGGCCATTTTTGACAGCTGTCAAACGCTGCGCTAGTGATTGCGTCTTTTGTAGTCGCACCTTTTTCGAGACACGGATTTTTTTACATGGAAAAATCAAAACGTTACCGCGCCTGAATATTTTGAATGGTAAATAAGAATAGCACGATGTAATCCCACACAAATTACCAGCGCATAGGAATATGAAAGCGATAAACCGAGATGCATCGGCGATACGTGCACACAATCCTCTCATTTCAATACCTATTGTGTGTGAGGTCTGCGCTAGTGCTGTAACGTCGTAACGTCCCGTTCTACGGACACCCATCAGTCATTTACGAATGAATACATGACAATCGATCGAGATACGTAAGGTAGCATGTCTCGTCTGAGTGACGAGTGATTCTCGCGTTCGTGACGGATATCGGAACGTTGACAAACGCGCGACCGGGGTGTCCGCACGGTTCTTTTTACAAATTTCAAGCAGAAGAAGTTTGACGTGCGATAGTGACGTGACGATGTGGAGCTGTCAGTTTTCAATTGGCTCTCAAAGGGTGTTGACGTGTCGAGTCGGATCTAGATTCCAAGTGTGGACATGTTAATTGTTACGTACGAAGCGTAGGAGTCGCATAAACAGACCCTCGACGTTTATTATTCGCTTTCCAAACCCATTCGCGTGTAATTCGATATCACTTTTTAAAGTTCAGTACAGGCGGTCTATGAAACCTGATAGGTCCTCGTTAATCGATTAATATAATCGTATATTCCGATGAGAATCGATTACTAGAACGGATACTAGTAGTTACTAAGTTGCAATAGTAAACATCATTAGGTATGTGAAGTGCGCTGATGCGATGCGATTGTTTTTGTTTAGAAGCAAAAAAAAATTTGTTATGATCGTTTGAATATGCATATTCTGATGGGATACACACTAATCACACGGTGGAAATTATTTTAAATCTATGATGGATTTAAATTTGAAATTACTCTAGCTTTTGCAAAATCATTTTTACCAGTCTGTAATTGACCCCTTTTTTCATAAATGTTGCTTTAAGTTAAGTAGTGATAAGTAACTGTTTAACCATAAATGTTTGACTTCGAACGTCACTAAACTTTAAACATCTATACTAATCTATACTAATATTATAAAGAGGAAAGATTTGTGTGTATGTTTCTAACGAATTGGCTCAAAAAGTATTCTTTCACCATTTGAATGCTACATTATCACTGATTAATATAGGCTTTTTAATTGCAAGAAAAAAATAAAATGTTTAAAAAATAAATGTCCACCCGTGCGAAGCCGGGACAGGCCGCTACTCGTTTATAAATAAACTCAGTACAAAAATATCTAGTTTCTTTTTCATTTCTTATTTTCACACAATTTTTATTATCGTAACACATCTTATCGCCTATCTATCACTTATATAACAACCTCAATGCCAACAACTTAACTTATTGCATTTAAAAACAGCAAAAAAAACCGTAATTTGCGCTCAAGTAATGAGCATTTAACTAAATGAGCCACATTACCCGGTTTAAGGTGTTAAAATCGTACACCGCCGGAAACCAGTGATTATTTTATCCTTTCAATATATAATTAAGGAATTTCCTTTAAATATCGCAATTGAAATATTAGCCATTGACTTAGACTAGTTATAACTGCGACTGCGCTTGTACCTGAGCATTTATCGAGCATAATGTTTGTAACAAATCCAGGAAAATGGATATAGTCAAAAGCAGATGTTATAAAGAATAGACAGGTAAAAAATGTACTTTAAACAACTTTGTAAATAGAAGAAAACATAGATTGCTGTCATCTGCTGAGTTCCTGGTAATTTCGGAGGATCAATCCTATGATTTATCCTACTAGAAATGTTACTGAACTACCAAAATCGTATCTGACAAAAGTACTAGGCCTACAGATTATGAAGGAACTTTGCATCCAAAGTTCTCTTCTTCATCATCCCAAAAAGTAAATAAATAAAATCCTTCTGATCGAATTTCGGCCATGGCGACCAATCTCAGCGGAGACCAGCCTTCGGAGTGGGAGATATTATAGTACATAAGTGACCACAGGTGCACTCTCTCTTCCCTTACTCTCATTGTCCGATGGGATGGACACAAAAAAGTACCAAGGTGACATAATAAAGAAGGAGCTTACCTGGATCTGTCGCGTCGAGGGTCTGCGGCGGGGGCTGACTGAGGGGTCCAGGGGTACCTCCGGAGCCCGGAGAACGAACGTCGTCGTTCACCGCACCACCGTACGACAACGATGACGATGGTGGTCTCTGTAGACAAAGAGAGAAGATACGGTTAACATATGTGTAAGAAAGCGGTGGTGATTTCAAAGGCTGGTTTGTAGGAAATTTGAGATTCAAGGCTCATATGTTATTACTCCTGAAGTCCAGCAGTGCAATTCTGTAACCATCTCACCGTAAAAACTTAGGTGAAGTGAGCGTGGAGTGAGCTGTCTGTGTCATTCTGATGCTAGGGATTGATACTCTTGACAGGTCACTCTAAGCTCACTTCACCTAACTTTTCACGGTGAGATTTTTACAGAATCGATCAGCTGAACATGAGGTTCTTTCACAGAACTTACAATTACCGAGCTGTGAAATCAACGTCACTCTCTTTACAGCAATTTTTCTAAGTATATGTACAGACGCCAGCACATCAAGCTACCCGAAACTGTCAAATTATCCCAATCAAGTTTGAACCTTATGCTTTAGCCATAAAGTTGAAAATCTATTAAATAAATTTGACAGATGGTAGGAGGTTGATATGCTGGCGTCTGTAACTACAATAGAAAACACCGCTTTTCAATGATCTTCATTACGCCTTCAGGCTGAAGACACCGTCGTCTTCATCTCTAAAGAAATTCTATGGTAAGATCAATGAGATGATATCATTAAATCCTCTCACCGCCAGCAAAATCGGCCTATAATGTCCCCTCTGCTGGATCACAGGCCTCCTCTTAGTAAGAAGGATTGGGCTGTAATCTACCACGCCGGCCCAGTACGGGTTGGTAGATGTCAAATGTCTTCGAATTTTTAGTTCTAGGACACCGCAATACAATCCATCTGTGTGATGTATTCTGTCACATCTAAACATACGAACCGATTTTGATGAAATTTTACAGAGAAGCACCTTGATGACAGGAATAAGGATTTAAGGTAAACTCTTGACAAAATATGAGACTAGTCCGACTAATTTTTCACTCAAGTACACCTACAGTTAGTTCATCATCTGCCTAGCCTTTTTCCAACTAAGTAATTTTGGGGTCGGCTTCCAACGTAAATAGATGCAGTTGAATACCAGTGTTTTACATGGAGCGATTGCCAATCTGACCTCCATGATCCAGATACTGGGTAACACGATACCTGGGATTACCCCAGGTTACAGTTTACAGTTCGTTGTTGTGTAACGTTTAAGTATTTAGCCTTTGGCATTTATTACGTAAGAAGATTTGAGGGGAGAGGGGTCAGAAAGTGGTCAAAATTGTCTTACTTAATAAATGAACAGCCCCTTTTTAGAAACACCACTTTGACAATCTGTAACAAGGTACCCGCAGTTTTTATATCAATTATTGTATTAAACATAATTTGGACCCTTGACAGAACCGATTCAGCGGGTTCAATGGCGCGAGACGAACAACTGTGATCACTCGGCCGTGACTAAATGTTCCAGCTAAAAAAATAGACATATTTATTTTATTTGTGCTTAGGAAGTTGGTAATGAAGACTGGAGTATATTCCTGTGTGGTAAAATTACTTGAAATTAGACACTAAACAGTTCTAGGTGAAAACTGCTAAAGTTGTTACTGCATTATTCCCGTAATTGAAAAACGTTTAAAATCTAGTCGTAATCTCATCTCAGCGAATGTCATAAACTTGTCAAAAATCTAGAGAAAATAAAGGTATTTTTGACAGATTATGAGTGAGATCAGGCTGTGAGCGTTCTTAAAATTACTAGAATTGCCCCTCAGGTAAGCACAACAATAATATACCTCTGCTAAGACCGGTATTCTAATTGCGTAACACATTTTCAATCGCAATTGAATGATTTTAAAAGATATTGCTAATCCATTGCTTCATATGTTCGAAAAAAATATTTACTCTACATCGTTAATAACGCAATGAATGTTGTTGAACTGTCTGTCTGTTTTGATAGTGTGTTAAGCATTTACCTCGCAGAAATCACAAATCCGTTTGCACAATCTGGTGATTATGGCAACTTCTAATTATTACATATTGTATCTTATATAAACCAATGAATAACGCTCGCACAGATTAACTTAATGAAGGTACCTAGAATAATATTACCAACTACAAAATTCTCACTCACATATTTTCACAAATCACCACCTCTTACTATTTCCTACCCTCAATTACAAACAGACTTCCTAAAGACGTTAAAATTAAAGCGTTCGGCTATTGTCGTAACACTTCGGGCTTTGTCGTAACACTTCGGAAGCGCTCGGGTAATGAGCCGACGCACACGCCACTCGGACATTAGCTAGCGCTTGCGCGGTAGGCACCTGCCTTATGGCCAGCCTATAATGGTCAGGTTATGAAATAAGGAAGTGGCAGAGTATTAAGGACTTTGCTGTGAATTTGTGATAGTTAGGAAGTCTGTTAAAATATTGTTTACGTTGAAAAGGCGATAAATCTTAATTAAAATATTGCGAGGATAACGTGGAAATAATTCCAGCATATATAATTGCCTCATTGCAGGATTTTAAGCTGTTTCTCATACAGAGAAGGAATGAGCGTTGATCTGTCTTTCTTTTAATACCAAGCTTATTAAAAATCTATTTAGCTCATTATGTTGATGGTACACACGGCTACACATCAAGCTATACATTTCCAGTTTTAGCTGACCTCGCACTGTATAGGTTTTTCATACAATCAGAAGTCAGCTCATACTGGTTATGTATAGCTTGATGTGTAGCCGTGAGTACTACAGTGTGTTAAATGTTGTTGGTTCGCCATTTCCACGGCATCATTGGTGGCAGCGTAGAGGTCGCCATGGCTGAATTTTTACGTACGTTATCACTTTAGCTGTTAAAACGTATACAAAAAAGGGTTCACTAATACAATAATTTTAAAAGATTAATAGCAATATTCTCATTTATAGTTATAACTAATTATTTCACTAAGAGTGGGGATTGAACTGACAGCATTTCACTCACCAACCAGTCGGCGATTTGACCATTTGGCAACTTACATTGTATCCTAATCCTACACCAATATTTTAACTTTTAACTCCATATTCTAAGTACATCAACCATTATCCAATCCATTACCATTCCTGTGAGTAATTATTATTACCGAAAAAACTTGCATCTAATTGTGCCAGCCATGATAGGTTCCTAATGATCGTTAGTAAAACTATGGAAACTGATGTATTGTTGCATTTAACTTGATGACTCTGTGTAATAGCGGTCATGATTTTTGGCTTCGAAGTGAAGGAATTATGTAAAGGCTGACCTCGTTATTGCTGTACTGTATCCCTATTGACAACTAATAAACTTATTTTCTTTGGTTTCTTTTTTCTTTGACATAAAAACGTTAGGCAGAGCACTTTTGGGCAGCGGGATTGTCCGAAAGGGTTACCGCTACCCCGGAACACAAAGGGCTAAGGAAGGAACACGGGTGGGTTTTAGTCAGTAAGAGTCTGACACTCCCTTCTGCTCCACCCAGAGCGGGAGGGGTCATTTGATGATTTCCCATCCACAAAAAAAAAAAAAAAATTGTACCTATAGTATAGAGAGAACTGGTGGTCCAGTGGCCACGGCCGCGATTTACGAGCTAGGTCATGAGTTCAAGCCCACGCAGACACTTTACTTTGTGTAAAGTGTTTCATCAGCAATGCTCTCAAAACGGTGAAGGAAAACATCGTGAGGAAACCGGCATATATAGAAGTAAAAAAAAAAATTAAGATACCTACTTTCGAGTATGTCACATCCACCGACCCGCACTCGGCCTGTATCCCAGCAGTGGGAACAGTAAAACGACGCCACATCAAGCTACCCGAAACTGTCAAATTTTCCCAATCAACTTTGAACCATTTGCTTTAGCGATAAGGTTGAAAATCTATTACTTTCACCCACATTTCACCAATCATGTTTGAGTCCCATGTATAACTATACCTACATTTTGCTAGAAATTAATGTTTTGATATATTTTACAGAATATCTTTTATTAAGAGTAGTCAAATGTTGTTTACACTTTGTCTCAAGCCAAACTGAATAGGGTATAGCAGACCAGAAGGCCAATTCTCGTAATTTAAAACGTTCCAAATCTAGTTGCAGTCTCATTTCGGCGACAAACAAATGTCAAAAACTTGTCAAAATTAGAAGTACTTTTTGACAGATTGAGATTGAGATCTCAGGGGCAATTCTCGTAATTTTTAAGAACGTTCACAGTCTGATCTCAGTCTCAATCTGTCAAAAATACTTCAAATTCCATACATTTTGACAAGTTTTTGACATTTGTTTGTCGCCGAGATGAGACTGCGACTAGATTTTGAACGTTCTTAAAATTACGAGAATTGCCCCTCAATTTAACGACATAACTAGGCAGACATGTAGGTATAGTAACTGAATCGCACATATAGACACAGCACGTTCTAGCATGAACGTTTAGAATTCCTATACAAAAATAGCCCGGGCTACTGGCGATATCAATAATCATTAGGTAGTAGTACGTACGGTTTGGTCGACGATAAGTGGAACATATGTTTAAATGACTTTGGCGTTCCATTTTCGCGGCCGTAATCATTTGTTTTTAACGAAGACTTCATTACAGTTGGCAACGATGATTTTTTGTTGAGAAACAGTGATTGTAAGAATACACGCAGCAAATCAATATTGCCTAATCAACCCTTTCCCAACTATGTTGGGGTCGGATTCCAGTCTAACTGGATGCAGCTGAATATCAGTATTTTACATGGAGCGACTGCCATCTGATCTCCACAAGCTAGTTACTGGGTAATACTTTGATAAGACTGGTTGTCAGACTTTCGGGCTTCTGACTACCCGTAACGACTGTCAAAATATCAATGGCAGACAAATTTGTTAATATATAACCTAGCACCTAAAAATAAGGGCCAACAATCTTCACCACAGACTATAAAAGAATAAGTATGACATCACGAGTGATCATCTCAATTATCATACTGTCTACAGAGTGATAATTGAGGCTTAAAAGTCTTAAACCCTAAAGGCTCCTGCAGACAAGCGCGACGCAACAGTGCGACACGATTCTGGTAGAACAATTTCCATGAAGTTTTCATAAAAATTGTTCTACTTTTAGGCCCGTATTACAGAACGTCACTCAATACTCAAGCATTACTTAAAACTAGATTCAAGCCATTTGATTACTTAAAACTAGATTCCAGCCATTTGATTGGTTGAAACTAGTTTTAAGTAATGCTTGAGTATTGAGTGACGTTCTATACGGGACTCGCTGTCGTATCGCGCCTGTCTGCAGGAGCCTTACCACATCGCTGATTAGAAAATACAATACACCATATCTGCTAATCAATAACTAATTACACACTAACAATACCAATAATAGCAATAATACAACCTAATCTTTACTAAGTAACATTCGATTATCAAGTTAATTTCGATGTCAAATGAATCAGAATACTCGATTAGTTTAATCGGATAATGGCCGACTCTATTCGTAATTTGAAAATCGAATGAGTTTAATCATCTGAAGCCAAATGGCGTTCAATTATATTTGAAAAGAATTCGATAAAGGGTTAGTAGATTTGAATTTGGAACAGGTGTTTGAATAGTTTTCTTGACAGTTCCAAAATGGTGGCGTAGAATGAGGGTGGTACTCTTCCTACAAATCAATTATCAGAACACAAAATAACAAATTCAGAAGTACTTACATTGCCACAAAACCGAACGAGGACAGATTTAAGTATGAATGTGGATGGCTATAAGTCTTTCCTAAAAAAAAACGAGTGTGCTTATGACCACACGACTGAAGTGAAACTTCTTTCGCGCCATCTGTATGTATATATATATATATGTGTGTACAATATATACATGTATACACATATACATATATTAATTTTCTACAAATATTTAAATTTATTTCATGGTTTCATTAGTAAATTAATATTTTTGCATAGATCTTCTATTGCTTAGATATACGGAACGTATTTGGCTATGAGAGGAAGAGAGAAAGAAAATGTGCGCGCGCACTGCTGTCTCTTGCTTATATCCCCCACTTAACTTCCGTTCGCCTTGCCCGATCACACTTTTCGTAACGCTTACGTCACGCGTTCGCCAGCCTAATCCCCAAGTCAAGCGTGCGTAAAGAAGTTTCACTTCAAAAAACGAGTGTGCTTATGACCACACGACTGAAGTGAAACTTCTTTCGCTCCATCTGTATGTATATATATATATATGTGTGTACAATATATACATGTATACACATATACATATATTAATTTTCTACAAATATTTAAATTTATTTCATGGTTTCATTGGTAAATTAATATTTTTGCATAGATCTTCTATTGCTTAGATATACGGAACGTATTTGGCTATGAGAGGAAGAGAGAAAGAAAATGTGCGCGCGCACTGCTGTCTCTTGCTTATATCTCCCACTTAACTTCCGTTCGCCTTGCCCGATCACACTTTTCGTAACGCTTACGTCACGCGTTCGCCAGCTTACTCCCCAAGTCAAGCGTGCGTAAAGAAGTTTCACTTCAAAAAAAAGTTTACTTTTAAGCACACAAATCAACACATTAATCCAACAAACCACAGACTAAATGTAAATATATTCATAAAAACCCAAAAATAATGCCCTCACTAATAGTAATTGGTGCAGACACCTCTAGTTTAGTTTTTTTTTAACAGGAAACCGACGGGACCGTTTCACACCATATGGGACAAATGCATCATTACTCGCTGTTATTGTTTGTTATAATTTTGTTTACCCTAGTGAGCGGGCAGTTTGTGTCGTTAGCGAATTCGTAACAACTCGATTTAACTCGACTAAGTATCGTGACGGTAATCGATTAGGTAATCGATTTTGTTTTGTTTTTTCTTCTTTTTAATTTGGTGTTTGTGTCACACCTGTTTTCTTTGACCTCTATTGGGAAGGTGGGAAGGAAAAAGTTTTTTATTCTTACTATTCTATTAATATTATAATAGTAAACGCGAAAGTTTGTGAGTATGGATGGATGGATGAATGGATGGATGGATGTTTGTTACTCTTTCACGCAAAAAGTACAGCACGGATTTGCATGAAATTTGTCATACAGGTAGTTTATAACCAGGATTAACGTATAGGATACTTTTTTTCTGATATTCTAACGGGATCGAAACTTATACGGGTGAAACCGCGGGGCGCTGCTAGTGCTTTAATGTTATTGGTGACTGCCTCGATGGTCTAGTGGCCGCAAGCGTCCTGGGTTAGATTCCCAGGTCGGCCAAAGTGTTACTAGGTTTTTATCTGGAACTAGCTGACCCGGCGAATTTCGTACCGCCTCATAATCAGTAAGAACGAATGAGAAAATGAATTATCTTGATTTTTTTTTTCGTGTATTTTTCCCATGTTTTAACATGTTATTCTGCTATTCGGGGCGGACAAAAATCCAACAGATCAAAGATCATAAAAATCGATCCAGTCGTTCTTGAGTTGTAAATGATGTATAACTAACCCGACTTTGTTTTATTTATATACTTAGATTTCTCAATAGTAACCCGGAGGGGCTCGTGGCTAAATAATTACAGCCGCACAGGTTGATCGTCCAGGTTAAGCTACGCTTACCGCGGTTGGTCTGTGGATGGGTGACCATCTTTACAAACCGAGATCCCTCCGTGCCTCGGAAAGCACGTTAAGCCGTTGGTCCCGGCTGTCATTCGTGGATCTTTTGACAGTCGTTACGGGTAGTCAGAAACCCGAAAGTCTGACAACCAGTCTTACCAAGGGGTATCGTATTACCCAATCACTGGGTTGTGGAGGTCAGATAGGCAGTCGCTCCATGTAAAATACTGACATTCAGCTGCAACCGGTTATACTGGAAGCCGACCCCAAGATAGTTGGGAGAAGGCTGGGCAGATGATGTGTAGCAGCCCGGGGTCAGGATTTGTGTTGGGTTGATAGCATCAGGCTCGCCCCCAGTTAAATGGGACTTAAACATAGCTGGGGAAATGTAGGTATACTATAGGTAAGTACACTTCTGTCTAACCCTTCGAAAAAAGGTTTGATTTTATGTATAAATAATAATAATAATGACTCAGCGATCATTGTGCCGATAACCGTGACAGCCAATGGGCTAATAGCCAAGAGCCTCGACCAACACCTGAGGAGGCTCTCGTTGGGCGGCTGGATCAAGGGCTTGATTCAGAGAGCGGTAGGTTCTGGACACGGCCCGCATTGTTTATTAGGAGGTTTCTCTCTCTCTGGAGCCCTGACCGCCGGTAGCTTGGATCCTATACCCGATACCGGTGGGCTACAATTTTTTATATTTTTAAATGTTTTATATCCTAATATTTAAAAACATAAATTATATGTATATATAGTGAAATGAAGGAAATAATAATAAAATTTATAGAAATAATAATAAGTTTACAAAAAAAGTGTACATATAGTTTAGTAGTATATATTAATCTAGGCCTACAATAGAATTATAATAATCTGGATATAAACTATGATACGGCAAATATGAGATGAATACTCGTTCCTTTACTGAATGAAAGAATTAAACCAACCGGTAATTTTCGCAGTGCATTCAGTAGGAAAATTAGGAGAGTTATTCTAGCCCAAAAAGGAACCCTTATAGTTTCTGCAGCTTAGCTCTTAGTACTAGAAAGCTATATTTTTTGTTAAGGCAAGTGCCTTTTGCCAGCTAAATGGTTGTTTTTGGATATGTGAAAAAAATCATGGTAGTAGTATGTATATAACGAAGTTAAAAGGTTTTACAGTTCACTTCACCCAATTTTTGACGGTGTAAATTATTACAGCCTATCAATTCTGTAAAAATCTCACCGTTATAACATAGATGAAGTGAGCGTGAAGTGAGCTATCAATGGAGGCAATCCCTAACATCAGGTGGAATGACAGCTCACTTCACCTTAGTTTTCACGATGCGATTTTTACATAATAGAACAGTATAGACCGGCTGGACACCAGTCAATCCACTTTCAACCCTAAAAAAACATCAAAAACTAATTACACACCCCATTACACATATTCGTCAACACCAACTACCAAAAAATAACACTTGAAAGCCCTGTTCGATGGCTGAAGCAGCAATTATTTTTCACAAACAAATCAATGAACACGCTTACATCGCCGGGGCAGGGTTAACTTTAGTTAAGAAAACAATACGGTACAACGGATCAGGGTTGTACGTGGTGGGTGGTTGTGAATAAAAGTTGCGTGGAAGAATCCCGAAGTGTATTGTTGAATAATATAGCTAAGAGTATGTTGCTTGAAGAAAAAAGTGGTAACTGCCACGACTTACGAGTTGTAGGTCGTAGATTATTAGATTCATTCATTTAGATTCGAACCCAAGCAGGCACTTTTAGGCAGCGGGATTGTCCGAAAGGGTTATCGCTGCCCCGGAACATAAAGGGCTAAGGAAGGAACATGCGTGGGTTTTAGTCAGTAAGAGTCTGACACTCCCTTCTGCTCCACCCAGAGCGGGAGGGGTCATTTGATGAGGTCCCATCCACAAAAAAAAGGAGGCACTTTTTTGTGTATTTAATTTCATCACCACTGCTCTCAAAACGGTGAAGGAAGACATCGTGAGGAAACCGGCATGTCCTAGATTAAAAAAATTCGAAGGATGTGACATCTACCAACCCGCACTGGGTCCGCGTGGATTATGGCCCACTCCCTCTCACAGAGAGGAGGCTTGTGTCTCAGCAGGTCCCAGCAGTGGGAATATTATAGTCTCTCTCCTGTGTGCATGCTGAATATTGCAAGAAAATTATTGAGATTATATTTGCCTATCAAAGAGGTGTTAATAGTCTTCCGTTTCTATCATAAAGTTCATTAAAGTCATAAAGCCAACCTGTACGAATTTTCCCACTTTTCCAGAGCCATATTTTTTCCTAGCACAATTTCCTATACAGTATACTCAAGTATTTGTGTACAGGACCAGCCCTAAACGGACCCCTGAATCAACCCGTCAAACGCACGCGGCCGATGAATTAAATCGAAAACAATTCGTAAAAAGAACAATGGAAGGGTTTGAACAAAACTTCCAGTTTGAATTTGGAATTGAGCGGCGCAGCGCACGCGCAAGCCAGGTGGGGGTGTGTGTCAATGAAGTCGGTTAAAGGAGGGTAATGCGATATGTGTTATTGTTTCTGTGTTTTAAGAGAATTTAAATGTGAAACTCAAACTCAAACTCAAAACCGTTTTTTAATTATTCCATTATTTTTATTAATTTTAGGAATATTGAATGCTGTTTGGCAGTTTTATTGGGAAATGTCGTAAAATTCAAGCTAATAAAGATTTATGTAGCTTGTTGAGCTAAACAATTGATATGATGACATGACACAAAAAGGCCAATTCTCCTAATTAAAAAGTTCAAATTATAGTCGCAATCTCATCTCAGCGGCAATGAATGTCAAAAATGTAGGGAAATTAAAGGTATTTTTGACAGATTGAGACTGAATGTTCTAAAAATTACGAGAATTGCTCTTCAGTAAAGTTGTAGGAATGAAAAACTGTAGGAATGTTAATTTTCCTGGAAAAATCGAATATGTTCGCCTTACTATCAAGACATATAATTTTGTTTTCTTATAAATGTAGACACATGCCTACTAAGAGAGCCCAATTACGATAGCTACAGTACCTATTTATATTAAACTAGCTTCTGCCCGCGGCTTCGTCCGCGTGAAATTTCACCCTCCCCCCATTCACACTCTTACTGGTGGAATTTTGAAAAACCCTTTCTTAGTAAATAACTACTCTTCACAAAGAACACACCCTCCAAATTTCATGTCTCTAGGACCAGCGGTTTAGGCTGTGCGTTGATATATCAGTCAGTCAGGACTTTGAATTTTACAAAATATAAAAAAAATCAGCTGTTCCCTACATTTATGTTCGCATAACTCGTCAAAATGCAGGATACAGCTAATTTAATTTCGCGATTTCAGGTTTGGTCCCATAGTAAAAGTTGTTCATATAATGATGAGTACAATGACCCCTTAAGAGTAAAACGGTGATTAAAATTTGAACCTGTATTTATAGAAGAAGAAAAAAGAGTACTTAAGAAACTAAAACTAAGGAGAATTCCTTATCAAACACCAACATTTTCAGACTGAAAATACCCTTAAATCGCCCTTCAAAATGACTGTCTACCCTCAACCTTTGCCAACAAAAAAAGAAAAACAAAAGACGCTACATTAAGACGTATGGAGGTACCAGATGACACATAAGTAAAGTTTCATTTGGACGCATTAATGGTAATGGAAAAGTCGGGTACTATGGGAACCTCCCCTCGGGGGGAGCTTGTCCATACTCCGTCTTTATCAGGGGACATGTGTTTGGGACGAGCCTTTTTAAAGGTTGATTTTGAGCATTTGATAGTTAAAACGAACATACATAACCTGCTAAGATCGAGATCCTTCTTTTGGTTTTGACATAGTCAGGGAAAAAGTAGAGAATTTTCATCTTATTAAAAGACAAGGATTATCTTCAGCCTTAGGTTTAAAACCTGGAACCATTTTTTAATTTCGATCTTTGTCCAGATAAAGATCAAACAACAAAATGGCAACTAAGCTGCCAGCCAGTTGTCATTTTTGTATAATTTAAAAAACTGTAACAAAATCATAGTTACGTACTTACTACAAAAACTGACTTGATGCTCGATGGTTTAAACCATGTCAAAAGAAAATCCTTGTTTTTTAATGAGTTTTGTAATGAGACCGTTTGAATCTAGACTATGCCTGACTATGACTATGTCTTTGTAAGATTTCCAGGCTAGAATTTTATTAAAAAGCTGTAAAGTGAACCTCACGACATTATGGTAACACTTTTTTTTTTGACCTACCAAAAAGGTCTTTCTCGCTGCTAGAACACACTGTATGCGCGTCAATCTCGAATTTGTCCATGGACGTACAGTTGACTGAACAATTTCTTACAGATTGACAACACCAAAAACAGAGCACTAGTTCTTTTTCGAAAAATTATTTCTTCGTATTATTTTCACAGATCAAAATCTCAAAAAAAATATTTTCTATTTCTTTCATTTTCACATACTTACAAATAAACCACTCTCACACGATTTTAACATAAATAACATTTTCCAATAATTGTTAATACACTTATCCCTTCATTATAATTTCGCGCTCAGACTTAGCGTCACTTGCAGCGATACAAACATTGGCAGTGACAAACAGATCACCCTGCGCTTGCGCCCGTCACGTGGCGGGTGTCGAATGACGTGGGAACTGCGATCGTTTGCCAATTTACTGCGATTTGGGGGTGGGCAGAGAACACAGTAAGCAGTAACTATCGAGAGAATTTGTAAATGTAATTCCTGTCATAATTAAAAGTTTCTTTGATCTAGATTCTAGGATCTATTCTAGGGTGACTGTGTGACCTTCCTAGATAGTTTAACATGATTTTTCTGGTTCAAAAGATTCAGATAACTGAAGACACTAAGAAGAGAATAAGTTAGCGTTTATAATGATTTTAAATAGTTTTAAATCATTCTTAGCTTCAAGCGAAGGTCTAGCCTTAACTTTGATTTCAAAATCATATTCAAGGCTATTTTTAAGACGTGAATACGGGCAGGGGTAGTTTTACCAACAGACTACCATAAAAACTATTCTACCCATCTCTCTAAATACAAGGGGCGTCTGTTCAATCCTAGATTCGATTCCTGGAAGTGAAAGTTTTTTGCGATACCGACAGTAAGACGTAGCAAAAAAGTTTGTAATATGTTTAACAGATGTCGGGCCGCCATCTTGGGTTTTTGGCTTGATTGACATTTTGGACGAGATGAGTAGTTAATCAGGAAATCGTGTGTGCTTGGAACAGTATGGTTTTTAAAGACACCGGAATGCTATTTTAAAATTTAAAAGAAAGAGAGCCTCGTTTGTCCTAGTGATACTGCTAAGCACGAGGTCCTGGGTTCAATTCGCAGGTCGTGCAAAGTGTTAGTGGGTTTTAACATCAGGAATTTTTCAGTAGCATCCCGAAGTATGGATTCGTGCGGCTCGCCCTCTATCACATAGGACTTGAAATAATTGCTACTACAATCAGTCAAATTTCTTTAACAGATTTTCAACTTTATCGCTAAAGCATAAGGTTCAAGGATGATTGGGATAGTTAGTTTGAGAGTTTCGGGCTTGAAGAGTACCTATAAGTATACCGTTGACGGGTCTTCGGGGATTACAGGCGTTGGTGTCAAAAGAAGGATCAATTTCATAACAAGCAACATTGCTTTGTTCCAGTTTTAAAAGGTTTTTCTTTTATTACTAATTGAGCCCGCTCTTGACCCCGATCACGCCTGATGGAAAGCGATGGATGAGGACTATGATGGAACGAGCGTGCCCAGAAGATGCCTGTTTAATGTTGATTTAAAGACTTGAATGTGGGAGAGAACACAGATGCCGGCAGAGAGTTCCACACTTTGCGCATAATATACGTGGGGGAGAAGCGCTGAGTACGACTCGTCGTGATGTCAACCAAGTGTGGATTGGATGGTACGCTGCAGTACGTCTGGTTGTCCGATGGTAAAAGGGCGATGTTGGGATCAGGTCATGGAGCTTCTGCGCACACTCTCCGAAGTACAGTCTGTAGAAGACCGACAGGCAAGCAACGTTACGCCGATAAGTCAGGCTGTGAAGCGTAGCTACCAACGTCTCGTCGCCTATAAGCCTTTTAGCTCTGCGTTCCACCGAGTCAAGTGCAATAAGTTGGTATTTTGCTGAACCCGCTCCGTTGGTCTCGTGGTTGCAAGCGCGACTGCTGAGCGTGGGGTCCTGGGTTCGATTCCCGGGTCGGACAAAGTGTTATTGAGTTATTCCATTACGAATGTCTTAGTAACAGTCCGGAGTTTGGAAATTGGCGGTTTAATACCGCCGTGCCTCGGAAAGCACGTAAAGCCGTTGGTCCTGCGCCTGATCCTCTCTCCGGTCGTGTCGGATTGCCGTCCCTTCGGACTATGAGAGTGAGGGAAAGCGTAGCTACCAACGTCTCGTCGCCTATAAGCCTTTTAGCTCTGCGTTCCACCGAGTCAAGTGCAATAAGTTGGTATTTTGCTGAACCCGCTCCGTTGGTCTCGTGGTTGCAAGCGCGACTGCTGAGCGTGGGGTCCTGGGTTCGATTCCCGGGTCGGACAAAGTGTTATTGAGTTTTTCCATTAGGAATGTCTTAGTAACAGTCCGGAGTTTGGAAATTGGCGGTTTAATACCCCCGTGCCTCGGAAAGCACGTAAAGCCGTTGGTCCTGCGCCTGATCCTCTCTCCGGTCGTGTCGGATTGCCGTCCCTTCGGACTATGAGAGTGAGGGAAGAGGGAGTGCACCTGTGTCTGCGCGCACACTTGTGCACTATAATATCTCCTGCGTACCTAGCTAATCTCCGTTGAGATTGGCCACCGTGACCGAAATCGGTCAGGGAGGCTATTATTATTATTATTATTTTGCTGAACCATCCCATAAGTGGCTGCAATACACCAGCTGAAGGGTACACAGGTGCCTCTAAAATTTACAGACACACAAGACAGCTTAATTTCTAGGATGACCCTGGAGGCGTCGCAGATGAGTCGGCCATTATCACAGAAGTCCATAAACGACTGTGACCATCAGGTGGGTCCCCTTTGATGATCACCCAACAACGTAATAATTTCCTCAAACTCAATCAATTTGCCTAGCCTTTTCCCAACTATGTTGGGGCCGGCTTCCAGTCTAACCGGTTGCAGCTGATTATCAGTGTTTTACATGGAGCGACTGCCTATCTGACCTCCACATCCCAGTTACTGGGTAACACGATACTTCTTGGTAAGACTGGTTGTCAGCCTTTTGGGTTTCTGATGACCCGTAATGACTGTCAAACATCGAAGAACGTTTTCCTCAAATTAAGTCCATCAAATCTAGACACTAAAGCCGGTTGCAGACCAAGAGCTAAGCTAAGTTAGTTTAAGGGGTGGCGCTAAGGTGCCTCACGACGTTACGGCCGCGAATCATATTTATTTCGCTATTAACCTGACGTTTTCACCTTAAGTTAGCTCGTAAAGCTAAGGTAATTTTTTCATACCCCGAACTAATCTTACGTCTGTAAATGACACTGACTTACTGAGTGAAAACGCCCGTCTCTGCGGCCTTTGTGCTTAGCGAGTAGACCCTCAGCTTTGCGAGCTAAGCTATACTAACTTTGCTTAGCTCTTGGTCTGCAACTGGCTTAACAATTTACACGTACCGACAACCAAGTTAGTATTCATCAATACTTAGCACCTACCTATAATAGTATTCCTAACATTAATACTAACCAAATTCGGGTCCGTACTAAATTAAATATAATTAAACTATGTAGCCACCAAGGCCAAGTTTTATGTCTATTTAATCTATGCTATTTATGTCACCGCTTTATGGTCAGCGTGATTGCCATGTTAATGTCGTGGCGCCTGCGCCTGCGCATATTTGGTAAGTTTCTATGTATTTGTAGTTAGATTGATTTGTGTGTCTGTTTGATTTTGGTTTTATGATGCAGGGATTTCCCCAGGGTTAGTTTTGGATTAAGTGGTTCCCGTATGCTAAGAATTCTATTCTAAAAAGAGCTAGATTATTTTTTTGGATTTTTTAAATAAATTTTCCAATGGCAGTTCAAATAGAGACAATTTTAATATTGGGCTGTGTTGTTAGGGACTTAGAAACCTATGCCCAGGCGGTTTTATTTCTCACAACATATTGTTATCAAAAACTTGAATTTACCAGGGGTTAATGAGTACCTATAATTTTATCAGCAAGTTGAACAAGAGGGCACATTGATAAAAAAAAATCTCTAATAATATGAAGATTAATAAATAATCTAAACAATAAAAATAAAATTGAATCTATACAAAAATAATGATTGAGTTTTTCCTACGAAGATCTTATTATAAAAAAAATATAGTACCTATATGTATACCTATGAAAAATTGTCGTGTACGACAAAATCGTCAAGTGAACCCAAGTCCTCAGCTAGTTAATAATATAAACAAAATGATATATTAGAAAACACGAACCATAAGTCACTGACCGCTTGGGAACCTGACACCATGAGTCCTTACGTGATGACACTTCACATAATATGATTATCATATATTTTTTTTTATTACGTCTAGTATTGCGATGGCCTGTGATTAACTAGATTTTTTGGGGGTCTATTTTCGCGGCAGTCTAGGATTATTTAGCTGTTTTGTTGAAAATATGTATTTTATTTCTGGAAAGTTGTGAAAAAAACAGTTCTTTTAAAAGTGTGGATCATTGGGTTCCCTTCAAAATGGTTGAGCTGAATGGTGCTGATCCATACGTCATGTTCGTGAACGGGCGCCGTCAGTAGGGACTGGTCATCTCTTAGCCGCCACGGCTTATTTTAATTTGTTTTCATTTATGAATTGTTCTTTTTAGTACGGACGCCTTTAACGTGCACGTCTTTCTGCATCGTTCTCACATGTATAATTTCAACATGAATGATGTAACCAAGATTTTTGTAACAATTTTATGATTTAAAAGAGTGTCCGTGGAGTTTCTTGCCCGTTCTTCTCCACAGGGATCTACGCTTTGGAATGGGCAACTAGCTTCATCTTTCTGACTGACCGACCCTTGACAATTCAAAAGTGCCTATAATTGGTTTATTTGAAATAAATGCTTTGAGTTTGAGTGTTGTCGATATAAAATAGATAGGTAAAGGATTTTTAAGTTTTTTTTTTTCAGTAAAGTATACTTACTGGTCATTCGTGCATCTTCGACAGTCGTTACGGGTAGTCAGAAGCCCGATAGTCTGATAACCAATCTAACCAGGTGGAGGGGAATATCGTATTACCCGGTAAATGGGTTGTGGAGGTCAGATAGGTATTCAGTCAGTATTCAACTGCATCCGATTAGACTGGAAGCGGATCCCAACTTTGGTAAAAGGCTGAACAGATGATGATAATGATTTCAGGAACGAATACTTAAATATTATAGAAAAGATAAACTAAGCGTGTTATTGCATATTCGTTTGTTATTATTCTATGAGGCATAATCCTGTATACGTACAAACAGACGCCAGCACATCAAGCTATTCGAAACTGTCAAATTTCCCCAATCAACTTTGAACCTTATGCTTTAGCGATGAAGTTCAAAATCTATTAAGGAAATGTGACAGATTGTAGTAGCTTGATATGGTGGCGTCTGTACCTACAACACCCACAGTTTCAATCACAATCTGAATCATTTTGAAGGATATTGATAAATCCATTGCTTCATTATGTTCGAAAAAAATATTTTCAACAACGTAAATAACGCAATGGATGTTGTTGAACTTTCAAAATGAAAGCAATTTCTACTGATAGTGTGTTACGCAATTAGATTGGATTTCATACTACGATAATGGCCTACCTAAGGCTATCGTTTATATTATACAACGTGGCGCTACAATGGCGACATTAATTTAACACACGGGTAGAGCTAGTGCCTATTAATCATATAAATTTTGATAGGTTAAAATAATTCGTAAATTGAAAAAAAAATGTTTTCAAACAAACTAAATAATAAAAAAGTAACTAAAATTGGGATCACCCTTGCAAAAATTCATTCATGAAATCACTTACCTATACTCCATTTACAATAAGATTAGAAATTTAAACAAACCTTTTTTACCGTCGGTTCAATCGATTTTGACTTCTATTTCGTAGGCATAAGGATGGCATTAAAAGCAGCAAACAGTTGTTATTGTAAGCACTTTTTTTGCTTTTAATGCCATCCTTATTCCTACGGAATAGAAGTCAAAATCGGTTGAATAAGCTGTAAAAAAGGTGTATAGCTGCTGGCTTACGTTAACTCGGAGCGGCAACGCGTCGTTTCGCGCGCTAACAATCGCGCAACGCGTCTTGTATGTACCTACTCGTGATCGGTCCGATTCTTTGACGGCTTATCAAAGAAACCGAGCGACGCAAGTGGTACCTACAGCGGAGGTGCTTAGTGTCTAACGGAGTATGCACTTTTCTAAATTTGAATGGGTGCCACTTTTCGCGCTTTAATATCCTATGGACGGCTCTGTGATGGACTTGAAAATTAGGATCATGTCCGCATATTCAGCTGCTGTGTAGTTCGGATGTGTATTTGCCATCACGATCACAAGTTTACACAAGCATTAATAAAATAACACAAATAAAAGCGTCCGTATCGCGAGAGATGTAAACGTACCTACTAGATTACAAAACGAAAACAAAGCAAATCGTCTTTATCGCAGTATCTAATTACACAAAAATAAATAAATAAAGCAAAAAATATTAGACACCGTAGTGTGAAGAAGTGTATCAAGGACACGGGTTCGGCTATCACTAGAAATGCAAAAAAAGAATTCGAGTTCGGTGCGGCGGCGGCGGGTGGAAGGGAGGGCGCGCGTCGCCTGCGCCGCTCGCCGACAAAGGGCTATCTCTTTCCTTCAATTGGGTACTCTTTGCATTTGTTTCATCCTAATAGTATTGCTTATTCGTTCTAATTTCATTGATGCGATGTTATGATCCGTGACCCCGGCAAATGACCGCTGCGCGACAGTTCTTTAAATACAGGTTGCTCTAAGATGCCATTTTCTAAAATTTAAAATAAATCCGTAAATAATAACGTTTAATAGAAATATAATTTCTAAATGAAACGAAAATGTGAAAACGTATATGTTTGTTAAATTAATGTCACCATTGTGGCGCCACGTTGTATAAGACTTACTATATTAACGTTTTTAATGTATGAATGATATGCGTCTATGTACACACGGCTACACATCAAGCTATACATTTCCAGTTTTAGCTGACCTCTCATTGTATAGGTTTTTCGTACAATCAGAAGTCAGCTTATACTGGTTTGTATAGTCGTGCGTACGTACATTATGTAAAAAAAAATGCAAATTTTTATTGTATGTAAATTTTCTTTTTAAGGTCGTATATGATAGGGCTGTGACTTGTTTTGTATCGTGCCGTTGAAAATGATCGGTTACTAAAGTAAATAAGTACATCATATTTTTAATCTGAGGGGTACTTACGTAACACACTTACAGTAGCAATGGGTTTCGTTTTGACAGTTCAACAACATTCATTGCGCTATCTACGTTGTTGAGCAGACAAATTTTTCGAACATATGAAGCAATGGATTAGAAATATCCTGCAAAATAATTCAGATTGAGATTGATAGTCTTATGCAATAAGGGTGCTGGTGTGGAAAGAAAGAGTAGAAAACTTTTGATATTCCTCAGTTTTCATTTTCCAACCAATGAAAATGATTAAGCAGAGATCTATTTCTATCATAAAAGATATTTCAGAAGTTTTTCTTGAATAAACGTTTGATGGCTTAATTTTACCGTCATATCATGTACTTTAAAAAAGATGTTGTGTTAAAAACTATTTATATAGCTAGTATTAAAGCTAAATCAACAAAGACATAACCGCCATAGACTTCAGACATAAAAACCCCATTACGAGTATACGTGGCCTCTTAATTAAACCTAATAAATGCTATATAAACGTTTCTCTATGCAAAATAAACACCGCATGTACCAGGAGTGCAGAAAATAAAAGGAGCTTCGTTAACGACTATAGATTATAAGAGCTATGCATTTTTAATTAATAGTCTGTTCTTTGGGCGTGAAAAAGCGTGTTGCTTTGCAGTTGTTTAGAAAAAAATAAATTTAAAGTTTCAATTCAGTGAAATTATAATGGATTTTTCTATTTTTGTCCGGACTTTGGTGTTAAGAAAGACAGTTAAGAAAAAAATACAAGTTAATATTATTACGAATAGGAATTGCCAGACATTTTTGTAAGAAACTACTTTAACACAAGAAAAAAACTGCCTAAACAAAACACGCTCGCTTGATTGCGTACAACTTTTTGCACATGCATTTTAATAGGCCCTGTACTAAGTATTAAGTACAAACATCTTTACCTTTCTTCCTAACAAAGCTAGACCAGTCCCGGTAAAATTAATATCGACTCATTTAATATGCAAATAGTGTAGCCGGCTCTTATCTGCGTTGTCCGCTCCGTTCAATCAATGTGTCCTTTAGGCTCGCTATCTTAGTGCGATCTTACTCCTGCCCTCTTATGTCGCCCTGGTACATAGATTTATTGCAGCACGATATCATTAACAGTATTCGTTTATCTATTTTTGTGAGTAATTGAGTGAAAAAGTTTAGTTTAGAAATATTTTATAGTATAAAATGTAGCCGGTAACACTAGTGATATTTTAACTTACTTAATCTAATTTTACAAAATGCGCAGCGATAATGTTGAACAGTATATTTTATGGTTTTATTTTACACCTAAATCAGCGCGTATACTTCAATTTTCTAAAGAACAATGTTTCCAGGAACGTTGAAGCTGTCAAATGAGTCGAAAGTCTCTTAATTTAAGCCTACACATTAAACCATAACATGCAATCATGCCCAAACAAAATTAGTTCGTTTGAAAATAAACTAAAATTGTATTGAAAATATACATTTGAAAATGGGTCAATAGCTAATCAAGAGTGATTGTGTTGTAATAATGGCTGTAGGAGGGTCATGCGCCATTGTTTAGGATGTAACCGGAGCCGGCGCGCGCGCCGATCGTCCCCTAACAACGACTTGTGGGAAATGCGTGGAAGAAACGTGTTGACTTTGGTCTACTTTGTGTTAAATTGGGGCTTGTTTTGGCAGTGAATTTGGAGTATATGTTTTTTTATGCGGTATATAACGCCATATTTCCATAGAGATTTCTTTATTAAGCAAGGATGTAATTTGTACGATTTTGTTGAAATTTCTTTAATTTATTGAATCGCACCATTTCTTGACGGATGGTTGTGAGTCGTTCACGAGAAACATTAGTTTTCTTATTGAAAGAGTGGGATGGAAATAGGAGATTTCTGCAGTGGATAGCCGTCGATCACCATCACCATTAAAATCTCCCATTATTCCAAAAATACAAACATTCCTACCAATACCCGAATCAAACTAAACAAATAGTCGATCAAAGATCCACATTACGCCTACCTTACTATCCCAACAAACGCTTTACAAAACCCAGATTATAAATAAAAAGTAAAAGATATATAGATGGAATTCATCACTGGGTTCAGACGCATCGCAGACTGCTATCGGCACTCAATCCACGGCATACAGGCATTAATATTAAATTCTAAGTAAATATTCCTAGGCACAGCTCATTAGATATGCGATGTAACGGAACGGGGGGCATAAATAATTCAGGGATCGTTCGCTGGTCAGCTATCGGTGTATGCTTCTTCCTATGCTACTTCCGGTCCTCACTAATTGATTTTACAATTGTTTCTATTTAAATCGCCACTTTTAATAGTTTCTTCAACATTAATTTGTTTAGGAAGTGTATTAAATTAATATGATTTTTTTGATGGCGCTATTTTTTATGCTAGACGTTTACGGATTAATTATTATTTATTTATGTGCACTTCGTAGACATGTCTAAGGTATGCAGTAAATATTTTGCACCTATGCTAGCTATAGTCATGATTTTATTAGTGTATGCCAGCAAACTGAAGTGTTGATCAGTTTCATTGATTTATACCACTTGATATTTAGACTAAGTTCTTGCTCATTGCTATTTACTTGAAGGAAGATTATCATAATCATCACGCTTGGCTGAAACTCCATCAAAAGCTTTATTAGATAGTATGCATCAGTCATAACCTCATATTCGACAAACACACAAACTTCATCTACCACAACGCTATAAAACCTATAAACTTTATATAGTATTCAAATCCACCACAAAACTAACCCAAATCCGGAAATTCAATAATCAAAACGAACCAAATACCTCATTCAACCGAATGTCTATATTAAAGCATTCAATAATGTCCGTCAATAGAAACTGCGAGGATTTAAATAGGCTTTTTTCACGGAGCGTTCATATTGTGAGCTCAAAGGGTTCTGGCGACAATACTCACTCGGTTAAATTAACCGGAGTTTAATGCTTAATTGTTAGAGCGGCTAAGCCTTGGCTACACGTGTCGGAGTTCCGCAGGGCGCTATACTGGGACCGCTACACAATTGATATTGAAATTTCTCCTTGCAATGTTTTTTAGGATTGTGGTTGCTTTTTAATGAGATTTGCGTCTGGTTATATTAGCTTTTTCATTAAGTTTGATTAGTTTTTACGCGCATGGGAGGTTTTGTAGTGAATTTAATTTGGCTTTGTGATTATTGAATTCGTGTTATGTTTTTCGGTTTACAGTTATAGTAATGAATCTTTGGCAATGCATTTTCCATTTGTTTATGTTCATGGTTAGTTCAAAAATAATTAACGACTTTATTAATTGTTTTTCTTATGTAGTAACATGACTAGAAACATCAATGCACCTGACAATATACGTCATAAACTTTATAATACCTTTAGTCAATTTTCCCTCTCCTAAGCGCAAGACCACAAACACTAAGCTAAAGCATCTTAAACCGCATATTTACAACCGCAGGGCAATTCACAGGAAAACTAAACAGTAATTACAGAACAAAAACAAATAACAGAGAAAAATCATTAGGGGTGAGCGTTAGGGGATGATTACAAAGGAAAACATGGGAGTCTGAGTGGTGGAGTATTGTCGGCTGATTGTGCAGTAGTTGGCTGGCTGCCGGAGGGTAGTGAGTTCGACAATAGAGCCGAGATTACTGCTGTCGACTGTCAGTTTGACGTGGGGCTGGATGTTTGTTTGATTTACACTTTCAATAAATGTTTAGTGGTTAGGAGCTGTGGTGGCAAATGTAGTGGCCGCAGGCTAGTGTTATCTTTGGGAGCGTGTAGAGTAGATTATGTTTCTGCTTGTTTGTGAGGTAATTTCTGGCTTTGAAGCGAACACGTGACTTGTTATGAAAACTTTAAAATCATTACTATGAACTTCGAATAATTCTTCACTAAAGTTTACTTCCAGCTCTAAAAGGTTTAACGGAGTGGAATGCTTTATAGTTGACGATCAATATGAGAAAACAATTGATTGAGAAGTGCTCGTAATATGTACTCTGAAGCTGCAGGTCTCCTCTCTATGAGGGCGCTCACAACGTTGGCCCAGTGCATATTGGTGTCCAACCTTTACATAGCATAATCAGCCTATGAGGTTCTCACCGCTGGGGCACAGGTTCCTATCAATGAAAGGGAGTACGCCTTATTCCACAACGAGGGCCCAATGCGGTTTGGTAGATGTCACACGTCTTCGAATTTTTTATTCTAGGGCATGCCGGTTTCCTTCGACCTTTATCTACATGATGCAAACAAACTACTATAAGTACTATAGTGTTGCTACTTCCATACTACTTTCATACTCTGCCTGTTTGAACCCACGACTTACAATTCATAAGTCAGGGCCACCATTGGGCGACCAACTCTCAAAACGGTGAAGGAAAACATCGTGAAGAAACCTCCATGTCCTAGAACCAAAAAATCGAAAACATGTGACATCTACCAACCCGTACTGGGCCAGCGTGGTAGATTACAGACTAGTTCCTCTCGAAGAGGCCAATGTCCCAGGAACATAATATTGTGGTGTTTATGCTGTTTCTCTTGCCACATCCATTCTTCCATCATCCAGGACCTCATATTCAATATCACACCGCTGTTTGTTTTCGCATGTAACTCTAAACCGCGATAGATTTGAGCCCTTTGTCTTACCCTCTGCCCTCTCCCTCCCCCGCCCTGATCGCATTGTGAATAACTATGGTTTGTGCATTGATATTTATAATGTTTGCTTTTGAATTTGCATTATTTTGTTTTGTATTATTATTTTTAAGTGACTAGTTTTTAACTACGTCAATAAAATTAAAGAACTCGAGAATGTACGACTCTGAAACAGTTGAAAAAAAAATGTGTCACTGTTGGATAAGAGAAAAGTTTGTTTGGGAAATAGTCTTTTTTATATTAACCAGACTAATTTTGCCTATTACTAGGCTAAAGCCTCTTCTTACATGATGATGAAGTAAAGTTTTCTCATCATAAAATGAAATAGTCAGATAGGCAGGCGCTCCATTTATAGCATCTTATCTTAACAATTATTATTTTTAATGTATAAACAACTTAATAGGTTACCTGATTCAGATTAATCTCATGTTCCCAGAAATCATCTATCGTCATATTTCTTAGGAAACGAACGTCAAAGAGCTATTTACTTTCATTTTACTCGCAGATAAAGTGACAAATAAGTATAAATACAAACAACGTCTATTTGCACAAGCCTTGCAGGTAATAATTAGCAGAAATATTAATGAGTCAGTTAGTTTAATGAAAACAAGAGTGAGATTATTTCACTGACGTCTGGAATAATTAAACAAGTGATTAGAAGCATTTGGTTTTACCGGGAAAAGTAATCCTTAAGACGTAACGTGGCGATACGTTGCTGCAGTATTTTTTATTACTCACTGAATCTACCACTGGTTTACCAGTCTTACCAACGGGTACCGTGTTACCCGGTAACTGGGCCGTGGAGGTCAGATAGGCTCTCACTCCATGTAAAATACTGGTATCCAGCTGGATCTGTTAAGGCTGGAAACTGGCCCCAACATAGTTGAAGACTAAATAGATGATTACTGTCTATACCACTGTTGTTCCATTGTATCCAAAATCTCGCCTTTGATGAAGTTTACAATGCAGAAACAGCAGATGAAGCTTTTAGCAAATTCCATGATTTATTAAGATTATTCTATGATCTCTGTTTTCCTTTAATAAAAGTCAAAGTCCCTACACACAAACGACCTCATTGGATATCAAAAGGTATCAGAGTTTGCTCCAAGCGTAAACGTCAATTACTTTGGAAATATAGGAAATCACCAAGCCAACTATTTAAAGATTCATACAAAGTATATAACAAAAGATTAAAAACAATAATTAAATTAACCCAAAAATCTCAAAACGATTATTATATTAAAACCTCAGTAAATAAAGCGAAAGCTACGTGGAAGGTTATAAATAATTATAAAACAAGTGCCCACCAGCAATTAAAAGAAAAAATTGATAAAATAAACGTAAACAATATACCAATCACAGATCCAATTGCTATAGCTAATGAATTCAACAAATTTTTTACAACTCAAGTATCAAGTAAACATTTTATTAACCAAAACCCCCATTATAAAATTACATATAATAATTCAAACTCAATCTTCATGAGCCCGTGTACCCCAGAGAATATTGTTCAGATTATAAAATCCCTAAAAAATACAAATAGTGCGGGGTATGATGGAATATGTACTAAAATTATTAAGGTAGTGGCGGAAATAATAGCGCCAGTTCTGTGTCATATAATTAATAGATGCATTGAAGATGGGGTTTTTCCAACAAAATTAAAATTATCCGTTGTCATTCCAATATTTAAAAAGCAAGATAGAGAAAATATGAATTGTTATAGACCAATATCTCTAATACCCATCTTATCAAAAGTTTTTGAAAAAGTCATATATAACAATTTATATAACTATATGGAAAAAAATAACATCCTCGCGGAAGAACAAATGGGTTTCAGGAAAAATAAATCAATTAACAACGCATTTTACACTTTCCTCAAAATGGTACTAAGGGGCATGGATAGTAAAAAACATGTCTCAGCACTTTACATGGATATGACGAAGGCCTTTGACTGCGTCAATCATAAAATATTACTAAATAAATTAGAAGCGTACGGAATACGAGGAAACGCTAGAGATCTCATTAAATCATATTTAAGCAACAGAGAACAGCAAACGGAGATTTCTAGCATTTCAAATAACACAAAAGTCGAAAAAAAACACTTGTCAACACCGATAAAAGTCTGCAAGGGTGTACCACAGGGGAGTATTTTAGGTCCTCTTCTGTTTATTATTTATATCAACGACCTCCCCAAATCCATCAAATCCTCTATGGTTCTGTATGCTGACGATAGTACAGCGATAGTTGTATCCGAAGATCTTACGACACATGAACATGAAATTAACTATACGCTATCATCTATAGTTAACTGGCTAAATTTAAATGAACTTAAAATAAACTTAACTAAAACATTTATAATGACTTTCAAGAATAAAAATTCAAAACTAAGTACATTAAATATAAATTATGAACAAATAGACATAGAAAAAATACACACAACAAAATTTCTTGGACTACACATAGACTCAGACATGACATGGAGGACACATATTGAACAAGTATGTACAAAATTAAGTCGTTATTCATACGCCATCTATATGCTTCGTAAAGTGGTAAATCAAAGTGCACTTCTATCTGCTTACCATGCTTACGTTGGTTCGACACTAAGATATGGTGTAATGTTTTGGGGGAATGCCACTGAGAGAGAAACAGTCTTCAAAGCCCAAAAGAAATGTATCCGGGCAATATGTGCATTAAAACCTACAGATACATGTAAACCACATTTTATAAATTTAAAAATACTGACATTCCCATCGTTGTATATCTATGAACTAGCATTAGACATTAGAAATAATATAAATAAATATGAAACTTTAAAAAGTACCAGGCTTGCCAGTACACTTCGAGCAATACGCCATAGAACGGTTATGTTTGACAAAAGTGCATTTTGTATGGGTCCTAGAATATATAATAAATTACCGAATAATATAAAGGAGGCAAATAATTTTATATCATTTAAAAATAAATTAAAGATTTTTTTGATCAATAAAGCATATTATAATGTTAATGATTATTTAAATGATAAATGTAACTAAATTTTTAAATTAAACAATGCTAATATAATTAAATAATTAATAATGTCAATAATAATATCGGTATGTAAAGATGGTCACCCATCCACAGACCAACCGCGGCAAGCGCAGCTTAACCTGATCGATCAACCTGGGCCTCAAGTCTGCTATTACAATAGTTTCAGAATGATATAGATAATGTTTAATGTGATGTATGTATTCAAATCATGGATTAATGTAATAAATATTTCTCGTAACCGTGCGTGTACAACCAGATCTGTGAACGTGAGCGAGGCTGAGGTAGTCTGTAAGGATCGTAGCAGGTGGCGTTCTGTAGTTTTCTGCCTAACCAGGCCTGACCCCATGGAAAGAAGGCGTGTTTATAAGAATGTGTATATTTTATTGTATTTAGATATTTGCACACCTAGTAAGGTAGGATATGGTTTAAAGAACTGTTGTAATTATGTATCACCTCATGTACCTACCCATATTCAAGCAAATAAATGATTTGATTTGATTTGATTTGATTTGATTTGTTAGAATTTCGAATTCGATATAAGGGTCATAATTATCTTGAACACATGCGATACACAAAATGTAATTGCAAAATAGATTCTGATGTGCTAGCGTGTGTCCTAATATGGCACGCCGGACCGAATTTTGTTTTAAATATCCGGTCACAACTAATGCAATAGAGTGGGCCGGCAGAGTTAAAGGTATAGGGATTAACGGCCAGTTTCTTCATTAACAACTAAAGTAATCAATCAAAGTATTGACTTTTACTTGACCTTTACTGATTCTACGGCAAATGTGTTTCTTCATTCAAGTAACAGCTAAATTAGTGAAGAAACAAATTTAACCGTTGTTTTGACTTTTTTGATGTTACTTTGGCTGTTACTATTGATGAAGAAACCAGCAGTAAGTCTCTTTTGAACTCGGCGTTTTTCGTTTCTTGTTTTGCTTTTTTATGTATACACTAAAATATAAGCAAGAGAAAAACAGAAGATAGGTACTACATATCTTACGTACTATATTTACCAAATAGGTACCAGTAAATTTCACACCACAAAATATCCAAACAAAACTTCCCTTTTTAGCATAAGAATTCTTACAAACACATCGCATTATTTGCAATTGTCATCTTGAAATCCCGAGACTCGGAACTGTCTTCTAACAGCATAGTCTACTCTCACGATAATAAAAAGAAAGAAGAAAAAAAAACTGAAAAAGTTTGAAACGTGAGGAAAAAGATGATTGAAACAAAAAAGAAAGAAGTTTCCTCTAAGTGTATTAAACCTACTGAAGAAGTTTATGTTAAAGGGAAAGGGGACAAAGTGAAATAATATAAATACTTTCAATAATAAAAAGTTGATATTGATTCGAGTTTTTCTTTGTGTGGTGTAATTGAAGAGGGAGAGGAAAGTTTTTAAGATATCGGAAAATGTATTTCAAAAAGTGCCTATTGTATTATGAGAAATTATGAAGCTAGCTAAGAGTTTTCAGCTGATAAAGAAGTTACATATTATTATTTATATTTACGTGAATTCATGGCAACTTCTTCCACAACTTTACAAACAAAATATGATATTATATTAAAATATGATCAGAAACTCTCGGGACACCCAGATCGTACACAGATGTTCTCAATAAACCAGGAGACCTAATCAGCTTCTGGAGGGAGGTGGGCTGGTTGGAATAACCACCGACGGCCGCCATGGCCCACGCACAATGGTCCACTTGAAGGACTAAGTGAGGAAACCAAACCCATAACATAGAACATAGATGATATTATATTAACTAAACAATGAGCTGTGGGCCTTTTTACGGAGCCCTGACACAGCTAGAATGCATCTCGGAAAACCCCGTCGAAGATGACGGGATGAGCTGGAAAAATCAAATGACGGGCTTTAGTCCTGGACCGAAGGAGCTAGAAGTTATGAGGAAGAGGCCTTTGCCCAGCACTGGGATGTGAAAGGTTAACAATAACTAAACAAATATAGTTAAAGAAATTGAAGTGGCGATGCTTGGGGCCTATGTTCTGCAGTGGACGTCTTACGGTAGAAATGATGATGGTGATGAAACAAATATAAAAAATATCAGTTTTGTTCTGTAACTGTGTACATCAAGCTACCCGAAACTGTCAAATTTTCCCAATCAACTTTGAACCTTATGCTTTAGCGATAAAATCTATTAAAGAAATTTGACAGATCGATGGTGGCGTCTGTACCATACCTACATCCATTGCAAAATATTTGCTAAAAAAAATATAAGTTTATCGAAAAAGAAAATTAAGAGTCGTAAGAAAAAAGCAGTTACTGTTCCTAATTTAAATCACTCTATGATAAGCTACTACTTTTTGGCCACCCTGTATATCAACATTTACTTGATAAATGTTGATATACAGGGTGGCCAAAAAGTCGTGGATCAAACGAAATAGGAAGATAAAGTAGGTCGTTTCCAACGCTTTTAAAGTGAGAAATAATTTTTGGTAATGCTTCAAAATTTTAGAAAAAATATTAATTGCTCTTTGATATTTTGTAATTGAAATTTGGTACCCAGAGCCGCAACAGAACTTTTGTAGTGCTGATACACTATCTAGTAATAATACAACACCGTTTGTTTTATTGTTTTATATCATTTTTAATTAGTCTAAATGTAAAAGACCTCGATATACAAAAATATTCATAACTTTTAGGGCAATTGAATTATGGCCGTGCTGTAGAAAGATTTTTTGTTGGAAATGACCTTATCTCTTTATTTCGTTTGATCCACGACTTTTTGACCACCCTGTATAATGCTCAAGTATATGTTACCTAAATAGCAGTCTGGATGGGCTGGAGTTAATAAAGATTAATCCTTTGTAGCTCTGTACAAAAGAGAGGAGGAAAGAGAGAATAGCCAGTTTGCTAATAAAAAAATAAAAAATAGCAGTCTGATTCATTCATTTTACATTCTACATCATCTATTTCAACTTTACCAATTTCTACAATCGCTAGCTTCCATAAATTATACCACATCCAACGTATCGAAGTTTCAGGAATCCAGGGAGTGGAGTCGGGAAATGTTTCAGGATGCATTATGATAAGCGGGCGGCGTCGGGGGAGAACCAACACAGAGTAGGCACTGCTGAGTTCTGTTCTAAAGACGAAACAGCGATGTGAGTTCTTAAACTTACTATTTTTTGTTTTGTGTATAAGAGTTCTTTAGATGAGTGAGCTTATACAATGAGGCGATTGTAATAGGACAATAAATGAAGACACTGGCAGTAATAATGCATAAGAGTATTTTGGAACTATATATCAAATAAATCCTAGCATCGAAATGAAAAAAGTGAGCTTTTCAAACAAATTAAATATTAGTGATGGGCCGACTAGATAAGTTTTGTCAATGTTTGACTAGCTTTAAAAGCAAAACTATTTGATATATTTGTTTATATTTTCGTATGTAACGCAATAAATACACGCACGTTTAATTTATTGTTGTCTCCACCTTGTATAAAGGGTATTTTTTGGCCTCTGTTTATTTTTTTAATTGATATTTTTTTAAGAACTTGGTTATTACGCATTTTAGTCATTTCATAAGAACCCATGTAGGTTTATATGTTAAATAAAATACATTGAATTGAATTCATAATTTTAATTAGCTCAGCATGAAAGACTGTTACTAAATCCATGTTAGATTATTTATATTTCTTAACCAGCTAATCTGAACTTCGTACCGCCTCAGAATTAACAAGAACGAATGTATGATGAGAAAATGAATTATTAACATATTTTTTTCTCGTGAATATTTCCCATGTTTTCATAGTTATCAAAGATCATAAAATTCGGCCCAGCTGTAAGTAACCAGATTTTGATTATATAGATACACAACCTGCTAATAACCAGGATATTATCTTTATTATTACAGCCAATATCAGTCAACAAGAAATCAATTTACCGATACAAAATAATTTAACAACCAAACGGCGAGAAATTCTTCAATCACTACAGTTCACTTAAATTCTTAAAGATGTCATGTCTTGTGAAAGTTATTGAAAAATAACAAGAGTGTTGGTGCCGTCGATAAGTTTACAACTTTTATCGAAAGGACACCGGATGAATAATAAAAAACACCGTTCGGAGTCAAATAAACAGGTGAACGTGGCTTTGTCAAGTTTTTGAACGAAGCGAAGAGATTTTATTGAAAGATGTTTTTTGAAATTGAGGTATTGTGAATCTGTGAAGGAAAACTTAATGGTGTCTTTCTAAGAGTTTTAATTGATATATTGGTAGGTATTAGCATCATTATCAGGGAAGCACGGCACAAAAGGGAGGAGGCCACAGATATAGATAGACCTAGATAATGCAAGTATCACGATCTGTATGAAAACCAAGCGTGCCATTTTTTTTGCTACCTACTATGACATGACAAGCGCTCTTTCTCACTCACGCAAACCCAGCCAGCAGTACACAGGATTGAGCGCGAAAGTGGCGGCTTACGATTTTTGAACGTAAGTTGGTGCGATTTTTGGCACGCGAAGTAGTTGCTCTTGCGTTATCCAGAGGCCTATACACAGCAATGCTTGGAACAAAGCTGCCGATGATGGTGATGATGATGATGATGATGATGATGATGATGTTTAGCATCAACGATAGTTTTAGGGTTCCGTACCCAAAGGGTAAAACGGGACCCTATTACTAAGACTTCGCTGTCCGTCCGTCTGTCACCAGGCCGCATCTCATGAACCGTGATAATTAGAAAATTTTCACAGATGATGTATTTCTGTTGCCGCTATAACAACAAAAATACTATAAAACAGAATAAAATAAATATTCAAGGGAACAACACACGTGATTTTTTTGCTCGTTTCTGCTCGATATTGATAACGGCAACAAGTAGACGCTTGAAATATTCACAGAATATTTAGTTATATATTCACTTTAAAAATAAATTAATTAAAGGGAGCTTTCATACCAAAGACATGATTATTTTGCCGATTTTATAGATAATGGTACGGAAATCTTGGTGCGCGAGTCCGACTCGCACTTGGCCGGTTTTATTAAACTACTAGCTTCTGCCCGCGACTTCGTCCGCGTGAAATTTTTAATTCCCCCGACCCACCCTATCGCATCGCATCGCCTGCCTGCGCTATATCTTAAGATAAAATATTATAGTATCTTAGCCGTGTGTAGCGCCCCTTAGTAAACTCCACTGCGGGTGACGTAACCTACGACAAACTTATTATTTGCGGTTGGTACAGTAGGTAGGGTCTAGGGATCAAACCGCAAAATTAAGTTTGTTTTTTATTGTATATACTTTTCTGGGATAAAAAGTACCCAGTGTGGTGCCCAGGATATTAAAGAATAATTATACCAAGTTTCATTGTAATCGAACCGATAGTTTTTGCGTGATGCCTGAACAAACAGACAGACAGACAAAATTTTTTTAATCACAGAATTTTTACTTCTACAGGTTTATTATAAGTATAGATAATCAATTTTGAAACTGATGAAAACCCAACTAAAGTAAAATTACAAGAGAAGCTGTACAAACATGGCCACGGGCAGAGCAGTGTTTATCATAATCTTATTAGATAATTTAGATAATCATACTACGATTAGAATCCTTGCATAATTTAAGAAAAGTGACATAAATTTAGAAACAGACATTTATTGTGTAACTAATGATATGAACTGTCTGTCCCAGCGCTGGGCAAGAGCCTCTTTCTATACGGAGAAGGAATGAGCGTTGATCACCAGCTTAGCTTATTGCCAGTGTGCGATTTCACACAATATTAAGTCTAGACAGGATGGTCAAAAAGTCGTGGATCAAACGAAATAGGGAGATAGAGGTGGTCATTTCCAACGCTTTAAAAGTAAGAAATATCTTTTGATAACGCTTCAAAATTTTTGGAAAAAAAACTTTTGTAGTGCTGATAGATTATCTATTAATAATACAATGCCGTTTGTTTATTGTTTTATCACTTTTTTTTAAAAATTAGTCTAATGTTAAAAGACCTCGGTATACAAAAATATTCATAACTTTTGGGGCAATTGAATTGTTGCCATGCTGTAGAAAGATTTTTTGTTGGAAATGATCTCCTTTATGTCCCTATTTCGTTTGATCCACGACTTTTTGACCACCCTGTATATAGTTTCCTAGCAAAATCTTCCTTAAACGTAAGTTAGTGATATCTTAGATTTAGTAATACTATTTGAGTAAGTATAGCTACATCAAATAAATACATTTAAATCCTTGTCCAAATTACTTTAAGATAAGCTCAAGTAAAATGTTGCTAAGTTGCTATACATTTTTACATCAACACGTTATCGGTCACCCAAATTTTCAGTTATCAGTTGATACGATAGTGATAAAGGTTCCCATGTTGCGCACAGGAATGTTGCCGTCAGCAAATATTTAGAATACCGATTGATTTACAACTGTACTGATTTTATTTAGTTTCAAGTGTCGTGTGAAACGATTGGCGAAATTTTTGTTTTGAGTACTTTTAACTGTTCAACTATACTTTAGTCGCCTATTATTGTTTCATAACCATTTGAAGTAAAAACTGATAAATCTGAATAGTCTTTTTCTGGGTATCTAACCCAGGATAATTCTACCAATCCAACCATTTTCACTAACTTAAGAGTATACGCGTACTACATATTATATGCTGTCACTTCGTTCTTCTGCGTCATACCTTTTATGAGCTTGGCTAATAATAGCAACGCCATTATTATAAGTACAAATAGGAACACGAACATACCATCGCTTATCTTGTATCCCCTTTATAATCTAAACAGGTCGTCACAACCGGTAAAATGTGATGTCGACATAAATAACAGAAAAATACATAACACTAACACAACCCTTCTTCTGCAAGGAGAAAGCACAATTGTCGTCCGACAAAAGCTTTCGAAAGATTTATAGCAAATCTGTTTACATGACAACTGTAATGCCCCTCTGAAATCGTCCACGGAATTAATGAGTCCACGGTATCACTTGCTAAGCTAACATTGGTCGCCGTTAATAATAACAGCCACCCCACACCACCCTTTAAGAATTTCCGACTAATAGAAAGTGGATAGACAGACACGATCCATCACGGTTGTCCCCCAGTCGATGTATTATTTATGGGGACATCCAAAACGCAACCCACTGCTAATCTTTCAATATCTTGAGAATTTCGGGACAGAACTTGGGGATCAGATTCTACCAGATAGCAATACAGATGTTATCAACCTTAACGTAATGGATATAGATGCCATTTTTGTTGAATTTGTAGAAAATACTCTTAGTGATATAAAGGCAGAGGAATTCACAGATGGTAAAGTGGCTACGGTTGGTGTGGACCATATTTGTGAAGGAATAGAGGTTAGAATATATTGTTTTCGTTACCCAGATGACTTTGTGGAGTTAGAATAATTGTAGGATTTGTTTGTTTTGGTAAGGAATGAGAGTAATGGCATTGCATCGGATGCGGAATGAAATTAATGGTCGGTACCTTAATGAATTTTCGTTATTATAATGTGCGGTGGTAATGGGATTGTTTTTATTGCAAATGGACGTTGCGTTGTAAATCTTATTTATGATTTTTAGTGTTGAATTAAAAGCTTTTACGGCATATTACGTAATTTCATTCATTATCTCTTTGCCTATTATTTATTGTAATTGAAAAACTATATTTTTTGCTTAATGTGATCGGGAAATACTTTTGTTTAAGTTATTTGGTTCTGGTCTATTCTAGATTGATGGTTTGGTACTTTAAAATCTATTTTAAGTTCAGATTAACGTACATAACGTTTATTTTTTCTTTATTACATTTCAAACATTTCGTGGAGCATTTTGCACTCTTTGTAGCATCTTAATGGTGCAAAAGTCAGAGCTGAATCAATAAAATCATTTTACGATTGATTATTACCCAGAATTAGCGATCACTAAGTATATCAACTAAGAACAAAGGCATTTAACTATCCATTACAATATTGTAATCTCAAAAACTCGAAGATCTTTCATATAAAACTCTTTACAACCACATAAATCCTTCATAAAACTTCCACAATCAAACTAAATATCTGTTAAAAGCATATTTAACCGCATTAGTATAATCTACAGTAACATTATTCAAATCCACGTTTCAACTGAAAAATCCGACATATTTACACTAAAGTAAAACTAAATCAAACACTGAACGTAAAGTTCTATAAATACCACACTTAGAGATGCTGGAAAAAATATATTTTCGAGATTCGAGGAAGGGGGCCGAGAATAGATCCCTGTGGGATTCCATCGGTGTAGTGTGTTATGCCCGTGACTTCTCTCTTATTTCTTATTTTATCGATATAATGTTAGGGAAGTGGGTATTCGAATGCCTTTTTGGCTCTGACGTTAAGAATTTCTGGATTAATTTTGTAACATTTTTAATGGGTGTTGTAGTTTTACTTGAAATATTAGGTCCTATATCACAAGTTTGGAGAGATGATACTGTTAAAGAAAAGTATTAAGACATTGTTACTTCATATTTTGTAACTATAACTTTATCATTCGGGTTTTTAGCCTCATCTGTCAACACTCACAATAGTAAAATCAAGACAAAAAAGACACGTTTGTTAAAATTAAACTAATGATAACAGGAAGTGTAAATTTGACACTATTTAGGGAGTCAGTCTCATTTACAGTTCCATCACATTCAAGGACATACATATCAACATAATTCACAATAATTCATTGTTTTGACATGGCTTTAACTGTTTTTTTAACTTTCTAGACCAAATTTATAGTTATAGATGTTGCCACTATTTTATTAGATGTGTATTTTGAAAAAAAAAACAATTTGTCAGTTATTGGGGTACTGCTTTATTTTATTGGGATATAAATACCTGCATTGTAATAAATATGTATGGTTGCCGTCGGTTTAAAGTCTCAGTATATTTTACATTTTTAAATGCTTTTTATTTAATGTTATGTGGGATTGTAACATAACATTGTTCTAGGTCACTGGCGATAGTTTAAAAAATAAACATAAAAACAAAGAATGACTCAGATTCTGATCGTGTCGTAAAAACGAATAAAAGGGGTATATCGACACTTGCAATTTAAAACATTGTCAGTTAAGTCATAAAAACATATAAAATACATTTAAGTAAACAACATATTAGTCATACAGCAAAGTAGATAATGCCTTTTTACTTATATTTACAAAATTGGAAGACGCAGGACTTTAGGAACAAAGTGAGAACATATTGAATGTTTAAATCGCTATCCTGAAAAGTAGTGAAAAATGAGTTACAATGTTTTAAATTGCAGGTGTCGATATGTACATATGTATTCGCTTGAATAATATTTTGCTTAATCTTTATGCTTCTCAAAAAAAAAAACAAATTGGTGTTTTTAGCCTAATCAACAAATATGTCATCTGTATTCTTATGCCACTAATGAATTTTAAAGGGCATAGTAGGTACCTATAGGTCGAAGTCTTCATATGCTGTAAACTCGATCACTCCAGACAGAAGAAAACCATGCAATACAATACCTCTCTTTTATCTTACCAACGGCAAACTCCTTTTCTATAAAACATAAAATGGACTTACCTGAAACAAGATGTAAAAATAATGTAAAGAAAAAAAAAAGAAGAAAGAAGAAAGGAAAAATAAAAGTAAAATCCAATCATAGAATATTCTCCATCATTATTATTAACATTACTATTGTTAATACAAAAATAGCTGACTCTAGTGATGTGGAGATAATATCCGAATAAGTAAATGTCGGATATTTTATCAATAAGTTTTAGTGAAGGGGTGATATTTTTAATATTTTTTTTTTATTTAATGTGTAGTGTTGTGTATTATAACTAGGGTGCGATCAAATAAACGCCAGTTTGATTACGAATATTTTATTGCTAATAAACCTAACATAACAAGAATAGCATAAATTTACAAAATAAACCACTAATGTCACTTTTTAACAAAATAAAAATTACAAACTACAATTATCGTATACTTCTTTTGAGAATTTTACATATAAAGTTACGCTAAAAATCATGAAGATTACTTTCGAATCTAAACCTCAAAATCTTTTACAATAACCGTTCTCATATTCGTATAATATCCGAAAAAAGATCCGCATCTAGTCATCACTATTTATAATCGAAGAGATGTAAACTAAGCAGCGCGAGTGCAGCTCATTACGGCGCTCGTAACGAGTGAGCGTAAATCATACGGACACCCAGAGGCCATTGTCTCTTTCAAACGCTGAATCGATTCAAAACCGATTGTAATGACCGATCCGCGAACATCGATCTCATTAACGTACTTATGATAAATGGTCATATGAATTCGTTATTAGTATTCTATTCGTTTTGTATTTTAATCGATATAAATAGTTATCGATTTTTTTTTCGGTCTAGTTTTTTATCGATTGTTTTTAAGCCTTAGCAGGATGTGCTTCGATACTTTTATTGGGAAGTATTTTTAACTATCACATAACAAGGAAAAGGAGTGTTTTGGATGTACCAATTAATTAATTAATTTCCGCCACCAAAGATAATTAATCTACATAAGAATTTAAGAACACATTAATTTTGAAACGAGCTAAAAACGATCAAGAATTCGTTCAAGACTAACTGGAGACACATTGAAAATTCAGCCCTAAATTCGTGGTGGTAGGGTCAGAAATGCGATGATCATCATAATGGTGACAAAAGAGTGTTCTTGGTCGTCATGGCCCAGAATGCGCCGCGACTCTGCCAAATAATTGACACACCCGATGTCAACGCGGCCCGAGTGTTGCCAGATTCAATATTTCGCAATTTATATCTAATTTGAGATGCAAACGTTTTCGCTGTTTGTTGTTCTTGTTGATGGTTACTGTCAGTTGCGCATGGAGATCCAAACATAGATACCAGCTTGTCAGTCTAGTCTGTAAGATTATATCTTTTCTGTCAGGTCTTAGAGCGGAGTCATAATCAGCCTATAATGTTCCCATTGCTGGGATACAGGCCTCCTCTCTTCAAGAGGAAGTGGCCTGTGATCTACCACGAGGGCCCAGTGCGGGTTGGTAGATCTCACAAATGTCTTCGAATTTTTGGTTCTAGGACATGGCGGTTTCCTCACGATGTTTTCCTTTACCTTAGAATGAAGCCACGAAATCCAGTTGAAAGGAGCTTTTTTGCTTGTCATGGTTAAAGTAGGAATAGAAGAGCAGCATCTAATTCCAGTCATTAAAATGGACATCTTTATTTTTACTCGAATCATCAGGGCTCGTCACCCGAAGTTGATTGAAGACAACGTTCATAAAATGCACACATCATTGCTCAGAATTGTCATCAATTTTCAGTGTTCAACGCAACGTCCCAATGATGCGACAATGTTACTACAAAGGCCTGTTGCCAACTAGCAGCTCGTTTTAACTCTATTAATCACGCAAAAACTAACCCACTTATTAGTAGATTTTCTAATTAACCTCACTAGAAAATCAACTATTATCACAAAAACAGTTAACCTTAAATAGAATGTGCGACATTCGAAATTCAAACCCGCATGTTCAAATTAATGTTCGTCCGTTTAAGAAAAACAATTGACACAATCGCGTTCGGGTGCGTTCGTTCAACCCGTTCGTGAATCATCGGGCGTGTTCGGGTTGGCATGGGGCCTAATCGTCGGACGTCGGGGCTCCAATATATCTCGTGCGCCGTCATCGGTGCCCATTCTTCGGGTGGTTGGGAGAGCTCGAAACTGTCTGGGTGTTGGTGGGCTGACAAATTGACGGTTCGTCAACACCGCGTCAGAGGCAACTTCTATTCAGTCGTCGCTTTGTTGACGCGTGCAGGGGACTGTTTTGAGTGTACACTGTGTTTGTTTTTGTTTGGGAGTGTGGGTAGATTATGCGGGGATCTATAGCTGTCGGTCAGAATTAAATCTAACGTCAATCAAGGATGGGCGAACGATTTCTGCTATGTAATTGTACTAGTGGACATGACGGCTATTTGTGATCGCTCAATCAAGTTTGACTTCAAGAATTGCGATGTGGCTATTAACAGAGAAGAATAGATGCTCTTAGACAGTAAAAGGATTACACAGATCGTAATCCAGAAACCGTAAACAGCCTAAAATGCAGGTTATCCAAACCGCTAAAACAAAACATCATCGTAAGAGTACCAAGAGACAATGAACGGGTAGCAGCCACGACGTCACCCACTAACGAGTGTAACTTGACTCCGTAACCGATACGTTCATTAAACCTCCTTGCCTGTTCAGCCCGCCTAGTACCGTACTCTTAATAAAATATTATATTTTGATACGAAAACTGTTGTTTATCGTACTAGCTTTTACATCTGACTTTGATCGTGTTTCGTTTACATTTATTTCATTGCGCTTATCTCCTAGATCATAATCTATGAGATAAGCTTAATGAAATAAATAGCTCAATGACATATCTCAGTTCTTATAAATTGGGTCTTAATCAAATTAATCAACTCTGTCTATATCAATATAGTAATTTCCAATTCATAATTAAAAATCTAAAGAGACCACTTCTAATGACTCGTCAAGAGTACTATCATGTAAGCATTTAATAAAACCAGAGAGGCAATTCTCGTAATGTTAAGTTAAGAACGTTCACAGTCAGATCTCAGTCTCTATCTGTCAAAAATACTTATAATTTCGCTAAATTTTTGGCAACTTTTTGACATTTGTTTGTAGCTGAAATGAGACTGCGACTAGATTTTGAACAATTGAAATTACAAGAATTGGCGTTCTGATCTAAAAGAAAAACCCGAAGTTACATACTTCCATTCACTTATTCACGACACCTAAAACTGAAGAATGTCGAAGTCGCGTCTTAATGTTAAAATTTGACTTTTTACATCCATTTGATGCTTGGAACAAGCCATAAAATGTCACCTAACTCCTTGCTGATGTTTTTAGTTAAAAAATAACTGACAAGCATGTTACACACTGTATGAAATGGGTTCTGTAGTCTAATACTGGGGTACTGAATGCCTCTTGAACGAAGCAGGAATATATATTCAAGAAATCGTAAAAGATTAACAGATTTATGTGTATCTAAGTAAATCCCAAATGTCAGTTGGTTAATGGATTTGAAATGTCAGGTAAATAATACTTGGCGCGACGTGGTGGCTAGCAAACACGCGCTCAAAACTGTCGAGTACTTGATCCTATAAGAGAAAAGACGAATTATACAGAAGAGAAAACCGTCCCGAAAGGGCAAAAAAGAAGATATTATGTTGTCATAATTAACATGGATATCGTTTAGGTTAGGATCACCATATAATTGAACAACTACGATACCCCACTCCCTCTCAAAGAGAGGATGACTGTGTCCCAGCAGTGGGAACATTATAGGCTCATTATATGCTTATGCTTTGCACCAACTACTTTAACATTAATTCTTTCTATTTGTTATCTAATCAAAAACGGTCTAGCCGCTGAAAGAGAAGCTGAAACAGGAAAGGAGTTTGAAAGAAGAAAGAGAAGATGAAAGATCATAAATTAAATCGATTTTTGATAACCCGACGGTACCTGTTCGGGCGCCTCCGGCAATCTTCGGCTGCAGTCGGAGACAGCGGAAGGCGGCGAGCGGCGACGAGAGGTGCGGCGTGCGGGACGCGGCCGGTCGGCCGGCAAAGAGCTAATTAGCGCCCGAAATAATTAAACACAAGATATTATTCGAGCGGCGACGGCAAAAACTATCTGGCATTCGAATTTCACTCGCCGTATTTTGAAAATCTTTGCTTATCTGTATACAGATTCCTCACTTTTGGACAGCCAGAATGTCTTAATAAACATCACCATCCAACCTAATTTCAACCTTTAAACATCAAGCCGAAAGAGCAATTTTATTTGCTGCAAATGGGATATACAATGTTTCATTAAATTCAAGCTGGAGTGTTTCAAGATGAATCCAAAGATTGTTTTCGTAAATGTGATTTGAAACCCATTAAGACTAAGATGAAATTTTAACGTTAAGATTTGAATGTGTATTTTAAAAAAATATAATTCAGTTCTGAGAAAAATAATGTTTAAAATAAATGTTTCAGATTCTTATCGCTTTTCGAAGTCAGTATTGATTGTTTTTGAACTACAGAGTGGTAAAAATTATTTTATATAATCTTTAATAATAATCAAGGAATGCAATGTTTGTTATATATTATTATAAAGTCTTAGACCTTGAAAGTTTGTTAGTCACTAATCCATTATAGTTTATCTTGATGACATCATCAGCGCAACTGGAAACCATTTCAACCTGCTACGATTTAAACTCACTTTAAAATGTATCACTTCTAAGAGAAAGTAAACTAGTTGAAATCGCAGCAAAAATTACTTATCTAGTGCAATCTACCTCAACGTGTTGGGACCTTTGATATAGCAGTGCCGTAGAAACAACTTGTGTCCTGATTAGACTATGTAAGAAACGTCACTGTGCTAATTAATATCCAATAGACTTTATACCGGACCTTCTCCAACCAGGATATCAAAGGTTCCAACACAAGGTATTCGAATATATCCTCATCATCATCGTAGCTTATCCAAACTACGACGGAATCAACTACCAGTTAAACCAGACTCAGCCCAATGCCATTATTTTACTTATAAACACAACAACATGGTCATAATTGGAAGCATTTCAATGTACAAACGCCAGCACGTCAAGCTACTACAGTCTGTCAAATTTCTCTAATAGATTTTCAACTTTATCGCTCCAGCTTAAGTTTCAAAGTTGATTGGGAAAATTTGACAGTTTCAAGTAGCTTGATGTGCTGCCAGTCTGTACACTCGAGCCCAGCGGTATCCCGAATAGAAAGTAGCCAGTTATGTCACACGAAAACCAAAAGTGGTAGCACAGGTTGGGTACAGTCGTTGTCAAATCTACAGGCATATTCTTGGATTAATTCGGATCGCTTTTATTGAATTTTGGTCATGTTTTATGGATATCAATGAAAGTCAGCTTGACTCTACTTATATTGTCGCTAAAAAGCACAAAATAACATATAAATACATTTGTACTTTAATATTGTTAATACTGCCATTACTTGCCGTGTAAAATTTTGTTATATTGTAAGTATACCCAAAAATGTAGTTTAGTTCTAAAATAACCTCCAAAATTACTTTTGACACAAATTCTTTCAGATGAACGTGGAAAATATTTGATTTGATTCAATTTAATATTCTAGAGGAATCAATTGACACTTGAGCGCGTAACATTACCTATACAATTTGAATAAGTTTAAAAGTGAAAGACATGGCAGACCTTACGGTACAAGTGTGCAAAGTGTTCAGTGAACAGTAGTTCTTGAAGTTATCAATATTGTTTATTTTACTGAAGCATTCAATGATGTGGATAGAACAGAAGCCCTCCTAATGTCATTTGCGATACATGATTTTATAAATATTGGACAATATGGACTTGAAATTGATCAGAGGGACATTCCTCGCAATTTTAAGAACGTTCATAGTCTGATCTCAGTCGCGATCTGTCCAAAATATCTCTAATTTGCTATATTTTTGACAAAATTTTGACATTGATTGTCACTGAGATGAGATCGCGAATTTGAACGTTTTTTTACGTGCGAGAATTACCCTTTAGAACTTGTTTCGATAACACCATTTGAAGATGAATTTATAGAAACTATTAACCACAGTAAAAAAAGATCTCTTTGTTGACTGTCTTCTAATTCAAAACCTAGGCCGTTAATCTGGTTATTGCGCTTTTAGCTAAATAAAATGTATAATAAACTAGTGCCAAATTAAATGTATCAGCATCTTCGTACAGCAACATTTTAGGTTCAAAGATATCATTCGAATAAACAATGACCGCAGCATCCCATCTGTCGGCTTAGAGATGACCCGACGAGACGAACAACTATGTCGCGGCAAGTCGAAAAAATTTAAAATTGTAATATCAACCGGTAAATATTTGAAATTTAATAAACTCGATTCGTCCGCTTATACTTTTTAATTTTATATCTTTACTGGCCTTCGATCCGGTGTCCGAATGAATTCATCGATTGTTTTTATCAATGCACCTTTTTTGGTGAAATTTTATCTTTTTTTGGTAACGGCACTCGAGCTATGGTGGTCTGTTACTTGTCGTGGTTTCAAGTGGCCTGTTTCGGCGGGGTTGTTTAGTTTTGTTTACTTTAAAGCCGCCTTTTCTTTATTTCATGAAGAAATACTACCGTCTCTAAGTCTCGGAGAGGTATCATCTAGTGGTTCGGAAATAGAACTCTTGATAGAAAGCTTGAATTTCAAACTAAAATAATTTAAAGACGAAGAGAAGCAACAGGACACGGAACACCAACAATGAAGCATATCTCCCAACATTAATTAAGTCCCTAATTATCTCAAAACTAATCCAAATTAAAACCAAAATCTTTTCTTACAAAAAAATACCGACTCTTAAAGGAAACTTTATTCAAGTTGCCGAGAACTAAGTGCACACGTGCTGGATCGTCTTCGGGTTAAAATTAGACGAACGGCAGCGAGGGGTGCCGGGGGCGAGGAGCGGCGAAGCACCTTTTTATAGAAGCTCCTACAGAACCACTGTCTGGTATACACACGGTAGTCTCAAAGAATATGTCTACAGAAGATCCACTCTTCACAGCGATGTGAAATCTCCAAAGATCAGTTTCAGATGGCGATGGCGCTATATTTTTGTTGCGATCTTCATCTGTCTATTTGTTATCATGGTAGACTCCACCTTCTGCATTCTCCTTCTCTGTGGCGTAGTCAAATGACGTATCAGCCGCTAACGAGGTAGTTAGACTTTTTTTTAAACGCAAGATGTTTGGTTTCGCGCTTCGCCGGATCAGTGTTGTGATCAATTATCGTTGGTAAATTAAAAATAGCTGATGTTTTCGTCAAATGTTTGGGTGTATCTGTTACGGAATCGGGCTATTGGATAAGTATATTTCTACACAGAATATTTTATTCATATTGCTTCTGAATATCTTGGATATTACAGTGTTTCTGCGAAATCTGCGTATCCAAATATTTATAAAGGAAGATCGGCGCATAATCACATCCGTAACCGTTCAGGGATTTACGAACATTCAGTCAAAGTAACAGCATAATTCTTGATGCAAGCCACACAACCTGCACGCTTGCCAATATACAGGAAAACAATAAATCCATTTGAATATCGAACCCCACTCGGGGCGATATTCTCGTCGCGCGCGAATACCTCACGACCATAGACAAATATCGCTTTTTAAGAAATTCGTGAAAATTAACCTCATGGGAACCGCCAATCAGGTGTGCGCGAACGGAATAAAAATGGCCGATTTTTACATGATTCTCCAGTAAAACTGACGAGAGACGTGGCCGGTCTGCTGCATCGTTGCTGCTTGAATACAAAATACATTATAAGTGCACAATATTTGCATTTTGAATTACGCGCTTGAGGCTTGGCGCCTTAAAACTGTAGGTTGCGTGGACTGGCTAGCGCTATTGGCTGCGTTTGATATAATTTATTTTTAATAAGCTTGGGAAAAGGTGCACTTTAAATTTGCATCGGCCGACTCCACTAATTTAAATTAAATATGAACTGGATACTTATTCAACACATCAATGTACAGTTTAATATTCTAGATATGTAAAGGAAAAACCCAATGTTCGACAAAATATATGTTAAATTGGCTATCAATATTTACTCGGGATAGGTAAACTATTAGCATCTCTCAATATAACTTTGCCTCAAGCAAAAATCCGGAATAATTTACAATTTAACATTCAACGACTGAGACCTCTTTATATCTATGTACCAATAAAGCAGTCGGTGTCAATGTCAATAGGAATATATTTGAATTGGCAACACCAAGTTATCACATTCCATCGGAATAGCGGCATAAATAGGCGAATTAAAAAAAAATCACGCGCAAAGATATCATCAGATCAGATTTGTATTGGGTAGGCGTGACGTGCTCTGGTGGTCCGGCTACTTGACGTTGAAATAAATGAATTATCGGTTTCATTATGACGTCATTTAACAGTTGGAAGCTTACTGGCGGGTACGCTAGAAAGTATGACGAAGCAATTTAATCAGGAGCTCTAATTTTGTTGGCAGTTTTCGTCAGTTTCAATTATTTCTTGAAATCTATTTCTGGGTTGTGGTTTTTGGTTAAACAACTTTTATGATGCTTACATTGCGTCATTGCAAACGCAATTTGGCGTTTGTATCTTCTGTAGGTAATTGTCTGCTACATTTTCTCCTAATATATCGTACTATAATATTAATGATTTTTTTTTTTAGCATATTTACTTTGCATGTTACCATATTTGTATGTGTTAAGACAAACATAGCGTAGTATTATAAAATAAATATAAATGTATGACCCATTGTATACCTATGTTTCTGAAATAAACTATGATTATGATTAAAACGCGAAAGTTTGCGAGGAGAGAGGAGGTCGGTGAGGGTGAATGGTTGTTTGTTACTCTTTCAAACAAAAATTACTAAACGATTAACAATGAAATTTGGCACACAGATAGCTTATAACCAGAGTTACTAGATATATGATCAGGGTAAAAAGTATCATATAGAGTATATGATACTTTTTACCCTGATATTCTCACAGGATCGAGATTATGCGGGTGAAACCACGGGGCGCTGCTAGTACATAATAATGAGGTTAAATATCTTCTTTTTAACTCCTTCCGCTTATAATAACATAATTTCTTTAATTTCATTAATTTTACCATCATTATAAAGCAACTTTAACTGCTTTTATGTTTAAGCACAGTTCCTACCGCATAGTAGGTATTATAATATCCACGATAATATCTCTTAGCGCTTAGATAATGTTGCTAGATACGCTATATGATTTAAGTTTGTCGGGAATGAGTCTTCTAGTTACATTAAGTGGATTAAGCAAGACTAGGTTAGTCCGTGTTGTTTTTTTTTATTAGCCACTGCTGGGCAAAGCAGTAAAGCTCCTTCCACCTCTCTCTCTCTCCAGAGCTGCCAAGGACCAATCAGTCTTAGTCAGTGTCGTTGCACTGCTTTAATTTAGGTTACTAGGTGTTTCCTTGATTTCCTGGGTTGATATAAGCTATCTCCCATTTTCTGTGCTTATCATGGTTGTATAATGAGAGTGAGGAAAGAGAGAGTACACTTGTCTGCGCACACACTTATGCACTATAATATCTCCCGCGCCGAAGGCTGCTCCGCTAAGATTGGTCGCCATGGCCAAAATTCGGTCGGGAAGGCTTTATTTATCATGGTTAGTTGTGCTTCATGCTTGCCTTGTTATGAGTCAGTTTTACCATACAGACTGTGGAATGCTGTCCAGTCTTAAATGTAGACAGGCTACTATGAGTTCGTTTTCTATTTAGCCTCAGCAGTCTTTTGACTAAACCCTAGACTGGTTGGGTGTAAATTGGCCAGCGATTTTTTTCTAACCGGGATCTGATCAAAAGCCAACACTATATCCATTAAAAACTTATCAGAAATAACTTTCCAATGAAAATTCCAATACCTAAATTCTAAAGAACCCAACATGGACCGCAGCATTTCTCACGCAGGTACCCTAAAAAATTCACACGCGCGGTTCCGTACGGATTAGGTTTATTTACCACGTGCAGCTTAGTTAAGCAGATAGGTTGCGCATGCTCGCCGCGTCTGTTCCGCGCGAGATTTCGATCGAATCGTGCGCAGCATTCGGGCACCGGCAGGGTTGACACGGAATTGGTTTAGCTGGATTGATCTGGATTTTGGGATCGTTAAGATGGAATGGATGGACTTATAAGATGAGTTTAGAGATGAAATAGCTTCTTTTGTTAGGAAATAACAAGTTGATTGTAACATTATTGAGTATCTCTTCCAAATATCTTTAAATATTAGTTTAAAGTAATCATAATAGTATTTGTTAAGGTTGTTGTTTTTCGTGTCCTGTCTTATTTTCTCCGCGTGCCAGCCCTAACCGTAACATGCTGCGTGCGCGCACCTCACCTATACTAAATACATAATGGATAAATTTTACTTTGAACCGCATTCGCTTCCATTCTTATGTCGTTTCTTGAATATTTCTCTAATGAAAGTGTCAAAGTAGTATTGTTTTGCATATTTTCACGCGTATTAGGTTACAGGCGTTAGCTGCATTTTTTTTCGTGTGTTCTCACAATTAGTTTCGTGTGTGAACTACCCACATTTAATTAAATTCAATATCTACTCCCAACGTGATTATTTAATTGAAACAACATTCAAAACAATTTTTTACCAATAACGTACTAATCGAGCATTATTTATATGTGCATAAATTATCTGAATAACATATAGGAAATAATAGATAATCGAACAAATCCCGCCTCAAACCTGCAAAAAAATTTTAATTACACTCATAGAAAAAGTTGGTCCAAAGATCCTCTCTAATCGTGTTACTGACTTATTTGGGAACAAACGGATAAACAATAGCCACTAAACAGGTTTAAATCGCAGCTTCGCGTACGAGACAAGCATATAATTAAAATACAAGTTTACAATTTGCTTGAACTATATTATAACAGGATTCGAAGGAGCTCCTATTTTCAGGGGCTTATGACATAATTTTGACAGCCGAACTTTTGATTGATGATGTTATAAGTTTGTCGATGAAGATATCGCTATATCGCATCGTGAAGTGAATCTTAGTTTTTAATAGTTTTTCTAAAGGAGATCACATTTTATGACACTCACATATGTTAGTTAATTGTGAAGTTTTTTATTAGACGTTTGGCGTGAATGCGTTTGGCCATTATCTTTATAGCTTTATCTTGGTCGTCGTCGACCACAATGATGAATAAGTGAATTGTACACAAAATACTATTTAATAGCCTTTTGTAATGGTTGCGACAAAATGGTCTACTTTTTATGGAGTATCTTTATGTTGAATGTTCAGTCTAAGATGCTTCTCACTTTTCATACGAAGACAAAATGTCTTAGGTTTATTATGTTATTTGTTGTCTGCTGAAGAAACATCAAAACCTACAGCAAAATTGATTATCCCATTAGTGCATCCATCTGTTTCAAGAAATCTCTTCTGAAAAATCTTAGGACAAATCAGCCCCATATTTATTGCGTTGCGTTATTTTAAATTAATATCGAAATAAGTATCTGATAATTCGTCCGTCACTTCAAAAAACGGTACACTAACAAGCTACCTTGACTCCTCATGATAGATCCTCGCGATATAAATTTCGTTTCTAATTAACTCTAAGTTTCCTCAAGCATTCCGGTTCAAAGAAGCGCGGAGAGTGCGCCAGCGCTGTGTCCCCATCTGTCACACGTCACAGCTACACCTACCGACTGCTCGTGCGCAGCTAATTATAGCCGCCATGCTAATTAATTGGGAGATGGCTGCTTCTGGATGTTTTTTGGAAATATTTTGGCGTCAGTCCCAAATCTGCGTGGTTTTTCGAAATATCGTCCAAAATCTTGATTTATACGCAAAATTCTGCAAGAAATGGAATATGATTTGGATTAAAAAAGAAAACTCAAAGTGAAATGATATATCCTCGAGTGTAGATCGTGTGCTAAATTGACGAAGAATTTAGAATGAGTTACGAGCTTTCTCTTAACAAGACAGTTGATTCAACAGGTGTCGATTGAACAGGTTACCTTGTGAACCTACATTACGTTGACACTTGGAATGTAAAGACTACTACGAGAATGTTACTACAATTATTCTAAGGAATAGGAAGCTCATCAGAAAGGAAACAATATTTAAAGAGCTCGCCGGGACCACCGTGATCATATTTAATTAGCAACACTCTCATTTGAAGCTGACGGCTCGCATCTTTACTGAAATATACGAACATTTTTGAGACATTCTCCCTCACATCTTGTGTAACACTGAGATTGATAGTCCTAACTGAACAAGTTTTTGTAATAATCCAAACATATTACTTCCTTTACTGATACTTCATCTTTTTATCGTCCGTTCCCGACGCCGGACGACATTTTAAAAGAATTATGATAATTTAATTTTGTTATTTTGTTACTCCGTGATATACTGTTGACGATAATTAATAATTAAGCATAACAATAAAAAGTGCGTTGAACTGTCATACTTCAAATTGCAATTTGCGTGAAATGTTCTAAATCCCAACAGATAAATAGACACGTCATCATTAGCCGACGGTCGATGATATAGTGCAGTGCGGCGGTGACAACCTGCGAGCGAGCGGGATAAAACATACGATAAATCAACTAGTAAGAAAGGGATAGATCATATAACACGTGAGATATAAAAACCGCGGCCGTTGATTTCATAATTTATTTGTTACACATTTGTCGTCCCGTGAAGATCGAGAGAGATACATGAGCTTTTTGTGGGCGACAGGGAAATGCGCATCAAATGTGATTTGAGTAATAATTTATAGTGTTTGTACAGCGGACGACACTTACGACTTTAACAAGACATTTCATACTTAGATAACGAGGCGAAATAAAGAATCTGAAACGCGCTCACGAAATGCTGTACCTTCATATTTTACTCAATTTAAATTTGGGTTGGGCGTTCTAATTTCGAAACAGATTTTATACAAACTCCATGTTCTTTTTCATAATTAAAAAAGTCAGTCATTTGCTTTGAGAGCATTGCAGCGACAGGACGGCTCCTTACCAGCTATTTCGAAAATCAATCATGCGCATATTAGCGAGAGTTTTGGAACGCGCCAACTGGCTGTCGGGCTCGACGTGGCCGCCATATTTCAAGCACGTTTGAGATATATACAGGCGTTTTATCAATGCATCGTCGCACTGATTCCGATGATATATATCTAATTATTAGTGTTGTTAATGACATTTTCACGGCACATTCCCCGTGTCTTTGAGGCCATTTGTTTGATTAAATTATCGTATTGTTTCTTCTATTGTTCAAGGGATACAGATGGTTGGTCTTGATGTATTAATGCTCTTCGTTCACTTTGTCTTGGTAAGTATTGAAAAAAAAAGATCTTTATAATATTTTCAAGACGTTCGAGATTTTTCTGAGCGTGTCATGGACTTTGTGCTTCATAAATTTTGGCAGATGCCAAGGGGCGGATTATGATTAATTTATGGAATTTTGTTCTGTGAAATAAACATATAGTAATAACTAAGGTATGCAGTGCAGCAGCATTTCGAGACAGGACAATGTGTAAATACTTACGATGATATAACTCAATTGAAATTTCATTCCAAGCATGTGGGCTGATTCCGGGTGCCGAAAATATCCTTACTACACAAATATCATACTCTATGACAAATGCACCATCCTTCGTTTCTTACACACAATATAAAATCCAAAAACAGACATCCAGACAGATTCCAACCTCTTAAAATTTCAAACTAAAAGTTGAACGTCCTGCAGATTCATCGGAATGATTCTGACAGTTTACGTTGCGGCCCAAGCCAGGGATAAAATATAGCTCATGTACAGACGGCACCGTAGCGAGGGGGACGGCACCGCCGGCCGGGGGGCGCGGGCCGAGGGGGGAAGACGTCCGCAAATAGCGACCATCTCTGCCGAGCAAAACAATACCGGTATGATATTATGGTACAGTACGCACTGCGAGATTTGTGCGGTTTTAAGAATCTCGAGCGGTATGTGGATAATTACGAGTCAGATGTGACGTCATTTGACATTAGAAGAATTGACTAGAGAGCAGATTCGGAGTCGACAACGAAATCACAACTGATCAAAACCAACTCTAAAAGAGCGAGATTTTGAATGAGAGTAAAGTAGCGGATACCAAAAATGAGTCTTTAAATCCAACTCAAGTCGAGACAAAGAAACGCTAGTCTCTGTTCGCTCAGCCAACACTTTATATATAATAACATAAGCGTACAAGCAGGACAGACGGACGAGCGACAGCCGCGAGACGGACTATAAATAAATAATGCGCCAACATTTTATTATTATCATAGCATGAGCACGTGCGGGGACATTCTTGAGACGAAACTGGCAGCTTATAACGAACTGAAATAAACAGAAACGTCTGCTAGAACAACTAATACGTACAAAACTGCTAATATTGCGTCAGTAAGCGCGTAAAAACGTGAAGATGACGATTGAAAACGCCTCTGACGCTGTAAACCGTCTCATGTGATTATTAGACTGAGAATAACAGTAATTTTAATGAAAGAAATGTGGCATCTATTGCCAAAATCAAAGTCTTTGAGATTGTTCTCACGATTCGTCCAATTTCATGCCGAAATGTGGGAAAAAACTGATTCTAAATACACATTTCTAATTTACTAGCTGTATTTTGATTAGTTCGGATATCAATCACAGCTAAAACTAGCTTTGGAATGAAAGTATCTTCTTGATATACGATTTTTTGTGACTTAGTGCGCTACCGACCTCTTTCTGATGATGTTGCTAAAAGAAAATAAATTTTACTGATTTAAGCCAAACCTTTAAAAATAAGCAACTGACACTGCACCGCGCGTTGGCATGTGTTATCTCATCTGACGCCAAGGTACCTGTAGTGATCATTCCTGGTCTACCGCCCAGGATTTTAATCTTTCTAAATACCAACATATTTTAATCTCTAAACCCTGTTTTATTAAACCACAAATTCCCTTCGTTTATTACGACTTAATTACTCATCAATAGTATTTTAAGTGCAATTAAATGCCGAAAACACGCGTTCTACGTCGTTTCGCTAGTTAATGCCATAAGAACCGTGGCTAAACACATCAATCATAAAATGTTATTGCTGTTACGAACAATTCTCAATTAGAAATGGAAACCGAGGGAGCTACTGCAGGCAGTTAAGGAATGAGGGTAGTCTGAAGAGATGATTAAATATATTTCTACTTACGTTTAAGAAATTTAAACAATCGATTAGGTTAAGCTATGCTTGCCGCGGTTGGTCTGTGGATGGGTGACCATATTTACATACCGAAATCTCTCGGTGTCTCAGAAAGCACGTTAAGCCGTTGGTCCCAACTGTCATTCGCGGATTTTTGACAGTCATTACAGGTAGTGCGAAGCCAGAAAGTCTGACAACCAGTCTTACCAAGGGGTATTACCCAGTAACTGGGTGGTGGAGGTCAGGTAGGCAGTCGCTCCATATAAAATACTGGTATTCTAATGCATCCGGTTAGACTGGAAGCCAACCCCAATATAGTTGGGAAAAGGCTGGGCAGATGATGACGTTTAAGGAGTTTAAAAAGTAGGCACTAGATTTAGACTTAGATGCAAGGACCTTTCAGCAAATTGTTATTAATGCGGCAATGTCAGTGATTTTACTGCAAATCAATCATTAAAGGGCACGGAATAGAATACCGCACTGTGCGAGAACATTAAAAAGAAAACTTGACCAACTACTCGTAATTCATATTATAACTGTATGTGAAACAATTAATTATGTACCCCTCTTTGACCGTTCACCTTTGCATATATTGACAATATTATGGTTATTAATTTCATGCACATCTGTCAGACCAGTTACATATCCTGCTAAAGTCTCAGCTGTTTCGAAATCTTTGTCTTCTGACGAACAGTAGTCGGAAATTCCATGAATTCCTCACAATGTTACAGTGGAACCAACTCCGTTAGAATATTCGGATATGCTCGCATTATTAGTTTCTATTTGTGAGTGGTAGTCGCCTCATTGATTATTATTTTAACGGACAATTAAAATTTGATGGCTTCCACTTCGTTCATCTTCGACTTGCCTCGTATTAACTGCCTCTGCGCCCCCGAACGTATTCGCACTCAGAATTTAAATAAGACCTTATTTAACTTTTTATAGGGTTCAATTCTGATTGACACATCCCACTCGTGTGATGTTCTTCATTTAAAATCGCTACATATGAGTGTCGAGACTAACCGTCAATAAAAATAGTCGTAAAATTTTCAAGTGTTTCTTTGATTATCTGACTTGTGTACGCTGCATAAGGTATGTTTTTGTGTTATGTGTTAACAAATTCAATACCGCACTAAGAAACGTGTGAATAAAAATCGTACGTACGCGCATTCGTTAAGAATTGACACTTATTAAGGGGGTATAATTATTTTAATTGATATGACGACATCACTCTATTTAGTGATGTTGACCATTTAAGTGCAGTACAGCGTTTGATTTAGAATTCCTTTCCCGACATCTTGATTGACTTTGTTAATTTTTTTTTTTTTGCTCATTATCATTGATAGAGACTTTGATGTAATGATATCTTTTTGTGGAGCTTTTCTTAGTGTTTGTTTTAAATTGTCAAAGGATATGATAGCTAGGGTTTTTGACTGGATTCATTCCTTCAGCAGGTATACATATTAGGATTGCATATTATATCTTGGAGTAGTAGTAAGAAATTGATTTCTGCTGACGATTATAACAATAATGAAAGCCGATGGATCAGAGTAAGCATTTCTCAGCTTTAAATTAAAAAGGGTTTCAACTACCTTCGTAATCGGTCATCAACCTAAACCAGCCGCCATTTAATAACGCAACGATCATTCACAATTAACCCTAACGATGCATTTTAATGAAAACTAATTCAGTTGTCCACGTTTATAACAGTTTTTTTAGTATATCACATTGTATGCAACCGTTCCAAATTCAAATTGCCCGATTCGATGCCGAACGGGCCCGAAGAGCGGCCGCCGAGCGCGTGACCAATCGCTAATTAGGAAATGTGCTCGGATGTGTTCGGAAGCCGATCGGCGTTCTATAATTGAACTTTTAAATTTCGAAATTTTTGATTACACGAATGCTATTTCCACTTCTGGTGTTACTGTGTCGGCTTTTATGGTTCTGGGTTTTTTGTGAGATACTGGCTAATGTTCGCGGATTCACTTGTCTACCTTGAATAATTAACGTAAAAAATGTAGAACCTACATTTTGATTTCTTTCCCTTAAACAGCAAGTAGGATCACTGAGACATCATCTTTACTTTGTTATTTTATGGTAACATTATTAAAATGAAAGTCAACAACAAAATTATTGACACTAAGAAATTTTCCATTTAAGAGAAACCAACATCCTCAAACTTTGTTTCCTTTCTTGGGCTACTAAAATTTCCTCCTTTTACATATAAAATTGCATCAACAAAATCTTTGACATCTCCCAAATCATTCTCAATACACATACCAGCAAATTGTTCAACCCAATACCTAATATCGCAATAACAAATAGACAGACAAATCACAGTTTTATTCATACCTACGCATTAATTTCTATGAGAATTAAGATAAACAGCGCTAACGGTGGTTATATTGAGTTCAAAACAAAATTGGTTTCTACATTCCTGTAATATTCTCACATATTTCTTTAGAACGTAATCAATAACACATCTGTGTAATTTTTTTAATCTATGAAGTTATAAATCGTAATTTTTGGTTGAAAAAGTCAATCTTCCGAAAATTGATTTCGATTTTTATGTTGACGCAAATCGATATCAATCGGGACTGTTGGTGCAGTGGATAAGGTATTGGCTCCAATATTGCGGATTCGATTCCCGTATAGGACAAAATATTTGCATAGTTTTCAGCTACCTCTTCTGTGCCTAGTTTTCTGTGCTCTCAAGATACAATTATCAGAAAATTCTGGTTGAGGATACGAAAGAATTGTGGAAAATAAAGATTGAAAAAATATATATGAAAAACTTTTATAAGTAATCCTTCTTCAGAACGACTAAAACAAGGCAATACAATCTGTCAGACAAATTCCTAGAAAATCTAGATACCTTAGATTAATCTGTCAGTCTTATTAATGGACACATTTTTATCTAGCTTATAAATATTATCGATTGATTAGATCTCTTGTAAGAAATTGATGAAGTGGTTTCTTAACGGTATCTACTTATAAGTACTAGTGGGAAATATAGGAGGTGAGAGGTCGTGGGTACGATTCCCAGATTAGTAAAATGAAATTTGGCTTTTGTTTTTTTTTTTCTGCTACTACCTGGAGTCTGTTTTCTTTAACTAAAGATCCAATTGCACATATCTGTAACTTGCATACAGATAGTGCAATCCACGAAAACGCGCCCCACACTTCTTCCGAATCGTTAGTGGTTATCGCTAGTTAATTCCATTAGTGTTTTAGATTTTTCGATACACACTAATTAGCCACTAATAATAATTAGTCTGTCACAACAAAACTAAAACACTAGCGGAATGTTGCACACTTGTGCTGTAAGCATTAGGAAAAAGAGTGGGGCGCGTCTTAGTGGATGGCACTATCTGCACTGTTGTGCAACCACGCTAAGCCGTTGGTCCTGACTGTCATTTGTAGATTATTTGACAGTCGTTACGGATATTCAGAAGTTCAAAAGTCTGACAACCAGTCTTGCCAAGAGATATCGTATTACCCAGTAACTGGGTGGTAGTAGTCAAATAGGCAATCGCTCCATGTAAAATACTGTTATTTATCTGCATCCAATTAGACTGGAAGACGACTCCAAGATAGCTGATAAAGGGTTAGGCGGATGATGAGGAACGGGCATATTATTTGTTACATGCCATAAACTGTCTTGCTGATCATGGTGTCAATGATATCGTTCGCAAAGAAAATAAATTATTTGTAGACCTTTTTTACTTCAGAGGAACGTTGCAAACTCTGTGTTTTCATCTTCAGTAGTTTATGTATACTTTATCTTTCAGCCAATCAGTTTACAGGACATTTCATGTTCAAATAACAGAATAACATACTCCTACAGACACTTATATATAATTTTCCTTTTTCTCTATACATACGTTGCCAAGTCAAGTCCCCTAAGATTGGGGGCGGAAATCCAAGCGGTTTGCAACAAATAGCGCAGCGGGGTACCCTGCTCGCTCCCTGTTGTCACGGCGTGATGGCCAGGGTAGGGGGCGTCCAGGGGATGTTTAGGTACAATTTCCGGCATGTTCCTTGTGTTTAGTTATCGGTGCACTCGAGTTTTACGCTGTGTTACTCGCGGTTTTTCTGTAAGTGACGTGTTCAAAAGGAGTTTTGTGTTAACAAGAACGGATAATATTCATTGTTATATTTAAACTATAATAATAATAAACCCTCGATAAACATCTCTCGAGGCTCTCGTTAGGCAGTTGGATCTAGGGCCTGATTCAGAAGGCAGTACTCCTGGATATGGCTCGTGCATCATAAGGAGGTTGTCTCTGGAGCCCTAACCACCGGTAGCTTAGACCCTGCTCCCCATATCGGCGAATCACTTTATATTTTTAACCGACTTCAAAAAGGAGGAGGTTATCAATTCGGTTGTATTTTTTTTTATGTTTGTTACCTCAGTACGCCGTCATTTATGAACCGATTTGGATTTTTTTTTTTTTATTTGAAAGGATATGCTTCCAGATTGGTCCCATTCTTGTCAAAATCCAGTTCTGATGATGGGATCCATGAGGAATTGAGGGAACTCCTCAAATATTATAGGCATACATATAGCAATTTGGTATTTTCATCAACATGTCAAGCATTTGCATTCAAAAAGTATAATTCGGTGAAGTGTAACTGATGAAAGAGACCACAGATAGCCACAGGAACTCTTCAATGATAATAAGTATTTCACGGGTGGCGATAAGATATCTCGATTAAGATAGTTAAGCGACTATGACGAAGCAAATTTAAATAAATGGTTCTGACGAAAATGGTACCATCAAACCGATCTGATGATGAAGCTGGAAGGTAGGTACCGGAACTTCGTAATAAAACCATGTATTCTAGCCGTGTTTGGGCTTATTGGAATTGTCATGAGATGCACTCTGACTATAAAAAGTAAAAAATAAAAACTTTTTAACAAAAAAAAACAACCGACTTCAAAAAAAAACACTACAAAGTGTAAAATAACTTTAATTTTAATTTTGGAAGTCGGTGGCAAAAACGTAAATACAAAAACAAAGACACCGACTTCCGAAATTAAAATTAAAGTTATTTTACACTTTGTAGTGTTTTTTTTTTTGAAGTCGGTTGTTTTTTTTTTGTTAAAAAGTTTTTATATTAAATAAATTAGACCATGGCCTGATTTAGGACATAAGATACTTTTTATCCCGAAATTCTTACGGGATCAAGACTTATGTGGGTGAAACTGCGGGACGCAGCTAGTAAGTTATATTTTTTTTAAATATATGACACAGAAAAGTGATAGATTTCAGATATTTTCTTTATGGCATATAAGTCGCCTAATACGCCGAATCCCGCTTACCCAATCAAGATAGGTGGACCTTTGGGGTCGCGGGCGAACAAAGCGGGGACTCTGTCCGCCCACCAAGTGACCCCAGGGAAGACGGTAGCACAGTGGTCAAGTGCTGCCGTGCACAGCGAGGCTCAGGGGAGGCCCCTTTACACTCTCCCCAGGGATGTGCCTTACAGGCGTTGCACAGGGGGGGTTCCAGAATTGGTCTTTTAAGAGAAACCGGGATCCCTATGTGCTGATGGTGATCACCGGGGTGGTTTTAGTGAGGTAAAAATCCCACACTCCCCGACCTCAGGAGTCGAATGCCTTTTAAAGGTTTCCCTCCGAAATCAAAATAAAAAGAGACAAACTTTCATCCATTAGTTTATTTATCCCTTTACGGGATGATTTTTCAAAATCCTTTCTTATTGCTCTCCTTCGTTGGGAAAGAACTCTTCTGCAAAATGCTAGACCAAGCGGTCCAGGCGTTGTCTATCAGTGAATTATATATATATACACCGAGCTCAAACTTTTAACCGTGAGACAGCTATTTGTACTAAGAAGCACTCTCTGGAAACACAATAAAGTACCACCCCCAGACTCACATAAGCGTGGTCAAAGAATAGTATGCCCAACCCCTACTCATAGAACTTCCTTCGCCAGAAGACAGCTGTATGTGTTGAGCTCTCTTGTTTACAAAAATATTAATAAGACTACACAAATAGCAAGGTTAAGTAAACAAGAAGTAAAGGCTAAGCTGAAGAACACGTTGTACCTACTAGACTATGCTCAAACTGAGGAACTACTAACCACTCTGACATAACTCACGACATTCCATACAAAATATGTAATACAATCACCGACATCTTTAATACAACAAAAGACGCCAAGTTCGTACTAACTTAAACACAGTCTTACAATCGACACCACTACATTCACATACATAGGCTCCTCATATCACACATACACTACACAAATACACACATTTCCCAGTCACACACACACACTCACACAACGCAAACAAAACACACGACTCCCAGTCACACACATAGAATCAACCAACAGTCATTTTACTTTTTAATTAATTTTTTTTTTTTCTTTTAAAATTAACTTTTCAATATTTTTTTTACTTTTAGCTTTCTTTTTTTTTTTTTTTAATTTTTCTTTAAATCCTACATAATGATAAACTATTATTGTATAATATCACCTTACCAGCTCTTAATTTACGTAAGGGTCTATAGTGTCCGAGTGACAGTAGAACACTGACTCCTAAGTCACAGGTATTCCTAGTTTAGGAGTCAGGGTTTCAACCTTTGAGCGCCTTTAATTTGTGAACTTTAATTAGTTATTAAGCATATTGTAAGGATTTGTATCAATAAAGTATTATTATTATTATTATTATTATATATTTTTTTAAAGTAGTTTCTATTACGGTGTAAATGGATCTGAAGTTAGCCTTGTTTAACAGGGTTGAAAATATAAAAATGGGTAACCGTTTATTAACTTCTTTATTACTGCTTATCTTAAACCACCTACGCCAAAACATGTCACAATATTTATTTCCGTTCAGTAATTTATATTTTTGAATTTGGCCAATATTTTACGGAATGCCATAAAATAATATAATGTGCTTTGTAAGGCTGTAACAGCAGCTTTGCCCTGTAGGGGGAGCGTGGGCAGAGCTGCGCAGTGACATCATCGCGACCTTTTTGGCGCAAATTGATGAGTCTACATGCAACGAATGTGCTCACCGAGTACATACATATTAAGATGATTGTGAGCGAATTTATGGATATTTATGTTTGGCCTTAATGGAAGGTTTATTTTGTTGTTAAACATCTGCAAGTACCTATTTATTTTTAATAAAAATGTAGACAGCTGAAATGTAGCAAGTAAACTAATCTATGAGTGGAAAACTGAAGAAATGACAGGACGTAGTGATGGTATCTATAATTGTAAGTTTTTTTGACGTGACAACGTCTTATAATTCGATGAAGCTGGCTGCACGCACGAAAAAACATGACGTCATGTGGCGTTACCTCGCTATGAGGCGTTCCATTTAAGGCTTGTAGTGCAAGCGAGAGCGCGGAACGAGCGACAAAGAGGCACAATCGAAAAAAAAGAAGAAAAATAAAATAAATAAAGAATGAAAAAAAAGATTTTTTTAATTTTTTTTTTTTAGTATTTTCTTATGACGTTGTCACGTTCAACTATCGTCAGTAAGCCGACTTTACAGACAACCGTTTTTTCTTTTGTAAACTTTAATGCGGAGAGGTTGTATGTAATACAGTTTTCTTTTTAACTGAACAGACAGCTGTGCTGCTGGAGAGTTTGTTGCGCCACTTCTTGCCAGCGAAAGCACTAGGAAATGGTGAAGGGGGGCGTTTTGAGGGACTGTATTATGTAATGTTGACGTTCGAAAAGTGCTGATTCTCAGCCTAATATTTGAATAAATGACTTTTGATTTTGATTAGAAGTGAAAAGCATTCTTCGCAAGAACCTACTCCATTTTGCCATAGTGCTCATCATCTTTAAACTTCCCTTCAGCAAAATCTTTTCCACTATGCTTCACCTGTAAGTCAATTCTAAATTAATCCAAGTATACCAACCCTAATAAACAAAAAAATCTTAAATCCATCCAAAATCGCATATAACAAAACAGTTCCATCTACCTTCGGAACATTACTCATCTACAGATGAAGACGTCGACGCCCCGTGGTCATCAAATGTACCGAAGCACATCAAAGCACAGCAGGAATGCTTATTATTGCGAAAAAAAAAAATACCTAAAACGATCCCCTTTGTAATCTATATTTTGATTATATTGAAATAATTGAGCATTTGGAACGAATTGGCGAAAAAATGTGGGAGTCAAGAGAGAAAGTTTTAGGGGCAGTTCTGGTAGGTGAAGACGAAAGAGAATTTAAATTAGAAGGACATACAACGGTACTTTTAGGTAAGGCTATTTATTACCAGTTAAAAATTGATAAAGATTATGTCGATGACCAGGTAAAAAGAGAAATAATAGTTCTTTAAGCTGTTGGTAATGGCAAATCAAGTTATGAGCAAGTATTCTAAGAATGAAATCCTAACTATAATAACATTATAAATGCGAAAGTATGTTTGTTTGTTACGCTTTCACGCTAAAACGGCTAAACGGATTTGGATGAAATTTGGCACGTAGGTAGACCATTACCTGGAGAAGGACATATGCTACTTTTCATCCTGGATCGCAGTCGCAGTCGCGGGCAACAGCCAGTTCAGGATACTTCTGAATTTTTGTATCTTTTGAAAGCTTGTTGACGTGAATGCTTATCTTCTGAATGAGTTTGTAATGGACATTCATGACAATTTTAGTGTCCCAAAAATTACTCCAACTATACCTTAATTAAAGGAAAGGTATGACTAGTTAAAATAACGATGGATTATGATGATGGCCAAGTTTAAAGGGATATAACAGTTCTTTAAGCTGTAAGTAAAAGTGTTATGAGAAAGAATCCAAATATATGAATGTAGTTTGAATCCAATTTGTTTCAACGTATTTCTAAAGCTTGTTGACATCAACACAGCAGTCCTGAATGAGTTTGTAAAGAACATTAATGACAATTTTCGTGTCCCAAACAGTCCAAAGGAAATTAAATACAATTTATCACCTTTCAGTTTAAACGCAGTATCCAAATTTAATTCAAACAGAAAATCGTTAAAACAAAAATTCGAAAAAAAAATAACCCTTCCCTTACTAACAAGGAATAATGTTATTCTTATAAAGGAAATAATTACGCTGAAACGCAATGATAATAAATTTCAAACAGTTTACGACTAATTTATTAATAGAAATTTTGCGAGCGATCCTTAGGATAGTCGTAAATAAGAAAATGCCGGACGACCAATGGGTGACCGTAAAATTTGCTCGCGCGACGCGATTGGTCAGCTCTTGGCCAATAAAAGCGCGTTCCAGATTTGAAAGCGACGGTTTACGACCGGCAGGCGGCATCTTTTTGCTGTTTTGGCGCCAAAATTGACAGCTCAGTCTTTAAATCCGAGTTATAGGTCAGTCTGGTCGGGATGCATTTTAGTGTTAATTACTTAACCCGGTTCGCGGGTGATTGGGCTTGAATTCAGGATCATTTCAGTACCAAAATAATGCTGGGCTCAATGTCAGGATCCTCGTTTGTAATAATGGTAGTCAAACTTGCCAAAAAGCGTTCTATTTTCAAAACCATCTTTGCTTGGTCTCAACTTGGAAGGCCAATTCTCGTATGTAAATAAAAACGTTCAAAATCTAGTCGCAATCTGTCAAAAACGTAAGGAAATTAGAGGTATTTTTGACAGACTGAGTCAGATCAGCCTGTGAATGTCCTTAATATTACGACAATTGCCCCTTTGGACGTCTATTTTGTTCCTCTTGACTATTGCATTACCAAAGCCACTAAATTACTAAAAAGAAGAAGCCTAACAGATCAATCTCTAACACTCAAATTCCAAAACCTTCTAATTCCCTGCCCACCCACCACACACACACAAAATAAATCCAAATGATTCCTCCAACCAAAACTGTCTCCATTAATTAAAAGCCTGGCTTTATTTACGCCGGATCCATGACATGCAAAGTGATGCTGATATATATATAATGTTGTAAAGCAGTCAGACTAATGAGTATGCGCTTGCGCAAGCGATGTGCATCACAAACGGGGCGCTGGTATTAATTATTAATAGATCCCATTTTATTGGTGTTTGTTGGAATATCTTTAGAATGTCCGGGAAGGTGGCAAAGACAATTGTCCAGACGATAGAGATCAGTAATAAATACTCTTTTGTCTAATGACATATGTTATGTCTGGCATAAATAATATATGTTTGTGTTAGTTATGAATATATCATGACTAAAACATATATTATTTATGCCAGCGACACGAAGAAGATGTCCGGGATGAAGTTGGCAAAGACAAATGTCAAGACAACAGGGGTCAGTGGTAAAGGAAACTCTGTTTTTTATGACAGTTATGTCACAACAACAAAATGGCATATTATGAAAGAACATGAACATAGATGTCCGGGATAAAGATGCTAAACACAATTGTCGAGTCTAGACGACAGTGATTGGTGGTAAAGACTTTCCGTTTAATGACAGTGATGTCAAAAAGCAAATGACATATTATATAAAAACATGAACAGATATATCCGAGATGAAGGTGGTAAAGACAATGATTTCAGAGATATCAGTTGAGGATTCTTTTGTCAATTATATTGTATGTCTGTGAGGTGTCATTGGTAAAAATATGATGATACCATCATCTCTCTTTAACCATGTTGTTTTAAACAGATGCAGTATCGCCCAATTTAAGGTAATGGCAAGTTAACTATGAGATGTACGAACTAACGAAACTGATGTAATCGACCCTACTATAATATTATTGCTTAATCATTTGACTCGGCTCTTTGCAAAAATTATCTTAACTGCAGAGAGTCCAATTATTTTTGCCATAAAAAGCTTTACTGGAAGAAGTCTATAACACCATCTTTATGTCATAATAACTCAACCCGTAACTCCAATAAATATTTTTCAAAAAAAAACCATATAGCAAGTGATAGGAATCCGTGACGGACGCGTGACGAATCGTCTCCAGTCCAAATCCCTGCTTTGTCCCCAACTGTCCCAAGCCCCCTATTTTATTATATCTGCTGTTGCTCCCATACATAATTCATGGGAGATCCCCATATTGCGCTGTGTCGAATTATTGTTATTTCTGGATACCGCCATGAATAATAAGTTGTACTAATTTTGTTGGTTGTAATTGTGATTGGCTGCTGTGACTGCCTCTCTTGGATTGTTATGGGTTCAAGTAGGTACGTGCTTGTTGATTTGGTTGTGAATTAGGTGTTTTACTTTTTGAAGTGTTTTGACAGCTTTACTTTAGGGATGTGCCTCAGTAGGAGGATCTAGTATATGATCGGAAGGATCTTCTGAAATTGCAGTTAGTTACTGAACTGCAATCATTGAATGTTAACATTTTAAGACTCATGTTGATACATATTGATTTTCTCTTCTTCTTCTTCGTTTTCATGTGCCTCTCCTTTCAGAGGTTAGCCGTCAGCTCCATGTATGTGTGTTTTCCCTCTGTTTATTACTGCTTTGAGATTTGGCTCTCTTAATTAAATAATATCTTCACTTTCTTTACCTACTACTCATTGTTATACCATAGAATGCATTTTATTCGAACGAGTGCACTCTTTCGCCTTGTTTCGTGGATATAGAGAATTTTAAAACATCTTAAACAATAACACCCAAATTAGCTCAGTGTATTTCACATTTTTCTCTGCTAAGTACTTTAAACTCTAGCGCATTTAGTTTCTTTGTACTATTATTAGACGCTACATGAAACTACTAAACTTTGACCTTTATAATAAAGCCCCATTCAATTCTGTTATTATTAGGTATATACTACCATGAAATTACTTGATTTAAAACCTAGTTTAAAACACCTTTTAGCATAACACCCAAATTATCTTTCTCGCCAAGTTTTTCCTTAACACCCCACTTGTCAAAAGCCTCAAAAGAAGAAAATAATAAAACATCAGATTGTCAATATTTTGGGTATATTTTAATGGCTGCTTCCCCTCCTTGAGATTAGAGGCTGGCGTGTCGTAAAGAAACAATTTTCCGGCTTTTCCCACGCGCCGGGGGATCGCAACTGCTTAAAGAAATACGGTACATGATAAAACTGTGGTATTGTTGGAGTGAAAATTTCACTGAGAATATTTTCTTAGAGATTTTGAGGGTAGGTGATGATTTTACTGTTTTTATTTTATTTTTACTGGTTTCTTCTTTGTGGGTTTTGCAAAGTGCAGGTTTTTTGTGAGCTTTTCTTAGTTAGCTGAATAGTTAGTTTTTTTTTTATTAATTTAGCTATTGTTGTGGTAATCTTGTATTAGGTAGGTACTTGATTTTTATGATTTCTGATTTCTATGATAACTGTTCTATGCTCGCGAATGGAGCATTGTCACAGTGGTCGGGGATCATATTACCACTCTGAGGCTGAGGCTACATTAGGCCGCGACGCGACCTGCGACACATGAGCGATTAAAACAAGGAAATGAATGCTCACGTATAGGGCTACACAGTACATCAAATATTACTAGCGATCTTTGATTTCTTTAAGCGATAGGAACAACATTACTGTAATCACGGCATCGGCGCTACATCAACATATCAGCGAAATTGAAGCGAATATATGCCGGAATTTCGCTTATAATGTAGCCATACCATGTTTTTCTCGTTTCGCTCTTCCAGTCACATCGCAAATCGCTGTCTACTATAGCCTCAGCCTTAGACCAATGCTAAAGCTACCTTCCAAAGCCTTTTTCAGTACCCAATGTATGTTTTTAAATCACTATGTAATGTAGTACAGACGCCAGCACATAAAGCTACCCGAAACTGTAAAATTTTGTCAATCAACTTTGAACCTTATTGTTTAGCGATAAAGTTGAAAATCTATTAAAGAAATTTGACAAATTATAGCAGCTTGATGTGCTGGCGTCTGTGTCTATAGTGCCTTATTTAGTTGTACTGGCTTGTTAACCGCTTTTCAGACTCGCAATCTTAAATATATAGAGTACCTACTAAACATAGAAAATGAAGCCTAAAATTTTTCCTCAAGTTTTTGTTTAAAAAAATATTTTGTGGAAAAATGTCTTCTTTTTCTCGTTCATCCGAATGTGTCTATCATAATGGTATCTTTGAAAATAAACTCGCATTAATTTCAAACAGAACATTTTATTGTTTAATCCGTTCAGAAAATAAAACTATAAAATTATAATCACGTTGACATACAAGATGTACGTACACCAATTAGCATTATAATACATTAAGAGTTAGATTTTTAAGAAAAAATTATAGCTCCCGAAGCACGGAATACTATCGCATCATATTCTAAAAACCTAACTTAGACAAACAACTACAGAAAAAATTATATGTTAAAAAGAACTCATATACAGACAAAAAAAATAACTAATAATTGTTTTAGATAGAATTAATCGTCCCCAAGTTAACATATGCGGGCAAACCCGCGCTCTTACATAAGTTAAGTATGGCTTCCAATGTTAACAATTGTGGAAAATAATAATTATATAACACAAACAAAACAATTCAGTCTCAACGCCCAAAATATTCCCTTAAAATATTAAACAATTGTCTGTGGCGACGAAACTGTCACCTTAAGACTCAAAAACCAAAGCACAGATCCGAAATATAGAAAAAAAAATCTGTAAAATTTCCACGCATTGTATAAAAATACAGCGAAACTTAATTCTTATTATTTTTACTTTATATTAAAATCGAGAGGAGAATGGGGATAAATGTACACATTAACTTTTTTAATATCAGCAACACAATGAACGCCACGATTAAATTTAATTTATTCTGTATAAGCATCTAGTTCTCTATTCATTAACGCACATACATATATTATCCGTTTATGATAATTACTCTTATCTGTACATTTGTAATAAAGCAGATGCTTAACTACAATAAAAATGTACAAGAGTAGAGCAAATCACACGGACATTCTTTACAACTAGCGTATACTGTGTACGTATTTTTTTTCCTTTTTTTTTCACTAACTAAGTTGTAGTTAATCGTGCTATCCCATAGTAAACGTAAAATATCAACTATTTACGTATCATGTTTGTATTTACTAGCCAAAAACAATAACACTCTAGCAACTACCACCGTTAAATCAATTACAATAATTTAAAATCTTAATTAATCCTTATTATCTCACTTAGGCAAGTTAAAGTTGTATTTTTACGTATACTTCGTTTTCCAATAGGTTTTTTAATACATCTAATTACGTTTTAAAATCTAAGCTCCGAAACGCGATGCTAATATATTGTATGGCATTGTATTAACTGCCTCAAGACAAGAACAACGGCTCTCCAACTCATACCTTGAATGTATTATTTACTTAAAAGTATTTATTAGTATACACATATTACAATCAACGTTATACGTATGTTTTTTCAATCGTATACATAAATTCCAGTGCAAAATAATAGTAACATGGACACAGGCGCGTATGTCCAATCAGCGTAACACTAAGGTAGAAACAAATCGAAACACGTGCTGTGCGGAACTCCGCGACATCAATAAAATATACAAAACGGCGTTTTATCATTTCTTATAGTGTTCAATCGCACCCGATTTCACCCCTTCACTGTAACGTTGATATGAAAAATAATTTGGAAATTTTCGTTCATTTGTATCTTTGCATTATTTACTTTAATTGAATCGTACAGTGTTAAGAGGTTGGCCAATTGCAAAAACGAAGATTTGTTCTAGAGGAACTTAAACTAGCGGCAGTTCCTCCACCGTCAGGCGGCGCCTGAGGGTGTCGGAGCGACCGGGAGCGTGCGGCGCCCGGCGACGCTGTGGGGACCATCGAGAAGCGGAAAGAACTGGTCTCCAGCACAGAGTCGCCGAGCGCTGCATTACAACGAGGGAGGCGGGAATTTAAAACTATTTTGCGAGCACCCCCTTTTTATACTTCGTTTTTGCAATGGCCAAACTAAGAGCAGGGGTGCACGAGGTAGCTCGTGGTTGAGTTGGGTGCAAGCTGGGGATCACGCCTCTGAATCAGATGGGACTTGGTGTAGGGGGTACTCACGACATCGGGGGTGGAGGCTCCGTCGTGGCTGCTGTCGGGGGCGGAGCGCGGCTCGCCGTTGGTGTCGGGCGGGCGGGCCGACTCCCGCTCGTCGATCACCAGGTCTATGGGCATCTTGCCCTTGAGGCAGCTAATGTAGCGGTGACAGAAGTTGTCACACAGCTCATGTACCTGTGGAGAGGTACAGGGTTAGAAGAGCCTCTCTTGAGGAAAATGTGGAGGTTGAAACTTGGGGGTCGGTTGTTGTTAAAGGTTTTTCGTTGTCAAATCCTTGTTGGTCCATTGCTGAATATATGCCCTCTGCTCTATATGCCCTGTGAATGACCTAAGCTTTCTGGTGTTGCTAAATATTTGTCCTTGTCTAGCCCTTTGTGGTTCACTGCTGAATTTAGGTCTCTACTTCTGTATATGCAACGTGTCCCCAAATTCAACGATAAGCGGGAACCAGTGGGTGGACTTGATCATGAATACTCGAGAAAAAAATATGAAAAAAATATATAACTCAATTTGTTTGATAATTACAAAAAAAGGTAAAAGAACATTGAAAATCTTAAGCTAAAAAAATATTTTGATTGATTTTTGCGTAAAAACTACAGACATTCTGGGATTTTTAAGCTATGCTACTTAGGTTGCCGATACAAAAAAAAAACAGAAATATTTGAAATATTGTGGTCATGGTAGTTAAAAATATTTTAAGGGGTGTCAATTTTCGAAGGATCTCTATGAATTTTTTGTAATTTCTAAAAAAAAACGTTTTTTTTTCATTATTTTTTCTCGATTAGTCATGAGCAGGTCCACCCTCTGGTGCTCGCTTATCGTTGAATTTTGGGACACGGTGTATAACGCCTGTGAATGGCCTAAGCTTTCTGTATGATTGATCTAAAAAAAATAAACGCTTCTGAATCTTTGAACTAAATCAATCTCCTGCTCTTTTTTTGTCATATACAGGGTTATTTGAAAAACACCAGCAACCTCTTAACAGGTCATTGTACTCATCATTATGAACAACTTTTACTATGGGACCAAACCTGAAATCGCGAAATAAAAATCAGCTATTCCCTACATTTATCTTTGTCTATCTCGTCAAAATGTAGGGAACAGCTGATTTTTTTTTCGCGATTTCAGGTTTGGGCCTATAGTAAAAGTTGTTCATAATGATGAGCACAACGACGTCTTAAGAGGTTGCTGGTGTTTTTCAAATAACCCTGTATAATTAAGGTCGGTGCAACACATCTTTTTCTTCCACACTTCTCTATCAGTTGTCACCTCGGTATTCACCCCCTTTCTCACCATATCATCATTCACACAGTCCATCCAACGTTTCTTTGGTCTTCCCGTACTCTTATAACCATCGACTATCTAAATTTTGAACTGAATAATATAGTCAATACAAAAAATGTATACTTCTAAAAGCAAGATCTATCATTAAATAAAAAAATTACATGCTCTAATCTAGCCTGAACTATCTACTGCTCAAAACATTGTTACAGTTTTTTATTAGTTACAACGACACTGGACCCTCGATCCGCTCACCTAAACTTAACCTTTATACTAATATCAGCATACAAAAGCTAAAAAAAAACACACAACAATACAAAAAGGAATAAATACATTTGGAATCGACCAACTGTCACACGCGTGTAAAAAAAAATCGAAAATGAATCGTAAAAACGGAAAGAAACACGAAGTTTTACCATTTCTGCCTATAAAGCCACCCTGTAGGGTAGATATTAATTTTGTGCGTCAGCCTTATAAATTTTCATGGGTATAATTAACTTAGAAATTAACATAGAGCTATAAAATGGGTAACGAAACTTTTAGATAGCGTTTACACGGTCCGTCGTAAAATATCGGCAGGTGTACGACGGGCTTAGAAATCCTTGTTGTATAAATAAGATTTTAAAGAACGAAATTTTTTTTTTGTCTATTTTTTGCTATAAATTCGATAACACAGCTTAGTCTTCGATGCATATATTCTAGATTGGGCAAAGAATATTCCGGTATTCAGTTAGACCTGCACAGTAACTGCATTTTCAATCACAATCCGAGTGTTTTAAGAAAATTCCTAATCCATTGCTGCATACGTTTGAGAAATTCATCTGCTCAACAACGTAAATAACGCAATGAACGTAGCTGAACCGTCAAAATAAAAGGCATTGGGATCGATTGCCATTTTATGTATGTACCCTGCTATTTACATGAAAAAGCCACCGGTACATATCATGCTCCTAAAGTCTCGTATCCACTTGGCAACATTTGGCGCGCGACATGTTGCAAAACATGTTGCTCAACATGTTGAAGGTTAGCGCGGAATTTTTGTTTAGCAACGTTGTCTGTCTACGCATGATCAGTCGTCGACAACATGTTGCCAGAGGAACTAGTGTTGATTTCAGCAGCGGTGGTTATTATTTTATCGAAAAATGCATCAAAAAGAAAAAAACCACGTTGGGTGATCTCCGTGTGGTTGATGGATCTTTTACGAATTTTACCCGAATGATCACTCGTTCACTACACGGACATTTCTGCGCGTTCCGTCTCCACTCGACAACATTTGATGCTCAACTGCATGCTGCACGCAAACAAACAACAAGCAGCGTGTCATATTGCTCGCCAGCTGGCAACGTCGCGCGCTGTTGTGCAACGCTGCCGAACATGTTGAGCATCACGTGTTGCGCGTCAATTGTTGCCTAGTGGATGCGAAACTTTAAAATATCGTCATCTACTCAAACTCAAACTCAAAGCATTTATTTCAATTAAACCATTTACAGGCACTTTTGAATTGTCAAAATTAACTAGTCGGTCAGTTAGTCAGAAAGTTGAAGCTAGTTGCCCATTCCAAAACGTAGATCTCTTGGAGAAGAACAGGCAAAAAACTCCAAGGACACTCTTTTAAATCAAGATATTACAAAATCCTGAGTACGTTATTCTTGTTGCTTCTATATGTGAGAACAATGTTATGAAGAAATAATTCAAAATAGGTATAAGATTAAAAAGAAGCCCTGGCAGCTTAAGAGATGACCAGTCTCAACTGACAGCGCCCGTTCACGAACATGAGGCATGGATCAGCATCATCCAGCTCAACCATTTTGAAGGGAACCAGCTGACACACACAGTTACTCTTTAATCAAATATTACTTCTGCTACTCCCATTTCGAATGCATGCGTGACCGCTATACTATGTAAATACTAGGGGTGTCACCGAAATCATGATATAATAATATTAAACTATTCATCATTGTATAATTTTAGAGTAATTAATGTGTCATCACTATAGAGATGTATGAATATGCGGGGGTCGTAAATTCGGAACTCTTTTGATGATGTTATTAAAGGCTGTCCACCCAGTTGAATTAGACGTTATTTATAATTTTATTGCATTGGCAATGATTATAGTAACATTCCCACTACTGGGACATAAGGCTCCTGTCGGTGAGAGGGAGTGGGCCGTAATCTACCAGCGGGTCCAGTGCGGGTTGGTAGCCGTCATTGTCTTAGATTTGGTTCTAGGACATGGGGGTTTCCTAACAACCATTAATAACAATAAAAACAGAAAACGAAGAAAAGATTAAACAGTCTTTGCCTAGCATAAGGACATATATATTGTCGTAAAAGATACTAAAGAACCTTCACCTACCAGGAACAAATAACAAAATTTGTAAAACATTATAAATACAGATTGCATAAACAGCGACTTAACACATAATATCAATTTTTTATATCGAAACAGGGTAAGAAACGTCAAAGAATATGAAAATAGAACGCTACAGCGGAAACGGATACGGTGCTCCCCGTTGACAGTTAATTATGTTTCGGGATACTAATTTCCTAATCGACAGGTTTTTAGAAATTACTTGACAACTGACTAGAAATGGAAAAAGACGACAAAAAGAAACATCTAGCAAGAATTATTGAAACCAATGTTGGAGAAGAAGTGAATGATGAAGGCATAGGGGAAATTAATAGAGAAGCAATAATGATGAAGTTGTGAGTTTGTATATAGAGTAATCTTTGAAAAATAATTACAGTCAGAAAGAAAGCTAGCAAAAACGAAGTAATAGCACGGGAAGGCAATGGGATGCGACGGGGTTGGTCGGGGAACAAGAAATTTCACGTGGACGAAGTCGCGGGCAGAAGCTAGTAGTTCATACAGTGCGGGATATATTGCATAGGAATAATATTTTTCGAATATTACTTGATGACTGGGAAAGCCTTCCTCAAGAATTGGGCTATCAAATGCAAAAGAAATTTTCCAAATCCGATTGGTAATTTCAGAGATTAGCGCATTCAAATAAACAAACTCTTCAGCGTTTTTTATTAGTATAGATGTACTCGTACATATATGTTTTCTCTGTCCAATAAACTTTGTTCAAATACCAACCAAAGCTTCAACAAGAGTTATATTATAAAAGATATACGTGTTTAACGTTAGACACGTTGACCCCCGCTAATGAGATGCATTCCAATGCCGAACTATGGCGGACATCTTTAAATTACGTTATAACATCTGCTGTATCAGTTTTATCACAGTTTCTTACATTTTGATCAATATCGTGAATCATAGTTATTTTTTTTATTATTTAAAAGGCGAGTTTTGCCCTCTTTTGCTGTCTTTTTAACTTTCTTCGCTCATTTTAGAGTTGTCGAACTAATGAGAGCATGTAATTCAGTGTTTCTTCTATATTAATCCTGAACTAGTCTTGACATAACGTAAACTTAAGTTGTCGTTACTAAAACTCTTTCCAGAAATTTTAAATTTGGAACTTAAGATTAAGATACGGCGTCTCACCGATACTTTTTAAATTTGGAACGAAAGGTGATACGTAACGGCTCGTGACGTTTGGAATAAGAAGGGATTTTGAATAAGGAATTTCAAGAACGTTCTGTTTTTAAAATAAACTCCTTTATTTCTTGAAAGTAGAAGGAAAGAAAGAAAAATATTTTATTTGAGACACGCACAGGAAATACAAACAGAAAAAAGGAGAATTTAAAAACTAACAAAAGTAACCTAAAAACAACCAAAAAAAAATAAACAAGAAAAAATCCCAGTGCTAGGCTAAAACGGCTCCTATGTCAGCATAATGCTGCGATATTTAAAAAATAAATACCGCAGCTCTGGTATTCTGATAAGAGCCCGTAAAGTAGGTATTCCTTTAGATTATTCAGGATAAGGGTTTGCCATTTTTACCTGTGTTTTCAGTTTTTTGTTTCAGCCTTATCCTTTTCAGTCTTAGCCAATATGATTTATTACTCAAAATGTCTCAGGTTGTTAGACAGATGTCATAAAAAATGTTAAAATGTCCCGGCGATTGCCAGAAATGTGGGCTAGAGTTACAAGTGGGCCACGGCAACGGCCGTACGAGTGGGCTAGCCGACCGGCCCGTTTGAGGAGTACGGGGTTATGTGTTTGAAATGGTAAAAAGAGAATAATGGCTGAAGACTTCCTGACTAACTGCTAGCGGCTGTTTAATTGGGATCATTTTATATTCACAAATAGGACGATACCTAATGGAAGACTCAACTCACGCCTAATGTATTGACACCTGCAGCATGTTTTATAAAAAAATTACTAATAAAAATAAAAAAACATAATCAATTTAACTGTTAATCCCAACAATAACACTTTAAGAAAAACGTAACACTCTAAATATCTTCCGAACCCCATTATCATTTGCCAAGTCGGTCAAAAATTACAAAAACATCCCATTCCACTAAAAACCAGGCACTTCTTAGTTCTAAGACATGTGGGCGCAATCAGATATAAAAACGAACATTTTAATATAATCTATGGTTTTAGTTTTATTTATCTGTGCGTTTGACAGGCTGAATGCGCGGCCGCCATCACTCTCCAAATGTCACATTATCGAATTTATTCTTAAAAAATGAAACTTTATTTTTATTTGCTGTTTATGTTTTTTTTTTTTTCTTCTTGTAATTGGACGTTGCTTTTGATTATGAGAAGTTTTGACTGCGTTTTCCTCTATTTTATTACCTATATATTTGACTGAACATGTGTACTTACGTGCTAATGTTGTGAAAATGACAAGCATTTGTTTGTTTTTATTAGTTTTCTTGTGGAGAGCTTTATGAGAAGATGCCATAGAAAAAGGCTGACATAGATTGGAGAAATGATGGACAAATGGGTGCTAGGCATAAATTGAGAAGTCCCTATTAAAAGACTATCAATCAAGGCTTTAAAACGAATAAACATTGTCTACGAAAGACAAATCGATGTTTACCAAGCATAAGCCAAAAAGCCTATAATGTTCCCACTGCTGGGAACGCAGACCTCCTGTATTATAGAGAGAGTGGGCCGTAATCCACCACGCGGGCCCAGTGTGGATTGGTAGATGTCACATCTCTTCGAATTTTTGGTTCTAGGACATGCCCGTTTCCTCACATTGTTTCCTTCACCGTTTTGAGAGCAGTGGTGATGAAATTATTTACACAAAGTATATTGCCTGGCTGGGTTTGAACCCAGGACCTATAACTCGTAAGTCGGGGCTGTTAGCACTGGGCCACCACGGCTCTTTAATTTCAAACTTAATTTCCAAAACGAACATCAAACGAGAATCAAACCCACTAATTAATCTACCAATTAAATGTGTGAAGATTTAACAGTAAGTAATCCAACACCAAGTCGCCATGGTACCATATAGTAATCCAACAGTATAACGGTTGTAAAAACGGGTCGGCAGTAAAACGACCCAGGTTCGAGTCCTGTAAACCAACAAATCTGACATTTTGACCCGTCGTAAATCAGCTAAGCACGTTACAGATAAGATTTTTATGATACGCAAGCGAAATATCAAAAAAAAAGGTTCTAATTTTGTTTTGGTGTGGTCAGTTGTTTGCGTGGTGGAGTGACTTTTGATAGATCTTTTTTAAAGTGATCGTGTTGGCTTGGTTTTAAAAAAAAATTAACAACGGTCACTCAAAAACGGCTGACCAAATCCACAGCGTTTTTTAATAAGTACTGGTGAAAATTACTGATTTTTATGACGGCTGATATAACAGGACGGAACCGCTTTCTTAGAAAACCCTAACTTTAAAGTCACAATGATGCTATAAAGCAGTGCAAGTCTTCTCTAAATGGTCACCAACCATAACCAAGACCTATAAGGTGAGCATACCTATTAATCCTAACTATATAGTTACGAGATGACTAACAGCTGATTCTCTATGGAGCGAAGGAATTTCCAAATAAAACAACCAAGACCACAGATAAAAATAAAACGTTCCAATTTTAAAATTACTCGTTCACAATCCGGATTCGGACGAATGAACATCGAACGGACTCCGTAATCGGCCGTTTTCGATATTCGAAAATTTGAAAAAAGAACGAGTCTAATAAAAGGCTGACATTACCGAGCTACATCACATAACGTAATTAGGGCACAGGCAGACAATGCGACTAAAAAAACGCTCGTAACGACGACCAATCGCAGAGCCGATCGACCGAAAAGGACTCAACATCGAGCGATGTCGCCGCCGGCCATATTTAAAATATTAAAAACATAAATCAAAAACGTTATACGATATTTTCAATGTAAATATAATTTCGGGGAGTTCGTTAGAGAGTTGGCGTCCAAGAATTTTGAAAGTGTCTTTTTTGTCTAACGCAATATCATTATACCTCATCATTACCGACTATAGATGTTCTGTCAAAAAATTCTCAACTGCATTCAAAAGATCTTTATTACTGGCTTGTTCTTTTTACCAAAAAAGAGGTAAAAAACCGAGCAATTATAGTAAAAAGGGAGTAAAAAACAGTGCACTTAACGAGATCTCATTGTACGCGAGTTGGGCCTTTGGACGTTTTTTTTATTTTTATTATAAAATAAAAGCTCAAAAAAACCACATCACCTGTGAACGGTGCGTAGTGAAGCGGAAACGGATCGAGCTAACGGCATCTTTTTTTAAATTTTATCCGACAAAAACCGTAGACGAGATAGGACCCGACGTGTATGGGATATGAACAGAGGGAAAAAATTGCTTTTTAGATCACAGAGACAGGTAAACGTGTCTGTCTGCATCTAACTGACTTCCGCTAAGTTATGTTCTCGGCTTTCATTGCTCCGGTGCCAAAGCCCACTTTCTATGCAAGGTAGCAATCGGGTCAGTCATGATAACTGGTCCCCGGGTGTCGCGAACTCTTCACCTCCGCCAACACAAACAGATAAATAAACTCTAAATTCTCTTGGTTATATGACCCACCATCGAATGTGTGACTTTCAAAAAACAACTTTAGTTGTTTCTCACAAAAAAGAACAAACTCGCGGATCCGAATTTAAAAATCGATCATCCGTCTCGTTGAATTGAACGATTTTCTTCAATCTCCGCGCGGCCCTCGCTATTTTGAATTTCGAACAACGCATTATTTTTTAATTTTATTTTTTTCCAAAACGGCCTTTATCTCGCCCTCCAGCGAGTTCCGTACAGAGGTATCGCATTACACGTTATCTCGTTACAGCGGCCGGTATTAGTGCGTCGCATACGGTTTGGTCGAACGTATCCCCAAACATACCGCGGCTTAGACGCGCGGCGCCCGATATTTTATGGAATCCGCTGTGAGAGCGACCGCTCGAGGTATCTCGTTTCTCGAGATCGTTCGTCTTGATATAGACGTTAGTCAAACTAGTTTCGTTGAAACGTGACCATAATATTGACAAGCTAAATTAATTCCTCGCCGGGCGACACCGCTCGTCGTAAAAACATACCGGAGATTTGAATTTTATGCTCCTAATTAATGCGACCGAGCGCAAATTGTTCGATCTGATTGCAAATAGCAAAAAGCTCGCGTCCCGTCGCGTTACCGTTACGTTGGAGAGTATAATGGCGAGAATTGGCGATGCGACACGCAAGAAGCCGAACCGGTCCGAACGGAAAGCGCCCAAATGGGAGATAAGGGAAAAACAAACAACATTCGAAATGCGAACGCCGATCCCATTCACTCGCGCGCCGACACCTCGCGCACTACGCGACATTTAGTTTTGCTCACTCCAAATTAGGGCTGGACACGGCCTTATATCTTAAATAACGACTTTACAATTTAAGTGTGGAACTACCTTTAAAATCGAATGTATGTATAATTTGTTATTTAACAATAAGGCAGTATGAACTGTGCCCTTAGCCTGTTCTTGAAGACGTGTAGGGACCTACCAAATGTCAAGGATCGTTATGTAGTTTCAATATGACTTAAATGGTACCTAAACTGAGCAAACAATGTGTTAGGTATAATCATTTCTAAAATATATTTTCAATGTTTTTTTCGTCATTAGTCCCTCGCGTGAATACTTAATAAAATTACAAACACATTTTAAACTATTCGAAACGTGAATTTGATTAATTTAAACATCGAACGGCCAGTGCGTGCAGTCGTTGCGTGCCCCAAGATCGATACGATATCTCGATTTAAAATCGTGCCTAAAGATAATCGAAAGGTGTTATTTTTTTCCAAACCGGTCTTAGTTTCGATTCCGAATGTATTCCAACAAGATAGTAGGTAGATATACTTACTTTTTCTAATTCTAATAGATGAAACCGTAGAACTTGTATCGCTTGCACCATCTGTAAAAAAAAAAAGATCAACTTAATCACATGGTATAATAATATTAATATTCGTGGAGTTTGTTCTGTTTTGTAGAGCTGTCGTAAGAGTGTATATTATTATTATCATACTAACAGCGCCCCGCGGTATTACCCGCATAAGTGTCGATACTGTGGTCATATTAGGATAAAAAGTATCCTATGTATTATTCTGATGAATAACCTATATTTCTGTAAAATTACATCAAAATCCGTTCAGTGGTTTTTGCGTGAAAGAGCATTGAGCTATATAACTAGAGAAGCAAACCTCAATAAAATGTGTCAAAAAAGTGTAGCCACTTTATAAACGCGACGACGTAGCTTTGAAACCACCAAACATTTAAAAGTAAACATATATCTGTCTCACTTACACACGTCGTAAGAATAATACCGTCGCTTAGATTAGACAAAGACCGCAATATAAACATGCAATGACGGGATGGGGTTGCCTACCCATGCGAAATTTTACCCAACATTTTAAGCCATAAAAAGCGTTTTAGGTTAAGTTAAATTATTTTTTAAATATTTGAATTATGTATTTCTTATTGGATGTGTAACAGAAGTTTATAAATAATGAAAATAACTAAGACATTTCCTTTTTGAATATTTTTTCTTTATTATTAATAAAATTGAATGATTTAGTAGGTAGCCAGTCAGTCTCTTTTCTCAGCAATCGGACTATTTCCACCCATTTTTCATGGCGTGCTGCATCTTTAGGCACCCTGCTACGTTGATATTATTAAAAAATATTTAAAATCACGTATTCCATAAATTAAAAACTCCCACTAATGTGGGAAACTAAAACTAAGTTTTTAGTGGTAACACTGAACCTAATTTACAAAATTCTACATTTTATTGCGTTATTACGTTGATATAAACACAGAGACAATTAATATACGTGTGGAATATAATTCCGGTTAATTTATTATGTTTTTGTGATCTTGAATCGCACTCTTTCGCGATATTTTTTGTCGCATGTCACTCGGTTGACTTCGGTTGGCGTCACTCAGAGCACTGAACTGACGTTAGCTACGCTGATGGCTGTGGCCATCAGCCTAGTGGCAACGCCTTGGTGCGGTAATTGCTAATCTAGTGTAACATATATATCAATGTGAAAGAGTGACAAACCCATCCTTGCATTCTCACAAACTTTCGCGTTTATAATATTTGAGGAGTTTGATCTATTTTGTAAAGCTATCGTGGGAGTGTCTATTTATTATCATCATATCTATATATATAAAAATGAAACCCGTTTTCCGTTGTCACGACATAACATGAAAACGGCTTGACCGATTTGGCTGATTTTTTTTTGTAGTTTTTTAATACTCTGTACAAGGTTCTTACGGAAAAAAATATAAAGAAAAAAAAATCTGAAAAAAAAATAACTGAAACTCCAAGGACACTCTTTTAAAAAGATATTAGAAAATCTTGGGTACATTATTCTATTTAACATCACGCAATTACCCTTAGGAGCCGAACAAAATTAAAAAAGTCAGAAACAACGATAATAACCGCCAAAAAAGTAGTAGCTCGGGCTGGTATCGGATCCCACGCGGTGGGAAGGTTGCAATTTTACGCGGACGAAGTCGCGGGCAGACGCTAGTTATTAATAATTACAAAACAGTATTCTCAACACTGAATGTCACATGTTCCTGTAGTTTTTTTTTTGTCCTAATTAGTGATGTCACCAATTCGAGAATGACTTTTTAGTCCTTCGAAATTCGAATGCTCCTTGAGACTGTGAACTTATGATAATTCTATAGTAATCTATCAAAATGGCTGCCATCTTCAATGTTTTTATTTATTTCTAACTATAGCTTATATCAAATGTTTTGGCTATACAGTTTGGGCTGAATATTTCGGCATGTAGTACCTGCCCTTTTAGTCAGAAACATGATACACAAAGTCTGTCCATCGGCCATATCACAATGCGAACTGAGCAACAATGGACGGACAACGTACAGCGAGTCCCCGCTGTGAGTAGTGATGTGACATGTCCGTCTTGTTTACTTAAAGTGTTATCGATAGTTTTCAAGTTTAGTTCATTAGCGTAGAAATTGAATTATCAAATTAATCTAGTTTCTAACTTTTATAGTTTAAAAATGGCCTTGACTGTAAAAAATTCGCAGCATCATAGACTTTACTATAATCAAAATTTCACAACTACATAATCTCTCACAATTTTAAAACATCAAAGACTAAATACTATTGCTTCGAATTAACATAATAAACAATACACGAATATGTTCACGCAGCGCAATTCAAATGCCTTCGTACTAAGATCCTATCGACTATTGTTTGATAGTGTTTAAAGATCTAATCGTTGACTTTTTTCAAATCGATATCTATCTAAAAAAGTAGTTAATGCCGTTTTAATAGCGTCTTGATTTGTTTCTGATTGCCACTTGAGGACGCGAGCTGAATTCTAAAAGCGATCTTGGCTTATTTCGCTTTTGATTGATGATTTTACAAAGTCTCGAATTTAAATTTTGTACGTTTTCTGTTTTAAGCAATGTAATATGTTTGAATTTGGAGGGTATTATTATGTTATTATGGATGAAATTGGTCTTTCCGGTAAAAGTATCGTGTGTAGAAAATTGGTAATTGCAGGAAAAGAGTTTCTCTATGTAATGTTAATGATTACAACACAATTTATTTGTGATATTAGTATTAGATTAATCATAAAATAAATAATTTATTACCATAAGCAATAATTGAGACATATAGACTAAATAACAGTTAGTCAAGTCATACAAATTACACTATGATGCCTGTTAATTTGACTACAACTTTAAAGTTTTTTCTCTTATACCAAAAACTACGCAGTAAACTATGAACTCACAGACGAGCACTAGCAACATCTGTGCCGCTCGTGTTGCTGTAATATCAATTAAACAGTCGAAAGCGCCACCCCTGACTGTTTGTTCAGACGTTTCGTTGACACAGGCGACATTAACAGATAAAAATGTGTTTGACTTGTTTCACTCCTGCCACCGAGACGGGTTTGTTTGGAAAGGGGAGACTATGAGTGTCCCAATGTAATCCCTTGCTTGGAAACCGAATTTTGGTTAAGTAGGATCTGATTCTGTTTTAAAATTCATTGGCAAGGAAAGTGCCGTAGAAAGAGAGTGAAGTGGAATAAAATGAATGTGATTCGAGAATTATTATCTATCTTGTGTCGATAAAAGTGTGTTAATTAATTGTTACACAAAACTGAACTCAACTTTACACTAAAGTATACTAACATGGTTGGTTTTTATTTTCTAAAATATATTATACGCTCAAATTGTTAAATATACTGTTAGGTACGTAATAACGGCCATAACACTACGGTTTCAAGAACCATAGAACGTTTTTATTGACAAAAACATAAATAACAACTCAATTAATTAAAAGAAATTACACCATTAACCTCGTTTCTTTCTTTAATTATTAATTAACAATAATAATAAAAAAGTGTAAGGCCACGTTTCAATAAAAAAATAATTTCAAGGGATTAAAACTACGTCCTTCCATAAAGTGTTAACACGATATCGTTTACTAATGACTCGTAAAACACAAAACTATTCGGTTCTATTTACCCACGCTACTGCAGTTCAACTATGTTTGAGGAAGCTTAAAGCCTCAAAAGGCTGTGACAGACCAAACACAGATGTGACGTGGGCAAACAACCTTCACGGGTCGTAACCAATCGGCTCTCTAACCAAATGGGTCAATAAAACAGTCGATTCTCTGTTGGTTTTAGTCAACTTTAGTTTTTAGTTGACAGTACTTTGTTTCGATACAGTGTGTACATCACTAGACTAACAAACGTACGACCCACGTGTTCTTTTTTCAAATGTATGTGTATGTTTTTTTTTTTTTTTGAAATTCGAACGTTTACCAAATCTTACAGAGTGCAAGTGTTTTTTAGTGGAGTTCAGTTTCAAATGAGTTTAGTCTCGGTTCGAAATAGTTTTTGAGCTTTTTGTCACCATGTCCTCTTCAAAACAGCTTTATAAACGAATCCTTAACTGTTTTACCACCGAAATCACAGCAGAAAGCTAAGAAACAGACATTGCTTCGTTACCCTTGGCCCACATTGGCACGTCTTCGCAAAACACTTTAAATTCGCGACATGACGCGAGCGACAGACTGCAGGGTCCCAATTACGCTCAATAGCGCACTCGGCATTGTATTAACGACAGTTGGTGATAAAGAGAATCACCTGAGGCTGTGGCGGTGAGTGAATGTCTTTAGTGGAAGGAATATAGGCTCGGGACTTGGTTTTGCCTGTGTTGGTTTTGTTGTGATGGCTTGTTTCATTTATTTTTGGCAGAAAAGATTTTGTGTTGGTACTGAAATTAGTGATTGATTTTTTTGGGTTACTTTCCCATGTTTTGGGTTAGATTCGAACTCCGAGAATTTCAGAAATTTGTGATTTAAGTACTCATTTTTTTTAGATTTCCGTTTTCTAAATTTTATGATTATATTTCGAGTGTAGAAAAGATTAAGTAGGTACAAATAATATACAAATAAAAGTTCAGACAGACCAACTTTTTCTCTATATTTACCTTTAAAAAAATCTATAATTATGAACTCAGAACGTGTCATGTGGTTCTCAAAGAAGCCATTTTAATTATCACTATAAAAAATTACTCCATTTCAATTATTTCAAAAAGTCAATAATAGCATATTGAAATAATTTTGTTAAGTATGCTTTGTACGTTTGCACAGAGGACCGACCGCAAGTTTTTGTAGAAAAAATATATTATGAGATACTTAAGCTGTTCGTGCTTGTACTAATTATGTAGTAACTACTCAACAGCTTTTGAGTCCTGTGTGTAGCATAGGTATGTTATACCCCATTGCTTTTTTTGCGGTAAACAGCGCAAAAATTTTCAAAAAAATAAAATAAGTTTTAAACAGACTAACTGGAATCCATGCTCTCAGTAGTTAGGTTATCGACCTAAAACCAAGTTTTTTTTTGCCTTCAAATCACTTTATTTCTTATTACGAAATCAAGCAAAACGATAAACGCTAAAAAGTAATGTCGTCAAAAACAAACTGTGCAACTAGACAAACAGATGCGTCAGCCAGTGGCACCATATGTCAGCTTCAGAAAAGGACACACTACATGATAATTCACCTATTCGACGAGTGAAGTTTGCTTTTCGCCCGGATGTCGAAGCGTGTTTGGTCTTCTTATCTCGAAGCCGGTTAAAAAACTCCTCCGTGTGGATGAATGACGCTTATCACCGCTACACGTCACTGACAACTTAGTTTATAACCCTAACGTACTGTTGGCTACTGTTTCTTCTCAGCGAGTTTTAATTTCTCTAAATTTATGAGTCACGGCGCATTGGGCAAACAAATCAATCTAATAGCAAAGATAGGTACGTGCGTGACGGGGACAGTTGATAAAACGAATTTTCAGTAACAAAGTCAAATAACATGAACGTCGCCTCCGACCGTCGCGATTCGTAATGCCTTAGATTTTATTTGTTAAAAATCGGTTAAGTACCCGTGTCGAACCGGGCTGTGGGTGGCCGCCATGATACTTTATTATTTCACTTTTTGTCCACGCTAGCCGCGGGAGGCACACGGTGCGATTCAGCTTTTATGAGTGACAATATAATATATATTTTTTTTTATTGAAACTTATTTCCCTATTTTATTGTTCCAAGAAATATTTCTCGTTTGTCTGTTTAATTTTGGACAGATCTTTAGCTAATCAAATCGTAAATTAAGCTGAAATGTTCCCTATTTTATGGGGTATTAAAGTTATCCAACGTTTTATTTGTCTTGTGGTTTGTATGAGTCATAAATGTGGACAATACTTACTAATGAGTCGACCTCAGGGTCCGCTATGTAGTAAGGTTTCTCTTGGCGTATCTGTGGAAGAGAGAGGTGCATTTATTAGATATTTTTCACAATCATTATGAATGTAAAGTAAGGTTGTCGGGCAGTGGATTAATGGCGGGCGCAGTCGGGTCGTAATGCTTGTACGTGGCTAATAAAATGCTCGCTCGCTTGGCTGCGCGCGCGCTCGCACAGATTAAAAATATAGACTCGACAATTTACTGACTATAAATTATAATAACTAGATAGGTTTAGAGTTTGTAGAAGATTACGTGAACTTTCAATGTAGATAAAGCTGGAAGTGCTTTAATAAACTGATAAATAAATGTTTAGCCTTTTATGTAAAGATCTTAATAATCTTTTCGCAGAAACTTACTTACGTGATAGTCTTAAGAAAAAGCTGCATTGTGTTTAAATATATTCTAAGGCCGTGATCTAAATTCTACTTTTTCCTAGATTAATTTGCATAAAAAAACTCCTTAGCTTGTCTAATCCCCCATTTTTCCCACAAGCTTATTTTTTAATGCCACTTATCAGTTATCAGCCATTCTTGTAGGCAAATAATCTGTCCAATCTCCCACATAATCTGTGGCCCATACTTAAGAAACGCTTTTTTTCGACATTTAAAACCCCGTGTTGCCCGGAAATGCGATACTATCATGCACACCGAAGCGGCCCGATTTTTTACATCTAGCAACACAGTATATATTATTATATGTTAGTTGCCAACAATAATAATTAAACTATGATTATGTACTAATTAAACTAACATGACATAACATTTCCAAAACCATACTAATTTGCTTCCGACTTATATTTTGTAATTAAATTAGTTTTCTCATTATTCTTGTCTTGTTTATTTTAGGGCATTTTACTCAATCTCTGTTTTAAGTTCAGTAAGTAACTATCTCCACTTAAAGTTAAATGTCACTAATTTAGAAGAATTTTGGAATGTCAGAAAAAAATATTGTGTAAATAAAGATAGCAGACGAATCCTGAGGCCCAAGTCTGCTATTTTTATAAATTCGTCATTCCAACACGATCCATTGTCATTTTGCTAAAAGTTCGTAATCTGCTAAATTCATAATGGTCGATCATTGATCGGTCAATGGTCTGAGAAAAACTACTAAATTTCATTCTAGATTTCACTTAATATATATTTTTACATATTACGTATTAGTGTTTGCAATCTGAAGTAGTAAGAAGTTCGTAAATAGCAATAAATATTACATTTATTCATTCGTCATTATGTACGAGATTACCATTTTATGCCGTTTCTTTCAATGGAGTGTCAGTGGTTGACCATTGGACCATTCTGACACTATTGTAATAGCAGACTTGAGGCCCTGGAGTGGAAACCGCGTATCGGCAAGCATAGTGTGGAACGGACGACCTAAGGAAGGTGGCTGAGACAGACTGGATGCAGAAGGCGGAGGGCAGGGTATTGTAACGCAGTCTAGGAAAGGCCTATGTCCAGCAGTGGACTGCGACAGGCTGAGTTGATTGATTGAAATAAAGATAAAACTAATGATACAGTTTTAGAAGAAGACAAAGATGAAACAGTTAACGGTTAACCTCAGTCAAATATAACAAAAGAGGTCACAAACCAATCACAAGATGACTATGAAAAGGCAACAAAACTTATACATCCCACAAAACCTATATCACTAATTCGACAACACAAGACGAAGTGCCTACTAAAAGATTAAGACAATGCAGCCTTTAGCGTTTATGAGCAAATAAAATTTAACGACAAAATAGTGTAGGCAGACAATACACGGATAATTGTGTATGCTTATTTCAAATCCAATTAGTACCAAGCATCAACTGACATATACACACAATAGATGCACAATCGATTATAGATTTTAATGACGCCACTAATAAACCCAAAGACTCTAAAATTGAGAATAATATTGCTAGAGTTAATGACGAAACATAAAATTCATCATGAGAATGAGAAAGGCCGATTTTGAATGACGATGTTAGTCCTAAAGTTTAGAAGTAATATAAAATATATTAATAAATTGATGTCCTATAAACTCCATCTTGGAGCCGGATATCGAATTATATTTCGGATTTGTTGGTGACTTACGATTGCAACATTAGGCAGAAAGATGGTAAAATTAAATAGATAAGGTTGAAATTTCCACGACAATATTGATGCAATTCAAGAATGAATGGTGTAGGCAAAAACTTTTGCCCTAGTTTCTGTTTGCAAGACGTCACCCCAAACTTTCTGTGGTACAAATGTATGTCGTACCGAACAGACAATTTGTAAGAAGAGCTTTGGAATTAGAATCTAGACTTAGGTTAAGGTCAATCCAGCAGTGAACTGTAATCATTGATTGAGCTTCTATTAAACGGTGAAATGATTATAATAAGTTAATCACTTCTTATGAAACCAGAAGTCTAAATACAACATACTAACTTTAATGCAAATTAGCTATATACTCGTATCTGACAAATTAGTTTAGGATTTGATAGCCAATTATTGGAGAACATAAATTTATTTTAAAACTTTCAATAATAATATATTAAAATTTATCGTATTGCATCGGGTATAAATATAGTGAGATTCATGTTAATTATCATGTCAATTAAATTCGTTTTTAATTGTATGTGTTGCATTTATTTCTTTTTTGACGGCCCGATTATAAATGTAAAAAAAAAACAACTTTACAACTTAAAATATTCACTCAAAAATTGCAATTGCATATTTTAATAAATAATTTTAATGTATATTTTTGACAATCGTTAGTCAGAAGCCCAAAAGTCTGATAACCAGTCTTACCAAGAGGTATCGTGTTACCCATTACCTAACTGAGTTGTGGATTGTGGAGGTCACAGATAGGCAGTCGCTCCATCTAAAATATTGGTAGACAGCTGCATCTGGTAAGACTGGAAGCCGACGCCAACATTAAGATAGGTCACTCAAAACGCCCGCCCGCCCTTTACCACTTTCTAATGCTTTAAGCTGGGAAGACGTGGTGCAACAAAATCGAAATATATGGAGTGAGAACATAAAAATTGAACTTTAATTATAATATAAAAGTTTACAAACAAGTGGCCATTGTTGTCAACATTTAAACATAAATAAACATTTATTTTTTTTAATAATCTGTGTGGTTGTTAACAATGCGTTTTCGGGTTTTTTATTTTGGCTGTTTATCATTTTACTTAAATAGCTTTAAGTAAAATGATTGCAGGTTGATTTTGTGAAATGGTTACATGAGATGGAAAACATTCCCAGTGGTCAATTTTTTGCAATCATTGGCCAAAAATGTAATGTATTTTTGTTTGTTATCCTACACTGTCCCATTGCTGAACAGAAAGGCCTCCAAATCCTTCCAGATATCCTTTTCTAGCGCCACCTCGAGCCAACCCATGCGGTATGTTTTATTTAGATTATTTACTTTACTTCATTAACAAAATGATTTATTATAAGTAATTATATCAACAAGAACAGATTTCAGTTTTAACATATACTTACACAATGTTAAACATATAAAATAATAGGGTGTGCAACGCAGCTCAGCTGACGTCCGTCAACTGACCTGCGCACCGAAAGTGTAGATACTTACTATATTTTACGACTTTTTATATTCGCCCCAAGCTCTATTATTTTATATGTTTATCATTGTGTATATGTTAAACAGTTTAATATGACAGACAGTTAAAAAAAAAACTTTCTAGTTAAAAAACCTTCGTTGATTGCCAGGTAATTAAAATCTAGCTTATGTTAAGGTCTTAATAATCCCTACTTTATCTTTATTATACCAAAGTACTATTCCTGCTCACCCCAGAAAACAAGTGTGAAACGTATTTATAAGATCATAAATTTCGATACCAAACAGCGTATCGATACGACGTTTTGCAAAAATTATAAAAATGACAGTTAACCATTTAGCGTTACCGTCAAGTCAAAATAGAATTTATATCAATTGAGTTAAGGTAGAATTTACGCTGGTAAATGGCCGTATCTTGAAGGTATGGCTATTAAAATGTATGGGATCGATTATTATGGGACTTAAATGTCATATAAAAATTATACATTTTACTTGACCACAGATGATTGATACGGTTTCCATGCAATTTTGATTGGCTTTTAATTATTAGCCTTTTTTTTTCTTAAATATTATATCTTTTTCAATAATTATGAGTTCCGTTTTTAATTGTTGAGTTAGATTTTTTGTTGCATTCGTAATAATATGTTTTGGAATCGGTTTTAAATGTTATGATTTTTTTGTGTTATCAAAAGGTTTTATTTTAATTAATTGAAAATCTTTCTCTGTGGTCAAAAACGGTTTAATTCATGCGTATTATTAGCAGTTTTTTTTTAGAAAACGTAGGTATAAGGTCTAGTAAAGAAGGAAATGACTTAATTTAAATAAATACATATGTATACCTATACTTTTCACTAGCGACAATACTTCGGAGGGTCTAGGCAGTCAGCCAGCCCTATTACTGACTTAGCTGATTGGCTTCACCATCGCAAGGCATAAAACTACTTTTTGCCCGACTGCGGCAAAGCCGAAAGAAGCTATTTATGTTTAGCATCTGTTGACACAATTAAGACAGAAGAAGAACTTTTACATTTTCTTTATTAAATACTCAAAAGAAGAGGAAATTAATACTGGCCTAAAACCGTCAGTTTAGTTAAACAAAAAAAAACAAGAAATACACAAAGAGTTTTTTAATACATCTAATGCCATGCCAACCCACCTTGAGCTACATAAGGCAACAAATCATAGCGCCCGGTAATGACCGCTGTGCACTGGGTAGCGGCTTCGATCCCGCCCACGACATAATGGTTATCATTCCGCCTTGTGTCATTATTGGACACAACAAATTGTTATTTGCCTCTAGTTCAACTGCGGATGTGCTGCACAGTGGGTTAAGTGGAAATAGTTGTGGACAAAAATGTTTTAATAAGGTTTTTATTATTTTAATTATTTCTTTATTCTAGCGTTTATCAGTTGTATCTAGCGTATTCAAACTCCATCTCAAACACATTAAATACCACCTCAACAATAGGCTTGTCATTTTTGTTTAAAATCCTTCATTTTTGGGAGCGTTGAACAAATACGGATACACCTACAGTACAACACTGACCACAATATTATTGTAATTTAACCTCTTTTAAAGTCACAAAAAAGTGATAGATATACTCTAATAGGCGTGGGTGTGCTGATTCTTAATCCATGGGTCACTGATCTAAGAATGAATCATTCGTTTTATACCTTAGAAATATTCACACCTTGTATTTTAATGGGTGTAGAGTAACGCTGTATAATTTTATTGCTGGGTCTTCGTGCATTAACTATAACTTTTTGGTTTGAATGTTTCGTTCTGTTCTGTGGTAAATTATTATTATTTAAAATAAATTTTAATTCATAAAAAATTAACAAAATTAAATCCTAACTTAACTAAAATATAGCGCCGAAAAATTCATCCGCATCGTTGTCGACTGGTAATGTACCCAAGAGACTAGCGGCATTACCACGTTGAATGGAAATGCTTAGCCTCTGGCAAAAGTCAGCCCTTGGGTCATGGGAAGTGTCAACCAGTAGTTTCGAAATTTAAATTTTAAGTTCTGTGGTAGTTCTTCAAATCTATGAAGTTTCTGTCATAGTTTGAGGAGTTTCTGGTTATATCTCATCATTACCTTCCTGCACATGTCCCTGTTTATTTGTGGTCGGTACAATGTGGTCTTTTTCATACGTCGTTATCAACTCTCTTCACACTATTCATCCCCTTACTAGCTTTATCATCTTTCATCCTATCTATCCTGCATTCCTTTGGTCTTCTTTGGTACCATCTAGCTATATTTTCTTTACTTCCCTATATAGTGTCCCCGGAATTATGGATCAAATCGAATATGTGAGCAAGGTCATTGCCAAACTTTTTAACCCTGTGAATGCCGGTGTTTTTTTTACGGTTCAAAAATTATGACCAATATTTTTTTTCAGTCACTTCGCATAGTGCTCAAAGAAATTATCATTTAAAAAAAAAACATCAGTGCTATCAATTTATTTTTTTAGATAGTCCTGATAGTTTTATTTAATGATTTTTTCTTTGAGCACTATGCAATTTATTGAAAAAAAACAAACATTAGTCATAATTTTTGAACCGTAAAAAAACTCACCGACATACTCGTAAAAAGTTTGAAATGACCTTGCCCACGCACCTATTCGATTTGATCCATACTTCCAGGAACACCCAGTGTTTTTACAAAATTAACTTCAACAAGTTTACTATCTTTATAGAGAAAATTAGTCTGACCAGACCAATTTCATTGTCCTCCGTGTACCGGTTCAGATTACTTTCAAACATCCACACTTCCCTCCTTTCACCATCTTGGCTCAGTCATTATTTCAACCAAGAACCAAGGGGCCATCAGTACCCACACAAGCAAAACCCGCCTTTAACACACAAACATGTCATTATACAAGTAATCGTGTCGATTCGTATCACAGTAATGATAGACTAAACTTACCAAAATTCAACCAATGGTGAATGTACGATCGAAAATATAACAAACGTAAATATAGCCCCTCCCCCGCCCTGGGGCAAGGAAGTGTCTCATTTAGGGGGGCAGCGACCCATGAAGCAAGACCAAAGCCCCTTTGGACACAAATTAAATGCTAATAAGACGATCGGCTGATACTCAAGCTTCGGAACAACAATTTTTGGTGGCTAAAGGATGAGTTTATGGGTGTTTTAAGCCTATAGTGGGTATGTTTGGTAATGTGAACGTTAGTGATTTGCATATATTTGTGATATTGTAGATACATGTTCTGTGGTTTTTCCTTTACAATATACCTACCGAATATTTTAGAGTATATTTGAACATGATTGACTGCATCATCTTTAACCACAATGACACTTTTTGTTCAACAACTCAGCGTTTTGTTCATTAAGTGTTTTATGACATAATGGAGGTCTAAGGAGAACACTTAATTTTAAGAGTTCCTATAATCCTGCTGATCTTTAGAGACTAAATAGCGTGAGTATAATAATGAATGCAACAAAAGTTTTACTCGTTCACATCGGAACGCTTAATGCCTCCATTACAACTGACATCGGGACAAAAAACATCACGAATTGTTAGGTGTCGATACGAAGCAAAAATTCCCTTTCGAATCGAGTTATTGCATCCATATTTTTTATTTTAATCGATGCATCGAACTGTATTCTATCGATTTAACTCGCAAAAAATGTTGGACAAAAGCGTTTTATATCTGTTTGTCCCGTAAAAATAAACAGGCCGTGAACAAAATAACTTTTGACTCGTCCCAAATATCTTTGTGATACGACGATTGTCGTTTTCTCTATTCATGGCGTTTACCTGAGGCTCATTGTTGCCTCCTTTGTGCACTTTCAGTCGAAATGTATTGTTTGTTTAATTGAATAAATGCCTTCGTACAGTCTTTTGTCCTCAAAAGGACCAGATCTCATGAGCATGTGCATGTAACCACCTCGGAACAACACTCAAGTTAATCGATTAAACATTTTTTCCCCCTGAAAACTGGAATCAAGCAGTGCCCGAGTAACACTGATTTTAAGCACCGATTGCCCGCTACCTGGACTCTCGAAAAAACTACGGAACTCATCATTAAATTCGTAAGGTCCCAATCGAAACGTCCACATGTCTCAATGAATATTAAACCTTAGTTGACACAAATTAAAGCACATTATAGATTGATCGACAACAGCCACTTAATGCCATAAGTAACGGAATAACTGCGGCACCAAAATCGCTACCAAACGTAGTACCCTGTAATTTGTTATAAAAAATCTATTTATAAGATAAAATAAAGCACCGAGACGCTACCTAAGATGCCCGGCGATCGATCTCGATGGGCTTTTTAATAAATCAAGCGGTTTCGAGCCATTTTGACGCTTGTCAAAGTTGAACGTATGATATAGAATCGCGCGTACGCACGCTGGCGTTAATGTTAAGTTATTCTATAATGCTCAGAGGTCGAGTTTTGTAATTTAGTTAAGTCGCCTCCTATTTAATAACATTCTTGTACGGCCGGCGGTCGGCAGGTGATTTTTTTTTTCGAATTTTTCGACTTAAAAAACGGTCGTTCGGCCGACCTCGCTACTGAAGTAGTTCGAATTTTTAAATTATAGTGTATTAATACGCGTTCCTGTTACGAAATTTTTATTTATAGTCCGCGCGTCTTGTTCTTACGTCGCGTCGGAGAGGACGGCCGCCGCTCCGACGCGCGTCACGCCGCGATTGTTTTGGCGACTGCGACCGCCCCGCATTTAATCACCTGTTTTGACACAACGACGTGCGAATATATTTATTTGCTCCGCTTTACTACCGTCCATAAACGGACGTAATGAACAAATGTCTTTATGGTATACTTGTAAACGTCAAATATCATTCATTTCTCCTTGGCGAGTACAAAAAATGCCATAAATATTCTTAACAAAATGGCTCCTACTGAATATTGTGGCCATAAACGTAGCTCTATAAAATGAGGTTTGGTTGTTTAACTTTTGTTCGGGGCCTGTGTCGGAATTAAAAGAACTTAGACGCGGGTCCGACCTTTTGTTTGCGTAGTGTTTCTTTCCATAAAATATATGTAAATCATCTAGAAATTATTCATAACTAAGTGGAATTTATAAATGTTTTACGGTTTGTTTTTGTGTTGTCAAAAGTTTGTGTGCCAGTGGCCGTACAGACCAAATCCTGTGTGGAAAGGTCACTCGCTGTGTATTTCGCACGACAGCGACGCTCACAAATAAAACTGTTGCTCTAAAATTTCTAAATGACGCTTCTCGTTGCCTGTGGAGCGTCATCCCCATTAGAAAAGGACAAAGCTCAAAGAGAAACAAGGACGGGGGACGAGTCGAGCGTTTTTCGTGCGTTTTTTGTCCCAAAATCCGTGCGTTCAAAAATTTTATTTTAATACAAGAAAAGTATTCAAAAGATACGAGGCAGGTAGACGCGGCCGAACCGGGGTATTTGCTTAGTTTCTTTTTTTCTCACACAAAGAATTCAAGTTGATTTATGGTCGTGGTGTGTGACGATTTGTGACCTGTAATTTCTGATGTGAGTTTTGTCACTACGGATCTGGGAGCTTGATTTATTAATACACGGACCGTTCGTCAGAGGGCGTGTCCCAATTTTGACAGTTGTCAGTAACGTATAATTTTTGAGCGCTCAAAATTATATTAATTTTTTTCTCTGTGTGTTTTGTTATGAACTGATTGAGATATTACACTAAACATTATGAAATTTTATTGCGGCAATTTAGGCAATTTATTTTTGTGTCTGCGAAAAAATTAATTTGACAACGTGTTTAATCGGCGACAGTATTTTTGTTTATAGCATTCCGTTGTTAATTTAGTTTAAAATGACCGTTGCGTACATTTGCGTACTATTTTGCCTGCGTTCGTGTTGATAGTGCCCACTGTGCGAATCACATGTTCTCATACAGAGGTATCATACACTAGAGTTAGTTGCTTAACAGGTCCCGAGAGGGTCGTTTGGACCCGGAAGGTCAGTTTTTCGACCATTAACGCGATCAGAGGGTTGGCGTGGAATTAGTGGGTAGTAATAAAGGTGGTGGGTAATTACCCACTTCGGGGCAGTCGGTTAAATGGTGTCTAACTCGTTCAGACTATTATTACACTAGTCGTAAATTTGTGTTAATCGCTTTATTTTTTTGTTTATCTTCTTAGTTTTGTTGATATACAGGGTCAAATTAAATTAGCTAGCGAAACTCTGCAGGCGTAATGGGTATCGATATCTAAATATGATAAAACAAAAAAAAAAGTTTGTAGTTGGACTGTCTTTTCATTAAGCTTATTATTTATTTGGAACATTTAAAAATACCTAAGAGATTCCTAAGTGCTTAGTTACCTATAGGAAACAGTATAAGGGTCAGCGCAGACAGAGAGCAGCGCAGCAGAGAGGATTTTATTAAGGCACTCGAAAATCAAATTTAAAATTATCGAGATAAAGTGCATATATGCTTGCACCTGACAAAAAATGCTCGCGCGTCCTCGAGGATACGCGGAAAGGCACGCGCGCGTTTATTTCTATAATTTTAAAGTTGATTTTCGAGTGCCTTAATAAAATCCTCTCCGCTGCGCTCCTTTCTGTCTGCGCTGACCCTTAGGGTCAAAATAAAAAGGGGAATAAACGCGCGCGTACCTTCCCGCGTATCCTCGAGGACGCGCGAGCATTTTTTTTTCAGGTTCAAGCATATATCGTCGTCATGCTGCCAAAACCGATTATCTGCAATTTTGGTCAATTATGTGTTAAAAATATCAATCGATTCAGTTTTTCAGTTCTGTCGTCTGCCAATATCGGTTAAACGCAGAAACCCATTAGTTGCAGAGAAACTCTGTGCATAATAAAGGCTAGTATTTATCAAAACAATCTACAATAAAATTTCAAATTGATTTATCTCAAATTGCATTATTATGCATTTAGCTAACTTTGGCAGCATGATGACGATATGCACTTTATTTCAATAACTTTAAAGTTGATTTTCGAGTGCCTTAAGACTATGCCGACCGCACAGTGGCGCCCTCATCGATTATTTGTTTATTTCATAAAATTTAGAACGAAACGGAATATAGTGGCCACTGTTATCCGTTTTAAGGATTATAATAAAACTAAACAATGTAAAACTACCGTTTCTAATAATATTAACGTATAGGTAATCTTGTGAAGCACAACTTGACGTGCTTATTTTCTGTATTCTAAATTGTTCATTCTAAATTGTATGAAATAACCAAACAAACGATGAGGGCGCCACTGTGCGGTCGGCATAGTCTTAATAAAATCCTCTCCGCTGCGCTCCTCTCTGTCTGCGCTGACCCTAAAAGAGCTTTGGTATTTCCTTCATTAATTTCGTTTGCACAAAACTGTAACAAAAAACCCAACAATTTCAAATCTAAAGCAAACTGAATTATTCCTCTTACATGTCTCAGTCGGCAAGCAACTACCAAGTACTTACCTAGTAATAACCTTCATCTGCTATATTAGACCTCATGATTTTTACGATAAGGTCTAAAATGCAGTAGCCAGGAATTAACGAGCTTGTCGACCTAGGCTAATAGAGACGTTAAATAAGTAACTGCAAGATTAATATAAAATATATTATTAAAGTTATTTTTTAAATGGATTTTGTATAGGTTTTTACAATTCGCAATGTAGCTAACTAAATGAAATCTGTGCTATTATGTGCTACAGCACAGAAATGGTGCCTTGATACAGTGAGGCGAGGTCGCAGCAGACCACGTAGGAGATGGCGGGTCGAGCTGGATGGGTTCCATCAAAATTGGATGGAGGCTGAGCGGGCTCGCAGAAGATAGAAGGAGTCGAGGGAGACCTTTCCCGAGGAATGGGGCAGAGATGGCCAGTGAAAAAAAAAATAAAACTTCAGAGACAATCTCTGACTACTAATTTTCTGCTTTTAATCTAGCTTTTAGCCTGTATTTTCCAACTGCAGGGTAAAGGCCTGCAGCGGGATTGTCCGAAAGGGTTACCGCTACCCTGGAACACAAAGGGCTAAGGAAGGAACACGGGTGTGTTTTAGTCAGTAAGAGTCTGACACTCCCTTCTGCTCCACCCAGAGCGGGAGGGGTCATTTGATGATTTCCCATCCTCACAAAAAAAAAAGGGTAAAGGCCTCCTCTCCCTTTTCCACACAATTCCGTCTTTTGCGAGTGCCGGCCAGTCCCTACGGTAGGAGTCAAGCTCGTCCCGCCGCGCCATCTTCGTCTTGGCCTGCCGCGATGGCATCGTGCGTTTAGTGGGACCCAATCAGTAGTTCCCTTAGCTCAATTGTCATCTAACATGCGGCAGACATGTCCAGCCCAGTCCCACTTAAGCTTAGCGGATAACATCTGAGGGGTAATTCTCGTAATTTTAAGGACTTTCACAGTCTGATCTCAGTCTCAATCTGTCAAAAATGCCTCTAATTTCCCTACATTTTGACAAGTTTTTGACATTTGTTTGTCGCTGAGATGATACTGCGACTAGATTGTGAACGTTTTAAATTACGAGAATTGGCCTTCTGTTATCTTGGTTTTGGCAGTATTGTGTTCCTTATACGATCAGAAATTCGAACCCCCAGGATACTGCACTCCATAGCTCGCTGGCAAACCTCGAGTCTGGACCTCTGCTGAAGCGTTAAAGACCAGGACCTCAAGTCTGCTATTACAATAGTGTCAGAATGGTCTATCATTGATTTCATAATTGTTGATTTTGACAAGTTTGGTAATCTACTAATATAATGGCGTCATTATGACTTTCCAATGGTCAACCACTGACACTCCATTGAAAGAAATGGCTTAAAATGGTAATCTCGTACATAATGACAAATGAATAAATGTACCTAATGTTTATTGCTATTTAAGAACTTCTTACTACTTCAGATTGCAAATAGTAATACATATTAACTAAAAATATATATTAAATGAAATCAAAGAATGAATTAGTAGTAGTTTTTCTCAGACCATTGACCGACCAATGATCAACCATTATGAATTTAGCAGATTACGAACTTTCAGCAAAATGACAATGGGATCGTGTTGGAATGACGAATTTATAAAAATAGCAGACTTGGGCCCCTGGTTTGAGCACCATAATTATGTGAGAATGGGGAGAATATACATGTCCATAATTTTATTCTCCTTTTGAGACAGCGCTAGAGAGTTATTGGTCAATGAAAGATTTTCTGCTTACTTCACGAAAACACAACTATGGTAGGTATACCTTCCATCTATATGTCTATGTACCTGGGTTATATAGGCTGTCCCTGAAAGTATGGATCAAATCGAATAGGGGCGTGGACAAGGTCATTTCCAAACTTTTTGATCCTGAGAATGATTGATGATTATTTTACGGTTCAAAAGTTGTGACCAATTTTTTTCAATCGTTTCGCATAATGCTGAAAGAAAAAAAATAATTTTATAAAACTATCAGGGCTGTTTATAAAACTTAAATTGACAGTTCCTGGTAGTTTTTTTAAAATTATTTTGTTCTTTGAGCACTATGCAAAGTGATTGAAAATAACAAAAGTTGGTCATAACTTTTGAACCGTAAAAAAATTCACCAAAATCCTGAGGATCAAAAAGTTTGGAAATGACTTTGCCATTTGATTTGATCCATACTTCCAGGGAAACCTGTATATACCTAAATAAAAATAAATTACTGTTGGTAAGCGCATCACTCTGACCGATTAAGCTATTTTTTGTTCTAAATTGCTTGAAAAAATTAAATGACCGATATGAATGAAAAAAAAAAATGAATGAACATTCATTCAAAACGTTTAAATAAAATTGACATTGACATTTAAAACATTCGGACAACCGAATGTTTTAAATGTCCGAATTATGTTTGTTACGGAAAGAAAAATTGGAAAGTTTCCCGGAAAATGTTCAAATTCGAGAAAAACTAAGCGTCCTTTTTCTATGGATTTTTTATATGAGTTTATTGAAAATACAAGACATCTGACGGGTTAGGTAGTTTCGAATAAATAGACAAATTCGTTTGGATCACAGTCTTACCAAGGGGTATCGTATTACCCAGTAACTGGATTGTGGAGGTCAGATAAGCAGTTGCTTCATGTAAAATACTGGTAATTAGCTGCATCTGGTTAGACTAGAAGCCAACCCCAACATATTTTTGAAAGAGCTAGCTAGGATGAAGCTATAAAAACTCAAACAGTTTGTAGGAAGTTCGATTGCACTTATAGTTAAAGTTCTTTTAAAACATATTTTATTAACAAATTATTACTAAGCTGCCCCCTTTCATCTTCAAGTAGCTCCACAATAAACCTCATCTCAATTGACCCATCAAAATACGCTCAGCAGTTTCCGAGATAGCCACTTACAAACTCACATACTATTTACGTATGACTAACGTCATAATTCACGAGCTTAAGATAACAATAATACAAAAAAAAAACTTTGAATTTATAACCCTTCAGATTACTCATGACCTCACTCGTTACACAAACAAACACAAAGACAAACAAACAGACCAGAAACATGGTTTTCGTTGAAGTGCACTCCACACGCCGTTTTGAAAAACAAATAAATACGAAAAAACGGCAATATTTTTAAACAATACGCTTTGTGTACTGTCGAAATATAATGAAATAATAGTTCAACCCTAAAACGCGATCGGTACGCGTGTTTGTACTAAAATAAACGCGTTTAGTACGCACGCCATTATGAATACGTAAGCATACGCACCCTTGGTTTGCCTCTTTTTTTAATCAACCCCCCTAAATCCCAGCAGGCTAAAATTAAAGTGTAATGGTGCAGTGCTTAATATCTTATCTGCGGGTTCGCTGTATGTTTGGCTTTTGTTAATGTAATTTTTCAAGTTTAACTTTTAAAGGGGACGGGAAATCGATACAAACTGCACGGAATTATCTTCTACAATACTTTTTAAGCATTATTACTGTATATTTCCTCGTTCTTAACGATGGACAAACATATGTTTGCGATTAAAAACGTTCTCTTATTATTTTATAGAACATTTGTGTTGAACATATTGTATCTGTTTAATAACAAATTTATTGCGCGTGTACGTTTTATGTTTAAATAAATGCTTCTACTATTAAATGTTAATTATAGATACGAACAGTCATTGCAGTTTACGCTAATAACAGATACACATAGCGAGGACATCTTTAAACCATAACATAATACGTGATATCCATAACATAAATACTAGGAACAAACACAAATTTGTTGTTCCTTCATCAAGGCTCAAAAAAATAGGTGGCTCGTTTAGATGCCAATGTATACGTTTTTATAATAAACTTCCTAGTCACATTCAAGAACTAAGCCTAAATAAATTCAAATCTTTTATAAAGCGTAAACTATGCCAAAAAGCCTATTATACTGTAAATGACTTTATTGAGGACAAAAAGGCTTGGGATTGAGCTGCTCCAATAAGTTTAGACTGCGAATGTTGTTTTATTTTATTTTGCGATTTTACACTTCTTTTTTTTTTCTTAATATCTATTTACATAAACAATGACATGAACATTTACTATTTACTGTGTAAAGTATTATATTATTTTATTTATTGTGAATGTGAGGACTATGTGGGTCATTGTTTCCGTTTTAATCATGGTCTGGCGGTTTGAGTAATTTATGCGGCCTACCCAAATGTCCTTTCTTTGGTATTGTTCGTCGAATCGTTGAGCTCCCTAAGTTTGAGTTGAGCAGCATGATTACTGACAAATGCGTGCACTGACTGGACAGGTCCACTCAAATTTGTGTGGTTCTTTCCTCAAAAGACCATTTCAGACACCAATCTACATGGTCCTCAAAATGATCTGACCAAGACTATTTCTGGATTTTTATATACACATTGACATTGATAAATTTTACATATACAGTGACATGAATATTTACTTTGTAAAGTATTATATTATTTTAATGACTGTGAATGTGAAGACTATGTGGGTTATTATTATTATTTTTTTTGCCTTTTTTTTTTTTTTTTTTTTTTTTTTTTTTTTTTTTTTTTTCTCAGATAGTTTTAGTCATGGTCTGGCAGTTTGAGTAATTTATGCGACCCACCCATATGTCCTTTCTTTGGTATTGTTCGTCGAATCGTTGAGCTCCTTAAGTTTGAGTTGAGCTGCATGATTACTGACAAATGCGTGCACTGACTGGACAGGTCCACTCAATCGGTGTGGTTCTTTCCTCAAAAGACCATTTCAGACACTAATCTACATGGTCTCCACATGATCTGACCAAGATTATGTCTGGACTTTAAAAGAGACTGTGACCTCTGAGTTTGTTTCGGCCTTTCTTCTCAGAGTAGTCAGTTAGGAAACGCCGACCTCATCTCGTTTTAAAAAATATGATTGACATGTAAAAGTGTTTGTACAAACCTACTTACAGAAATAAAATCATTTATCATTTATCATTTATCATTTTATCATTTAAACGTTTGTTTGCTAATAAAACTTAGAATGTTGGTAAAACCGGGAATTTTATTAATAAACAAACTGTAATTTTACAATATAACAAATAAGATCACGCCTGTATTTTCCGAAGGATTAGACAGAGGCGTACCCATAGTACACATTTCAACTTTTACTTTTACAACTCATACAATAACCCTGATTCGCTCACTCTGAACAAATTAGAAAGGAAGAAACTAATATCAAGAGCATTACCGCGTTAACCCCTAATCATCGACACATTGATGAAACAATCACGTGGCCCCCGGGGTCTCACAGACCGAAGGGTTAGACGCATTACTGGACATAATCTTGATTGATCTGCTACAAATAATGTTGGTTTCGCGCTGCGTGACGTATTAACCCTTTGTGTTTTCTTTGTTCCGCGTACCGGGCGCAGTGAGAGGGTTGATGCGCATTTCTTGTCGTGAAAATTACTCGAAAAATATAGGTAATGTAAAAGTTTGATGGCTAATGGTGGTAGACTGGTTCGAATGAATGAAGGGGACAGACTGACAGACACCGAATGACGTCCAGCTGTGCGTTTTATATGAATGATAATAAAATAAAAGTATCAAGATAATGTTCTTTGAATATTTTGTACTTAATATTTTCTGACTGCATATGATTAAGTCAGGTTGTGCAATGTTATGATAAATGCACGTCATTACGCGAAGGCATTATGTGTTTTAAAAACCTAAAGTAGGTAGATACCATCAATCGCCATAAACAAATGATTAAAAAGACTTCAAAAAACTCGAATAACAAAAACATTACACGACGAATTACAAATGGCGCGGTGGCGGCATTGGCGGCTCCTATTTTCGCGCTAAAACCGTACAATATGGCCGTCGAAACGTCAAAATTCAATTTTCCGCTACCACAGACAACAATTACATTGGAATAGATTAAAAATAATGACGAGTTCGGTAACGTAGTGTATCATTTGCGGCGGGGTAAATTCAGCGGCAAATTGACGACTAAGAAATTACAGGGTTATAAGTGCAGTACTTGATCGCTGCTACTAGAAAATTGAAATATTCAGAGGGTTAAACCATAAAGTGCTGATTGACGGTAGTTAGTTATTTACTGATGCCGTATTATGTTGTGGAGTACCGGGAATTTAATGCTTCCCTATGAATAGGGAAGGGAATTTCCTTTTATGATTATTTTATTGGGAATGGACGAAGTTATAAGTCTGTGTAACTCCATTGGTTTAAAGTACAGACGTCAGCACATCAAGCTACCCGAAACTGTAAAAATTCCCAATCAACTTTGAATGGTAGAGAATGAGAGAAATATAGTAGCTTGATGTGCTGGCGTCTATACGTGTGTATAGATTTTTAAATAGTTTTCTTTTTGGTTTAGTAGGTAAGTCGTTTGTTGAAGGGTTTCAAGAGCATATGAATAATATGTATTGATTGATATAATGCAAGTCAGACATAGGAATCTATAGACCATTAAATGAAATGCTTATAGATTAAAGAATTAAAATGAAACAGTTTTTTATCTAAACTTATGATACAAAGACGATTTGAGGAGAACAGGGATAAAAAGACACACACAACAAAAATATTAATAACATTTTTTGCACGATTTGTAAAAATGTGTATTTTTTATACGAAACAGATGCAGACTTTAATCTCCGTTTATAATTTATACACACGAATTATAATCTAAACTGCATTGAGATAAAGTGCATTTTTGATAATTTTGATGCCTATTTTTTGTGGGTGTTGGCAGATCTGTTCGCCCGTTCACATAAGAGATTATAAATATTATTGTAATAAGACATTGTGATTCATGGTAGGATTAACCATCATTTTAAGCCCCCGTCATGAATGCATGCATATGCGTATTTAGGACTGTTTATCTTGTAATGGCAGAGCGTGAGGGTATCGACTCATATGCGTTTAGAATCTATTATGACATTTACATAGATAAATAAACAATCTACATAGGTAATGACACTGCTTAGACTGCCATTACAGTCAGTATATTCTGTGAAAAGTCTCTTCGTGAAAACTTAGTTGAAGTGCGCCGTCATTCGACACTATTGACAGCCCACTTCACCTACATTTTCAAGGTGAGATTTTTACAGAATACATCAGCGTAGGTAATGATCAGTATCAAAATATTTTTCTTGTATTAAAATGATTAAATATGTAATCTGCATTCGCGACTTATTTGCCAAAAATGTCAACAAATATGAGTTTATGGAAAAATAACTTTAAAAGCTACGCAATAAAGTTCAGTTTAGGTTACAATTTCAAACATTTTTATAACTTTCATCAACTTAATTACCATTAAAATAAAGTTGATATTTGTTTTACTTGAAATAATTTTAATTTGAAACATAAGTTGAATAGACTAGGTTTATTTTTCTTGAATAGTAACGTAAATCTATTTTTTCTTACAAATACTCCGATAACACAGAATATAACGTCATGATAAAGCCATTTTTTCGTATTTTCAAAGTTTTCTTTGCAAACTACATATATCCACGTTTTAGTTTATATTAGGGGGTGAAAAGCGACTAATCATCGCTGCAACATTAATTTCAATAAAAGAGGGTGGGGGTGGCTTTTGTCTATGGTGTACCATCGACTACGGAAATAGTTCTGTCATATTTTTTTGCTACACGTATTGATCTAGTTTGGGTATTAAGAATTTTGCTTTGATATGCAGAGCGAAAGTATATAATTTAACAGGGCAAAGGATTAAAATTTCTAAAATAGTAGATAGATTGGATTACCTTAAATTTTTCGAGATTCGACTGTAGACCAATAATGTACACGATATTCAAAAATCACCTTCTAGTCTGACCAGCAGTGCTATTCTGTAAAAATCTCACCGTGAAAACTAAGGTGAAGTGAGCTGTCATTCTACCTGATGTTAGGGATTGCCTATTTGCCTCCATTGATAGCTCACTTCACGCTCACTTCGCCTATGTTATCACGGTGAGATTTTTACAGAATCGATAGCCAGATTTGACTCATTTTAGATGGAGCATTGGAACTTTATCTGCTATCCTTTTTAAACCTTCAGTGGAGGTCTTTGCACTAACTATAACTTCTAGACTTAAGGCCTAAGATTGTCTATCTATCTACTGCTAAACATAGTTTATAGACAAAGGAAGACTAAGATAACGAAGGTCTTATAAAGTGGAACACTGAATCCAGAAAAAAAACAGTTTATTTCCATTCTTAGACAAAGACATCCTACCAAACTTCTCTGTTCTAGACAACCGCCGTCCTTGTCTTATAAAAAAAACACCGATAAATTCACCCACCATAATCAAAACCCGACCAGAACAAACAAATTCAAAACCAAACACATGAATTTATAAAACCCATTCACTGATGACGAAATTCAACAACATCGTAGGCACAGACTACCCTACGTAGGTAAAAACTCCCTCTAATCCACGTCAGCTGCTTGTGACTGGTCGCTTCTCCCCAACCTACCCTCCAACTACCCTTATTTACACCAAAATACACGATGACCTACCCGCACTTGGAAAGCCTTTACAACAAGGGGTCATCTCAAACTGGCTGTACCACCGTCCAGTTTATGATGAACAGTTTTTTGTAGGAATTTAAATGGGGTGAGGTGTCAGGGTATCCTGGCTGTGTTATGGCTCCTGCGCTGTCAAATACATAATGAGCGGTTTTATTTTTCAAAGTTATGGTTAAAACGATCGATGGTGTCGCGAATCTTCGCTCGGTGTTGCCAATTTTGAAGTTTTCGGACTGGTTTTTAGAGTAACGGTGTCTGGGTAGGGCAGTGTTTTTATAAGGAATTTTAGGCTTCTGTTTTGCATGAAATATGCGTAGTTTTTGCTCTCTATGCCTTTGGCTTTTACTATTGGTTCAGGATATTAGTGTATACATGAAAATTCAGGTTCTCAAAGATCAGACAATCTCAAGAACGGTAGAAGAACACTAGAATTCAGTAACAACGCAGTTCCCAAGAAATAGGTCACAAATATGAAGCAAAACAACTCGATGGTATAAATTAATAATTATGAACACTTCGATTGCTTCAAAATGTTTATCAAAACAGAATGAAGGGTTAACGACACGGACACTGAACAATTCGCTCGTTTTCCACCAAACCAGTATTTGTACGGTACTTGAAATTTAAAAATGGAATCAAACCGTTCGGCGACTGTCCGGCCAGTGTCGGCGAATGTCGGTGAGTGTCGCCGACGAAATCGGCCGACGTGTCGCAAAGAATGCGCCTGAGACTTTGTAATTGCACACCACTTGGTGTACAGGATGTTTGTTCTTGTACTTAAAGTAATTGCTGAAAATTGGGTTTGTATTAAGGATTTGAATTGTTCATAGAATTTCAGTTAAAAATATTTGATAAATTATATTCTCAAGACATTGTGTGCATATTAAGTATTAAAAAGTGAAATAAAGTAACTCACATTTTTTTTAAATTAAGGATTTCATTTGGCATCTACGATTTTCATTACTAATCAACTGAATTGTAACAAAATAGTTTGCAAGTTATCTTAGAAACCAAAAAAAACAATACTCTCACGTATGACCTTTTCCACAACACAGCACAATTTTCCACAGATTTCCACAGCTTTCCACGACGAACATCCTTTACACAAAAGATTGCACCTAGTAGTATTTATGTCATTATTAACCGGTGCGAATTAATACTCATTTAGCATCCATTTTTATCGCGAATGCTCTGACGGAGGCGCAAAAAGCTCATTCCTCTAGCACGGCTCGACTCGACGGCTCGGCACCGGTTTTTTTTGCGCAAACCGACCAGCTTTCTACCGAAAATGGACCGCTAATCATTGTTGTGGTATAATTTATATTGGTAGGGATTTGTAGGAGAGTTAAAGATGGATGGGTACGGAGACATTTTGTTTTTGTACTTACTGTTATAGAAGTTTAGGGAGATTTGTTTTGATAAATTTCTCTTTGTTTGAAGTTGGTTAAAACGTCAGGCTTGTTGGTTGCTTGATTTAATTGTCCCTACTTACATTCTGTAGGTATATTTTTAACTAAATATTACTTTGGTACATAAAACATTTAGGTAAAATTAAAACACCCTTGAGACTGCCGAAAAGCCACTGACCAATCACGTCGGCGCGCGTTACGATTGGCGTATTCAAATTCGGGAACCCTTGGACGAATTTAAATTTCGAGCGCGTCCCTTCTGCGGCCGTGATTCGTGTTCTATTTTCCGAAATCTCGTCCGGCCGCAGTGACCTCTGAACGTCGTTGTATTTTCTTTATTTTTATTTCTGTTTTCTAGTTGACGTCATAGTGAGTGATGAAAGAGCATAATGTTTAGTTCATCGGCATATTAATGCCGCCTTAAACGGACAAAAACTCGACGCGAGTCGGTCGACGCGGCGTGTCAGGCACTAATTGAGAGGCGCACGCTATCGCATGGTGCAACCGGGCCTCAATCAGTAAGCAAAGGTTAGTAGAGAAAATTCTCATAATAACATACTTTTATTTAGTTCTGTCGGTGACCAGCCTTTTATAAAATTGCACAGATTATCGATGTTTGTAATCAGAATAAACGAATGACTGACCTTTAATTTACTCGAGGAATGTTTTGTATCGACATCGAAAGAAGTCGCTTTAGTAAATTGAAAAACATTTCACATTCTTGCAATGAAGAGCGGGTAAATGCAGTTTGAACTCTACTAGAAGTTACTAGGACTTAAATTGCATTGGAGGTTTTATGGGACAGTTTCGATAGCATAAACAATGTCGACTTGAACTACCGAAACAAACAATACAGTACCTAACAGGTATTCTGCTGTGCCAAGCGATAGTTACGAATCTAATAAATATTGTAACAGCGCTGGTTATCATGACAAGAATTCATTAGCCTCAATAATTGTGAATGCAGCGCGAAACGCATCTAATCGCATTTATAATTATTTTTTCAAAGAACAACATTTATTTTATTAATGACCACTTTCACGAAGATGCTACAACAATAAAAGAGAAAAGTCCTAGTGCCGTAACCTTGTAGCGGCGGCTGTTGTAAATTTTACTATCGACATTTTAAAAGTATGCTACTCGCATTTTCGCATGTGACTTAAGAAACGGTCGTTACATAAAGTTTTTTTTTTTGTCTTTACGTACGTGTCGTGGCCCCCACTTTGTAATTAAATGGTCGCATCAGTATTACGCGAGCAACGTCGCGGGTAATGCGTATTAAATAGGTGATATCCTTTACGCTCACGCTGGTGATTACGCAAAAAATACAACAGACTGTAATCGACGTTTAGCGATTGCTGTTGTTTTCTTCGGCTCGTTGACCGAGGCCAAACGAGGTACGATAATTAACTGAGAAATCTTGGGGACCTCGAAGATTTCCCACGAGCCCGGGATCGAGTGTATCTAAAACCCAACAATTTTTATCAACAAATGAACCCGAAACAAGATGCGTAAGGAATTCCAAACGGCAAAAACCACTCGATGGGGACGATAAAACGAAATCGCCGATGCGTTGTCGAAAAAAAAATGCAAGTGCTGCGTGCGAGCGAGATAACAAAAAACGTATCGTATCGCGGTTCCACTCTAGCGCGCGCAGCTAATGAATACTGCGTGGCGCGCTGCGCGGGCGCAGCTGCGCGAGCGGACCGATCCGCCATTTCCATTATTTATTTTATTTCGGCGCGAAACGTTGAATTGGATCAGTACGACAAAGAGGTTAAATTGCGCGTCCAAATCCCATGACAATTGTCAATTATAGCGTTAAACGGAACACGGGCAGATGTAAACAAATACACAATGTACTGTCTTTTGACGCTGCGCTTCACAATGCTGCGTGTGAGCAGTATCTGTGGCAGCTTGACAGTGTCGGTTCACGGGTCGGTTGGCCGGGAAGTGATCTTGTATGTTCAAGACTCCGTGCTAATCCTTTTTGTAAATGAATACACAACATCGTGTAATATGGGATTGTAGAATTATAAAACGTCTGACACCTTTCATCAACTTTCGACATTCCTTGCATTGAATCATAATATGAATGCGTACGTGTCTGCTTTTCTAATAAGTTGTGTTTTCATCTGATACCATATCTGCATCGTAAATCTATACTATACCGTAGTAAAATTTCTTTAACTAATCTTTGCAATCTGCAACCGGCGATTGCAATGAAAAAACACAATCCGCGAACGCAAAAAATTCAATGACGCATAAATCTGTCTAAACCTCATATCTGCAGATAGATCATCTAGTGCGCGTGCGTGTGCACTGTGCACATATTTTTTCCTGCGGCGTTACTTGCCTCGTAATTACAAAGTCTAGTTATAAAACAACTGTATATTCTTTTATCGTTTAATCCAACATTATAAGATCGATTACTAGTCTATTAATATTCAGTAAACTCGCTATAATGGCAGAAATACTTAGAAAATGGCAGTTGAAAGTGATAGACGGTGATCAGTCTGCCAAACAGCGGCTTTGTAATAGAATCATCTAATATCCATCATCAGCGAGACTCAATCAAATTGATGATGTTGTTATTTTGTAATTAATTTTCATTACCACTGACTTAAGGGGAAAGTTTAACGTAATGAATAATCGAATGACAGAACATGAAAATGATTATGTTCTTCTAAAGGATTAGCTAGCACGATTGCATGCGAAATCTATCAGAAGAATACACTTCAATTCAATCAGCATGATTTTCTATACATTCCCGCTTCTGAATATAGACATAAGAGCTAGTTACAAGCATGTAATCCCAATACAAACACACACGAAGATGAAAACCGACTTATATACTCATACTCAACCATTTACCGTACAGCTAAGTAAGTACTTACCTCCCGATCCCGCAATACCAAGCCACCGTGACGGCATACAATAACCAATAAAAATATACAATTAAATCCGAATGAACTAATATGAACTCAATACGGTGGAGTTTTGTGTGAACTGTACTAAAAAGCGTAGTAATGAGAACAACGTCGATGTAACGACATCGATGCACGCCATTCAAACATCGCGCAAGAACAATGAACATATTGAAATGTGAAAGAAAACTGGTTAATTGACAAAAAATATGTCTTTTAATGATTCAGATTTTAACGGAATCAGTTGATTAAGAAATGTAAGAACTTAAGAATGATCCAGATGAAGATGTAAGAAAAGGTGACAATCTCCACGAATATTAAAAACGCTCCGCGATTTCACCCGTATAAGTCTCGATCCTGTGGGAATACCGGGATATAAAGTATCCTTTGTCCTAATGCAGGTCACGGATTACCAACGTACCAATTTCATCCAAATCTTTCCAGCCGTTTTAGCGTGACAATGTAACAAACATACAAATACAAAATGTTTATTTCAGTATCAACTAGTTTACATTAGTTTAAGATTGGAGCCTTCTTTTAAGCATGATGACGCCTGTGTTAGGAGACTCCGCGTTTCCATAGCTTTGGTTGTATACAACAAATCAAATCTTTTCTCTTTGTAATATTAGTTTAGACAGATAAAAGGACAATGCCAGATCCTGCCCCAGCAAATTTACAGAAAATGTAAATTAATGGAAATAATTGTAACGAATATAGGACCTTATCATAACAAATCGTTTATCTAGGACCTGCGGATTACAAATCAATGTTAAATGGAATTCAACCCTTGAAATTACTTTTTGCTATTTCCGAAACAAACATTTCAGAAACCGCAAGTTTTACAAGCAATAGGAAAAATGTTTAGTTGTCGGTAATACAAAAGCAATAAGGTGCTGCATATTGCATGGTTGTAAATGAATAATTGTATTGAACGGGGCAAAGTTCTATAGTTTCTGGCATTGTCCTTTGTGAGTTTCTATGTAGGGGTAATCTATAGAACTTCTGATCCGAGTCCGAAAATTCTTTCACTAATAAGAAGCTACAGTATTATAAGGATATAATTTATGTCAAGACAAGAAATTTCACGCGTTACTGCGAAACTGGTGTAAAATAATCAGATCAATTTGGGCTTTCATAGATTGATTTTAGAAAAGTAGCAACATTCCTGAACTACAATATTAAGTTAGAACTACAGATAGTAATTTACGTAAACTGGCAGGCACTTTATCACAACTAGAATCAGTTCCAGATATTTCCAATCTAACATTGACTAATGAACTAATCAGACGTGTACCTAGACACTAGCTGTCAAACCAATGAAGCGTTGTATTATTGACGTAACAATGCATAACTTGAAGAAAAAAAAAAAGAAAAAAACTAATATATCGACATACCAGGTTCCCTGTTCCCTCCCCATCATTAGTGATGTGAACAAAAAAACATTTCGGAATCGATTCCCACATAGTTGGTCTCCCGACAATTGTCAATTAAAATTCCCGCAATTAAGTTTTAATTAAATCTCATTATACTTTCCGTTTCTATAAAAATATCTTGATTTATCCAGTTATTTAGCGGAGGCGTTGTTTGCGATTTTTGTTTTAACGTTCCATTACACGATGGCTTAATAAGCTGTCGCGTAAATGGAATGTTGTTTGTTGAATGCTTCGGGTTTATAAGGCTGCCAGATTTTGCTTTAAGAGAAACGGAACTTATGAAGTAATTTGTTTCAATTTGAAGGAAACTTGTAGCGTAGGAGGGTGAAAGAAACAACTTTAAGTACCTACATGACGTCATTGAGAGCTGTAGAAATGGCGGAGTACACTTAATCCTTGTCTCGATTGCCTCATTAATCCGCTGGGTGGCTCTTTACTACCAATAGACACGTCACACTTGACAGACATTAGAAAACAACTCTATCCAGCGATAAACAAACGAAACAAACGAACCATTGAAACTATAAAAATTGACTCACTGTCACTCAGGGAACGATTAATGACAACAAAAAGAGCTAAACTCATCGTCCGTACTCGAGTCGTCGAGTATCGAATGCACAGAGCGTACTCGGTCATTGCATCAGCACGGTAGTGACGGCGAGTATCCATGATGGGATGACAGTATCACAACTAAACCGATCGTCCACGGGGAGGGCACTATATCAATCATTTGGCCCACAATCGCACCGCACGCCACTTAAATAAATTTATAACATATTAAGTACGTTGAAAATAAACACTTTACGGTTTATGATTTATTTCGTGGTATGAATTATGGACGTCACTTATTTAGCGTTGGAAAGAGAGGGCGATACGTTTTTTTATCTCTATCTATTGCGATTTCACGTGCCACAGCTACCGATAAACGTTTTATTATAGTAATTAAAGCGACCGATTAGATTTCGTACGTGTTACGCGTCCAAACATTTGATAAATGTGTCATTTTACAGTGTTAATCTGTGATAGTATATTTTTATGTTTACTCTCAGGGCCTCAAACGATAATGATTGCGTAATTTAAAAAGGAATTTATTGCGAAAGTTTGAAACAAGAGAGAAAGGAATTAGGAAAAATATAACTGCCAAATCTCATGGCAAAAAAACAGTCTTGAAATGTCTTAATCTTTGTAGATTTTAATAGGTAGCAAATGTACAGATGCCAGCACACCAAGCTACTCGAAACTTTAAAATTTTCCCAGTCAACCTTGAACCTTATGCTGTAGCGATAAAGTTGAAAATCTATTAAAGAAATTTGGCAGATTAGCTTGATGTGCTGGCATCTGTACAATATTGTATATACCTAAAATTGCAAGATATTTAAAAAAAACATAGTAGCATAATTACAAATTTTACAAAACCACATAAATAATTTTGATTTCTCCTAAGATCGGTATTTTGCTCTTCCGAGCATTAAAATAGTAAATATTATCACTTATCAGTAAGCAACCTATGTCAATAAATACATAAACACTGGTCAGCTCCATGACACTGAGTGACTGGTGCACCATTTATCTCGGCGGGGTCCCACGGGTCGCCGCCGTTTCCACTTATAAATACAATTTAATTTCAATAATTATAATACAATAAAGTCTTTGACTGATAAAGAATCGATATATTAACTTAGCTCTACGATACGAGAGGAGCTTGATAGAAAAGCTATTTTTAATATCTACCAACGCTTTCTGTAGCGAATTCAGGCCCCTTTTTTTTTACAAAAAATTCACTACTAATATTAAAAATGATATCAGAAAATATTCCTCTACATTCTGTAAGCAAAAATAACCCCTCGCAAGGATATAAGCTGAATAATATAACAATCAAATTTTAAAAGAGAAATTCAAATTGCACGTCGTTACAAAGTCGCATCCGGTGGAATCGTGAATGTGAAGACATCAAAGTTATTTTTTAAATTATATATCAGCCGCATCATGTCAACAAGCTATTGTGCCTATTGTTAAAAAAAAATGAAAAACCCACAAAGATATCGCGGTAACATAATTTTGTTACAAATTACACGTTATTTGATTGTTGGTTTGTACAGATTACCAGTTTTACGAAGCCCCGAATTGTTACAAAATGACTCCATTTTCCTTTTTTTAGTTCAATAATACGTATTATACAATCTGCCTTGTCACGTTATTAGAGGTTCCGTAATGAAATATCATTTTTATAAATGTGGCAACACTTTCTTTATATTGTTGCCATTTTGAACAAGTGTCCTTCCAGGAAGTTTGTTCAGAATTTGAGAATAAACAAAAAGTTTTTTTTTTTAACTGGCAAGGGATTATGGTTGAAGGGACGGTCTTTTTTTTTTTCTTTGTGCAGACGGAGTCGTAAATCAAGCTTGTCTTTGAATGTTACTTTATCAGCTTTTCTCGCTCTTATTACAAGGTGCTTTGTTAGTTTTATAGCCATGAGTGTCTAGTTCGAAATGAAGAGGGGATGCTTTGGATCACCAAATATTTGGTTGTTTTATGAGCCATATTATTTGAACGAACTTTTTTATAGAGCAACTGCATACAGAGGTATTCAAAACGTTTATTTAATAGCAATTCGCGGTTTAAGAACCAGATGAACGTATCTACAAAAAAATACTTATGTAGATATGTTCCTCTGGTTCTTATACCGCGAATTAAACTATGCCAAACCATAGATGAAATTCTACATATGTATAAGCATATCGAATGACTGTACCTACATAAAATTATAAGTACATAAATAGGTAGGTAAGTCCTTCAACGTTATTAACATTGCGTAAGCCACAGAAAACTTTAAAAAAACTCATTCTTCCATAACTAAACCTTTCTTATCAGGAGGTAAATGAAAATTGAAAGAAATACTCGCATCCAATCGATCACAATCAATCGAAAATTAATTCAAGTACTCACAAACTCGATTTAGCTGTATCGATAACAAACCGAATAGCGAGACGCGAGTGCGTAAACAATCGATAATCGCTTTAACTTGTATTTACTCGTTCTCGATTTTACCATTACTAATTACAAGTTATAGTTATTAAAGCATTATGCAGAAGAAATTGCCGCTACTGATTTACGGGCCGCCATTTTGAAAGACATTTTAAAATTCAAAAGAAAAAGCAAAGTTGCCAGTATGTTTTCTTCTGGGGATTTGCGTTTATTTTTAAACTGGTTTAGAGGATAACTTTTACGTTTTTTTATTTATTGGTAAATGTAAATTACCCTTAGGTAAATTACATTTCTTTTTACCGTAGTAAGAATAAACCTAAAAAGTAACTTGTTTTATTGATAATATTTGAAAATTTTCAATCTGGTAACCCCGCCCTATTTTTTTTTTTACATGTTAGGCAAAGTCAGCAGGTGTGTCAGTTATTCAAGCTCCCTTCACCGAGTAATTCTAGTTCGTCCCTTTAAATGTGTTTTATGTCCTCAATGGTTTAGGGAAACGCTATTCTACCCTCTCAGTCCAGACTTCTGTATTAATACAAATAATTTGATTATTTCTAGAGCCAGTAGCATAATACCATCTGTTCAATAATACCAATTCTTCGTTATGGTGTCTTTAACTGAAGTTACAATAACAGGATAAAGTACGCTGTCCACCCCGGGTAAATAAAATTGACATTGCATGTCGCAATCTAGGTTAAAAAATCATACGAGTAACAGAATGGTGACATAGGTCTTCCTCTTGTGTGTCAAATATTGTTATGGTTGTAGAAGTTTTTCTTTTGGGCTATTCTTCATCATCATCATCTGACTAGCCTTTTCCCAACTATGTTGGGGTCGGCTTCCAGTCTCACCGGATGCAGCTGAGTACCAGCCAATCGATTCTGTCAAAATCTCACCGTGATAACTTCGGTGAAGTGAGCTATCAATAGGGGCAATCTTTAATATCAGGTGGAATGACAGCTCACTTCACCTAAGTTATCACGGTGAGATTTTACAGAATAGCACTACAGCAGTGCGATTCTGTAACCATCTCACCGTGAAAACTTAGGTGAAGTGAGCGTGGAGTGAGCTATCAGTCTCATCCTGATACTAGGGATAGATACTCTTGACAGCTCACTCTAAGCTCACTTCACCTGACTTTTCACGGTGAGATTTTTACAGAATCGATCGGCAGTATTTTACATGGAGCGAATGCCTGTCTGTCCTCCACAACCCAGTTACTAGGTACTTGGTAATCTTAAACTATTGAAAACAACTGCCGTTCGTGCTTTCTTTTCTTGATTGATAGTCTGTTTACCTGTTTACTGAAGACTGCGATGTCTTCATTGAAGGATTCTGACGAGCATACGTCACCCCCCGCCACGCCAGGGTCTCGGGGGGTACACGTTGCCAGCTCGCACTTCTCGAAGATCAGCGCCAGCAGGGGGAACAGTGGGTGCCTGGAAACAGGGACATCGGTTAAGCATTAGTTTTTTTTTTGTTCATTTCGAATGTTGTAGCTGTATAAATATTTACGTTGGCCTGAAAAAAAAAGTGATTTATTGTCAATGTCTTATTAGCTTATTTTTTAAAGTTGAGAAGTATTCAGTAAATACTGGCTGCATAGCTCCGTAACCTTTACCAGTAAAAAAAGATAAACTTGTCAAAATGAAATGTCCTAATTCCAAAACATGAATCTCCATTTAAAACTGACATTTAATTTATTTTTTTGTCTTCATACGGTTGTTTTTCAATAGACAGATATAACTGAGGAATAAATATTGCGGTTTGACAGCGTATAATTAGAAAATAATATGTCAAACTGTCTTAATATTATTCTTCAGATTCAGAAAAGTTATTTGACTATTGAAAAATTAATCCTTAGATACCTACTCCAATCTAATTGATAAGTACTTGAGCATTGTTCTACCATAGATAATTATTATAAGGTTAACCTAATAAAAGATGCAATATATAGAACTAAATCGTGGAATTCATTAGAAATTTTAAGATAAAATTTACCTAAATATAAGACATGTGACATCTACCAACCCGCAATGGGCCCGCGTGGTGGATTACGGCCCACTCCTTCTTGAAGAAAGGTGGCCTATATCCCAGCAGTGGGAACATTATAGGCTTTTAAGCTAGCATAGGCATTATAAATAATATGCCACAAGACATTGGCCCCGATTCTTTTGTTCACAAACTAAACTAAATTTAAGTTCAGTGCATCTTTTTCTTTCTATTTCATTATGAAAAGGACAGAAGATAAATATTAGTTTAGTCCTGTCAAATTAGTCAACGCCTGACGTAAATTGACGTATTTTTAGTAGCCAATTTTTTAATCACGTCTAAACTTGTCTATGGATTATCTAATTTGACAGGACTAAACTAATATTTATCTTCTATCCTTTTCTTAGTGAAATAGAAAGAAAAAGATGCACTGAACTTAAATTTAGTTTAGTTTGTGAACAACAGAATCGGGGCCATTGGCTGCTAAAACCAAAACCCTCATTATGGCTTTAACAGCAGAAACCTAATTTAAAAACACTTCAATCTTTTAAAACAGCATAAAGCATTGGAGCTCCAAAAAAAAAGCGTTAAAATCTTAATAAAAATGTAGAGATATGGTCCAATTGCGAGCGCATGACCTCTCACGTGGCTGACGCGACCTGACGCGCTGATCAGAGATCAGATGCAGATTTGTACGTGACGTCGATATCATCTTTGGAGTTCTGCCACTGTGTCGGGTGGGGTGCCAGTGACAGCAGATTGGTCATCATTGAAGGATTGCCTAGATTTATTCGAGAACCAAGCATTGTTTTTGCTCTTTGCCTAGCAGTACTAATGGTTGGAGAGTTGCAGGAGATACTTACTGGTTTTGTGTGACGATTTTTTATTTTTATTAAACTACTTATTTTTTTTTTTATAAGAAATATTAGTGATCTTAAAGAAAGCATCAATATTAGAAGTCTTGTGATAAATAAATAACTAAATAATAACAATAAATAAATAAGATCCCTTCATATCGTACTCGACTTGTAAAGTAGTTAAAGTAAAAACAAACGGACCACCTGTATTTCTAATGATTTTATTGCACGACTCATAATGCGAAGCATTAGTGCTTTACGATCGAAAAAAATTTTTTGCTTCCTTTCTGCAACTGTTTCTATTATTATACTCCTGGTAGTACACAGAACCTAATTAATTTATATACCATTGTATAGATAATTTAATGGAGATTAATTCTGTACTTTTCAAAAATTAATTTAATGCATTAGAAACAACAAAATCAATTAATTGAGTCATTTTTTTAATCATCGTTTCATCCATAGGAGGACGAGGAGCCCTATTCAAAATGGCTATTTTATTCAAAGTCGTTTAATTATAATTAATAAAAAAACGACAGACGGACAACGAAGTGATCTTATAAGGGTTCCGTTTTTCCTTTTGAGGTACAGAACCCTAAAAACTAACTAATATAATATCTATATCTATGGTTTTTATACGATCAAATAAGCATTATGAGTCGTGCACTTTTTGGATTATCCATTTTTTTTACTATTTCAATTAAAACAAAAAATAAAATAACTTAAGTAAGTACTGCATTTATTTTATATTCCGAAAGAAATTCAATAAAAACTTACAACCATTCCATAACTAACTAAAGAGATATATATTTTATTGTAATTATATTTTTTAAATTATAGATGTATTGCTTGTCCAACCGAGTGTGACGGAACATACGTCATTTCCGCTCTACGCATTAGCCAATGAGAGTTTAAAAAAGTTACTAAGTGCGTGATGAAGGGGTTCCGTAGCTAAAGTACAGGTATAGTAATACTATATTTTTTGCCAAAGGCTAAAAAAAATACTTGACATTTGATGGAAACTTTGTTGAATGTCCTTTAAAATGAGAATTGTGCGATAAGGCCGCCCATTGTATGTTTTGTAGTAATAATTGTTTTTTTTTTGTTATGTATTTTCTGGTGTACAATAAAGTATATATAAATAAATAATTGTGGTGGCCAAATATTTTATTTTAGTTTTATCAAACATCTATGCCCCTATTTTAGAAATGTTACACCTTATTTTTCGGCAAATTTAGTAGGTGTGGAACTCTCAATTATCTAATAAATGTCCATAAAATCAGCCATTTTGCAATAGATCCGCATATGCAATTCCAGTTCATGTAATTTTTTCCATAGCTAAATAATGTATAATCATAGTCAATCATGGTGCTTTACGATCCAAACTCATTGTTAAGATATTTGTTAACATAACGAACTAATGTTTTTTTTTACTATTTACAATAAAATAGTCATGTTAATGACTTTGTGAATAATTAACTAGAGTTAACAACATACATACATATGAATTAGGTACAGACGCTAGCACATCAAGCTACTCGAAACTGTAACATTTTCCCAATCAACTTTGAACCTTATGCTTTAACGGTAAAGTTGAAAATCTATTAAAGAAATTCGACAGATTGTAGTAGCTTGACGTGTTGGTGTCTCGCGTCTGTACTAAGACTGAGGTTTTTTATTGTATCGGAAGGCCGAAAGTCTGACAACCAGTATTACCAATAGGTATCGTGTTATCTAGGAACTGGTTTGTGAAGGTGTAATAAGCAGACACTCCACATTAAATACTGGTACCTATTCAGCTGCATCCGGTTAGACTGGAAGCCGACCCCAAAAATAGTTAGAAAAAGGCTAGGGAGATGATGATTGCATAGCCATACATTTGCCTGCATTCTTACCGACAAAATTATTGACAAAGTCACAAGCATACTCAGAACTAACCTATTTACATTTCCCAACTTTGAAAAACAAACAAACGCCAGCATGTCATGTTACTACAATCTGTCAAATTTCTTTAATAGATTTTCAACTTTATCACTGAAGCATAAGGTTCAATGTTGATTGGGAAAATTTGACAGTTTCGGATAGCTTCATGTGCTAGCGTCTGTCCTTTTTTTTGTTAACCTACGTTGGTTGTGTCCCACTGCTGGGCAAAAGCCTCCCCTTATTTCTTCCACACTTCCCTGTCTTGTGCAATCTCCAGCCATGTTGGCCCTGCAAATTTTACCACCACATCGTCGCACCACCTTCGCCGTGATCTATCTCGACGTCGATGTATTTATGTATTAATATGTAACTAAAACCCAAAGAACCCTAAAAGCCCCAGTAAAATAACTAATAAATACATATAAATTACACGTTAATTATAATAAAATGTACAACGTTTGCTTGTAGTGGAAAAACTGCAATCAATGCGCATGCGCATACAATAGTCTGTGCTGACCTTTGCATCGTAGGAACACAACATTATTACCAGGAAATTACTTGAAAAGGAAACTTTAGGGTCTGCTGCAGTTAGAAACACTATAAAATTGCCTTTTTTTAACAATGTGAAGTTATAACTTTACTAATCTATTTGAATATTGAGAATTTTTTTTTATTTTTAGGGTTCCATACATTTTATTTTTAGGGTGCCAACGAGCCCCTTTTACTAAGCGTTCGTTTGTCACAAGTTTGCATCTTTTGAATCGTAATAGAACTTGAAACACAACACTCTTGAAATTTTCATAGAGTGTGTACTACTATTGTCGCCTTGCCGCGGTTGGTCTGTGGATGGGTGACCATCCCTCCGTGACCCTGACCCTCCGTGCCTCGGAAAGCACATTAAGGCCAACGGCTTTCAAAGATCAAGAACTGCGTGACTGTCATTCGTAGATCTTTGACAGTCGTTACGGGTCGTCAGAAGCCTGAAAGTCTGACAACTAGTCTTACCAAGGGGTATCGTATTACCCAGTAACTGGGTTGTGGAGGTCAGATAAGCAGTCGCTCCATGTAAAATACTGGTATACAGCTGCATCCGATTAGACTGGAAGCCAACTCCATTATAGTTGGGAAAAGGCTAGGCAGATGATGAAAGTTTAAAATTAAATGGCGATTTAATGGCAGTGTTAAATTGTACGGTGGTACAGAACCCTTCGTGTGATAGTCTGACTCGCACTTAGCCGCTTTTTATTTTCTGCTTATTTATATTGGTCTATTGATGCAACTTTACGATCATTTCAGTATCTATTCGAATTATGACTGTGTTGCCTTAAGCTCATCAAAACAAAAAAAAATTAAAAAATTGCAAACAGGAACAATAAAATGTCCATCATTATGGTTTCATTTCTTTAACATTTTTATAACTCCTTAGAATTATTACGAGTAGTTTATTCTACAATATAATTACTTACTTTTGACTTATCTTTATTATATTGAACAAATAAAATAACTATTTCATGTTCACTCAGTGCGGAAATGATTTTATTTGTTCCGCTTTCACGCCTCAACTGATTTTATCTTGTGTAGCATATTGATCATTTGATACAGAGACAAAATAATTCCCCGTAAAAAACTGCCAATTGTACAAACGCCAGCACATCAAGCTACTACAATCTGTCAAATTTCTTTAATATATTTTCAACTTGATCGCTATAACATAAGGTTCAAAGTTGATTGGGAAAATTTGATAGTTTCGGGTACACACCCTCTAACACTGGGACCCCACACTTCGCTGCCAATGGCGCCTAACCTCTTCTTGACAACTTTTGATCAGATAACATTAAGATGGCTGCAAACGGACGGTTAAGCGTCAAATGTGGCACCTTTATGTAGTCTATCTTACATCTCAAGGGGAGACTGATAGCCTAACTTTGGCCAAAGATTGGGCCAAGTTTGGTGTTGTTTTAAAGTGGAAACAAACATCGGTAGGGTTGGCAATACATATGATAATAGGGACTATAGAATTTTGGATATGAGCAAGAGTAGATTTTAATAGCAGATAGTATGGAAAACAGCTATAGGGCAATCTAACTCATTAAAGTTTTAGCTGGTTGAGCAATTTAGGCATAACTATTGTTTTTGTCTGCAACTTTATTTGCATCATAAACTTCAACCCCTATTTTGTTCAACTCAGGGGTGATGTTTGAAAATTCTTCCTTATAGTGCACCCATTGAAACTCATCTTCCAGATTTAATGTTTATGCTATGCGTTGTCCGTCAGCCAGTCAGATCACAAATCTATGCTGTTTTTAATAAAGAAGAAGACTGGTTTACCTATGTCAAAAATACAACTAAAAAAATATTTACTTACTGCATTAACAATCATTCGTTGGCTTACAATTTGACCTCTCTTATAAAACGTCGACACTTTGATTAGTTAAGACTTAAGGGAGCAAGACTGGGTTGCAAGACTTCTAAAAGACTTGCGTCGTTTTGTGAGAAGGAAGAAAAGAAGACTTAATCACAAAAATACCTCAAAATCACACGTTACCACTCACCCGTAAATAGCGTCTTTGTCCCTCTTGTGTACGAGTGGCTCTCCTGGCAGGGCGTGCGCGGGCGCCGCGGGAGGAGGGTAGTGGACCGGCGGTAGGTGCGGGTGAGACAGTCTGTGTTCGTGGTACATCGCGCCGCCCTCCATGTAGCCTCCGCCGTGGAGGCTTTCGTCGTACTGTTGAAGAAGATATAGTTAGATATGGTAGTTAAGCTGTTGAAAATGAAGAAGCTGAAAGGCTTGGGAGTAATGATGTCAAGGTAGAGAAGGCTAGAGAAGGTGAGGCTGTTGAAATAAAAGAAGTTGGAAGAACAGTATTGAGAGATATGGCTAGAGAAGATATTGAAAGAATGGTAGTTGAAAAAGATGAAGATGGCAATAGGGGTATTGAGAAAAGATGGATAGAGGAGGTTGAAGTATAGTTGTTGATAAAGGAGTTCGGAGTAACGGTAATGATGGAGATATTACTAGGGGAGGAGGTGATAGTAAGGCTGTTGATGAAGAAGTAGTTGGACAAAAGGCTATTGTAGAAGAGATAGTTGAAGGAAGAATTGGAAGTAAGGCTGTCGAGAGGGAGATGATTATTGGAGGTGTAGCTGCTGAAAAAGATATGGTTAGTAAAAAGTGTTGGACAGAGTTTTGTGAGAGGAAATGGCAGTCTTGCTGCTGAGAAAGACATGGTTTGAAAAGGAGTCGGAAGCAAAACAACTGATTAGAAAAGGAAACTGTTGGAAAAAGGAAGAAAGAGGGAGTCGCTGACATCTTAGGAGTAGAAGTTAGAGTAAGAAAACTTGATATAGAGTACTCATCTGTTTTTATACAAGAACAACCTTTTATTTACAAAAAAAATAGTTCTTATAAATAATGTTTTGTGTGTATGTGGTAGTAGTACAGTTTCAGCAACAAATCACATTTTATAGCTACACACTACACGGTCAAACAAACTTCATTCTCCTTTAATCTTAAAAAAAAAATCAGTTAAAAGCAAAGACCGGGCATTATACTTCCTATACGCCACATTCCTCATAAAGCAACAATTAAACGCACGTACAAAGGAGTTAAAAAACAAAAAAAAGGATGGACTTGAAACGTTGAATATTCATTAAAAATGTTTAAGTCATCATGATGACTATCTAACATCAATGGCGACCCTCAATTAAACACCGAGGCTTTTAGAATGCGTGCCTGTGCTTTTAAGCAGATTAGAGCATTTAAAAAAAATTGACAGGCCCTCTCGTGGTTCTTTTGTGTACTATTCTTTAATGACAGATTATACTTTTAATATATTGCTTGGCTGTATGAATATTGATTTAAGAAATAAACTTTCTTTGTTTGGAAATGTTTTTTTCAAATTTATATCATTTCACCAGTAAATGTCAGAACGTTTTTAATATCATAATGTATTTTTCTTTAAATAAATAAATAAAACGTACAATGACCTCTGAGATCATTTAGTAGATCCAGATATTATGTAATTCTTTCGACCAATAAATAAATGAGGAATTTTTATCATAAAATTATTTAATTGCATACAATGACGATGTTTTAATATAATGACGACTGATCATGCAGTTTCAAATTAAAATAGTGCATAGAATAAAAATCCCTAAATTTTTCATTTAGTAGATGCAGATATTATGTAATTCTTTCGACCAATAATTGAGGAATTTTTATCACAAAATTATTTAATTGCATACAATGACGATGTTTTAATATAGTGACGACTGATCTTGCAGTTTCAAATTAAAATAGTGCATAGAATAAAAATTTAGGGATTGACATTAACTCTGAATACAAAATGGCTGTTTTGTTCCATATTTAGGTAAATGCCATTGATGGATCTATGGTAGGTTACCCAGTAATCGTGTTACCCAGTAACTGTGTTGTGGAGGTCAGAGGGGCAATTCTCATAACTTTAAGAATGTTCACAGCCCGATCTGTCAAAAATACCTCTAATTTCCCTACATTTTTGACAAGTTTTTGACCTTAATTCTCGCTGAGATGAAATTGCGACTAGATTTTGAATGTTTTTAATTACAGGAATTAGGCCTTCAGATAGAGCAGTCGCTAGATTTAAAATACTGGTATAAATTAGGGTGAACGTCGACCGCAAAAATAATAGGACAAAGATTTTGATAGATCTATGGTAGGTGTCTTCAAGACACTACGGATATCTTCCGACATTAAATCTTTGCCAAAGAGTTCTTATAGGTGTTGAATAAGGATAATTCCATCATCTTTATTATAGTCTTGTCATTAACATACTTATCTTTGTAATGGCATACTTAATGAAGTAACATTATAATTTTAGATGAAACAGCCATTAATATAATTTCCGCATGTTTGATACTGTGACGTTAGAAATGCAGTTATTAATATAAATAATCAGCAATATATTGCATAGACAATGGTCTATTTTTATTAGTCAATGCTGTAATTTTTTTTTAACAATTTTTGTTTTTTTTTTTGTCTAATGTAATCACACAGAGGCCTAAAAATGTTTAGCTAGATTGCATACACATTACTATAATTAAATAAAATAAAAAATAATTCATTTATCATTCAATTTGGCCATAAATAAGCAGTTTACTTAAAATTTTTGAAAAAAACAACAAAAATTAGGTAAAAAAAAATTGGTAAGACTTCGTCTAAGCTCTAACTGCTCTAAGATAACCATGGCTTGAATGGTTCCAAACTGTCTGTAGGTACTATCTTCGCCTTAAAGCTTTGCACCCATCTTCCAATCACCCTGTTCATTACATAGATTTTTAAAGGGGTATGTAAGGATCGTTAGACGTGGCGTTCTGTAATTTCTGCGTACCCACATGGAAAGAAGCCGTGAGTTTATGTATGTATTTTAAAATCATTTTCACTTGCATTCTCCTCCAATATTGTTCGTTGTCTTTTTTCTTTTTTAACCAACTTCAAAAAAGGAGGAGGTTTTTACAGGCACCATTAAACCTTCATGCAGTATATTGATATCGTCCATTTTGTACCGTCGGCCATCAAATACGGTGACGATGCGTTCTGCGGCGATCGATAGACTTGGCCGGTCATTACCGCACCTTTGCCTCGGTTTTTTTTATTTTTTTTAACACTACCACTTCAACCCCGCTTTGTCTGGTCTTTAAATGTTTTAATTTTGATATGATTGAGATAGCTAGTGGCTTTGTGAAATCTTAGTGTGAATGTGTAAATTAGGAGATCGCTACATTAATACTTTGTTACTCAGTAACTGGGTTGCGGTTGGTAATTGGTATTAAGCTGCATATAGTTAGACTGGAAGCTGACCCAAACATAGTTGGGAAAAGGCTAGGCTGATTGATTGTCATCAATATTTTTAACCGACTTCAAAGGGAGGAGGTTCTCAATTTGATTGTATGTTGTTTTTTTTTGTATGTTTATCACGCGATATATCTAGCAATTGTGAAACGATTTCAAAAATGATTGTTTAATAGATAGGGTATGCCTCAGGGGTGGTCTCATATAAATTTTATTAACTTTGCTTGGGTAGTTTTTGAGTTAGCTCCAATAATACGTATTTTTGCCACTTAGTTGATATTGATTATGTTATAATGACTTCCTACCACTGATAGTTACATAGCAAGTAGTGTTATACGAATTTGTGTGGGGTAAGTTCAATTTAAAAGTGAAAAACAAAAAAAAAAATCCTAGAAAAAAAAATAATAACCGACTTCCAAAAAAGACTACATTTCGGAAGTCGGTGGCAAACAACGAAAATGCGAACCCAACGACACCAAATTCCGAAATCAAAGTTATTTTTCACTTTGTAGTACTTACCTTTTTTTGCAAGACCGTTGTTTTTTTTTATATAAAAAGTTAGATTTTTTTTAATATTTTATATTCCTCTGAATTATTTATAGGTAGTTTCCTCTATTCTTAAATTCTTTCTAGTACCAGCTGTTATATTCTGTCATTCCGCCATGATGCTAGCGATTGACAGCTCACAGCTCACTTCACATCAGTGTCTACGCCTTACGATGAGATTTTTACAGAATAGATCAGCTGTTTTATTAAAAAAACACGGTCCTACTCATCGCGTCAATCAAAATGGCGGATACCAAATATTTTTCTTCAAAAAAAAATCTTCCAATTGTTTCGAAGTTTATTTTTTAACGCAATTCTATTGGCATGTCATCCTGTTTACGCTGAATAACGGTAGAATGTATATAATATACAGTTCTATGTGTATTGTATAGTAAATAAGTATTTGTACGATATACTAGGTCTTGATACCAGGCTTCCCTTGCCACTTAATGCCAAGTAAACAATATGTTAATATACAGACAGCAAAACAGATTTAGTAAAATAATTTAAGCAGGGTTAAATTCATTAATTTTGTTTTATTTATGGTAGAGGTTTAAAAATGGTGTAGTTAATTCAAATCAAAGCTATATTAAAGCTGTACAATTTCAAGGTTTGAGGCAACGAGTAAGTGGTAGCCAACCCACTCTTTGTCCTAGGAATCATAAAAGCTGATATTGTAATGTCAAAAGATTGGACAGACACGTCTCAAGATCATCTCATATTGTGATAAAAATACAATAAATCATTAATCTGTTTTCAAAGCATAGTGATTCCAGCAATAATTTCTAACAACTATAAACTTGTAGTACACACGGCTAAACATCGAGCTTTACATTTCCAAATTTAGCTGACCTCGCATTGTATAGGTTTTTCGTACAATCAGAGGTCAGCTTATACTGGTTATGTATAGCTTGATGTGTAGCCCTGCGTACCTATCTATTGAAAAAACTTCAGCATTTCACCTTTACCGATGATATTGCAAACCGTACCACAATAAGGGAAATGGCTTACTTTTGCAAGAGACGACATGCCAACAACATTAGTACTCAAACATAATTTATAATCGTGATAACCAACGTTAAAGTAAGTGGCTTTATTCCTGATAAAGCCCATTGTTTTGCCAACCGTACCTGCGCAGGAGTTTACTGCGCATTCAATACGTCACTTTATTAGTACGTTACTGATGTTAAGTTCATTGTAATTGTTTTTGTGGTGTGCACGTGATCGGCGGGTTTAGCGGTAGCTTGTGTTGCTGACTGTGCTTTTGTTTCAATTCGATGACTTCGCTGGCTTATTTAATACAAGCTGATGCACGCTACTTCGTCTGCGATCCAGGATGAAAAGTAGCCTGTGTCCTTTCTCCAGGTCATGTTCTACCGATGTGTCAAATTTCAAATCCGTTCAGCAGTTTTAGCGTAAAAGCGTTACAAACAAGCATACAAAAAATCAAATCTCTCTCTTATAATATTATTTTAAACGGGTAATATTTATGATTTTGTATGTAGGGGGTAATCTACAGAACTACAGATCTGATTTCCTGCTTTTTCTGCTACTGTTTATTTAGATACTAGCTTTTGCCCGCTGCTTCGCCCGTCTGGTGGTCGCAAATTATCCCACGGGAATGTACCACCGGAATAAAAAGTACACCATGTGTTAATCCAGGTTATAAGCTATCAGTGTGCCAAATTACAGTCAAATCCGTTCAGCCGTTTTTGCGTGATTGAGAAGGAAGCAGAATAACAGTTTTTTTTTTATACCAAATTACTTTTCTCACAAGATTTTTTGTGTAACAAAAAACACACAGACATTCACATTAGTTTTTTTTGTGTTTTTGTACGAACATTCATCTCTGCAATCCATACTTGATATTATAAATGCAAAAGTGTGTCAGTCTGTCTGTCTGTCTGTCTGTCTATTACCTTTTCACGCTTAAACCGCTGAACCGATTTAGATGAAATTTGGTATAGAGATAGTTTGAGTCCCGGAAAAAGATATAGAATAGTTTTTATCCCAAAATTCCCACGGGATCGACACTTCTGCGGGTGAAACCGTGGGGCGCTGCTAGTTTAATATAAATAAAACGAGTCTTTAACAATTTCAATTTAAGCCTACCAACATTGACCAATATCCAGCAAACAGCCCAATCAAAGCGTATCTGAGAAAATTTGAATTTTCGCACTTTAACGACTAAATTATACCAAGTGAATGGGACTGGCCACCGAACTGTCAACCTTTATATCTTTAATTTAGATATTCCTCTAAATAACTGCATAGTGCAGCGCAAAACTATTTACTTAAAACTATAGGCATTGCCCGTGGATTCACTCTCTTCTTTAGGAAACTTTTCAGTTGAAAACCAGCGTTAGGGCTTGTACACAAAACTGCGATGCGATGTATTTACCTGATATTATGTCTCTGGTGTACTGTGTGTCTGTTAGTCTGTGCTGAATAAAAGTATTTTCTTTCTTTCATTCTTTATTTCTTTCTTTAACCGGATTTAAAATCCTACTACTGATATTATAAATTCGAAAGTTTGTGAGGATGAATGGGGGTGGATATTTGTTATTCACGCAAAAACTACTGAACGGATTTTGATGAAACTTTACAGTAATATAGCTTATACATCAGAATAACACATAGGATATTTTTATCCCGATATTCCCACGGGATCGAAACTTATGCGGGTGAAACCGCGGGGCGCTGTTAGTATAACATAAACTTAACATATAATCACGCCAGTTTTCCTTCGATGGTTAGGCAGAAGTATACAACCAACATTTCATCAGTTATGTTTTAGTTGGGGCCATGGGGGCCACGCTATTGCCATTAAACGGGCACAAATTAAAAAAAGAATTTTGCAAATCCGTTTATATATGACGGAGTTATGCCCGAACATATAAAAAAATATATAAATAAACATCCGAATTGAGAAACTCCTTTTTTGAAGTCGCTTAAAAATCTAGCTCTGTCGATGCACATACTATCAGCTTGGAAAGATCTATTTATCATTAAAACAATACTAAGAGTAAACAATTAATCCCATAATTCACAAATCGACAGAAAAATTGGAGCGCAGTGTTTTTCCCTGCGTGTGAGAATATTTGAGATTTTCGCTAGCACATATAATTATACGGGCGAATGTATTATGTATTAGACTTATTTAGATTAAGTAGCGATTGCAGTGGCTTCGGAATGATCACGACATAACTATGTCACTAATCTTTGTCGTTTTTTTTTTAATATACCTACAGCGTGGTTCTTTTTGTGGTAGCGAATTTGACTGGCTCGGTTTGTGTATTGTTTAGCTGTATTTTTTTTGTTTTAGTTAAGTTAGGATTTAATTTTGTTATTTATTTAATTAACCTTTGTCTTGTGTCTTGCTGCTTAGTTAGCCGCGTCATATTCTATTACAAAATGTTATTTGTATTTTTATTTAATCTTTAGTGTCTCACTGAAGGATAATGTGTGGAAACCGGCATGTCCTAGAACTGAAAATTCGAAGACATATGACATCTACCAAGCCGCACTGGGCCCGCTTGGTGGATTATAAGTTTATAACCCACTCCTTCTCACTGAAGGAGGCCTGCGTCGAATCAGTGGGAACATTATAGCCATTATAGGCTGATTATATGTGTCCAACAGCTGGACGAAGGTTTCCCCCTTAATATTCCAGTTCTCTTTCTGTTGTGCCTTCTCTGGCCAATCACTCAAGAACGAGTCCAAATCGACATGCCAGCGTTTCTTAGGCCTACGTCGGTGACGACACTTCTCTCTCGTTTTATTTACTTAGTAATAATAATTGACACCGACTTCCGAAATTAAAGTTATTTTTCACTTTGTGATATTTTTTTTTGAAGTCGGTTGTTTTTTTTTTGTAAAAAAAAAATATTTGGTCGTTTTCAGATATCGATAACCATCAGGTCTGCAGAGTTTGTGCGAATACCTTGGTATGATCAGAAACCTGGGCCATGGAGTCTTCAAGACTTAGTCCAGACAATTAAAACATGCATGAACTTGACATAGATTTAAGAAAAACTGTATTTAATGTTAGTCCTTTTAGTTTTTGAATAAATTTTATTTATTTATTTTATTTTATTTATTTATGCTTCTCTCCAGGGGAGTCGCTCAAATTCAGAGCTTAGTCATAATTGGCCGGCAGAGGAGTCATTACAAGCCTTAATTAGTAAGAGAGATGCCCACATTAAGGCATTAATAATGAATCTGTAATATTCTGGGTTGAAAGCCAATCCCCGTAATTAAAAACGTTAATAATCTAGTCGCAATACCTCAGCGACAAACAAATTTCAAAAACTTGTCAAATTGTAGAGAAATTAGAGGTATTTTTGACAGATTGAGACTGAGATCAGCGGGGCAATTTCCGTAATTTTAAGAACGTTCACAGTCTGAAGGCCAATTCTCGTAATTTAAAACGTTCAAAATCTAGTCGCAGTCTCATCTCGGCGACAAACAAATGTCAAAAACTTGTCAAAATGTACGGAAATTTGAGGTATTTTTGACAGATTGAGACTGAGATCAGACTGTGAACGTTCTTAAAAATTACGAGAATTGCCCCTCAGATCTTAGTCTCAATCTGTTAAAAAATACTTCTAATTTCCCTACATTTTGACAAGTTTTTGACATTTTGTGTGTCGCCGAGATGAGACTGCGACTAGATTTTGACCGTATTAAATTACGAGAATTGGCCTTCAGATTGTGAACGTTCTTAAAATTACGAGAATTGCCTGTCTGGTTTCTAGTCTGGATAGCACATAGCAGGCGCCTTCGTCACCCTAACTTAGGTATCAGACAAATTGCACAGGGAACGCCAAGGGACTGATTCCCCTATCATTATGGGTAAACGTTTTATTCCTAAATATATACTTTTTAAAGATGGTTTCTACGTGAGTCTATTAATATATGAAGAGGTTTAAATGGAAAATTGTGTGAGGGGGCGATTATATTTTTAAGTTCAGCAAGTTTTTAAAGGAAAATGACCAGGGCTGTAGAAGTCTGTAGAAGGATCACTGATTTTTCAACATCACACTTAATATTATAAAGGCGAAAGTTTGTCTGTGTGCGTGTTTATATGTTTGTTACTTCTTCACGCTCAAACGGCTGGACTAATTTTGATAAAGTTTTGTATAGATCTAGCTGACACCCTAGATTAACATATAGGTTACTTTTTATTCCGATATTCCCACGGGATCGACACTTATGCGGGTGAAGCCGCGGGGTGAAGCTAGTCAAAGTTAAAGATATTAATGTTTGGACAAGTTACATAGACTACAAGTGTACGATACGACCTTGATTTCTATCAGTCTGTCTCTGTTTATTTTGAAATACATATTAATTGGCCCCGATTCTGTTGTTCACAAACTAAACTAAATTTAAGTTCAGTGCATATTTTTCTTTCTATTTCATTACGAAAAGTACAGAAGATAAATATTAGTTTAGTCCTGTCAAATTAGTCAGCACCTGACGTAAATTGACGTATTTTTAATAGCCAATTTTTTAATCACGTCTAGTCTTGTATATGGATTATCTAATTTGACAGGACTAAACTAATATTTATCTTTTGTCCTTTTCTTAATGAAATAGAAAGAAAAAGATGCATTGAACTTAAATTTAGTTTAAATTTGTGAACAACAGAATCGGTGCCAGTATCTTTGATCTATGACTTTACCGACTGCCTCATTGCTCTATTAGTCTCAAGTCGGCTGTCTCATTTCAAAACCTAGTAAGGGACATTTTTTTTTTTTAATCGTTTTAGTGCATAATTTTGCTAACTTAGTCTAGGTTAGCAAGATTATGCAATAAAACGATTTTTGTAAAAGGTGTCCCTTGCTAGGTTTTGAAATGGGAAATGGGGCGCTGTCGGTTGAGACTGGTCATCTCTTAGCTGCCAGGGCTTCTTTTTAATCTTATACCTATTTTGAATTGTTTCTTCATAACATTGTTCTCACATACCTATAGAAGCAACAAGAATAATGTACTCAGGATTTTGTAATATGTTGATTTAAAAGAGTGTCCTTGGAGTTTCTTGCCCGTTCTTCTCCAAGAGATCTACGTTTTGGAATGGGCAACTAGCTTCAACTTTCTGACTAACTGACCGACTAGTTAATTTTGACAATTCAAAAGTGCCTGTAAATGGTTTAATTGAAATAAATGCTTTGAGTTTGAGTTTAAGTTTTGAGGGGACAGCGGAAGTGTTACTGTTGAGCAGTTCCTGGATTTGTTTGGCAAGGTGTTATTGGGTGTTTTCATCTAGAATTTCACAGTAAAAGCCCTGAGTCTGGAATTTGTAGTAATACGCTCGCCCCCTATTACATAGGACATAGGCTGAGACCAAACGAGCGTATTTTTTTGAGCTGTGAGTCGCGTATTTTGAGTATCGCAATTTACGTTCAACTGAAATTCGGTTAGGCTGCCAGAAGGACGGACATAACTTCAGTCGCATTCTGTAACTTAACTGACGCTTGCCTCGCTCCCCTCCCTCACCAAGAGCGCAATTCGGTTGAAATAACGCTCGTGAGTCCGCAGGCAACTCCTTTTTCGTTGCTTCAGTATAAATCCGAATGCAGCGTAAATTTCGCGACTCATTTTACGCGACTCACAGCTCTAAAAATTACGCTCGTTTGACCTCAGCCTTAAATAAAAAGGGGAAAATGGGGTGTACTATAGGCACACCTGATTAGCCGTTCGGGAATTAGAGACGTGTCAAATTATGTTATTATAAAGTCAAACTATTTCCAAATTCACGATTATTAACTCAATCAAATATGTCATACAAAAACATTCAAAATGCCTCTGTTTACCCTATCAAATCAAATCAAATCAAAATTTATTTACTCGTACAGCAAAAATCCATAATTTTAGTAATATCTTATAGCTAGTGTTACGTGTAAGTAAAATTATTATTAGGAATTAATAGTAATTTTATTTTTAGCCTTTTGCATGGAAGACAGTCAAGTAAGCAGTATTTAATCGATCTTCTATCTAAATAAAATTCAAAGTCCTGACTGACTGATATATCAACGCACAGCGTAAGCCGCTGGTCCTAGAGAATTGAAATTTGGAGGGTGTGTTCTTTGTGAAGAGTAGGTATCCACTAAGAAAGGGCTTTTCGAAATTTCACCTCTAAGCGGGTGAATGGGGGGACGGTGAAAATTGACGCGGACAAAGTCGCGGACAGAAGCTAATATTCCTATAAAGCAGTCATCTTGATAATACCTACCTCCTCGAAGGTGACAATATTAATGATTGTAGTGGACATTACAATGACCTTCATCAATAATGACCATACATAAGCAAACCAATAATAGAATAAATTAATTCTAAGAAACAAGAATAGTATTATTGACTAAATAATTTTCCTATTGTTGTGTGTAACTGTTCACCTTTAAGAAGTCAGCGAGGTAATTGCGCAACACACTATCGAAAGCAATGGGTATCATTTTGACAATTCAACAACATTCATTGCGTTATTTACATCGTAGAGCAGACACATTTTTCGAACATATGAAGCAATGGATTATCCTTCAAAATGAGTTAGATTGAGATTGATTTATTACGCAATTAAGGTGCTGTTCTGAGTAAGATTTACCTGATTCATATGAAGAATCTAGAATCAACCTACCTTGCTGTTTCCAACTATATTGGAGTCGGCTTCCAGTCTAACCAGATGCAGCTGAATTCCAGTATTTTACATGGCGTAATGTTGGTGTATATAGGTACACCTCTGATCCAACCCTTCTAGGGATATAGGCCTTATGATATGATTGTAAACAATATCATCATCTGCCTACCTTTTGCCTTTTGTGGAGTTTCTTGCCCGTTCTTCTCCACAGGTACCTACGCTTTGGAATGGGCAACTAGCTTCATCTTTCTGACTGACCGACCCTTGATAATTCAAAAGTGCCTATAATTGGTTTATTTGAAATAAATGCTTTGAGTTTGAGTTTGAGTTTTCCCAACTATGTTGGGGTCGGCTTGCAGTGTAACCAGATGCAGCTGAATTCCAGTATTTTATATGGAGCGACTGCCTATCTGACCTCCACAAACCAGTTACTGGGTAATACGATACCTCTTAGCAAGACTGGTTGTCAGACTTTCGGGCTTCTGACTACCCGTAACGACTGTCAAAGATCTACAAATAAGATCCGGGGCAGAACAAAACAGCTGATCGACAGTAGTTTTTTTTTTTTATATTAAGAAAATTTCTACGCTAGTGGCACTAGTGGTCAAGATTTCAAGAATCATGTGTTAAATTCAAGGTTACTACTGTTTGCGCGTGAACGTCAATCTGTACAATATTACATTTGTGTAAATACTTACATATAATACTACGATAACAATGATGATATTACAATTGCACTGTATACAAGGTGGTTGGAAGATGTGTGCAAAGTTTTAAGGCGGAGATAGCACAGACAATTTAGAACCATTTAAGCCATGGTTGCCTTAGACGAAGTCTTTCTAATTTTTTTTTAACCTAATTTTTTGTTTTTTTTTTTCGATAATTCTCAAAAATTGAAGTAAACTGTCTGTTTCTGTTTTTTTGTATTGTCATTTGTTTAATTTTATTATTTAAATTGTTGATTCTGAGAACTGTAGTTAGTTTAATACTAAATACAAGTAATTTTCCAAAAACTAAAATTTTAATTTTTACTGGCCTTTGCACATCGATGACGTGGTATAATTCATATATTTAATTTATTATTATTATTATTATGTATTCATATTTGAACTGAATAATTCATATTCATATACATAGTGAAAGAGTAAGGTACATACAAACACACTCATTCATTACCGTATTTATGTTTGTAGAACGTAAAACTACGATTTTTACGTTTTTTACCGTCCCTACCGTTTTTTACCGTAATTTACCGAAATTTACGGTAAAAAACGTTTTTTACCGTATTTTACCGTGGCAATTTTACTGCTTTACATCCTTACCTCTGTATCATTAGACATAAAAAACATAAAAACTGGTAGGACTTCGTCTAAGACAACCATAGATTTATGGTTCTAAACTGTCTGTACTATCTTCGGGGAAAGGTTTTGCCCACCAGTGGGACAGTTTAGGCTTAACCAAAAAAAAAAAACATTATTTTTCAAAACACAGGTAGTGTCACATGATTACTTATTAAAAAACCCAAGATAACAGTAATGATTTCTTATCGATAAATGTACGTAGATAGTTTTTACAACATTCAATGGGTTTTATCTAAGGCTGCCGTTTGTATCTGTGATTAAATCCTAATCGTTATTATAATCTGTGTTCTAAAGAATTTCTGTGACACCTGTCAATTATAGTGTCAATTTTTGTTTCATTATTGTTTACAATAAAGGCCTGTGGCTAAATAATAACAGCCGCACAGGTCGATCGATCAGGTTAAGCTACGCTTGCCGCGGTTGGTCTGTGGATGGGTGACCATCTTTACATACCGTGGACCCCTCCATGCCTCGGAAAGCACGTTAAGCCGTTGGTCCCAGCTGTCATTCGTGGATCTTTGACATTCGTTACGGGTAGTCAGAAGCCCGAAGGTCTGACAACCAGTCTTACCAAGGGGTATCGTATTACCCAGTAACTGGGTTGTGGAGGTCAGATAGGCAGGCGCTCCATGTAAAATACTGGTATTCAGCTGCATCCGGTTAGACTGGAAGCCGACCCCAACATAGTTTAGAAAAGGCTAGGCAGATCAGATGATGATACTGTTTACAATAATATCATAGGCCTATATCCCTAGAAGAGTTGGGTCAGAGGTGTACCTCTTGTTATATTTTTACTTTTGAACCATAAAAAAATTCAACAACATTCTCAGGATCAAAAAGTTTGGAAATGACCTTGCCCACGCCCCTATTCGATTTGATCCATACTTCCAGGGACACCTGTATACACCAACATTACGCCAGTTATGTGTAAGTTCCATGTTGCAGGGGCGAGCCTATTGCCTTTTGCCATCAACCAGACTGCTACTGAGAAATTCGAGATGGACAAAACCCAATAACACATTGCCCGACCCGGGAATCGAAGCCCAGGACCTCATGGATTAGAACCAAAGAGGCAGTCTATAAGGTGTTAAAAAATTAACCCTACAAACTTTAAGAGGTGCTGTATGACCATCGAACTGAACAACTTTCACTAAGGGACCAAATCTGAAACCACGAAAAAAAAATCTGCTGTTTAATACAAACATTCAATACGTACTTGACCAAAATGTATTAAACAGCTGATTTTTTTATCGTGATTTCAGAGTTGGTCCCATAGTGAAAGTTGTTCAGTTCAATGGTCTAAAGCACCTCTTAAAGTTTGTCGGGTTAATTTTTTAACACTTTGTATAAATAATGGCTTATGGCGGTGGATACTGGCACCACATTTTGGAAGGGGCGACTAGAATCAATTCTATTTTTTAATTTTAATTTTTGACGTTCAAAAGTGCCATAAGTGCCTATTTGAATTAAATTATTTGACTTTGACTTTGAATTTGAAAAGAATGTTGGATAAAGAAGACATTATGCGAAGACTCCAAATAAATTGTAATAAGAGTAAGATGGTTATGATATCATAATATAATAATAGCCTCACCGACCAATTTCGGTCACGATGGCCAATCTCAACGGAGAATAGCCAGGTACGCAGGAGATATTATAGTGCACAAGTGTGCGCGCAGACACAGGTGCACTCCCTCTTCCCTCACTCTCACAGTCCGATGGAACGGCAATCCGACACGACCGGAGAGAGATCAGGCTCAGGACCAACGGCTTATCGTGCTTTCCAAGGCACGGGGGTATCACACCGCCAACTTCCAAACTCCGGGCTGTTACTAAGAAACCCTAATGGATAAACCTGAGAATCGAACCCAGGACCCCTCGCTCAGCAGTCGCGCTTGCGACCACGAGACCAAAGGGGCAGTTCCCAGTTGGTTATTATGATATCCCATAAAGTCACAGTGAAGGAAATGGTAACAGCAGAAGCGGTATTAGGTGCGTTTTGTTCGTGCAGAATAAACAATTTTTCTTTCTTTCTTTCTTTCTAGATGATTTGGCTAAAGGCACTATGAGTATCAGTAAGATTAAGGAGGAGCAGCCGGTCTAGATCACAGTGAAAGAAATCAATATTACCCCATGTAGGGTAAGACTGAGGTGTAGAAAGGGCATAGGACGATTTGAACAAGGGTAAGGGTAAAATTAAGGAGGAAGGTGGGAGGGTAGTTCTTGTATATATGCTCCTGAACAAATACCCTTTTAAGGTGGCGGCTGACATGAGCATTTGCTCGATGTGAATATTCGCATCGAGAATTTGTTCGTTGTGAGCAAAAATGCTCATGACACCTGAATTTTCGCGACGAAACCACCACCACCACCACCACCACCACCACACCCAACTAATGTTGGGACTGTGCACCATTCCCAACATTAGTAGTCAAAATGGCGCAGTACTCGCGCTAGCGGCTAACTTGTAATGTTCAAAGGGATTCGCCAGAAAACCGACAGCCGGCTGGAGCGCGTTCGTGTGCTCGGCGCTCGCCATTGAGCTGTTCGGCTCGCTGTACTGACATGCCGAATATTCGACTTGTAACGTGCTCACACGTGGACACTGACGGTCGGGCTGGTCTACAAGTTCAAGGTCGCTCAGCGCGCTATGGAGCGAGTTATGCTCGGAGTCTCTTTGAAGGATAAAATCAGGAATTAAATTGTCCGGAAAAGAACCGGAGCTATCGAAATAGCTATAGAAGTGGCAGTGGGCTGGCCATGTTTATCGAAGGACCGATGGCCGGTGGATCAGACGAGTCCTTGAGTGGAGACCGCGTATCGGCAAGTGTAGTGTAGGACGCCCCCCAGCTAGATGGACGGACGACCTAAATAAAGTGGCTGGAATGGACTTGATGAGGAAGGCGGAGGACAGGGTGTTGTGGCGCAGCCTGGGAGAGGCCTGTGTCCAGCAGTGGACTGCGGTAGGTTGAGTTGATTGAACGTGCTCACGTCGAGCGAATATTCATTTCAGTCGCCGCCTTTAGAACATTTCCTTCAGTGAAGTGTATGAATCAGTAAAGGCCAAAGTGGGTCAAGGTATAGAAGTTTTCAAGGTCCATTAAGGAGTAGCACTGGATAACCAGAAGATTTTATTGTGAATGGATCTAGAGAGTTCTATATTAGTTCTAGGTTCCCGTTTAAAGAGCCTTAGGTGAAGTTTCAGGCTTATATGACACTCTTCAACTTTGCCAACAAGTGATGGGGATCATAATCAAATCATTTACTTGTCTGTGAAAAGGAGAAGACATGTAAAAATCGTCGAGCAATGAAACTCGTATGAGTTAATTTATGGTTGGTTCTACTTCTATAAGAATGGAGCGATGGACATCGAACGCCGAAGTGTGACAAAGGCCCGTATTAAAGAACGTCAATCAATACTCAAGCATTACTTAAAACTAGATTCAAGCCATTAGATTGGTTGAAACTAGTTTTAAGTAATGCTTGAGTATTGAGTGACGTTCTGTAATACGGGACTAAGTCAAACAAATGTTTAAAAGAGACAACAACATAAATAAAGCAAGGCGAAGACATCGCAAGACTATTTAGCAGAACCATGACGCTTTTTCGCTGAATTGACAATCAACTCGATTTAAATGGTTATAATTAAGCAACCGAGCTTAACCAAACGTATATAACCGTACAAAATCGCAGCAGTAACTATTTACAAGCGCTCAACAATAATCGGCGTCGTAAAAGTCGCCTTAAATCATAATTACTTATAAACTGAATCGAACACACATATGACACGCATTTTGAACTCTATTACCACGTGATAAGGATTATAAAAATGTCCTTTACTAAACAAATCGTCATAAAAAATCGTGTCAAGCGATTTCCGACTCTATTTAGTTGGAGAAGAGGTTAGGTTTCAGTTTTGAGGTTATATTTGTGTTGGCGCGTTATGAAAATGGCGGCCAAGTTAGGTATTTTTATTGGAGCATGTTTGAAACAATGGATGTTTGTGAACGCCTAAAATTATTTTGTGTACGTCGAAGCTCATTTTGGACTTTTGTGAATTTGATAAACGTGTCGTGTAACTTCTATACTATACTAACATATTGGGTATAAAACTGTGCAATTTTATGTTCAACGATTGTTCTTAAGAAATAATAGGGGTAATTTCGTTCCAGGAGAGTTTATTTTATGTTTTTCGAAATAGGTCCCAAATATTGCTGACTATCCACAAAAAAAAAATCCAAAAATATTAAGATTCATAAACAAAACACCTTCAAATTCTGTCATATCATTGTCATAGCACCGAGAAAATTTTGCCGCTTTTCCAAAATGGCTACCATGGAATAGGCGCGTTCCATTCATTATAATTCGACAACACGCACTGATCTTAGTTCGATAACAAAACTACGCCTACGTTTGGGGGTGATACGGGGGTGAAATTAGCGTTTATTTAATCGACATACCGTTTGGTCGCCATGAAACAAATTAGCCGTAGGCCGTAGGGCAACCGAGGCCGCCATGTCTAATTTTCGAATTCATTTCAGTGATTATATATTTTTAGTTACTTTATCAAAGTTTGATTAGATTCTGAATAAATTCAGTAGGTATAGATTTGTTCTAGGTTTTCCTTCGTATTTAATAATAAAGATCTCATTTACTTAATTGTCTTTTCTTATTATATTTTACCAAGAAGAAATAATTAGGTAATATTGATAGTTTTCTTGGTAACTCTAAGATTTGTTTTCCTCAAAGGCATCAGTGGCAAAAACCAAAATCTATTCAGCCTTTTAATAATACAATTCTATTATTTGGATCGTATCAAATTCACAATGACAGCATTTTTTTTTCTTTGAATTTTATATTTTTCTCTCTACGGTGCTTTTATAGACAGCCAGTATTATTTCTCTAAGGCAGTCTATTCATGCGCTCCGTTATATGGTCAAAGAGCTATTGGCTCAGCGAGCATGCTCCTGTCCTTGCTGACGGAACGATGTGCAACTAACAACTCTCCGGTAGATAAGTACCTATAGACAATTAAGTTTTTAGCTATTTTTATTGTTTATGTGTAAAGAAAGGAAAGTTTGTTTTGTGTTTTTCACTTTTTTCTAGCTATAGTTTATATTGTTACAATAAAACCTCATATTATACAGTACCATATCCATATTCAGTCAGTTCCCAACTAGAAATATTGACAATAGGATCTCTTGTTACTATTAAATGTACCTCTAGCGGGTCAGACAGTCAGATTATTTCCAATAAACTTCATATTATTCTTGGTACCTCACAGAACCATTTCTTTTTTTTTACATAATTGTTGCTCATTGCCGACCTCCAGCGAGGCCCTAAAACCCTTGTTATTTCTCTGCCACAATCAATCTAAATGGTGACGGTCGCCCGATGACGTCAGGTCACTCGTGGGCGGTTGACACACACATGGCGGACATTCTCATCTGCTCACTCACACCAACGCCAAAGTCCAACACACAAAGATCCATAAATTATTTTCCCATAACATTTTAGGTCACATTACATCACGTAAGGATAGGGGGTAATTAAAATTGTCTGTCCTGATCATATTCACACCTCGCCACAATTAGAACGATGGCAATTAATAAATGAAATAACTCTGGAATTGCCAGCAGCAAAAAATCGAAGGGATGTCCGCTGGCGCGGTGGCTCTGAAAGTGTTTTTGTGGCTGCAGAGACACCTGAGGTAGATTTCCGTGTGAAGCTTCAAGGTTTTGTTGACGTTTGAAATGCTTGTGCAGTCTCTGAATTTCTTGCACAGGGCGCATCATAAATTCCAACGCAACGAGCCATAATTCAAGCTTGGCTGATTGTCTGCCAGTGTTTTTCTTTTAATAAAAAAACTGTCTGACTACCCAGCTGATTCCATCAGTACTTCCTATGAACTATCAACGGCCACTTAGATATTGTCTTAATAAAATCGGTCTCGTTCAGACTTGTCAGCCACTCGACAATCTCAAACAAGAGGCATAACAATCAATCACCAGTGCCTGGCCCAATTGCTTCACCCCAAACGGTCAGGCCAGCGCTCATGGCCCATAAACAACATTTTTGTCAATAAAGCCCATAATTCATAAATAGTTGTGTAATCTCCGGGCGCTAAGAATCGTCTGCCACAAAACGCGTAATGACTACCTTTTGACGGCTCGAAAGCCGGTTCCAAAATTAAATGATACGTTTTAAAAATGGAATCGCTCTGTCCCGCCTTTTTTCCATCGAGATAACCTTTAGTCCATTTGGGTTGCCATAAAGAAAAAATAAGCATCTTAGCGTTTTAATTTTTTTAAATGACATTCTTGTGGTTTTTTCTCGCTGGGAATCTTACAGTAAGTTTACGGAGCGGCCGGTTTTTGCGCGCCATACTGTTTCTTCGATTTGTTCCTTTATATCAAAATATGATTAAAATTTTCGACGGTCGCGCATTGTCGTGGGCCCAGCGCATAAGTCATGCCGTCAAACGCTGATGAGTTCAGAACCCTGTTGCGCTAATTAAGCTCGCCGTTATTAATCGCTTCAGTTATTTAAATTTTTGCTTGAAACGCCCGTAGGGTTATCGTTTTTTACGACTTGCGGTTACGAGATTAGCGTAGGTCGATTCTGAGAAGTAAAAAATTAACTCTTTTGCGGCAACAGATATGAGTGATATGTTCAAACTTTGCGGTGAGCTCGGCGTCTTGCGTTACCTCTGCAACTGAAAGCGCCTATATGTATATAAAAAGTAGATAAAATTAGACAAGGTTTTCGAACGCAGCCGGTTGGGGAAGACAGAACCGTCACTTGTGCCCGACGCGGGGTGGGACATGATGAACGCCACCCTTAGCGTCGCCTGTCCCTGTCTCGCTCGCCTCTCGGAGCCTATCGCCGTCTCCATGCCCTGTCATCTGGCAACCTATTCACACGGCTGAGGGGCCACCAGAACCGATTCGTAACAGTGAATAATGCATATGAATAGCATACATCTAATAATAATAATTGACAATTGCCATATCCAAAAAACATTGTTTAATTCCCAAACAATACTTGTTACAGGCATAAATTGGCACTATAAAAATGATACATTAAAGCGAAGTAGGTAGCTATCATTCAGGTGTGTTTTTATGTATTCTTTAAATTGATAGTGGTAAATCAAGCGTCGTTAGACGCTGCGAGATGCTCGTATCGAATTTTACTGCGTCCCGTTCGACTCGAACGTAATACGGCCGTAAAACTTAGAAAAATCTTTGTATATTAAAATAAGCCGGCCGGATTGAGATGTGCTAGCCAAGTCAAGAATTAACGCCGCAACGGCGACCTCTTCAATTTACCAGCGACACAACATTATAGCGGGCGCTAGTCATAAATTCCGCTTCATTCATGATACACACAACGTAAGAGACCAAAGAATGCTCCATGCGTTTGTTTCACGACCATAAATACTAATAAAACGGCCTCGTTACGGGGACAGTTCGAAAATCGGGCACACGACTTCTTAACGACACCTATTAGGGATCTTCTGTCTGGTCGATTTAATTGAAAAATTGTATCCAGAGCGTTGCAAGAGTTGTATCCGACTCCCGCGCCGGATGCGGGCCCAGACGTCCATTATTCCATTTGCTCATCCGCATGGGGACACGGCGGCACGACACCGACGCGACAGCACTAACACGTGTCAATAAACCAATCGCGCGCCGTATCTGAACGCTGCGCACCTACCTTAATTACTGGCAACACTTCACTGTTCTATATTTGAATTCGAATCTCGTAGGGCCCGTTCTAAATTCGAGTAAGGTTGCGCCGCTCTCGAGCTGAATCGTTTCGATACCCATTCTACGCCTAGAATGTTTTTCTTCTTGCTTTTTTTAATAATAGAACTGTGAGCGATGCCGGGCGCTCGAATTCGGTCGATTCGCGAGCAGATTTATCGTTCAGAAAGTACCGCGGGGGGAACGTTAACACTTGTTTTAAGGCCGCGGATGAAAGTTTTACTTCCCATTCCATTTTTAATTTGAACTCTTTAAAAAACAGCCGCGGTAATGTCCGTCTCGCGCGCTGTAAATATGTATCAGCTGACTTCTTGATCAAATATTTTTACAGCTTATCAGAGACGAGCAATTAAACTTTTTTATTATATTAAAATTAATTTTAAGCGACTATTAACCCCGTAGACCCGCGATTAGATTTACAAATTGAAAGTAATATGGGTTGGTTATCGTAATTTCTGCGTAATATGAATATCTTACGTCTGTAATGTAAACAGTGGGGTCAATAGCTGGCACATGAACCGCGGACGATAGCCGTGCCCTCTTATCGGCTGCTGCACTCTAAGGGACAGTTCGAGACTCTCTCCCAGTCAGATTTCACGTAAATACGCGGTCGTTAAGATAACGATTTCCTTTCGACGCGACGGCCGCAGTATCTTTTTGCTTTTATTCAAAGTATTAAAATAAGGACATACTTAACTACTTAAAGGATCTTCATGTTAATAATAAAATAAGCGCGCTTGCTACGGCTCGTTAAAATGCTAACTTACCTATTCTGAGAAAATTCCAATTTCGAGTGCCTGATAGGGAGGCCGTCGGGCAAAAAGTCCGAAAAATGTGTATCATCATAAATAAGGTTGACATAAAGCCGCCCACGCGCGTCTTATTACCGCGTCTGTCCGTTTGTCCGTTCGTTACCTCTATTGTGGCTGTGAATGCGAGATTAGCCACACCGACACTCGTGATTGACTATTTAAACTTCGAATTCTGTGAGTGACGCATTTCTGAACCGAGCCGAGTTTCTTGTCTTTTGTACGATCGCGGGTCGGACGCGTTTGCTTTAGGTATTTTAGCTTTGTATAATCTGTATAAGTGCTGCGGACGCGTTCAGATTTATGTTAAGTGTGTTACGTCTGTCTTTATAAATAAAATTGTTTCGTCAGATAACATTTGTAAGTGAAAAACTGTTCTTATTTTTAATCACCCGTGATACTCTAACACCAACGTGTCAACGTCGTTAACGCCGACAAATAGTTGGCCGAAGAGAATTTTTAATTTCGTCTAAAATGTTTTATCAAGATTTACAGACGCCGCGGGATCATGTGAATTGGGCGCGCGTCGGTGACCAGCCACCGGCGGGACTCGTTCTTGGCAATAATTTGGTCATCGCCCCGGCCGAAGTGACCGAACACGCCGCCGACGAAAACAACCGACGCATGGTTAACTAAATAAATCAATAGATACAATACGGAGTGCCGAGCAACACTAATCTAAAAGATAAGCCTCACTAATTACCAGTAACGGCCGACTATTCATCTCGCGACGGCCATATTTCTAAAAAGTGTCAACGAAGAAAAGCGCGCGCTAAATAGCCTAGTAACGGACCGTCGTGATTCCAATTTCAAACCTCGTTATCGCTGCCCGAAAAAAGACGAGGCTGAACGAGATATCAAAAAAGGATTCGGAAAAAATTCGAACAACAAGTTTTTAAAAATGGAACGTTCGATTCGTACACATGGACCGCTGGGCTGCGCCGGCCGGCCAGCACTCGACGGCGCATTGTTCCAGCCCTTCGCACGGAACCGCCGAGTCATGTTACTTCAATTAATATTATTTAATCTGTATCTAGATCCCGTCGGCGTGTTAGAGGAATTATATCGTTTCGGGAGTCACCGCGGTAGGATTTGTCGATCGTGCGATAAACTAGTAGTGTTTGATCAGCAAAAGAAATAGCGTGACATGAATATGCGAGTAGGAAACATATTTCGATATGAGCGTCCAAATAACTGTCGCCAGACGGGATCGCGGTGATTTACGACACGACGTTAGATGGCGTATAGTATTTTGACTAGAAGAGCGCGTATCAATCAGTAATTCACGGGGTGTGCGCGTAAAAAGGATGTCAGTCGTTCGGCCAACAATAAACCCTCAAATTAGCGATCGCGCGAATTACCGCTGAATCTAAAGTGCGCAATTAACGCGCGTCTACAAAGAGCCAATTCGAAAATGAACAGCGATATTCAAATTGAAAATGGAACGCGCAGCGAATAAAACAATGAGAAGCGGGTACCTGCCCTCGGGTGCTCGGTATGCGAGCCGAGCATCTAGAGCGCTCGGCCGCGCTCGGCCCGCCACGAATCCCAATTCAAAAATGGAATCGAACAGCGAAATTTAAATAACAAATTAGTGGGTGCGTTTATAAAGCGCGTCGAGCATCAGACTGATTCCAATTGATTTTGATGTCGGAATTATGTTAAGAGTGCGCGTCTGATAGTGTGCGAATAGAACATTATAAATAACAGGATCAGCTCTTTAAAAGCATATAAAATCATATCTTGAGTATGTTTCCTACATATTATTATAGCTAACACATGTTCGCCAGTTTGTATATGCAACCAATTTATTGCATACCTACATTTGCGGATGCAATCATAAATCTAACTATTATAAAATATCAGGAGTGCGTCGCCGTTCATTAAACTGGCAGTGTGTACGTCTGTCGAGAGAAAATCGTGTATGCCATCAATATTGTTCATTATATTAAAAGCTGGGACTGTTTCAAAACAGTTTCAAGACGGACAATCTTTATCAGACATAAGAAATAAAACACGGAGAGGAATAAAAACGTACATTACGTCACATTAGTGTAATCTCGAATGTCTCCGATCGTTTTCTTAGATCCATTAAACAATACCGACATATGTGTATTATCTACGCCCACCACCACATTGGTGGCTGGTCTTAGGCCCTACGGCTCACCGACCGGCTCCAGTAAATAGCTATATTTCTGGCCATTAAAAAGTAATGTCCCCGAACTGGTCCCTCCGGTTTTTTACTTTATTATATTAATATATCATATTGTCGTATACTAGTTATGTAATTCATCAAAGATTATTTATATGGTCAACTTGGGGCGCTTGACCGTTTTATATTTAAATTCAAAATGGAGATTTGAGATGGTTTGTGTTTTGTTGAAGAATTACGGCTTGTAATCAGTATTTCATCTTAGACTATATCCGGTAGGTACATACTTTCTTTCCAAACTGAATCAAAGAGATATATATTATTAAGAAGATTTGAAGTAAGGAACTTGTATTGTAGTCCTTAGAAAGGGACATAATATGTGTAAATAGAAATAGAATACTGTCAATTAAATCAACTAAAATTAGTATATTCAATACCACAGTATTTTCAAATGCGTCAGCATGGCACTGCATTATCTATAAATTAGGTAATAGGCTTAATTTTTCATATGAAACAATTCGTAAAAGTTTAGTAATTGTATTTTTTTTTTTCTTGGACTTAGCAAGCGGGTTCTATCAAGTTCCTACAACATTTTGATGGCACTTTCCTTCAGATTACACAGACGGTTTCATAAAAGATACTTGCATGAGAAGTTTAAATGAGTCAGTTGCAGTAATATGATGAAAAATACAAAAATATTTCCATCGCAATTTTAGCATTTTGTGTAAATGGATGATACATTGAATCTTGATGTATTGAAAAAGGCCTAATGGCGCCCAGCAGCAGTATTTCATATTTTTGTAGATCTAGTTTTTACGTCTATGAACAACAACATTGCCAGCTGTAACAAGAAAACCCTAATGAAAAAATAATTTTCGACACACAAAAACTACTTAATCGCTGCACATTATTAACGAAAATATAATAGTATCATTTAAGCCGATAAAAATAATCGTAAGTGGCAACACTCAATTATATTTTATTATCTATTTCACTTCCCATACAACGTCGTAACTTAACCGCGGGTTTTGCAATGTTGCCAGCATTGAAAATGTCGAAAAAAAAAAGACTACAGTAATGTTGCCACGTTATCTTATACCTCAAGCAATGGCGGGACATTTTTCAACACTTAAAACATAAAATCGAGCGTTTTTTTATCACGTAATGTGAACAGAACTGCCTATACACAATACTGGTGTTATCTTTACTGTTGAAATAAGTGCCAATAATAAGTTTTAATGTTTTAGGAATGGCCGAAACGCCCGCAGATTGGCGCCGACGACTTAGAGAAGAAAAAGATACACTATAAAATGGCGGTCGGCAACCACATGATTTTTGGAAGGAGTTCAATTTATTTTTTAATTGGTGAAAACTTGGCCTTCCTCTTTTCAGTGAACGAACACTTTACTATTTTTGACCAGAATAACAGATGGTGCAGAGGGCACTGTAATGCCCTTATCTGTAATCCTGGGAACAGGTGCTGGGCACAACGAGCATCAGCTGTTTATGGTTCAGAAGTTGGAAAAGGGATCCTGGAGGATGAATAACTGTTTATTTACAAGTAAGTGGACACGCGACGGACCGCTAACTAATCCTTTAATAATATTGTTTTTTTTTCACTTAGAACTTTATTGACGCCAGACTTTAACCTATAATGCGCTTTAACATTTACTCTAGCTTAGGCATACTTAGTAGTACCTAGTACTTAGTTAATTTGTTTTTCCTAAATTCGTCGTAGGGGTTCCTTAAGTATTAATACTATAGTGGGTCAGCCAATTCTGTTTCACTGTTGTTATACAGAAAAATACCTACTCTCCAAACTAGAGAATCTAACATAGTTACTATCTTTTTTATTATTGTTTGTTTTTATTATGATTCTATAATCTGCGATAATTATTTTTATTTGAAAGTATACTTTTAAGAAAACGTGGGTCCTATTTAATATAATTATTTATAGACAACAGTTGTGTAGGTAGGTTTGTCAAGTTCTTCTGCAGTTTACCATAAAAACTACGGTATTTTGCGCGTAAAGTGATAAAAATCAATTTTTAGTCAAAGAAAAATGTTTTACAAATTGTTTTTGTTTAATTGTTCACATAATTATTTGATTAGAACTTAGATTCTAATCAAATAATTATGTGAACAATTGTTTCTATAGTGCATTGGAAATATAAATACTTTAGACATTTAATTGCAAAAGTTTAATGATTTTGCCGAAAATTTTATGGATCATAAATTGTTTTTACTTCCCTCATGCGTTGGCAAGATTGGTCAGAAGATAACATAAAATATTTTTTATTTAACCACTTTTATTACGCTTCTAATGGCCGTTTGAGTATTTTTGTCTTTCAACATTTTCGCCATAATGTTTTATTTTACATTCACTGAGGATTAATACTATTATGTATGTAGAGTATTGTTTAACATAAAATTAATTCTCTTTTATTTTCAGTATTCAAGCAAGAACTGATCTGTAAGAAATAGGTAATTTATTTGTTAGTACTATATATTTCTTGTACTTATATAAAAACTGTATTAAACAAGAAAAAACTATTTTTTCCTGAATAGACAAAATAAATTGTTCATTTGTGCGTTAATGTAGCTGGACCCCAATCTTAATTTTTGTTAGACGGTTCAGTACGGATAAAAATGGGAAAAAATGACTAAATATTGTTAATATTGAAGCGTATCACACAGATACCACAGATATACGTATTTATTACAGGAACAAGTCAACACACCGTATCCAGTACACATGTTATCACGTTATTTAGTGGGCCACTGCCGAAAACCAGCAGTATCGCCGATTATGACTAACTATTAGTAGACAAATTGGTATCCTTATCGGGTATATCGTAAAATTTATGATTATACCACCGTTTACAATGAACGGACAAGTCTTGTGCAAATATAATTTGGTTCAGTTACGTGTGAATTAATTTTTGTTAACTTTGTTGCGTAATGAAGAAATGGCGCCTTTTTGTTATCGTATGTTGTTTACCAATTTCTGGCACACTATTGAAATGTTAAGGTAAATTGCGGCTACGAAAATTATTGTAGGATTTATTTTTAATCTTTTTTTTTATTTAATAATAATTAAATAAGTGACTTTTGTAGTTTACGAGACCTAATTCAATATTAAACGTATGAAATCATAGTGAGTGTTGACTTTTATTGTTGCAAGTGATAACAGAATTCTTAGTCGAAACTTAATTAATAGCACTGAATGTTTGATCTTGCTCGGCCCGTATCTTCTGCGTTCTCAAACAAAACCGACGGACTTGCAATCTTACTACATTTAATTTAAAGTATTTTCTTACAAACTATATTTCAGACATTTAGACATTTGGATCCGACTTACAAAACATAATAAACAGGTCATCATCACAATAAAAAATTAAATAACGAATTATAATTGCTACAAAAATGTTAAGACTCAAGTTATCTCCACCGTCAGTGTCCATAATTTTATGAACACAAGAAAAACAGAAATGGATCATTTTTAAATAAACACAAAATTATTTAAACTGAACAATGTTATTGGATAATGTATTTTAATAACATGTTAATTATACTATTTATCTATTTCATGGTTTGTCTTGTACTATTTTTGCGAAATATTTTTTTAAGCTCGTAAGAATTAACGTAGTTATCGCTCGTAAGAATTAACGTAGTTATCGAATTAACAAACGCGTTATTATTTTCCTCTACCTGTTAATGTTTTATCTTGTTTGCTACTATAACGATTTAAATTATAATTTATGTAAATTCGTTTCATCTTTATTTATCGTAGGAGGTTATGCAATTAATATTTAAGTTTAATATTATACGGGAATGCGTATTTGTTATTAACGTTCAGTATACTCTTTTAATACGGTTTTACATTATTTTTATATTTTGAAGTAGAGTAGAATGGTTTCGTATATTGTGATTTTAATGTGTTTCTGAACTTATTAAACGACACTTTATAATTTATATTTTAAACATATTTTATGTTAAGTTGAAAAATATCTTCAGCAGTTTTAAAATGATTTCTTATTAAATATTGTTAAATCTAAGTAAATATGCATGTATGTTCGAATGTACAAGGAACTATTACACCAACATGCTTAATTATTTTTATCACTTAACATTTGAGTTTCATGTGTGGTTTAACAGTGCTTAAAACTTTATGTCTCATGGTTTATTGTGTACAGAACATTACTAAAGTAAAAACTGTAAATTTAATTGCTTTTAATAAGTTTTATTAAATCGCAATCACATCATCTATCTAATAATACCTTTGTAATATATTCTACAAAAGTTAAGTTAAAACTTTATACTATCATCAAGTTGTCTGTATTCTTATAAAAATCATCGTTTATATTATTTTCTTCTTAAATCGAAACTTCTATTGCCCGTGTCTTTTTATATCAATTTTATTAAAATGAATCCGATACTAAACTATCTCGACCTCAAAATTAATGGTAATCGCATACCATCATAACTAGGCTAATGCTAAACGTTATGCCATTATATGATATAATTATTATATAAATTATATGTGTACCAATATGGCGTCTACTGCACGTAAAAAGTGTCCAATTAAATGTGCTTTAATCTAAAAATACCTAAACTCTGACGGTGTGTTAAGAAGTTATTACTGTAGAGTTAGATTTTAGCTATATGTATCAAATGGTTATTTTAATAAATGTTTTATATTGACATGTAAAAGTGTTTGTACAAACCTACTTACAGAAATAATATCATTTAAGTATAGGTTTTTCTGCCGCATAAAGATTGTTTATAGCTAACTATTTTTGCCTCTCACATCAAAATTTGTTACACAAATCACAGTCAAAGCAGAGTTTACGAATTTTAAGAGTTCTACCTATATTGATGAGTTTTTGATTTAGGGACGTAGTCTAGTTATTCCTATAAACAATTCATATTATCAAACAAAATCATTCATACTCGAAGCAAATGGTTTTATTCCTTTACAATTAGAAATTTATTCTAGCATGAAAGTTGGCAGAATTCTGGAATTACCAAAACTTGTGATTATTATTCCCTTGATGACGAATTTTATCATTTTGTACGTTTACGACAGCAAAAAGACTAAACACATGGAAAATTAAAAAGTTATACTAATAATTAAAATGATCAATTATTTGACCATAATTCCAGTGTGCATCAATGCAGCGGGACCACCTATGTGAATTCAATTTAAGGGTAACCCTTTTTGTGAAGTAAACCATTTTACCCAAGTTGTGTATGAATTTATTTCATACAGGTACTCGGAGAAGTTTTACGACCGTCGGAGGACTCAATGAAACGAAGACAATTTGTTTTAGATGTGTTCTTCTAATTTATGAACCGCGAATCGCTTCCTATTGGGTATCGTTTGACAGATATTATTAATTGAAGTAGTTTTTAATAACCTAGCTAATTTATGTTTCATTACTGATTCATATATTTAATTTGCAATTTATGTGGTGCTAATTTATCTTAAGTTAATTGAGGAATAACTCTCTGTAAAGTCATTTTATGTCCCATTTGGGTTTTAATGATTAAAAATTGTCAATGGAATGATCCTTCCTTGGCGAAGGTCAAAATAGATAACTGAGATTTTTGCATATCCACTTAAATACGTAAAAACTTATCACTGTTTGCTATCTGATCAATGCATAAAATTTATTATACATAATGGTCATCTGTTTTGTAACCAGCATATCCAAAATCTATAAAAAAAAATTATTTGATACTTTAATGGTTTGCTATTTATTTATTTGTACCATTTAATAATAAAAAGAAGGATTAAAACTTTTATGTTTCCTACGCCAAAAACAATACAACCCTAAATCTTTAGAAAGTTGTGTCCCCAAGAGTTCCGTTAGGGGCATCTTTGTGGCGTGCACCAAAAAAACTTTTTCTTTTCATTGTCAATTGAATTTTATTGTCGGTTTCTGGAATACTCTTTTGTGTCAAACTGTGCGTTTAAAGCCGCTTGTAACTCCACAGATTTCACCGTGTGTCCCGTCCCCATCGCCCTTAAGAGAGCATTCAACAATAGACTCCCCGCTGCACGCCATTTTATCCCATTTATTGTTCGGATTCACAAACCGGAGTTGCTATTCCGTCAGGTGTCCAAAATATGGAGACTTATTCATTTATGCATCAATCCGATTTATTCTCATGACCGCTTCCATATCTCGCGAAGACGTCACTGCCCACTAATGCTCCTACTGAACCGTAATGGAATCGCTCATTCATATCACAGTTAAAAGTTTTTATTGTGTGAGAGATACCGTCGTGATTACATTATCACAAAGTGTTTTACGTTCATAATGCATTCATTTCGTTTTCATTATCACCGGTAATGCGTCGGTGATGTTAGAGCTCGCTTTGAACTGTCATTATATATTCCAAACGCGTCTTACTTGTTATAACAACTTCCCTGCTGTTGAACACGCCTAATGTGTCGTTACGAACGTATGAACATTTTTGAAACAAGTCTCAATTCTGATTTGTTTCAGTTATTTATCTTCAACTACTTCACTGTCTCTCAGTACGCGACCAACAAGTGATTCCCTAAGTTTATTTTGTTTTGAACACTTGTCACTGTTGTTACTATCATTATCAACTATCATAATGTCATTATCTATGGATTTGGGATTTATCGCCTTTAGGCTATCAACTGTACTACTACCGTAGCTATCATACTTGATGGGTGAGTGTGTATTGTTGTTTGTGTACTTGTCATCAGTGTACATACCCTAGGCTGAGCCATGAAAGCTCGGCCCGAGCCCGGGTGCAAGGCTCCGCTGGCCACCACGAACGTTTTTCGTCACGGGCCCAACCTAACACAACACACTAGCACGTGAACACATACACATCAATTATTTGACACCGTCACAGCGGCCCGCTAGCTCACTAGTGTCATAATGCACTCGCGACGGATGTTAACTAGAGGTTTTGTATGGTTCGATCACGGGACGCGGCGTGGCCGAGCGAGGCGCGGGGAAGCGGGAGGCCCGGCGCGCTCGGCAGTCTGGCGGACACTGCCGCGGGCCGCGCGAGCAGGGCAGACGCCGGGGCGTGGCGTACGGCCCACCGCGCGCCGCGCCAATCGGCTGCGGGCGCGGGCCGTGCGGGCCGCCCGGCGCTGCGCGTGTGTGCCGCTCTCCCGCCCGCCACACCGCGCGCGCGCGTCGACACAGACGGTCGTGCGCGTTTTTTCAACGGTTTTTGCGGCAATTACATGAGAGTTTTCCTCTGTTCGGATTTTCTGTTCTGTACCTAATCAAAATTGCTGAGTTCCTCTCGCACGGAACGCGTTGTGAGTTAGGTATCGGCGTTCGACGGTTTATGCTCGCTTGTGTATGTTTGGAGCGCGCCAATGGGATGACTTTGGATCTTTATTTATTTTAACCATCTTAAAGATGTTACATTTTATTCAAGATTGTTCTCTGCAATCAGCTGAACATTTTACAGAATCCTTTCTAATAATAACAAGTGTGTCGTTGGTTGGTCTGCGCGCATGCGCCGTCACCTCCGACGTAGGACGGCCGTAGGTAAAAGTGTTTAATGTGAAAACTTTGTGATGGCTACACTCACCCGCGTCCATTCATCGTTTTGATTCAATCTTTGTATTTTGATACTTCTTTAAACTATACTGCACGGAGTCAACAAATACAAATCAAATCACAAAAATAAAAATGAAGTATACCTAGGTAGAACCGCTTCCTTTTTATTTTTTTTAAGACTACTTAACATTTATACTATTCATTAGCGAAGCAGATAGTAGAGTAAAACAAAAGGTTTTAATTTATACGAAGATCTGAACAAATTCATAAAGGGTCACGCGTGCATGATGCACACTTGCTTGTAGGTATTTTTTCAACAAACTTTGCCTTTAAGATTGTTTTATTTCTCTTAATTAGTTAATGTCTATGATTAAAGTAGGCACCAACAATCATTTATCCTTCTCCTATTAGTCTTATTGCCACTTTTATTTAAACACTACACTTTTCATCCACTGTTCCACTTACTAATGTTTTTGATTTATTAACAAGCAGGCAGACTTTGAAATATAGCTATTTATTTAATAGATTAGTACCTATTTTATCTTATGTTTTTAGATAAAATAATTTCTCACATCTATAAAATAACCTAGGTAATCTCTAAAAATAATATATCACTCCCAATTTTTCAAGTTAACATATATTTACTTTTAGAAATTATTGAAACTGTTCATCATTTTATAGGTAGATATGTTTTCGGTAATATTGCGCTAGGATCGGGCAAAACTAACAAACAATAACTTTTTAGATCAAAACCCATAGTTAAAAATCCAGATTATTAAGTTAAAGTTTAATACACTAAGTATTAAAGTAGAAAAAACAATTAATATGAATAGACTTACAGTCGGCCTTTTGCCAGATGGACTTACAACAGTAACTTTAAATCTTGCAATGACTTTAAGTTGAAACCAATTGAGCTACACGATGTCATAAGCTTTTCGGACTCTTAAATCAGAGAAAGGAACCATTCCTTCCATAAATGTACTCATACCGATTAAGTTAAGCATTTAATTAGTTTACATAGATGATATTCTATTCAAAAAATTACTGAACAACCCGACGGACATATTTCTACGACATTAGCTTAGTATTTCTCGAATTTTATATCGCGTTATAATTTAAACTCTCCATCTAAATTAAAATAACTTTAGAAGTTATCCTCAAGTTAATTTTATGGATGATATTGTAGTTTCGAATAAGAAATAACAGTTTAAATTGCAAGACACGTATCTCGTATACGACTTGGCTATTTCTAAGGTGTTATAGACATTCCTTACGGTACTTCCAACTACCAAGATGTTGTTAACGCCTCGAGATATTATAAAGATCCTGTGAAGATGTCTACAAATAAACTGAAGATGGACTTAGCTTAAGAAGAAACTCATTTAGGCGTAGGTATCTGATTATTATAAAACTTATTGACTTTGTAAACGATTAGGTAAATATTGAATTCCTTACACTATCAAATTTTGTAAAATTTTCTTAGCTTTGTTTATTAAGTGAATAATTAAACAATATATCAGTCGGTGGTGAAGAAATTAGGTCAAGCTATGACTTCATTTTAATGAATGGTCAAGCCAGCCACGTTTTGGCAGACGGATTGGTGATTGCAGTTATTAACAGACAGGATGACGCTACTGTTAATTCTGCTGATATGAATTACTTAGTTACCTTTTAGTGGACTGTGGAGAAAGAAGACATATTCTTAGCAGGGACTGAAACGCTACAGTAAAATCATTCCGGGATTTTTGAAGCAATCAAATTATTTTCACTATTATGTATTTGTGTTATATCTAAATAACCACGCTTTGATAAGGCATTGATTAGCGCAGTGTGATAAAGTAATGAATTAGTATTTAATTATTCAAAATCTGGGAATATTGGACACATTTTTTTTTTACTTTTCTCACACAAAAAAGATACAAAGGTGGACTTAATGCCTATACCTTTTAAGCCATATTGATTTTTTGTTAGCTATATGACCAATTTGTTGCTCCTAGGTCTTTGGCTAAATAGTGGGTTACTTACGAGATGACGAATAATGGAAAATTATGGCAGTAAAAGATGTGTCGCGCCGACCCCAAATAACCTAAGGTGAAGAGAATCCTAAGGTGAAGCAGAATGATGATAATGATAAGGTATTATGGTGAAAATATTTTCCAGTTCGTAAGTATAACGTTAGCGCTGAATGCTCTCAGGAATCGTCACTCACGGAGGTTCTTCCTGAGTTAAATTAGATACTAATTAGTACTGTAGGTACCTAGTTATTACAATTATTATTTAGAAGGAGGTGATTTTGTTAGCAGGAGCATTTATATTTGGACAAAAGGACAATCATCACGCAATTGATAGGTAGGTATACAATGGAATCCACACAAAATGCATCGGTTATCAGCATCTTTAATGAACTTGATTTACAAAATGGCTGACAGTATCAATGGCCGTCTTCAAGATGGTTGCACCAATACGTGATCTAGCTTCCTGGTTCATAAACCTCACGTAGATACTCTGAAGAAATAGAAAAACGCTAAAAGATTTAAAATTAAATTAATTTCAGTAAATTAATTGTGCGTCACGGTTCCTTATCGTCAAAATGGACCGAAAATTGAAAAAGCCCGCGCTTAGCGCAATTTTAGATGAATCTGAAAACACTCTTTTTGTTGATAAGTAAGTAAATCTAATAAAAATGGTGGAAAACCATAAAAAGTATCCATTTTACTCTTTAATAGGAAACTAGTAAAAACCTTCAAAGAATTTTATAAAATTTTTTTGCAATTTTTTGGTCTCTTGTTAGGTTTAATCGAAAAGAGGTTTTTATCAGAATCGATTGAATTTTTGTTACAAAAGAGTACCGATGTTTTCTTTACGGTTGTAACTGCATCGGTCACAAGTACCTGTTACTCACAATAATGGTTACGTCACGGGTATGATCATCAAAGGGAGCTTGAACTTCGGGCAGCAAAGACGTAGGTACTTTCTTACGTCCATCGACTTTCTTACAATAACAATAACCACCAATATTATACCTCTCCAGACCCAACCGGCAATGAAAAATAAAATATTCTCAAGTTCTCTACCATTCCATGGAAATAAATATAACTCTTTACGTACTTAGTGAAATTATAATGACTTATGAAGATGAGATTTTTTTTTATTCGGTTGGAAAGCAATCCTGTATCTAAGAAGTTTATGTCATGTCTAAAGATAAACAACCATTAATGACTAAAAATTCTCTTGATAAAGAACCTCTTCGGGAAAGTATCTAATGTAGACTATAAGGTGATTTATGCAATATTTATTTTGTTCTATGGCCAATTGCCGTAATTAAAAACGTTCAAAATCTAGTCGCAATCTCGTCTGAGCGTCAATATCTCAAAAATGTAGGAAAGTAGAGATATTTTTGACAGATTGAGACTAAGATCAGACTGTGAACGTTCTTAAAATTACGGGAACTGCCCCTCTGATTAAGTGAAGTGAAGTTTTAAGTGCTAAAAATGATTTTCTGTAAATAACATGGAAATTATTTACATGTTTAAGACCTTAATTAACTTTAAGTAAATTATAACATAATACATTAGTTCTTTGGCCAAAGAACTAGCATTGCCATTCAACGTGGCAATGCTACCCGTCTTCTGGGTAGGTACGTTTCCGGATGACAGCGATGCTGACGAATTCTTTTGTTTTTGTAATTATTTATATAGTTAGTTAGTTTTTTTTTTTTGTGGATGGGAAATCATCAAATGACCCCTCCCGCTCAGGGTGGAGCAGGAGGGAGTGTCAGACTCTTACTGACTAAAACCCACCCGTGTTCCTTCCTTAGCCCTTTATGTTCCGGGGCAGCGGTAACCCTTTCGGACAATCCCGCTGCCCATATTTAGTTAGTTAGTCTTTTAATTTAGTACTTACCTAGTGTAAATAGTTAGTTAAGAGATTAAAAATAACTAATTAAATAAATTAGCTAACAAACTACATATGTTAATATTCTTAAAATTTGCGTTAAATATTGTTTAGAAATCAGTTGTCCTAATAGTAAATGTAAGAACTCATTCCGCCTGTGTGTGATACAGGTTTATCCCAGGCAGTGAAATAATTATATGAATACACTTAGGCCTATATTATTTCTAAGATTTATACCTCTGCTGTTTTACCATTTTTTTTTTGTTTATTTGTTTTTAAACGTCATCCGATTAAGTAGGCGTACTATGTAGCATGAGTTTCCTGGTCCTGTTTTTTATATTAAGAGCTACAGCTGATTATCGAGTATATTACGTGACTTAGAAAAGTGTAACATCGATTATCACGTCCCCGTAAGTTTACTAATACGATCATGAGATTAAAAAGAACTGCCGATCGATTCTGTAAAAATCTCACCGTGAAAACTAATGTGAAGTGAGCTGTCATTCCACCTGATGTTAGGGATTGTCCCTATTGATAGCTCACTTCACCTAAGTTATCACGGTGAGATTTTTACAGAATAGCACTGCTGTTGACTACTTCGTTTTACTTATTTATTATATTATTTTTAGCCTATGTACTTCCCTTCTCCTTTCCACTCCTCTCTGTCTTGAGCCAGTGTGGATCAATCCTGTCAGGCGTCAAGCTCATCCCGCAATCTTCTCCTGGGTCTGTTCCGATGTCGCCGACATGTTCAGGGATAAACTTTGGACTCGTTCGACATGCGCCAAACATATTTGTTTTAGAATTAGCTAAAAATATTGACATTGTCCCCGATTCTGTTGTTCACAAACTAAACTAAATTTAAGTTCAGTGCATCTTTTTCTTTCTATTTAATTACGAAAAGGACAGAAGATAAAATATTAGTTTAGTCCTGTCAAATTAGACAATCCATAGACAAGTTAGACGAGATTAAAAAATTGGCTACTAAAAATACGTCAATTTACGTCAGGCGCTGACTAATTTGACAGGACTAAACTGATATTTATCTTCTGTCCTTTTCATAGTCAAATAGAAAAAGATGCACTGAACTTAAATTTAGTTTAGTTTGTGAACAACAGAATCGGGGCCATTGCTAAGAAAGTAAGGTAATCAGGAGAAATATTCGGAGCTGATGGCCACCAAATGATTGGAGATGCATGAGAAAATGAAGAATTTAAATGGCTATAAGTATCCTTTTTAGCCCCTGACAAAGACAGAGGAGTGTTATAATTACTACATCCTACTATCCTACTAATAATATTATAAATGCGAAAGTTTGTGAGGATGGATGGATGGATGTTTGTTACTCTTTCACGCAAAAACTACTGAACGGATTTTGATGAAACTGTACAGTAATATAGCTTATACATCAGAATAATACATAGGATACTTTTCATCCCGATATTCCCACGGGATCGAAACTTACGCAGGTGAAACGGCGGGGCGCTGCTAGTATCTACATAATATTAGCCTAAATAAGAAGATAATAATAATAAAAAGAAGCCGACCCCAACATAGTTGGGAAAAGGTCAAAAGGCTAAGCAGATGATGATGATGAATTACACAAGCCTCCGCTCTGTGAGAAGGAGTGGGCCGTAATCCACCACGCGGACCCAGTGCGGGTTGGTACATCGAATTTTTGGTTCTAGGACATGCCGGTTTCCTCACGATGTTTTCCTTCACCGTTTTGAGAGCAGTGGTTATGATATAAATTTACACAAAGTAAAGCGCCTGACGGGGTTCGAACCTACGACCTACAACTCGTAAGTTGCGGCCGATACCATTAGGTCACCACTGCTCTCCAAACCTGAACAAAGTGTGACGTGTGGAATATCTTCTAATACATAAAATTCTCGTGTCACAGTGTTTGTTACCATACTCCTCCGAAACGGCTGGACCGATTTGTATGACATTTTGTGTGCATATCGGGTAGGTCTGAGAATCGGTCACTATCTATTTTTCATACCCCTATTTTTTTTTTTTGCAAAACGAACGTTTACGGGGTCAGCTAGTAGTTTATAATTTTGTTAACTTTTCAATTATTTGCGTAGGCTCGCGTTTGGCCGTTATCTCCCTAGTGGCTAAGATTTGGTTTTCTATGAAAGCGGTGACCGGTCACAGGTTAACGATTGTCCGAATATACACACACACTCACAGAGAGGAGGCCTGTGTCCAGGAACTTGAAAACGAAACGAATTTCGTTCCGTTACTACTAATGTTTTCGTATAACGTTTCAAAATTTGTAACGATACTAAAACCTAAAAATATAAATAATGTTACAAAAATAATGATATAGAATATCATTTTCGTAGAACGATATTATAAGTAACGTCATAGGTATCAGTAACATTAAGCTTATCCGCTTGTAATAACGTTGCAGGTGAAACGATACAGATTCATTTGTAACGTTATTCTTCATACTCTTTCGTCATCTTATAAGTCATGAAGCTGGCAACAGTGGCTAAGTTGAGTATCGAAATGAATAACGTTATTATATCGCTATACTAATAATGTTGTATTGAAATAATATTGTTACTGAACAGTTTAGGATTTCGTTCCGTTTGTCAGTATCGTTATAGCCAAGGAATGAATTTTGTTACGATTCTGGTGGAACGGTACAAATTATCGGTACCGGAACTACGCGTAACGTTATTTTGAGTATCGTTTCAAGTCCCTGCCTGTGTCCCAGCAGTCGGACCATTATATATGCTGATTATGTGTTATGTGTTAACTACGGTTTAACACAGCGCCCACTTCGTTTTTAAAGACATCGCCAAGCGGTTGGTCGACTCTTTACGTGAACAGAAAGCTGGCCTAATTTTTATCGTAGCAATTTTCTGCCAGCCTTTTGGGCATTTTTCCTGCTGACGAATTTTTTGATGATACTTTTATTTATTTATTTATTTATTAAAACTTTATGCACAAGTAAAAACTGTACAAAGGCGGACTTAATGCCTTGGGCATTTTCTACCAGTCTACCTTAGGGTGATGCAGAGACAATACACAGTAGGTGCAATAACAGAAAACAAATTAGAAGAGAAAAAAAAATTATAACTAAAAAAAATATAGGAATAAATACATAAATACATACATACAACAAAATATTAAAAAAAAAAAAGTAATGAGAGATAAACAAGAGAATCTACAACAACTTAAATCTGAGACGAATCTGCCAACTTCTTGTGTATGTGTTCTCGAACTTTCACTACTTCCCCCTCCCATTTAATACTTTCCCCTCCCTCTTAATATACTTGTACAATTTACATATTAATAATATTATTTTATAATATAAAAATGTTGTAAGCTGAATAAATATCTAGACCAACGTTTTAAAACACAAATTGATGCTTAAGACGAGTAAACTAGTCGATAATATTCGCAATGTTAATTATTACCAAGTTGCATGTTTCAGCGCGCCCCGCCTTCAGCACAATCAGCTTATAGCCAGCACAGGGTGTGGTAAGAAATAGGAGTTTCAGTCTTATTGGCTAAAGTATGGGGTGCATTTGAAATTACAGGGTTGAAAGTGGCACTTGATGTATTTTCTACGTTGCTTTTTTTTTGCTTTTGAGTTATTAAAAACTTTTTAACAAAAAAAAAACCGACTTCCATAAAAAACACTACAAAGTGAAAAATAACTTTGATTTCGGAAGTCGGTGTCTTTGGATCTGTATTTTAGTTTATTGCCACCGACTTCCGAAATCAAAGTTATTTTTCACTTTGTAGTGTTTTTTATGGAAGTCGGTTTTTTTTTTTGTTAAAAAGTTTTTATTTCACGCTTTTTAGTGGGACTGTTTATAATGCATCAAGCTCATCGCCTTTCACAAAATATTACTTTTCCCGATACAGGGACGTTAATTGTTGAGGAGTTCTCCTGGTACTCCACCATCAGCTTCATTTCACCATTCGCATTGTGACGAGCATAAATTGCTTAGCAACCATATTAAAGTAATCGAATCGCAACCTGTGAAATACTTATTATTGAGTAGTCCCGGTGGCCATCTGTGGTCTTCATCATCAGTTTTACTTCACTAAATTTTGCTTTCCGAACGCAAATGCACGAGTTAGTATAAATAATACCCGAATCGCTATAGGTGTGCCTATAATATTTGAAGAGTTCCTTCGATTTCTCCAGGATCCCGCTGATAATCCTGGCAGCATCAGGCCAGACTTATGTTAACATTGCATTGAACTTAAAATTTAATCCTGTTTAAAATGAGCCCAAACACGACTACGGTGCTGTAATTTCAAGGTTTTTACTTTTTCTGATGCTCCTGGCATCAGCATCAAGTCTCTGTGTAGGTACTTCGGTGTTTCTCATTAACAGTACGTTTATCCACACATCGAGCCCTTTTCAATGAGCCTAAACACGATATATCTGCTGTTAGTTGTCGAGGAGTTAGGTACTCTGCAGACTATCCTGACTGCAGCATCAGGTCATGACTTGATGATGAGACCAAATGTGGCAAATGCCCTATCAAACATCAAAACAATTTACTAAAACTGTCCTTGTCTGTTCGAGTAACTTCTTACTGTTAAGGAGTTGTACCTTTCATCATCAGCTCAGCTACCTGAGATGGTGACAACCATACGCAAATACACAAGATAATTCATAAAATATGCGAAAAACAATAAGTGAGCCTATAAAATTTGAGGGTTGCCCTCGATTTCTCTAAGATCCCATCATCAGATCCTAACTTGGTGACAATGGGACCACCTCAGAACTATTTACTTTCGAACAAAAAAAGGATTTTGAAAATCCGTCGACAATTGGCGGAGTATTCGATGAACAAACATACAAAAAAAAAAAAAAAAAAACATACAAACATCCGAACATAGTACCTCCTCCTTTTTGTGAAGTCGGTAAAAATGGTGTTTGTTGGGGATCTACCTGGGACCTAATGGTGTAGGTTGCAATTTGCAAGTTGTAAATATTTTTGTTAGGTAAATCCATCAACTTTTTCCCTAGCTCATAAATGTACAGAGGCGGACTTAATGCCAAAAGCATTTTCTACCAGTCAATCCTTTCAGTCAGTCCTTTGGGTGATGCAGAGACAAACAGTGGTAAGTGCAATCACCATGTTCCAAACGAACAAATAAATAGGTAACAAAATGTAATTTAAAACGTATTTCTTTACAATTGGTTTCCTTAGCTGGTATTAGCCTAAATATTAACTTAAACTATCACCATTTTTTCCACCATTCTAAGAAACTGGTACCCGATGTAGATTTTTGAGAGTAAACCCGTGTTACACGCCTCCAGTATTTCAGACTATATAGCCTAAATTTTGCGAACGATCTTTTACATTCAACGTAGGTCAAAGAGGCCAAAAATAATCACGTCGAACTATTAAATTAAAAATCCATTAAAAAAGAATAGGTAACATAAATCTCTTGTTTATAAAGCATTTAAAAACATGTTGAACATACTTAGATTTTATCTATCTCTACATTTAAATGTTATAAAATTAAACGATTCATTTAATTGGCATAATCTTAGGCTTATTTTGTGTCAACAAGTAGGTATGGTAGATAATAATAGATTCTATTTAATCAGCCTTAAAAACGATGGATGGACTGTGTGAATGATGATAATGATTAGAAAGTGGGTGACTATACCGAGATGAAGACTAATAGAGAAATATTTATTTATTTGATTATTTATTTATTTATAACTAGCTGCACCCCGCGGTTTCACCCGCGTAAGTTTCGATCCCGTGGTAATATCGGGATAAAAAGTATCCTATGTGTTAATCCTGGTTATAAACTATATGTGTGCCAAACCTCATCCAAATCCGTTTAGTAGTTTTTGCATGAAAGAGTAACAAACATCCATCCATCCTCACAAACTTTCGCATTTATAATAATACTAGAACTATCCTATGTGTTAATCCTGGTTTGGTATAAACTATCTATGTGTCAAATTTCATCTAAATCCGTTCGGTAATTTTTGCGTGAAAGAGTAACAAACATCCATCCATCCTCACAAACTTTCGCATTTATAATATTAGTAGGAAGTAGGATTAGTAGGATAGGAAGTAGGATAGTAGGATATTAGTAGGATAGTCTTCTTCTTAGCGTGTCGATAGCAATCTAAATGGACTCGGCCCAGAATTCGGCTACTTGTTTGGCGCCATCACCAGCGTCCATCAGTTCCTGTAACGTGCAACTTTCTGACTGGACACGCAGGACACGATACTAAATGTCCCATCGTTTGTGGAACAGCACCACATTTACACTCCAAGGCGGAGTCGTCTATGAATCTCCACCTGAACAAGTTTTCCTTGCTTCTGCCAACCTGGGTCCGGAGCCTGTTTAAAGACTTCCAGGAAAAGAAAGTAGGATAGTAGGAAGTAGGAAGTAGGATTAGTAAGTCAGAGTGACTACGTCTTTATTTTAAGCTAGTCATTTTAAAGTGCTTTAACCTGTCATTGTAATCAGGTATAGCTTTACGGATCCCATTCTTCACACATAAATACCTAACAAAACAATACGGGCCTGAACAGACAGTATGGAAGACAGTTTGGAAGAAAAAGGCATGCGCCGACCACTAATAAATAATTTGTGATAAGGGCAAGAGAAAGGTGATGATGATTTAATAAGCCTTAAGTTTAGGTACAGACAGCACATCAAACTACCCGAAACTTTCAAATTTTCCCGATCAACTTTGATGATATTACCTATAATCTAGCGATAAAGTTAAAAATCTATTAAAGATATTTGACAGATTGTAATAGATTGATGGGCTGGTGTCTGTGCCATTATTTAGTGGTTACTTACGTACGATTCCAATGAGACTAAGAAAAATATAAAATTATATAGGATAACGAAAATGATCCGTAAGGTTAGAAAAACTTTATGGATCTTTATATTTATCAATCGATACTAGCTCAACTGTGGCTAATGAGACACAATAGGCTAGTTTCCACCATCAATAAATTGAAAATATAGTCCGTCAGTTAGAGTATTGAAAAATAATGGACACGTATTTTTTGTTTTTGTAAATCAATGAATATTGAAGTAGGTATTGAGAATTTTAAAAGCGTCGTATCTTCGTCAATTTTGGTTTACGTAACAAATGAAAATACGGATCAAATTTTTTTTTGATGATCTAACTGACGGACTAATTAGATTTTTTCAGTAGACAAGCCTATTGAATTTATATTGTTATACTTAAATCAAATTTTGATTTTTCAACAGTTGAGCGGCCAATAACGATTGATAATTATATAAAGATCCATAACTTTCCTTAAAAAAACGATTGGTATTCAACGAACCGCTGAAAGAAAACGTTTGGTATGTTAACAATCCGTTAGTTAGTAAATACTCTACTAGTAATTACTAAGAACGATCTTATTAAAATGATTCGTAAGAATTACCTTGCGATTAGTAGAAATAACGATCCGTAAGTTTACTTATAAGTAAAATAATTAATTGGAAAAACAGTTTTTGATAATGAGAACCAATGAAATGCATTTGGCAACAGAATCTATCAAAATAACAATATTTCCTAAGCTGTTCGTTCACTACCTGCTGATTGTAATCACCATGCTTGTCGGATATTGGCGATCAAATCAAATCATATCATTAAGTAAATGATATGATTTGATTGAATATTATAAACCTTAAGTATACTAAATAAAGGGTTATCGCTACCCCGGAACATAAAGGGCTAAGGAAGGAACACGGGTGGGTTTTAGTCAGTAAGACTCTGACACTACCTTCCGCTCCACCCAGAGCAGGAGAGGTCATTTGATGATTTCCCATCCATAAAAAAAAAAGTATACTAAATATTATAAAGAGGTAAAATGTGTAAGTTTCTATGCAGGGGATAATCTTCGAAACCACTCCGATTTCGAAAATTCTTTGACTAATGCGAAGCTACAGTATCTCAGAGTATCAGAAGATTTAGTGTGTAATACATGAGGTGATACAATTAACAAAAGTTCTTAAACCACATCAAACGGTAACAGAGGGACGCTACTTTCCGTCATGTTGACATCATCAAAATAATAAGGTAACTATTTCGAAACAATACCTAGGTACTTAATTTAAACACAGCTATAAATTAAGTTTTATTTCTATTTTAATGTTTTTTGTTGATCAACCATTTAATTATAGATTTTGAAGGTTATTTTGATCAAATAGAATAGTTACTTATATAAGTAATTATCAAGAATCATACAAAATTAATAACTAGGCATAGAAGTAGGTAATCGTAAAAAAATATAGCTATGTATTTTGTTGATCAACCATTTTAATTATAGATTTTGAAGGTTATTTTCATCAAATAGAATAATTACTTAGATAAGTAATTATCAAGAATCATACAAAATAAATAACTAGGCATAGAAGTAGGTAATCGTAAAAAATATAGCTACACACCTACTTAGCAATCAAGATTAAAACAATAATTTCCTACTTAAAATGAGAATCTAACTAATTAATAACAAAGTGGTTGATTATCTACCTTATTATTATAATGAGATGACAGTGTTAAAAAGAATATAAAGATAAAGACTAGCTCATGTGAAGTTGCCGTCGCCCGGCCGAACTCCGTACGATAATAATTTCAAGCCCCGCACAAACGTACTCCTGGCGCCATCTCGTATGGAGTAGCGGAACTAAACGAAACTTTGCACAGGAGCTTTAAACTTTATTTTGTCTTTTCGTAAACTGTTCTGTCTTGTGTTTTTATTAAGGTTAATTAAGCAAAAAATTAAGGCAGTATATTATTGTACTACATAAAATGAAAATAAAAACACGAAAGCACCTACTCGTATCTTTTTTTTGTAGGTGAGTTGCTGTATTCCCAAGTCGACAAATTAACGTTACCATTAGGATTTGTGCACAAGCGCTTTCCAGTCTACCCCGCCTGCTGTTAGATCACTGAATGATCGGTTATTGTAGCGGTCATTGGCAGACCTTTTGACCAGCAGAGGATATTACAGAACTCTACTTTTTATATTTTATTATGGTTTGCGTGGCACCTATAAAGGTAACTTTATTCACTTAAAGTCGTATGCACCAAAAATCACTATTATACTTTTAGAAAATAATAATACAATCAGCCTAGTAGCCAGCCTTCATAGTTTGCTGTATAGACTCAAAATTTTAATTAAAATTTTTTTATGGTTTATTCTAAGCCAAAAATATGTTGTTTTTGTGCGCCATAAATAGCAAAACATGCAGATCTACCTGTTATTTTAAGACCTCGCACATATTATTTGATGTATACTCATGTTTTACAATAAATATATTCTATTCTATAATGTTCCAACTGCTGGTGCACAGCTATTTTCCACCACGCAGGCCCAGTGCAGGTTGGTAGATGTCACATGTCTTCGAATTTTTACTTCAAGGACATGCCGGTTTCCTCACGAAGTTTTGTTTCAACTTTTTGGGAGCAGTGGTGATGAAAAAATAAAGCGATGTCTGGGTTCGAACCTACGATCTCGTAAATCGCGGCAGATACGACTGGGCCACCACTGTTCACACCTACATTTAGCGCTTACCATTAAACAAACATTATTCGGCTAACATCACTCTGTTCCGTCAACTTCAAACGGTTAATGGAAACAAAACGATGTTTTAAATTCGTTTAGCGCTAAATTTATTTACTCATTTGGATTTGCTCCGGAATTGACTAAATTTTTACGTAAATTAGTATCGACGACACTAAGTCTACTTTAGATACTGAATATGAAGGCAATGGTGTTCGTTGTGGGGCGATGGATGGAAGTAAATAATAAATGTGTTTCCCCGATAAAAATAATATAATATAATTAGTTTAACATATAGGAATTCGTAGAAAATAATAATGTGACATTCTTCTTGTCAAAAGTCTAAGTTAATGTGAAAAACTAAAGAGGGCGCGTATGTTGTGTGCGCGCCTCGTTTGCGCAGACTTCTAGAATCTTCTACGCGTTGTCATACGTCGTGTGCATATGTGTGGATGCACTTACACATATTATGCGAGGCGTTAACACTAAACAATTGATTTTCTAATATTCAAGTTTCTATTTTATTTCGCACCAAAAAGCGCTTAGCACCACGTGTTGTGCAAACTCTCTCTGAATATTCTCTAAGTAGCCTGGAACTAAGTAGGTATATCTCAATGCAATTATCTGCTTTTTTCCTGTAGGAACAAGAGTTAATACTCAATATTTTTAAAACTATTGATTAAATATCAGGAAGAGTTGACAGAGAAACTAGGAAAAACATAGAAAAATCAGGATAGGTGGTTGAAACAATGCAGTGAATCGCTGCTCGTCTGTATAACAGACCCGAGGTCCTGTTGACGTGAACTTACGTGCCACTCATAAGCTCCGTGTGTATCTACACATTTACTAACGTAAAATAAAAAGAAGGAAAGAAAGACAAATGCGTTTATTGGCATTACAGCAAAATAAATACACTTTAAAACTATAAAAACAGAAAACAAAGATTATAATGCCAAAAGGGCCTCAACTCAGCATAATGTCAGATGACAACAGAAGATGTGCCACCTGACGCTGATGTTTTTTTTTTGCAGTATATTCTATGCTTACTGTGAAAGAAAACATCGTGAGGTATTTTTTTCCAAATCTGAAATCGCTGATTAGTACCTTACCTCACTTGTACGAGTACTGAGCATTCATAGTGATTGCTCGTTCCTTCTCTATTTGAGAAGATACAATTGCTCTGCAGTGGGCCAGAAGTCTTTGGCCTACATCAGGACAATAAGAGGCTGATTTTCAGAATAAAGCAAGCTAATAAAACATGGTTTTCTTCAAAAACCGATGAAAAAAACGTAAGTAAGTTTCATATAAAAACATTTCAGGCACGAAATACATGATATTTGAAATACCATGGACTAGAAACTGTTTATGGTTTATTTTTACTAAATCAGATACGCTTATATTTTTTTATTGGAAATTTTGCAGATATTCTGATCGGTTTAATAGACCACAAATTAACCCGTATTGGTGGAGTTTGTTTGACAAGAGCGACGGAGAAAAATATTATAACGCTGTATGCTGTATTTATATTTCGTTTATTTAAAATACTGATAATAGATGTGTGGGCTATGCTTTTGATATAAGATAAGAAAAACTACAGAGAAATATTTTCATTAGAAAATATTTTAGTTTTTTAGAAAATATTTTGGCTAAAGTTACATCTTAATTATGCGTGTTGTTTTTAAAATATAGCCGTGTGTTTTCTATATTGATTTCAGCCGATTCCGTGATTTAGCGTGCCACCAAAATTTTACTTCAGGATTAGATGCGTTCGCTCAAGTTTTGTAGTAATTTTACCGTGAATGTTGTGGAAGTGCCGTGGAAGATTTCGTTCCCCATTTACTTACAATGCTTGTAAACTTAGTTCCATAGAATATTATAACAGTAATAAAGTCTTACTTGTAATTAAATTACCCTAACATGGGAGTACGAATTTTCATTTAATTTCCTGAAACTGCTTAAAAATCTGTTTGAGTATTTAGAATATTCCTCGTAAGAAACTGGCAATTTTTTTGTATGCCATTATAATGATGATAATGGTGACGAATAAAACAAATTAGTAGGTACCATAAACGAAAGATGAGAATGACCGGTGAGATGACCACAGATATACTTAGATGATACATCAAAAAGTCGAGAAACAGCATACCTTAAACAAGTCATCACAGTCACGCAATATTTTTCCTAAGAAATTAAAGACACAACAATTCTCCGACATATTAAAAAATTACTCAGACAAATCTGTACGCGGAAAGCCGTGTGAGTTGATCCCATTATAGTTTTTTTATCCGATTCCACACAAAACGAGGCTTCTCATATTATTAATGACCAGTATTTAGTTCGTTTTTAATTAAAAACTCCTCGTTTAACCTCTTTGATTCGTTTTAGTTTGTAATAAACGATTTTTAGAGGGTTATGAGCAGAAATATTGGTCCGGAGGTCGTTTTGACTTTAGATGTTGACTTACTTACGTATAATAGGTAAACTTTTTTTAAAGATTTAGGTGTGTTTTATTAAGACTGTGCCGACCGCACAGTGGCGCCCTCATCGTTTGTTTGGTTATTTCATACAATTTAGAATGAAAATGCAGAAAATAAGCACGTTAAGTTGTGCTTCACAAGTTTATACGTTAATATTATTAGAAGCGGTAGTTTTATATTGTTTAGTTTTATCATAATCCTTAAAACGGAATATAGTGGCCACTTTTATCCGTTTTAAGGATTATAATGAAATTAAACAATATAAAACTACCGTTTCTAATAATATTAACGTATAATCTTGTGAAGTACAACTTAACGTGCTTATTTTCTGCATTTTCATTCTAAATTGTATGAAATAACCAAACAAACGATGAGGGCGCCACTGTAGGGTCGGCACAGTCTTAAGATTCTGTACTTACTTATTGTAAACGATGTAGGTTGGAAATCAATAGTAAGTATCTATAGGTCACATTCAAAGTCGTTGCAAAGTATGAAATTTTAATATTAACATAAAATCTAAGTTATAATAACAAAGACAATGGCTCTATAAAGTCTTAACTGAAAATTAGACTTTATTTTAATATTAATAATGTTATGTTATGTAAAGATTCGGGCAAAATCCACGACTACGTATTCTCTACACATTTACAGTTTGGCAAATTTTGCATCAAAGTAAAACTTTGTAATAATATGGACTAAAATAACCTAAATGACTAAATAAATAAAACAATGCCCTGCAATCCTTATTTCAGTAGGTACATCATCATCATCTGCCCAGTCTTTTCCCAACTATGTTGGGGTCGGCTTCCAGTCTAACCGGATGCAGCTAGGCCAGTATTTTATATGGAGCCTGACATGTAAGTACAACCCAGTTTTTGGGAACCTTTGGAAGACTGGTTGTCAGAATTTCAGGCTTCTGACTACCTACCTATAACGACTGTCAAAATAAGATTTATTTCAGTAGGTACTACATAATACTTTGTTAACAAAAAACTACCAAAAAAATCACAACATTAGTAACTGAAAAATTGACCAGTAATTCTGAACTTCATTCCTTTTCTGTTTCATTTTTCTTTTTGTTACTTCTTTATTTTTTATATAATATAGTGTTATATTTTAGACTATGTTTAGTGTAGTTTGTGATGAAGATGATTGTTCTCCGCTATCTATGACGACTGTGATCTGTGGCTTCGCACTTGAAAACTGAAAAACGGATCCATCTATAATAATAAACCTCCACCCTTCTTTCTTCTGAGTGTCATTGGTATTTCTTTTAATCCTTACTGTATTTTTTATTTTCTAAATTATAATGTTCAGATTTACATCTAACCCTTTTTATTTTAATTAGACAAGTAGATTTGTTACAGCTTCTGTACGAGTCGCAATAAATACTTCTTCTTTCTTTCTTTTAAACAAAAAACAATTGTTTTTTGTAAATGAATACAAAAGCAGTAGTGGCAACTATGACGTATGTACCTACAAAACAAGTTTTAACTATAATATCAATACACACAATATATCAATAAATGCCACATTAAAACGTGACGTATCGATAAATTATAACAGCTACCCAATAATTATTGTTTCAAACGGCAGTGCTTGCCACCTAAACAAACAAATAGTGACAATTTAATAACAAATGAAGTCGTTAAAAAGATATTATTTCATTTTGTGACAGGTGTTCTGTGGTTTACTGCATTGATATACTAAAACCCCGGTTACTGGGCAAATGTCATGAGAACGTAGTACTGCGTTCCTTCTTACCTCTTATTTCACACCTAAGCAAATTCCATGACAGACAAAACATAGGGCGCGTTCCGAGTTGCGCTGTAATCGATGTGAGCGCGCTTTAACCCGTACCGAATTAGCGTGAGCGCGATAACGATGTCCCATGAATCGTCATAGATGACGTCATGACATGCGCCATCTTGCGATAACGCCGACCATGCCTTTTAATAATATCACCGTGAGCGCTGTCAAAAACGACAGTGTGTGCGTGTGTTTGTGTCAGTGTGTGTTTTGTTTTGAGTTGTATCATATCTTTAAATTAACGTGGCATTTTCGAAATTGTGCTTCTGGCTGACAGTCGCCACCTAACCAAAGAAGAAGAAGAAATACGGTGATATCGTTTTCAGATTGAGTAAGCACTGTGAGCGCGTTCACGAGCGTTCCGAATTGTGGATAGCTCTCAGCTGTCATAATCGTAACATCTAAATCGGAACGCATATGAGATGATGTGAGTGCTGTGAGCGATTACAGCTAATTCGGAATGCGGCCATATTTTTAAGATATAGAGCGCTAAAGGTTGTAGACCTGATTTATGTAAGGATCAATCCCTGAGTTGGTCTAATGAAAGATCGAAAAATTAGCAGGTAGGTAGGTACCTAATATGCTGCTATAACCGATTGGACGGAAAAGGCACAGCATAAAGAAAATTGGAAAAATATGGGGGAGACCCCGGAGACATTTGCCCAGCAGAAAGACGACATACATTAACTGAAAAAAAAAATGCTTCCAGGTATAACATGCAAGCCTGTAACTGTCAAACTGCAGAGGTAGACCTTTGTCCTGCGGCGGGGCAGACTTACAGCTCGTCACCACGCCACCGACGAATGCTGGAGATCACCACACTCATTCAATGTTGGCAAGTTCATTCATTTTTGTCCATTTGGCTCAGATTTCCTTAGTTTTTTTTTACCGAAATTCATTTAATAAGTAACTTACGAAAGTTTTGAAGTCTGTTATAAGAACGAAGTCAGGGGCGATAGCTAGTGTTAAAGATGACATTAGTACAAATAATATTATAACATATTTATCACTTATGGCTCATAGGACAATGCGTTGTGAAACTGAGTAGGTACATACTAGTATAGTATAAGTTCTTAAATACCTATTTAACTACTAGGTATCTATGTACCCGTAATCAATCAATCTGCCTAGCCTTTTCCCAACTATGTTCGAGTCGGCTTCCAGTCTAACCGGATGCAGCTGAATACCAGTATTTTACATGGAGCGACTGCCTATCTGACCTCCACAACCCAGTTACTGGGTAGGTAATACTTTAGTAAGACTGGGTGTCAGACTGTCGAGCTTAAATTCTAACGACGCGTAACGACTGTCAAAGATTCACGAATGACAGCTTGAACCAACAGCTTAACGTGCTTTTCGAGGCACGGAGGGGTCGTGGTATTTAAAGATGGTCACCCATCCACGGACAAACCACGGCAAGCATAGCTTAATCTGATTGATCAACCCGTTCTGTTTTATTACTTTGCCACAAGCCCCGTCTATGTTCCTTTTTATATTATTTTAAATAATTTCGCGCAGGGCCTGAATTCCCGTAGGTAAGTGTTTAATTAATTTCTTACATCGGACTTTACACTTTCTATATATTTGATTTTTATTTGTTGCCATCTGATGTATATATCTGTTGTATTGTGTGTCTAAATGTATTTTCTTGCTTTTTTGACTACTGTATGCCTAGAGTATTTGCCCGCAATGCTTTAACTAGCAAAAACAGCTCAGTGATTCCGTTTTGAAACAGTCTTTCTTAGCGTTTTTCCATATCAGTGTCCATCCATTTCAGCGTCACCGATCCGAGCGTGATGATGGTTCAGTTTCGTTCACTGTTCAAAAAGAGCGCAAAGTGTGCCTAAAGAAGATTTCACTTACAAAATTGGTCAGCTAATCTTAAAATGCGTCTAACGAGTAACGACGCATGAATCAATAATAATAACTTGATTGATAAATATCAAGTGCCATTAATTTTTCTTCGGACTTTTAATTGCGTCATAAAAATATTGTGACTCTTTCAAGCTCGTAACTCGACGATTATTTACGTCATAAAATCATAATTATTATAATAATGTCGTAATTTTACGTTCACATCGCTTTAATAGTTATGATTTTGGAGAAATAATAGCTTTTTTAATAATAGTAGTTTTGTTGTAATTAGTTACTTTTTTAATGTTATTTGGCTATAAAATGTGTTCTGAAATAGAATATGGAGTAGTTCAGTGTTAAATAGTTTTTTTTTAAATACGAATAAAGAATCGTTTATGTATCTTTTTGACAGCTATCGTAAAAGTCAACTTTGAATTTTACTACCGACCAGTGCGTTAGATAATGCGGTGAAGCAACTTGTCATTTTTGTAATAAAAACTTTTTTACTATTAATAGGAATATATATAATTTATATTTGTGCTTAGGACTGGCCATTTCATCCTGGGTGTCAAAACAACCTGAATCATTGCTTTTATTAACCAATTTATTTTGTTTTCTAATTAAGAAATTGAGGAAATCTAAGCCGGCGCAGGTGGCAAAAATAATGACCCAGGAAGTAAAATAGGAGCCCGGTTATGTGTTTGCCCTGCAACACTGAACATACCTAAAGGCCAAGAACATCCAAGCATGGTACAAAAAATTTAAAAAAAAAACTGTTTGAAACACTCGTGTTGATAACAGAATGTTGAACACTGTAATCTACTATAATTAGTGGCCGTGCCCGCATAGTGAAAAATACTTTGTATTTAACATTAAAAAAATTACAATAAAATTAATCTGTATAGGTAGGTACCTACTTACTTTTAACATCATAATTGTCTTAAGCACAGCGCTAAACTATAATAAAACAAAGAACGAATCGGATTATTAAATAACTAGCTGCTGCCCGCGACGTCGTCTGCGTGAAGGCTTTATAGCACCAAAAATACCTAAGATGACAGTGTCGCTATAGCATTATAAGTACACAACTTTTAAAATAGCATTAAAATATAAGTTTTTTTTGCAAGCGAAGCAAGTGACGAGGGTTATATGGGAATCCTGCTGAGTTCAGTCATAAGATGTGACTGAAGGAAATAGAGAAAATAATGCAGGAATACATTCCAGGACACAAAAGAGTAAAAATACGTACAAAGGTATCATACCTTACAACACTTCTCTATAAACTACGTTGGTAGTTATGCTGCCAGGAGCCAAAATGTAAAGAGAGTCAGGACTGGTGACGCGGGAGCAAGCGACGTACAGATGCCCTTGTGAGAAGCAACTCGTCCTGAGGTCGACATCCGCTGCCCTCAGTATCTGCCCCTGCGACTTATTGATGGTCATCGCGAAGCAAACACTCACGGGGAATTGTACGCGCTTGAACTGGAACGGAAAATTATGAGGTATGAGGGGAATGCGTGGTATAAATACTACCTCGCCGACGCCACTACCCGTAAGAATTTCCGCCTCAATGGTGTGTCTGTGGAGCGAGATGACTTTAAGGCGGTTAACACAGCTTCGGAGGAGGTTCCGAAGAAGCATAATCGGAACACCGACCTTCAGCTTGATGGTATGCGCTGGAAGTCCACTTGCTGACAGGGAGCTCAGAAATTCCACGGGATAATGTGTGGCGTCATCTTGCTCGACAACAGTGTTTATCGAGGTGTAGACCACTTTATTCCCCTCAATTTCCGAGAGAATGCATTCGTTAATTGCTGCAGCCTGATCATTTTTGGGCATCAAAATGGTCAAATGCGGTATACGACTGATGTCCCCGTACACAAAGCGAATTAGTTCTTCTAAGCTGGATAGCACTCTACCGAGAGACTCTGGAAGCACCACCTGTCCAACTATCTCTTCTGGTAGAGTGCCTTCTCCAAGACTTAGAATGACATCGGAGAATTCTTGAGCACGTGCATTGCCGCCGAGCCGAGCTCTCATATTAATGGTCAAGCGCAGCGTACGAACTCGTGACCACAACGAAGATCGTTTCAACGAAGCATTCACCTCGTCAGCCCTCGAGCCCCGCGTCACCACGGGAAGCGTTTGCCGAAAATCACCACTGAACAGAACTGTGACACCACCCATCAAATGTTCGTTCCTGCGGATGTCCTGCAGGATTCTGTCCACGGCCTCAACTGCCTTCCTATTGGCCATCGTACACTCATCCCATACGATCAGAGAGCAATCCTTGAGCACGTGTCCCTTATCGCTGTTACGTGACACACCACAAACAGGCGTTTCGGCGCTCTCTAAATCGATGGGAATTTTAAACATGGCATGTGCTGTCTTGCCACTCGGAAGTAGTGTGGTAGGGATTCCCGACGACGCTACAGCAATAGCAATTTTGCCTTGCCTCCTGACCCCTGCAAGTATGCCAGTGGTAACAAATGTTTTTCCTGTTCCACCAGGAGCATCCAAGAAAAACATTTTACCCTGGTTTTGCCCAACGCTTTCAAGGACGGTGTCATAAAGTTTTTGCTCTGAAGAGAACAAAGCGACATGGTCATTTCGCCCGGATCGTAATTTGTCTCAGCGTTATACTCCTGATTTCCACGATCTTGATACGGTGATGATTGGGGAGCTGGTAACCCATATTCGATCAGTGGATTGCCGCCGATAGAAATGACCACATCTTGAAGTGAACTGAGACAGGTGTTCAGCACGCGTTCATCAGTTACTTCGACTTCGTCTCCAGTAGCACGCCTCAAAGCTCGTAGAAAATCTTCAGACAGATGATGGCGATACTTCTCCCACAAAGCTACCGGGTTCGCGACTCCACAAAACACCAAGATGACGGCAAATAGATGACGCATGCGGCTGGGACTGTCACTGACGCTAGCCCTCGCGAGGGTGTCATGAAATGAAATGATCATCATCAATGAACATAACTTTTTTGTAATACTTAACACCGCATTTTTTTAAAATTGTCTTCCTCAACTCTGCTCAAGATTTTGAGGGTTTTGTTGGAACTTGAATTTGTCAAAACGAACTATACGATACAACTTTTATGAAGAAAATGCACATCACCATCTATGAATTTTAAGAATAACTAACTACTTACCTCGCCAACATGATCAAATTTAAATTATTAATTTCCAAAAAATGTTAACATGTAACTTGATTTGATTTTTATAAAATCTCATAGATGGCGCTGTTTTAAAATTGTCTTTATACTACTAACATTCATTAAACTAAATAACTAAATTTCTCTGCCCAAGTTACTTAAATGGCGTAGTTTTTATAGTGTAAAGCTAGATAATAGCATGGCTTACTCAAAAACAACATTTAAATATGCGTCGTTAGATTACACGCTGTCGCAGAATGCGTAAGAAAAATAAAGATTCACAGCTCCTCCCCCGTAGGTGATAGCGTGATAATATGTAGCCTATATGTTGACCTGACCTCTTAGTAATATTCATGCAAAATTTGATGTAAATCCATGCAGTACTTTCTGAGTTTATCCCGGACAGACAAACAGACAAACAGACAAACAGACAAACAGACAAAAATTCTAAAAACTATATTTTTGGCTTCGATATCGATTGTAGATCACGCCCCAAGTATTCTTTTTAAAAAATATTCAATGTACAGTTTTGACTTTCCTACGATTTTATTATATGTATATAGATTAGCTAAATCCATTATGGCGTCTACAATGATATACGCATAAAAACGTCAAGTTTTAAGATCCGTAACAACAGGTAAAATCTAAATTCGATCATTCAAAATATTTATATTTAACTAGGTAATTAAGCACTTAGGTCAGTTCCGTTATTAATTTAAAATTTAAGCACAAATTATAAGGCATTCTGCTAATTTTAGACACAGAAATAGATGTAATTTTATAATTTTTTTTTTATTTTATATAATTAGATTATGATTCTAATCTGCACGACACTGAACTACGCGAATCAATGGTTTTTTTTTATCACAGATACTCATAAGAATGTTTTTTGTTTGTAACAACTTTTTTATTGTTCCAAATTTTTATCTGTCGTTTCAAACCAAACACAGAAAACATCGTTCTTTGGTCAAAGAAGCTGTAAGTTTTATTTAAATGTTAGTGACTACTGAGCGGTTTACTTACTGAGAGCTCGTAATTATAAGAATGTTCTCAATCTGTCAAAAATACCTTTAATTTCCCTACATTTTGACAAGTTTTTGACATTAAATATGAGACCGATAGATTTCAACGTTTTAAATTACGAAAATTGGCCTTCTGAAGAGTATCGTACCAAAACATTGTAAGAACTCTTCGGTTTCAAGACGAAAACACTTGAAAACTATTCAAATACTTACTGGGGTTCTCAAAATTTAGTCGCAATCTCATCTCAGCGACAAGCAATGTCAAAAACTTGTCAAAAATGTACCTAGGAAAAATGGGAAGTATTTTTGACAGATTGAAACTGAAATCAGACTGTGAACGTTCTTAAAATTACAAGAATTGACTCTCTGGTCAAAACTTTTTTTATTTTCATTGTATCTTTCTGCAACCTGCATCTATATAGGTATTATGAATGTTCAGGTACAGAACGACAATTGGCGCCGATTCTGTAGTTCACAAACTAAACTAAATTAAAGTTCAGTGCATCTTTTTCTTTCTAGTTCATTAAGAAAAGGACAGAAGATAAATAATAGTATAGTCCTGTCAAACTAGTCAGCGCCTGACGTAAATTGACGTATTTTTAGTAGCCAATTTTTAATCACGTCTAAACTTGTCTAAGGATTATCGAATTTGACAGGACTAAACTAATATTTATCTTCTGTCCTTTTCATAACGAAATAGAAAGAAAAAGATGAACTGAACTTAAATTTAATTTAGTTTGTGAACAACAGAATCGTGGCCAATAACGAACAAAAATGTCTATAATTCATTACCTAAGGCCGACTTACATGAGACTGACCCTCGACTCAAGGTACTTACATACCTACATTATTGTCTCATAATTTAATAAGACTTGAATCCTTAAACTGTGAGCTGAAATACTGACTTGTAGGCCATCTTAAAGAATGATAATATTAATATTCAACTGGGTTTTATTCATTAACACAGTTCTTTAACCATGAACACATTAGGACAAGCCCCAATCGAACTTTCGCGACTCATCGCAGGCACTTCTTAAGAGCCTATACTACCTCAGCTAAAATTCACTTTTTATCTCGCTCGCACGATACTGCTCGCGAAATGATTGAGAGCGAAACAGAGTGCGGTGCTAGGCGGCAGGCAGCGCCAATAGTTTAGGTATTTGCTTTTTACGGTGAAAATAATGGTAATTAAAGAAAAATAAATAACATAAGACCTGCTGTATAGTTAGTTCGGTTAGTATACAAAGTTTCATGATCTAATTTGAAGTATTTTTTGAATACCAGCGGTTTATTGTTCGGTTTGGAGGTAACTTTGGAATTTTTTTCTATCGAGAAAATTTTATGAAATCGTGTTTTCGTCTAACATAAGACCTAACATTAATCCTCAACTTTACCACATATTTATTTCAATATTATTGCTGCAGTATTTTCGACGTAACGGAGGATCATGCTAAGCCATTTGAGGTAGTATAGGCCCTTAATGAGTCAACAAAGTCTGGACAGATGTTGCTTTACGAAACTCTACAGAACTATGACATCAGTCGGTATATTCTGTAAAAATGTCACCATGGAAACTTAGTCAAAGTAAGCTCTCATTTTAACTGCAGTGCTATTCTGTAAAAATCTCACCGTGAAAACTAAGGCGAAGTGAGCTGTCATTCCACCTTATGTTAGGGATTGCCTCCATTGATACCTCACTTCACGCTCACTTCACCTATGTTATCACGGTGAGATTTTTACAGAATCGATAGGCTGATGCTAGGGATTAATAACTCACTTCAACTAAAGTTTCACGATGATATTTTTACAGGACCGGTAGTAATTTGAGATAGAACTTCAAAACCATCGGGTGATTAGATCCATTCTAATATTTGAATCTTATGGGCGTGCTTCCGCGATTTTCAGCTAAGATTTGGTTTGGAGTGTCTGTACCAGACAGTACCAGCATTTTACATGGGGCCACTGTCTATCTGGCCTCTGTAAGCGATTTACTGGGCAATACGATACCCCTTGGTAAGACTAGGTGTCAGAACTTTTGGCTTCTGACGACCCGTAGCAACTGTCGAAGATCCATGAATGACAGCCGGGACCAACGGCTTAACGTGCTTTACGAGTCACGGAGGGGTGTTGGTATATAAATATCCATCATCATGATATCCATGACCCATCCATGGCCCAACCGCGGCAAGCGTAGCTTAACCTGATCGATCGAATCATGCTGCTGTTATTACTTAGCCACAATCCCTTCTTGCAGGATCATGTTTGATGATCAGCATGCATATTATGTTTGAAACCATCTGCGTGTGGTCACAATAACGTACCTACTTAAGAAAACCTCAGGATGGTCATTCTTAGCAAACAAAGAGTCTGTTACATCTCCAGTTTGAACTATTGTAGCTAAAAAACTTTCATCAAAACTTTGACAGCCATAGACAAGTTTCATATAACTCTTGAACATTTTTTCGTAGAAGTTGAAAACTTTTTGCGCAACTTTTTTTTGCGATTCTGCCCTACGACCCTTGCTGTCTATGGCAATATTTTGAAAGAAGAACATTTATGGACTGCGAAAGTCGTCGCCGACGATTGACTGAGCGTTTCTTTTGCTCTCTTGAAACACAAACATGTGGCTCCATTTTGGAGTTTTAAATATCATGGATTTAAATAAGGAATTAGTGTTTTTAAATTGGTTTACTTTTTTTCGGAGAAATGGGCCATTTGAGAGGCCATGTGAATCAAGATTGATCTTACGAAAGTTTTTTTTTTTTTGTTTATTGTAGCGCTGTTTTTTTTTTCAACGATTAAAATACCTCGTTGTAGTAGTCGCAAGCTACTGTTGAGCATGAGATCTCAACTCTCAGGTGGGGCAAAGCGTTATTGAGTTTCTTCGTCTGGATTTTTCAGTAGTGGCCTGGATTCTGGATTTATGCCTGGTTGATAATAATAATAAAGGTTTTTATTGACATAAAAAAAAGTTTTTACATTTTATATGGAAACCCTGACTCCTGAGCTAGGTGGTACTTTAGTGCGTGCATGCTCTTGTGTGGTTTGTGTTCGTGCGTGTGTGTGTGTGTGTGTGTTTGCAGTATTTTGTGTGTGAGGGTATGTGTGTGTGTGTTATAGTTGATAGCAATAGGCTTGCGTATTAGATGGGACTTAAACATACCTGGCGAAATGTACGCCTCTCTCTAAGTTACCACCCTTTGGGAAATACAAGCGTGATATTAGGTTTTAAGTTCTGCTTTGATTCTTTGTGCGTAGCGGTTAACATGTAACATTAAAAATGCACCACATGGCGAAATCATTTCCTTAACTGAGCCATGACCAAGATAAGACTTCCGGCATTCAATTAACTTAAATATCCGTTAATTACCCATTCCCGTCTGTTTTATAAAAATCTCACCGTCAAAACTGATGAAGTGAGCAGTCAATTGTGTCCATCCTAGGCTTCCACCATCATCAGGTGGAATGGTAGCTCACTGACAACTCACTTCATCTAAGTTTCCACGGTAAGTTTTTTACAGAGTAGACCGACAGTAGATAGTAAAAGAGATAAACGTAAAAAAGTGAAACTCTACTTTCGTCTCTTGCTTTTACCTCTTTTTACAAATACACAAGCAAAATACACCACAAATACATTTCGCAAAAACTATGTTCTTTTTAAAATGTAAATATGCATGGCCTCTGGTGGCTTGGTAATGATACGTAACATAAAGTAAGGAGAGGATGGCTCCTCCCCCTTCAATTTGCATGCCTCGCCTTTCGACCGTTTTCGCTTTTTCTACTAATTATGTTAAACATACCATGTTTGTGTGCGTGGCTGTTTAAATTCAAACATATAATATAATTGGTTTATATACCTAGGTATTATATTTTTGTTTAAATGATACAAGTTTAGCTATAGACATAAAAAAGATATGATAGCGTTAGGTATTACATGGAATCGCGCGCGGATTTAAACGAATGAAAGCCGATTTTATTGTGAATGAGAGTGGTTCATTCAGGCTGAAGTTGAGGCTGGATCGAGCTTAGTCGTGTGACGTAGGGACAGAGGAAATGAAAATTTCCAGCACTAGACTGCTATAAGCTAATGATGATGTTTGGAATCTCAATTCTTAATAGTAATATGCAGAGAGAGATAGGAGTGAAGTATTTAATAGTCTCTAGCAGTGCTATTCTGTAAAAATCTCACCGTGAAAACTAAGGCGTCTCCACGAGCGAGAGAATCGCGGCGATATTATCGTCGTGCCATCAAAGTCAATAGAAACTATGAATCAATCTCCAAACGGCGATATCATTGCGACGATAATTTGAAGGCATCGCATAACTATCGCCGCGATTTTCTCGCCCGTAGAGATGGCGCCTAAGGTGAAGTGAGCTGTCATTCCACCCGATGTTAGGGATTGCCTCCATTGATAGCTCACTTCACAGCTCACTTCACCTACGTTATCACGGTGAGATTTTTACAGAATCGATAGGCTGGAGTAGCAATACACGACCATTGCAACCAGGATGTCAGTGCCACTGCCGTTTTCGTGCGACTGGCTATTAAAACATCTATACTAATAATACAGCTGAAGAACTTGTTTGAAGTCTACTGCTGTCTGGAACTGCCAGTCAGATTTGAAAAATGATTTTTGCATTTGATTGCCCAATTCTTGAAGAAGACTATTTGCTATTTATCATCACGCTAGGAGCCTTAGGAGTCGAGCAAAAAGAAAAAAAAGACAGAAAGAAAATACGAAAACGAAGTGATAACGCGAGCAGGCGTTGCGACGGGGTAACAAGAAAAGAACACGCGGACGAAGTCGCGGACAGAAGCTAGTACAAATATACATAGAATGAGTTACAGGCTTTTCTCACACATCTGATAACAAAGAGGAAGGAAAATACAGGCAGAGGCATTTTAACATCAGATCGACCATCAACTAAAACGAAAAAACTAATCGAAATACAAAATGAAACGATCACTTACCACATGCTTACCACAGACTACACCATTTTAACCACAAAACATTTAACAATACTCATTTCTCTGTCTCCTACTAACAATAATAGATAGTTCTTTAATTGACATGTCATCTTGAAGCCCTTTCCCAACTCAAGCACCATTGTGTCTAGCTTAGGCAAATAATAGTATAACAAAATTAATATAATCGTCGTCCGAAAGGTGATTGATTGCCATGAGTCAGCCATTTTGTGTTTTTTGTCTATGCTCCGGAGTGAAATGGCGGGCTGTTAGATGTTAAACTGTCAGATTCGTTTAGTTTTCACACTTGGTTTTAATAATCTTTTTTTGGAGTTTTTGCCGCGTTCTTTTATTTAAAAATTTGATGTTATTTTGCAGTAATTTGCTTAATGAACATCTTAAATTCACTGACACACAGCGCATAGCGTAAACCGCTGCGTTTAGAAGCATTAGGTACATTTTACACAAGAGTTCCTTTTGTAACGAAGGTAAGTAACTAAGGAAGAAGAAGATGAAGGATGTGGAAAATTATTTTGATAATTCATCTCCTAAAGGGGTTAAATAAGGGATTGAAGTACAACATTTTGTCGCACAGTTTGTTTTTAAAGAAGATCTATCTGGATTATTTTTTCCAGCATATCAAAGGTACCTACTTATATTTTATTTAAGTATTTATTCATAGTTGGGTATGTAGTACCTTCTCTAAATCACGTTCATAGACCCACCGTTGGGCAAAGATCATAGGTCACCATCTGATCGACGATAGTGTGTGCGATGCGCGAGCGCCGCCGCCGGCACAAAATGTGTTCTATCTTTGAATTAAAAGAAATAAGCTATCGTATGGGTTCTTATTGCTTTTTTTTTAGTAAGGTGACGCTGAGGTCAATTTAAATGATTGAAGACTTAGGGTAGATAACCTGAAGATAAAAGATAGTAATAAAACCTCTGTGAAGTATTTAAGGAAGTATTTTGTAATTGAGTGTGCCGTATAATGTGGAAGACATGGTGCTCGGGGGCAAGGGTGGGCAACCTAGAAACTTCATTGCCCACCTAGAAAAATCGACTATATTGAAGAATTACTTACTGTTTAATCTGTTTTTATTAGAGCCGTACATTTTGACAAAGATGTCAGGTTTGTAGAGTTAGAGGCTTGGCTCTACATTAGATCTTAACTTTTTTGCTGTGAAAGCGTTTTTACGTCTTGGCAACCTATTTTACATGAAATGAATGAATGATTGGTAGGATTATTTATTACGAGGTATCATTTGTAATCTCTCAATGGATGACTGTAGTTAGTTCAGCTGGACATCTGCCCTCCCTAAACAAAATCCCTAGTTACGCCAATGATGGTGCTATTAGCAGAAGACAACACGCCACCATTAAACTGACTCTAAGCAATGATATTATAAAGGAAAGATAATTATGCTACGTTCATACTGAGCGACGTTTTGTGTTGTTGGGATAGTGGTTTTCAACTACGACTGCGACAGATAATACGGAACGTATGACATAGAAAGAGATAGCTATCTGTAGTGTGTTGCGCTTGAAGTATGTCGACTAAAAGAAATTACAACAATTGTCTGAATTTGACTGCAACAATTTGCGCGCGCTAGTGCCTTATCTAACTCTTTATTGTATATAATATCATTGACTCTAAGACAAAATTCGCCAAATTTCTAGTATTAGTTTTCCTGCCCTCTATTCTATGCTAAATTTATCAGTGCCGTGGACCGAGGATATATCCTCGGTCCACGGCACTGATAAATTTATTAGAAAAATCCTAGCGATGCGGAGGAATATTTCGACGCCATATTTTAGTCTGTTAATAGTTTTAATTAGGTGAGGATGTTATATTTTTATTTTAATAGTTTTTTAGTTTATTTAGTGTTAGAAGTTTATCCATAAATTACCCCCTTACTAATAAATGTTGTATAGCGTCTTTATAGACACGACGTTTTGTCTTCCTTTTTCGAAAGTCAAATTATTGACGACTAAAAGAGATATATCGGTGTGTAACTATTCATCTGATATATTTATTAGTAAGGATGTTAATAAATAATGACTTTACGACGAGATCTGCGACTACCTTCTGAATCAAAGTTAAATTCTATTAGAGATAACAATGAGGAAAAGTCGATAATGTATTGGATTGACATAAGCTACAGAAAAGTTTGTGTTTATCTTGTTTAAAGTCGTTGTAGATATACGAACCGATTGCCATCTATCTAGAGCCTCAGATAGAGTGGCAAAAGTCGCAGAAATCTAAAATAACTCATCCTGGTCTGTGACAGAAACCCGTATAATATGTAAATACCTATATATGCTTGAACGTAGAAGAGTAAGCGAGTTAACACCGTAATGCTATATATTTCCTAAGTATTTAGATGTCAATAAGACCAGAAGTAAAGAAGAACGAGAGGCTAGCGACGTACCTGAATTGAATCACAGAGAAGGAATAGAGAAAAACCATTTCAAAGATGGCAAGACTGCGGGAGGATACATGGAAAAAAAGAAAGCTATACTGACATAGTTTTCCGTGTGCAAAATTTTACAGCTGATCTTCACTGCCTTTAGTATTGTACAATCAGGGAAATTACTTGTTCATCAAATTGATAATATCAACTTAAATTGTCCGTATATTCAAACCAGAACAATTGTTATTTGACAGTTGTATAAAATGTCTATAATACTGCAACTTGACGTAGATTCAGTTTGATTAACTTCCTAACTACCACTGCATCTAAGTTTATAGGAAAGTGGGATAGGATTATAAATTAATTTCGTTTTTTTTTAGGTAACAGGCATCGCCAGGTGAAATAAATAATTCGTGACAAGTTATTCAAGACGTAGTGTGTTCTCTTAACTAAATTGAGCCCTGTCCAGCCTTCTAGATTGTTGATAACGACCTAACAAGGTAACCTGAGAGGTTTTATTGCTGACTATCGTATGTGTTTTAATTTATTGCCTAGTCTTATTTCTAGCCGTGGAATTAGTCGGCTACAAGTTCGCTGTGTCCAAGTCTGGGGGTTGAGAAACCTGCTTGCCGAGGACAGGTTGTCAAAACCTGCTTTGTTAAATGTTACGAGTACATGTTATTTGTTAGATTTTCAGTGTCCTGTGTCAATGTAAGTAATATTCAGAGTTTAAAAAAAAAATCAGCTGTTCCCTACATTTTGACGAGATAGACGAAGATAGGGAACAGCTGATTTTTTTTTCGCGATTTCAGGTTTGATCCCATAGTAAAAGTTGTTCATAATGATGAGTACAATGACCTCTTAAGAGGTTGCTGGTGTTTTTCAAATAACCCTGTATATGCTAGTTGTGCGGTAAACTCTGCTTGCGCGACGCAGGATTTTGCGTGACTTTAATATAATGCGTAGTTCGCATGTGGCGATGTAGATGCCGCCACAGTCTCTTTAAAAAACCTTCAACACAAAATCATTTTCCTAACTAAATAATCTTCATTTAAATCACAGCAGAACATTAAAACTAGTGAAGCAATTTTGGAGTAACAAGAGCTACTGGCGCATGATTGGTGGAGCTAGATTAAGTACCGATCTAATGGTACTCTGCTTGCGCCCGCGCAGCCCGTGATGATGATAGATGATGTTCCATAGAACGTGTGCTGGTGTGGGATATGGGGGTTATAAATCATAGGTGATTTGGCGCCAGTAGTAGCATATCATCACGCTGTATATTTACCGACAAGTTAGGCAGAAGTGTGCACAACTCCCGCACTTCGTTGGTTACGTTTAGATATCTACTATGTAATAGAGTTTCAATCAATTTTATTTTCTATCTTATTAAGTAAGTACCTGGTACTTGTTGACAGGCCTACACTGGTCTCCCATACCTATTAACACTGTAATTTGAAAACATTAGAATAGAACAGACTATTTATTTGCTAGAAACATGGTGTTTACAAAGGAGTTCATAACATTGCATAGAAATGTCTCATGTCTCACCGTTTTTTAACGGCATGCAAAATCAATTTACAATAAAATGAAGTTCCTACTTTTACATTAATTTTAAATTTAAATATTCTTTCAATTATTATATTATAAACCGATATAATACATACCTCCATTTTACCATATTATTAAAATAAAACAATACATTTAATATATTATCACTAAATTTAAATAATTTAAGTAATTATTAATAATTATTAATTTATTTAATTTTTTTTTTGGTTTTTGTGGGGGAATTGGGCCGTAAGCTCAGGGCGGCAACCGGTGACTCCCGCTCTGGGTCGTTCTTGGTGCAGAGGTTGGCCATCGCTATTCAGCGAGGCAATGCGGCGAGTGTTATGGGCACCTTTGCGCCGGGAACGATCAGGGGCGGGTTGTTTTATGACTTTTGACTGTGTGTTTATGTAATTTACACCATCGTTATAATAAAAAATAAAAAAATTAATAATTACTTATACATTGTAAAAGTCAATTCGTTTTAAAAGAGTAACCGTGGAGTTTCTTGCCGTGCTTTCCGAGGGACGGAGAGTTCTTTGTATGTGAAGATGGTCACCCATCCACGGACCAACCACGGCAAGCGTAACTTAACCTGATCTGTGCGGCTGTTATTAATTAGTCACAAGTCTCTCTTGATCTGAAATAAATATCCCACAAAAAAATTTCATGTTAAATGTTGCCAAGACGAGAACATGTAGCTCGCACTGTCAAAAAGTAATCAGATCTCATGTAGAGCCAAGCTTCTTCTTCAACTCTACACGCCCTAACTCTATAAGACCTAACTTCGCAAACTACACCTTAGTCAAAATATATGGCCAAAGTTACCTCCAAACCGAACAATAAACCGCTGGTATTCAAAAAATACTTCAAATTAGATCATGAAACTTTGTATACTAACCGAACTAACTATAAAGCAGGTCTTATGTTTTTTTATTTTTTTTAATTACCATTATTTTCACCGTAAAAAGCAAAGCAAATACCTAAATACCTAAACTATTAGCGCTGCCTGCCGCCTTGCACAGCACTCTGTCTCGCTCTCACTCAGTTCGCGAGCAGTATCGTGCGAGCGAGATATAGAGTGAATTTTAGCTGAGGTAGTGTAGGCTCTTAAGTATTCATCAGAAAATTCTCCACAGCAGCCGGTGTCTGGATTTATGCCAGCAAGTTACTAGAATCACCATTCAGTTTGCCAAGCGAGATGATTATGGCAGTTCCCATTTAATTGTAATAGCCATTACATTGGCTGAAATTGTAGCAGCTGGATGAGAATTGCAGAAAATTGATGGCGATTAGAACGGCGTGCGAGGGGCTTGTGGCTAATAAGAGCCGCACAAGTCGATCGATCAAGTTAAGCTACGCTTGCCGCGGTTAGTCTGTAGATAGGTGATGACCATCTTTACATACCGAAACCCCTCCGTGCCTCGGAAAGCACGTTATGCCATTGGTCGCGGCTGTCATTCGTGGATCTTTGACAGTCGTTACGTTACGGGTCGTCAGTAGCCCGAAAGTCTGACAACCAGTCTTACCAAGGGGTATCGTATTACCCAGTAACTGGGTTGTGGAGGTCAGATAGGCGGTCGCTCCATGTAAAATACTGGTACTCAGCTGCATCCGGTTAGACAGGAAGCCGACCGCAACATCATCATCATCATCATCTGCCCAGCCTTTTCCCAACTATGTTGGGGTCGGCTTCCAGTCTAACCGGATGCAGCTGAATACCAGTATTTTACATGGAGCGACTGCCTATCTGACCTCCACAACCCAGTAACTGGGTAATACGATACCCCAACATAGCAACAACCCCGCCGACCGCAACATAGTTGGGAAAAGTCTAGGCAGATGATGACGATTTGAATGACGTGCAATAGGAGAGGCATATGTCCAGCAGTGGACTTCTGTAGGCTGGTTATGATGATGATTGGCTGAAACACAATCCTACTGAAGAAATATATCGATTTGGCTGAATGTAAAATGCAGGTTGTCGCGTGGTGTTCGTGAGAAAGTATAGCTGTTAATCGGCAAGTTTATGAATACTTCTACGCTTTGAAAGAAGTCTAGTTAGTTATTAGCATTGAGCTATATAACTAGAGAAGCAAACCTCAATAAAATGTGTCAAAAAAGTGTAGCCACTTTATAAACGCGACGACGTAGCTTTGAAACCACTAAACATTTAAAAGTAAACATATATCTGTCTCACTTACACACGTCGTAAGAATAATACCGTCGCTTAGATTAGACAAAGACCGCATTATAAACATGCAATGAGGGGATGGGGTTGCCTACCCATGCGAAATTTTCCCCAACATTTTAAGCCATAAAAAGCGTTTTAGGTTAAGTTAAATTATTTTTTAAATATTTGAATTATGTATTACTTATAGGATGTGTAATAGAAGTTTATAAATAATGAAAATAACTAAGACATTTTCTTTTTGAATATTTTTTCTTTATTATTAATGAAATTGAATAGCCAGTCAGTCTCTTTTCTCAGCAATCGGATTATTTCTACGCATTTTTCACGGTGTGCTGCATCTTTAGGCACCCTGCTACGTTGTTATTATTAAAAAATATTTAAAATCACTTATTCCATAAATTAAAAACTCCCACTAATGTGGGAAACTAAAACTAAGTTTTTAGTGGTAACACTGAACCTAATTTACAAAATTCTACATTTTATTGCGTTTTTACGTTGATATAAACACAGAGTCAATTAATTTACGTGTGGAAAGTAATTCCGGTTAATTTATTATGTTTTTGTGATCTTGAATCGCACTCTTTCGCGATATTTTTTGTCGCATGTCACTTAGTTGACTTCGGTTGGCGTCACACAGAACACTGAACTGACGTTAGCTACGCTGATGGCTGTAGCCATCAGCCTAGTGGCAACGCCTTGGTGCGGTAATTGCTAATCTAGTGTAACATATATATCAATGGTTATTAGCACATGTATTATTTAAAACTCACAAAAAGTAATCGTAGTTATATCTACTTAATAATTTACCTACCGGAAACTATTAGACTTTAAAACCTGTGTATCATCCAAAAACCAATGATACGTCGCCATTCAAACTCAAACTCAAAACATTTTTATTTCAAATAAACCAATTATATGCACTTTTGAATTGTCAAGGGTCGGTCAATCAGAAAGATGAAGCTAGTAGTCAAAAATAGAATTCAATTTCCACATCTATTTAATTGTCAACAGATAATAAGCAATAAACAAAGATACAAAACGTTTAAAAAAAATTAACTCCTATTTTTACGGCGCGTATTTCAAACCTGTCACTAAAAGCGTTCTAGCGATCGATTTTTAAAAAGGAAGAAAATAAATAAGAATGGAGAATTCCATTTTACAAACGTTTTTAATTAGCTTTACAGGTGTAGAAGAAAAGATTACTAGACATTCGATTACTTATTAAGCAGTTATGCCTATGTAAAATCGTTGAACCGCATCAAATATAGCCGATTAACTATAAAAATGCAATAAAATATTAGCCATTAAAAATAATGACCAATCAAAGGAGTTTCTATACAAATTTTACGATCGCTTCACATTAACGACATGTTTTAAATAATCTAGCAAGACAAATCGTGTCGCGATTGGTCTACGAGCTTATATCGGGTGGGTGGACCAATTATCGTCCGAGACCATGATGGAGTTTTTGTGAGTTAAGTGTTTAGGTATTGGATTTATGAATTGGTTCCGTTTAATCGATGTGCTTTGCTAAAATCGATCGGTCGATTTTTTTGTTTTTTTTTTTGTGTTTTTGTTCGTTCTCTGTCTCATTTTTACTGCAAATAAACGTATTTTCCTTATTTCTTTCTTCTATATTTCCCGGTAATAAGCTGTTTTATAGCATACCGTCTATACTTACTAAACTGTTTTTTTTTATTTCTAAGGGGATGTAGTCCGTCTATAAATTTTTGGTCAGGATTATACTCTAAATGTAGACATTCTTTGTTCAAAACTAATCATTTGATCAGTTTTCTACAATTAAAATGTAGTCGCGTTTGACCAATCTTGGCAAAAGGGCTTTGTAAGTCCATGGCATACCTACCTGTCCGGCATCTTTTTTTTTTTAAATGGCGGCTACGCCAATTTGAAAAAAATACGGCTAATTTTTAAAGGTAATAAATATATCTTTAAAAATCGATAGCTAACATCAATACAAACAGAAAACATAATAAGACCAAACCCAATAAAGTGGACGCCATTTTGAAAATACATCAAAATGGCGTGACAGTAGGTATAACCGGCCTCCATATAAAAATCTTCAATCCCCTTTTGTAATCTAAGTTTTTGCTACGTCATTAAACATGACAGAAGTTCTGAAAATAAACATTTTGGACAATTCTCATTAGTCCTCCCTCCTCATACATCTAATATCCGATTCCCATATTATAAGCCAACAACCGTTGCTATAGCCCCTCGTATAATAAAGCTACCGACACAATATCTTCACCGATACAAGAGTCGTAACCTCAATCAAAATGACGATAAACTTTGACAAAAATTCCACGTTAAGCCGTCTTATAATTATCCATATATTTCCAAATCCCAGTTTGAAACTACCTGGCTGTAGGATCGCCATGTTTTTTGGGTGACGCGGGGTACAAGTCTCTGAAATATGTAAATTTTAAACACTTTTAAGTCCTAAACGACATGATATTTAAATAATTTGTTGTTTGTGGTTTGGAGTTTTTTAATCGATTGTCTATGACGACAGTTATTTTGGAAAATTAACACATTAAGTATAAACAATTATTCAGAATGTTACCTTTTACAAAATATAGTCAGGCTAACAATGAATAAATAAGTAAGATTAAGCTCAATAAATTTACAACTATAATCTTCTTAAAGTTAAAAATAGGACGTATCCAGACAATTATAAAAATTATGCGTCCCAATCCGAACAGCAATTATAACCACGCTCACCCACGTCAAAAACGACCCGCGCACTGACGTTTATGAAAGAAAAAAAAAACGTTAAACCTTTTAACAGAACTGGCCGGCGATAACTCAAGCGAAATGTCCAAACTGTATTGTAAAAAAAAGAAGATTTTCGAATTTCGAACATAGAAAGTGTTAGCGACAATAGGATATTCAAAATCTTGTTAATAAAGTCTCTGTAGGTGTAGTGGGTCGGGAGTGTTGGCTCACAGGTGAAAAGATGGTATTGTGTGTTTTTATTAAAGTACAGAATTTACCTGACATTCAAGTGTGTGAAGTACAAAATGGCTAACTATAGAGAAACTGTCTACCATTATACTAATTTAAATAACTTTTTTTTTTACTGTGCATTTATTGGACGCAGTTTAGATTATTTTAATCTAGACTCATATATTTCATAGTAGGTATATTAAGACCTCACCGAGGTTAATACTTCAAAGCTTCAATGATTCACAAACCCCACTTCCGCAAGTTAAAATGTGCTTTTATATTAGTCATAACACGACAAGAACTGTCCGTACTATATTTTTCGTAAACTTTTTCCGCCTGCATTAAATTCGCAGATTGATTCACCAAATAATATTTAAATTCTTTAAATCGAGGCCAAACTCTGGCAATACATGGCATCCAGCCGTGACAATGGTTAGAAAAAAAATCTGTATTCGGAAAAAGAACGAGTCAGAGAGAATATTTTTTTCAATGCGCTCTCAGCGTGAGATCGGTTTTGGAGGGAATTTTGGATTTAGAAGGCGTCATATGCGGATCGGTTTTTTCGATTTCATTTGAAATTGTCGGACATATGGGCCAGCGGGCGGTACCTCGTCAAGTGTCAAGACGTTATTATTATTTAGATCAAAATGGTGTATAATTACGTTGAGGGCAATTATTGCCACCCCTAAGATTAGGATAAGAGCTTAGACTGTATAATTCGTGATGGCTAAGATGTTTTTATGCCCGAATAAAAATGGGCACCACGAATAAATCGGGCGGGATTAGGGATTAAAAACATCTTAGCCATCACGGATTTACGGAGGAAGCAAGTGTAAAATGTTCTGATTTACATATACCTGTACAAGTTACAACAAACTAAGCTTTATCCTAATTGCCACAATATCAATCTCAGTCTGAATAATTTTGAAGGATAGGTATTGCTAATCCATTGCTTCATATGTTAGAGAAATTTGTATGTTCAACAACGTACCTAAATAATGCAATGAATGTTAATGAACTGTCAAAATTAAAGACAATGCTACTGATAGTATGATACACAATTACCCCGTTAGATCGCCAACAGAAGAGAATGCGTAAGTAGACAGTTCTCGCAACAACTCTCCACTCATCAAATACAACCCTCTAAGTTCATAGAATTTATTTATATATTAACTATGGATGACATACAGCTAAAACAAACAGAAAAAAAATAGAAATACTATGTGAGACTGACAGCCAATTAAAAGCCATCACTTCTAAAAACAGATTGGAACAGAAGAAAGAGTGTGAACAAACCAATAGAAGAAAAAAAAAACAATAAGTACGTTTAACATTCAAGCTTAATCTAAATTCAAATAAAATTTTTAAAAAAACTCAAAATTCATTGAATGACTATTTCAATATTAATCAATAGGGTTAAGTATATGAACTTAGAGGGTTGTATTGATGATTTTAATGATTATAATTCTGTAAATATACATACTTGTTACGTTCGCGAAATACAACCGGACACCGAACTGCAAATTACAAAAAACGTAAGAAATTTTGAATTTCGTGGGCCACTGACGAAGATTTAATAAACATGATTGCCTACCCACTCTTTAGCATAAAAAATACTTATATCTCTATTTATAATAAGTAGATTCCCATTAAATAAATAAAAATTCTAAAACTAGCCAGATTCATACCTCTTTCATTCATGAATACTTTATTTTAGGCGCGTTTACAGTTCATGGCCTATTTTAAAGCTGTAAGTACTGCTTGTTTTAATGTCCATTTTGATTCGTTATTACTCGTTCGTTATTTACTTCTTCCTATATTTAATTAACTAGTTTTTCTTGATTTTGCTTTGAAATGCCGCTTTTCATTTGCTTAGTATCGGAGATAGGAATTCCGAGTTCCGTATTATTCCAGGCAATAAGATTGTGCGTGGGTGACGTTACCTATTGTGGTAAAGTAATTTTATTCTAGGTACAGACGCTAGCACATCAGGCGACTACAATCGGTCACTTTAATAGATTTTCAACTTTATCGCTGAAGTATAAGGTTCAAGGTTGATTGGGAGGCGAAAATGCCTCTGCTGATGTACAGACGCCAGCACATCAAGCTAACTGATTCGTCCTCACATATAAATACTGGGTGGTAGCATCAACGCGCTAACTAAAACATGAATTCAGCAAAAACGAAAAAAAAAATTGCTGCTCCATACATATTGACCGTGTAGGTATTACACTTTTCTATGAAACAGCAGATTTTTATGGTTCCGTATCTCAAAAGAAAAAACGGAAGCCTTATAAGATCACTTCGTTGCCCGTCTCTCTGTCCATCAGTCAAGACCCTTTTTCTCAGGAACACGTGGAGTTATTAAGTTGAAATTAATATCAAATACTCAAGGCTGCAATCCCTTGAAGCAGTGAAAAAATCAAACTTCGAACTCAACGCAATCAAAAGATACGGGCGTTTATGTTCCGAAATCAAAACCTATAGGGTACTTCTTGTTGAATTAGAATCATGAAATTTGGCAAGAAGCAATGTCATGATTGTAGCAAAAGTAAATGAAAAAATCCGAACACCGTTTTGTTTTTATATTATAATAAAAATAATTTTAAAACTATTTTCATACCTACAAATTTGTACGGAGCCCTCGAAAAGCCCTTTAAAAGAGTAACTTGAGTTTCTTTCCCATTCTTCTCCATACGAAAACTACCTTTTGGAATTTGTGGGGCAACTAGAAACAAATCTATGTTCTTGTAAATTTTGACGTTCATAAGTACCTTGCCTTTTATGTGCTTATCCATACTAATACTATAAACACGAAAGTGTGTCTGTCTGATTTACCGACCGCCGAACTGATTTAGATGAAATTTGGTATACTTAGAAATAGGTTGAGTCCCGGGAAAGGACGTTTTCATCCCGATATTCCCACGGGATCGATACTTATGCGGGTGAAACCGCGGGGCGCTGCTAGTTTGTAATAAATGATTTGACTTTGACTTAAAAGGCGATTATCGCCCGTTTTCACCAAATATGAGAACTACACAGACTATTATTATTAGTTACTAGCTGACCCGGCAGACTTCGTACTGCTTCAATCGATAAATAAAAGACAATCGGCTCTACATTTTATTTAGAAAACGTTTGTATGGGAAATAGAAAAGGGCTGTTTTTAGGATTTTACCGGGAATTGTTCGATTTTTCTCACATTTCAAACCTTCCCTAGACCTCCACGAACATTTCAAGACCAAGATAAGATAAATCCGTTCAGCCGTTCTCGAGTTTTAGCGAGACTAACGAACAGCAATTCATTTTTATATATATAGATTTATTTTTATGAATTTGTATATATCTCGGGACCATGAGGTCCCGGTCCTTTGGAAGGCGTACGAGGGGTCGAAGCCAACTCGTAGAGGCCCCTTAGAAAATTTTAATGAAATGCGGCACCAACCGACGATTATCCCTGTATGCACTATGCAAGTGCACCCAAGGATAACCCCCGGTTGGTGTAGGACTATTACAGGATATGGAAAAGTAAAAAGTTGGACTATGGGTTTGGGTGACTAAAGTGGACTGGTTAGCAAGAACTATGGCAGAACTATGACCCCTGCCTGATCAATGTTTTTTAAGTACACGGATAAAATGGCAGAGGGTGACTTGCACACTCAATAATGGGCCCCCGGAAACGGTCGCTAGCACATAGTGACGTAGCGACAAGGGGGCAACATGTCCTGAGGTGCTTATGAGGAGTGGAGAGGTATCCCACGGCTATCAGGACAATTCCGGAAGTACGGTCAAGATCCCTACCAGCATCTTACTGGAATACTTCCTTCCTCCAAGCACGTTTGCTCTTGCGAATCTCCACTCAAGCCGGCCAATAAAGGCAAGAATGAGGTGGGAGCTCTGTTCCTCGTCATTGTTCGCTCCAGCCGGCCAATAAAGGCAAGCTAGAGGTGAGGAACAAGACTTCTCCCCGGAGATAGGGTCCGTGGGGTCGCTACTGCCCAACAGCTCGCCACATGCTGCCCTGCGGGTTTCTGTATCTCTCTTGGTCTGGCTCCTCACCTTAGACCTGTTCCGGCAAAGTGAACTCTTCCCGCACAGGCCTAGAGGTCGGAGCGCGCAAGCCCCACCATAACGTCAACGTAGAGATACGACGATGGGGTTATTATTATTATTATTTTGGGATGCATGAAGAAGCCTCCTCGTGTAGCGCAGTTTGTTCCGACAGTTACTCAACTGAACCGAGCGCATCTAAGGGTTGGTACTTATAAATGAAATGCTCATTAGGTGGCCCGTAAACTACCTTTACTTAGATAGCTCTTAAAATATAGGTATTCATCATCATCATCTGCCTAGCCTTTTCCCAACTATGTTGGGGTCGGCTTCCAGTCTAACCGGATGCAGCTGAATACCAGTATTTTTACACTGGAACTCTCACGCATCGACAAAACACAGCAGGCTGCTTGACTCCGGTGGGAAGGTGGTCGCAAACCAGGCTGGCGTTAGCCCTACCACCGCAAGGCAATTGGCCAGTAAAATAAGGTGTTGGGTGTGACTTTCCAGGATGCGCCGAGCGCTAGGTTCAGTTGAGTAACTGGAATCCGAACACACATACATAAACTCACGCATTAAAACGGTTATAAACCAATTACATAAATTAAAGACACATTTTGCATATACCTACATATAAAAATAATATTAAATATAAGATCATCATTCATCAAGTAAAAAGTTAACAACACTTTCATACATCCCTCTCACAGTACTTCTGACATGACGACAAAATCTTCACCCATTTTTAAAGCTGATCCATTTCGTCAAAATGTTCAAAACAATTGTCTGCTCAACAACGTAAATAACTTAATGAATGTCGTTGAACTGTCAAAATTAAAGCCATTGCTACGCAATTACCCCGCTGGTCATACACTTGCGCCGCTTGCGAGTAATACGCATTTGACCTTTTTCTGAAAAACATCAAACTCAAACCATTTATTTCAATTAACTATTTAGAGGTACTTTTGGATTGACAAAATTAAATAGTCGGTCAGTTAGAAAGTTGAAGCTAGTTGCCCATTCCAAAACGTAGATCTCTATGGAGAACGGGCAAGAAACTCATCCCACATCACCAACAGGGTTCCTAATGTTTAGCTGTTTATACAGGATTACTTTTCAATGACCAGCCAAATTTAAGGATATGGTACAGACCATCAAACTAAACAACTTTCTCCATGGGACCAATATCGTAATCGCGAAAAATTAATCAACTGTCCCTTAGAAAACTTCAATACCTACTCGACCTAAACGTATGGGACGGCTGAATTTTTATTCGCGATTACGATGTTAGTCTCATGGAGAAAGTTGTTAAGTTTGATGGTCTGTACCACATCCATAAATTTGGCTGGTCATTGAAAAGTAACCCTGTATTAAGTTTGTCAAACTGAACAGACAGCTGTGCTGCTGGGGAGTTTATTGCGCCATTCTTTCCCAGCAAAAGCACTAGGAAGTGGTGAAGGGCGGGCGTTTTGAGGGACTGTCTTAATTTTGACGTTCGAAAAGTGCTGATTCTCAGCCTAATTTGAATAAATGCCATACAGTAAATACAGCACTATTCACAGTTCATGCCATAGTGTTGCCAAGCTAGAAAGTTTTAGATTGAACTTTATTTTCCTTTGTTTCCATATGAATGCAGTAATTATCTTTCTCGAGTAAGTTACTATATAGTACTTTTCTTTCCTTAACAATATATCAAGAGATAGACCAAACATTTTATGTAGTTTTTGCCTCATTGTCTAACGATGTTCGCTTTCGCAAAGAACCTCGTAGTATTTATGCCTATGTTAATAAATAACTAAGCGACGAGTCGAATTTTAGTAAGTACTTATACTTACTGGCTAAATAATAACAGCCGCACGGCTCGATCGGTTAGGTTAAGCTACGCTTGCCGCGGTTGGTCATGGATGGGTCATCTTTACATATCAAGACCCCTCCGTGCCTCGGAAAGCACGTTAAGCCGTTGGTTCCGGCTGTCATTCTTGGATCTTTGACAGCCGTTACGGGTCGTCGGAAGCACGAAAGTCTGACAACCAGTCTTACCAAGGGGTATCGTATTACCCAGTAACATGGGTTGTGGAAGTCATCTAGGCAGTCGCTCCTTGTAAAATACTGGTATTCAGCTGGAAGTCGAGCCCAACATAGTTGGGAAAAGGCTAGGCAGATGATGACGGGTTGACAGCAGCCCATAAGTCTGACAACCAGTCTTACCAAGGAGTATCGTATTACCCAGTAACTGGACTGTGGAGGTCAGATAGGTATTAGCTCCATGTAAAATACCCAGCAAATAGCCGACCCCAACATAGTTGGGAAATGGTTAGGTAGAATGATTGGTTATCGCTGTCAGACACAAAACTGTTGTCTCCTACACGTGTGACATGGATGAAACTTCCTCCTGTCTAACTCATCATCTGCCTAGCCTTTTCCCAACTACGTTGGGGTCGGCTTCCAGCTGAATACCAGTATTTTACATGGAGCGACTGCCTAACCGACCTCCACAACCCAGTGACTGAGTAATACGATACCCCTTGGTAAGACTGGTTGTCAGACCTTCGGGCTTCTTGTGCCATGACAGCCGGGACCAACGGCTTAGCGTGCTTTCCGAGGCACGGAAACCTTCTCCTCCTGTCCAACTGTGTGTGATAATAACCATCAGAGATACTACTATGGATTACCATTGGCTGACGCAAGCGTGATAATTACAGCAATACCTATAGCTGTGACCATGAGCGCCGGCAAGTTTATTTTCAGGTGGGTGCATCTGCAGCTCAACGAAGCAGGCTCGATTATTTCTGAACTTCATCTATGATTTAGAGTCACTTTGTCGACTTAACGCACGCTTAATAATAAACCGGAATAAGACAAAACTTCACTTTCTTGGAAAATCACGGTCAAAGTTTAATGCATTGTCGCGCGCCTTTGTAGAAAAGAGAGGGATGATCTAACAATCGGCCATTTTAGTTTGTTTCGCATGGTGGGATTGTACCTATAGATTTTTCAATCGGAGTTAGTTCGTTTTATTAAAAAAAGTGGGAATCCTTAATTTTTGACATATTCCGGTTTATTATTAAGCGTGCGATGTTGATTAGATTTTAGGAAATTTATTCATAATCGGGGGTGTTACAAGGAGTGCGTAGGCAATTATTTATTGTATGACTTTTACATTTGCACTTATAGTTAGTAACTTATGTCTAATTTACAGTTATTTCTAGTCTAGTATTACATTCTTTTACTGTTTCATATTTCTATACTTATTCTAATCTTATACAGGAGGAGCAGTTTTATTATTGCTCTTACATACACATTTATACTTATTCTTAGCTTATTTCTACTATTTATTTATACCAGTGGATGTGGATTTTCATTTTATACAACCATCTTAGCTATCTATATTTATTATAAGTACATGTTTCTTACTTCTACTTCTCATATCTTTTGATAATAGTTTACACTCTTTATTATTGTTTCATAAGTTTTTAGGCAATTAAGTATTTGTTTCTTATTGAAGTGAAACTTCTTTACGCACGCTTGACTTGGGGAGTAAGCTGGCGAACGCGTGACGTAAGCGTTACGAAAAGTGTGATCGGGCAAGGCGAACGGAAGTTAAATGGGGGATATAAGCAAGAGACAGCAGTGCGCGCGCACATTTTCTTTCTCTCTTCCTCTCATAGCCAAATACGTTCCGTATATCTAAGCACACTGCAGGCTTATTGTCTGTATCACAGTGTAGGAGCAAGAGAGAGCAGTGCGCGCGCACATTTTCTTTCTCTCTTTCTCTTATAGCTAGTAAATGAAATTTCGTAATTCTATTTCGTTTTGAACAATTTTATGAATTAATATTTTGTTCAATACATTCAATATTCTACGTTTAAAGTTATATGTATATGTGTATACATGTATATATTGTACACACATATATATATATATACATACAGATGGAGCGAAAGAAGTTTCACTTCAGTCGTGTGGTCATAAGCACACTCGTTTTTTTATTTACATTTACACTTAAATATTTTGGATCCTAAGCACAAAAGGGTTTAGAATCGAGAGATTGCAGAACACAATCGAAAATTTTAGATCTCGCCTCAAATAGATTGAGATCTCTATTTATTATAATTAGGCGTATTCGGATATTTTTAGTTCTGAATGTTTTTACACCTATATTTTATTTTGAAATCAGGGAGGTGCAAGTAGATAGATAAACCATTTATTTGATGCACACAAAAGTCAGCACAACACACAAAAGTTCAATACTAGGTGATAAGATAACCAATTATATTGTATACATGTATACAATATAAAAAACAAGGTGCCGATATAAAAACAAAAGGAGAAACATGCATATAGAAATAAAAGTGACACTATGACGAATACCTACTTAAAATCAAATTAATACCAAATTAATAAGTGCACCCTCTTGTACCTCGCTCCCGGCAGTCATGGTGATAATAATCATCAGAAAACAGCAATATAATTGATTACCATTGGTTGACGCAAGCGTGATAATCACAGAACAGACCTCTTTTATCTGTTCTGTGGTGCTAATCAAGTACAGCAATACTATGGCTGTGACTGTTCATTACTTATAGTGGTCAAGGGAAGGCCCAAATCATCAATGGACAAATACGAGACTTGATGCCGAAAATTCATAAATTAGCTCAACTTTGATCAAGAAATATTGTTTCCTTCTCGACACAGACGTTATTCAAGATAAATAACGAAAACTGACATCAACTGTCCGCAATATTAAAAACAATACCATACTTATAGATTTCTAGTCAATGAAAACTTTAACTTAATTACTCTTCGGTTCGTCGCAATTAGTAATACAGGATACAGACCATCGCCAAAGATAGGCTGGTATTCTCTCTGCCATAGACAATACAAACATCAATTTTAAACTTCGAAAAAAGCGGATGTCTCGTCTAACCTCCTTCATTTAGAAAGGCCATAATAACTCCAGCGAACAAGCGTACATAAACGGAATATTACTTGAAAGAAAACTTTCTAGATTGAGACGTAAACTTAGCTTTACGTATCGGAAACAAAGCAACCAATCTACCTCATTTAATACAACAATAACGCAATAACAACGCCATGCTAATTAACTAAACCGTCGGCCATTTTAACCTGCCGCCATTTTGTTAAAATATTACCGCGTAAATTAATATTTAAATTACTCTTTCAGACGTCGAAAACTAATCGAAAGACACTAACTGCCTTTTGTTTGCTGTACAAATAAAAATTATAGGTAAAGCATCATTTAAGTTTTCTTTTTTAGAATAAGGATAATGCGCTGAGCTTGGGCGATTAAGCATAAATTAAATAAAGGAGATACAATGCGTTGTTTCTTCTATATCCTTACAAGATGAACGTTAAAAAAGCAATGGAATAAAAATCAATGAAAGCAAGCGATTTGATCGTTTGTAACGAACCAATAAATGCTACCATGCACATTCCAATGTCAAATTTGAAATTCAAAGATGGCGGGTCCGTGGATTTTTTCATTTATTTCCTCGCGTCAATTTGACGAAATGTTACCGTAAAAATAACGAATTCACATTAATTTTGTTGACTTTTATCTAAGTATTCGATCTCGTTTTTGGACATATTGCGGCCGTAACAGACACCTTTTTAACTGAATTAGCATTTTGTTTTGTCAACGAATTCACTTTTACATAATTGTGTAGTTTTTTCATGTTTTATCGTAGATTCTGAATGCATAGCTGTTAGAAATTAATGATTATGCAAAAGGTTGTATAATGATTAGATACAAATAATTGCTTGAAATTAAGTTTTTTCATAACTACAGTGTCCTATTTCACTGACCTACAACTTATGAATCAAACCTTGAAATAGGTATACCAAAGAAAACTCTACTCTCCTAAATTTCTGCAGTAACTAATAGTATAAACGACTCATCAAGCCCCTTCAAAATTCGTTCAGTCGTTTTCGAGTTACTCGCACCCAAACACACACATCGTTGTCATGAATAAATAGTTTTTTAATATACGACCATAGCGGATCAGAGATAGCCTTTATAAGCTTTTATATGGCCCATAAAATAATACAGGTGGCCAGTATTCCACCTGTAAGAGTTATATTATAAAGTCTTATATTATAACACCTTTTTACGTAGTTAAGTAATATGAACCAGGAATAAGTAGTATGAAGAGTGGAACACTTATAAATACCAATAATATAATAAAGCTGAAGAGTTTGTTTGTTTGATCGCACTAATCTCCGGAACCGTCAGTCGGAATTTTTGCATTTTATGGCCCAATTCTTGAGGAAGGTTATATTATAGTATATTTAACATCACGCAACCTACAGCGGAACAAAATGTATATAAAAAAATACTAAGCGAAAACGAAGTAAGTAATAGCGCGGGGATGCGACGCAGTGGGTCGGGGGAACAAAAAATTTCACGTGGAAAAAATCGCGGGCAGAAGCTAGTAATATAATAAAACTGAAGAGTTTGTTTGTTTGAACGCACTAATCTCTGGAAGTATCAGTCTAATTTGAAAAATCTTTTTATCACATCTATTCAAAAAGAGCTCGCGTATCCTTCGTAAACAAGGACTAAAATAACTCTTTAATCCCTAGGGACTAAAAGTGATCTAAATTTTGAATTTGTCACGAACATTGTATGCACAAGTAACAGGCTGTATGATAAAGTAAAACGCGCGCGAGCCACATAAAAAAAAAGTTTCCATAATTGTTCAAATATATATTAGCCTCTAATTATTTCTTTGTATTGCTCCTAATTGTAAGTAAATCAATAAACATACTATTCTTATTCTTAAGTTGCACTTACTTATTTTTTCATAGAGGGTGATAAAAAGTAGTGTCCACCTCGGGAGCAAGCTATTTTAAGCTCGAGTGACGTACTTTGAATCCCTCGCCGCGCTTTGGATTCAAAGAAACACTCTCGCCTTCAAAATAGTTGTTTGCTCCCTTGGCAAACAATCTACTATTTGCATTTGATAGCCTAATTCTTGAGGAAGGTTATATTTAAAGTTACGCTACGACCGGCCCTCAGAAGCCGAGTAAAAAAGAACAAAATAATAAACATCTACCTACATCTACATTATATCTGTAATTTATATGATAGAAATAATAAAGTATACTATTCTAAAGAGCGCTAAGCGAAAACGAAGTTATACTTAGCGTGGGGATGCGATGTGACGCGGTGGAGGAACAAGATATTTGACGCAGACGAAGTCGCTGCCAGAAGCTAATTTACTTTTATAATACCTACAGCTTCTGTGGCTATACGACTGTGTTTATGCATTTTTGTCGAATCCTAAACCATCGGATAAGTAAACGAAACGATTATAAATTATAATAATTATTGTCATTGTATTCCCACTTAATATCTTACCTTGGTGCCTAATGATTTATGTGATCGCATGACATAGTTTTCTATGACGTTTAATTGCGTCAATAATTAGAAAATAATATGATGGTAATAGTGACTGAATTAGGTAATGAATGGATTTTAAATATTAATTGGTTTCGGTGTCCAGATGACGTCTTAAATTTACCTTTTTAATCATAAAAAAACATTGCTGAAATTAAAATAATAATTAGCGACTGTTTAACCATACATTTTTGACGTTTAAAGTGTTTAAACTTCTCTAAACTTTAATCATCGTTTATAAATAAACCCCTTAATGTTCAACACCATTCTATATAAGATGGAGACGAGAATACGACAATAAATAAAATGGCGTTCCCAGTCTGCATAAAAAAAATCAACCAAATACTTAAATCCAATAGTTTAGTCGCCATAACTGGTCAAAGATAAGAAAAATCCATAATCAGCCAATCACCTAACATTAATAATCCTTCAGACCGATTTCGGTCATGGCAGCCAACCTCAACGGAGACTAGCCATCTTTTTTTTTGTAGATGGGAAATCATCAAATGACCCCTCCCGCTCAGGGTGGAGCAGAAGGGAGTGTCAGACTCTCACTGACTAAAACCCACCCGAGTTCCTTCCTTAGCCCTTTATGTTCAGGGGTAGCGGTAACCCTTTCGGACAATCCCGCTGAGACTAGCCATCTACGCGGAAGATATTATAATGCACAAGCGTGTGCGCAGACACAGGTGCACTCTCTCTGTCCTCATAGTCCATTGGAACGACAATCCGACATGACCGGCGAGAGATCAAACGGAGGACCAACGGCTTAATGTGGTTTCCGAGTATCCTGTATAGAAAAACCCTTTATCACAGAAGAATGACGAGGAACAGAGCTCTTTCTTGTCTTTATTGGCTGGTTTGAGTGGAGATTCACAAGAGCAAACGTGCTCGGAGGGAGGAAGTATTCCACTAAGATGCTGGCAGGGATCTTGACCGTACTTCCAGGATTCTCCTGATAGCTGTGGAATACCTCTCCACTCCTCATAAGCACCTCAAAACATATTGCCCCTTTATCGCTACGTCACTATGTGCTAGCGACGATTTCCGGGGAACCGTTATTAAGTGTGCAAGTCACCCCCTGCCATTTTAACTGAGCAATATACGGAGCGTGAAGTCTTCGAGTCTTTTCACTGCAACCTAGTCGTGCGCGCTCGAGAGGTGTTGGCGCAGCAAGGCATACCAGCCGCAGTGGCTGCAGGCTCCGGTTCCTATTCGGACGCAGGTTCAAGTACCGCGATTAGAGGTGGGCCAAAATTAAATTTACCAACGATACATTTGCCTAGCTTTTCTGGTCAATGTCAGGGCCGGCTGGACTTCCTTATAACAGATACAGTCCATTGCAATAATATAACTACATCAAATTATCATCATCTATATTATATTATCATTGGTCAGGCTGGGGATATATAGTCCCTCCATAGTTCAAGGTAACTGATCCACTGTAACCACTCAAACCCATAGCCCAATATATTTTATTTCCATGTTCTGCAACAGTCCTGCAATCAACCGGGGGTTGTCCTTGGGTGCATATGCATTGTATACATACCGTGATAATCGTCGGTTAATGCTTCCTCATCGTTTAAAATTGTATAAGGGGCCTCTGAGTTGGCTTCGGGCCCTGGTACACCTTCCAAAGTCACGAACTCCCGAGATATGTCAAAGACAAAATCATAATCCATTCTTTTCCGTGTGTCTAAGTAAGTCATGCCAATAGGATCCCAAATCTCTGGAGTCATAAGATAAACCATATTTCCCTATCGTGACGGCAAAACTCAAAAACTAGTAAGGTAAATACAATCACCATTACATTCCCGCCAAACGAAACGCGGCCATTTTGTGCGCATCGCAAAATGGCAGACAGACGTCTCATTTGACACAATGGATCTCTATGTCTGGGTTATTGTTATTACTAATTAAGTCCTTAAAGGAAACTTAAGTACTAACTTAACTTAAGTACTTATATCTGAGCAAGAAACATATTTTGCTTGTTTATTGTAGGCACAGTGGGGCTATTCTGTAAAGGTTACTTCGAATTGGAACCTCACTTAAGTGATCGCATTTTGAATGCGATACCTACGAGGGGCAGTTCTTGTAATTTTAAGAACGTTCACAGTCTGATCTCAGTCTCAATCTGTCAAAAATACCTCTAATTTCACTACATTTTTGACAGGTTTTTGATATTGATTGTCGCTGAGATGAGATTGCGACTACATTTTGAACGTTTTTATTATTACGGAAAATGGCCTTCTGATTGGTTTTTAAAGTAAATTCTAGCGGATACACATATCCGTAACCATTCAACTTTCATAGTCTTCTTTCTTCTTTGTGTCGCTGGAACACAACAGTATTTCAAATCTTGTTGGCCCATAACTTCGTCACCAAATTTCGAAGTGATGTTTGGAGATTATGAGAAGGCCAATTCTCGTACTTAAAAATCGTTAAAATTCAAATCGCCATCTCATCTCAGCGACAATGAATGTCAAATACTTGTCAAAAATATAGACAAATTACAGGTTTTTTGACAGATTGAGACTGAGATTTGAAAGTGAACATTCTTAAAAATTATCAATACACAGTGAAGCAGTAGCATCAGCATAATCAGCGTATAATTTTCCCACTGATGGGACTCAGGCAAAAGACTAACTTCTCGGTGAGAAGGAGTGGGCCGTAATCCGCCACGCGGGCGGCGGGCCCAGTGCAGGTTGGTAGATGTCACATGTCTTCGAATTTTTGGTTTTAGGGCATGCCGGTTTCCTCACGATGTTTGCCTTCACCGTGTAAAGTGTAAGAAATGACGGTTGTATTTATTTTGCCAATAACATTTTTCTGTAGATCATTATTTGACATCTTGCCACTAAATCAGTCATGCAACCTCATCAAAGTCACCTTGTTATGCCAACAAACTGGTCATGCATGAATGAGTTAATTAATGTCAGAAAAAAAAAACATTCATTAGCCGATACAAACCCTTTTTTTATTAGTTCGCCCGTCTTCTAATAGTCACGGTGTGAAAATACTTAACACAACAAAAAGGTGAACGCGGAAAAAAAGAAAGGAAATAATTTAATTCCGCAAAACATAGATATTTCTTTTTTTAATAATCGATCCTACGCCAAACACGTCATTCGGTGAATAATTTAATAGTGAACATGTCTATAATACGATGAAGTGAATGAGAGTGTTGATATAACGTTCATTCAATGACATTGCCTTTTATAGAAATGTCATGGAAATTGTACCTATTGGGTACCTGCTTTCAAAACGGTGAAGGAAAACATCGTGAGGAAGCATGTCCTAGAACCAAAAATTTGCAGAACACACATGTGACATCTACCAACCCGCACTGGGCCCGCGTGGTGGATTACGGCCCACTCCCTCTCACAGGAGGCCTGTGTCCCAGCAGTGGGAACATTATAGGCTGATTTTTTTATGTTATGTACCTATGTGTTCATCAAGATCACATAAGCTTTCTATTTCAAATACGTTTAGAATTCACTTGCGTGGTTAGTAGATAGTCGCATTCTGAAGGCGATTGACTTTTTTTTTATCATTGCAAAAAAGTCACTTTATCTGGTAATGTGAGTGCTTGGCAAGTGTAATTTTCACCTGTCCCCCGACTTGTTCGAATCGTTTTTATTAGACTACGTTATTGATTTGTATCTTTATAGGTATATGGATTGTCCTAGTAGTAATTCTTATGCCCTCTTAATGATAAAGCGAACGCATATTCTACGTATGTCAATCATTACTTCGCTAGAATAGTTAAATATATTTTGTGTTCGGTTCGTTATCATATACTTTCAATAATTAATGCTTATTTTGTAGATTTCGGTAAGTACTGGTAATTTATTATTTCAATTCGACCTCGACGTAGTAACAATCTTTTAGAAACTTCGTGCGCTTGCAGAAATCTACTTTGTCAACACCATAATTGCATATAACACAGTTTCAATCACAATCCGAGAGTTTTTAAGGATATTGCTAATACATTGCTACATAGATTTGATTAAACCGTTTGTTCAACAACGTACATAACGCAATGAACATGGATGAACCGTCAAAATGAAACCCATTGCGATCAAATGTCATTTTATGTGTGTTATACAATTACCCAGCTGGACATTGATATAACATTAGGGTTCCGAATTCAAAACTTAACAGCTAAGTATTAAGAAGATACTGAAATATTATTAGATATAATTAGTCATCTTCTAATTATAGGTAACACGTGTTAAACTTAGTGAAATTACTGAATTGTAAATAACAACCCGGTGATCTTTTTTTCGATTTGCTACAACAAATATTACCAACAAAAATACTTAGCAACATATCAACACAAACATCTGTACGAATATTATCTTCATTAAAATAATTCATAAAATACAGGCTTCTTGAGTAAACTACACTTTAAAATAATGATAGAATAAGCAACTTTTAATTTGACAGCAACGAAATGAAAACGTTACAAAACAATAAGTTGATACCAAAATGTGCATGTTTGTTTGAGCGTGCGAGGTCGGCGCGCGCGGCACGCTGCGCCGGCGCACGAGATAATGTCTCCCGACGACCCGACGCTTGCTCAGCCCGCTATCTCAAATCTCCTCAGGCCTGTTGTTTCATGTCTTTATCTAAAGAGTTTTCGTTTTAATAACAACGTCACATTGTTTGCCAACTAATCCTCACATCCTCGCTTTGTTGGCGGATGCCAAACGGTAGCTGTTACCTGACATACGGCTCTATCTTATCGTGCCCACTCTACAACATATGTTCACTAAACGCTTAATGGAGTTATTATAATTCAAACATATTCCTAAAATCCAAATCGTTTATGCAAACGTTAAAACACTAACGCACAGCGTGTGCTTTTTTTTTTGTAACGAAAATATTATTAATTTGTATCAATGAACCGTGAATGTAATGAACGAACAATGGGAGCGTCTTAAGGAATCATTCGGTCTCCGTCCGGCTGGCTAATTTCGCGCCCTTTCACCTGTCAATCACACGTCACAGCGCGCGTAAACGACAGCGAGAAACTGGTATTAGCCTTAAACGAAAACGTACGTACAGCTATGTAAATTACATTTTATTACACGAAATAAGAAACGAAGCCTGTGATTTAGTTAACGGGTGATAGGGAAATGAGTGAAATTATCTGTGAAAGTGCGCGGCCGTTAAAGTTTTCGCGCGTTAATATGTCAATGTGACGTTTAGTTTCGCGCGCAAACTTAGCGCCGCGTTCGGCTCCGTCGCCCAGGTATTTCTCGCGCGTCCGATTAAATTTTAAACGAGATTAATAACGAGAATGAAACAATTATGTTGACAATATGGCTTAATGTGGGACGTTTTGACAGACGAATGGCGTTCCCGGACGTCCAGAACACTTATAATCGTGCGGTTTACAAAACCATAAATAAGTATAGTTTTTTCTCTTAATGGCATCATTGCGTGTCGGCATGCAATACGTTTCTAGTTAAAATGCAAGGTTTTTGCAAGATTTACGTAATTTTTTTAGCGGTTTTAGTTCGTATTTTCCATTTAACGCATTAGAAATGTTTTAAATTAACGTTATAATTTATATGCGGTAAACTGGCCGGTTATTAATACTAGGCATTACTGGCTGAATATTTTTTCTGTGGCCGCGTTAAAACAATTTTATTTATCGTGTATCGTTTCGTAGTGTCTTCCGCTGCGTTCTTTATTTATGCTTTAAGCAAATAAAAACGTGAAGTGGAATAGGCAGATATCAAAACAAATCGTCTGAATAAATCATTGTAAATAGGGTAATAATGCTGCTAAGTTTTTAGTTACCTACTTAAGCATTTTCAACACAACATCAACATTAATATTTAATTATAATGATTCGATAATGTTTTTTTTCGATCAAATCATGATATTCATTTATTTGCTTAATTGATAAATCGATAATGGTCATACATATACCAAAATCTATAGGCATATATTAAAAAAAGTTCAATTAAGTTACAGTAAGTACCTAACCGACTGCTCCAGAAGGAGGGTAATTGTTTTATAACACCTTTTTCTATTGCAACCAAATCACAGTCCTCAACAAAATTAATAATTTTTTACACATTATCATGATTACCTAAATTCTTTTTTATTATTCAAACGTTTTTAAGAACACGATTGTTTTTTTTTTTAACATCACTCTGTACGTAGTTTCCGCCAGCTGGCACTCAGGCCAGTTCGAGTGTGCCACTGGTCAGTGTAACATGTGTCAAAGCATACTCACAGATGTCAACACGTCGCTAAAAGCACTGATATGATATAATGCATCATGGTGGTCTGTTGACCTACGAAGAAGGCTTTTGAAATTATTCACAATTCACTGTGGGAGATCTCGAGTTCTATATTGCTCTATCGTGGACGGTGTAATAACACAACACCACGCCTTCACAGTAATTTAGCTGTATGTCCTGAAGGTACCTTTAATGAATATATTGAATTCATCATCATCATCTGCCAAGCCTTTTCCCAACTTAAAAAAAAAAAAAAAACTATGTTGGGGTCGGCTTCCAGTCTAACCGGATGCAGCTGAATACCAGTATTTTACATGGAGCGACTGCTCATCTGACCTCCACAACCCAGTTACTGGGTAATACGATACCCCTTGGTAAGACTGGTTGTCAGACCTTCTGGCTCCTGACTACCCGTAACGACTGTCAAAGATAAAAGAATGACAGCCGGGACCAACGGCTTAACGTGCGTGAATATCGCACGCTGAGAACGAAAGTGACCGATTTCAAAATTTTGGTTAAATGAGTTAAGTATACAGAATGACTTAAAAAAGTATATTCTATCATAATTATATTAGAAAACTGGCCAATAAAGGTAAAAAAAGGATAGAGGTATATTTCGGTCTCTTTGTCACTCAACCGTTCCCTCCCCCCGCGCCCGAATGAAAGTGACGAAATCAGTGTTTAAAAATTAGCAATTTTGAGTTGAGTCACTTTCGTTCTCAGCGTGCGATATAATGAATTAATGATGCATAAACTGCGTCAGTTTTGTTAGTTACATACTTAATAAGTTTCCTGTAATCGGGGAAGTATATTGCAATATTTTAGCCAACTACAAATCCACACTCACTAAAATACCTACATCAGCGGAGTAATAAGCGGAACACACTCGTATCAGTAGCAAGGGCTTTAATTTTGACAGTTCAACAACATTCATTGCGTCATTTACGTTGTTGAGCAGACAATTTTTTCGAACGTGTGAAGCAATGGATTAGGAATATCCGTCATAATGATTCAGATTGTGATCGATAGCGTGTTACGCAATTAACCCTAATTGCGCCCGCAGTTCATACTACCTCATTAGTTGTCTCAACATGGTCTGAACTAATTCTATTGACTCGATAAGAAGAAGATTCCCATACGTAAACAAACACGCCTTCGTTACATGGGTTAGAAAATGCAGAACGCCATCTGCTATGAAAAAGAAGAAGATTTTGTTCATATAAAACCATGATATGAATTACAACATCATTAAAATGGTTGACTAATTTGTAGGTAACTGCTAACACAAACGAATAAGCATTGACACAAGTTAACAAAAAACTTATAAAATAGAGATGTTTTTAAAGTAATTTAATCAAGCGATTGGAAAAATGTTAATACTAATGAATGATAAAATATTAAGAGAATTGAATATGAACTACTTAATATGAAGGAGTTTGAAAATAGACCCTGTAACAGAAAAGGTGAAGATTCATCGGTTTTCGTGGTACAGACATGGTGATACCAAGGAACGAGTAGCACTTATGTGATTAGAAACATGATAGATGAATGGGAATGTTTATGTGGATAGCTGAAAAAATAAGATCAAAGTAAACATGGATGGATTATATTATGTGTAAGATGATAGTCTAGAAGAGAAATGTATCATCATCATTATTTCAGCCGAAAGACGTCCACTGCTGAACATAGGCCTCAATCACCTCCACTTCGACCGGTTCTGTGCTTCTCGCATCCAACGGGTTCCTGCGGCCTTCAAAAGGTCGTCGGTCCACCTTGTGGGAGACCTTCCAACGCTACGTCTTCCGGCACGCGGTCGAGGAAAGAACTAAATTGAAATAAAGGCTTTAATAAAGATATATGGGAAAAGCTAAACACGTATGACAATAGTAAAAATTGCCTTATTTTTTGGTTTATGAAGTTTCTTGGATGGGCCTGCGTTTGGCCATGAAATCACCTGATGTTCAGTGTGGTAAGCTAAGCTGAGGAGCCAGGAAAAGTGACATTCTAACAGTGAACACGATGATGGAAAAGTCAAAAATGTATATGTATAAGCTACTGAAAGCTTATATGTCAATCCTGTTGAAAGTCTTTGTAGAAATACAATTTGTTAGTAATTTTTAGGAAATTGCCATTCGTGTAGGCCCTCTAGGTACCAGCAAATAAAATGAATAGAGACTCCGGAAAATATTCAAAATCTTTGACTGAAATCCTGTTAGTAAAAAAAATAATACATTATAGATGAATTCTATTTTTTTCTCAATATGATTGGAAGGTGTCCTCACACGCAACGAAATTAATGGAGTTATGGTGATGGACATAATAAAGGTCATTTGTGTAGTAATCGGTATGTGCATGTGAACGATGCAAAAGGAGATATATATCTAAGATATATATCTGTCTTCACACATTCTTAATTTTCTCTTCTTGTTCTCACTATTATTATTATTTGGTTAGACACACTAACAGCTATTTAGCTGATGCGTGTATATCTTACAGCTATTATTATACTATTAGTAACTATTTAGTAATCTGTGCTATTGTCTACATTTCTTTTTTATTTCTCCTTTCACAGGTCTGCTGGAACAAATTTGAAATAAGCAGTACCTTTTGTACTCAAATTATAATTATGTCATATTCCTATGTATTTTACTGTGTACATAAATAATAAAATAAGTATTAAACATAGCAGGTGGCGTTCTGTTGTTTCTACTAACCCCATGAGGAAAGGCTTAAGTTTATATCTGAACCTATGTATTCTATTTCTATGACATTTAGATGAGCTGCAACATTATAATTTATTTGAATGCCATTTTATTTAAAAAGGGCACACAATTTACTTTGTCAGCAATAAAGGTATATTTGTAAGTACGTAATCAATTAATTCTAGCCTGTAACTGTTACACCGCAGGGCAAAAACTTTTTCTAACAGCCGGGCCAGGAGTATGATCACTTGTATCTCTACGAAAAATAAACAGAATAATATCTCATTCCATATACAACACACAATCAGCCTATAATGTTCCCAGTGCTGGGACACAAGCCTCCTCTCTGTGAGAGGCAGTGGGCCGTAATCCACAACGCGGTCCCAGTTTGGGTTGGTAGATGTCACATGTCTTCGAAGTTTTGGTTCTAGGACATGCCGGTTTCCTCACGATATTTTCCTTCACCGTTTTGAAAGCAGTAGTGATGAAATTATTTACGCAAAGTAAAGTGCGTGGCTAGGTTCAAACTCACGACCTACAACTCGTAGATAAGTCGTGACAGATACCTACCACACTGCTCCGCCTGCTCTCCTCTTTTCATACAAAGGAACATATATTTTTTTGTCCGTCTCTACGCAGTGAAGTAGTACTCGGGGTGGATCTGCCCTAAATCCTAAATCTATCCACATTCAACACAACCTAGCTGGAGGGTTTGTGTACTCACGTCGACATGACGCATTCGGATACAGCCATGCTATTCTCTAAGGATACTCGTACAGCCTTGCGGACAGCGCTGTCGCGGTGGGTTTCACGGCTGCGACAGCGCTGCCTGCAAGGCTGTCATCATCATCATCATCATCAGCCGGAAGACGTCCACTGCTGAACAAAGGCCTCCCCCTTAGACCACCACGCCGAACGACAATCCGCCACTTGCATCCATCGGTTGCCCGCGACTCTCACGATGTCGTCGGTCCACCTAGCGGGAGGCCTGCCTACGCTGCGTCCAAGGCTGTGCAAGGGTGTGCAAGGCTGTATCCTTAGAGAACAGCTCCCCAGGTCATCGAATATGCCTGTTATCACACTCGTGAGGCTCGCATGGCGCCAAGGATCAGTAAGAAACCGGTTGTCAGTCAATCATACGCAACTTAATATATATATTTTGTTTTCTTCATTTTTGACATCGCACCGTAAAAGTGTCTGACCTTGAGTGATTGTCATTTGATCTTTTGTTTCTTCGGAGGTCTTGTTACGCATGCTGATATGGGTAAAGCATTGATCACCTCATCCACTATTATTGACTGCTTTTTATTGATGGATTCGAGAAGCAGTGGGGTAATCGCATAACACACTAATAAAAAGAATTCATTTTGACAGTTCAACAACATTCATTGCGTTATTTACGTTGTTGAGCAGACAGATTTTTCGAACACATGAAGCAATGGATTAGCAATGGCCCCGATTCTGTTGTTCACAAACTAAACTAAATTTAAGTTCAGTGCATCTTTTTCTTTCTATTTAATTACGAAAAGGACAGAAGATAAAATATTAGTTTAGTCCTGTCAAATTAGATAATCCATAGACAAGTTAGACGAGATTAAAAAATTGGCTATTAAAAATTTAAATACATCAATATATACGTCAGGCGTTGACTAATTTGACAGGACTAAACTAATATTTATCTTCTGTCCTTTTCATAATGAAATAGAAAGAAAAAGATGCACTGAACTTAAATTTAATTTAGTTTGTGAACAACAGAATCGGGGCCAATATCCTTCAAAATGATTCAGATTGAGACTGATAGTATGTACGCAATTAGGGCGCTGGGGCAACGCTGAACTCCTTATTTTTTCGTATCGTATCGCAAGTACCGTATCGGATTACTTTAATATAAAGTAAAGTTATAACTCATCATAATCATTTGCAACGTAGCTTACTATTTACTGTTTTAGGATCGGATTCCAGTATAAACGGAAACGACTGAAAAAAAAAAACTGTCAGGAACGAAGTTCCTTATGCGATACTCGCACGCGCATACTCGTTTATAATAGAACGAGACAGAAAAAGAGAGAAATTCGCATGAGGTAACATTACTCTCTTTCGTTACGTGACGATTTCTGAACTACCAGTGAACTAGTGAACTTCTACCGCAATCCACGTTAAGGAACGAAGTTCCGAAAATAGATCATGCCGTGATGAAAATTATAGCTATAGTTAGCAATATGGTGACGACGTTTTGACAGCCCAGTACGTGCCAGACGTTTAGACATATACATGCAACGTGTAACGTTAAATTGCCAAAACCTCATACACCCCAATTAGAGCATTGAGTTAAAAGCATAATACAATGACCAAAACAATTTTTTTTAAAGCTAACTATTATTATTAAGAAATTCATGTTGATCGTAGCATTATTTTATGCATTCAAAATTGAGTCTTATTGCCTTAAAAAGACTTAATTTTCTTTGGCTCAATCGGCGGGTAGTATTTTTGAAAAAAAACCTATATTAAAAGTTAGGTACTGAAATCGATTCAGTAGTCAATTATGAACAAACTACACACATCAAAAGTGTCTAGGGATCAACATATATTTTTGCAATAACTTTTCTCCTGATTGATATTAATTAAAATTTTCTTTAAGGATTCATCAAATAAAGTGTTTTCGTTTGTCACAGTAACGATAAACCAAGTCACCTTTGCATTAATAAAGAAATTTGCCATTTTCCTAATAAAGGGATTTTTGACATTTGAACCACTAACACAAAAGTTCGAAAAAAAGACTGAAACAACAGTTTTCTCTAAAATTTTATTGGGTAACTTAAACAATTAATAATCCGTGTTTCTACCGCGAACACTAACAACACAAGAACATCGGTTTGGCATACTCAAAATGAGTTCATCCAAATCACGCTGTGGAATGGCCGCCCATGTTCGTTGCAACAACAAAAAAAGGTCTTCTTGCGACTGGATACCCTCCATATTCGGCAGAGCTCTTCTCTGTAGCATATCCCATGCATGCTCAATCGGGTTCAAGTCTGGCGACTGAGCAGGCCAGGGCAGGACATTGATGTTAGCTGCGGCGAGAGTCTGTCTTACAACTCTTGCGGTGTGCGGTCGTGCATTATCATGCATTAACTGAAATAAGGGACCGATTTGCACTTGTAGAGGAACGATGACGTCTGATACAATCGTCTCAGCATAAATTTGAGCGTTGAGGTTGCCTCTGATCCAAATCAACTCAGTTCTTCCGCCGATCCAAATACCCGCCCATACCATGATGGTTCCACCACTATAAGGATGGACTTCCTGGCAGGATTTTAATCGCTGTTGGCGTCCAGGGGTTCTCCAGTGTCGTATACGTCTTGTATCCGGTCTCATACCAAAACGAGACTCATCAGAAAAGCACACGAAACGCCATTGTTCTTCTGCCCAATTTCTGTGTTCAAGAGCCCATTGATATCGAATCCTACGATTGTGCATTGCTATAGGTGGTACCCGTAGCGGTCTTCGGGAATGAAGGTTTACTTCATGCAAGCGGTTTCTGACTGTTTGGTCGCTAATTAAGTTCCCTGAAGAGTGATGAAGCCTCACGGCTAACATCATGGCGGTTATTGTTGGAGCTCTTCGAGTTAAGATTTGAATGTATCGGTCTTGTCTCCGTGTGGTGCAGCGATACCGTCCTCCATGGCGCTCAGCCACGGTACCAGTGCTTCGGTAACGTGTCCAAAGTCGACTGATAACACTCTGACTTGTATTCAGAGCTAAAGCCACAGTACGTTGCCGGGAACCAGCTTCTATCATTCCCACGGCTCTGAGCATTTCTTCCCTGCTTAAATGACGTCGCCGCTCCATAATAACGTTGGTTTTAATCAGTAGTAGGGAAACAGTAGCACTAATAATGTCTTCAATGCGTTGTATGTTTTTATAGGGAAAATATTGACAGCTGATTTTCATCTTTTACTCGAATTTGATTCACAGTTCCTGATTCAAATTATGAAATGCACCAAAAAGGATCCATATAAATTTATAAAATCATAAATTTATTACAAAGCCACATCTCAATCTCAAGAAATCCGCATAAAAATGCTTGATCCCTAGACACTTTTTATGTGTGTATTTTCAGGTTTTGCGCATTTAATGTTAGGTTGTGGTTAGTACACGTTGTATAGATAGGTGGGACCCACTTATTGCCAGTCGTGGCGGCTATTAAAGGTCCTACTTTAATACCGAGGTTGAGGAGATCGTGGTCATGCATGTGAAGACTTTGAGGGTCGAGAAGTTGGAGTCGCGTCACAACACGAACTTCAAGTCATTCGTGGTGCGTGTTCCGACACATCATCTCGAGAAGTTCCTCAAGGAAGAGTTCTGGCCGAATGGTGTTGTGTACCGCCGGTTTCGTGGCCGGCTACATGACACCAGTCAGTCGAAACACTTCGTGTGCGTTAGTTTTTAGTGTAATTATAATGTTGTAAGTATGTATTTATAGTATTTTTAAATAATATTAATATTGTATCGTGGAGGGGCCCGTGGCTAAGTAATAACAGCCGCACAGGTCGATCGATCAGGTTAAGCTACGCTTGCCGCGGTTGGTCTGTGGATGGGTGACCATCTTTACATACTGAGGACCCCTCCGTGCCTCGGAAAGCACGTTAAGCCGTTGGTCCCGGCTGTCTTTTGTGGATCTTTGACAGTCGTTACATAGTCAGAAGCCCGAAGGTCTGACAACCAGTCTTACCAAGGGGTCTCATATTACCCAGTAACTGGGTTGTGGAGGTCAGATAGGTAGTCGCTTAGTCCGGTTACACTGGAAGCCGACCCCAACATAGTTGGGAAAAGGCTAGGCAGATGATGATTAATATTGTATTGTATGGGTTTACATGGGCCTTGATGCCTGAAATAAATGGATAAATAAAAACTAAATGCCTTCTTGTATGTCATCATGAGTTCATCTGGGAAAATCCTACTACCCTTGTTCCAGCCAGAGCTGAGTATAGGCCTCCTCCCTTTAAGCCATGCTTCCCTGGTCTGTGCGATGCCGCCCAGGCAGCAGCGCCCCGCGGTTTCACCCGCATAAGTTTCGATCCCGTGGAAATATTAGGATAAAAACTATCCTATGTGTTAATCCTGATTATAAACTATCTGTGTGCTAAATTTCATCCAAATACGTTCAGTAGTTTTTGCGTGAAAGAGTAACAAACATCCATCCAGCCTCACAAACTTTTGCGTTTATAATATTAGTAGGATAGTAGGATACAAGACCACATAGCCAGTCAGAAATGTGTCACGGGAGCATTGTAGATAAAAACCATAATTATAAGACACATTCAATGAGATTTTTCAACTATTTCTCTGAAGCTTGCAAACTCCTTGATGGTGTTACTGGATCAAGTGATCTTCACCGTTTGGGTTGTTGCCCCAATGCACCTATTCTTAAACCTGAAACATAAAATAACCAGAGATTTTTTTTTCATTTCAAGATTTTTTTTTCATTTCTATAAAAATTTCAAGATTTAAGTATTTTGGTTGTCATGGCACGGGCGATGCTGAGGAATCCGGAACGTATCGTGAGAGACATTTTACCATATGGGAGCAATAAATATTTGAATTTGCATTCGAATATGACTTCAAATTATGATTATGACAACATAGACAAGCAATTTGTCTGCTAAGCACGACGATTGGCAATTTTCTCCTTGAACTCTGTGCTCTTAATAGTGGCTTAGTACCAAATTGGTTTTCAAACTGCAGCTAATTAGAGGAACTGCATAATGGATTGGAAAACATGAGAATTCTCGCAAGTAAAGATGACATTTCCTTTCCGTTAAATGCACGCAGCAATACTTACGCAAACGCAATGCCCTAAAACATTATCATGTCTTAGCTAACTATCAAGCTATCAACGTATGAAAATGTTTAACATAAACCAGGGGTAGCAACCGCCCACCTCGAATACAACAGATTTATCGATCAATTTGTAACAAAACATCAAATAAATCAATCAAGTCAGACATCCTCACGTGTTAATTCACAAACATAAATCTCCCAAGATTTACTTTATGTAACCCGACCAAGTTTTGATGGCCCTATGATCGATACGAACTCCATCCTCGACAGGGTGTCATCAAAACTGGCGACCTAACTGCCGCTGAAAAAACATTTACTTCAAAAATAGATTCGGATTCCCGCGCTTAATTGCAGCCCCGCCAATGAGCGAGCGTCGCGTGCGAGCGGGAAAACTAAAACATAGAGCGAGATAGATGGAGTTGTGTCGTTGACTCCGCCCCGTTAACAATATGGCGGTCGTGGTGATTGGACGAGAGCGCGCCTCCTCCGGGAAAGCCGCGAGGGGAAATGTGGGGGGCGGCAAGAAAAGCCGTTTGCTTGCGCTCCTGCAATGGTTCGTTTAATTAGTATAAGTAATGTAAATGCGCATTCAATGTGTTGAGTTATGCTTATGACTGATTTAGTTAATAGGTCAATTAAGGATTAATTCCGAGATTAGACTTCGCACGCATCTTTGTTCATTCACGTAGTACCTACTTAGGTATGTTTTCTTGGTATTGTAAGTTTCTATTGCGATTTTCCGTGACGATTTATCTTTTTTTTTCAAGACACTCAAGAGTTATGTGATTATTTGTTTTGAATTACTTCTAATTGAAGCGAGCCTTTTGCTATTAACCCGGGCTAGTACTTACGAAACGAAGGAGTTCTTTTAATTTCTGCCTAGTTATCTTTGGGGAATACAGGGGTAATTGCGTAATACACAAAGTGTAGCAATAACCTTAATTTTGACAGTTCAACAACATTCATTGCGTTATTTACGTTGTTGAGCAGGCAAATTTTTCGAACATATGAAGCAATGGATTAACAATATCCTTCAACATTATTCAAATTTAGAGTGTGTTACTCAATTAAGGCGCAGGTGTGAAGTTAGTGATGCTAGGTATGCATTTACTTACTTACTTATAGGTTAATTTTTATCGATAAGTCACACATTCTGTTACAAATATCAATGGTCTTCTTTGTTGAATTTTGTAATAAATGGAGTAAATACCTACCAAGCTTGGGGTAAGTATCCATATTAATATTATTAATGCGAAAGTGTGTCTGTCTGTCTGTTACCTCTTCACGCCGATTAAAACCGATTTAGATGAAAGTTGGTAGGTATAGATATAGTTTGAGTTAAAGGACAGGACAGGTCACAGGAAAGGACATAGGATAGTTTTTATCCCGATAATCCCACGAGATCGAAACTTATGCGGGTGAAATCGCGGGGCGCAGCTAGTACTTTATAAAGCTTTTTCTTTTCAGAATCGTATCGCTTTCAAACTCAAACTCAAAGCATTTATTTCAATTAAACCATTTAGGTACATGCACTTTTGTTTGAATTGTCAAAATTAACTAGTCGGTCAGTTACTTAGTCAGAAAGTTGAAGCTAGAAGTAGTAAATTAAATGTTCGCTCATTATAAACATAAAGAAATCGTAACCTTGTTTGATTTCTTAGAAGAGCTCGTCAGCTCTTTGCTGTAGTACCTACCATCCCACCTACTTACCTATGATGTTAGGTTATAATAATACTTGGGCAGCGGGATTGTCCGAAAGGGCTACAGCTGCCCCGGAACATAAAGGGCTAAGGAAGGAACACGGGTGGGTTTTAGTCAGTAAGAGTTTGACACTCCCTTCTGCTCCAGACTGAGGGGGATGGGTCATTTGATGATATCCCATCCACAAAAAAAAAGGTTGGTTATAAATATAATAATACTTATTAATAATAATATCGTTTATTTATGAAATGGGAGCAGTGGTAGCCCAGTGGTAACGGCCGCGACTTACGAGTTGTAGGTCGTAGGTTCGAACCCCGTCAGGCGCTTTACTTTGTGTAAATTATTTCATCACCATTGCTCTTAAAACGGTGAAGGAAAACATCGTGAGGAAACCGGCGTGTCTTAGAACCAAAAATTCGAAGACATATGACATCTACCAACCCGCACTGGGCCCGCGTGGTGGATTACGGCCCACTCCCTCTCACAGGGAGGAGGCCTGTGTCCCAGCAGTGGGAACATTTTAGGCTGATTATGTATAAAAATGGTGCAGATTTACAATAACATAACTTGAAAAATTATTATAGAGGACACAGTTGCTCATTTGCCTGAACTATATAGAACCTGTGTTTCAGGCTAGTTATGCAAGATAACTTACTACCTATGATAAGTAATTCAGCCGATCGATTCTGTAAAAATCTCACCGTGATTACTTAAGTGAAGTGAGAGTGAAGCGAACTATCAATAGGGGCAATCCCTAACATCAGGTGGAATGACAGCTCACTTCACCTTAGTTTTCACGGTGAGATTTTTACAGAATAGCACTGCTGTATCTTATTCAAATACTTATCTAGGTATGTAGCAGGGAAGTACAAAGTTCGAAAAGTTTGGGGCCTTTTAAGGCCATATCAAAACTCATTGAACGCTACCTTTTCGTGTTCACTATTCAGTTATTCCTATAGCTGGGCCTCTAATGCTGCTTATTGCAGTAAGCCGCTGCTAGCCAATAGAGTCGGCGAAAGGATTTCAGAATAACATATAACGCTAAAAAGATAGCGCGGTCTGAGGGCCCCCCGCGCGTCCATAATGTTTATACAGCTTTCCTCGACTCATGAATAAAACTAGCTAATACTATGAATGGTCTAAAGAAAATCTAACCAAACTAATTCGAGATAAGGTGCTTTTATTGAGCTCATTTCGCTCGCTCTTGCAACCCAGGTTTTCTCAACTTAACATGTTCCCCAATTAAAACAACTGGAAAAAGGGGGATTCCATGCTCTTAATAATACAGTTAGGTTTGTCATCCCAACCCATACTTAGCCCAAGTTTTGTTTCCATATTCTGCAATAGTCCTGCACCAACCGGAGGTTGTAGTCCCTGGGTGAATTTGCATTGGGCATACAGGGATAATCGTCGGTTGGTGCTTCAACCCACAACACTTAAAATTTTATGAGGGACCTCTACGAGTTGACTTCGGCCCTTCGTACGCCTTCCAAAGGTCCGGAACCCCAGGGTGCTGAGATATGTCAAAGACGGTTAGGTGTTATGTAATAGATAAAACAAGTGCCGTGTTTATTTGCTTGACTTGACGCTGAGAAAATTCCCCAAAAGCTTCAAACTTCGACTTGTCGGGTTCAAATCTGCAACTAAGTACGTGTCTGTGATACAAGACATTAACCTCGAATCCCTACCATAACAATATTCTCGACATCATTGATTCAATAAAATAATTAAATTTTCAACAATTTCAAAACAGATAAGCGAGACAACCAACATGATTAATTCTTATTTATAACCAGTTTCGCAGAACTGGTTGAACTCCACGACATCGTGAACTTAGAGCCGGTAGCCTGTAGCTGTAGGTACTATAACATAACATTATCATACTTACCTGGGTTTCTAGAAGGGTTTTAAGCAAAGGTGTACTGTGAAGCTCTCTTCGAGCTGTCAGGGTGCCGGGAGGAATCAATTAAGACTGTGCCGACCGCACAGTGGCGCCCTCATCGTTTGTTTGGTTATTTCATACAATTTAGAATGAAAATGCAGAAAATAAGCGTTAAGTTGTGCTTCACAAGATTATTCGTTAATATTATTAGAAACGGTAGTTTTATATTGGCCCCGATTCTGTTGTTCACAAACTAAACTAAATTTAAGTTCAGTGCATCTTTTTCTTTCTATTTCATTGAGAAAAGGACAGAAGATAAATATTAGTTTAGTCCTGTCAAATTAGTCAGCGCCTGACGTAAATTGACGTATTTTTAGTAGCCAATGTTTTAATCACGTCTAAACTTGTCTATGGATTATCTAATTTGACAGGAGTAAACTAATATTTATCTTCTGTCCTTTTCTTATTGAAATTGAAAGAAAAAGATGCACTGAACTTAAATTTAGTTTAGTTTGTGAACAACAGAATCGGGGCCATTGTTTAGTTTTATTACAATCCTTAAAACGGAATATAGTGGCCACTGTTATCCGTTTTAAGGATTATAATAAAACTAAACAATATAAAACTACCGTTTCTAATAATATTAACGAATAATCTTGTGAAGCACAACTTAACGTGCTTATTTTCTGCATTTTCATTCTAAATTGTATGAAATAACCAAACAAACGATGAGGGCGCCACTGTGCGGTCGGCATAGTCTTAAACCACGGTATATCACATAAGTTCAATATTGATCCTGTACGAGTTGCAATAAATACTTACTTTTTCTTTATTCCTAGAAATCATTCTACGTATTTTACATCTTCTTCCTTTGGCTTGTCAGCCATATCTCACGCCTAATCTCTTCTAATCTTAAACTAAGTTAATATTTGTCTCGTATTTCATGCTAATAACTGTTATCTGACTCTCTGAGGTCGCATGTATAGAGGTATGAGGGACAGGGTGTAAAGTTCACTCATACTCTATAGAAAAGGGAGGATCCTCCGACCAGACGGGTGTTGTGTCTGGCGGGCAACTGCCCAATGATTCATGTCCGGCCGTTGTATCTTATATGTTAGTTGCGTGGTAAACTCTGCTTGCGAGATGCAGGATTTTGTGACGTCAGTATAACGCGTTGTTCGCATGTGGCGTCGTTGTAGATACCGCTACACATGTAAGCACCAAATAGGCTAGTCTCTTTTTTTTATTGCTGAATTGGCCCGCTCTTGACCTCAATCACGCCTGATGGAAAGCGATGGATGAGGTCTATGATGGAACGAGCGTGCCCAGAAGATCCCTAAGGCACTGGAACTCCCACACCTCAACGAAACACAGCAGGCTGCTTGACTCCGGTGGGAGGGTGGTCGCAAATCAGACGGGCGTTAGCCCTACCACCGCAAGGGAAGAATTGACCAGTCAAATAAGATCTTGGGTGTGGCTGTCCAGGATGCGCCGAGCGCTCGGTTCAGTTGAGTACCTGGCGGAACAAACTGCGCTACACTAGGAGGCTTCTTCATGCATCCCTATAAGTATTTGCATCAGCTTTTTTTTTTTTGTGGATGGGAAATCATCGAATGACCCCTTCCTCTCAGGGTGGAGCAGAAGGGAGTGTCAGACTCTCACTGACTAAAACCCACCCGTGTTCCTTCCTTAGCCCTTTATGTAGGGCTACCGTAGTGTACATACACCGTACCGTACTGTAGTATGTGTATGTATGTGTGTAGTGTACTCTATGAACACCCAGTAATGTTTAAGTCCCATGTAAAAAGAAGCGAGCTTATGACCATCAACCGCGCTCAAATCTAGACTCTGGGCTGCTAGGCTGCTACTGAGAAAATCCTAATGTAAAAGCCAAAAATTACTTTGCTAGACCTAGAGAATCGGACCCATGGCTCTGTGTGGGTGTACTACTGACAGGTAGGTACACCTATACCTCTTCGGGATGACAAGAGTGATGTTATGTCAACGAGGCAGTCCAATCAGTTCCTAGTGAGTTTTTATTACTTAATCTTGAGGTGAGAAAGGGCCTTGATCAACTCACTGTAGCCTGTAAGACCATACGGGGAGGTAGGGTTACCAATCCTACTATATAATATAGTATCCTACTATAACAGAGGCCTAAATACTATATTTCTTTAAAAAATATGTAGGCGAAACTACTATATTTTCATTTCAATGCAAAATGGCGAGATGAGCGCAATATGGTCAGTATTAATCTAATAAAAGCTGAATTAATGGTAACCTTAATTTAGGGTGTAATAATGGTTATGAGATATAAAACAAATTAAATATACCTACTATATTTTTTTATTTTTACCTCATATACTATATTTTTACAGACTATGGCTTGGCTTGGCAAAAATACTATATTTGATATAAAAAAAGTTGGCAACCCTACGGGGAGGTATCGACTGCCCAGAGGTCCATGGTCTTTTCTGCCGACTATTTGTGCCCGACAAATAGGTACTTCGGACACCGTCAGAGTCGCCGGCACAATCTGTTTGCGCAACTGCCAGCCAAAACTGTAGCCAGAGCCGAATCCCTAGTCTGTCGTACTCTAAAGGTGCTGAATGCCCTTCTGGCTGCCAACACTGAATGTGAATGTTTGTGGATGAATGGATTAAAACTATGCCTATATGTTTGGTGTTGAGAAAGTAGGTACCTATGCAAGGGAGTCCTGTTCCATGTTAGTTTTAAAATCTAATATACCTATAAAATTCTCGTGTCACAATGTTAGTTACCATACTCCTCCGAAACGGCTGGACCGATTTGTATGAAATTTTGTGTGCATATCGGGTAGGTCTGAGAATCGGCTACTATCTATTTTTTTATTTTACAAAACGACGTTCGCGGGGTCAGCTAGTTTATTGAATTATTGTCAACGTAATTATTGTCTCTGTGTTAATTAGTGTAATTGGTGTTTTACCGGGTTTAATTAACTGTAAATAAATAAATTTCAATCAAAACTCAAACTCAAATGGGGTCGGTCATAAAGATGAAGCTAATTGCTCATTCCAAAGCTTAGAAGGTACAGACAAAAGAGATAAGCGTACAGGCTCGTCGGATATAGTAAAAGTTTAGTAAGAAACCGATGGATGTTCTCGAATAAAATTTAATTTTATTAATAGAAAACAAACAGCTCATTTATCAAATTAAATTTCAGTCGACAACATCCATCGGTTTCTTACTAAACTTCAATTATATCCTACGATCCTACATTCTTATCTGTTTTGTTGACTGTTCCTATGGAGAAGAACGGGCAAGAAAGAAAATATAGTTACAAAATATTGCTAAGTGGACAATAACTCCTGTCGTGATAAAACATATTATACCTAAACCCAGGGTTTGCCGAACGAAGTACCTGCTTACCTACAATACCTACAGTACTGTAGGGATTATGATCTGTATTATTTGGGTCCCTTAGGGATTATGATCTGTATTATTTGGGTACCTTTTTGGTAATTAAAAGAATGGCATAACATTAAAAGATAAACGCCAATACTAATTGAGAGGGCAGAGAACAACTGACAAACAGGTAACAAAAAAAATGTAAAAGAATACCTAATTATTGAACATAAACGAGAAACCGTGGTTTAATAATGATTCCTCCCGGTACCCTGAGAGCTCGTAAACTTCTCCTACAGTACCTAGATGAGTAAGATGAGCCTCCCCGTACTGAAGTATTGTTAATCGTAGAACATAACTATCATAACGCAGATTATAAAACAACATTTAGCAAAAGCCTGATATAAGTGTCATAGCAATAATTGCTTCGTGCTACTGTAATTTTTCACTGCATTACTTATAAAGGTAAGTAAGGTAGTTTATCATTATGTACTGCGCTTTGCTACTAGGCCTTAGTAAATGCGATTCCCGAAAAAGATTATGCCACCCCTTTTTCTAGCCGTGAGCATAGGTGGATAAAATGAGATGGGTTATTCTGCAAATTCTAATCCATCTGGCAATTATTTGCAAAGTGAAAAAAAACGAACATCGTATGGGGGAAAAAAGAATTTAGGGCTCACTGAAAGGACATTTGAAATTTGTACTTGGTTATTATAGTATATAGTATGCATGTGTATTATAGGCTTTTAAACTATTTATGTATTTGTTCACGTTTTATTTATAATTCAACTAGCGACCCGCCCCGGCTTCGCACGGGTGCAATGCTGATACTAAATACACTACATTATACATATAAACCTTCCTCTTCAATCACTCTGTCTATTAAAAAAAACCGCATCAAAATCCGTTGCGTAGTTTTAAAGATTTAAGCATACATAGGGACAGAGAAAGCGACTTTGTTTTATACTATGTAGTGATACCTAATTTTAATAGGTTTTTTTTTTTTGTATCATTGTTCGGCTCAACCAAAGCACCTGAAATCTAATCTCTGCACCATCCTTGGTTGACTGGTAGAGAATGCCTAAGGGCCAGGCCACAACACTGCGTTGCGGCGTCGTATCGCAAAAATAACGTCACACTGCAATACAGATTCGTAGATACAGCGTCGTAGATTTTTGCGATGCGACGCCGCAACGCACTGTTGTGGCCTGGCCCTAAGGCATTAAGTCCGCCTTTGTACCTTTTTGTGTGCGAAAAGATTAAATAAATAAATAAACAAATAATGACAATAAGTTCACCCACTAAATATAACAGGTGAAATGATGGATCTCTGCCTTACTCGTCAGGTAATAACATAATTAGCCTATAATGTACCCACTGCTGGGACACGTCTCTATGAGAGGGAGTGGGCCGTAATCTACCACGAGGGCCCAGTGCGGGTTGGTAGATGTCACATGACTTCGAATTTTTGGTTCTAGGATATGCCGGTTTCCTCACGATGTTTTTCTTCACCGTTTTGAGAGCAGCGGTGATGACATAATTTACGCAAAGTAAAGCGCTCTCACGCTGTTCCCTACATTTATGTTCGTTTAACTCGTCAAAATAACACAGCGGTTTTTTTTTCGCGACTATTTCATTCATTTTTTTGTATATCGTCAGTAAAGGCGATAACAAGTATGTGGTATAATTTAATTTAATGCATAAATTTGGTTTCCATAATGTATGTTCTGAATTCATGGTTACAGAAATTTTGTGTGTCGACGTTTCTGTAACCCTGTTTTAAGTTAGCGTTAAATGTATTTAATGATTTAAGATTTAAGGCCTAGAGGTCGACCTCTAGGCCTTAAATCTTAAATCACTAAATACATTTAACGCTAAACGTATATAAAATCACCATTCCATCTCCATAATCTCCAAACGATTGACAGAAACAGGAACGATGTTGTAAACGTTATATTATTGACTTGTGGAAAATTTATAAAACCGTGACAGTTATTACTTTTTAGTTCAGAATAGGAATTTGTCATAGGTTCCAAACCCCATTACCGTTGACACGAAAGCTACTAACGATTCATCACGAGCAGTCACGTCGCCCTTTTAAAGCCGGTCCAATGACCATTTGTCCGGACAACGGCAGTTGATAACATCGGCACATTAGATTAATTCACACGTCGAGGTGTCCCATATTACCGGCCAATGTCGGCAGATGTGTAAACTTGTTAGTGGGAGCTATTTTTAAAAATTAGCATAGCATATTATCTAGTTTGTATTACTCGAAAGGATATTTAAAGGTGTGGTACCTACTTATAATGATGCGGGCATTTTTCTAACTGAAAGCCAAACTCCAAGATGTTCTTTAGAATGTCATTTAAGATTATTCCAAAAAAACTTTGGTTGAAATAGGAATCAATCACAGCACCCGAATTGGGTGCACAATGAGTAAGGGAATGGCAATCCATTTCATTCTGACAATCATTAAGTACCAGGCAAATCACAAATAATCACTGGATCACCGCAGTCTGGCGTCAAGCAGCCTGCTATGTTTTGTCGATGCGTGGGAGTTCCAGTGCCTTAGGCATCTTCTGGGCACGCTCGTTCCAGCATAGACCTCATCCATCGCTTTCCATCAGGCGTGATCGAGGTCAAGAGGACCCATTCAGCAATAAAAAAATCAACGATTGCCCCCCAGTAGGTAGGTACTCATACCTATCTGTTTTGATGTAATGTATAGTCTTACTAGGTAATTGAGGTAAATTCTTACCAAGCTAAATGGTTTCATTGTAACGAATGCTAGAATTCCTGTATAAAGCACGGAAGGGTGTTGTAACAAGCAATTAATCTGTCTAGCACTCTATCCTTTTCCCAACTATATTGGGGTCAGCTTCCAGTCTAACCGGATACAGAATACCAGTATTTTACATGGAGCGATTGCCTGTCTGACCTCCTTAACCCAGTTACTGGTTAATAAGATACCACTTGGTAAGGCTAGCCTTGACGTAACGCCGTAACGACTGGATGGATGACTGGATGGATGGAGGATGGATGGATGGATGTTTGTTACTCTTTCACGCAAAAACTACTGAACGGATTTTGATGAAACTTTACAGTAATATAGCTTATACATCAGAATAACACATAGGATACTTTTTATCCCGATATTGCCACGGGATCGACACTTATGCAGGTGAAACCGCGGGGCGCTGCTAGTAAGTTTATAACTCTTCATCGTAAATCTATCTAATGAAACCTATGTTAATCAGTAAAAAAATCATGAATCCATTAGTTTCTTTGGACTACGTAAATTGCAAAAAAATGCCCGATCGTTTTGGAAACTCGAGAAAAAAATTGCAGATTCGAAAACCTTTAGAATGTAAACAAACTACTTATTATAAACAGTTACAGCACATGTCACGATACCACCTACAGCGTCTAAACAGAAGGTATTACATAAATCAATCTATTTCACCCCATTTTGACAGCTCAAGACGCCATCTTAGATCGGTGTCTCACTGTTCTCTTGTGTGGTCCCCGCACTTGAATGGCTATGACAAAAATGTTACCCAAAATATTGATAAAAAGTTGAAAACAGAAGGCCAATCAAAATCTAGCCGTAGTCTCACCTCGGCGACAAACAAATTAGTTAATGTCACAAACTTGTCAAAATGTAAGGAAATTGGAAGTATTTTTGACAGATCGAGACTGAGATCAGATTGTGAACGTTCTTAAAATTATTAGAACTAGTTACCCCTCAGATTTTGGAATAGAAGACAGTTTTTTTTTTTATTTGAACTAAGTAACTATTTTAGAAACGATACCAACCCACAGTAGAAAACTTTTTGTCAGGGGTGTTGTAACGGTCTGTTCGTTTTCCACTAAAAGTACCGTATAGTGCAGGGCCGTAGCTAGGGGGGGCATCGTGGGGCAATGCCCTACCTTTAAACACTAATGCCCTACCTCAAGGAAACACCATCAACTAAGTTATGACGGAAAAAAATACTAGCTCAAAGTGAAATCATTCTTTATTCTGCTCATGGATGGCATTTGAAATATGTGTGCTAGATTTGTTCGTATTACAGTCCCCAACGAGGAACCCCATAGCCTCTAAAATCCGAGGAAGGTCGATTTTTTTTTGCGAATTCTATGTTGGTCCATAGTAAAAGTTGTTAATATTGATGGATAAAACACCCCCTTAAATTTTGTCGCATGGTTTTACAGTCAGCCTATATAACACCCCCAGCAATTAAGTATTAACTGATACATAAGTCAAGAAAGCCACAAATCGATTGACCAGAACAGATCAAGTAACATTTTTACTTCCGCCCTACATGTAACAGCTGCCCTACCTTAAATCCAAGTCTAGCTACGGCCCTGGTATAGTGTCTTTGCACAGGTCTATTAAACGGAGTAGGTACCTTTGCATAATCAGCATTATTAATATTCTAACTGCTGGGACACAGGGAGTATGCATAATAAGCCTATAATGTTTCCACATACATACAGGCCTCCTCTGTGTAAGAGGGAGTTTATCAAAATGAGCCGCGCAGGCAGCCTCGTGACGTCAGGCAGGGAAGAGCAGGCCGCGGATAAAAGATTAACAATATCCTTAAAAATGATTCAGATTGAGATCGATAGTGATTTACGCAATTAAGTCATAAATCATTTATATTCGGAAATTTCTACCCAATGTAATATACATTGGGTAGAAATTTTATAAAACTAGGGTAGGTACAGGCGTTGTTGCGCAACTTGAGCGATACCTATGACCAGCAGCAGACTAACAGAGTTAATTATTGATTCACTGGCGCCATTTTGCATTTATTACCTTACATGACTAACTATGCCCTCTTATTACAGGGGAGTCAAAGTCCCAAGTAACACGGCGTAGTAACTGGTGTTATACGGATGTATGTACTGAGTTCAACTTTAAAATAATCTCTGTTTTATTAATTAAATCTGCAATGGTGCAGCAGCAATGGTGGCTCACAGTGGTAACCGCCCCGACTTACGCGGTGTAGGTTCGAACCCAGGCAAGCGCTTCACTTTGTATAAATAATTTCATCACCGCTGCTCTCATAACGGTGAAGGAAAACATCGTGAGGATACCGGCATGTCCTAGAACCAAATTTCGAAGACATGTGACATCTACCACCCCGCACTGGGCCCGCGTGGTAGATTAAAGCCCACTCGGCCCCTGCCGCTGCCCCTCTCGCTGCCGGCAATAACTTCCTAAATACTACTGCAGCAGGATCGAGAGAAGTACTGTGTGTTTACTGGTTTACATACTGCCCCTTTTATTTTGTGGTTGGGAAATCATCAAATCACCCCTCCCGCTCAGGGTGGAGCAGAAGGGAGTGTCAAACTCTTATTGACTAAAACCCACTCGTGTTCCTTCCTTAGCCCTTTATGTTCCGGGGCCGTGATAACCCTTTAGGACAATACCGCTGACCCCGCATTACATACTACCCTACCACTCACTTCGCTCGAGTTTCGGCAATGGCAGACGTCGAGGCGCTCGGCGAGAACTGAGCGGTGGAGCAGAATGTAAACACGCACTGCCGCTCGCGCTGCCGGCCCTTTGACTTCCGCACAAAAAACCGCTCTTTTGAGGAACGCCGGGCAGCGCGAATGGCAATGACAGTGGCTTGAGAAGTATCGTATTTACACACTCGTCCTGCCCACTTCCCTGCTTACTTCGGCTGAATGTAAATGTAGCAGAAAAGAGCATTGGGAACATTATAGAATGATTATGCTTAAGCTAAACAAATCTAATTATATTCCAAAAATGTTAATTACAATCACAACGTCAGTTAAACCGTCGTTAATTCAACCATATCTGTTCCATCGGCACACAGTTGCATTCGTTGCAGGTATGCAAGTATGCAGAGCAGGTGGACTGCCCCTGAACAGTTTCAAATGTTGCAGCTAACTATTATGTCTAATTGCATTTTGCGAATTCCTGATCAAATGCTGGATTCCTGATACGGTTTGCAATGTAATGGTAGTTTGAATTTTCCAAATTAGTGCGGCCTAAGTGTTAATTAAATAAAATTAACTTCTTCTTTGTCTTTTTGTGTCAATGGACTGTGTGTTTATATTGTTTGAGCACAGTAGGTGGCCACGCTGATGCGGCATCAGTGGCTTTATTTAAGTAATTTGAGGAGGTGCAAGTGAACGGGCACTTACCAAGACTCCAGCGAGTGGGACATGGTCTGATCGGAAGAATCGCACTCGAGCTGTGTTGGATGGGTCCGTAATTAATCCACTACTTCGACAGATTATTACTTATAGGTCTACTTCCTTCTGCCCGCGACTTCATCAGAGTGAAATTTCACCCTCCCCCCATTTACCCTCTTAGAGGTGGAATTTCGAAAAACCCTTTCTTATTGGATACCTACTCTTCACTAAAAACACACCGTGCGTTGATATATCAGTCAGTTAGGAGTTTGAATTTTATACAGGGTGTCCCTGAAAGTATGGATCAAATCAAATAGGGGCGTGGACAAAGTCATTTCCAAACTTTTTGATCCTTTTTGAGCTTGCAATCGCAAGCTTTCTACGCGTAGAGTTATTAAGTTGAAATTAATACCAAAGGCTGCAATCCCATTAAAGCAGTGAAAAATCAAACTTCTAAGTCAACGCAATCAACTTCCCGTTGACCTAGAATTATGAAATTTGGCAAGAAGCAATGTCATGTAGCACAAGTAAAGGAAAAAAATCCGAAAACCATTTTGTAGTTTCATACAAAAAATAATAATTTTAAAACTATGTATTTACCTACATACCCACTTTGTACGGAGCCCTCCTCGGTGCGCGAGTTCGCCTCGCATCGATCACATAAGGGGCTCGTGGCTAAGTAATAACAGCCCTACAGGTTGATCTAGGTTAAGCTACGCTTGCCGAGGTCGATCTGTGGATGGGTGACAGCCATTACATACCGAGACCCCGTGCCTCAGAAAGCGTGTTAAGCCGTTGGTGCCGGCTGTCATTCGTAGATCTTTGACAGTCGTTACGGGTATTCGGAAGCCCGAAAGTCTCACAATCAGTCTTGCCAAAGGGGCGTCTTGTTACCCAATACTTATCTGGGTTATGAATAGTCGTCATTATCTGTATCCGGTTAGACTGGAAGCTGACCCCAACATATTGTATTTAGAAAAAGGCTAGGCAAATGATGACTGTCATAAGTGATACAGACAATACACAATAAAACCGAACTTGTCCTAAAGTCATGTCTTGTGCATGCGCACAAATGTGTGTCATTTATTATGTAACGACCGCGTACGTACTGTAGGTACAGTCAGCAAAGGGGATAAGTATGCAGGATCGTCGAATATAGTTGAAGTTTAGTAAGAAACCGATGGATGTTTTCGAATAAAATTTAATTTAATTAATAGAAAACTAAGAGTTCATTTAGCAAATTAAATTTCATTCGAGAACATAAATCGGTTTCTTACTAAACTTCAACTATATTCGACTACCCTGCATACTTATCTCCTTTGCTGACTGTACCTTTGTTGTTACGGCGAATGTTATGCATTACATCTATGAATTAGGTAAGAGATTGTGGTAGCCTAGAGTTTTACAATCATTATAAATATTTGCTATGTAGCCCGAAGAAACCTAACAAGCATGTTTTATTGTGTTTTTTTACAGTCAACAATTTATTTCCGTAACATGAAAAAAGTTAGTAAATATCTTCAATTACAGCAAGATTAGCTTAAAGATTCGGTTATTTTAATAACTTGCTTACCTAAAATACGTCTTTTCTGTAGCATTTTGGTTTAAATTTCGCGACAAGCATAAACACAGCCCCTGGAAAAGAATAAAGTCATATTACGTGAAAAACAAGTATTTTAAGTTTTATTATTTTTGATTATTAAAACTCTGACCGATACATAAAACGCATAGGTAATACTTTATTATATAAGTAAAAGACTTGGCTTACGACAGCTTTTAAAAAATAAAAATAAAACCAAAAAGAAGCCAGTAGTTAGTTGCCACACATACCTATACGTAAGTACAATAAAAAGCAGATAAGTAAACAATGCATGCGGAAACCAAACAACTCTCCGGAAGATGGCGTGTTGCCGCGCTGTGGCGTCGGGTGGGGTTTGACACAACGCGGGCAGTTTGACATTTAATTTTTTTTTCCTTGATTCAAAAATCGAATTTTTATTTTTTACTAGCTGACCCGGCAGACTTCGTACTGCCTCAATCGATAAATAAAAGACTCTACATTTTATTTAGAAAACGTTTGTATGGGAAATAGAAAAGGGCTGTTTTAGGGTTTTCTCGGGAATTGTTCGATTTTTCTCACCTTTTAAACCTTCCCTAGACCTCCACGAACATTTCAAGACCAAGATAAGATAAATCCGTTCAGCCGTTCTCGAGTTTTAGCGAGACTAACGAACAGCAATTAATTTTTATATATATAGATATAGATGAGGTTCTGAAGGCCAATTCCCGTAATCAAAAACGTTCAGGTTGCAATCTCATCTCAGCGACAAGCAATGTCAAAAATGTAGGGAAATCACAGTTATTTTTGACAGATTGAGACTGGGATCTGATTGTGAACGTTCTTGAAATTAAGGATAATTGACCTTCTGTATTGTTTCATCTAAATGCCTCTTTGGATACCGGTTGTAATAGGTGTTGTCGAGCGGATCAGTAGGTCTCATAATATTGAGTAGATACCTAAGGCACTGGGAATCCGAAAGTTATTGTCATCCCTTTCACTTCGACAGTACAATGAAATTCATTGCTTCAAATGTTTGAACTATTTATTAGCTCGACAACAGAAATAACGCAATGGATACTGTTGAATAATGAAAGGGATTGCCATGCCGTGTGCAAGCAAGTCTAGTGATTTTATTAACTTGATTTACCAGACAGATGCCAGCACATCAAGCTACTACAATCTGTCAAATTTCTTTAATAGATTTTCAACTTTATCACCAAAGCATAAGGTTCAAAGTTGATTGGGAAACCTTGACAGTTTCGGGTAGCTTCATGTGCTGGCGTCTGTACGTTCACAAATCCAAAATATATTTTCAAAAGGAACAGCACCCTAATTGCGTAACACACTATTACTCTCAATTTGAATCATTTGGAAGCTTATTGCTAATCCATTGCTCCATATGTTCGAAAAATGTGTCTGCTCAACAACGTAAATAACGCAATGAATGTTGTTGAACTGTCAAAATGAAACCCATTGCTACTGATAGTGTGTTACGCAATTGCCTCGCAGCTATGAATAAAATATTGAATTTTATATCAAATAAAAAAAACGCCTTTAATACTAAAAAAAATTGTATACATTCCATCAACTAAATAATTAGCGTTCACCTACATAACCTAAAAGTATTACCAGTCAAAAAATAAAACAAAAATATACAAAAACTACTTTCTATCAACTCGGACCGCGCGACGGAAAACAGACACGTGTTTTTGTCCGAAACTCTGAGTACAAATTACGTCAGCATTATAGTCATAAGAAAGTAATGTTTCAGAAAGTCCAATACATCCAAAATATAAATAACTCATAGTATCCTTCTTGGTGTGTGGAGGACAAAATAATAAAAGTAAATTTAGCAGCGCTAAAATTGAAAACTTGCGAAAAATCGAAATAGGAGGGGCAGTAATTGTTACATAATCATTATACATTGTCATTTCCCAAATCTAAATTCTTGAAAAAAATGTAATTATCGCCTTAGATAGTGCAAATTAAGTTATTGCCTTTAAGCAGAAACGAATCATAGTCGTTCCAGATTTTTTTATTCGAATATGAAAACGAAAAGGACGATTACAGTATAAATTTTAGCGCGCGCCCGCTAAACAATCTATTCACGCTGAGTTCACTATATGAAGCAAGTGGCAACGCATTGAACTAGCGGTATTTACCTAATTTTGACCGTTCCTACGGAAAAAAGGGAGCGCGACGATGACGTCGCTGAATCGCTCGCCTACGGGCACGTTGTGAATCCCTTTCCTTAATGTCATGCTCTAAATTTATTTTAAAACACGTTGAATTAGATATTTTAATTTGTCACACCTGTTCACTTTCATCCTGAATAATCATTGGGTACAGCTGACAGAACATGAATCACTTATCTATAGCACACGTTTTATAGACGATCAACAAATCATAACTAAGTGGCGTAACTACAGGACCAATTAGTAAAATCAGTAGTACCTACAACTAGAACAAGTTGGTAAAATCAGTGCACAACTAGGACAAGTTGGTAAAATCAGTAGCACAAATAGGACAAGTTGGTAAAATTAGTAGCACAAATAGGACAAGTTGGTAAAATCTGTAGCACAACTAGGACAAGTTAGTAAAATCAGTAGCACAACTAGGACAAGTTGGTAAAATCAGTAGCACAACTAGGACAAATTGGATAAATTTGATAAAAATGCACAATGTATTGTAACTGCTGGATATAGAGGCCACCCCCAAGCTCCGTCACTTCGGCTGGTTCTGTTTCTCACATCCAGCAGATTCCTGCGGTTCACGTTGCAGTATAAAACTGATGTATACATCCGTCACCTCACATATCAGGTCCAGTTGAAAACCAGCGTCAGGCACTAGTTGAAATGAGCCTTTTTGGTGCAGCCGTGAGGCACACTTTCCTGCTAATTTCTGAACATCGGACTTTACACTTTTTATAAATTGATCTTTTATCTGATGTATGTATCTGGTGCGTATTTTCCTTCTTTCTTTTATGTTTGGGTCAATATTTAAAACAATACAAATCACCGCGCACCGGTTTTTCCTTTCTTTTTTTCTATTCCTTTCTCTTTCCTTTCTTCCACGTTGAAAATTCGTTATAGGTACTGAACCTTTTGCATCATTTCTGTTGACTGTTAAATGCACGACAGTAATAATCTACATTCGCGTAAGATCAATTAGTTAATGGCTGTGTTTTTGCATATTTTTGCAATTACTCCCGTTTTTGGCGCGATTTGAGTTTTTTATAAAGTAAGATGTAGACCAAGGAGCATTGATCTCGTCTTCATTACGTAAATTTCTTCAATTAGGTACAGCACATAACCGTATTTTTAGGGTTATACCAGGGTTTTCAAAAGAATTAGAGGTTTTACATAAAAAGGAAGGATTTTACACGACTGGTGAGCATGGGGCAAGTTTTTTTTTAGTTTTTCCTATAGGACATTCTCAGTGACAGCCCGTAGCCTGGACTTGTGCCCAGATGATGGCTATAAGTTCGACCCCTTTTAAATAGGACTTAAACATAGCTGGTGAAATGTGGGTGTACTATATAGGTCACCTCTGCCTAAGCCTTCGAGGAAAACAGGCGTGATGCTATGCCATGTATGAAGGATTTTACGAAACTCCTCAAGTGGGTGAACCATGAAAGCATGAAACAGTGTTGAAGAAGGGCTAAGGAAGGAACACGGGTGGGTTTTAGTCAGTAAGAGTCTGACACTCCTGCTCCACCCAGAGCGGGAGGGGTCATTAGATGATTTCCCATCCACAAAAAAAAAAAAAGTAACCCCTTTCGAACCGTAAAAAAATTCACCAAAATTCTCAGGATCAAAAAGTTTGGAAATGACTTTGCCGACGCCCCTATTTGATTTGATCCATACTTTCAGGGACACCTGTATAGAAAAAAATAACTGTTCGAAAAAAAAAATAACGTAACAGATCTTGTTGAATGACCTTAATAAAATAGATTGTAATTCCGTGTATGGTATGGTACTCCATTAGGGTACTGGGCATACACACAAACAATCCCGCCGGGGTGCAGGGCCAAATAACTTCAAAATAGAGATCAGCATTAACATACATACATACAAACATTCACGCCTGTATTCACATCAAAGGGCTCTGCAGAGGTGTTAAGGCCACACACGTTTCGGTTTTATAACCTCAAAGGACAAATTCTTAAAACAAACAAAAAAAAAACAATTTCTACCAAATTCGAAACGAAACTTTTGGTAGGTATTCGACTAATCTGCAACCTAATTGCGTAACCCACTATCAATCGGAATCCGAATAATTTTGAAGCAAATTGCTAATCCATTGCTTCATAAGTTCGAAAAATTTATTTACACGTAAATAACGCAATTAATGTTGTTGAACTGTCAAAATGAAACGTAGGGCAATTGTGTAACACATTAACAGAGAGAATCCCACTGATAATGTGTTACGCAATTGCCCCGCTGCTGGGACTTATACATTCACCTTTTTTATAAGCGTGATTGTTTTTACATAACCGATCTTAAGGCGCAAACACACGGCGGGTCGGGCCGGGCCGGTCAATTTGACCGCGAACGATAGTGCAAAGGGAATCCTATACTACCAAAGTACCAACCACAGATATAAATATACCTAGATAACGCAAGTATCACGATCTGTATGAAAACCAAGCGTGCCATTTTTTTGACTACCTACTATGACGTCACAAGCGCTCTTCCTCACTCACGCTCACCCAGCCAGCAGTACACAGCCGGTCGATTCTGTAAAAATCGCACCGTGATAACTTAGGTGAAGTAAGCGTGAAGTGAGCTATCAATAGGGGTAATCCCTAACATCAGGTGGAGTGACAGCTCACTTCACCTAAGTTTTCACGGTGAGATTTTTACAGAATAGCACTACAGGACTGAGCGCGAAAGTGGCGGCTAACGATTTTTTTAACGTAAGTTAGTGCGATTTTTGCCACGCGAAGTAGTTGCTCTTGCGTTATCTAAGTGTATCTATATCTGTGCTACCAACGCACATAGAGGGCAAAAAGACCGCGCCGCTGGTGCCCGGCGGGCAATGGCGGCGCTGCATCCGGCATATCCGTGGCTGCCCGGCCTGGCCCGCCGTGTGTTTCGCGCCTACATGAACAGCAACTCTATTATGATGTTACAATTCCTCAGTGCCTTCCAACAATTAAGATCACAATCAACTAATTATGTATTTTGCAGTGGTGCTCCAGTGGTAACACCCGTGACTTACGAGGTCGTAGGTTCAAATCCAGACTGGCTCTTTACCTTGTGTAAATTATTTCATCATCTCTCAAAAACGGTGAAGGAAAACATCTTGAGAAAAACGGGATGTGTTAGAACCAAACATTTGAAGACATAAACAGGGCTACTGGTTAAGTCGACCTAGATCCTTTAAGTTTAAGAGGTTGTAATTTCCATCATTCCTGACTGATTTGAATATGAAACACCGCACCCCAAACTTAACCGTTTTAAAGATACTTTTTTACTTAGAAGACTTTGAAGTTTTAGTGTAGAGAATTTTAGCGTAGAATACATAAAGCAACTTATCTACTACACAAAAATCGCAAACACAAATAAATTAGAGGCAAAACACAACAAAAAAAATACTTAGGTCAATAGACAAAAAAACATTTTTTTTAAACTTCAAAGTCCAATATATCTATAAAATGGTCAAGTTCGGGGTACGGTGTTTCATAGTCAAATCAATCAGGAATGATGGAAGATACAACCTCTTAAAGGATCTAGGTAGACTTAGCCTGTAGCCCTGTATACATATGACATAGAATCTACCAGTATGCAATGGGCCCGCGTGGTGGATTACAGCCCACTCCCTCTCGCCGAGGGCCTGTTTCTTAGCAGTGAGAACATTATAGGTGTATATGGTGAAGTGCTGGTTTTCACACTGAAGAAAAATTGATGAAAAAATCATAATAATTGCGAATTCCGCTAGTTTTCAGATTGTTTTAGTTACAAAATGATAACTTAGCAATAAAATTGAGAAGGAACTTGAACTTGGAACTTATAGTTTAGGTACTTAGCCGGTATGACCCAGGGATGGCGAACCTCTGTACTTCTACGTGCCATTTTTTCCAAATAAATATTTCATACGACCAAGACGTATCAACAAACAATCTTGGCTTAGATATTACTGAAAAAAACTATATAATTTCGCATTATTATTGTTATTTTTAAATCTCTCTTGATATTTTTCGGGTCTCCAGGGCCTCGGTACTTTGGAAGGCATACGAGGTGGCGAAACGAACTTGTAGAGGCACGCTAGACGTTTTATTGAAATGAGACACCATCCGACCATTATCCTATGTTCGCACTAGATGTAAGTGCACCTAAGGACAACCCCCGGTTGGTGTAGGAATATTGTTAATATTGTCAGTTTTATATTTGATAAATTAGTGCTACTTCTGCTTTTGAAAACTAGATGACTTAGGTATCTTAATTCCTGAAATTATGCCGTGCCCAAATTATTTTGTTACGTGCCACGAATGGCACGTGTGCCATTGGTTCGCCATCCCTGACCTAGTAATTGCTCAACCAATGGACCACACATATTCTCTATTTTTTCTGATTCCTCTTTAATCTCTGCTGTTGGGGAGTTTGGTGCGATACTTCTTCCCAGTTCCCAGCTAAAACACGAGGAAGTGGTGAAGGGCGGGCGTTTTGAAGGACTGCCATATTATGTAATGTTGACGTTCAAAATGTGTTGATTCTCAGTCTAATTTGAACAAATTACTTTGACTGAATTACTGAAGTTTGGCTAGCCATCAACTCCGAATACTTCTCCTTGTACAGAGGCCCGCACATCAAGCTACCCAAATCTGTAAATTTTTCCCAATTGAATATGATCCTTGTTCCTTTGTAGTAAAGTTGAAAATCTATAAAATAGATTTGACAAATTGGGATAGCTTGATGTACTGGCCTCTGTACTTTGCTATGTGAAAGTATGGAACAGCTCAGCAGGACACAAGATTCCTGTCCACTCACAAATGGGTTAACGCCTTTGATTAAAAAACCCATAATTCATCTGACCAGCCAGTATCAAGTACTCAGACAGAAACTAATTAACCATAACGCAGTGTAATATAACTCTATGTAATTACCCTTCGCAGTGACATTAATTAAAAACGATAAAATGAAACAAACCGTCTCATAAAACCTATTTGGCTTTTTAATTTAACTGTCATACTTTCTATCGCCCAGAATAAACACTTTAAAAAAGAATTGAGCACATATAGAGAAGAAAAAAAACAAAATCAAGAACCTGATATTAACTTCTCCTTGTTAAGCCCGAATAGTACAATCGAACTTCACTATCGAATCACATACTACCGTATAAAATGAATATATATCATTTACATTGCTTCTTTAGTTCCAAAACCAAATCTGCAATGTCATTATAAAACCGCAGTGTACTTAAAACAAAGCAGAATCGCTTAGACTGATCTCAAATTCGATAACTTCATGGTGCGAAGATCCTATCGCTGAATGGAAAGGCGAGTTGTTCATTTCACCAAGTATAAAATGGTCGTGGGGATCTCAGATTGCACCAGTCAATACCTAGAAGTCGACAACAGCATCTAAACTATTCAACATGATCGCTTTTGTAAGTGTTTTCTTAATTATTTAATATAAAGTGACGTAACAACGACATCAAAAAATGGATCGGATATTTGTGGCGGGTTTCCTGGCTGTATAATGTGGTGCCTTTGCGTGGAAGTTGAATCTCAAAAAGTGTGATCACAAAACTTGGCGGCTTTTTCGGCTGTCAAAATATTTTTTTGTTAAAAATATGTTTTTACTTACTTACGCTCTGAATGAGATTTAATAATACATTATTCATAGTTTAAATCGGTGATTGCTTGTGACATAATGGTTCTGTGATGTTACATCATAACTTTGTTACTACCTGTTCCTTGGTGACTGTGCTATTACGGTCAATAACACCATAGACAACCTTTTAACTTAAAAAATATGACATTTAGTTTTGAAAATAGAATCAAACTGATTCCCTTTGCAAATTCTTCTTATTTAAATTACATTTAAAAGGTAAAAGTTGTACTTAGTACACCTACATAATGGTCCAGAGGTTAAGTGCATATCCTTGAGGTTCCGAGTTTGAACCCATCAAAAAGATACTAATGTATTTATTATTTTATAATTACTATTATTTTTTTATTATTATGTAGGTACACACGGCTACACATCAAGCTATACATAACCAGTATAAGCTGATTTCTGATTGCACGAAAAACCTATACAGTGCGAGGTCAGCTAAAACTGGAAATGTATAGCTTGATGTGTAGCCGTGTGTACTAGTTTACATTTTATATTATTAATCTTGGATAAAACTGATTAACATTACCCCTTAAGCTCTAAAATCGCTTAATTTTAATCATAGGTACTCCATCTTTCCTTCATGACATGAGCCGTTGCAATCTTACTAAAAGAAAATAACATTATCTTCCAGAGAACAGCAGCCATTCTCCTTCTAGCGGCCTTCGCAGCTGCCCGACCCTCAGACGACTGGGAGCCGGAAGGTCACTCCCACTCGGAACACACGAAGCCATACCACGTCACGGTCGTGAAGAAGATCGGAGTGCCAGTCCCACATCCCGTGGCCGTGTCGGTCCCGCAGTACGTGAAGGTCCCCATCCCCCAACCCTACCCCGTCCATGTAACAGTGGAGCAGCCCATCCATGTGCCAGTTTACAAGGTAAGCTTCAAAGACTAGTTTTTTTTTTTTTAAATACGGTTTGACCTTTAGAGATTTTATTGGTAGATAAAGTTTGTAAGGGCAACAATAAACTCTACTGATAATGTTATGATCTGTATTTAAAAAATATATATAAAAGGTGGAAAATTTTGATAGATTAATCTAAATATATTACGGAAAATATCGGGAAGATTTAGAAAAACAAATAAGGCTAAATATCAAAGATCCAATGACCTCTGGAGTCAGCTTTAAGGCTTATGACGTGGTAAATATTTATCTGCTATTTGTACAGACAACAACAAGTGTGTGTTTGTGTTTCAACTTTATCTCTAAAACATAAGGTTCAAATATGATTGAGAAAATTTTGCAGTTTCGGGTAGCTTGATGTACTGGCGTCTGCACTAGCAATATAACTAGTAACGATGTTGACAGCTCAGGATTTGTCCGTACTAAAATTAAGTAAATATCGCCACTCGTGTAAGCCAATCCGAAGGCAGCCCTTATCCACCACCAAGCCTTGTGGCTATTTATCTTTTACGACCATATTAAAATACTAAAAGAAAACTGGAGCATCCAAAATAAGCACCATAATTGCGATCAAATAAGTTGTGTTTACGTAACGAAAATTATGAGGTTGTATTCGAATTTCTTCACCACGTGGATTACACAGATCGGTATACGCAAAAACAGAGTGAGAATAGTAAAAAATAAAATTACTAAAATGTGCCTACGCCCTTTGAGCCCAGAGGTATTGATGTGTTATGCTATTCGGGTGCTTATTTAGAATGCTTTTTTTCTTTGAGTGCTCAACATGATCGTAAATGGGTAAATAGGCAATGGCAAGGTTTAATTAATTTCAAAACGCGAAATAGGTTCTAAATTAGATTCTTGCGTTTTCGCTACCAATGTTCGGTTAAGGTTTAATTATTAAAAAAAACTTTTTATATTACTACTTCATTACCAAATAGTGAAAAATAAAAATAGAGAGTGTAATTTGCCATACATCTCGCAAGTTCTTTGTCCTTTATTGCACAGGAAACAGAATAAATTAGGGCATTTGGTACGTATAAAAATATTAGCTTTTTTACGTTATTGTAGGCACAGACCTAATTCCTCTTCACTTAATCTAATTAAGACTGATATTTTGTTTATGTCTGCTCTTTTTGTAGCTCAGATTCATTCTTGATTCAATTAATTTGCCCTTTGCATTCATTGACTCCGCTAACTAAAAAAAACTATTCGGATCGTGTGATTACTAAGCTAACACGTAGGTAATTGTACTCATAAATCAGGTGTTAATTAATCATTAACGTCACAGCTGGAGTGTTACATCATTGCAACAGCAGCACTTACTTACATTTATTTTTAATTTTTGCTCTTGATTTAATTACCTACATCACTCATCATCGCAATTTGAATCAGTCTGTCTCACTTTTTTGGTATGGAAACATTGGTATATCCCGTCAAATTTTCTTTCTTTTTATTTCTGTCAGTTAAGTAGTTCCGGTTCGCGTCAAGTCTAAAAAATGCGAATTAATTAACATTCATTTTAAACAAAAACAAATAAAAGGAAGATAAAATTTAATACGCAAATAAAACGGACACAACTCTACAACTTTCACGGTAGGTATAATAAAGAAAACGTATAAAATAATCGCTGTAAGCAACCTTTCTTTGTCTCTGTAAAATTAATTATCGCTATTTAACACAATAAAAGGCACTTTTCGCATCGGCCATACTATAAACATAGAACCAATTAGTTTTACAACTATAGACAAAACGACATTCTCTTACCATCAATTCAATTAAACTTAAACCGCGAAGTTAATGCCAATAACAAACTATAAAATGATTTTACACGACAAATAAGTAGTACAACGTAAGTGTTATATCACAGTTTATTGTATCTAGGTGCGTTTTTGCAATTATCTCATAACGTTACCCATACATTTCTGCATCAAACGGTTACGTAACGCAGTCGGGCATGACAGAAAGTAAAAGCGCGGGCAGTCAAGCGTTCGTTTGAAAAAAGAACAGTGCGTTTTGTGACAGTTGGCAGCCAGTTACATTCGGAAACGTTCTCTACACACCCAACATTCAAGTAGCAAGTTCATCTTTTAATATGCTAACGGGTCTCATAAAAATGTTGAGCCAAAATCCTCGTAGCCCGAAAATCATGCCCACCGGACAACAAGACTAATCCCAAACTCTTTTTCAGGTTGTGACCAAAATTGTGGAGAAGCCAGTCCCCTACACCGTTGAGAAGCCCGTCCCCTATGAGGTCGAGAAGCCTTACCCCGTTGAGGTCGAGAAGAAGGTCGAGGTCCCCATCCCCAAACCCTACCCAGTCCATGTCCCCGTCTACAAACACGTCTACCACCACAAAGGAGGCCACAAGCACTAAACAAAAAAAAACAAATTTAAAATAAGGGGCAAAGAGGTTCTATAGCTTATTTTTATAAGCGGGGTTGCCAGTGTAAATACAAATTTCGTAGATCTGATGGAGATGTAATTCCACCAGTGTTGACTTATGTAATAATGTTGTGATATTTATTGTTGTTGTGTGCAAACAATTGTTGTCTGTGCTGTTGATCGCGTTTTTGTTGACTATTGTGTAATTGTTGTTGATTATTTTTAATTTTAAGTGTTGTACCATTAAAAAAGATTTTAAACTATAAAACTATATTTTGATGATTACTCATTTGGGTCCTGCGGAGTAATTGCGTAACACATTACCAATTGCTTTAATTTTGACAGTTCAACAACATTCATTGCGTTATTTATGTTGCTAGGCAAACATTTTTTTCGGACATATAAAGCAATGGATTAGCAACATCCTTCAGAATTATTTAGATTGTGATTGATAGTGTGTTACGCAATAACTTTCCAATACCGCATGGATACTAAAACATAACATGATTCCCTTCTAAAAATCACGTTTGATGACATATCGATTCAACAGTAAATCGATATCTCAGCCAGTATCTTGTTTGGCATCACTGCAGTGCGACTTTCACTGAGCGGCGGTCAAGGCTCCGGTCGATGACTCCAAGTCTCCACAACGAGCCACTCGCCACATCCACCATACATTACTCCACATGTATAGCATAAAAGCACTCTTAATCATTGTAAGCCAGTAATGTATGTTGCGTGTGGGTGGCCGATTATTTACTCGATTCAATTGATTGCTCGCAAATAATATCGATCACTCGTTTATTTTGTTTTTGTTTACGCTTGAGTCATGGGATATTTTAGGAGTTCGACGTAATGCTTGTAAACACTTGTAAACTAAGAAATTTAATATTGTATCGTGTTCGTGCAAGAAGCATTCTGTTCCAAAATGGGAGAGTCAAACAGAATCGCAAGAAGAATTTGAAAGCAATATAAGACCAAAACTGCAATAAATCAAAGTCAGCTAGAAGTCATGATCATCTGCCTAGCCTATCCCGAACTATTTTTGGGGTCGGCTTCCAGATAAGCGTGCTGACGTATTTTTTTTGCAGTTTTTAGTTATGCGAACACCTCGTAGAGATAAAGAGACGGGCGGGTCGAGCTGGAGAACACCACTGAACAATTATATCTATACTAATCATCTATACTTCTATACTAATATTATAAAGAGGAAAGGTTTGTATGTATGTTTGTAACGAATTGGCTCAAAAAGTACTGGACCGATTTTAAAAATTTTTTCACCATTTGAATGCTACATTATCACTGATTAATATAGGCTTTTTTAATTGCAAGAAAAAAAATTACCACCCGTGCGAAGCCGGGACAGGCCGCTAATAAACTATATAATAACTTAACTTACTTACGTCTATATTAACTCTGGAATTTGGCTGCCTCTTCCTTTCTCCTAATTTGCTGTTTTCGACAAGGTCAAGGACAATGAGCATGTCTTTGTTAAATCTACCTATCAGTTCATATAATGGAATGTAATACATATACAGGGGAGTAGGCTGACAAGGACATCGCCACGCAAAGTGTAATGGATCGCCCACACTTATTCAGCTCCGTTCAGCTCTTGTCCATAGAAATCACCGATTTTGTATGGAGTCCGTTCAGCTTTCCGCGGCTGAACGGATGCGTACGCATTTCATACAAAATCGTTGTTTTCTATGGACAAAAGCTGAAGAGAGCTGAATAAGTGTGGTTAGTCCCTAACCATGAATTCAGCAGATGATTCTCGACGCCCGCGCGCTCTTGCGTAGATTTTTATTGCCAGTTATCAAAAAAAAAAATGCTGTTTCAAAGAAAAGTGACGTACGCGATTAAAATTTATGGAACAGCAAATATTTTTTTCTTTAATAACCGGCGAAAAATAATTATTGGTACAGAATCATTAACTGAATTCATGGTAACAGGTTCCACGATGTGGGATGTCACGATGTCACCCTGTACGAGTATACGTGTCCCAAAATTCAACGATAATCGGGCACCAGAGGGTGGACCTGCTCACGAATACTCCAGAAAAAATAATGAATTGAACCTAGCTTGAATAAATAACTTTTAATTTAGTATTTTGAATCATATTTAATAGATGAGTTTTATATTACTAAGGTTAAACCACTCATGGTACAAAATTGCATGCTAAATGGCACTTCTCGTGACAGTTTCGCTATCTAATTTAATTTGACCAACTACCAAATGATACTTTGGCGAGGGAGCTCCTTAAGGTTACACTTTGCAGCGAGCTCGATCTCACAAGTGGGCGGAGCCAAAAAGCACGCTGGCTCACCTGGCATCGTGTCTGACAGAGATAGTATCAGTGATGAGCAGTTAGACGTTAGTCTATACATCCGATCGATTCTGTAAAAATCTCACCGTGGAAAGTTAGGTGAAGTGAGCTTAGAGTGAGCTGTCAAGAGTATCAATCCCTAAGTATCAGGATGAAACTGACAGCTCACTCCACGCTCACTTCGCCTAAGTTTTCACGGTGAGTTGGTTACAGAATCGCACTGCTGGTCTACACTCGCAACGTCTAGTTCACACACACAAACACCGTTCCGAACTGAAACGATACGTTAGACGATGCACACATACACTGCCAGTTACACAGAGCGACTGTCAGTAATTCTCCTCAATGCTCATGAGCCTTCGTTTTCTGACGAAAGATGCCTAACTGAGTAACTGTACTCATTATTTAGTAATCTAGAACACACCGAAATGATTATCCCAGAGCTACTTTCACATTACAAGCGAGGCGGCGGCGACGCGATGAATGTAAGTACGTTGAGCTGGCATGAGCTACCGAGCAGTGATGGAATCCTCATTTCACTTTTAACGTTTGACAAACTGATACATTTTTAGGGTTCCGTACCTCAAAAGGAAAAAAACGGAACCCTTATAGGATCACTTTGTTGTACGTCCGTCCGTCTGTCGAGACCCTTTATCTCGGAAATTAAAACCATAAATTTTCAGGTCTGCGGTCCCTTGAAGCTGTGCAAAAATCAAACTTCTAAGTCAACATAAAAAAAAGATACGACCGTTTGTGCCGCAAAAAACGTATATTTCGACACTCAAGGGAATCAAAATGTATAACGTACTTCCGTTGACATAGAATCATGAAATTTGACAAGAAGCAAGGTCATGTAGCAAAGTAAAGGAAACAATCCGAAAACCGTAAATTTGTAGTTACATACCTACTTTGTACGGAGCCCTAGGTGCGCGCGAGTCCGACTCGCACTTGATCGGTTTTTTATTCTTTCCACTTATTACCTAGTGTAACAACACACTGCCCTAAAACCATTACCAACTTACACGTATTCTAGATTATCAGCTTATAATGATCCCACAGCTGGAACTCACTCAGTCCTCCTCTCTGTGAGAGAGAATGGGTTGAAGGCAGGGCTTGTAATACCAGTATTTTTGGGAACCGGTACCATTAGCCTTGATGTGATACCGATACCAGACGTAGTTTACTATTAGTGTTTGTAATCACTATCGGTACTGCAGTGCTATTCTGTAAAAATCAAAAGGTGAAGTGAGCTGTCATTCCACCTGAGGGGCAATTCTCGTAATTTTTAAGAACGTTCACAGTCTGATCTCAATCTCAATCTGTCAAAAATACTTCAAATTTCCCTACATTTTGACAAGTTTTTGACATTTGTTTGTCGCTGAGATGAGACTGCGACTAGATTTTGAACGTTTTAAATTACGAGAATTGGCCTACTGATGTTATGGATTGCCCCCATTGATAGTTCACTTCACGCTCACTTCACCTATGTTATCACGGTGAGATTTTTACAGAATCGATAGGCAGAACCTATTGCTCTCAAAAACAGTGAAAAAAAAACATCGTGAGGAAGCCGGCATGTCTTAGGACCAAAAATTCTAAGACATGTGACATCTACCTACCCGCACTGGGCTCGCGTGGTGGATTACGGCCCATTGCCGCTCACGTAGAGGCCTGTGTCCCAGCAGTGGGAACGTAGGCTGATTTTGAATAGGCATTAGAAAAATAACTTCAAGGTACAGAGGCCAGCACATCAAGCTACCCCAATCTGTCAAATTTCTTTGATAGATTTTCAACTTTACTGCAAAGGAATAAGGTTCATATTCAATTGGGAAAATTTGACAGATTGGGGTAGCTTGATGTTCTGGCATCTGTACTAATACGAGATTTCTAGTACGCGGCGGGTACCTGAATTTGATACCAATACTTGTTAGGTAGAGTAACAGTACCCATCTGGAACCGGTACCCAGGTACCGAAATGACAAGAACCGCTGAGTACCTGTACCCGTCTGGAACCGGTAGGTATCCAGGTACTGAAATGGCAAAAACCGCTAAATTCCGGTACCCATCTGGAACTGGTAGGTACCCAAGTACTGAAATGGCAAGAACTGCTAAATACCGGTACCCTTCTGGAACTGGTAGGTACCCAGGTCCCAGGTACCGAAATGGCAAGAACCGCTAAGTACCGGTACCCGTCTGGAATCGGTACGTACCCAGGTACTGAAATGGCAAGATACACTAAGTACCGGTACAGAAACTCATGTACTTTTGATACCGGTTCGAAGCCCTGACTACACACCACGAAGGCCGGTGTGGGTAGAGTTATTGTAGGTAGGGGTGATTGGTGAATAGTCTCCGTTTGCCGTTTCGTCATAGATCCACATCGCTTATTAACTTATTCTCGGTGAACTAAAAACCTTAAAATTGACCACAGCATGATGCATAGATGATGCAACTAAACTTAAATTATCCTAGACGTCGAGATTGTACAAGCTGTAGTGAAAGTGAAATTACTTGAAAGCAACGTGCGCGCTTCCTGTTGCGCGAGAAGATAATTATGCCATTGACATTATACCATACTTACATAATATCAAGGGTTCCGTGGGCTTTCCGGAAATATCAGTACTTAGTATAATTTCTATCTACCTAGAACTGTTTGTGAAGGATACATAAACAACTCTAGGCAACAACAAGAACCACAACCGTTCGATACGCTTCCGTGTCGAAGCGAACATCAATCAATGTTGTCGAAAGAGTCCTTTGAAGGCTGTTAATAAATCCAAAATCAGAAATCAAATAGACGTCTATATTCGCCATCCTTTCGAGAGCTATTTGCAAGGGGCAAATAGGTCTTGAAAATATGTCATTTTTGATTCGACAACGTGTCGAATGGTTGTAATTAGCTATGCTATCAGGCGTCCTGTCCCGTTATGATATATGAAGCCGAAACGTGGACACTGACGGTTGGGCTGGTCCACAAATTCAAGGTCACTCAGCGCACTATGGAGCGAGCTATGCTCGGAGTCTCTTTGAAGGATAAAATCAAGAATGAAATTGTCCGGAAAAGAACCGGAGTTACATAACTTACAGAGTGAACAAACTGGAGTGGCAATGGGCTGGCCATGTCTGTCGAAGGACCGATGGCCGGTGGAGCAGACGAGTCCTGGAGTGGAGACCAAGTATCGGCAAGCGTAGTGTAGGACGCCCCCAGCTAGATGGACGGACGACCTAAAGAAAGTGGCTGGGACAGACTGGATGCGGAAGGCGGAAGATAGGGTGTTGTGGCGCTGCCTGGGAGAGGTCACCTGCCATCTAATCTCTTCACCACCCTTGGTTGACTGGTAGAGAATGCCTAAGGCATCAAGTCCGCCTTTGTACCTTTTTGTGCGAAAAGTTGAAATAAATAAATAAATTATAGAAGGACGGTAATTAATTCAGTATTTTTGTCAGCAAGCATCTTTCATCGCTTTGTAGAGTGTAGACTATATGTTCCCAAAGTAGGCGATAACGCCCCCTCGTGGGCGCCACAGACTTTCAGAGGGGCAGTAGAAGACCCAGATAAAATTATATAATTATTAATTTTACGACTGTATAATGTTACTCATTTAAATATAATCGTGAAATAGCTGTTTCAGATTCGTGAGAGATGGTGAGTAAAAAAAAAATAGGGACACTGTAAAAAACAAATATACTCAAAGTGGGTGCTGGACAAAATAAGTTTGAGAACCTAGGGTGTAGACTAAGTGAGATTATTGATATAAGTAACACCCAGTAAAAATACAGTGCTATGACCGTGTGTTGACACAGTTGCTATAGAGTGCCCCAAGTGTCCAAACACTGAACTTTTGAGGAATATATGACCGATGATACTGATTATTAAAATGGCCACCTCTATACTCAGCCCAAGTAATATAAAACATAGTTTAACCATCGACTTGAAAAGAAGAAGCTGAAATAGAAAAAACATCGCAACTAGGTAACAATATTGTCGATTTTTAATCAACCGATATGAATCTCGGTGCAGCACTATGTCGAAAGTATCGATAGGAAGGAACCACGGCGCAGCACCACCGCAGGTATCGATTAGGAGCTCCTGCGGCGCACGAGTCACATTTATAGGATATTCTCATGTAGTTTTATTTTACTTCGACGTAAAAATATACTTGCACTCATAAAGTAGCATATTATTAAGAGAAAACGCGAATTAAAAAGCATAAATGTATGCTGAAGACCCTGACCGAAGCCCTAATGAGCTCTATGCAGGGCTTCAAAAAGATAACTTGCTGTGTGCTAGGTGTATCATAATTTTCTAGAACTATTTGTCTTTGGAACACTTCATTCAAAGTATTGTTGAACTGCAAAGATGATCGTACTGCCTGCCTAGCCTGTAATCCACATAATCTAGGTATGTGTGAACTATTATCCAGTAATCCTGTCTGAACACATGAAATAATAGTGACACCGTAGCCGAACGATTAGTTCCGCCTGCTCGCCGCAAGGGGCGCTGCGGGCGATACAGCCTTTTTTATTTTTATCAGTTTTAGAGATCCTTGGTCAAAGATATGAATCCTAACTGTTGATGGGTGATTTATTACAGTGTCTTGACTAGGCACCTGTTATTTTATTTTAAACTAGGAAATCTACATGTAAATGCCGACTAAGTCAGATTGTGGCTGTCAAAAATAACTCAAAGTTCTAAAACAGGTTGTAAGTAACACAATGGCGGATCACACTTGTCCCCACATTTTTCCCGGTCGCCTACGCTGCGCGCACGCACCTGCCACCCCCCACGGGGGGCCGCTCGGCCTCCTTTCATGCCAACGGATTAATGCCACGATTTCGTTGCCCCTTTTTTATTTATTTAAAAAAATATATCTCATATCTCTCGCGGATCGGAGATGTTAAGGCTGGTTAGACGATCTTTTTTTAACTTTGTGATAGACCTGTTTATGTGTGTTTTTAAGTATGTGTAATTTGTAATGTTACCGATAGCTACATCCTAGGATTCTTAAAACCACGAGGAAAATAGTTTATTTCTGGGCAAGCGTTCTCCATCACCACCGTTTACCGCATCAGAAAAAAGCGGTGAACGAAATCTCGGCCATATTTACCGAGATTAATCTCGGTCGAAAATCGAACGAGGTCTCGCGAGACGAGATTACACAGGAGCATCTAGGTACCTACATTATTAGTTCTGTTTTTCGAAGCGGAGGATGTGTTTTTCACTGCACAGTTTGCGAGAAATTGTTTACGCTCTGTAGTCCCTAACAGTGTAGAGGCTGAAAGATTATTTCTGCAGCTAGTTATTTAGTCTGCTAAATTAGAAGCCGTCTGTTGGATGACACATCACTTAGATACTTTATAAAAAATGGCGGCAACGGAACGAATCGATTTAGAAACAAAACATAGTAAATCATACGTACCTAATGCCCGATGAATATCTAGGTATACCTATCCACTTTAGCACTCTCAATGCATAAACACATTAGACATATCAATAACTACTGTAATCTTAAATTGATAACAAAACAAACGAACGCACGCAAACGCACAGAAACATTCACGCTCTTCACGCTACACGTAAACAAAACATCGTGTCAAGCTAAATAACTGTTGAAAATTACATCACGTTACACTTTAACAGTCCCTAATTCAACGAGGTAGAGTTTAAAATTACATAAAGTTATCATTTCTGTAAGCCCTCGTAACCACGGGCGATTTTTTCCCGCAGCGATTTCTTTAGCGCCGAGCATTGATATATAAAAAAGGGTTTTTTATATATCAATGGCGCCGAGAGTCGAAAATCACTCTGTTGAATTCTCAATACTCGGCTCCACACCAAGAGTTGAAAATCCAGTGCTCGATAAAAAAAAATCGTCGCGGAGAAAAGTCGCCCGTGGGTACGAAGGATAAGCTGCGCACTGGATTTTCAACGCTCGGTTTAGTGAAGTGAATTGAAAACACAACTGTGCGCTTTTTCTACGCGCTAGGGATGCAATCTGTTGGATTCTCAACGCTCGATTCAACGGCGAGAGTTGAAAATCCAAGGCATGGGTCTAAAACCTCGCGTTAAAAAAAGCGCCCGTGCGTATGTGGGCAACGGTAAAATGTGTTTTTGTCAGGAAATAAACAAAGTGGGCGCGCGGGAGATTTGCCCGCGAAATCTGGATAATTTCGCACGCTTCGACAACAAACATGGACGCGGTGCCAACAGCTGAAACCTATGTGTCGAAAATAACGAATTAATTACGTCATTGGTAGCTTAGATTAAGAAATAACGTGCAGTTATCCTGGGCCTCAAGTCTGCTAATAAAATAGTGTCAGAATAGTCTATCATTGATTTCATAATTGTTGATTTTGACAAGTTTGGTAATCTACTAATATAATGGCGTCATTATTACTTTCCAATGGTCAACCACTGACACTCCATTGAAAGAAAATGGTAATCTCGTACATAATGACAAAGGAATAAATGTAATGTTTATTGCTATTTACGAACTTCTTACCACTTCAGATTGCAAACACTAATATGTAATATGTAAAAATATATATTAAATGAAATCTAGCATGAAAAGTAGTAGTTTTTCTCAGACCATTGACCGACCAATGTTCGACCATTATGAATTTAGCAGATTACGAACTTTTAGCAAAATGACAATGGGATCGTGTTGGAATGACGAATTTATAAAAATAGCAGACTTGGGTCCCTGGTAGGCTACTTATCGTGTAGCGTTGTTACGCTGCCTTCAAGAAATATCTTAGGTATTATTTTGCTTCTTGTCCTGCACCCCCAACTGCGAAACACACAATTAAAGTCTCAATCTGAATAATTTTCAAGGATATTGCTAATCCATTGCTTCATATGTTCGAAAACTGTTTGCTCAACAACGTAAATAACGCAATGAATCTTGTTGAACTGTCAAAATTGAAGCTATTGATAGTGTGTTACGCAATTACCCCGCTGTCCAGCATAGCTATCCTGAAGGAATCTTATTGACTGTTAGTTTAACTAAAGAGGCAGCCATATTAGTTATCAGGTAGTTCATTCAATTCCAGAATCTCGACACACAGTGCCCGGTACAAAGAGGAAATTGTGCAATTCATAATCTTAGAAAGGAAATGTTATGGCGATGTTAGCAACATAGGTACGCACACTTTTATAATATTACAATACCAACCCAGATTAAACTTATAGGTTATAATTTCGAGCGGTTTGGGGTTGAATACCTCGGGCCGTGGGGTCCAAGAATCTCATAGTTTGTTCAACGAAATTTCCAAAAGGCTGGCTGACACTTCCCGTGACCCAAGGTCTGGCTTTTACCGTGGCCAGAGGCTAAAGCATTGCCATAGAACGTGGCAATACCGACAGTCTCTTGGGTACATTGCCAGTCGACAGCTATGCGTAGGATTTTTTTTTTTTGAGTTGTTTAAATCAGGTTAGGTTAGTATATTTTGATTTTAATACATTTTTAGTTAATTTAGTAGAGGGGCTTGTGGCTAAATAATAACAGCCGCACAGGTCTATCGATCAGGTTAAGCTACGCTTGCCGCGGTTGGTCTGTGGATGGGTGACCATCTTTACATACAAAGACCCCTCCGTGCCTCGGAAAGCACGTTACGCCGTTGGTCCCGGCTGTCATTCGTGGATCTTTGACAGTCGTTACGGGTAGTCAGAAGTCCGAAATCTGTCAACCAGTCTTACCAAGGGGTATCGTAATACCCAGTAACTGGGTTGTGGAGATCAGATAGGCAGTCGTTCCATGTAAAATACTGGTATTCAGCTGCATCCGGTTAGACTGGAAGCCGACTCCAACACAGTTGGGAAAAAGCTAGACAGATGATGAGTTAGGTAATTTAGTATAAGAAGTTTGCCCAGATACTTGTAAATCTTTCTCTTACTGAACTTTAATATCATACGACGTGCAACAATGCTAATTCTAAGCTCAAGGGCCCCGCTGGCATCCACTTATTAAGTAAACCATTAAAGATAATAGCATACATTTAAATACCACAGCTCAACAAACTACGGCGCCATATGCTAATTTAGCATTAGGTATTATAACTAAAATTCCTAGATTCTAGAACGGTTCTGCGGCAGTCCATTACAGAAACTAATTAATCAACCCTTGCGATGCGATTGCATGTGTTAACGTACTATTAACGCGTTATTAACAGGCGTTTGCGTGCGGTCAAGTTGCGGTGGCCGGACCGATGCAAATTGCACGCGATTGCCGCGCCCCGGGCCCCGCCCCTGCCCAGGGTTGGCCGGCTAACGATTAATAAGGCCCTTAACAAAAGCCTTTCGCACGTTAGCGGGCTCACGTATGCTATTTTGAGACGAAATTGGACGGTAAGTAAAGACTAATGGCCGATTCCTATAATTTATTAACCGTTTTTGGTTAAAATTAAGACTTGTATCTTTGACAAAAATGAAAAGAAGGCCTCGTAACTTTGCTTAAGGTCTATTAAGCAAAGTTACGAGGCCTTCTTTTCATTTTTTCCCTTATGGAAATAGCTATCACAGGTAAAATTAGCTTATGAATCTATTAAAATTTATATCCCCAGTTTGGCAATGAAAAATGGTACCATTGGTAAGCAAAATGATTCGTTTTTGTATTGCGAGCATTTCAATGTAAGACTGGCTAGAACGCGCGTTTCTTTTTAATGTTTTCAACAACGTATGCTGATAAGGGTTAAAAATTGTGTGTAATCATAGGCTGGGTAAAAAATTACGTTCAAGCATGCAGTTGTATTAAAATTTGTTCATTAGTTAGCTCTAACGTCTCACTCTGGGGCAGATGTGGCATTTTATTTTATTGCTTTTATTCTGAACTCAGATTGACGAGACATCTCGGTTAGGTTAGACTTTTTGGTTAGTTTTAACTTTTACTATTTAAATAGTTTATGAGAGTAGGTACAGCCGATCTATTCTGTAAAAATCTTACCGTCAAACTAAGTTACGTTTTGGAATGGGCAACCAGCTTCAACTTTCTGACTAACTGGCCGACTAGTTAATTTTGACAATTCAAAAGTGCCTGGAAATGGTTTAATTGAAATAAATGCTTTGAGTTTGAGTTTAAGGTGAGCTTTCAATATTGTCAATCCCTAGCATCAGGTGAAACGACAGCTTTAAGCTCACTTCACCTTCGTTTTTCACAGTAAGTTTTTTTACAAAATAGACCGGCTGCAGTAGTCTATTTCAGTGCTGCAGAGAGATATCTCCAAGTGAGAAAACCTTGGTGATCGAGAAAATGGTGTGAATAGCGTGGCGGTTGACAGGGGAGAGTGGAAGAAGAATAAAACGCGTTGCGCCAACCACAAGTAAAATGGGACGAGGGTAGAAAGATGACGATAAATTGAGAAAATATTTAAACATAGGTAATAATGAAGCATAACCAGCGACAGTAGCTTCAAACGAATACTATTGTCGTAGCTTTATAATTTTATTTGAACAGTGCCATTGGTAACAAAAATAAGTCTTAGACAAAAGAACCGTGGACTCAATAACATACACCAATACATTTGATAGGTACATAAACAAACACCCAACTGAACACCGGTTGACATTCCAACCTCGGAACACTCAGGCTGATAACCCATCTGCTGTCTAATCGAACCCACCGATCGACGACCAATAACAAACACGGTTATGCGACCAAAATTAACGACCACACGCGACTTTAGACCATACACACAACTGCGGAAGGGTAAACTGTCAATATAGTGAGTGCAGCGAATGTTTGTAGATTTAAAAACACTCGGCATACCTCTTTGTCGATGGTACGTCTCAATTCTTAGGAATATAACTCCCATAACTTCGAATAACTGCGTCGTTTTGATGTGGACATGACTGATTTGAGATGCCTTTGTGACGCAGCACGTCTGTATCTTTTGAATGCTGGTTTCCTGGTACTTTTTCTAGCTGATCCCCCTATTACAAGAGGCTCTTATGACGTGACTGGCGAAATGTGGGTAGGAATTAGTATCACTTGTGCTGCAAAAAAAAGGCGTGATGTTATGTCTTTTGTTATTCTTTTTTTTTTTTGTCATGCTTTCTCTTGCCAACTCCATTCGTGGTAAAAATGTCTTTGCTGGTTCTGTAGCCTCAGTTAGAGGACTAAACTTAATCTTAATTGTACCTATAATTTTATTTTTATCTTTTTTATACTTTCCCAAAACTTTTTCATTACTTATCTATGGAAAAAGTTCACATTTTGTAAGTTTTGTTTAACATTTGTGATTGTTGTAGAGAGGCCAGCACATCAAGCTACCCCAATCTGTCAAATTTTCCCAATTGAATATGAACCTTATTCCCTTGCAGTAAAATATAAGTGTTTTTAGAACCTATTTATGTACAGAAATAAATTATCATTAAAAAACTCTTTAGCAAGCAGTAATTTAGTCCGTAGTTCCGGACCTATTACTTCCAAAAGATCTATTTGACGTCATCAGTCCATCACAAAGCCAATAATAACCCAGATGTCGACACTGCCATTCTACGTCTTAATTCACCTGTCAAACTTGAGCATCGACTATAGACTAACATTAGTCAAACTGTCAAAGTACCACAGCCAACTGTCTATTAGTTATGCGCGAACACGCAAGATTGCCGGTAGCTGAAGCATTAAAAAAATGCAGGTAAAGATGAAGTGGGGCTGTGGTTCCGTGGTGGTGAAGTGTTGCTAACTAACTGAATAATTAGTAGGTAATAGGTATCCTTGTAAACCTATTCTCTCACACTCAATGCTCACCAAAATGGAGGCATTCCTGAAATAAAAACATGGGTGGATTGAACCAGAAAATACCGCGTATATTTGGTTTACAAATTGTTACAAGTGTTCCAACATGATTTGACTCTTAAACTGCTGCTAGGATATATGGCTTCGAACTGCGGGGTAATTGTGTAACACACTAAACTAACACCTTCAAAATCATTCAGATTGTGATTGATCGTATGACACAATTACGGTGCTGACAAAGAGACTCATTGAAACACAAAAACGTCAAATGTGTACAAAAAGCCAAAAAATCATACTCTAGAATTATCTCCAATATGCAATTCTTCAATTCACATCGTTTGACTTCCTTGCTTAACTCGCCAACATTAATCTTCAGCTCTATAATTTGACCCACCTCAAGCACTCCAAACATTGTGGCATCAAATCACTCGTGGGAATGATTTTGACAAACTACATCACCAATGACGCGCCGTCAAAATCGATGATAGACCTGCCGATTTAAAACGTAATTAATGGATGGCAGCTAAACGAATTACCGGTAGCGGACCGTTTATCAACATAAAAAGAAAAAAAAACAAATGAAACTTTGGCAGACAACAATGGCGAGATTTGAATTGAATCCTCTAAACTTTTGTTTGGACATCTAAGGTTTTTCAATGAATGTAGATAAATTAAGTCAATTTGCATGTGCTTTTGTGCCTTTAGTTTTTTTAACGACTGCGATAGCAAGCTGAAGTTGTTAAATGGCTGCGGTGGCAGTGAAATGTGGGTAGTTAAGTGTGGTTACAGTGACGTCATTCATTTAAATTCTTTCGATTACCGGATTGTTGTTTGATCGGACCTTTTCAACTTTTTTGGCTGATATTGGCCCCGATTCTGTAATTCACAAACTAAACTAAATTTAAGTTCAGTGCATCTTTTTCTTTCTATTTCATTATGAAAAGGACAGAAGATAAATATTAGTTTAATCCTGTCAAATTAGATAATCCAAAGACAAGTTAGACGTGATTAAAAAATTGGCTACTAAAAATACGTCAATTTACGTCAGGCGCTGACTAATTTGACAGGACTAAACTAATATTTATCTTCTGTCCTTTTCATAATGAAATAAAAAGAAAAAGATGCACTGAACTTAAATTTTGTTTAGTTTGTGAACAACAGAATCGGGGCCATTTATGAAGTCGATAAATAAGTGGTGGGCCAGTGGTAACGAGAGAGAGAGAAAGAGTCGTAAGTCGTAGGTTTCAACCTAGGCAAGCACTTTACTTTGTGTAAATTATTATATGAAGCGATGAAGGAAAACATCATGAGGAAAGCAGCATGTCCTAGATACCAAAAATTCGAAGATATGTGACATCTAGCAACCCGCACTGGGCCCGCGTGGTGGATTACAGACCACTTTCTCTCATGGAGAAGAGGCCTGTGTCCCAGCAGTGGGAACATTATAGGCTGATTATGATGATTTACAAACCACAGAAATAAAGCATTTGAATGTGGTTCGCTTTCTGCCCAAAAATGGCCACAAATCGACCCAAAACAAAACGTAAAGTAGTTAATAAAAAAATGTAAGTAGGTACAGTCCGCGAGATCTAAGCTGAGCTTTGCATTTGTGTGAATGCGCCTCTGGCCGATTGCCAAAAAGCAGTATTTAACATACACACACAAAGATATGTATAAACAATAGGGTTTGGGGCGAAGATATAAGTTGTGAAATTTTTCGTATCCTTTCGGTGCGCAGCTCAGTTGACGGATGTCACTTAGTCTTGTCAAAATCAAACAAAGGCGCGCGCCGAATGGGAAGCTTCTAGTATGAAATGAAATAGAAAGAGTTTAAGGTTTGCGTTATAAGTATAACCAAGCAAAGGACGCGTCACGCTCTAGGCCGCCGTCACACCTACACTATCTACATATCGTCGACCGTAGGTTCAATTGAGGTAAGGGACAAAATACCCAATGTCCCTTACCTCAATTGAACCTACGGTCGACGATATGTGTACTCACACAAATGCAAAGCTCAGCTTAGGCCTCGCGGACTGTACCACGCTGACCCAATGTGTTATGCCGATCCCAAGTAACATGTAACTAAGGCATGAAGATGATGATGAATAGAAACATGCTCTTAATAGGTAGGTACCAGGAGAACATACAACGGGGCACTGCTGCCAGCCTTTTTGGCACTTTTCTTGTTGACAGCGATGCGGACGAATTTTATGATGCCCTATGATTTTTTTCCCCTTTTCTTTTGTTATATAAATGTACTTATTATTTTTTATTACCAGGGGAATGAATACAAATAAGAATTACGTTGTATGTAACCAGATCGTAGTCCTTACGCCAACTAAAGCCACTGACCCACTCCATTTTCTTCCCCGTCAGATCACATGCAAATAAAATCCATACAATTCCATATCAGACTCATAGATTTTAATAATACCTCCTGAACTCTAGTAATGAGACGTTAATGGTCTGTTACAAAATTATTTTATAAGACAAGCTACCAATTAAAAAGAGTAATGGCAGCAGGACTTTGCAGGTGAGCATTCGCAAGCTGCGCGCCCGCAGTTAAATTACACACAATGTAAATTAACGGCGGTATGCGCCGGAGTCATCTGTCATAATTGCGGACAGATTCTGGAACGCTTCGAATATTAAATGCAAGTTTCCTGCACTCCTGGTAATGAAGATGGACCACGGATCTGGAATTGTGGGTTGACCCACGTACCTACATGGATAAGACTCTTATTTTTATGTCGTAATGGTTCAAAAGATGAACCACGGTTCTGGAATTGTGTGTAGACACACGTATCCCTCTCATAGAAGGAATTTCTGTGTCCCAACAGGGAAATTTTCATCATCATCACATGATTATGGTGGATGATACATTTTTAACTTGTGGTGGTTCAAAAGAATCCTCATTTCTTCAGAACCATAGAGCAAGCTTAACATTCAATCCATATCCAAGAGCACGCTTTGTGGATCCAAGTGCATACCAATAGCCTCTTCCTGTTCGGCAAGCCTCTTGTCTTGGAGTCTTAAGCCTTGGTTTCCTAAGAAAGCTGTGAATGGTCATACAATAACGGCTGTAATACAGATACAGAGCGTTTTATGAAACATAAATGTCAAATACTGGTGAAAATTACAGATTTTCACGACAGCCATTTTATTAAGACGAAACGGCTTTCCATTAAACCAAAGCTCTAGGCTATTAGACAGTTGACCGTAACGATTATAGCGAAATGATCGCCAATCCAATCGCTTCAATACTATTACATATATTTATTAATTACTAGCTTTTGATTTTTTTTTTTAACGGCTTTTGATTTTTATATATAGATTGATGTCCCTTTTAGTAAACCAAACTACAGTTCCTAAGCCCTACATTACCCTTCATTTGACACGAAATACACACATCAAAAGTGTCTAGGGATCAACATATATTTTTGCAATAACTTTTCTCCTGATTGATATTAATTAAAATTTTCTTTAAGGATTCATCAAATAAAGTGTTTTCGTTTGTCACAGTAACGATAAACCAAGTCACCTTTGCATTAATAAAGAAATTTGCCATTTTCCTAATAAAGGGATTTTTGACATTTGAACCACTAACACAAAAGTTCGAAAAAAAGACTGAAATAACAGTTTTCTCTAAAATTTTATTGGGTAACTTAAACAATTAATAATCCGTGTTTCTACCGCGAACACTAACAACACAAGAACATCGGTTTGGCATACTCAAAATGAGTTCATCCAAATCACGCTGTGGAATGGCCGCCCATGTTCGTTGCAACAACAAAAAAAGGTCTTCTTGCGACTGGATACCCTCCATATTCGGCAGAGCTCTTCTCTGTAGCATATCCCATGCATGCTCAATCGGGTTCAAGTCTGGCGACTGAGCAGGCCAGGGCAGGACATTGATGTTAGCTGCGGCGAGAGTCTGTCTTACAACTCTTGCGGTGTGCGGTCGTGCATTATCATGCATTAACTGAAATAAGGGACCGATTTGCACTTGTAGAGGAACGATGACGTCTGATACAATCGTCTCAGCATAAATTTGAGCGTTGAGGTTGCCTCTGATCCAAATCAACTCAGTTCTTCCGCCGATCCAAATACCCGCCCATACCATGATGGTTCCACCACTATAAGGATGGACTTCCTGGCAGGATTTTAATCGCTGTTGGCGTCCAGGGGTTCTCCAGTGTCGTATACGTCTTGTATCCGGTCTCATACCAAAACGAGACTCATCAGAAAAGCACACGAAACGCCATTGTTCTTCTGCCCAATTTCTGTGTTCAAGAGCCCATTGATATCGAATCCTACGATTGTGCATTGCTATAGGTGGTACCCGTAGCGGTCTTCGGGAATGAAGGTTCACTTCATGCAAGCGGTTTCTGACTGTTTGGTCGCTAATTAAGTTCCCTGAAGAGTGATGAAGCCTCACGGCTAACATCATGGCGGTTATTGTTGGAGCTCTTCGAGTTAAGATTTGAATGTATCGGTCTTGTCTCCGTGTGGTGCAGCGATACCATCCTCCATGGCGCTCAGCCACGGTACCAGTGCTTCGGTAACGTGTCCAAAGTCGACTGATAACACTCTGACTTGTATTCAGAGCTAAAGCCACAGTACGTTGCCGGGAACCAGCTTCTATCATTCCCACGGCTCTGAGCATTTCTTCCCTGCTTAAATGACGTCGCCGCTCCATAATAACGTTGGTTTTAATCAGTAGTAGGGAAACAGTAGCACTAATAATGTCTTCAATGCGTTGTATGTTTTTATAGGGAAAATATTGACAGCTGATTTTCATCTTTTACTCGAATTTGATTCACAGTTCCTGATTCAAATTATGAAATGCACCAAAAAGGATCCATATAAATTTATAAAATCATAAATTTATTACAAAGCCACATCTCAATCTCAAGAAATCCGCATAAAAATGCTTGATCCCTAGACACTTTTGATGTGTGTAGATTGGTAAAAGTCGGCCATGTTACATTTTAAAAGGGCGCGGTCCCGTTCAGTTAAGCACATCAATTTGTCAACGGTAGGCGTTCCAAACAGTTAATTGGTAACGAACAGCTGATTATAAAAAAACTCCTTTGTTTATTTAAAATTTATACGACACGCCCAGCGTTGTTTTTTACGCTTTTTCTAAATAAAATGTAGAATGGCTTGATGAAGTAAAATCGTGACGTTTATCGGAGTATTTATCATATTTGCAGTTTCATTAAATGTTTATACAAGAAATTGGTTTCAAAACAGAACTATTACATAACCGTACTACCTACTGTCTCCAGACCCAAATGGAAAGATGTAACTCCAACCTAGTAAAATGGGGCTACCTCGGAACGACAGTAGCGTGTGGATGGGAGCTATGTCGCAAACCATGTTCCACCTCCTATCCTGCCATGTGTCCTAAAAAATGCAGTCAAAGTGATTTCTGGGCCTCTGGGTGACGGCGACGCCGTGGAAGTGGTGAAGTCTTGGGCCAACAAGGTCTGAAATACAGTTATGCTAGCGATACGAAGAAGAATAAATTGAATATATTTGTAATTCATCATGATCCTGCACTTTATATCCTCATTAATTTGGGTTCGACGCAACTTGTCTTTCTTCAATACTCTCTTTTAATTGTCATCTCAGAGGTAACTTCCTTCGCAGCCATCATGTCACCATTCTTTCCTTAATTCAACCATCTTTTTACACGTCTTTTTCTTCTGTTCTCTCTCTACGAGCCTTCATCTCAAAGTTACCTTCCTTCCCAGCCATTGAGCCATGTCATCTTTCTTGTCACTAAATCAGTCATATTTTCTTTACTTGGCCTCTTTTACCGAGTGCTCTTTCCAGGCCATAAGTACTTACCTCTATCATCTCTCTTGCTACCCAATCCTACTATCCTATCCTACTATCTTACTTCCTACTATCCTACTTCCTACTAATATTATAAATGCGAAAGTTGTGAGGATGGATGGATGGATGTTTGTTACTCTTTCACGCAAAAACTACTGAACGGATTTTGATGAAACTTTACAGTAATATAGTTTATATATCAGTATAACACATAGGATTCTTTTTATCCCGATATTCCCACGGGATCAAAACTTACGCGGGTGAAACCGCGGGGCGCAGCTAGTTCATCCATAATTTAGTCTTTCCGTCACCGGTGATACCATGTTTTATTTGCTAGTTCATCATTTGCTTCAATTATTCTAGCCAGCCAGCCAGCCGATAGAAAAAAAGGTAATATTTTGATGTAGGGGTTTATTTTTTTTTTTAAGTTTAACTACGGCCTTTTTGATTATTACCCCACATTCGTAGAGAGCAACAGCAGCGGCACAGTTCGGCACTTTTGTACACCTTTTATTTTCGATTTAAATTAGATACGAGCTATCTACAGGCGACATCTAAGCAGTGGGATCAGCAGTAAATTACCACTGAACTGGAGCGATGCACCGTGGCATTGTATGCAGATGTGCGGACATCCGACCGCGTCCTCCACGAGAATTTGCATCAACTTTCGGAACAAGAAATTTGTAAATAAACCGCCTTCGTACCTAATTATAACCTCCGTGACCATACACCGTAAAACAATTCACGTAAAAGTAAGTAATACTGCAGATATTATCGTAAAAATACCACAAATGAAAGTAGAGATACTTTTATCTGACAATTTATCGTACGCAGGTGCCGCATCTAAACACAAACGTACGTACCCAACCGTCGTTATCGAATATCATTTTCAATTATATAAACAATATTTTCACGCACAATGGTCCAACTGAAGGACTAAGTGCGGAAACCAAACCCATAACATAGAACATATATAAACAATAGCGGTCGCCAGCCATTGTTCAAATCACAATAGCATCGCTCATTACTCAGATGCTCGTTAACTCACCGGCCGCCGCGAAACACTAACTTTATCAGCGGCCCACGTCAAAATATCTACAGATCTCAAACTATATCTCCGTCCGACACAATCGAACTCAAATAAAAGCAAAGAGCCGAACATGACGCCTGAACGCAGCCCAGAAGCCAGATGCGTATCGACGCGCCAAAAAGCAAAATTCGAGCTTCGTACCCCGTCGGTGATATGACGTTTCCCGCATTCCTTTTTCGAAAGTGCCCGCGAATTGTCAACCGTCGCATAGACAACGAGCGCATTTGAATACCGCCGATTTGAATATAAAGGTCGGCATTCACGTGTCGCCGCCATACATCAACCGGGAAGGCTTTAAGTCTTTCGAGCGCTTTTCGGACACAAATAAGCGTCTGATGTTCGACAGGACGCGCATAATACGGTCAGATTTAGTTCGGCCCCGACGCGAGCTGCGCCGTGCCGCTATTTATGAGACGTATGTGATGAAAGCGCGTTTACTTTGGCGGCTATTTTGCGAACGGGGTGTGAATGTTTTAACTACACCGGGCTCGTCTCAACCTCATTCCATCGGCGCTTATGTAAATGACGACTTCAAATGCATTAAGATAATCATTTAAAATATTTATAGCGTGTAAACGTCGATATTAAGGCGGGTAGACACCCACGACAGAGAGTCCGTATCGTCTTCGGCCATATTTCATTCGACCACAATTACAACCATTAAACGGGGCGCAACTCTTTGATATTTCTTATTTTATTTATTGTAGCGAACTTATTAGGATACCGTGGCATTAATGATGACAGATGAGGCGGGGTATCGCGGCTTAATGCGCTCCGTAGCGAGCTGTGGAGCTGCGCTTGCGCGGTTCGCTTGTTGATAGTTAAAAAATATATTTTGGAAAATTATTTATTTCATGTCGAAAACAGGCAATTACCGTGCGTGTGTGCGTCTATACAAGCGTTCACCAGACATCATGTCTGTTTTCAGTATTTTTTTCTACCCACATAGTTGAGCATAGAACTACTGGCCAGTAAGTAATTACTTAACGGTCAGTAAACGCAAATGGCAAAGATATCAAGTAAGTATTTAAAATGCGTAATTGAAAACAATATTTAATGGTATTTTATCGCGACAGAACGTTGCATTTTATTAATGTTGGGCCGGCGAAATCTGCATAACAAAACTATTATACGCTCAAAGAAAGGCGTCGGGGTGAGCCCTTTTGTTTATCAGACAAATGTCCATCATTAACTGGACAATTATCAACTTGTTTTCTGAGAAACCCAACGAAGTCATGTAACGAACGAAATAAGGAATTAGGGGAATCGTTTTAACATGAACCCTGAAATGTAGTCGAACTCGACTGCATGACAGAATTTTACCACAATATTACTAATTTTACCTTATTCTGCATTGTGCATACACACGAGGGACACGCGTCAATGGCAAAGGAAACTGTAGCAGTTGTCTCTGTCGTTGACGCGTGTCGCTCATGTGTATGAGACACTTCGAGCGCTCAACTCTAGCTGCAAGTTTACTCAGGCGGTCTCGTGGATGGAAATTGGAACTGCAAAAAGTCAATGGCTTCCCAGCTGCCACTGAATGCTTGGTACTCTTCATTCGAGTTCGACCAACATTCCTTCTAAGACTCAAGCTGCAATTTAAGGTAAATATTTCCCTCATGTTATTATTTTATTCCAGGTTTTGTATGCATCTTATCTTTGGTACTCAGTAGTGACCTATACCAGCCATTGTTTAAAGTCATAGACAAATTAGCACAGATCGAATCTCCCGAATTTGAATAGCGGACGCACCGAACGGAAACACGTTGTTTTTACCGCGTTTTAATTTAATTTGAATTGGGAATGTCGTTGCGCTGCTGGCACCCCGCCGCGCTTACAAATGGCGGCTATACATCACGTCGATGATATCTCTTTCAACTTTTGAACGCAACCCGGCGTAGCCAGCAAATTAATAAATGGTAAGTATAAGTTAAAAAAATAACCCCACATAGTGAAATATTAGGAGGCGAACATGTAAAATATTACCGATTTTGACAGTAGCTAGTTAATGGACACTCGGTTACGGATTTAGAAAAAGAATTAATTAATCTTTGGGAACGAAAGACGCCATTTGTATGTTATTTAATTTTTGTAACGTAATGAATTTTACAATATATGAAGATTAGTCACCATAGATATCCTATCTACGATAGATAAGTACGTTAAGTACTTGAGGCACTTATAATTGGGCCATAATTTTTGACAAGATTATGGGACGCAATCTTGCAGAAATGCAAATACAGTAAAAGATCCCAGGCCGCTTATATTTTCAATGTTCAAAAGCAGGCAGTGCTGCCTTGAAACGCGCACAGGTTTGATACACATACACTTCGCGAACTACAGTTGAAAATATTGCAATAATGCTACGTATTGTAGTAAAAATAAAATCAAGCTTGACTTAATAGACAATAGAAATGTCTAACTCCCAAATAGTAGTTTGATTTATCTCTTTTCTTTGAGTTATCTACGCCTACAAAATTCATTAGAGCAACGTTTTGTAACGGTAAGACACATTGCACTGTTGCGGCGAGTTTTTCACACGAACTATTTTATTACGCCGATTAAATTGCATGCAAGAAAATTAATAAGCGAATTGTTAGAAACAATAAAATACAAACCAACAAAACTATATATGTAAAAAAAAAATAAGAAAAAGAATAAAAATAAGAATTCATAATTTTTCATATTTTTTTCAATAAGGCAACACTAAGGATTAATGACACTTTATCACTGTCAAGATTGACGTTACTAGCTGTCACTGTCAGTTCTGTCAGAAGTGTCAGCCAGTTTCACAAGTGGAAGGAGGGTCCAAACAGTTCAAATTAAAATTCAATCCCCACCACGGCACGGAATTCAGCTTTCACCATGGTACCCGTCTTCCAGAGTCACTGCTTCGCAGCGCCATACACACACCGCCGGCCGAGTTCTGACGCTAAACCTAACTGTAACTGTTTACTCACCAGGCCACTGCAATGTTCGCGAGGGTGACTTTCTATCCGACTTTACTGTATAATGTGGTCATGGAGAAGGTGACCAGTCGTCGTTGGTACGACAGGATGGACGAAACTGTGATCTTAGGAGCTTTGCCTTTCCAGAATATGTCAAAACAGGTACGCATTTTGTAGGTTACTTGGTGACCATAAACTTCAGTGTGTGTTTTTTTTAAATAAACCATGGTTTATGCAGTGTAGCAAAGGTAAATCTAAGAAGCCTTGAGGTTTTTAGCATGGTAAACAGTGTGACCAGTGTGTACTTAGTAGGTATTTCATGTCTAATATTCATAAGCACAAAGTTCTCATAACTTCTTAAAGGAAGAATAAATAAAAGCTAATAAGCAGTTATATTTCTGACTACACTATTGGAGTTTTTTTCTATTATATTACTAGTTTTATAGGAAGACACTATGGTAGTGATATTTACTGACCTATTTATAATATAGGCAGCAATACTTTTAGGTAGGGATGTAAATCTACACTATCTACACTAATATTATAAAGAGGAA